>CAMRHE010000001.1:16235000-17631250 GCA_947044405.1 Leptodactylus fallax
AAATCAATAGTTATTGACCCCAGTGCAGATATCTTTCACAGCCTTCTGTATTTGGCTCTTTTTATCCTTAGTATTTGTCTTACAAGAAATCATTTTATAGAAATAAAGCCATCTTTATGGGATCAGGGGGACAAAAATGCACCACGATGATTTTGCAGCAGATTTATGAGCAGAAAGACGTTCCAAGGAATATCAGAATGCAATAACCAAATGTTACAATTAAACTGCCCATGGATCTCCAGTGGCTACTTCCTCGATTAACATAATTAATATTGTACTCACTTCATTCTGAACACATTCTGCACAGCTGTCATTTACATTATTTGTCCCTACCAGCAGAATTATAGGCAGCTTTTTGTTCTCTTTTCACACACACACACACACACACACACACACACACACACACACACACACACACACACCCCACACCCACCCACCCCTAAACCATGTTATGGAATTATTTCATATTATATACAGTACTGCACAAAAGTTTTATGCAGGTGTGGAAAAATGCTGCAAAGTAAGAATGCTTTCAAAAACCGAAGTGTAAATAGTTTATTTTTTGTCACTTACTAACATTAAGTGAAACAAATAAAAATGAAAATCAAATGAAATCAATATTTGGCATGATCACCCTTTTTCCTTCAAAATAGCATCAATACTTCCAGGTATACTTTCACAGTTTTTGAAGAAACTTGGCAGGGAAGTTGTTCCAAACATCTTTGAAAACACAAACTCTGAGCAGAACTGGTGTAACAGCACTAGATAGCCAGGGCTACCACCATACTTGCATTAGGAATTCCATATAGCATAGCACAAATGCAAAAATAAAACTTAACATTTAATATTTTAAAATAGATAAAAAATACCTCCAACCAAGGCAAAATCAAAGCACCAAAAATCACCACTATAAGGTAAAAATGGATGGATCTTACCCACACTGCAGGAAACAGGGAAATCGCCCAAAGGAGATGGCTTTTGCAGGGCAGGATAAACGGTCCCTATCCAAACCCTTACACACTTCTCCCTAGTTCCCCCGTATTGACTCCCGCCCTAACAAAGGCAGTACCAAACTTAAATAAAGCGACAAAAATTACCATATGATGCACATTTGCTGGCCACTGCCATTTTATGCTTAGACTAGTGAGGAATAGTCCCACCACTGTGGGTTCTCTGTTTATTATTTTTGTACCCCGTGAAGCACTTTTTTGGATAGTGTGATAGCTAAGATCTCCTGAGGAGTGGCACAAGACGTGCCATGAAACGCGTAGAGACTAATAAGGACAGTTAAAGGTACAGTTTGGTACTGCCCTTGTTAGGGCGGGGAGTCAATACGGGAAACTAGGGAGAGTGTGTAAGGGTTTGGATAGGGACCGTTTATCCTGCCTTGCAAAAGCCATCTCCTTTGGGCGATTTCCCTGTATCCTGCAGTGTGGGTAAGAACCAAACATCTTGGAAAACTAACCACAGATCTGCTGTAGGTTTACTTAAATCCTTCTGTCTCTTAATGTAAGCTCAGCCAGACTAAATGATGTTGAGATCAGGTTTCTATGGGGGCCATATCATCACTTCCAGGACTCATCCTTCAAAGGGTGATCACACCAAATATAGATTTGATTTAGATTTCTCTTTTGTTCATTGACTTAAAACAAACTATTAACACTTCTATATTTTTGAAAGCATTCTTACTTTGCAGCATTTTCTCACACCTGCCTAAAACATTTACATGTTACTGTATATGTGACATGATGCCAAATGTAGGGTAAGCTGGAAGTGGAAAAAGTTTAATATACAGAAAATAGCGTTATTCGGTGATTATAAACTGTAATTTGCATGATCCTAATTTTGATATAAGACTTAAGATAATTTTAGTGAAGTAAATTGCCAAGATTTATGGTATTTTGAAGCAGAGAGACACAAAAAAGAACAATAACAATAAATACAATTTTCATAATTCTATTTAAGGATGTTGGAGTATTGGAGAGATTTAGTACAGTAAAATGATAGATCACTGTTGCTCAGCAAAAGAAATGTTAAACCCACAAATTACATTTACATTTTTAATTGCATATCACAGCTTAGATGGCTTTTGTGCAAATTTATTTTTAATTTTCCTTCTGGGACATCACATTCTAAACATTACTCTCTAGAAAGAGAAAGATGTGATAAATGGTAACTGGATAGAGATCTGAATTACTTCACATGATGAATGATTAAACTTTTATCACTAGATATGACAAGATCTTTACAGAGATTAAAAGATGGATGAAAAAAAGCTAAATACCAAAGCATGTGCTCTGTCACTGACATTGCTCAGGCTGTATTATATGTTCATAGCCCAAGGCTGGACTTACACTTAAGATAACTAAACAAGTGTTCAGGTGACTGCTACTTTAATAACCCACTGCCCCTCCAAATATCTTGACCAGGCCTGCATGAGTTCTTATAGAAGGAAGGGGAGTAGACTGCTGCCAGGCATGTCTGGTGGTGGTTTAGTTCCCTTAAGAACAAAAGGATCAAGCATGTTGAAATTATGGAATTGGATGAATTCCATTGTGAGTCAATGGAGTTCCTTGGGCTACATTGGAGTCTGCTATGGTAGCAGTCCATTTGTCTGTTCTTCTGGTCCTCCAACAGACTAGAAAAACGGACATCCGGCGCTAGTGTCAAACATGCACTACAAAATAATCTTTTGTAACCATAAAACAACAACACGAGTCAGCTGTTGTAGTGGACTTCCTGCCTAGCCCCATGATGTCCATAATGTAATACACACAGCTAAGCCGAAAGAATGCTGAACAGACATTACATATGCCATGATGGCTGTGTGAACCAGAATGCCCACCGCAGACCACCTGCAGAGTCTGTTCAGCATTCCTACTCCATTTCTGTGTGAATTATATTATGGACATTGTGGAACTAGGCAAAAAGAATACTGCAACAGTAGTTCGTGTACCCCAGGGGGTTATGCCAAGCAGTATCAGGGAGTACGTGCCATGCCTGAGAACCAATTCTTTGGAAGTGTTAGATTTAGTGCTCAGATTCAAGACTTCCGGAGAAATAGTGCCGGGCGCCATCTTAAAATACCGTGGCACAGTGGGTGCCAAACAGATTCAGGCATCAAAAGACATTGGGTCAGTGTTAAGCGGGTGGGTCTCCTCTACAGCAGTGGGTAGTCTGTGCAGAAATGACAATTAGCTTCTGACCAGCCTTTCACTCATCAGATCATAGTTCAGAAGCTAACAGGCCCTCAGAATTTTTAGTGTGCGCCTGCTACACATGCCCTCCACAAGCAAAAGTATTTTGAAAAGGTTGAAAAACACTGTACTAGAAGACAACAGGTGACTTGTGTTGTTATTTATAGCTACACAATATTACTTTGTATTGCAAGTTATATGTATTTCTAAAAAGCAAGTTGATAAAGGCTCAGAATACCACCATACACATGCAGTTTGCCGGTCCAACTGGAATGCCCAAATTATTCTAGAGAAAGAAGCTAAAGCAAGCAGTAAGTCTATTATGTACAACACACACAAGTCACATAACATTACCTGAAAAGTCATATCTAGCAGGACCCAGCCAACGATTCTTTTCACTGCCTTTTAACACATCACCATAGAAACCGTAGCCCAATAATGAGACAGAGTATTTAAGAAACAGTTTTTTGTGGTGAACTGAGCTTACATCTAGCGGCTGACAGTCACCTGTTGAAAAAGCAAAAAAAAAAAAAAAAAAAATGTTCTGTCAATGAGAGGGTGGTTTAATTGTTTTTTTTCTAGAAACAGAGCTAAACTTGTCCATGTGCTATTTCCTGGTTTTATAGCCTACACTAAACTTGGGTAGGCCTGAGGTGCAATACCAGGTAAAAAAAATGGACCAGAGAGGCACTGTTTTTGGAAAGGAATCGATCCTTTTTCTTCATAACAAATAACTCCAAGATTTACAAAGATAACATTTCAATATTTTACACTATACATCTTCCATTATCACCAACAGAGCAAACAAGGAAATTATAGAAATGCACTGCTGACTATTTCACTCTCTAGTTCTAAAAAACATATTTCGTTAAGAGGTTCTCCGCTCAAATCTTGAGAAAGGCCAATTACTTAAAAATACACAGACAAATGTTTACTAATCCGGTCTTATTTTTGAACACTGCAAACAAAAGATGTTATTAATGTGCCAGGGCTACTGCAGCCAAAGTGTCGATCAACAACATACCTCCCAACTTTCAAAGGACAGAAAGAGGGACAAAATATGCGGCGTGCTATGCACACCGCGGCAAATTTAGCTCCACCCACTTCTATGTTGACTCTGCCCATTCTCATCTATTTTTCCATGTGTCCCCACACAGTATAATGCTCCTACAGTCACCCTAACATTATATGCCTCCACATTATAATGGTCCCCTCCAATTTCCCCACAGTACTAAGTCCCTCTCCTCGTACCCCAGTTTAAACTGGCAGAAACTAGAGGGGGACATTAAACTAGGGCTGCTGGAGGGGGACATTAAACTATGGGGCAGCTGGAGGGTGACATTAAACAGTGGGTGTAGTTGGAGGGGGACATTAAACTGTGGGCAACTAGAGGCAGAAAAATCCTCCTCCAGCTATCCTCCATGGTTTAATGTCCTCCTCCAGTTGCCCCCAGATTAATGTCACCCTCCATCTGCCACCAGCTTAATGCTCCCTTCATCTGCCACCAGCTTCACGTCCCCCTTCATCTGCCACCAATTTAATGTTCCCCCTTCATGTCACCAGCTTAATGCCACCCTTCATCTGCCCCAGTTTAATTGCTCCCTCCATCTACCACCAATTTAATGTCCCCTTTATTTGCCACCAGTTTAATTGCCCCCTTAATCTGCCTTCAGTTTAATTGCCCATTCATCTGCTTGGAGTTTAATTGCCCCCTTCATCTGCCTTCAGTTTAACTGCCCCCTACATCTGCCCCCAGTTCACCCCTCTTGCTCACACATGCTCTCTTCTCTCCTACTTATCTTCGATCACTCTCTGTTCCCAGCTTTCTGTGTAACATCACAGTGTCCCGCAGTATCAAGAATAGCTCCGCCCACACAAGAGTGTGATCACATGTTCATGACGTCATCAAAGGTCCTTTAGCCATTACGATTTAGCATCTACCATTTAGCCTTTACCCTACC
Source organism: Leptodactylus fallax (assembly GCA_947044405.1). Classification (NCBI taxonomy): domain Eukaryota; kingdom Metazoa; phylum Chordata; class Amphibia; order Anura; family Leptodactylidae; genus Leptodactylus; species Leptodactylus fallax. The sequence continues at coordinate 16,240,159 of CAMRHE010000001.1, forward strand.
CTAATAAAGTTTGTTAACAGCAAAACACTTCAGGGGAATAGCGGGACAAACTGTAAGCTATACGGGACCGCAGTGTAATATCGGGACTGTCCCGCCAGATGTGGGACGGTTGGGAGCTATGCAACAAGAAATACATTTATCAGCACTCCTTTACATCAGCCCGATTACACAGGCCGATGAAAACCGAATGACGGAGGAACAATCTCTACTACAATTGTTTCTCCCCCATTTGGCTGCATTGACTATACAGGGAGATGTGCTTCTGACAATCTCTTTTCCGGTCTAAAAGATCAGATCAGCTGACCAGTGAGCTTTTCCTCGCTGGTCAGTCGATTGTCAGTACTATTAGACAGACCTATTATTGCCAACAAAAATTCCTAGGACCACTGCTTGCCGATCTTAGTCCTGAATATTGACCAGTCTAATAGGGTCTTTAGGTTATGCACCAGATTTATCACAGTTGCTAATGACGGATGATTAATCTAGAGCATCTTTAAACTATTTAGTCCAGCTACACTTTTTGGTGCAGATTTTGCTTCTGTGTTTTGAGCCAAGGCTGAGAACAGCATCAAAAGGAATGAGAAAATATAAAGGAATCCCTTATACTACTCACTTCTACTCAAATCAGTCGGCTTTGGCTCCAAAAAAATGCAGCAAAACCTGCGCCACAAAAATGCAATTTTAGTTGCATCATCTTTAGCTGGTTTACTTTGTGAAAGAGAGTTGTGCACAAATTCTGGCAAACTTGGCACCTTTTCCACTAAACTCCCCTCTTACAATGTGAAAAAAGTGCCTAAGGCTGAGGCCCCACGTTGCGGAAACGCAGCTCTTTTTGTTGCAGATTTTACAGCGTTTTTTTGAGCCAAAAATGTCAAAAAGTCAAAAATGGCTACAAAAAGAATGGGAAATATATAGGAAGTTCTTATACTTCTACCTTCTTCTCAATCCACTCCTGGCTTTGGCTTAAAAAACCGCAGCAAAATCTGCAACAAAAAAAGCTGCATTTCCGCAACGTGGGGCTTCAGCCTAATACACATAATTAATGTGGTACAATTCATGTAAAAAAGTTTTCCGATGCACACAATGCCCAATTTTTGCTTATTTAGCTTAACTGCCCCATTGTCCAAGGGATCACGCTTACAGCCATATATGGAAATCCTGAAGATGGGGACAAAACAGACTGCGTATGATGTACAATAATCAATTTTATGCACAACTCTTATACTTTTCACAGATTTATTACATCTTAGAAAAAACAGACAACATAAATTTTGTACTGTAGAAGTTCTAACGTAAAGTACAAACCTAAAATGATATGTAGAGCTGAAGTCACTGGATCATTGATGCCTACAGTAGCAAAGCATACACAGTCTGTAGAGCCTGGGAAAACAAATAATCATGTTGTATTTCAAGAAAAAAAAAAATAAAAAATCTCTCTTCACAAAAGCTCAACAGTATCAAAATTTTAAAATCATCTGCTGTTCAATCCTCTTTAAGGTTATATTCACATGTGGTGTTCTAATTTTTTTTTTTTTTTTTTTTTTTTTTTTAATGTTTCGCTGTCATTGTTAGGGTATGTTCACACAGAGGAAATGTGAAGTTGAATTTTTCTGCGTGACCAAAATTAGAATATTCCACACCATCTAGGCAGAAATTTTGTGCCTCCTGTTTACTTCAATGGGAGTTATCAGACAGAATCCACCTGAAGTTCGAGCATGACCCTTATTTTTTCCGCTTGCCGCTCACCAATCTGAATGGAGGCAGAATCCGCCTCAAATTCAGCTGTGGGAACATACCCTTATGATATATTTAATAAAAAAAAAAAAAAAAAAAAAAAAGCACACACAGGCATCACTAAAATGCACTGGAAACACTGCAAATGTATGTTAAACAACCTAAGGTAAAAATAATCATCATGTTTGATTTTGATGGCGCCAGACTGATGCTTGGGTGCAGAAAAACTAGGTAATTCAAAGAGATGATTCCCATTACCTGTAATATACCTCAGGATTATTATTGGAAATGCTATTCTTCATTTGCCCTTTTGAACCCATGTTACAAGGAGTTAATAGTATCCTTGGATAATGTGTATGTTCAGATTTTTACCATTTGTGATATAAAAAGTAACATACAAAGGTTGTCTGTCAAGATCATTAAATAACTAAGATAGTAAAAACAGGGCGAAAAAATGAAAAACAGAAATGACTGCAATAAAATATACCTACTGAAAATGAAACGTGATAGTTCAGCTGGTTATAAGATTAGATTTTACTCCCTGAAACGGCCAGAAAATTGGTGACTTTCATTTATTTCTCTTTTCTGCAGGGAAGAGCTGGAACCTTGCCCGGCTCGAGCTACTGTACTGTATGTTAAATCCAGTTTTACTAAGCTTGTAGTAAAAGCCGCAATGGATCAAACCGCTGTGCAGAAGCGGCCCTATTTCTATCACTGCCCACATAAAAAGTTTAATGTAATTCCAAGGGCATATGCTTCTCAAGAAAGGATTAGTCTTTGCAGCTCTTAGGAAAAAAAAATGGTGCTTCAATAGAACTATACGCTCAAGTCAACACATCAGATAAATCTCAGTCTTTGACATATTACTAATAAAACCTCTGCCTTACAGAGCAGTAGGATTTCAGAGGTATTTATTATATTTTGAGTTTGTTGCAATAAGTCAAGACCTCAGGAAAGAAATTGTGCTCTGTATAAAAGTATAAGAGGGTGGGGAAGCTGACTAATAAGGGTAGCTGTGTAACCAGTCCAAAGAACATTCATAAGAGCCAGGCAATGCACAAGAGAGTACACTTCATCATTACAAGGATGAGTACAGAGCTGCTAAAGGCTCTCATTTATTACCAGGCCTTGGGCTACACTTAAAACACGTATTGTCAAGGCACTACAAAAAAGCAGCATGATAGCCACAAAAATACAACAAAAATGCTCTTTTAATAAGGTCCAGGAGAGCAATATGTCACACCCTCTACATCAGCGTCTAAAAAGATCAAGTAGATTAAAGCTGCTCTAGCTTCTGCCTTATGCCAGTGGTCATACAATGAACACAATATTATAGCTGGGAAGTAAACTTAATTTACCAGAACTGTACAACAACATGTTTACACACTATACTGTGCATATCTGGAAAACTGATCACACACCGAGATTACACAATCTTCAGAAAATTGGTCATGAAATGTGGATAATCCCAGAGTAATGCTCCAAGTGACTAGAGCACTCATTGTGGGAATACCCTTTTCAGCAAGCACAAAGTCTGTACTTAATAATGGAGACGTTGCCCACTCACAATGAAGGTTATCATGTGGATCATTTATGCCAGTAGCAGAAGCAGAATTCTACTCACTGAAATTTGTATATAGAAAATATAAGAAACGTGTTTGCTGACATATTGAGAAGAACTGCACATGTACTTCATAGTACATGAGTTCATAGTATAATGGTGCAGATTTGTTAATACTAGCTGGGTTCACATCTGCAGTGTACCCAGTTTTTCTGTTTTTCAGAAAAAATGCAACAGATCAATTTATACACTCATTGATTTTCACCAAAGTTGTAAAAGTGTTTAAAAAGTGTCTAAAACACATAATAAAAGTGGTGCTAGGCAAGTTAGACATTTTTGGCTAAAAATACTCAAGAATTGTGGCGCATTCTGCTTAGTACATCTCACTCATGTTAATTAAAGGGGTTGTCTAGAATTACGATATTGATTGCTGCGGCCTCTTCACTGCTTATTAAGGATGGCACTGTACATTCTATCATGGCTGTGCTTGGTTTTGCAACTCGGCCTCATTCATTTGAATGGGACAGGGCTGCAGCATGTCCATGTGACCAACATACACGTCACTGATTTGAGAAGAGTAAGTGGAGTCAATATGAAATAACCAGACAACCCCTTTAATTAGCCCCAACAATGAGGCGACGTGGACAACATTTATTATCTTGAGACCATGATCCTTGAGGCAATTGAACAATCTGTTCCTGAAGCTGGTGTTAGAAGAAGAAAAATGGGCAAAAATAAGAATCTGATTGACTTTGATGAACTACATGACAGAGTTCACAGTGTTCACTTGGATTTCAAAATTAAGAAACCTCAACCTGACTGAGCATCTGTGGAATGCGCTGGAGAAGCAATTCCATTGCAACTTACAGAACTGAAAGGATCTGCTGCTAACATCTTGGTGCCAGAAACAATAAAACATAATCAGAAGTCTTGTGAATTGCATGCATCAATGAGTTAGAGCTATTCTGGCAGCACAAGGGCAGACCAACATAATATTAGGTGGTTGGTTTTAATGTTAAGACTGATCGGTGAAGGTTTTGACTAAAACATAGCAATACATGCATGTGACAAGCTCAGAATTAAAAGGGAGTCTGTCAAGAAAATGGTTTCTATTGAACTATAAGCACAGTCAGATAGACGAGGTGCTGAAATATTAGCTTTTTTCCTGATATTCTAATGAGCTGCTTGAAGCAACAAGGGCATCGTCATTGTTCCCAGCACAAAGACTTACCACCCTGTATAGTAAGTTAGACAATTTTCCAATATACTTTCTGTATCAATTCCTAACAGTTTTGTAGATCTCTGCTTGCTGTCACACTGGTCATGTGATGAACACAGGTGCACAGATCGTTATTGTCACAGCACAGTAATCAGACATATACCTGGTAACGACCTGTGCACCTGTGTGTCCATCACATGACCATGGACTGATTGTTAGCCACTGGGAGTAAGCAGAACAAATGACAGCAAGCAGAGATCTAGAAAATCATAAGGAATTGATACAGAAAATATACTGGGAAATTCTATAAAACTTTTCATTATACAAACAATAAAATGTGGGTCTAAATGTTTGTCAAACTTTTAACCCTTTCCCACCATCCATACTATTATAGCGGATGTCGGGTATTTAACTAACAGCAGACACGTGATGGCAATGAGCACAACAGTGCCCACACTGATCACGTGCATTATCCCCCCTAACACCTTGGTCAAAGCCATTTTAGGGTAGATTGCCGGCGATCCGTTAATATGACAGCTGGGAGTCTTTTGAATGCTCCCAAGCTTGTCATTTTATCAGTTCTATTACAGGCTGCATTAGGCGGGGGTCTAAAAAGAAAAGCATTAAAAAAAAAATATATATATATATATATATATATATATATATATATATATATATCTCTATCTAAAATGAAAAAAATTCTAATTCAAATCACCCCATTTCCCTAGAACACATATGAAACGCATACACATTAAAGTATCCCCGTGTTTGAAAACACCTGGTCTACAATCAATAGACCAGAAAAAAAGAAAATAAAAAAAAAGAGACAAATCTCAGTTTGTTTGTTTTTTGCTGTTTCACCTCACATAAAAATTTGGATAAAAAACGATCAAAACATACATATACACACACACACACACACACACACACACACACACACACACACAGTACAGACCAAAAGTTTGGACACACCTTCTCATTTCAAGAGTTTTCTGTATTTTCATGACTATAAAAATTGTAGATTCACACTGAAGGCATCAAAACTATGAATTAACACATGTGGAATTATATACTTAACAAAAAAGTGTGAAACAACTGAAAATATGTCTTATATTCTAGGTTCTTCAAAGTAGCCACCTTTTGCTTTGATTACTGCTTTGCACACTCTTGGCATTCTCTTGATGAGCTTCAAGAGGTAGTCACCTGAAATGGTCTTCCAACAGTCTTGAAGGCGTTCCCAGAGATGCTTAGCACTTGTTGGCCCTTTTCCCTTCACTCTGCGGTCCAGCTCACCCCAAACCATCTCGATTGGGTTCAGGTCTGGTGACTGTGGAGGCCAGGTCATCTGGCGTAGCACCCCATCACTCTCCTTCTTGGTCGAATAGTCCTTACACAGTCTGGAGGTGTGTTTGGGGTCATTGTCCTTTTGAAAAATAAATGACGGTCCAAGTAAATGCAAACCGGATGGAATAGCATGCCGCTGCAAGATGCGGTGGTAACCATGCTGGTTCAGTATTCCTTCAATTTTGAATAAATCCCCAACAGTGTCACCAGCAAAGCACCCCCACACCATAACACCTCCTCCTCCTTGCTTCACGGTGGGAACCAGACATGTAGAGTCCATTCATTCACCTTTTCTGCATCGCACAAAGACACGGAGGATGCAACCAAAGATCTCAAATTTGGACTCCTCAGACCAAAGCACAGATTTCCACAGGTCTAATGTCCATTCCTTGTGTTCTTTAGCCCAAACAAGTCTCTTCTGCTTGTTGCCTGTCCTTAGCAGTGGTTTCCTAGCAGCTATTTTACCATGAAGGCCTGCTGCACACAGTCTCCTCTTAACAGTTGTTGTAGAGATGTGTCTGCTGCTAGAACTCTGTGTGGCATTGACCTGGTCTCTAATCTGAGCTGCTGTTAGCCTGCGATTTGATGCTGGTGACTCGGATGAACTTATCCTCCGCAGCAGAGGTGACTCTTGGTCTTCCTTTCCTGGGGCGGTCCTCATGTGAGCCAGTTTCTTTGTAGCTCTTGATGGTTTGGGCCACTGCACTTGGGGACACTTTCAAAGTTTTCCCAATTTTTCGGACTGACTTCATTTCTTAAAGTAATGATGGCCACTCGTTTTTCTTTACTTAGCTGCTTTTTTTCTTGCCATAATACAAATTCTAACACTCCATTCAGTAGGACTATCAGCTGTGTATCCACCTGACTTCTGAACAACACAACTGATGATCCCAACCCCATTTATAAGGCAAGAAATACCACTTATTAAACCTGACAGGGCACACCTGTGAAGTGAAAACCATTTCAGGTGACTACCTCTTGAAGCTCATCTAGAGAATGCCAAGAGTGTGCAAAGCAGTAATCAAAGCAAAAGGTGGCTACTTTGAAGAACCTAGAATATATGACATATTTTCAGTTGTTTCACACTTTTTTGTTAAGTATATAATTCCACATGTGTTAATTCATAGTTTTGATGCCTTCAGTGTGAATCTACAATTTTTATAGTCATGAAAATACAGAAAACTCTTGGAATGAGAAGGTGTGTCCAAACTTTTGGTCTGTACTGTTTATATATATATATATATATATATATATATATATATATACACACACATACATACACACACACACACACTGTATATATATATATATATATATATATATATATATATATATATATATACACATACATACATACACACACACACATAATATATATATTTGGGTGCACAGTGTAACACCATAAAAATGAAGCGCATAAGAAATTTGCGCTAACGCAGTTTTTCTCTATATGCAACCCATTCTGAATTTTTCAGCTTCCCAGTACATCGTATGGAATATTAAATGGTACCACTATGAAGTATAATTTGCCCAGCAAAAATTAAGCCCTCATATGGATCTGTGAACAGAAAATTTAAGAAGTTATGGCTTCTGTAAGGCAGAGTAACAAACGAAAACTGAAAAATGGCTGTGGCGGTAAGGGGTTAAATAAAGCTTAGATGTAAAGATGGAGACAATGAGAAAGCTTTTGACATTTTTCCATTATAGGAACATTTGTTCTTGAACTTGCATGAACAAACATTTCTCTACAACTGGAATGAATTTCCCATGAATAACCGCTGAGAAAGATTAGATATAAGAACAGAACACCTGCATCACCCTCTTACTTAAAGGGAGTCTATCATTGAGATTTTAAATTTTTAGCTAAGGCTATATTCATGTAGCCTTTACAAAGGCTATTGTAGGCATACCTTTTATTTCCTGACTCTTGCCGGTGTTTTTCAGAAAAAGCCTTTTTCTTGTTATGTAAATTAGCTTCCACGGAGCACAGGGGCGTTCCCCCTGTGCGCAGAGCACCCCTCACGTCATCACCCTCTCCCTGCATCGCCGCCCCCTTCTTCCTTCTTGTTGACGCCTTCTCCTCCTCTTTGCTTCTTCCTCCTCAAACATGCGCGAGATTTCGTTCATGCCAACGGGAGAAAGAAGCTTCTTCCTCCTGTCAGCTTGAACGAAATCTCATGCATGCGTGGAGGAGGCGTTAACAAGAAGGAAGAAGGGGGGTGATGCAGGGAGAGGTTGTTGATGCAGGGAGAGGTTGTTGACGCAGGGGGTGCTCGGAACGTCCTCTGTGCTCCGTGGAAGCTAATTTACATAACAAGGGAAAGGCTTTTTCTGAAAAACGCCAGCAAGAGTCAGGAAATAAAAGGTATGCCTTTCTAAAGGCTACATGAATATAGCCTTAGCTAAAAATTGAAAATCTCAATGATAGACTCCCTTTATAGGGGTTGGCCACTTTCAGACCAATACTAAGAGACAGATGTTATTGTTTGCATAATAAAAAAAAAAAAAGTTGTATATTTTTAACCTCACATGCTGTCCATTTCCTTCTGATCCTCCTTAAGATGGTTCTACTCCTTCATTGGAGTCCAGCTGTGTTTAATTAAACTGATTGGACTTGATTAGGAAAGGTACACACCTGTCTATACTGTATAAGAGCTCACAGAGCATGTCAGAGCTAATGAGAATCATGAGGTCAAAAAGGAACTGCCCAAGGAGCTCAGAGACAGAATTGTGGCAAGGCACAGATCTGGCCAAGGTTACAAAAGAATTTCTGCAGCACTCAAGGTTCATAAGAGCACAGTGGCCTCCATAATCCTTAAATAGAAGAATTTTGGGACAACCAGAACTCTTCCTAGACCTGGCCGTCCAGCCAAACTGAGCAATCGTGGGAGAAGAGCCTTGGTGAGAGAGGTAAAGAAGAACCCAAAGATCACTGTGGCTGAGCACCAGAGATGCAGTAAGGAGATGAGAGAAAGTTCCACAAAGTCAACTACCACTGCAGCCCTCCACCAGTCGGGGCTTTATGGTAGAGTGGCCCGAAGGAAGCCTCTCCTCAGTGCAAGACATATGAAAGCCCGCATAGAGTTTGCCAAAAAAACGCATGAAGGACTCCCAGACAATGAGAAATAAGATTCTCTGGTCTGATGAGACGAAGACTGAACTTTTTGGCGTTAATTCTAAGTGGTATGTGTGGAGAAAACCAGGCACTGCTCATCACCTGCCCAATACAATCCCAACAGTAAAACATGGTGGTGGCAGCATCATGCTATGGTGGTGTTTTTCAGCTGCAGGCAAAGAACGACTAGTTGCAATTGAAAGAAAGATGAATTCGGACAAGTACAGAGATATCCTGGAAGAAAACCTCTTCGAGAGTGCTCTGGACCTCAGACTGGGCCGAAATTTCACCTTTCAACAAGACAATGACCCTAAGCACACAGCTAAAATAACAAAAGGAGTGGCTTCGGAACAACTCTGTGACCATTTTTGACTGGCCCAGCCAGAGCCCTGACCTCAACCCAATTGAGCATCTCTGGAGAGACCTCAAAATAGCTGTCCACCAACGTTCACCATCCAGCCTGACGGAACTGGAGAGGATCTGCAAGAAAGAATGGCAGAGGATCCCCAAATCCAGATGTGAAACACTTGTTGCATCATTCCCAAGAAGACTCATGGCTGTACTAGCTCAAAAGGGTGCTTCTACTCAATACTGAGCAAAGGGTCTGAATACTTATAACCATGTGATATTTCAGTTTTTATTTTTTAATAAATTTGCAAACATATCTACATTTTTGTTTTTTTTTCTGTCAAGATGGGGTGCTGAGTGTACATTAATGAGAAATAAAATGAACTTTTTTGCTTTTAGCAAATGGCTGCAATGAAACAAAGAGTGAAAAATGTAAAAGGGGTCTGAATACTTTCCGTACCCACTGTAAATGCGGTAGAGAAGAGGGATATTTAGTCATATATCATAATAAGTGCAGAGCAGTAGAGAGGAAAAAAAAACACCAATTGGAATTAAAACATCTCAAAGCCTCAGTTAGCGTGGGTTCACACTACCGTTATTCAATGTCCATTGGTCTCATTTGTCAAAGGAGGAGAGCAAAGGACATTAAATGATAGATGATGAACTATCATGAGGATAGGGACAGAGCTGTAATACACTTTCTCATCGTGGACAAGCCCTTTAAAAATTGTACCGGTTTAAAATCACTTTTCAGGATAAGCTGCCTTGTGTGTACAGGAGAATACTACACACGTGGACAAAATTGTTGGTACACCTAGTTTAATGAAAGAAAAACCCACAATGGTCACAGAAATAACTTGAATCTGACAAAAGTAATAATACAGTATATAAAAATTCTATGAAAATGAACAAATGAAAGTCAGACATTTCTTTCAAACCATGCTTCAACAATTTTTAAAAAAAGAAAACTCATGAAACAGGCCTGGACAGAAATGATGGTACCCTTAACTTAATATTTTGTTGCACAACCTTTTGAGGTAATCACTGCAATCAAACGATTCCGGTAACTGTCAGTGAGACTTCTACACCTCTCAACAGGTATTTTGGACCACTCTTTATGAGCAAACTGCTCCACTTGTCTCGGGTTTGAAGGGTGCCTTTTCCAGACGGTTTCAGTTCCTTCCAAAGATTCTCAATAGGATTTAGGTCAGGGCTCATTGAAGTCCACTTCAGAATAGTCCAATGTTTTCCTCTTAGCCATTCTTGGGTGTCTTTAGCTGTGTGTTTTGGGTCATTATCCTGTTGCAAGACCCATGACCTGCGACTGAAACCAAGCTTTCTGACACTGGGCAGCACATTTCTCTCTAGAATCCCTTGATAGTCATGAGATTTCACTGTACCCTGCACAGATTCAAGACACCCTCTGCCAGATGCAGCAAAGCAGCCCCAGAACATAACAGAGCCTCCTCCATTTTTCACGGTAGGGACAGTGTTCCTTTCAAGATATGCTTCATTTTTCCATGGAAACCTAGAGCCTTGCCAAAAATTTCAATTTTTGTCTCATCTGTCCATAGGACATTCTCCCAGAAGCTTTGTGGCTTATCAACATGTAGTTTGGCAAATTCCAGTCTGGCGTTTTTATGATTTGTTTTCAACAATGGTGTCCTCCTTGGTCGTCTCCCATGAAGTCTACTTTGGCTCAAACAACTACGGATGGTGCGATCTGACACTGTTGTTCCTTGAGTTTGAAGTTCACCTTTAATCTCTTTAGAAGTTTTTCTGGGTTCTTTTGTTACCATTCGTATTATCCTTCTCTTTGATTTGTCATCAATATATACAGGCCCACTGACTGATTACAGGATTGTAGACACCTGTGATGCTAATTAGTGGACACACCTTCATTTAACATGTCCCTTTGGTCACATTATTTTCAGGGGTACCATCATTTCTGTCCAGGCCTGTTTCATGAGTTTTTTTTTTTTATTTTTTTTATTCTGTTGAAGCACGGTTGAAAAGCAATGTCTGACTTTCATTTGTTCATTTTCATAGAATTTTTATATATTATTACTTTTGCCAGATTCAAGTTATTTCTGTGACCAGTGGGTTTTTCTTTCATTAAACGAGGGGTACCAACAATTTTGTCCACGTGTGTATTTCTTGCCATTTTCCCCATCTGCAGGTTCTATCTATACTTTGCACTGCTCCCTGAGAAGTTAGATGGAGACTAGCTGCTATACATTGCACACAGTAAGTGGAGGAGAATCTGATTCTTAACTTGTTCTCACTCATACAGAAATAGCTGCAGGGCATACATAGTACATAGTAATGACATGCATAAAATACTTGGGCTTCTATAGATCTAGATCTCCAGCATCAGCTAAAGTGTCTTTCTATAATCTGCTGTTCTATTGGTTTATGCAAAGTTTGTTGAAATGACATTAACTGTCTAATTTTGCTAAGTTTGTTATACCAGTCACTCTTCATCCAAATCATACAACCAAAAACCAACTGACTGAGCATATGGCCATGCGCGAGAGCAAAATTTCAATCAGGCAATATAACAAAATTTTATTTTGAAGTGAAGACACAAGACGTTTCCTACAGCAACAAGATCAAGAAATATGATTTGATATTAAATGCCTCAATGTGCACAGCAGAAATAAGCAGGGTTGTCTTAACAGCTTCCCATTGCTCATTTGCTCTTAGCTAAGAGTGTGTCAAATCAAATCACAGAATACCACAATTCAATAATGGCTTATTTATTTGGTAGAATGAATTTTATGCATACATTACTAAACCTTTTGCAACACAAAATAAATGTTTTTAGCATCAAAAAATGACAAAAAGAATAAAATGATTGACTAAAGTATGAAAGAATATGACATAAATGACCCTGCCCAGGAGCAGAGAAACTTAATGAGTATATGCACCCGGTTCAATCCTCATTGATGATAGCATGAACCAGAATGTATAATCATTTTGATATGCTTGCTCTGTACCATACTTAAAATAGCTTTGTGAGCAGTGCAAGGTCACATATGGAATATTAAAATGAGCTGCATCACTGAGCAGAAAAGTCAATGTCACAAAATCACAAACGAAGCAGAACAATATGAGGTCAGCATGAACATAATTAGTCCCCTTACCAGCAGGAATAATGCCAATCCTCATATTGCAACGAGATAATGGGACTTTGGGATTGTTATGATCGACATCAGAATCCTTTTGTACCCGGCCTATGAGGCCATGAAGCACTTCACTGAACATTCCATCGCCACCAACACAAACAATGCTGCAGGTGATGAGAGATCTCAGTTAGAAAAAAAAAACACACAAAAATCACAGCAGCTCTTGTGACATGAGAGCAAACAGACTGCAGGAGATGTTGACTGTACGAGCTGTAAACCCATTCTCCAGTGTATGATGTTACTTGAAACAACATAAAATAACATCAATTTTCTGTTAATTTGTGCAACATAATGTCTGCTTCCCTTCTGGCCTAAAAGAATAAAATATTTTTAGAGATGAAGCATGGCTTATTATGGACCTTTTCATACTTTCATGCAAGTTGTAGCAACTCTAAAGGTAGATATACATCACAGCAGTCATCAGAGCCCCACCAAGTACGGAGGGACAGTTTGACTATCTTATGTGTATGAGGGCATGCCGACTCTTTTGCAATGGCAGATGTTAGGAGAAAGAAAGATCAGTTATGCTGGATTTTAACATGCTAGATCCTTTCTTCTCCTAGGAGAGAACATGCTTCTATTATCTGGCAGCAGTTCATTCTCCTCTTGGCATTGTGAACAAATGCAAAAACTCAGTGTTCATTCATATATATGGGTTAACTGGGAAGGAAAGTTGTCGGCCAAATGAGCATTCAGCCAAAGGTTATTGAGAGTCTATGGAGAGCTTGGTACTGAGCTGCAGCATGGCAATGGATTGGGGCCAGGAAATCCAGTCAATATATGATGGGATTTCCCGGTCCGCATTCTTCCATGTGCAGGAGGCCTTAGTTTACTGCTTATGTTGCCTGTTCAGCAATGAAAGGCTAAGGATGCATTACTGCCAGGTTTTGCTGACATAACATGCTTTGTGCTTTAGAGAAGGTGTTAAAAAAAAAAAAAAAAAAAAAAAAATCTATCCTTGTGCCAAAAATGCACGAATTTTGTGTCAGAAAACTGGAGGGCTTACCTTATTAAATTCCCTCCAATGAGCTTAAGGTAAAAAACTTACCCATCATATTTCTCTAAATTGACCTCGTACAAGTTATCTCTGGCGTGGTTTGCATAGTCAGTCACTGTAAAAAGTAAAAGTTTAGACAAAAATGAGAAATCTAAAAACTAATGGCATTTTTTCAGGTAACAGTTAAGAAAGTAGCTTGTTAAACGAGAATATGTCTATGTAAACCTTGCTACTTCTTGCAAGTGATACTTTTAGTTGAATAAAAGCTTAGAGGACCTTTCACCACCTTCACCAATTCCAGTTCTTAGCATTTATTAAAAAGGCATTGCTACACTTCTTCTTGCACAGTTGGAACTGTGAGGGGAGGGGAGAGGAAAGAAGAGGCTGCAGCTGTTATACTCTGCGTAGAGGAACACTTTACATGGCTTTTTTTTTTTTTTTTTGCTGAAGAACTGCATGCGGTTATTAATTGCAATAATAAGTATCACGTTACTATTACATTTCACCTGTATTGTGAGTCCGTCCGCTGCCAATCTGAGTGAAAATCTCGGGAAACAGGATAGGCATCGAACACAGACAGGTTAGTGACGCATTGGTTAAAAAACCCATTCATTTGAATGGGTTTTTAAAGCATTGCGCGGGTGTGTGCTTACACCCTCTGCGCTGCAAATCCTTTTTTGTCGCGAAACAAAGTCAGACATGCAGGACTTCGTGTCTGACGAAAAAAAAACGGCTTCGCAGCGCAGATGGTGTAAGCGCACACCCGTGCATTGCTTTAAAAACCCATTCAAATGAATGGGTTTTTAAACAATGCGTCGCTAACCTGTCGGTGTCCCGAGATTTTCACTCTGATTGGCAGCGGACAGATTCAAGCGCAGGTGTGAACCCACCCTAAACCAGAAGTTTTCAATTTAATGGCCATTACCACACAGATGAAATGCATTGTAATATGTGCTGGGCATTACTGGAATTAAAAAACCGCATGCAGTACTTCTGCAAGCAAAAACAAATAAAAAAAAAATAAAAATAAAATAAAAATAAAGAACTGGATATTCCCAGTCCAATTCGGTTATGTTTCGAAGATAAGACTCTATCAATGCACAAAATGAGGAAATAAATCAATTTAAGGGGTTTCCCAGGCTAAAAACACAGATGATCTATTCTAAGGATAGATCATTGATATCAGATCTGTGGGGTCCAGCACACAGCACCTCCACTGATGAGTTATTTTCAGAAGCTAATACCCAGAGAATGGAGCAGGAAGCAGAGAAGAAAAGGAGCGTCACTCTTCCGAAAGTCAGGCTTTATTCCAAGAGAGTAAAACAGGCAACACTGGCACCAAAGCAAACTGACTGGCTGTTTCATGCACACCACACTTCTACAGGCTGTAGAAGCGCCGTGTGTGAAACGGGCCATTGCTGTTTGCTCTGGTACTGGTGATGCCTGTTTTACTCACTTGGAATAAAGCCTGACTTTCGGAAGAGTGACGCTCCTTTTCTTCTCTTTTGCTGGACACAAAGAACAGTGCTTTCTGCCCAATTCTCTGCTTTCAGCCATTGAGAACAGCAGATCAGCAGGAGTGTCAGACCCCCATCAATTTGATATGGATTCTTAAGTTACGTTAGGTCATCAAAATTTATATCCTGCAAAAACCACTTTAAAAGCCTTCTAATTTCCATAGACTTGGTGTGTGTAGGTTGGCTGGATATGGACTATATAAACAGTCTGAGTGATCATAAGGAGCAGAACAACTTAAAATATATTGCAAAAGTTTCTTACATGTCCTTTCTTAAAAGTACTTTAATATTCACTAGGATGTATGTTACCAATGTCAGAAGTCAAGACAAGCTTATTCATGTTCTAAAAAAAAAAAAAAAAATTAGATCTATTGACATCACTGTTGTGTTATATGTTTAACAAAAGCCACCAGGCTGTGCAAAATCTTTCCCACAACAGCCCCGCTGACATATATATGAGAAACTTCTCAACGAAACGTGACAGGCCCAAGGTGATTAGTATTAGATGAGTTTGGAACTTCTCATATTTTAGTAGTTTCAATAGCACGCATATACTCAATAAAAGGCAAGTAACTGCATTTGACACCATAGTTAAAAGGGAAAAAAACTAAATCGATACAGAGGATCTAACCACCTAGTGTCTAAGAGAAATGCTTCACTCAGAGGCTGCTGGTTTTAGTTGGTGCAATTTAATTGACCCTCCAGCGTGCCTAGTACTAAAGATAACTCTAAGAATGACTTTACACTATATGACTAGATAATGTCCATCACTTACTTCAATGCAAGAATTCTAATCAGAAGTTTTATAATAAAGTAAAATAGATCTACGACACAGAACTGGAGCAAATAAACCAAGTAGCAGTGACCTAAAAGGCAACAATTTATATATTCTGCCAATTAATACAGCCATGGTAATTAGCATGAACTCCCTGGTGCCGGCACAGAAGGCAGAGGAAACTGAAAAATCCCTTTAAATTAAAGTGAACTGAAAGCGAGCAGATGAAATATTGGAATACTGACAAAGCTGATAATTACTACAGTTCCAGATTTCTAAGATGTTGCTGCAATTATAAAGATAAAAATAAAACAGCAATGTGCAATTTATCTGACACTGTATCATTAGCGCTGACAACTGCAGAATGTGCCTGAGCTGTGAATGGCATTCCGTCATCATGTTCCAATAGCAACATCACTAATGATTAGCAGACCAGCTATCACCTTCTGCCAATGCCCTGAGAAGTACAATAAGAAAGTACATATAACATTCCCTGTATTAAAAGACAGCAGTGCTTTCAAAGAAATGAAAATAACCTTAACTCACGAGCCCTCCCGTTAAATAAAGGAGAAAATAAAACCAATGAGAAAAAGCATAATACAGCATTGAGAATTTGCCATTTCACATTCACCACAGTGTTACAGTAAAGACAAAATGTTGATCCCTCGGGATATTTAGTCATTGTCCTTCACATTTTGTATAAGTTGTTACTAATTTAGTCAAATATTGTATGGTGTCACATCAATCGATATTTTTTATTTATTTATTTTCAGAAAAGAGCGATCATGAAAAAAAAAAAAAATACCCATTCTACCCAGTCACAGCTAAAGTTTGCTCTACAGAGTAAGTCATATGAAGTCACTGACAAACTGTTTGACTCCTTATTGTCATAACACATTGCTGGGAAAATGTGCTTTACACTACTGCTGGTGGTGGTGAGTTCATAAAAACTGGAGCAGATGTACATGTCAGCACCATCATAATCTGAGATCCATTCTCTAAGTAACCCTCAGTGAGCACAGGTGCAGGTTACTAGGATGTGGTCCTTGAGTTCATGGCATAGGAAGGTACTGAAATCTCAACTATATTCAAATATATGTAATAAGGTAAGGCTAGGAAGACTTTTCTCTCCGCATTTTTCCACCTTTTTTGGGCGGAAACCTGGTGGATCCCATAATAGTCTTTTGGGTGCATGGCTAACCGCTTTTTTTAAGTGAATTAGGTTTCTGGTCGTGGGGTACCCAAGCAGACCCCACGAACGGAAAACCGATTGCAGGTGTGAACCTAGCGTAACATCCCTCTAAAATAGCTTCATCCTAATAAGTCTTCATGATATAATACCTTGCTTAACTTGTACAGCCTATTGGACAAAATGGGGTATGTGCACCTGCTTTTATACTCTCGTTTGTGTGTTCTATTGTTTTTAGGTTTTCCAATTTTTTTTTCTAAAATTTCAATAAAAAGCTAATAAAATATTAAAAAAAAAAAAAAAAAGTTACTCAAAATTGATAGCAGTCCTTTAATTGCCACATCAAGACTGCACAATAATTAGCAGTGATCTGCAAAGCATTGTGGGAATGTAAAGTAGGCAGTGCCGGGTTTGATGGAAGATGTCAAATGAATGTAAATGCCAACTACTCTGCATAACAGGCTTGCTCTATATGAACAGGGGCCTTTCCTGGTAATATGCCCTCTTTAAGGGCAAAACAATTCTGCTGAAAATCACATCACTAAACCTGCTGAAAACCACATTACTTAAAAAGTTTTCTAGATTTACTGTTGATGGCCACACAATCTTACAGATAAAACTGCTCTTTACTTGCAAAACTGTGCAGCCATTAATGAAAAGACACTTAGTGACTGCTCAATTCTGCAGGTAAACATCTGACTTCAAAAATCCCATAGCCAATAATAGTCAATTTGCAAACAGTGCAAACATAATGCGTGCCGCAATTTTCAGCCACACTGCGACCTCCCAAAAGATGCTCCATGTGGCTTTCTAGGAACAACAGTAATATACTACTTGCACCCATTGGACATTTTTGGAGCTTACGAGCATCTGATGATATCTTTTTATCAAGAATAAAAGGAAATGAACATGAAAAAGTTTCTGGATGCTGTGGCTTAAATGTCATTTCTACTGTTCACGATACTGTATCTGGCACATCTATATATCCGGCCCAGCGATAAGTACTTCAGCTCAGGCCCATGCCCAGGGACAAATAGTTAATGTTAAACTTTCTTCCATTTCTATAACTGTTATAAACAAGCATCCAAGATCTCAGACAAGATCAATTGCTGAAGTCTGAGGAGCGTGAGCTGCAGAGAAGCATAATACTGTACTTAAATGTCTACAGTGTTGTACCTAAAATCTCTGGCATACCAACTGGTAAGGTCTACACACCTTTCACCCAAACATACCATTCTGTTCTTACCTGTGACTTCTGTAGATATGGAGGCAAGGCTGAACAAAGGAGCTACTTTCTTCTCATATATTTGTTTTCCTTTCTTCTTCCCACCATATGGGTTTATATAGACTAATAAATGCTTTGGTCTCCATGCTATTGAGAAGAAAATAAAACACATTCTTTGTAAAGTGAGAAAAGAACATCAAAAGAATCCTTAGCTAGAGAGAGGTGTACAGTGCATTTTATTTTTCTATAAGTAGCGTATGTTATCTCCTCCTTACTTTACATTTTAGCCTCTTTGGGCATTCAGAATCCTCAACTGAGATGTCAAGTGAGAATAATAAATCTTGTAAGAAGAGGGACAGAATGTTTTATTGATGATAATCAGTAAAACTGCTCGGAGGTAGAAGTCCCCTTGTTTTCAATGACATTATCTTTCAGTATTATTGAGAATATGTATAAAAATATTCTTTAAACATACTGACTTTACACAGTCATTGCATTTCTCTGACACTTATTAAGCTTGGCACCATTATAAATCTTTACCCAATGTGTCTTCAATTTCTAGAAGGAGCACTGTCAGTAGAATCTTTGGAAATAGGAGATGATGGCTTCCTGCCGAAGATGTTAGAAAGAAGAATTGGCTTGCTTGCACAAATGTATTTTGTGTCAGATATCGATGGCTACTAAAAATTGTCACTATGAAACTGGAATTCTCAGTGTAATTTCTAGATGGGTCATATGTACAGTTGTAGCAGAGTTAACCAGAAACTCTTCAATTGGTTAAACTTCTGCAGTGTGATATCTTACCACAGAAGACAAAAAAAAAAAAAAAATTGTACTTACTCTGTTGTTCAAGTAGATCATTAAGTGCTTGTAACCAGTGGCAACACAGAAGCTCATCACTGCACCAGAATGTTATGGCTTTGCACCGCCAGCGGTGCTTCTTCATTCTCTGCACATAGTGCACTAGAGGAAAAGAATATACAAATGTAAATGAACTGACTTACCAAACTCGTAAACAGCTATAAATATATTATTTTGC
Organism: Leptodactylus fallax; assembly: GCA_947044405.1. NCBI lineage: Eukaryota > Metazoa > Chordata > Amphibia > Anura > Leptodactylidae > Leptodactylus > Leptodactylus fallax. Next base: position 16,259,410 of record CAMRHE010000001.1, read on the forward strand.
CTGCACTAGGACATTTGTACATCACATTCAAAAACATTTATCTTCAATGGCCATAAAGGCAAAATTACAAACTGGATGTTGATTAAAAGTTTTCTAAGGAAAGACACTGGTTAAAAATGGCAGGTAGTAGGTTAAAAAGAAATAGATACTCGCCTCTCTCTGATCACCCAATCCTCCACTTCAGATGCTGCCCCAGTCCCTGGCAGACTTTACTTCAAGGTGTCTATCGATAGAAAGGAAATGTCCTTATATTCCTTCCCAGCGAATCACTGGTCACAGCAGTGACTTGCCTCAGCCATTGAGTGGCATTCTATAGGCATTTCCTGCGTGTGTTGAGACACCAGGAAGAAGAACCAATGGGAATCCGGGCAGCATTGGAACTGGATCTATGAAGGAGTACGAAATAGGGAGTATCTGTTCATTAATTTTTTTTTAATCCACTACAATTCTCTTTTTTTGAACAATTTATTTCCCTTGGAAAGCTCTTTGCACACAACACTAGACCATGAAAAGTGACAGCATATGAATGGCATATGTGTGCAGTATATGTTTTCCACAGACACTATGAATACTATAGATGAACACAGCCTCAAAAAACAGACAGGAAGAGGATTTGCTCCATTCTGTACACCTCAGTCAAAAGACCCACTCACACAAAACTATGGATATGTGTAAGTGGCCATAAAAATGAATGATAGCTTAAATAAAACAAGAAAACAGCACCGAGCAGTGCATAGTGTAATACTGTTTGACACTAAAAGTAATGGTAGGTCTCTCACCTTGGGGAGTTTTGCGCTAGGCCACAACTACCATATCGTGCATTGGAACCGTTTCACAGAGGGTTCCTCTCTGGGTGTACAGCAGCAGCAGGAACTAGCAGGCACCCAAGGGTGTCAGGAGTGTTGACAGGAGGACTAAATTCCAAGCCAGAGGGCTAGGTCAAGTAGGAAGGAACCGAGCTTCACCCAGATATGTAATATTCAAAAACTCTTTATTTAAATCCAAACACTACGCGTTTCAGGGATATCTCCCCTTTGTCAAATGTACAGGAAGTAGCAATGCTTCGCCTCTGGCTTGGAATTTGGTTCCTCCTGTCTACATAAAAATGAAGGAGTCTGTATGCTATCCGTTATTAGGGATCTGTAATAACAAATAGCACATAGGCCAAAACTACGGTCATATGCACAGGACCTAAATTTCCCCCAAAGTTCACTAAATACTACATATATGAAGAAGGAATAACCCACATCCACAGGATTATGAAACACGGATGGCCTTTTTTCAATTGTAGGTAAAGGATCAAATCAAACATATATAAATATATTACATCTTATAATATAAACATTTTTTGTTAGTTTCTCTATCAAGAGCCAAAAGACAATTTATGGAGGATCACTTATACCAAACACATGAGAGCACAATGCTACAAACAACAAGTGCAAAGCAGGTATGGTGAATCAGAATTTCTTACAGCAGGGCTCCCTTAGCATTGTGCACTGTAGGAGTAATAATTGGGAACTACATACAACCTATAACGTGATTCCATTGAAAATATGCAAAGGTTTTAAGAATAAGCATTGTGCAGAGGTTAGGAAATATCTTCAGTACCATCAATGTGCATATCACTAGTGCATCTGGTCAAATCAAAGAGATCATATGGCAAGCCACACACCAGAGGTTCATGAATCATATGTGGATTCTGAATGAATGGATTAGAATTACTGCCTTAAAGCTTAGAGGCAACAAAAATTGTGCTAGATTCACAGACATTGCTCCTATGAAAAAATGGACTTCACAGAATTCACATTAAATGCAATATGTAGTGTAAAAAAAAAAAAAAATATCCAAGTCATGACAGTGACTGTTTCTTGTGAAGCTGTTTGCACAACAGTCTGGGTTTAGCTCCAGACAATGAAGAGATTCTGGTAATAGAGATATATTAGGGAACTCACAAGAGACAGAAAAAGACAAAAACATTTTTTTACTAAACAAATGCCATATAAAATTGTCATCATTAATATGGCAACCAATATTGACCTCTATAATCCAGCAAGACCTGTTTTGTGTTGTTTAGGAATAAAACAGCTAAGAGTTGCTCATTCACACTGTCAGTGTAAAAAAGCAGCACATGGCATTTTGTAAGAATGTCCATTTTATGCCTTTATTTGCATTAGATCCATACTGGATCCCTTTTTCATGTCTGCTAATATTCTTCGTGATCCAAAATGATAATCCTGTCCTAGCCTAAAAATTATAGATCGATTACAGGATTTGGCTACAAACAGTATTGTGTTTATTGTAGATCAGGATACTACATGGAGATAAAAACAATCACGTGATTTAGTCCCAAGTCCAAGAAAGGATGAAGTTTTTTTTTTTTTTTCTTTTTATAAGTTATGTAAAAGGTTCAACAAAGAACAGCATTGCTTCAACCAACCTATTTCAAGTCACACCAGTATCTATTGATCAACACACTAGCATAGCATAGTATGAGTGTTAGTTTATCTAGCCTATGCATCTTTTTCTGATTTTTAGGGCATATGTCTACCTGTAAATGCATGAGGTTTACACATGTGTTTCCACTGCATGCCTTGATAGTACTTCTCATCGATCTCGGCTTCTCCTACTGAAACAATCTCAGAAACTGGGATAATATGAGCACCTGCAAGATATAGAAAAAGAAAATGGAACAAATGCTGAGGACTTCTGTAACCCAATATCTTAAGTAATGCAGTACATCTTAACATGAATGAAAGTCATATTTTCAAATTAGGAGCTGTTTCTTTATACTGAAAAAGCATATTGACCTGACTTATTGAATTAAAAATACTACAAAATGCTGTACAGGCTAGGCATGGGTAAAGGGGTTTACCCGGTAATGACATCTGTCCCCTATTCCCAGGAAATGGAATAAAAGATCCCTGAAAGTGTGGCTAGTGGGGCCAGAAGAGGGTGTGGAAATACACTAACCAAGTAGATTCAATCAATAAAGTATATTAACTTCAATTATTTTACATCTCATCAAAACAGCATATTTTCTTGCCACTGCACCTTTCATGTCCTCAACAATGTGCAATATTATATACCGCTAGAAAACTGACAGCAATTGAATTCAGCCCACCATTGGCTTTCCCGATATGCGCTCTGGAGCTGGAGATATTGGTGGTGTTAATTTCGACACCGATATCTTCCCACTGTCAGAAGGGCAGGCCTTACAGCCTAGCGTCATCACTGGGCTGTGAGGAACGCCCCTGAACAGTACAAGTCTATGGAAGAGTACTGTAAGGGGAGAGCATTAATTTCGGCACCCATATCTCCAGCAACGGGGCGCATACTAGGAAAGCCAACAGTGCACTGTTGGTTTTCTAGCAGTGCATAATGCCGCACATTAATGAGGACATGAAAGGTCCTCTTTAAGGCTAAGGCCTCACGTACTTTGTTTCTCCAAAAACAAGCCCAAGCTTGGTTTTCCAGGGTTTTTGGAGTAGGCTTGAAATGTAAGCTCTACTTCAAAAATAAGCCTTAGTTATAGTCAGCGCCAGTTTATATCACATGACGTCACGGAGACTGAGAATAGATCTAGCGTAGCTCCCAACCGTTCTGGACAAGGGCCCTGCTACCTCCCACCACGGCAGGACAAAATCCGCTCACCCACTCCAGAATCCCGACTTCCAGTGCTACCATGCTGCGGGTTTGGTTACCTAGGTGACCAAATGTCAGGTGCCACCCATGCTCAATCCCACTCCACTACAGCACCTCCACCTTAGCATAAAGGAGAGGAGATAGAGAGGACATGGTGCTATTGGCACAAAGTGTTTAGAGAGAGAGTGGCAGTAAGTTTAAAACCCACTTACACTGCACCGAATTTTACGATTTGCTTCAGAACCTGAAAAATAAGACCTACCCTAAAAATAAGCCCTAGCCCTTTTATTCTTTTGAGAAAAAAAAATATTATAAGACGCTCTCTTATTTTCGGAAAAACACGGTAGTGTGCCGCAGCCAAAAAGCGCTGCAGAAAAAACCGTGGCAGAACCGCAGCACGTTTGTTTTTCCACATCGCTTTTCACGAAGTTCGCAGAGTTTTCCCCTTTACGGAAAACGTCAGTGTTTCCGTAGGTATAATTGACATGCTGCGATTTACAAAAAGGCCAACAGTTTTTGAAATCGCAGCATTTCCGCTGTGGATATTTTTCTGCAATGAGTAGTCTCGTAGACTTTGCGGGTACTGTAAAGTGTCGCGTTTTTTTTCCGCAGCGTTTCCACCATGGCCAAATTGGGGCGTTTACACTACGTGGGGCCCCCGGCCTAAAGGAGTATTTTAATCTCACCGTTCATGGCTATATCCATAGAACACATAATAGATGTGAACTCCAGAGGTAAAACACGCATCTCTCTTAAGAACGGGCCCAGTCTCTGCCCACAAGTGAATGGAGTGGGGCCATACATGCATCTCTATATGTACGGGTGTTCTAGAAAGAGTCACTTGTCTGTTGCAGAGTGGAGCCTCCCATTCTCTTTGAAGATCCATGCTGCAGGATGAGGTCAATGGCACCAGCTTCAGCAAGTGATTGACTGCAATATCATCCTTCAGCACCACTACACACACAACAAAGAGAACGGGAGCCACTGCTCTGCGACGAAGGTGCAAGAAGGAATGACTAAAGCTGCAATTGTTTTGTTATCACCATCCCTGCCACCAGGGAAGTTTTACTTTCCCTGGATAATCCCTTTAAAAAGAAGTCTGAATATAGCTAATTACTCCTATTCATAAAGTCTTTTTTTCCTTTTAAATGGGTTAAACAGATGAAAAAAAAAAATGATTTAGCTGTGATTTTCCTCCTTCAATTATCCTTACTGGGGATGACAAAAGTCTACCCGTTGTGAGAAGAAAACCAAATAAGCATCCATAATTAAATCATACAATGTGATTAAGTTTGTTAAGTAAATCTAAATCTGCCAGCACTGAGCAAAAGAAGTCCTAGGGGTTGTATTTAAACATAAAGAGCAAATTATAAGGAGAAAAAAAAAAAAAAAAAAAAAAAAGTCAAAGCTTCCAAATACACAGCCAAAACAGACTACGGAAACTGTACAAAAAAAAACTATTAGGTACTAGAGACTTCACAACGTCTGATACAGTACATATAGAAGAACATCACAATGTACTGGTGAGGCAGGACCTGATCAGCTGCACTCTAACACACCTGGGGGAGGGGAGGGGGGGTTGAGCGCGAAGGGTTAGCTTGGATTTGCCCACAGCCTGAATGTACTCCAAACTACAATTAGTATATAGAAAAAAAAAAACACTAATTACCTGTTTATAATAAAGGCAGAAAGTTTTATTTATTTTTTTTGTTTGGACAGGGTTGTGGAGTAAGAGTAGGCGTTGGGGCAAGTAACGGGGAGAGCAGGTTTTAGAAAACAGTTGCAGACTCAAATCTATTCTAAAATATATTATACATCTACCAATGTTCTATAGTTAATTAAGTGCATTACTTTACTCATTGGCTTTTTTTTGGCAAGGATACAGAACTTATGGCACTTTTTATGAGGTTTTGCAATAAGTAATAAATCATGCCTCAAAGTCAATATTCAATTTGTGAAAGAAAAGGGGTTGCCCCACAAGGAACAATGCAAAGAGTTGATACCAAGCAGTGGCTTATGCTCTGGCAAACTTGAGTGATGGAATGTATTTGTAATCCTACATTTTGACTTGTAGTGGCCACTGCAGATGAAGTGGGCAGTTGATAATTTCTCCAGCAAAATCAGCTGCTGTCTTAAGGAGACCTGCAGTATATAACTGACTGCCATGTTGGCACACAGACTAAAGAGGCTGACCATGATAAGACAAGCCCTTTAAGAATTAAAAAAAAAAAAAAAAGCACACACCACACATCTGGTGACATCAGTGATTCTCCTACAGCAACTCAATTTTATATATATCTGGGGCCTTTTAAATGGACGCACAGAAGGCAACTAGCAAATAGTTTGAATCGGATTACTTAGGTGAAAGCAAAATGGAGCTGACATGAAGGTAGAGAAGGGGAAAAAAAGATCTGGCAGCAATTAACTCAGAGACTGGGACTATCCCATAAAGATACACTAAACTAAAGGTTATGACGTATAGGATTATTTATTTATGGTGGTGCTTTTATAAAGGGCTTATCTTTTGATAAAAAGACACAGAGTTAACTGTTGTTCCACCCAACTATTTAGAATAAGTTGTCATGTGTGTACATGAGAAATTAAATTATATCGAACTTGTATCTTGCATTTATTACCGGTTTTAATCTCTGCATGCTACATTTCTAATTGTCAGTCACCCCTAAACTTAACTCCAGAGTAGACGAAGACTAGCTGCTATGATGTCTCCCATACACAGCAGACACAGAGAAGGAGATCCATGTCCCTAACTTTCTTTGTAGCAGTTCTGAGTAGTGATGCTGTGAGTCCAGAACTGGGGTTGGAACCAACAACATCTGTGTGTGCATCAGTCTCTCTTCCTGCAGATGCTCCCTCCTCCTTCCCCTTCTATCTCCACAGACTGTAGCTGTAACCTAAACACTTGGTGAAACTCAAAATCCATCTCATCGCAGCCTCTCAGGGCAGATTTAACTAGTAATCTGAATGAATTATCAGTGCAGCATAAGATACGTCTCATAAGGAGGGGAACAAAAAACATTTTAATGTAACAGGGTACATTACAAAGCTTCTTGTCACTACTTGGAGCACTTGATTTATGGAGAAAATAGAAGAAACAGTTACTCTATGATATGGCCACTGCATAGCAACAGTGTAAATCAGGCTTTGCTGACATACTTTCTCTACTTGAGTCTAAGAAGGCAACCCTTTATAGTCAAACTGCATGGGCTGTACCAGACAGACTCCTATGACATTTAAAGCTAATGAACAGGCAGGCTTCTATCACAGTTATAATGAATAAGACGACCGTTTAGCTTACTTGACTATATACGTATGGACTCAAATTATTTAGGAGATATATATATATATATATATATATATATATATATATATATATAAAAGCAGAAAGGTGGCTAGAGTACAGGGGATGGGTACAGTATACAAAAAAGAAGTACTGCATGTGGTAGACAATCAGGTGGTGGTGCAGTGATGGAAAGTTGTGTTCTTAGCTGGATGTCTTATTTAAAAGACACTGAAGAGTTAAACAGGATTTCAGGGTTGAAAGTGTTAAGTTTCATGGACAGAGAGTCAGTTTCTTACCTGTATACAATCGATGTGTTAAAGTGCCTGTCAGACCTTGTGCTCTGTGAAGGACTCGTGTGAAACAAGCACCTAATACAGAAAAAAAAATGTATATATTAGTTATATAGTAACTGAAAGGAAAACTGTTATGCTGGATTCACACCCATGCCAGTCTCTCCACTTTATCTTCCGGAAGTTTAAGTTTAAAACAATGGGGCGCCGGGCACAGTTTCGGTCCGCTGTTTTAGCGGTCTGTGTCTCCGTTGTTCTGGTCCTCCTATGACCTTGACCTTTGCATCTGAATGCCCTACAGCTACATACTGGAAATCACCCGAAACTCATAGTACATTCCATTGTAGTGAATGGGACAGCTACAGTACACTGTGAGCACTGATGAGAAGGGTAAAACTTCTATACCAGCGGTGCAGCCACTCCATTCTCAGGACTGTGGGAACCCTGACAATCTCATCACATTCAATGCGGTTTATTCTCTCAACAAAAGTGAAAGTTCAACCCCTATATATGAAAGTAGTGACACGGCCCAGGTCAATCTGTCATCGCTAAACCAGGAACCAGACCTCAACAAAAGACCAGAAAGCACTGAAACCTGACAAAGTTTTAAGTGGTTTTATTATTATTAATAATAATAATAATAATAATAATAATAATAAATCTATAGATATTATTATTATCAACTAGTTGGGTTACCTCTTTAACACCCTAATCTGTAACTAAATCTGGATTAATTGCATCCTAAATCTTTCTTGCTCTTTATTAGAGCAGGCATATCCTTTAAAAGAACTTGTCTAAACTGGATAGTTTCTTTTGTTAGAATGATCCCTTACAAACAAGTAGCCCGTTGTTGGGATCCCCAGTAAGCAGCATGGGAAAGCAAATGTTCAACTGCCTTGCAGTGCCCCCACAGGGAGAAGGAAACAGCACATGGTGCCAAATGAAATCAACTCATTACCCATTTTACACATGCACTGTACCTGCCAGGTCCCCCAGAGTGATGCTTATGGATAGAGACCCCAAATGAAGGGCTCCCACCTATTAATTCAGAATGGCATAGAATTTGAAAAAGAAAATATTCATAGCAGTTTCAGAAAATTGTGTATATATTTTAGGTCTAAATATTCTGCTTTGCACTGGTCACAGCAGCTCAACATTTTCAGATCATTTCAGGGAAGGTTTACTTAGCATTTAATGGAGGTCTACTATATCCCCCCCAAGGATATTAAACTGTCACCACCTTGTTACAGAGCACATTACAATGATAATATACCTTTGTTATGTAGCTCACTTTGGTAGATTTTGAGAAAAACAACTTTAATGCCTTATGTAAATGAGGCAGTTGGTCCTCGGGCCTTCAGCTCCCTAGAGTACTGCTCTTGCCACTCAGACCCCTGGCCTGCACAACCCTATGCAGTGAGTGTTAATCTCTCCACTACTACATCACCCATCCTACTTAACCTCTTCTCCACTTCCACTGTACTATTACGGAGGATATTGGGTCTGTAAATAAGGTGCCTGCTCCTATCGCGGGCATTTGCCCTTTCATTTAGCCCCCTCCCCATTACCTTAATTTCGACCATCTGGTACAGTCCTTTCACTTTGAAGGATTTCTCCCACGCAACAAGATCACAGAAGCTATCCTACCTCTATAACAACCAGGAGTCTTGTGAAGGCTCCCCAGCCCGTCATAATATTTTATCTAGGCAAGCCGAGAAGGACAAGGACGAGAAGGAGGACAAGGACGAGAAGGAGGACAAGGACGAGAAGGAGGACAAGGAGGAGAAGGAGAAGAAAAAGGAGAAGAAGTTCTGCTTAAAGGGAATCTGTCAGGTCAATCTGGGACACTAAATAGACCTGGGGTTTAGTGTCCCAGATCACCCTGTAGTAATGCAATCCACAGGCGCATTAAAAATAAAAAACCTTTATACTTACCTAGAGAAGGGTCCGATCGACGCTGTTTGGTGAGAATGGTCCGGCTTATTCATGAGGCACGCCTCCCAGCGCCTTCGCTGTTCTTCAGTGAAGCCAAAGATGGACACCCCGGCTTCACTTCGTAATTGCGGGGCATGCGGACTGAAGCCGAGGAGTATTCCTCTGGCTTCATTGAAGAACTGCGCAGGCGCAGGGAGTACAGCGGCAGGGCGAGTATAAAGCTTTTTTTTATTTTTAATGTGGCCATGGATTGCGTTATAACAGGGTGATTTGGGACACTAAACCCCAGGTCCATATGGACGTGTGGGTGGTTTAGTGTCCCAAATTGCCCCGATAGATTCCCTTTAAAACCGGTGGAAAGAAAAGTCCTGCATGGAGGACGTATCACTCTGTCGTTTTCAGTATAAAAGAGGCGATAACCGGGCGGATCCCATTATAGTCTATGGGGTCTGCAGGTTTCCATGTGTAATCGCTTTTCAAGAGGACAGGGTTTCCGCCTTTCGGGTCCCCATGCGGATCCGAAGAACAGAAACCTGAATGCTAGTGTGAACCTAGTATAACATGTAATTTTGGCTGCACAGTGAAAGCCCGTAAGAAAGTCACAAAAACGCAATTCCTCTCTTATTCCACCCAATTCTGATCCTTTTTTTTTAAGCTTCTCAGTACATGATATGGAATATTAAAATGGTACCAATACGAAGTACATTTTTGTCCTGCAAAAATTAAGCCCTGTAAATGGAAAGGAGGTAATAAAAAACAAACACAAAATACGGCTGTGGCGGAAAAGGGTTAATGGGGTATTCCCACAAACAGACATTTTTAAATTTGTAGATAATTAAAAGTTAGACATTTTTGCAAATGTAAGTAATTAAACATTTTGCACAGTTTTAAAAAATTTCTCTAAATATCTTGTCACAAGTTGTTGTCTTGATCGGTTGCCAATGGATACGACCATGAATGCAGGAACTTTCTAATGTCAGAAAATCAGCCATGATTTCCTTATTGTGTCCGGGATATCTTCTCATACATGTAGTGTCCCTGTCTGATAACCTGTCCACAATAAGAAAATCATGGCTGAGTTCCTGACAAGTCCTAGACCATAGAAAGTTTCTGCATGTGTGGTCGTATCCATGGGCAACCAATCAAGTCAACAGACTGTCACCACTAAAATGATTACAGAAAATCTTTAAAACTCTGCAGAATTTTTAATTACTTATATTTGCAAAAATGTTTTAACTTTTAATTATCTACAAATATAGATATGATTATGCTCATGGGAATACCCCTTTAAGCAGCAAAGAGTGCTCCCAAGGCTGAAAGGCTGTTCCTAGTGCACCAACTCAGACTTCAAAGGTGTTTTTCTCCAAATCTAGAAAATGACATACATAACAAGGGTATATTATTTATCACTGTAATGTGCTCTGTAACACGGTGGTGACAGTTGAATGCGCTTGGGGTGTTGGTAGACTCTCTAAGGTAGGGTTCACACTACCGTTGGAAATCCGTTATGAAGGTGTCCATTAAAAAAAAAAAAAAAAAAAAAAAGAAGAAGAAGAAGGAGGAAGAAGAAAAGGAGGACACCTACAATAACGGACACAAACGGACTGTAAATGATACCTACGTGTCCGTTTTTTTTTTTTTGTTTGTTTTTTTTTTAACAGATCCGTTAAACTCAATCCGTTAAAAATACCTAAAAAAACGGACAGTAAACCGTCTGTGTCCGTTAATTTCTAGTCCGTTTTTTTTTTTTTTTTTGCTTAATTGGTTGCCATAAACACAGAATGACGATAGAGAGAATATAAAAGCAGGCAGAAGAGCTGACAATTCAGACTGGAGCCAGCTTTGGAGAGAAGAGTATCGTTCCTGAGTTCCAGTTCTTCTTGTGGTGCTGCTGTCATTTTTTTGAAAATGATTCCACCATCTCTTTTATTTGACCTAGAGGTGATCCGGCTGAGAGCGAAGTTGAGAAGGCAGAGGCGGCGTCAAAGGCAATGATTCTGGGTCCATCCCATTACATCCACCTGCACGACAAGGGGAGTGTATTCAAGCCTGTATGGAGAACTGCGACAACATCCAGAGAAGTTCCACGATTATCTGCGTATGTCCATTCCCAGCTTTGATGAACTTCTTCGGCAGCTGTCATATACATATATACATACTGTATATACACACACACACACACACACACACACACACACAGTGCCTTGCGAAAGTATTCGGCCCCCTTGAACTTTTCAACCTTTTGCCACATTTCAGGCTTCAAACATAAGGATATAAAATTTAAATTTTTTGGTGAAGAATCAACAAGTGGGACACAATCGTGAAGTGGAACGAAATTTATTGGATATTTTAAACTTTTGTAAAAAATAAAAAACTGAAAAGTGGGGCGTGCCAAATTATTCGGCCCCCTTAAGTTAATACTTTGTAGCGCCACCTTTTTCTGCGATTACAGCTGCAAGTTGCTTGGGGTATGTCTCTATCAGTTTTGCACATCGAGAGACTGAAATTCTTGCCCATTCTTCCTTGGAAAACAGCTCGAGCTCAGTGAGGTTGGATGGAGAGCGTTTGTGAACAGCAGTTTTCAGCTCTTTCCTCAGATTCTCGATTGGATTCAGGTCTGGACTTTGACTTGGCCATTCTAACACCTGGATACGTTTTGTGAACCATTCCATTGGAGATTTTGGTTTATGTTTGGGATCATTGTCTTGTTGGAAGAAAATCTCCGTCCTAGTCTCAGGTCTTTTGCAGACTCCAACAGGTTTTCTTCCAGAATGGTCCTGTATTTGGCTCCATCCATCTTCCCATCAATTTTAACCATCTTCCCTGTCCCTGCTGAAGAAAAGCAGGCCCAAACCATGATGCTGCCACCACCATGTTTGACAGTGGGGATGGTGTGTTCAGGGTGATGAGCTGTGTTGCTTTTACGCCAAACATATTGTTTTGCATTGTGGCCAAAAAGTTCGATTTTGGTTTCATCTGACCAGAGCATCTTCTTCCACGTTTGGTGTGTCTCCCAGGTGGCTTGTGGCAAACGTTAAACGAGACTTTTTATGGATATCTTTGAGAAATGGCTTTCTTCTTGCCACTCTTCCATAAAGGCCAGATTTGTGCAGTGTACGACTGATTGTTGTCCTATGGACAGACTCTCCCACCTCAGCTGTAGATCTCTGCAGTTCATCCAGAGAGATCATGGGCCTCTTGGCTGCATCTCTGAACAGTCTTCTCCTTGTTTGAGATGAAAGTTTAGAGGGACGGCCGGGTCTTGGTAGATTTGCAGTGGTCTGATTTTGTATCCAAATCCGGCTTTAAACTTCTCCAAAACAGTATCATGGACCTGCCTGGTGTGTTCCTTGGTCTTCCTGATGCTCTCTGCGCTTTAAACAGAACCCTGAGACTATCACAGAGCAGGTGCATTTATACGGAGACTTGATTACACACAGGTGGATTATATTTATCATCATCAGTCATTTAGGACAACATTGGATCATTCAGAGATCCTCACTGAACTTCTGGAGTGAGTTTGCTGCACTGAAAGTAAAGGTGGCGAATAATATTGCACGCCCCAGTTTTTTATTTTTTAGAAAAGTTTAAAATAACCAATAAATTTCGTTCCACTTCACGATTGTGTCCCACTTGTTGATTCTTCACCAAAAAATTAAAATTTTATATCCTTAGGTTTGAAGCCTGAAATGTGGCAAAAGGTTGAAATGTTCAAGGGGGCCAAATACTTTCGCCTTGGCAAGTCGACCATCTCCTACATCGTCCAGGATACTTGCCAGGCTCTGTGGGATTTGCTGCGTGAAGAATTTCTCCTTCATCCATCTACCGAACAATGGAAGGACATTGCAGAAAAGTTCTGGGAGGTGACACGTTTCCCAAACTGTGTAGGAGCAGTCGACGGAAAGCACATCCGTATCCAGAAACCTGCAAGGAGCGGCTCCCAAGAAGTATTTTTCCATTGTGCTGATGGCCATTGTTGATGCCCAGTATCGATTTTTGGCTGTGGACATTGGGGCATACGGCCGCACCAACGACTCCAGAATCTTCAAGGACTCTGATATGGGACGGAGAATATACTCTGGAAATTTCGGATTGCCAGCACCAAAGCCATTTCCTGGAACTGATGGACCTCCTATGCAGTTTGTGGTTGTGGGCGACGAGGCCTTGCAGATGTGTGGAAACCTTCTGAAACCGTACTCCAGCCGTGGACTCAACTTCCAGAAAAGAATCTACAACTACAGACTATCAAGAGCCCGGAGACTTGTGGAGTGCGCATTTGGGATCCCCACTTCGAAATGGCGAATTTTTACCACTGCTATCCAGCTGAAGCCAGAATCTGTGGATGACGTTGTGAAAGACTGCGTGGTCCTCCATAACTTCCTGCTGACAAGGGAACCGTTGCCAGTTTTCTCCCAGGAACTGGAGTCTGGGTTACATGGCCTCAACTCATCTGGCCCACGATCTACAGTTGCTGTCAGCCGCAAGAGGGACAATTTTGCAGCTTTTTTTCTTTCCAACGCAGGTTGGGTGGACTGGCAGGATGGTAGAGTGTAAGTTTTTTCTTGGAATTTTTTTTTTTAAACTTTTTTTGGACAGTCAAATGTGCTGAAAAGTCTCGATGATTAAAGTCCTGAGCACTGAAAATGAGATACTTTATTACTCAGCATGCAGACTGCTCCATTTTCAATGCTTGCAACTGCCACAGACTTTTTTTTTTTATTCCTCAGTTGTCTTTTGCACATGCTTTCTTAAGGGTAGTGTCATGGGGGGGTTGGCCCTCAGTGGACAAAGTGTATGTCCCTCCCCTGACACTGCCTTTAAAGAAAGCGTGTTTGTTCATTCTTTTGCCTGAGTTTGTGTTTTGCACATGCTTTCTTAAAGGGTGGTGTCATGGGGGGGTGGCCCTCAGTGGACAAAGTGTAAACATACACTTTTGTCCACCGAGGTTCCCTCCCCTGACATTGACTTTAGAGAAAGCATGTTTGTTCAATCTTTTGGCTCTGTTTGTAATTTTGTGGATAAAGATAAAAAAAAAACAAAAAAAACAAAAACAAAACACGTTTTAATAAAAAAAACTTTATTAAAATATTTTATTGTATATCAATTTATCTTCAAAAATCAGTGTCATGAAAAACAAAATTTAGTTAAACATATAGTGAAACAGTTGAGGTAGATTTTCAGACTGGGTGGTGTAGGTACAGGGCACAGGAGTGCAAAACTTTTTTTTTTTTTTTTTTTTTTGGTGTTTGAACACCTTTTTTATATTTTTTTGGTGATGAACTTTTTTTTCTCTCTCTCTCTCTCTCTCTCTCTCTCTCTCTCTCTCTCTCTCTCTCTCTCTCTCTCTCTCTCTCTCTCGTACTTTCTGAGTATGCGCAGAAAAAAAAAAAAAACCCACATAAAATAACGGACAGTAACTGATGGCTATCAGTTACTGTCCGTTATAAGTCCGTTACCCATAGACTTCAACGTTAAAAAATAACGGACACTTGCTGTCCGTCAAGAATCCGTTTTTTTCAAACGGACAAAAAGCCCTGCATGTAGGATTTTTTGTCCGCGAAAAAAAACGGACTTCTGACGGATTTGGTGTAAACGGACACAATATAAAAACCCATTGAAATGAATGGAAATTTTAGCGGATTTCTGACGGTTCAGCTAGTGCCCGATGCTAAAATCTTGTAACGGACAATAGCAACGGACACTACTGACGGTCACCAACGGTAGTTTGAACGCCCCCTAACAACTACACATACAGTATTAGATTAGATGGCTAAAACTTTTGCAAAGCTAGCACTTTTGTTTTTTATAATTTTTTTTTAATCAGAATTTACTCAAACAATGCTACCAAATAAACAATGAAAAGAGCCATCATCAGGAAATAGCACTGGCTGCAACAGAAAAATCTGTGAGAGCCCAACAATGGTTATTCAACAAGTTTGGGTGCCCTGACAGATGTAAATGGGAAGAAGTTTAGAAACTGTCATCTTAGTTGGCATGAAAATAACTTTGTCATCAACGGAAATGCCGTGTAATAACCCACAACACTAAGCCTGAAAAGCAACCCGTATCCTTGGCAGGCAAGTATTGCTAGCATCTGTTGTGTCTACATGTATAGCTTTACACAGTGCAATCTTTACAAAGGTATAATAAAAAGGAAAAAAAAACAGTGCATAACAAAAGCAGCAACCTCTAAAGCTTATTCTGTCAGAAGAAAGGTTTTCCAAATTTCTATAAAGAAAATCCTGCCTTTCAAGAGTTACAATATGCCATTTCTTTTGCACACAGCTTATTTCCATGGTAACCATATTGATTCATTTTTAAGATATATTGTAAAACTTGTCCTAATTCATCTCACCGTGTAACAGCAAACAGAAGCTATCATGCAAACTTCTGCTCCTTTACCAGCAACATAATGACCAACAACAGTGTCCAGGACATCTTCAGAGCATTCACATGCACATATTTCATTCACCTTAGCCATGTCGTCTTCCGTCTGCAAGTTGCACCATACCATAGAAAATGTATCATCACTGACAGTCAGATGTCATTCCTAAATATACTCGGGTCACGTTTTTCACCAAATGTTTGTCATTTCTCATACAAACCTTGCTCACTGCTATACATCTTGCTCATCTTTGCTACAGATCTGTCAACCTTCCAACAAATCTTGATCAACCCTCTGCCAAACTATGATAACCCCTCTGTCAAAACCAATAAATCTTAGGTGACTGGGTTCCTTCTTGTTGTAGATTTCAAAATCTCCAAAAGAAACACTGTATGTTTGGCAACGACATTAGCAAAAAAAAAAAGAAAAAAGTGTTTTATTTTATATATAAAAAATATCTCCCAGCAATCCAGTGCAAAAAGTGTGGAGGTAACTCCAGCCTTTATAGATAATAGCCAATTAGTGGCTCAACAATAATGTGCCATACTTACGGTATCATGGCTCCCATCAAGGACTCCTCATGCCAGTAAGTACAACATGTCACCACTGACCCAGCGACTGGCTGTAGCAGTCATATACATGTCACTAGTAAACACAGTCTTAGGGAAGACCACAGCTTCTGTGGTCTGAAAACCCCCTTTAATCTCTCACTAATCTAGTGTCACACATTTAACAATATGGCGCGCTTAAATGAACCTGGTCACAACTTAACCTTTACTACTTCCAATGTCTTTTGTTTCGCGCCATATTTACATCTGTGCTGCTGTATCCATTGTTCTGATCCGTCAGAGGACCAAAACAACAGAGACATCGACTGCTAAAACAGTGGACACCAGCACTTTTTTCGTCCAGCAATTTTTGACGGTCACTCCAAACGGAGACTCCAATGCAGAAATGAAAACAGCCTTAGTGACTTAAAGGTAATAAAGGTCACAGTTAAAGACCCATAATCTGACCTTCATTAATATGGTACAGGCAAACTGTTAGCAATTCTTGAGTATCACAGGTCTACAGAAAATATCTATTGTTATAATATTATTTATTTTTTTATTTATATAGCACAATTAATTCCATGGTGTTTTATATTTGAGGGTTTACATACAGTACACAAAATATACAAAACAAATAAAATACTAACAGTGACCAACTGGCACAGTGGGATAGAGGGCCCTGCCCGCAAGGCTTACAATCTATGAGGGAAGAGGGATAGAGACAGAAGGTGAGGGGAGAGGCTGTAGAGATGGTGGTGTGGTGACAGTAGTGTCATAGGAGGTTGTAGGCCTTCCTGAATAGGTGAGTCTTCAGAGGCTTCATGAAGCTAGTGATTGTGGGGGATAGTCTTATGTGTCTTGGTAATGAGTTCCAGAGTATGGGGGATGCACGGGAGAAGTCTTGGAGACTGTTGTGTGAAGAGCAGATAAGAGCAGAGCGGAGTAGGAGGTCTTTGGAGAATCGGAGGTTACGTGCGGGCAGGTAACGGGAGTTTAGGTCGAAGATATATGGAGGGGAAAGGTTGTGGATGGCGTTTGATCTCTATTCGCTGGGCAATGGGTAGCCAGTGTAGGGATTGGCAGAGGGGAGCGGCCAATGAAGAACGGGGGGAGAGGTGTATTAAGCGAGCAGCACAGTTTAAGGTAGACAGGAGGGGGGTGCGACTATTTGCTGGGAGGCCATGGAGAAGGGTGTTACAGGAGTGTAAGCGGGAGATTATGAGGGCATGGACTAGCATCTTTGTAGTTTCAGGAGTGAGGAAGGAGCGGATTCGATTGATGTTCTTGAGTTGGAGGCAGCAGGAAGTGTAGATTTTTTGGATGAGTGGCTTGAAGGACAGGTCAGAGTCTAAGGTTATCCCAAGGCAGCGGACCCATGGGACTGGGGTAAGTGTAGCACCATTAACTATGATAGATTGGCCAGGTTGAAGGGCCATGAGCGGTAGGGAAAGATTATGAACTCTGTTTTCTCCATGTTGAGTTTGAGAAAGCAGGAGGAGAGAAAGGAAGCTACGGCTGCTAGACACTCTTGGACTCTGGACAACAGGGAGGTAATGTCTGGACCAGAGAGATATATTTGAGTGTCATGAACATAGCAAAGGTATTGGAAACCATGAGATTCTATGAGTTGGCCAAGGCCAAGGGTGTAGATGTAGAACAGGAAGGGTCCTAGGTCAGAGACTTGGGGGACACCTACAGAGAGAGGACGTGGCGGGGAGGTGGTGTGCAAGTGGGAAACGCTGAATGTGCGGTTGGTGAGGTATGAGGAGATCCAGGAAAGGCCAGGTCTGAGATGCCGAGGGATGCCGCAACGGTTTCGAAAAACACAGCGTTTCCGCTATGCGTATTTTCCCGCAATGTGTGGATGGGACTGCCTTTAAGTCACATGGTGCCCTGGCCTTAGAGGGGTTCTCCAAGCCTTGTTATTAAAGGCCTATTCTTAGAACAGGACATCAACATCAGATGGGTGAACGTCCAACACCCCAGTGAGCTGTGCCACGCTACTGCACCTCAGCATCTGTTGGAAAATGAAAAAATTTGCGGTGGACATACACCTCGGATTCCTCTTCATTTTTCATCCCATGGCGGAATGCCGATGTAGAACATTGCATTCCATAGCAGCTTTCCACCACTGATTAGGCTCAAATGAATAACATGAGCAGTGTTCACTATGATTTCATGCTTGTTCCCAAAATATGTGCAGTCTACCCAATACAATGCCCCACTCTGAGAGCTGCAGCCCACTTGGTCCTTTGTAAATAAGAGGAGCGTTTAAGTATGTTAAGTACACTGCTAAGCAAGTTCTCGGAACAGTATACAGAGGAAATAAACTACACAATACTCCAAGCAGACTCTGTACAAAGTTAAAGAGCACATGAAAAAACAGGAGACATTTGAAAAGGTCACAACTCATTTTTATAGGAAAGCAGCATCCCGATTAAGAATGTCATTTTAATCGAATAGACAAAGTCGCCCAATAAGCATGGACTGTGCAAATGTGAGGAATATAAATACCACGTAAAATAAAATGTGGACTCTTCCTTTCGGGAAATACTGGATATGTCACCCAGAGCGTAGCACATTTCTGCTACACTGCTCAATTACTTTTCATTATTGGTCTCACTCTAATTACTGGGCTGTCAAATTAATGTATGAAACACTAATTATACTTCATTTTTCTGGTCTATTCATCTGCACTAGGGTATACTCATCTACAGAGCATTTTTGTTTCTTCCAGACATTTCAAGTGCTAGTCAAGGAGAAAAGATCAAGTCACTTTGGCCGTGGTCATAATAAAGTGACAAACTGATTACTACATGTCTATACCAAAAGGAAACACAAGAAAAGTTATTTTTTTTTCTTAAAAAGAACATGACATACTTAGATAAAGTACTGTGTAAAAGTAAGAAACTTAAGCTAATGTTCAATATTAAAGGGGTTTTCTGGGACTAACACACTGATGACCCAGACACCCAGAGCTCAGAACCCATCTGCGCTACCCCTATTTTCACAGCAGACAAAGAACAAGGCAGAGGAAGGCAAAGGGGAGGGGATACCCTTGGAAAACCAGTAGGGGAGCTTCAACACTTGGGAAGATGACTGAAAGCCTTCATGCAACATTACCCGCATCCTTAAGACTTTTTTTGTCTTTTAGTAAAAATTTGGTGGGGGCCCCCTAAGGAAATTTTATTTTTCCAGGGGTGTCCCAAGTCTGAAAAGGTTAGGAAGCACTGGAAAGACTGTGGATATGCCATACATATCTAAGATCGGAACATGTGTCAGCATGAGAGGAAAATCAATTACCAGAAAATGACATCGTAGATACTGAAAATATTATATTCCATGTAAATGCATATCTTTCTGTATTGACCTTGTGCCTTTATTACAGATTCCATTCTTTTTAGAAGATTTACTGTTGGTTTAGTAAACCCCATTAAATTTCATTCTGAGGCCCCACATTATGGAACAGCTGGGTTTTTTTTTTTCTTCTTTGCAGATTTTGCTGGGTTTTTTCAAACAGGAAAGAGAAATACATAGGAAGTCCTTGAACTTCTCTTTTCTGCTAAATTTACTAAAAAAAAAAAAAAAAAAAGCAACTTTTCCACAATATCACAATACAAGACTCTACACTATGTCAAGAGACGGACTTCTAGCATTGTAGTGATCGGTAACGTTAGGAATCCCTGTCTCTCCACTACATACTGTCTTATACAGTAATCACAACAGGACAATATTTAGCAGGGAGGTAGGGACTCCTTGTATCATAGATAACTATAAAGGTAGGAGCCAGTCTCCCGACATAGTGTACAGGTCCATAAATCTGGAGCACACACGGACAAAGTCACACATTCGAGACTCTGCTAGTGTCAAGCCAGACTTCGGGTGAAATGATTATGGCAAAAACACAGAATTGTACATTTCCAGCATAAAAACATGAGATACTAATTTGATACACATATTGCTGAAAAAAATTCTGCAGCAAAAAAAACACTAACTTTGTGGAAACACTGAAATTTATTTCCCACAGACTTACTTTGGGGAGAAAGAAAGCCTCAGCAAAAAACGCTGGCATAGATTTGTATTTCACTTTAGCTATTGATATCCTATCAGTTCTGCAGTTAAAATGCAGGTAGAATAAATATAGGCGTCACAGTCTGAATTAGAATAGGAAGATGATGATTTCGGTTGAATAACCAAAACGCAGAGAAACGTGCTATGGAAAGTAAAGTTAAAAAAAAAAAAAAAAAAAAAAAACACACAAGAATGCAAACATTTGGTGCAATTTTATCCTGCAATGGGGAGTGATTCAGAACTCCAAACAGAATCTGACAGTGTCAGAGAGATCTGAATGACACCTCTTGGCCTGCTCCTGCCTGAGACCTCCCACCAATTGTTAAGGACAGAATCAGTGAAGACATGCATTAGATGATGCAAAGAACTGCATTTTGTGGAGGAGATGAAAGGTCCTCCTTTAAGCAGAGAGCACAGATGTATACAGAGTCCTGAGGGTCATACTTTAGTATTGTCAAGCACTGCTCCATATGGATTCTAACAGCTGAGCAATATAATGTCCACTGGAGTATGCCAACACCATATGCCCCTGTAAGAAACCAGAAGCATACCTAGTAGAGCTGGGCGATTATGAGCCAAGTTAAAAATCACAATTACTTGAACATTTTACCTGGATTACAATTATTGAATGATTATTTTAGGACACTCCCCTTTTTACATGCCACATCCCATATTTATATACTGCTAAATTTTGGTTTCAGATATCAGCAATCCTGACTGGATGGCATACAGTTAGTGTCATATCCTTTAGCCAGGGACAGTGTGAGACTGGATGGCATGGATGCAAAATAACTGAAATAATAGAGCAAGTTCACAATAATTAACAAGCTGATTTTCAGATTTCGTTAATTTGCAATGAATTGCCCAGCTCCAATACCTTGCAAAGAGTCAATGGCAAAGAGTAAAAATATGGTGATGAGACCTGACCTAGGAAGCGAACTGTACTTTGTGCTTAGAATGCTCAACACATTGAGGATGAGGATGGGGATGGGGTCTGGGCTTTCAGATAGACAGTTCATTGTTCTGAAAACAATCACATCTTTATTTCACAAACCGTGATCCTTACAACAGTCAATGGAGTCATTAGTTTGCCCATACTTTGACTTTTATTGCATAAAAACTTTACTACCTGTGACTTCCCGTATCCTTTCCTTAAGCCACTTATTGGCCTGATCGGTCACTTCTGCCAAAACAAGACACCGAAGCAGTTGGATCGGACCGCTCTGGGAGATATTGGAGCACCAGGGACATGTGAGTATGGGTTGGTTTGTTTGTTTTTTTTCACCTTCCCTGGCCTCAAAAAAAAAAAAAAAAAAAAAAAACCACACGATTACCCTGGACAACCATTTTAAGCACTGAAGTACAGAATATAGTTAACATGTCAACACCGTAAAACCCATAAAAAAATGGCGCAAAGGCAGATCTTTTCTAATTCTACCCCATTTTATTTCAGTTTACAAGTATGTAAAATAAGCCATCATAACAGCTCTATGAGATGATAAAATCCCTATAACCCTTTCCTGACTTGCGCTGTAATAGTATGGTGGATACCGCGTCTTAAAAATATCACTTTGAAGCAGTCCTCACAAAATGGCCTCAACAGCAGCTATATAGCAACGCTCCGACAGGCTGCAATAAAGTTGCACTGCAACAGGTGTCAGAATATGGTAACTCCAAGAATTAGTTTTTTACCAAAGTTTTGGAATTTTTTTTTTTAAAAGGGTTAACACGTAAAACATTTTGTATCCCGTAGTCTTACCAACCCATAGAATACAGGTAACATGTCATTTTGGCTGCACCGTGAATGCCGCAAACGTAGTTTCTCTCTAGTTCCACCCATTTTTTTCAGCTTCCCGATACATTGAATGGAATATTAAATGGTATCACTACAAAGCACAATTTGTCCTGCAAAAATTAACCCTGTGAATTAAAAAAAAAAAAAAAAAAAAAAAGTTATGGCTTTTGGAAGGAGGATAGTAAAAAAAAAAATATTTAAAGTCAAAAAACGGCTGCAGTGAAAATTGAGAAAACTCAAAAAAACAGATTTTATTTTTAGGAAAGCTCACACAGTCCTCCAGAGGACAGGTATAGTTAATCAGTCCAGTCCTCCCCCTAAAATTTATTTTAAAAATTAAGGGGTTGGCAATCCCCGGCATGCGAGCCAAGAGTGGCACGCAATGCTTATTTCCCTGGCACAGCAGCCCAAGTCTTCGCCCAGCTGTTTCGATCGGACCAAACACAGCCGAAACGAAACTGCTATTATTATACTCTAGTGTCTCTTCAGACCCCAGAGTATAATAAGCGGAAGCTCAGGAGAGGTGATGAAACATAAAAAAACAATGTTACTCACCTTCAATGCGCTCTGGAGAGGCTCTGTTCTCTTCGGTGCATAATGATGCTGTCCTGACCCCTGAGACCCAATTAGTGGTCTCTAACGTCAGGCAGAAGCGCCGAACAGAGCCCAGGGAAGGTGAGTAACATTGTTTTTTATGTTAGTCACATCTCTTGGCCCTCCACTAATTATACTCTGGGGTCTGAAGAGACCCCACAGTATAATAGCTAATGAGTGGCAAAAATTAGATTATAAAAGTTGGAATATTATTCCGTTTGCAGTGACCACTATAGGACATTATTCTGTATAACGGTGTGTTTTTGGACAAAAACCACAGGCTTTTTTTTTTTGTTGTTGTGCAAAAAAGCACCATGTGAATCTGCATCCAGACACATAGTGTGTTTCCACCATAAAGATGCTGCCATACGGTGCTCCTGAACACATACATTTACCACTAAGTGCGGGATGCACATGTACTTTTCCATTAGAAGCAATGAAAGTACAGGTGCGTCCCAGGAAATAGCAGTAAACGCATGTGTCCTGAAGCATCTTGTGGTAGCACTTCTTAGTTATGGTTCATAGTATATGACTTTAGTATAGGGGTCGTCAGCCTTACAAGATGAGGTACTTGGCACTTCGAGTACCTAATCTTTGATTTTTCAATTTAAAACGGCACACCAAACAAAAGGTTACCTACCACTGACCTAGACATTGCTTTCTGGTAACCGTTCTATATTATGCTGAGCTAAAACAGGAACTTTTCTCTCCGTCGATTTCAGTATAAAATCAGTGGAAATCCAGCGGACCCCATTATAGTCTATGGTGTCTGCGGGTAAACAATTTTTAAGCGGACCCGAAGGATGGAAACCCTAAGAAAAGTATGAATAGGTAAGCTTTTCAAGAAATACTGTATGGTTCACAATTTAAAGTGTTTAACCAGTAGAAAACACAAGTATTTCAACCCACACCATCTGTAGGGTTCAGTGAAAATACAACCCATGTGCTAAACTTTGCAAGCCTGACATATTTACAGCACAATTTTTTTTCCTTTTCAGAACATAAGACACCCAGAGGATATTAAAAACTACTACTGTACAGTAATATTTGACACATAGTAAAAGCTGAAGTTTTAATTGCTATGCAATGTAAGATTTATCACTGTCTCTGCTGTAAATTATTCATTAATCATTACCATAATGTATGAATACTGCATAACAATACAGTCCTCCAGAGACAGATATAGTTAATGAGTCCGGTCCTCCCCCTCCAATCTATTTTAAAAATGAAGGTAAAAAATGTATACACAGAAATAACCTAGACATTGCTTTCCGGTAACGTGTAGATCACTTTGTAACCCTTCTATATTATGCTGAGCTAAAACAGGAGCTTAACCCTTGGAGCTATGACTCAGGATAGCATAGGGATTTTCTTTATTAATGGGAATGTATCACCGCCTTTATGCTGTCCTTTATCATAAGTTAAAGGAGTTTTCCCATCTGAACAAGTTACCCCAATCGGGGGCGTTGTGTCCCCCATTCTGAATAAAGAAGTGGTTGGGCATCGTGAGCACCAGTCCATCCATTTCCATTGGAGTGCTGGTCATAGAGTTACAGGGTTTAAATTGATGAGATGGGAATACTCCTTCAATGGTAGATATACTGATGTCAGTGTTCTGTCTGTTATTTATGGCTTTCATGTTTTTTTGTAAGATAATTTTAATTTAGTTGCAGTGCTCATGAGGGAGGGAGGAGTCTTCAAAATGACAAGCACACATACATAATGCACTATTTTTTTTTTTTGACCACCCTCCTCATGAGCGCTGTGGAGAGCCGGCGCCAGTTGTGGGTGAAGTTGGAAAAACGTTACCAGCTTAAAAATAAGATTCTAAAAGTTAAATAATTATAAATATTGTATAATTAATTAGTTACATAGGTTTGTTGAACACTTGTACAGGAAGTCAATCAATAGCTTTTTTGAGAATTAAAGGAACATTACTGCGTCTGTCTGAAAACAGCTGTCAGCCATTTGTGTTGGGCTGTAGTAAAACAGAGAGGTTGGAGTCAGTGGTTTGACCTACAAATTCCACACCCTGCTCCTGATGATGACTGAAAGCTTTCTCCCAACATCTTTACATAGGGAAAACGGCAGGGCTGTGGAGTCTGTAGGCCAAACCACCAACTCCCAGCCCGACTGACTCCTGCATAAATGGCTGAATAATGTCATAAAAAATAGTTGTTATGCTTGCTGTTGCAACTCATTCCCATTCATTAGAATGGGACTGAGCTACAGCATGGCCATGTGACCGACCAATGGATGTAATGTCAGTGGCTTAAAGTGGAAGTGGAGCTTAATATTATAGTCCTATAAAACATCTTTAAGATTGCGACTGACACTTCTGCGATCACCACCCTTCTCCTTTGACCACATGCACACAGGGCAATCCAAACCAGTACATTGGCCAGATTTCCTAGTCCAAACTTATTCAGGAGACCAGGGCACTCTGGATCAGTTTTCTATGGTGCTGGGAGTCACTGACTGTCTGCACCTCTACTGCCTTGTACTGTATATAGGGCTGGCCGATTTTTACCTAAAGAAAAAAAAAAGCTAAATTTTATTCAAGCTTATTTTCATAGTTGTGTTTATAGAGACTAGTTCAGTTCAGTGAGCAAGAATACAGTAGAGGGCAGGAGTCAAATATACTTGATGCAGACTGCCTGGTCCTAGCACCCAGTTACAGAAGATATCAGACGCCAGGGGCAGGGCTAGCAGCAATTTCATGATTAATGTGAAAATGAGAATCCTGATTCTCTGATATAATTAATCAAATGAATTTAATTGCACACCTCTAACTGTATATAGTGCATCTGTAAGGAGGCAGGGACTCCCAGTTCCATAGATCACTATGATGCAAGGAGTCCTGGTCTCTTGACTAGGTTTGAACCGGGAAATCTTGTCAATGTACGGACCAGATATTCAGGTCCAGACTGCTCTTTGTGCATAGGCCCTATAGCACAAAGACCTTTATTACTCTTCCTGCAGAAGAAGTCCTCTGAGCTAAATCACATAATGCTAAAAAAGAGACTCTGTTCCTTTTCTGACAAGCAGGGCATATAGATGTTTCTATTGGCTGCGCTGCTGCGAACATGAGATCACTATGAGAAAAAGGACTGTGGGCAATGCAGCACTTCTGCCCAACAGAACATCTTTTATTATCATCTTTTATTGTAGTTCTGCACATGGTTTAACGTAGGGCTGGACAATTATTCGCAAAATAACCGAATTCGAAAGTCAGCTTAAGTACCTTATTTTTCAGACTACAAGAGAAACTTTTTAGAAGGAAAAGCCTTGATAAAAAGTACCTGTGTCTTATAGTCCAAAGTCAGCGGGTGCAGCAGTGTTAACTGGTTGTTAACTGGTTGCTTAATGACTGGGAAAAGCATTGATTAACCGCTTTATCCAATCAGAGAGCGGTGCATGCATCTGCACAGCTCTCTCCCTGCCCATCAGTTATCTGTCAGATCAGTGCGGGGGGAGGGGAGAGGATAGTTCAGCTTGCAGACCATCATCCAAACAGGGACCACAGCCACCAGCTGCCTCCATAATCACAGCGGCCAGGAGAAATTACTCATCTCCTAGCCACTGCCCTTTCCGTTACTACATTAATACATTACTACAGTGGTAGCAGGGATCGGTAAACGTCCCTGCTACCTGTACAACTTATGTACATTTACAGATACCTGCTGCCGCTGTAGTAATGTATTAATGCTAAAGAAAAGCAGTCAGGAGGTAAGTATTTCTGTTAGTTTATGTGTGGGGGGGGGGGCAAAAAGGAGTATTATACCATGTGGGGGGGGGGGGCATTATGGACCATTATACTGTGGCCCACAGTATAATATCCATTAGAGCCCCTCACACAGTATAATGCTTCATAAGTGCTGTTACACAGTATAATGCTCCTTATACCTATGTTTTATGATAAATGATATTTAATGGCAGGATAACAAGAAACTTACAGTTGGATGCTGCAGAATACAGCTCTGTATTTACAGGTACAGATTGACTAGCTAAATTAAACTAATTCATCCACATGAGCCTGGCAGGTTCGATTAACAGTACTACAAGAGTGCATTGTTCTCCACTTGTTTATTTGATTTAGCGGGTGCATGTAATTGTGTATCTGTGGCAGTCATTCTTTTATAGCACAGCCCCTTTAGTGCATATAATGACAGGGTTGTAGCACCTGAGCTTCTAGTATGAGGATACAGATTAAACAGACAAAGCCTGTGTGCTGATCAGCAGCTCATAGCTGGAACTGGATGTGTAGCATCTGACCAGATGGCGTTCCTATTACTTTGCAGAATAACCCGACTTGATCCTGCAGATAGAAGCCGGTTGGTTTATTTCACAGACTTGCACAAAAAACAAATGCAAGCAACTATGTGAATGCTAATTTATAGACATTTGGCCACCCTAGGAGGCCCAAGCGCAGATCATGCAAACATCGTGGCTGCACTTCACAAGCATCTCTAGCGACTACAGTTGCTATGGGAACAAGCAAAACTGATGGGTAGAATTAGAAATATTAGCATGCCGTATGTAAATAGTCAGCGGGGACTGGCTTGTATAGAATGCTGATCTATTCACCGACCACTACACTAATGCACCAATCTCAGAACAAACACAGATTTGGTCAAGTCCTACCATGCTGCACTTTACAAAGCAGATACTCCTTCCTGCTATAGTACAGACATACAAATCTGAATTTTCACAGAGATGATAAAACAGGAAAGAAATGCTAATGTGTTTGTCATTAATTGAGCTCTCCTCAACCTCTGGGATATTGATTTTCAAGGACCTCCAAGACCCTTTACGCTCATCTGACACTAGGGACATTTTACTGGGATTTTTCTAGACAGTCAGTTGATTTAACAGAATACTTGTAAGGAAATTATACATCCGACCTGCTATCAATCAGACTAATCGATAAGGGTTCATGCCAAGTTCAGAGTTTACAGAAAAAAAGAAATCATCCTGCTATATGCACAAGCGTGGAGAACAGACGGTTTGTAAAGATGCTGAGAGCTGTTGTTCTAAACAAACAGACCTCAAAGGAAAGACAGTAGGACATATACATAATTTAGGACAGCATTATCTGTGACATTCTTGCCTGCGCTGCTCCTAGAGCTACATTTATCTTTAATAGGCTGCGTACACATCAGATCTTTATTCATATTTTCAGCAATGTAAAGACATACTTCACTGCAGGTATCCATTAGAAGAAGCAACCACTACAGCAAAGCAAATTCATTGTAGATATTTTACAGAAGTATTAAAGGGAACCCAACACTGAACATGCAGTCTCATATTATAGAGAAGCCAGATATATAGGCTTGTAAGAAAAGATTCTGTACATAATAACATTTACTGTCATAAACGTCAGCTCATTCTGGGCTCAGGAGTCCACTAGGCAGTTCTGTTCACCATCTGACGGCTCTCTCGTATGACCTAAATCAAAATCGTAATTAATCGAGTATTTTACCTCAATTACAATTTAATAGCGATTATTTAGGTTACGCCCCTTTTAAAACCATGCACCTTTTAAAGTGTAAGTGTGTGTGTGTTGGGTAAACCACAAGAGATTCATCTTGTGAGATCATCTGGTTTCATTTGAACCGAGCACATCCTAACTGCTACCATGTTTCTCCGAAAATAAGACCTATCCCAAGAATAAACCCTAGCATGATGTTTCAGGAGTTTTGGATTATGCTTGAAAAATAAGCCCTACTCCGAAAATAAGCCCTACTCCGAAAATAAGCCCTACTCCGAAAATAAGCCCTACTCCGAAAATAAGCCCTACTCCGAAAATAAGCCCTACCTTCAGTTCATTAAAAAAAAAAAAAAAAAAGTCCAGACAGCTATACATGTAAAAAAGTAAATATAATACAGCAGAAGAGATACAGTAGACCCTTCATCAATGAAAGCAGACACCCCAAGAAGAATTGCACCCTCAAGAGAATCACACATTGACTTTAAGAAAGCTATCTGACAAGATGGCACTAGTGCTGGTTTCTCACACACACAGCTCGGGTAGTCCCGCTGGCATGACTACAATGTGGCTGCCTCCGGTTGCCAGGGGGAGCCAACTCTACCCTTGGCTGCAGTGGAACACTGCTGCAATGGTAAGGGGCCTGAGACAGGAGTGACACAGATCTGTGTGTGACAGCCCATCCACCATTAGCACTTACCAACTCTAAATTGTTTGGGGTATAAGGGGGGGGGGGGGGGGGGGGGTTGTTCATGGAAAAAAATAAGACATCCCCTGAAAATAAGCCCTAACCCATCTTTCGGAGCAACAAATAATATAAGAAAATAAGCCCTACCTTCAGTTCATTTAAAAAAAAAAAAAAAAGTCCAGACAGCTATACATGTAAAAAAGTAAATATAATACAGCAGAAGAGATACAGTAGACCCTTCATCAATGAAAGCAGACACCCCAAGAAGAATTGCACCCTCAAGAGAATCACACATTGACTTTAAGAAAGCTATCTGTACAAGATGGCACTAGTGCTGGTTTCTCACACACACAGATCGGGTAGTCCCGCTGGCATGACTACAATGTGGCTGCCTCCGGTTGCCAGGGGGCAGCCAACTTCTACCCTTGGCTGCAGTGGAACACTGCTGCAATGGTAAGGGGCCTGAGACAGGAGTGACACAGATCTGTGTGTGACAGCCCATCCACCATTAGCACTTACCAACTCTAAATTGTTTTGGGTATAAGGGGGTCTGGTGAGTGGATTGTTGTTCATGGAAAAAAATAAGACATCCCCTGAAAATAAGCCCTAACCCATCTTTCGGAGCAACAAATAATATAAGAACCTGTCTTATTTTTAGAGAAACACGGTATTATACTCTGGGGTCCCTTCAGACCCCCGAGTATAATAAACGGAAGACCAGGGAAAGTGATCAAACAGTGTCTCTTCTGTTTTGGTCTTCTGACTGACATCGGTGACCATTGAGGCCTAATCACAGGCCTCAGTGGTCCCTGGAGAGACCCCAGAGTATAATAGCAGCAGTTTCGGTTTTGACTTGTTCAGTCTGAATGAAACTGCAGGTGGAACCTCACAAATATTGTAATAACCAACCCGAAATAATAGATATGAACAAAATCCTGTTGGTTATCAGAGTTGATGGTTGGTTTTGGTTATTTTTTGATTAATCCACCAGCCCTACTCTGTTTGCATCAAGCCATCAGAAGAAGTCTGTTGTTCTGATCCATCATAGATCAGAACAACAAATTGAAAAGCTGACAGAATGACAGATCATGTTAAAAACAAGACTCAGCTTATAACACATCAGAACAATGGACTTCAATGACACCAGAGTGAACTTAGCCCAAACCAATGACTTATAAGACAGACAGACAACCCTGTTGTAAAAAGACAAGTTAGTACAGTCATGGCCAAAAGTTTTGAGAATGATACAAATATTAATTTTTACAAAGTCTACTGCTTCAGTTTTTCTAATGGCAATTTGCATATACTCCAGAATGTTATAAAGAGTGATCAGCTTAACAGCAATTACTTGCAAAGTCAATATTTGCCTAGAAAATGAACTTTATCCCCCAAAACACATTTCAACATCATTGCAGCCCTGCCTTAAAAGGACCACCTAACATCGTTTCAGTGATTGCTCCATTAACACAGGTGTGGGTGTTGATGAGGACAGGGCTGGAGATCAATCTGTCATGATTAAGTAAGAATAACACCACTGGACACTTTAAAAGGAGGCTGGTGCTTGCCATCATTGTTTCTCTTCTGTTAACCATGGTTATCTCTAAAGAAACACGTGCAGTCATCATTGCACTGCACAAAAATGGCCTAACTGGGAAGAGTATTGCAGCTAGAAAGATTGCACCTCAGTCAACAATCTATCGCATCATCAAGAACTTCAAGGAGAGAGGTTCCATTGGTGCCAAAAAGGCTCCAGGGCGCCCAAGAAAGACCAGCAAGCGGCAGGACCATCTCTTAAAAGTGTTTCAGCTGCGGGATCGGGCTACCAGCAGTGCAGAGCTTGCTGAGGAATTGCAGCAGGCAGGTGTGAGTGCATCTGCACGCACTGTGAGGCGGAGACTCTTGGAGCAAGGCCTGGTCTCAAGGAGGGCAGCAAAGAAGCCACTTCTGTCCAGAAAAAACATCAGGGACAGATTGATATTCTGCAAAAGGTACAGGGAGTGGACTGCTGAGGACTGGGGTAAAGTCATTTTCTCTGATGAATCCCCTTTTCGATTGTTTGGAACATCTGGAAAACAGCTTATTCGGAGAAGAAGAGGTGAGCGCTACCACCAGTCTTGTCTCATCCCAACTGTAAAGCATCCTGAAACCATTCATGTGTGGGGTTGCTTCTCAGCCAAGGGAATCGGCTCTCTCACAGTATTGCCTAAAAACACAGCCATGAATAAAGAACGGTACCAGAATGT
Organism: Leptodactylus fallax; assembly: GCA_947044405.1. Taxonomy (NCBI): domain Eukaryota; kingdom Metazoa; phylum Chordata; class Amphibia; order Anura; family Leptodactylidae; genus Leptodactylus; species Leptodactylus fallax. Next base: position 16,290,393 of record CAMRHE010000001.1, read on the forward strand.
CCTTCAAGAGCAACTTCTCCCAACCGTCCAAGAGCAGTTTGGCGCTCAACAATGCCTTTTCCAGCATGATGGAGCACCTTGCCATAAAGCAAAGGTGATAACTAAATGGCTCAGGGAACAAAACATAGAGATTTTGGGTCCATGGCCTGGAAACTCCCCAGATCTTAATCCCATTGAGAACTTGTGGTCAATCATCAAGAGACGGGTGGACAAACAAAAACCAACAAATTCAGACAAAATTAAAGCATTGATTCTGCAAGAATGGACTGCTATCAGTCAGGATTTGGTCCAGAAGTTGATTGAGAGCATGCCAGGGAGAATTGCAGAGGTCCTGAAGAAGAAGGGTCAACACTGCAAATATTGACTTGCTGCATTAACTCATTCTAACTGTCAATATAAGCTTCTGTTACTCATAATATGAATGCAATTATATTTCTGTATGTGATAAAAACATCTGACAAACACACATAAAAACCAGAGGGCAGCAGATCATGTGAAAATAGAATATTTGTGTCATTCTCAAAACTTTTGGCCATGACAATAGAGTTCTGAGGACCAAACTAAAACACAGCACAGCCATACTCCTCTCTGCTCTACTCTATGTAAAAGCAACTGAATTAGAGTGGAGTTGGTGATATCACAGACAGCAGGACCACTGGCACCCCAATGCACTCTGCAAATCGTAGCGTCGGGGGACCCTAATGTATATGAACAAGAATGTTTGCCCACTGCAGTGACTGTACTGTGAAAACAGAACTCTCCCCATATAACCCTGTTGGGAAAACGATGCATTTTTTTTTTGTTGGAGATTTTGCAGCATTTTTTTGAGCCAAAGACAAGAGTAGCTTCAAAAAGGAATTGGATAGATACAAGAGAGGCTCTTCTACTTTTCTCTTCTGTTAAATCTACTCCTGGCTTTGGTAAAAAAAAAAACACAGCAAACCTGCACCATGTGTATGGAGCTGAGCAGGGCAAGTTGCAGTCTATATTGATACCACTTCTGGGAATATATGAGGTTTTGATTTTCTTGCCCCATCATCCCCCATTTCTAGTCTCAGGCAGATGTGTAAATGATTACAGGTGTGGTCTGATTAGACATTGGGTGTTGCCACAAGGCGGCATAAAGTATATAAGGGCTCTCAGAGCCTACTTCTGGTAAGTATGCCTCTTCCTGAGAGATCATTAACTGCTAGACATGCTTCCACAATGCTCTCAAAGACATTCGACCCAGTTAACAGACTTTGAGAAGGGGCGCATCAGTGGACTGAGAGAAGCAGGATGGTTGACGAACTGCCATAAATCTAGACCGCTCCGGCCTAGTTGTTAGCAAGTGCTTACATGAGGACACACTCATAGGGCTAACAGGCTCTCAACGGTCCACACACAACAAATAGTTGTAGGAGTACACACAACGGTCAACACACAACAAATATGTATAAAGACATGTTCGGACAAAACTCTTGAAATACTAAGTCATTCACCTGTTTTTATCTGAACATAACTGGCCTCCATGTGGATGAAAGTAGTCCTAAACCAGTTTCATGCCCATATTACTGCCACAAGTAGAAACCTAAACACTGGTCTAAGGACCTGATCTAACGGCATCACAAGGATCAGTGATACAGTTAGTGCAGCTCATAACATCCCAGCCTTAATTCGGGTGTAATAATGTGCTCACACCAAACTGACTTTAATGGATGTCGGTGCTGAGTTGTCTGCAACTCTTGTAGTGCATTACGACTTTACAAATGTTCAGCTACTAGCAAATAGCTAGTGGCTTCTTCAAAGAAAGTGAAAGATAGCTCCTGCAATGTCAACAGTTACCAGTTATAACCAAGTCTTCCATATGTATAACAAACAGATTCTAAAGGTCTTTATCTATGGACGGCTGAACTATAGAGATACTTCCTTGTCTTCAAAACTTCCTACTATACATGTACTAACAAATATGGGGCAGCTATTGTATTTTTTATTCCTGCAGTTGCACAATCACTGAATCACTCGGCTGAAGAAAAAGAGCAAATACATTTATATAACTGCAATAAACTAAATAACCTTATGTAAACTAAAAGACATAGCTCTAAGCAGAGAAATTATATGGGGGAATTTATCATTCAGTTTTACAAAAGTTTCTGTTTTCGCCCAAGAATTGTGCATCGGTGGCAGGACTTAACCAGAAACTGATCAGAACATACAGTGCCTTGCAAAAGTATTCGGCCCCCTTGAACTTTTCAACCTTTTGCCACATTTCAGGCTTCAAACATAAGGGTATAAAATTAAAATTTTTTGGTGAAGAATCAACAACAAGTGGGACACAATTGTGAAGTGGAACGAAATTTATTGGCTATTTTAAACTTTTGTAAAAAATAAAAAAACTGAAAAATGGGGTGTGCAATATTATTCGGCCCCTTTACTTTCAGTGCAGCAAACTCACTCCAGAAGTTCAGTGAGGATCTCTGAATGATCCAATGTTGTCCTAAATGACTGATGATGATAAATATAATCCACCTGTGTGTAATCAAGTCTCCGTATAAATGCACCTGCTCTGTGATAGTCTCAGGGTTCTGTTTAAAGCGCAGAGAGCATCATGAAGACCAAGGAACACAGCAGGCAGGTCCGTGATACTGTTGTGGAGAAGTTTAAAGCCGGATTTGGATACAAAAAGATTTTCTAAACTTTAAACATCCCAAGGAGCACTGTGCAAGCGATCATATTGAAATGGAAGGAGTATCAGACCACTGCAAATGTACCAAGACCCGGCCGTCCCTCTAAACTTTCATCTCAAACAAGGAGAAGACTGGTCAGAGATGCAGCCAAGAGGCCCATGATCACTCTGGATGAACTGCAGAGATCTACAGCTGAGGTGGGAGAGTCTGTCCATAGGACAACAATCAGTCGTACACTGATATGGCCTTTATGGAAGAGTGGCAAGAAGAAAGCCATTTCTCAAAGATATCCATAAAGAGTCTCGTTTAAAGTTTGCCACAAGCCACCTGGGAAACACACCAAACATGTGGAAGAAGGTGCTCTGGTCAGATGAAACCAAAATCGAACTTTTTGGCCACAATGCAAAACGATATGTTTGGCGTAAAAGCAACACAGCTCATCACCCTGAACACACCATCCCCACTGTCAAACATGGTGGTGGCAGTATCATGGTTTGGGCCTGCTTTTCTTCAGCAGGGACAGGGAAGATGGTTAAAATTGATGGGAAGATGGATGGAGCCAAATACAGGACCATTCTGGAAGAAAACCTGTTGGAGTCTGCAAAAGACCTGAGGCTGGGACGGAGATTTATCTTCCAACAAGACAATGATCCCAAACATAAAGCAAAATCTACAATGGAATGGTTCACAAATAAACGTATCCAGGTGTTTGAATGGCCAAGTCAAAGTCCAGACCTGAATCCAATCGAGAAAAACTTTTCAGCTTTTTATTTTTGTGTCCCACTTGTTGTTGATTCTTCACCAAAAAATTAAAATTTTATATCTTTGTGTTTGAAGCCTGAAATGTGGCAAAATGTTGAAAAGTTCAAGGGGGCCGAATACTTTCGCAAGGCACTGTAGATGATAACAATTTAGGCCCATCCTACTCTGTTGCAGGGGAGAGCAAGATTGGTACAGCAAAATGTCCCACTGGCAAACTTAATCAACATGTAACATAAAAAATTAGAAAACACACTACATTGTATTTGTAAATGTATTACTTAACTTTTGTATTGATCCTACACAACAACCTATATAAGACTAGGCCATTTGGAGCGCAAATGGTGTGGAATTTCTCACAATAATTTGGGCGTGTGTGTCTGTGTTCCTTGGCAAGCCGCACAGGAAAAACCACCAAAAGGCCAGGGGTACATGGGATTTGCAGATGACTAGCTGAAGCAGAATCACCAGTGGCTAACCCACTACCAGGGGTGAATTGGCAATGTATGTCACAGGGAAAATTCCCAGCTGGCCGACTGGAATGCGAGCCACTATTGCTAAATAGTGCAGCCCAGCAGCCTCCTCTCCCTACCTTTAGAGTGTAGGCCATCGGGTGGCACGGAGTGTTGGACGTACCTCACAAGATTTGTCAAACGAAGTTAGTCCAGTGGTTTTGTTCGGACTGAATAGGTCTGTACTGAAATTGCTATTACACTCTGAGGTCTCTCCTGGGCTCCAGCGCCAGTTTTCAGGCCTCTTCTGGTAGTAGAGACGTCATAAATGCCTCAGCGGTCACATCGGCGTCATAACGCAAAATGACTCCGTCGTAGCCCACGTCACGTTATACTGCGTAGAGGGACCACTGTGGGACATTATACTGTGTGCACTATAAGAATAATGTCCCAAAGAGATTGTCCAGGAATTTGACAAACTCCAGAGGGGTCCAGGGCAGGTGGAACATTAAATTAAAAAAAAAAAAAAAAAATTTGACAGCTGTTCAGTGTCTGACACCGCAGCCCGTTCGATCGCGCACTGTGCTTCATTCCCACGGTAACACACGTGACCGCTGTGGAGGTCTCTGGAGAGGTAACAGTGATGTCACCAGCCCCTCTCCAGCGACCAGTGTGGCTGTTGATTGGGCTCAGCAGTCACATGGGGCGCATAGGTTCCGAAACAGAGAGTGTGACCAAACAGGCTGTGGCACTAGACACCAGAGCCCCAGGGAATATGTTTTTCTTTTTTTTTTTTTTTTTCTTGTTACACCTGCCTAGATCCCTCTAGAGTTTGTCCAAATCCTGAGGGCCTCTACATTGAGGAATCATTGGAGTGTGAGTTTGATAGCGGCGTCTGTTGCTGCACCTACAGTTTAATTGCCACCATGACTCTACTGCCTTTAACTTTACTTACATAGCACTGTCAGACATGGTAACTTACATAGGACTGCTGCCTCTCCCTCCATATAAAGTAATTTTGTAAAGAATTGCTTTATGCAGGACTGCTTTACATGGAAGAGCTACTTGTGCTGGCCCTGCGTACTTTTATTGATTCTGCCTAGTTGAAGTGAGCCTGCCTATAAAATGAGGCAACTTAAAACAATTTCAGCCAGCTTTTGTCTTGGTCAGGTCTGCTATGGATTGTCCCACAACAGACCCATATTGTGTGTCCCTAGCCTAGCTGATTCTAAACCCAGGTCATGTGATTGGAAACCACCATCCCCAGGCCCGAGTTGCTCTATTTCCTCCCCCGAGTTCATTGCTAGTTAACTGTACTATGGGGGCTGTCACAGTAGATTATAATAAGTAAGCCAGTCCCCATAGTACAAGTAACTAACCTGTGAACACAGCAGAAGAGGAAGTAGTAACAGGAGGAAAGGGAACAGTTACTGCGGTCAGAACTGGCACAGAACCCTGTGATTCATCATAAATATAACAATGGGAAAGTAAGTGTTCAAACCCTCCCTGGAGAATCCCTTTAAATGTAGTGGGTTTGTCACAAGCAACCTTTTGGTTGCTAACATGCTGTTATCCCCTCCCTGTATGTCACGAGGGGTAGGCTGGATTCACACACTCTTATGTAGTTTTTTTGCAGCATTTTTGTTGGATTTTATTTTTCAAAAAACAAATGTGACCTTACTGTAACTGTAAAATCTGCATACAGCATTTGATTTGTGGAATTTTTGCAGTGTTTGTTTCAAAGTATGCTCCGAGTAAGGCTGTATTCACTAGGGCTATGGAGTCAGGAGTCCAAACCAGCGACTGCGACTCCTTCATAAATGGTTGACAGACAAAAGCAGTAAAGATCCTCTAATTCATTTAACAGACAGTAATTGACTTCCTATTTAAGCAAATGTGCAACAAACTATGCATCTATTTAATTATACACTATTAAAAACTGTACAATATATTTAAAAGTAATCATTTTATTTTGAGACCAGAGTCAGATTTTTTTTTCCCTGACTCCACCCAACATTGGTCCCGATTCAATAAATTAACTCAGTTGTGTAAAAGGCTGGATCTCTACTGTACTGAACTCACAACTTTACGACAGTTTAGTACAGTACCGATCTGGCCGTTCGGGAGCTCATTGCACCATAACTCACTATGATACAGTTAATGCCTTTCACACAGCTGTGTTCAGTCCAGGAAATAGAGCCTACACACGGGCCATGTTTCCTGGACAGGAGTCATGTGAATACGACCTACGACTTTCTGCTAAACAAAATATGAGAAGAAGCATATGCCTATGAAGTATAGGTTTTACATGTGGACTAGCATATGGATAAATTTCCAGCCAGCAGGGCCAGGCCAAATTGATCTTACAAATCTCATCTTCTCATTTCAAATTTTTTGCGCAAAAAATTTCTGCAATCTGCAGCATGTAATTTCTTTCAAAGGATTTTCATTTAGGATTTCACCCTTTGCAATGTGGAAGGTGAAATCCACAGCAAATCTGCTACAGAATCAGTGCATAACACATAAGGATTTTGCAGCAGATTAACAGCAAATTCCTCATGCAAATCTGTGCAGAAAATAAATATCAAATTCATTCCCATGTTCACTTAGCCTTAGGGAAGCCATTAAAACAGGATTGTTTCTGGAAGGTTCACATTTCTGATGGACTTAGAGATAAAATCTCCCATCATTCTTCACTTACGCTAGGTTCATACCTGCGTTCGGGGGAAACCCGCGGACCCCATAGACTATAATGGGTCCGCTGGGTTTCTGCCTGAAAAAGGGTGGAATGGGGAACGCAATTCCCGAACAGAGACAGGGCACAGGTGTGAACCTAGCCTTAGTGGCTACACGGAGCTAGTTATCGGACTTCTGAGAGTGTGGTCTTTACATCAGGCACTGTATAGTTATCTGCTGTAACATGGGTCAGCCAAGATAAGAAATGCAACATACCTACAGAATTATATAGAAAATCATGTTCAAAGGTAAACCAAAAGATAACACTGGAAAAATAATTCACACAAGGAAAATGAAAGGACAGAGTGATTGTTGTAGCAGTGGTATAAAAGAATGATAATGTGGGCTGTGTTACTTTGGTTTCCTTTTTGTTTTAGTTTTTCTTCAGACATATCTGTAAGGCTTCGGTCACACCTGCGTTCAGCGACCGTTCGGGCATTACGTCCCCCATTCCACTTGAAAGCAGGACTTTTCTCTCCGCAGACCCCATTATAGTCTAAGAGGTCCACTGGTTTCCGCAGGTAACTGCTTTTTAAGCAGATTGGTTTCCATTTTTCGGGTCCCCAAGAGGACCCGAAGAACGGAAACCCCAACGCTAGTGTGAACCTGGCATAAGTTAATAAACAGAACAGGCACAAAAAAGATTCCTTCCATTTTCAGGGTGTGGGCTTTTCAGTTATCTGCTTATCTGTAATTGCAGCTGAATCTGAAGTGCACGTAAATACAAAGTTACATAACTAAGAGCTTGGTTACATAAGTACCAATAGAACCACTGCCCTTCTATACCAAGCAAGCAGATCTTTCCCTTCTCTGCACAGCTGTATACAAGGTTTACACTAGGTTCACACTAGCGTTTGAGTCTCCATACGAGATTCCATCCCCTGTTCCGCTTAAAATCAGCAGAGAGAAAAGTCCTGCAAGGAGGCATATAGTCTATGGGGTCCGTGGGTAACCGCTTTTTAAGCAGATAGAGTTTCCATCTTTCGGGTCCCCAAGCGGACCTGAAAGACGGAAACCCGAACACTAGTGTGAACCTAGCGTTAAAGTGTAACTCCCGTTTTATTTTGCTATTGTGTCGGGGTTGTTTGGTGAACATTTTTGTAATATACTTAACCTATCTAACTTCCTTTTAATAGAAAACAGTCTTTAACATTCTCCTTTACTGAGCTGTTACCAGGGAAATCTGTACACATTTGTATTGCCATTACTGTATGTAGAGCAGAAGCATTTGCTAAAAGGGAAATTGATCACGTCAAATGGTTACATACATGGTTTTTCACAAGAAATCATTCTGATATCACATGAAAGCTGAGATTCTCAAGACTGCAGTATTAGTTATAAAATAACCTGAGATATTACTAGTTAAAAACAGTCGGGAATTCAAACAATATACTGAGTTTCTCAGAAAATAAGACAGGGTCTTATTATTGGGGTAGATCTTATTTTTCAGACACCGGAGCGAATTTGAATCTTTTCTGATTTGCTCCAGACGAATCTTGTAAAATGCCCTAACTTACATTCACAATTGATGGTGCAGTGTCAGTAAGTCTTAAACTTACACACACTCTCTCTCTAAACACTATGTGTGGCAGTGGCACCGTGCCCTCTCTATCTCCTCTCCTTTATGCTAAGGGGGAGGTGCTCTAGTGGAGTGACTGCATCTGTGGGTGTAGGCAGGGGTGGCACCTGACGTCTAGTCACGTAGGTAGCCAAGCCCACAGCATAGAAGCAGCCGTTGTGGGACCCAGGAGGTGGAACTTGGAAGGCGGACTTGGGAGCAGGTGAGCAGATAATACTTCCATGCCGTGGTGGGAGGTTGCGGAGTACTTGTCCAGGAAGGTTGAGATCTATGGTATGCCTATTCTCTGTCTCCATGTTGTCAGTTACATCACTTGACATAACCTAGCGCTAGAGGCACTGACTGTAACTAGGGCTTATTTCTGGAGTAAGGCTTATATTTCAAGCCTAGTCCAAAAACCCTGCAAAATCAAGCTAGGGCTTGTTTTTGGAGAAACAGGGTATGCTACACTTCATTCTGCATATAAAAATCACATTCCAACTGTGTTTTTAACTAGTGATATTTCAGTTTTTATCATAGCTAGAGCTGCAATCTGTGAAAACTTTCATGTGATATCAAAACAATTTTTCTAGGTTGTATGAAACCAGAGACACGGCCATTTAAAGTGACCACCCCCCTTTGGCAAATGCTACAGCTCTACATACTGCATTGAGTACAAGTGTATGGACAGAGTCTCCCTGGCAATGCTTAGTTAGAACATTGCTAGTGGGAACTTTACAGCCTGTTTTCTTTTAAAAGAAAGTTAGATAGGTTAACTAAGTATATTAAAAAATGTTCACCAAACACCTCCCAATACAATAGCGAAAAAGGAATGACCTAATAAACTAAACTTACAGCACCATAGATTGCTATGATTGGAATTTGTGGCTATCTAGACACATTACAGCCAGAGGCACACGGTGCAGGAGGCCTAACTGAGTGAAAAGTTGGGGGGCTGCGCTAATAACATCTGTTTATTTAGGATATATGCACACAACTGAATCTTTGGTCAGTGTGCTGTCAGTTTTTTTGTTTGTTTTTTTTTAACAGTCAACAGTAACCCATGAGTCTGTACGCAAAACTCAGGACAGGTCCTATTCCTGTCCATTTCGCATTTCTAGGTCATTCTAAGTGCTCTACTCTAAAAGAAACATAACAGCTGTCGGCAGCATAGACACGACAGTGTCACCCCTCCCACCTCAAGCAAGCACCACCCGTGCAGCGGAAGTTGATTCCCCACGGCTCTTAGGAAAGCGGGGTGTGGAGTGCTTCTCTGCTTCGCAGGCCATGATCTGAGACGTCACAGCAATGGGAGTTGTTGAGTGCATGTAGCCTAATATGCAGTACTGTAGGGAGCCAGGTAGGAAACAGCAATGTCCATGTTTGTTGTAGTAAGTTCTTAAATTGTTTATTGAACAACAGTTCTGGAGCACTTTTTCTATGGAGATATTTACACTACTGTTATGAACGGCCATTGCTCACATCAGTCCTAGAATGAGAGCAACGTACATTAATGGTAGTAGAATTATGGATGCAGATGGAGCCCAATCCGTCTGTGTCCATTCCCACTGACAAATGAAAAAACACAACAGAACCTTTATTCTGTCATGTTTGTTTACTTTTGCAACCGAAGAAAAAGTCCTGCATGAAAGAGTTTTTAATTCCATTAAAAAAGTAAAAAACATGACAGAAGCGTTCTTCGACACCGATATCACCCCACAGTCAGAAAGGCCTTACAGCCTAGTGTCATCTCTGGGCTGTGAGGAACACCCCCCTGACAGTACAAGGCTATGGAAGAGTACTTTTGGGGGGCGTTCGTCACTGCCTAGCGATAACGCTAGGCTGTAAGGCTCGCCCTTCTGACAGTGTAAGGATATTGGTGCCAAAACTAATGGCGCCGACATCTACAGCACTGGGGAGCATACTGGGTTGGCTTTCTAGCAGTATATAATGCCGCACATCTATGAGGACCTTTCAACAACTACAACTGCATACTTCAATAGGCACTGATCCACTGATTCTACAGCAGCTGGAATTTTTGCTCTGGAGGATATAAGTATTTTACTAAAACAGACATATTAGGAGATGTGACAGGTTCTCTTTGAAGTACAGCTTGGGGAACACATGTTATTTTGTCAGATTGGAAATAGATCAGCTGGTAATTTTCTTACTGGTGGATTCGTTCTCAATATAACAACAACTCTGTTCTGGCACTTAGTGACTGTGCCCATGTCTGGTATATCTGAATCCTACTGGGTCTTCAGTGTGGACCCAAAGTCATTCTGTCTACATATCACTATGAGATTCTCAATGTGAATCTCACCGGCTTCTACAGAGAATTCTGGTACACACTTAAAGGGGTTGTCCAGGATAATTTTTTTTTTTTTTTTTTTTATATTCAGCTGGGGAAGGTGAAAAGAAGTCCCCACCACATGTGACCACTGAGGCCAATCAGTGGCCTAAGAAAAGGGACACTGAACATCACTGTGTGGCAGGGACTTAGGGCAAAACAAAACATTGGAGCACGCTGGGAGACACTGGGAACAAGTGAGTATAATTTTTGTTGTGTTTTGGGTTTTTTTTCACCTTCCTCAGCTATATAAATTTACCCTTGACAACCTCTTTAAGTTGCTATATGATTTGGAGAGTCAAATCTGCATGTCACAGCCATAAAGTACAGAAAAGAAGTTGAACATGTTCTCTCAGAATGTCACTTTAAAGTGTACCTCCAGTTATAAACAAACTTTCATAAATGAAAAGTTCAGAAGGAAAATACATGATAAACATATTAACTAAATTTACAGCCACCTATTACACATAAATAAGACAGCCAAACAGTTGTCAGATTGATAACTTAATATTTGTAGTGCCAATGCCTTTTCTATAATCCATAACCAGGTGCAAAGTGACAGCATTACATAAACCATCAAGTTACAAGTACATGACTCACCATGGTGCCAAGGATCAAGGACATCACAAGTCTGTAATAATAGGGTGCCACATGCAGGGGGCATAAGAGCCAAAGACAGCTAGTTAGCCAATGGATAGATGGCACAAGCTACAAATAACATGAACCATCCGAGTCTGGCATTTCCATGCATGTTTTCATCCACTGTTCTAGTATCTCAGGATGGAAATGTACAGAAAGTTCTATTGAGTTGTATAAAGAAGCGCCCCTAGTAGGTCTATGCCAACAGGTGCCAGGCCACTTCTACAATAGCCAGGACCCAATTACATACACAGTAATACAATGCCATAGGGTGCATGGGCACCATCAGAAGGGCACAGGGGGCTTTACTGAATTACATATGGTAAACATTATACATATGACCAGTCTAGCAGCACAAGCCACAGGGAAGCCTGACACATCGCACACAAACACTGGGGTCATGTGATGAGTGTGGTCTATCTACACCATACACTGCCCTCGACCAGGGCACTCATATATGTTACCAGCTGACCAGTACGTCTGCCACCTCCAACAGCACGATCCCCCAGTCTCTGGCCTGGCACTCACCAGCTCTGCTACTGTCTCTCCCCCGCCGAGGCCTCACTTCTCTCCAGGACAGCAGTGCCCGGCTGGGGTCCAGGGTCACCTCACAGCTGTGACTTTTCACCGACAGCACTGAGCACAGCACTGGGGGTGAAGGTGGCTGGACGGGCTCCATGACGTGTGCCTGAGATGCCCGCAGACACTGACATAACCAGCTAGAGCTCCCGCCGGCCGATCACATGGACACTTGCCCAGCTAGCGGTCCGGGACTTCCATTGTCTGCTCCGGTAGCTTCTCCAGCCCCGCCCCCCGCGTCAACACGTATGCAAATGAGCCGCGTTTGGGAGGAGCTGGAAACCGGCAAAGAGAACGAGCCGCGGGGAGGGGGTGACGTGAGGGCACGGAGAGTGGCGCTGGATAGCTCCTGCTCTGTACGTAATGTATGCCCACCTCTATGGTGTATACCCACTTCTATGGTGTATCCCCTGATCACAACTGTTTGGATAGTCACAGAGATATATTGCACATCTACGAGCTTGAATAGGTTTCTGTTAGAATACTAGCACAACCAATAGGAGAGATTTATGAAGAGTGTCTAATATAAATGATCCGAAATCTAGGGGATCTGTGACCCCTGCCACACCTCCTATATAAAGGACAGTGGCGAGAGTGAAACGTTAAAGAAAATAGTTATAAATTATTGTGCAGAAATCCAACTTTCGCAAATAATTCGCGACACATGGGATACCATCTGCTCTTTTTCACAGACTTGATTTTTTTTTTTTTTTTTTTGGACCTGTGACAAAAAAACGAACATCTGAATGAAGATATTTAAATGAATGCATATGCGAAAACGTATGCTGCCTGCAAAAAACACAGACATGTGAATAAGGTCTGAGGCTGGGTTTACACCGCACTTTTTTCTGAAGACCTGCAAGTGGTTTTTAATTGCAGAGATGAGTAGTACATGTCACTATGCATTTCACTTGTATGCTAGCAGCCATTAAAAGGGTTGTCCAGGTTTTCGATTTTTATGGCCTGTCCTCAGGATAGGCCATAAATACCTGAACGGTGGGGGAACGACAGGTGACCCCCTCGTAATGATCAGCTGTACAGAGTGGGCAAATTATTCAGGCAAAGGCTGAATAATGGAGCGTGAAGCTGATAGCTCCATGCTCCACCATTGTATTCAGCTCTATCTGTGAGAGTTGAAATTGTTACCTGACCACCAGAACAACCACTGAAATGCAGGACTGTCCCATTGGATTCAGGCCAGCTGAGGGGAGCCTCCAATACCATAGAGCCCGATGCAGCTACATGCAGGGCTGGAAGCAGAAAGCTCCTTTCCCTATATAGTTACTGGACGCCATCACTGCAGTTCACCTCCCATTGAAGTCAGTGGGAGTTGAGCTGCAGTGACAGCACCAGGCCACTACACAAGGGATGGAACTGTCTGCTTCTGGACCTGTATAGTGTAAAGGATGGGTGCTGTAATAGATAACTGTATGTTCAGTTTCTGTAATCTCTCTGATCTGATAACGCCCAAAGAGCATCGTTATTGAAACTAAAGGAGGAAAGAAGTGACAAAAAGCCAATTAGAAACATACAGTACCCATTAACATTTTGAGACATAATAATTATTTTTAAAAAATGTTCAGTAAATTCCAGTTAAAACCACAAGTGACGTGCTATAGATGTGTGGTAAACTAGAAAGAAACTCAGGTAGGCGAGAATTAGCTACAAATAACTAGTTAACTTTTTATCTTCCACACTGATGTAGCAGAGTTTGATAACTAGCACGATCTACCTATGATGTTGCCAGCTATTCATTTTCATGTCAGGAGCTATCCAGAAATTCATATGAATAGCCGGCAGCTCCTGCTTCCCCCACTCCACTTTTTGTTTTTTGTCTTTCAGGTTACTCTTGATCACTTGGATTATGATAGATTCGTTGGAGTCCGTTGATCATCATCATTTTTTTCATTTTGTTTTTAATATTTTTTAATATAATGGTCAAAGGGGACAGAGGCCATTGCTAAGGCGGTAATAAAGCTTTCAAAAAAACTCACATACATTAGAAAAAAGTTTTGATTGAAATGAAAAGTCCCCCCAGACAACCCTCTTTCAACATTTTATTTTAAAAAAAAAATGAGTATAATGGCTCTATATGCTTTTTTTCACAGATAGCACACAGATAGAAAAATCATTAGTGTAAAAGCACCCTAAACCTGAAAACCTCTGGTTTTCTGGTTGTAAGCATATAGGTGAAAGGTATGTTTACTCATTATTACAGTTAAAAACTGCATGCATTTCTTCAGTAAAACAGCATCATGTAAACCCAGGATAAGCATAGATTCACGCAAATATTGCATGAAACAGCTATGAAAAATTGACATTTTTCATGGCTGTTTTGCATCAGCGTGGCACATGTTTTCATGGATCTCTCATAGATTTGAATCTATTGAGGGATCCCTAAAAACAGGTGAAAATAGGACATGACCTTTTTTGATGGTCCCTTAGAATTTAATGCAGTTGTGTGACGGCAATTAAAAGATTGTGTCATTGTAGACTAAGACCTAGGTCATACATCTGATTAGTAACATCTGACTGCTAATTAATTACTATTTAATGCATTTGGAAGTAGAAAGGGTGCAGTTATTTTTCCCACCTGTTTTTTTTTTACCTTTTGGAGAAAAATACTACATATTGAAATCTGATGCCTTCTTTGTTGCCACCAGAAGTTATTTCTTTATAGACATCAGTGAGGTGCACACATTTGTTACTTAGACCCTGATACATATAAGTATACAGTAGAATGGAAGGCAGGTATATAACCTTACTTCTTAGCTGCCCCTGCTGGGAATGAATTTCACTGATGACACTAGAATTTGCCACTCTCAGTTGAAAGGAAAGAAATTCCCTTAACACTTGTCCTACAAGGCAGCGTGGGCACAACAATTCACAGAAGAACACTTGTCTTCTAGCTATTTAACAGAGCATTGTGGGTGTTGGAATCTTGTAACAGAGTAAAACTTGCTATTCCATAAGCACACACAGTAAAATGAAGAGGATTGTTATAAAGTCTAAAGAAGCTAACATACAGCATCTTTCTCACTTACAGAAGCAGACTCAATAATTTACATTGATCTAATGCTTTTAACTTGCATCTGTTTCATCTTATTCTATTATTTTGCCCATAGCACAAGTGATTTTATATAACTAAACAATTCACATTAGAGATGGAGTTTCTAAAGTGCAGGATCACAGCCAAAATACATTATTAGACTGGGCACACACAAGGAGTAATCGCAGTGGGTTAGCCACTGCAAACTTGATAGCAGCTTATACCCTGCGATATACAGTAGCAGCCCAGTGGATGAGATTCAAACATCCACATGCTGCAACTAAAACCCACATAGCTACCTGCACTGCTGGTTTTAAAGGGCTTTTGTTAGCAGGAAAATTACTATGAAAACTCAACTTTAAATTGAACAAACCAGTACCTTTCTTTTGCCAAATCCCTGCTCCCACATTGAAAAATTAAACTTTTTATAAATATCTGGTTCAAGTGCTTTTCATAAATATTTTGAGCAGTGCTACCCCAACTGGTCTTATCGCTGAATATTGGGGTGCATACGCACACCTTAAATAGTTGGAAGATCTTCCCTTGGTCCACTCAAACAGTTGCATAAATAAGCAGAGAAAGTATGATGTGGCAGACGTGTGGCTTTAGCCTAGTGTCAATCTAAGCTGCTGTTTGCATATAATTAGCAATGTGTAATGCATTCATTTGTGAATACAATTAGTATAGGTTATTGTTTTGGGAAATTTTTGAAAGCTGGACCATGCGACGGCTCTTCATGAGCAGAACAGATTTGCACCTAAGAGTTGTACTACATGAGAAGTTGAGTGTTGCTCTCTTGGTGCAACACAGTGATGTCAGGTGTTGCCTAGGCTGCTCGTGGCAGGAAGGGGCATACTATTTAAGGGCTCATTTCATTGCTTGCAGGAGTTTGGTGGGGGAGCTTGTGCACTTGCTAGAGAGGAGGGCACTGCTAAGAGGTCTGCAATCAGGGCCTTGTCAGCTTGAGGCAAGGAGGCACATCAGTGTTTCTGAGATATCGGCTGGTTTGTGAACACAGGTTTACAGCAGATGGGCATTGCATTCCCCACACTAGTGGAAGTGCGGTGCTTGCTATTATGTGCACCAAATTTGGTTCCCAAATTCAGCACAAGTCCATTTGGTTTTGTAACTGGCACTGGTGATGGCGTTTGGGTTTCTGGGATCTATCTCTCAGTGCTGTGTAAGATTTAAATAGCTAGTTCTACTGTTCTATGTTGTAAGCCAGTTCTTGCAATTTCTGATATTTGCTCCAAAGACACTGTCATAACAGGACTGTTGCGCTGTTCAAGGCCTGGTGAGTGCAATGGTGTGGGAAATGGAGACGTGTGTAACATCTCTGCCTGTTCGGGTCTCTGCGCCACCCTCTACTCGCACACTGCAGCACAGGAAGTGTGTTCAGTTTGATTCCTTGCATAAGATTCTTTTTGTTCAGTCTGAACACTGTCCTAGACTATGTAGTTGAATTACAGCCACACCTTCTTTCTTTTGGCTCCTCAATAGTTAATCTTAGCCTTGCCTGTGTGATTGACAGCCTGTCTACCAATCAAGTCTGGGGTGGTCCTGGACTTGCTATAAACAGGTCATCAGCCCTCACATGGTCACTGGCTATTGAGATTCTGCCTTGTGACTTTGTCCCTGCTATCTCCTTTTCTGCTATTACCTGTATTCTTATTCCTGACCTCTGGCTTTGACTTTGACTATTCTCTTGGATTGTGATTCTGTACTGCATTGCTCGACTGTTACCGACCCCTTGGCTTGCTGACCTCCCTTTTGTTGTTGTTTGTCCTGTCTGTGTTCTGTGTTGTCACTTATTCAGAGTAGGGACCGGCTCCAAGTTGTCGGCTGTCACCTAGGACACTCAGGCAAGAGGCAGGGTCAGTGGGGGGGGGGGTTCAGCTTTAGGGCTCACTGTCTTGTTGTGCCCCTCCCCCAAGGTTCTGCAGCAGCACTGGGGTATTGCTCAACTGGCAATTCTCTTACAGAATAGCCAGCCCAAAAATAACCTTCTGCCATTGCTTCCCTCCGGATAAGCATGGATCCTATTCAGGGCCTTGCAGCCAAGATGGAGGGTTTGGCAGGTCTGGTAGCTGAGCTAGCTAAACAGGTTCATACTCTGACTGAGGCTGCTGCATCATGCCCGGTTGTTCAGGGTTAAGATGCTGCTCCCAGATCGTTTGTCGAGGGACCGAGATAAATTTGAGATTTTCCGGGAGTCTTGTCGCCTGTATTTTCGGATTAACGCTCATGCATCCCAGGCCCAAATGGTGGGATTAGTTATATCCCTCCCACAGGGGGATCCACAAGCTTGGGCCCTTAAATTCCCTCCTGTGGCTGAGGAGTGGTCTGATTTTGAAAAAAAATTTTTGTCCCTGGGGTCTATCTATTGTGAGAAGGTGACAGGTAAAGTTCTGGAAGGTCGCTATATGTCCCCCAGATTCCTCACTTATGTATGGTAAGTGAGGTTGCAACACGGATATCTGTAACAAAACCTCGGCTGTGAGAAGGCCTTTTCTGTTAACCACTTCTTGTCTTACTAGGGAGGGGCCTTCAGTCACAGGTGGGAACTGGGCCTCATTAAAGGCCTATAAAAGGTTTTCAAGACCTCAGTCCTGGGCAGTTCCTGGGGGAGAGGAGGAGCCGGATTCTGTCCTAAGACCCTGACAACTGGTGAGAGAGGCTGAAGCAAGCCACACGTATAGGTAGGGCCTCTTTGTTTAGTTAGTTGCTCAGACGAGCAGGATTTCTATTATCATTTTGCCTGACTGTTAAGGCTTATTTTGTTTTGCTGTTTTTGAAAATAAATATACAGTGTACAACCTGTTTATACCTGACTTTTTTGTGTTTGTCTCTGACTGTCTGGGTCCGCTACTGCTACCACTGAGCCAATCCTCCCATACTATGTTGAGCCAGATCACATTGGGCTTGTGGAATCGCAACTTCTCACCATGCGGCAGGGCAAATGCTCTGCTAAGGAGTACTACTCAGAGTCTGGGGTGGTCCTGGACTTGCTATAAACAGGTCATCAGCCCTCTCATGGTCTCTGGCTATTGAGATTCTGTCTTGTGACTTTGTCCCTGCTAGCTCCTTTTCTGCTATTACCTGTATTCTTATTCCTGATCTCTGGCTTTGATTTTGACTATTCTCTTGGATTGTGATTCTGTACTGTATTGCTCGACTGTTACCGACCCATTGGCTTGCTGACCTTCCTTTTGTTGTTGTTTGTCATGTCTGCATTCTGTGTTGTTGCTTATTCAGAGTAGGGACCGGCTCCAAGTTGTCGGCTGTCACCTAGGACAGTCAGGCAAGAGGCAGGGCCAGTGGGGGGGTTCAGCTTTAGGGTTCACCGTCTTGTTGTGCCACTCCCCCAGGGTTCTGCAGCAGCACTGGGGAATTTCTCAACTGGCAATTCCCTTACAACGTGTCTAAGCTCACATCATGAGTTGTAACTTAAAACAGCCATGTTAGTTTAAGTCTGCTGTGACTTAATCTCTCTTTTGGTGTAAGTTCAGTACAGTCCCTTCAGGATGGGAAGGTTTATAGTTATTGGCCCTTTCGAGCTTTTAAATACCAGCCGGCTATTTCACCAAACCAGACCATCAATTTATATGGTCTGGGTCTGATAGTACCTGACTCTTCTCAGCACACCTGATGCATTAGATAATGAGGTAATAGTAAGGGGGGGGGGAGTGTTAGGCTTTCGGCTTAGTATTGGAAAGCTGTCAGTCAATCATCAGGTAAAAACATACACACGTAAAAATTCTTTATTGAAATAGACATTCACTCTCTTCGACCATTTTTTCAAATCTGACATCTTTTACTTTATGTGAGAATAGCTTCATAATGCATTTACCTATCCAGGTGATTCCAAGATTGTTTTTTCATGAAACACTGTACTTTATGTTGGTGGTAAATTTTGTCATTATACTTTGCGTTTGTTTGTTTAAAAAAAAGGACAATTTACTGAAAATTTCATAAAATTATAAATTTTGAAAGTTTCTGTTATTATGATGAAAACACAGATAGTCATATCACACAAAATTGTTACTAATTAACATTTGTCATACAGGTGCATCTCAATAAATTAGAATATCTTTGAAACATTTATTTATTTCAGTAATTAAATTAAAAAAGTGACCTCCTATAATTCCTAGTTTCTTTACACACTGAGTGTTCTATTTCAAGGGTTTTATTTCTGTAAATGTTGATTATGGATTACAGGTAATGAAAACCCAAATCTAAGAAAATTTGAATATTGTAAAAAAGTTCAGTATTGTAAATTCAGTGTGTCACCTGCCAAGGTTTCCTAAGACTTTAAATGGTCCCTCAGTCTGGTTCAGTAGGACACACAATCATGGAAGACGCTGATTATGAATTGTATTACTGAATTACTGAAATGAATAAACGTTTCAACAATATTCTAATTTATTGAGATGCACCTGTATGTCTACTTTACATTGGCATTGTTTCTTTAATGTCCTTTTACTTTTTTCTATGATGTTAGAAAGCTTATAAATTTAGTAGCAAATTCTCAGATTTTCAAGAAAATTTCAAGATTCTGTTTTCTAGGGACCTATTAAGTTGTGAAGTGATTTTGAGGGGCCTATATAATAGAAAACTCCCATAAATGACATTTTATAAACTGTACTCCTCAAATTATTCAAAACAGTGTATAGGAACTTGTTAACCCTTTAGGTGTCCCACAGGAATTAATACAAAATGGAGGTAAAATTTCCAAATGTCATTTTTTTTCTGCACATTTTCCATTTCAAACCAGTTTTTCCTGTAACAAAGACAGGGTTAACCGCAAAACATACCATAATATTTATTATTCTGATTCTTCAGTTTGTTGAAATATCCCATATGTGGCCCTACTGTGCAACTTGACTCAAAAACAGTCCTCAGAAATGAAAAAGCACCTTATGGATTTTGGTGCAGTGATTTCATTAGGATAGTTTTTAGACACCATGTTGCGTTTGCAGGGCCCAAAATGTACCACAACAGTGGAAAACCCCTAAAAGTGACCTCATTTTGGAACTAGACCCTTTAAGGAATTCATCTGTAGGCGATTTGAACATTTAGAACCCCCCAGGCTTTTCACTGAATTTATTTGAATTTTATATGATTATCATGAAAATGATAATTTTTCTACTTATATGTACTTTTTCGTAATTTTTTTTTCCCATTTACCAGGGAATAAAGTACCGCATCTTCTTACACAATTTCTTTTGAGTACAACAATGCCCCATTTGTGGTCAAAAAACACTGTTTGGGCACAGAGGAGGGATCAGAAGCGAAGGAGTGTTATTTGTCTTTTGGAGCTCTGATTTTACTGTAATGGTTTATTGATACCATGTCGCATTTTCCTAGCCCTAGAGGTACCACAACAGTGGAAAACACACAAAAGCGACCCTATTTTGAAAATGTTACCACTTTAGGCATTCATCTAGGGTCATATTGAGCATTTTGACCCCACAGGCTTTTCCAAATGATACGGCACAGCAGATGGTACAGAATGAGAATTGCAATTGTATATGCCATTTCAGTGCCTTATATATTGTGCCCAGCAAATGCCACCAGAGACATAAACGCCATAAATTATAAAATTGATAAAAAGGTTCTCCTGGGTAAGGCAGTTTCCTACATGTGGCTGTTATGTGATGCCTGGCCACACGACAGGGCTCCAAAAGGAAAGATGACCATTTAGACTACTGGAGCACGGACATAACTGGAATGCTTTTCTGGTCCAGAGTCATGTATGCAGGGCCCCTGAAGTAGCAGTACAGTTGAGACCCCCAAGAAGTGTTCCCATTTTAAAACTTCACTCCATAATGTATTCATCTATGGGTATAGTAAGTATTTTGACTCCACAGGTGTTTTCAAACGGTATTGTGCAGCAACTGGTACACAGTGAGAATTACAATTTTCGAATCTTATATGCCATTTCAGTGCCTTATATAATGTGCCCAGCATATGCCACTGGAGACATAAACCGCATAAATGTCGGTTCTCCTGGGTATGGCAATTCCATATTTATGGCTGCTATGTGAAACCTAGGCACACGGCAGGACCCCGACAGGAAAGAGGGGGCAGGGGGATGAGCTGGGTGAAGTGTATCAGGGTAAATTAAATATGAAGGGATGCAAGATAAATGTGAAAAACAATCTTTCATACAGAGCCCTGGTTTGTCAGGACACATATCACACTGGTATATAGTGTCCTTCCTTATCCCCCTCTTTGAGTAGACTCGGCACCTCTTTTGATTCTTCTTGGCAGTTTGGGAAACTTCTGCAAAGTGTTGTTCTGGTACTATGCATGTGGCCTCGCTTCCAGAACTACTGGGTTCCCCTCCATCCTGGTCTCTAAAAAGGAGGTTCTTGATAACCTCCTCTTTAAAATCTGGGAAAGTTCCCCTCTGGCCTGCACATCGATATAACACGTATGCATTGTATAGTGCCATCTGTACTATGTGCACGGCCAGTATCTTTTACCACACCCTTGATTTGCACAAGGCGCTTGTTCTGAGAAGTCCCCCCCCCCCATGTACCTAATGTAGTCCAGGATGCAGTCTGGTTTGGGGGTCAATGTACTGGTATCTCGTATTGGTACATGGGTGCTGGTGTGGCCATGCATTGTTGTCAATACAAGAATGTCTCTTGTCCTTGTATTTGACACACAATACATTGCTGGTACATTGAGCCCTGCTCTCACCCCTTTTGAATGTTTGCCCAACAAATGTCTTAGGTAGGCCTCTCTGACTTTTTCTAACGGTGCCTCATGCCGCATTACTTCTGGAAGCAAGGCTATTGAAGAGTGTCAAGCTGGTATAAAAATTATCCAGGTGGAGGTGATAACCCTGGTCCAACAGTGGATTTACCAAATCCCACACAATTCTTGCAGTAACTACCAGGAATGGGGGGCATTCTGGGGATTCAATTATGGTGTCCTTCCCTTCATATATCCTAAATCTGTAGGTATACCCTCATGCACTCTCGAACAACTTATACATCTTCACGCCATACCTTGCCCTCTTGCTTGGCAGGTATTCGTGGAATTGAAGGCTCCCTTTAAAATGTACCAACAATTCATCAACAGAAATACACTTCTCGGGGGGTGTATGCTTGGGCAAACCAGACACTGAAATTGTCTATTAGGGATTTTAGTTGATATAAACGGTCAAAACTGGGGTCATCTTGGGGTGGGCAGTGTTCATTATATGAATAGTGTAGGAATCTAAGTGTGGTCTCAATACACATCCTGGAGGTTCGGTATTAGGGGTTGTAGTATAATATGTCCGTGCTCCAGTAGTCTCTAATGGACAACTTCTTCAGAAGCCCCATGTTTAACTGGAATCCCCACAATGAGCACATTTCTTTTGATGTTACAGGGGCCCACCTGTGATGTTGAGAAAGAAATACTGTGGGGTTCATGGTGATGTATTGCTGGGCATACAAATTAGTCTGTATCACCATGAGATCTATGAGGTCCTCAGTGAAAAAAGATTTAAAGAAATCAAATTCACTGAGCCCTGCTGTGTCAAATTTGATCCCCGAGGTGCCTGTGTGCTCGGGGATTTGGGGCACATAATTTTCAGGAACTGAAGTCCAAATGGGGTCACTTCTCAGTGGCCTTTGTACAGTGGCTGCTTTACTCCTTTCGGGGGTCTCAAATGAAGTGGGTTTATGGCGTCTTCTAGGGGGTCCCTCGTCCTCTTCAAGACTTGACGAGGAGGATGACAAATAAAAAACTGTGGCACCATCTGAAGAATTGCTGTCAGATGTGAGAAATGCATACACCTCTGCAGCAGTTAAGTAGTGCTGGGACATTTTTAGGTGAAATGTGTTTTCACAGTAAACTATATATACAGTTTCCTTTTGTTTGTTTTTTATATATAGAACAACTGGACTTTCCTACACTACACTAAACTTACGGATTCCCTTATCTAACACTACACCTAAACTAATTTTAACTACTAACACTTTACTACACTAAACTACGAAGAAAGTTACTAATGCTAAATCTAACTAAGGTGACAGTTTCCTGACACTAAACTAAACTATATATTTTTTTTATACTTTTTTTTTTTTTTTTGTTAATAAAAAAAAATAAATCACTGGATTAAAAAAAAAAAAACGAGATGGGGCAGAGGACAAATCACAAGGACACACAAATGGGGCACAGGTGGTACAAAGAGGAGGTGGCAGAGACAGGTGGTACAAGGAGTACCGCCTCCTTATACCACCTGTGTACGGGATGCAGGTGGTACAATAAGGTGGTGGGCAGAAGGAAAATGCAGGTGCTACAGTGAGGTGGTGGGCAGAGCAGGAATGCAGGTGGTACATCGAGGAGGAAGGCACAGAAGGAGACACACAGCAGATGGAGGCAACAGCGGAGTTAAGTATGGATGGCACAAATTGGCAAAAATCAGCACAGCTCAGCAACCGCTTTCAACAACTCACTAAACCCAACAGAGTAGTTGGGGGCGGTTGCGAGGGCTATATCTGTCTCTTGTGACGTCTCCGATTGCTACTCTTGGCCAGTAGTCAGTGACTAACTAATAGTGGCGATCAGAGGGGGCAGGACCCCCACTATTTGTTGTTATTACTGAGTTGTGATAGGCTGCTATCAGGGACAGCAGCATATCACAATGCTCAATAACAAATGGCTGCAATCCCACATCTGGATCGTCACAATAGTCTCAAGGAAGTCACTGACTAATGGTGGCAATTACCATTGTGGGACTGTCAGCATTTACACTTACACTAAGCTGTGATGGTCCGCTGACGCATATCGGTGATAGCCGCCATTAGTCACGTGGATAATGGCGGCAGTTACCATTTCTTTTCCCTCAGGTGTACAAGCTGGGATGGCTGCTGTCCTGGACAGCAAACCACCCCAGCTAACTGCCCTGTGACAAATGGCAGTGGTCCCAAATCAGCCACCGTAAGTCACGTTGGTAATGGCAGTGATTGCTGAAGTGTGACTGCTGCCACGTGCATCTATTTTCATGTGTATTCTTCAATTATTCCTGTGATGGCTGGCACAGCACACCATCACAGCTTGCAACAGGGGCCCACATCACATCACAAATACCGGCGGTTCCACATCGGTGATTGCCGTCATTAATCTCCTAGTCTCCAGTGACTAATGGAGGTGATCACCAATGCGGGACCGCCACCATTTGTTTTTTACAATCTAGCCGTGATGGTCTGCTGTATCAGACAGCAGCCATCACAGCTATTTCAGGAGCAAGGAAGGGAGGAGGGCACAGGGAAGCCGCTCCGTAATAGTCCAGTGCTCAGCGCTAGCTATGTACTTGCTGCAACGTACTATTATGGTGTGGAGCAGAAAGGGGTTTAAAAAAAAAAAAGACCGTTTTATTAGAAAGAAAAGAGAAATTTTGGTTGACAAATTCGATGGAGTCTGCAAAATACTGGAAATCTGTAGAGAGAAAAATAAACATTAAAACACATGGTTAATAGCAGGGTTTACATCAGTTTTTATACTCAACTGGAAATGTCTTTCCTCCCCTCCCATTGCTCTGCTTCTGAATGTTGCCTGTGATGCTTCCCCTGCATGTACTGTTTGCTTGATAATTTTGTCATATTTCAATCAGTGAATCTTTAGGTTTTCTCCAGTATTTACTCCAACTAGGGACTGAAGTAAAATTTATGACTTTAAAAACTCACTCCAGACACCTAAACCACAATGACTGAGAAAAGAGGAATTGCCAGGCTTGGTGCAAATGAGACCAAAAATGGTGCAATAAATCTATCGGCATTAATAAATCTCAAAATATTGCAAAGTACTCCAGGATAATGGCGAAAATGGCTTACTACATTCCTCCTAACATAGACCCATGACCTTTCTGTCAACAGCATCCACCAATAGGTTGAGTAATGTTCTGCCATATAGATAGTCTAGGCCTTCTGACATCTTTCTAATCAAGAATAGATCAGAATTCAAGGATGGGTTACTATGACAGTCTAACATTTTGGGAACAGCTGTTACTCTGTCAGGATTGCTATTTTGTACTTTCTTTCCTACGTGACTGACTCTATCTATAGGTTTAACTGGCTTAGAGATTGACACTTGTTTATTTACAACTGATAATGAGATTTTTATGAATGGAACTTCTTTAATGAGATATGGCTTATATACCACATGCAATTTTCTACGTTTTTCATAGATTTCCTCACTTTTCTGTCTATGAATAGGTGACACTGTAATCTGATTTGACAGATCTCTTTTAGGTGGTCTTATTCTTTGATTTGTCCCTGTTTGTCTCACATTTGTCATCTGTCTCTGATGTCTTCTGGCCATGTCCAGTAAACTAGCAGCTTCAAATAAAGACTTTTTATCTGATGCAACAGCTAGAGTAGCTGCATCCAAAAATCTGAATTTCTTCACAAAAGTTCTCACCATCGATTGAGAATTGACTTTGCTGACTACAGCCTTATAAGTCCTCTCAAATCTAGACATAACTGAATATGTAGATTCAGTTCTGCCAATTTTTATTTCATTCAGAATTTCAGATGTTGGCATGCTGTCACCTGTAGTACACCAAATTAATTTCTTTAATCGGTCTACATCACTGTCCTGTAACCATTCATTTGACTCATTGTCATAAGACATCTTTGCTGATAGACATTTTGCAAAGTTTGCAGGAAGCCAATTTCTAAATAAAAGATTCTTCTCTTCCGTAGATAGATCAAGCTTATCTGCATAACTTTCAAAAATTTCTGAGTTTCTACACACATGGATATTTACATCATATGTGGGAATGTCTTTACTCAGATTTGTCAAATGTTTCTGCAACTTTATTTTCTGCTTAGTTTCTTTAATTTGTAATTCCTTAAGTACTGACATATCTGCGTCTGTGCTATTCTTATCCAGAGAAATTACAGGCAGCAATTGTTCACTAGTCTGTGTCTGTGATGAGCTATTCATAGTCATCACATTCACGTCACACTTTTTGTCAGCATATTGAGATTCCTGTGAATCTGTTTGAATAGCTGTCTCTTGTGTATTAACAGAAATTACATTACAGACTTGTAGATCTGGTAACTTTTCTGTTATAATGCTATGGAATACATTGACATATACATAATATTCCTCATTTTCTCTTTTTCTTTCATAACACACAACGATTTCTTAGTCTCTATGATAGAATTTGCGTGCAAACACTGCGCATACAAGTTCTGCCATATATTCTGTAACCTATCACTAGGCTCAAACTTAAACTGTAAATTACACTTTTTAGACAACGACTGTATAATTTCCATAATTAAATGTAAAATTTTTACTTACAACCGTAGAAAACCGTCACCTTGTAACTTGTAGCTTCTCCTTGGAACAACTGCTTCCTTTCATCAGCACGTCTCAGTACGTCTGGCATCTGTTGTCCTCCTTTATTGCTTGTAATAAATTCTTCAGTTCCTCACAAGCTCTTCTTACACAGTCTTCTATCTGTAGAGGCTTACTTAGAACACGTGCAACATTCAGATCATAGGAGATTTCATTCATCTAGGTAATTTTCGAAATTTCCTGAAGCTTGCATAAAATGTGCTAAATACTCTCTCTTCCCCCTCTTGCAAGTAGAAGGAATTGAGAAAAAAAAAAACAGGCAAAAATCGACTGGGCTGGCTCACCAATGTAAAATAATAACTGTCCGTAAACTGTAAAACAGTCTACAATTGAATGAAATCCTTACTCACGTGTTGACCCCTAAGGTAACATTATTGGAGGACTCGGCTTCATATAAACATGGAGATTTATTGAAGTCTTCATGGGAAACAGATAAATGGAAATCTTCCAGCATAACAGAAATATCAGTCAATGTCTTACATTTCTTAGGAGAAGTATACAGTTAGGTTTCTTCAAGGTGGTTCTCTTGCATCATCTTGGCTCAAGCTTATTCATCAATGTGTGTTAGTCTTCTGCAGGACAATTTTGCCATCCTTCCCAAGGTCTTAGAGGAAGTAGCCAGGTTTGGAGAGAGAGAGACACCCAAAGTGAGAGACAGGGACAGATCCCCACAGGGAGAGGGAGACCCCCACCGAGAGTGAGACCACGGCATGTGTGTCTGTCAGTCATTTATATTCATGAAAGGGGGGTGTTCCCCAACATCCTCATACTTTCTACTACTGTATTTGGAGAATACCAAAATAGTCATAGTCTATCCACACCCATGCACCATAAGTTACAAGAGCTTTGTCAGCAAAATACAATTAACCCTTAAAGGTCTTGAATATTGTAGTCAAATATTATTTAACAGAAAACAAATCCAGAAAATCACGTCTGATTTCTAAATAATTTATTTGCAAATTATGGTGGAAAATAAGTATTTGGTCAATAACAAAAGTTCATCTTAATACTTTGTTATATATCCTTTGTTGGCAATGACAGAGGTCAAACGTTTTCTGTAAGTCTTCACAAGGTTGGCACACACTATTGCTGGTATGTTGGCCCATTCCTCCGTGCAAATCTCCTCTAGAGCAGTGATGTTTTGGGG
Source organism: Leptodactylus fallax (assembly GCA_947044405.1). Taxonomy (NCBI): domain Eukaryota; kingdom Metazoa; phylum Chordata; class Amphibia; order Anura; family Leptodactylidae; genus Leptodactylus; species Leptodactylus fallax. The sequence goes on from CAMRHE010000001.1 coordinate 16,317,692, forward strand.
CTGTCGCTTGGCAACACGGACTTTCAACTCCCCTCCAAAGGTTTTCTATGGTGTTGAGATCTGGAGACTGGCTAGGCCACTCGAGGACCTTGAAATGCTTCTTACGAAGCCACTCCTTCGTTGCCCTGGCGGTGTGCTTAGGGTCATTGTCATGCTGAAAGACAAAGCCACATTTCATCTTCAATGCCCTTTATGATAGAAGGAGGTTTGCACTCAAAATCTTACGATACATGGCCCCATTCATTCTTTCATGTACACGAATCAGTAGTCCTGGTCCCTTTGCAGAGAAACAGCCCCAAAGCATGATGTTGCCACCCCCATGCTTCACAGTAGGTATGGTGTTCTTTGGATGCAACTCAGCATTCACTCTCCTCCAAACACAATGAGTTGTGTTTCTACCAAACAGATCTAATTTGGTTTCATCTGACCATATGACATTCTCCCAGTACTCTTCTGGAACATCCAAATGCTCTCTAGCAAACTTCAGACGGGCCCGGATATTTACTGGCTTAAGCAGGGGGACACGTCTGGCACTGCAAGATCTGAGTCCCTGGCGGCGTAGTGTGTTACTGACAGTAGCCTTTGTTACGTTAGTCCCAGCTTTCTGCAGGTCATTCACTAGGTGCCCCCGTGTGGTTCTAGGATTTTTGTTCACCGGTCTTGTGATCATTTTGACCCCAGGAGGTGTGATCTTGCGTGGAGCCCCTGATCGAGGGAGTTTATCAGTGGTCTTGTACGTCTTCCATTTTCTAATTATTGCTCCCACAGTTGATTTCTTCACACCAAGCTGCTTGCCTATTGCAGATTCCGTCTTCCCAGCCTGGTACAGGTCTACAATTTTGTTTCTGGTGTCCACAGCTCTTTGGTCATCACCATAGTGGAGTTTGGAGTGTGACTGTTTGAGGTTGTGGACAGGTGTCTTTTATACTGATAACAATTTCAAACAGGTGCCATTACTACAGGTAATGAGTGGAGGACAGAGGAGCCTCTTAAAGAAGAAGTTACAGGTCTGTGAGAGCCAGAAATCTTGCTTGTTTGTAGGTGACCAAATACTTATTTTCCACCATAATTTGCAAATAAATTCTTAGAAAATCAGACAATGTGATTTTCTAGATTTGTTTTCTCATTTTGTCTCTCATAGTTGAGGTCTACCTATGATGTCAATTACAGGCCTCTCTCATCTTTTTAAGTGGGAGAACTTGCACAATTGGTGGTTGACTAAATACTTTTTTTTCCCCACTGTATATTCTCACCATACTGTATATTTCAATATTCACTTATGTTATACAAAATGTTTACATTTTAATATATTGTAGGTAGTATATGAATTTAGATACTGTATTTGGTAGTCAGTTGATTACTTAAAGGGGGTATTGTACAGTAGGTATACTGTATATTGAATATGTATATTGACAAACAAAACATTTCTTTGACACCCAGGCATTTTATGTTAATGTGCAACATTGTTACCCCCATTTTCAGGTATGACTGGACCTATGCACATCCCTATGCACTTTTAAACATCATAAACTGCACTTGACTTTTAGTGCTGTCAATATTCTCTTTAGCTGTAAAGAAAAAAATTACATGCAAGCTAAAATAACATAAATGTTCCTGTAAAGTATAATAATTATCCTGCTCTTAATGCAACACATGTACAATGTATGAGGCAAAGTTTTTAGACAACACTTTCTTGTTCTGTTAAATGCAAAATAGTTCTCTAGAAGGAAGAAAAAAAGTCTCCCTGTTGTATGCCAGATCTCTGCAGATTGAGGCAGCAGCCTTGTGAGGTTGTTCCAGTAAAAGAATTAGTATTCTCCAATATTAATATTGTACAGTAACAAAGGATAAAATAGTCTAAAATAAAAATGTTAAAGTGGAAACAAAGTATACCTTTAAAATTTCCAAATGCAAAGTACATTACAGAATAGCCTATTTATTTCAATGCATTGTATTTAGTTTTGTGTTTCTTGCAGAAAATAAGCAAATCCCCAGTTCCGACAGGATGTCCACACTGGAGTGTGGCACATTTTTCTTGATATTTTTTACAAATTATGTATAAAATGAAAAATATAAGAAGGTTTTCAGTCTGTTTTAAGCCGTTAAGCCCCACGTTGCAGAAACTCTGCTTTTTGTTGCAGATTTTGCTGCGTTTTTTTGAGCCAAAGCCAAGAATGGCTACAAAAGGTATAGGAAATATCTAAGAAGCTCTTATATGTTTCCCTTCTGTTCAATCCACTCCTAGCTTTGGCTCAAAAAACAGCAACAAAATCTGCAACAAAAAAAGCAGAGTTTCTGCAACGTGAGGCCTTAGTACCGAAACATAGAATACAGATGACATGTCAATTTGGCTGCAGAGTGAACGTCATCAAAACAAAGTCCCTAAGAAAGTCGCACAAGTCTTTTTCTTCAAATCCACCCCATTCTGAATTTTTTCCAGCTTCCCAGTACATTGTAGACAATAATAAATGGTAGCATCATGAAGAAAAATTTGTCCCGCAAACATTAACACCTCATATGGCTCTGAGAACGGAAAAATAAAAAAGTTATGGTGTTTGGAATGTAGGGAGTCAAAAACGAAAAGCAAAAATTGAAAAATTCATGAGACAGGAAGGGGTTAAGGATTTATTTGTATTGGTATTACATTTATGGATCCTTAAAAGCATCCTGTCTTAGGCTACGGCCCCATGCTGCAGAAAAGCTGCTTTTTTTAGCTGCAGATTTTGCTGCATTTTTTTGAGCCAAACCCAGATATGGCAACAAAAGGAATGGGAAATATAAAGGAAACACTTATACTTCTACCTGCTCAATTCCCACGTGGTTTGGCTAAAAAAAAAAACGCAGTAAAATGTGTTTAAAAAAAAGCAGCTTTTCCGCAACGTGGGGCCTTAGCCTTAACCCATTCCCGACATCCACCATACTGTCGGCATTAAAGCCTCCAGCCTATTGAAGACTCCCAGGCTTGTCTGGTATTCACTTGTAATACAGGCTGCTCTATGCAGCCTGTATTGCAAATGCCATCAATTTGCAATGCATTAGCATTGTAAAGCATTGCATTAGTGATAAGAGCCCCTGGGGTTCAAGACCTTTGTGTCTAATAATAACAGTAAAAAAAAAAAAATAATAAAGAATAAATATTTAAAAAATAAAAAGACCTAAAAAGTCAAATCACCCGTCTTTCCCTACAACACAAATAAAAGTATTTAAATAAAGTGAACCACATACACATTAGGTATTCCAGTGTCTGAAAAGACCTGGGCTACAAACTCATAATTTTTTTTTTCCCATAGAACCAAACTGCTGTTTTTTCAATGTTTTGCATTTATTAAAAATTGGAATCAAAAGCAATCAAAGCAATAGACATTCCCCAAAATAGTATAACTAAAAAGTACATCTGGCCCTGCCAAAAAAAGATGCCCAATTAAGGTGTGCCTTAAAATACATCCACAGGTGTGTCTCTAATTAACTCAGATGTTGCCAATAAACCTATCAGAAGCTTCCAAAGACATGGCATCATCATATGGGCTGTCCTAAATTGTTTAAAGAAATAGTAATCTTAGTGTATGTAAACTTTTGACTTTTTAGAAAGTAATAAAAATGCCTGAAAAATTCTCTCTCTCTCATTATTCTGGCATTTGGCAAATATAAATAATTTTGGTAATCCTAATTGACCTAAAACGGGAAAAGTTTATTCTGATTCCATGTCAGATAGTAAGAAAAACATGCATATACTGTATGTCTTTTTATATAGTGTATGTAAACTTCTGGTTTCAACTGTATATCCACCTCTATAAGGTGTATTTTTGAGGGACCAGATATATTTTTTATTTATAACATTTTGGGTAATTTTGATGTTTTCATTCCTTTCTATTTAAATTCTTATGAGATGTGAAGCAGCAAAAAAAATGGCAGTTCGGCTATTTCGATTTTTTTTTCCTGCTACTGTGCTCTCCGTGCAGGAAAAATATTATTATAAATTTGTAGACTGGTCGTTTTTGGGCACAGGGATACCTAAGATTATGTTTTTTTTAGTTTATTTATTTACCTCTATATGTGTTCTAGGAAAAGGGAGGTGATTTGAATTTTTAAAACTTTTGAATTTTTTTCATTTTTTTTTTTTCTACTTTAATTTTAGACCTCCTAGGGTCTAATTGAATGACAAGACTGGGAGGCTTCAATTGTCTTCTGGCTGCCATAGTAACGGATTACCATTGATCCACCCCAAAATGGCTGCACCCATGCACCACTGGGAAAGTGGCTCTTCGTTAGCATTGACAACAGTTCTCCATTGTATTATACAGCAGAGACCCGGCGGCTATGGTGGCCGTACAGCTCCATTATAGTATGGTGGATGTCAGGAAAGGGTTAAACACACTTTTTATTTCCAGCAAGTTTCTGTGCTCTATAGGATATTGTGGGGTCTCACAGTGAGCTTTCACATGCTTGACTTCACTGCATCTTTAATACATGAAAAAAATAAAAATCTATTCATAAATGTTTGAGAAGTGAAGATTTTTTTTATGCATTTGCTTTGATCTCCCACTATTGGAACTTGAGGAATGTTAATATATTGATAATGGTAATTTACCTTCTGCCTCCTATACAAAAATCAGTCATGCTGCTGTTTGAGCTGATAAATAAAGTGATCCTTATTCACTTTTGGACTTTTCGCATTTCTGTGGTCTTTTAACAGTAGAGACTTTTTTTTGTCTATGCTTAGATCGACTTACATAGACTGGATAAGTACTGCAGCATGGATGTTTGGAAGCCATTTCTCTGTATTTTTGTTTCTAGCTGACAATTATAGGATGAGGATTATCCTGACACATGGAAAACTAGGTTATCACTATTATAAAAGACAATAAAGAACTGCTATAGATGCAAACAAAGTTTAAAATTACATGACTTTACATAACATTGCAGCACAGTTTAAAGCGTAACTAAACTTTCAAACAACTTTTGATTTTCTGGCAGTGTAACATCCGCATCTGTTCAAACTTCTGCGCTATCTTCTGTATAGTACAGCGCATGAGGCGTGTCCGGTTATGATTTTATACTTTTAGGTTTCTTGTTGTACTCTTTCTGAACACAGCTCTATCCCCTAACCTCTGTTGATCATATAGTTAACCTCAGTTTTGCTTATGTGATTGACATCCTTCCTTTCCACTCTCACTTCTCTTGTTCCTTCTGTGATTGATGGAAGATCAGGGTCGGGTCCAATCAATCTTGGGGCAGATTCTTGACATCCAATAAATAATTTTCTAAACCACACCTGAGTGCTTGCTATCAATCTCTCTGGAGCGTGCTAGCGTTTTCTCCTGTATCTCTGATCTTGTTTTCCCTGACCTTGACTTATTTCCTTCCTGTTCTTGTTTGTTTGTTTGTCTTGTCTGCGTTTGTGTTTTCACTTGTGTCATAGGAAGGGACCGTCTCCAAGTTGTCCTCTACCGCTTAGGGTAGCTGAGGCAAGCAGAGACTTTTGGGTGGGTCTAGTATTAGGATTCACTGTCCTTGTCTTCCCTTTCTCTTCTGGGATTTTTGCAGCAACCGTAAACCTAACAGGATTCGTAACAGGCAGTATTTGTGTCATTAATACATTTTGTAATATACAGTACAGACCAAAAGTTTGGACACACCTTCTCATTCCAAGAGTTTTCTGTATTTTCATGACTATAAAAATTGTAGATTCACACTGAAGGCATCAAAACTATGAATTAACACATGTGGAATTATATACTTAACAAAAAAGTTTGAAACAACAGAAAATATGTCTTATATTCTAGGTTCTTCAAAGTAGCTACTTTTGCTTTGATTTCTGCTTTGCACACTCTTAGCATTCTCTTGATGAGCTTCAAGAGGTAGTCACCTGAAATCATCTTCCAACAGTCTTGAAGGAGTTCCCAGAGATGCTTAGCACTTGTTGGCCCTTTTGCCTTCACTCTGCGGTCCAGCTCACCCCAAACCATCTGGATTGGGTTCAGGTCTGGTGACTGTAGAGGCCAGGTCATCTGGCGTAGCACCCCATCACTCTCCTTCTTGGTCAAATAGCCCTTACACAGTCTGGAGGTGTGTTTGGGGTCATTGTCCTGTTGAAAAATAAATGATGGTCCAACTAAACGCAAACCGGATGGAATAGCATGCCGCTGCAAGATGCTGTGGTAACCATGCTGGTTCAGTATTCCTTCAATTTTGAATAAATCCCCAACAGTGTCACCAACAAAGCACCCCCACACCATCACACCTCCCCCTCATTGCTTCACAGTGGGAACCAGGCATGTAGAGTCCATTTGTTCACCTTTTCTGCGTCGCACAAAGACACGGTGGTTAGAATCAAAGATCTCAAATTTGGACTCATCAGACCAAAGCACAGATTTCCACAGGTCTAATGTACATTCCTTGTGTTCTTTAGCCCAAACAAGTCTCTTCTGCTTGTTGCCTGTCCTTAGCAGTGGTTTCCTAGCAGCTATTTTACCATGAAGGCCTGCTGCACACAGTCTCCTCTTAACAGTTGTTGTAGAGATGTGTCTGCTGCTAGAACTCTGTGTGGCATTGACCTGGTCTCTAATCTGAGCTGCTGTTAACCTGCGATTTCTGAGGCTGGTGACTCGGATTAACTTATCCTCCGCAGCAGAGGTGACTTTTGGTCTTCCTTTCCTGGGGCAGTCCTCATGTGAGCCAGTTTCTTTGTAGCGCTTGATGGTTTTGGCCACTGCACTTGGGGACACTTTCAAAGTTTTCCCAATTTTTCGGACTGACTGACCTTCATTTCTTAAAGTAATGATGGCCACTCATTTTTCTTTACTTAGCTGCTTTTTTTCTTGCCATAATACAAATTCTAACACTCCATTCAGTAGGACTATCAGCTGTGTATCCACCTGACTTCTGAACAACACAACTGATGGTCCCATTTATAAGGCAAGAAATCCCACTTATTAAACCTGACAGGGCACACCTGTGAAGTGAAAACCATTTCAGGTGACTACCTCTTGAAGCTCATCAAGAGAATGCCAAGAGTGTGCAAAGCAGTAATCAAAGCAAAAGGTGGCTACTTTGAAGAACCTAGAATATAAGACATATTTTCAGTTGTTTCACACTTTTTTGTTAAGTATATAATTCCACATGTGTTAATTCATAGTTTTGATGCCTTCAGTGTGAATCTACAATTTTTATAGTCATGAAAATACAGAAAACTCTTGGAATGAGAAGGTGTGTCCAAACTTTTGGTCTGTACTGTACATTATTAATAAATTTTGGCTCCTTTCTGTGGAATCCTGCAATTATTTATTCATTCCCTTGGTTCTCACGGTGAACAGTGTATGAGCTTGTGTGTAATAAAGATAAAATTAGGGTTGGTAAAGGTCACTTCAGACAGTTATAGCTCAGGCATTATAAAACATAGAAACTTGCTTCTGGTGCTGTATGAAAAAGGAGATCTTGGTGACATATGAAAGACTACAGTTCTAGCTATATTATTTCCTGAGATGTCACTAGTTGAAAACACAGTCAGGATTGAGATATCATATAGTGTCTTAATATCATATGAAAGATGAGAAACTGTTCTTTCATACATCAGAAGCAAGTTTAATGATACAAATGCCAGAAAACTAAAGTTGTTCAAAATTTTAGTTATGCTTTCACTTGACTATTTTCAATGACTTTCAATACCTTTTGTAATTTGATATCATGCTGCAGAATAATATCAAATTCAAGTTAAAGACTTTTGTACCTATCACTATGTGATTAAAGCTGAGGCCCCACACTGCAGAAAGACAGCTTTTTCTGTTGCAGATTTTGCTGCAGTTTTTTTTAGTAAAAGCCTAAAATGGCTACAAAAAGAAATGGGAAATATATAGGAAGCTCTTATACTTCTACCTTCTGCTCAATTAACTCCTGCCTTTGGTTAAAAAAAAAACAGAGCAAAATCTGCAACAAAAAAAGCGGCATGTCTGCAATGTGGTGGGATCACACATACAGGTTTTTGCATTTTCCCTGCAATTTAATGGCATTTTTTTTACAGTGTTGTTGATGCAAAAAACACTATGAAAAATGTTGAGCCAGATATTACAGGTTATTCAATAAGAGAATCTGAATAATCCAATATACTGACTTTTTCCTATCATTTTTCACTTCATTACTTCTTTTAAAACGCAGCATGTTGTTGATCTGTTATTTTTCATTCTATAGATTTCATAAAAGGAAAAAAAACGCTCAAAAACACTAAGCAATACAAGTGTTTTTTTATGGCAGCAAAAAAATAGGACATGATTTGTGATCCTTGAATACGGCCCGGACACATTGCTGCAACAATTGCTGTTGTGTGTATGGGCCCATAGAAATGCAATTGTAGATCCGCAATTGTGGATCAAAACTGCGTTCATGTGCAGAAGGCCTAAAGGCCTGCCATACACTTGGGGCTATCTGAGATGTAGATCATTCATGGCTGGCAAATGGCAGTTTTTAGCCTGCTGAAAACACGTTGGCCATACTGGATATTTTAAGCTGGCTGTTGACTGATAATACCAGTGTTCCCTTCCGTCCCACCAGCTGCACAATAGTGGGGTATATAATAGTGTCCTGTGTGCTGGTAGGACAGAATGGAAATTTTACTAAAATGCCTATAAATGGTTAAATTAAGATCCTCCCCAATATAAGGAAGGAAGACCTACCCCCCCAACTGTGTTTTTTTCTGTCCTGTGTTGGTGGGACTGTTGGGGGAAAGGTTATTCCTTCCTCATATTGAGTTTATACAAATTTTTTCTATTTTTTCTTACCCCCTCCTTGCTCCTGTTGGCTCCTGTCGCTTTCCGAGGCTCTCCTGTGGCTTCTGGCTTCCACAGGACCACTTCAGCCGGTACCTTTGCAGTGTTACTAGATCTGTGCTACTTTGCTGCTGAAACTGATGTATTATTTATTCATTCCCTTGGTTCTCACGGTGAACAGTGTATGAGCTTGTGTGTAATAAAGATAAAATTAGGGTTGGTAAAGGTCATTTCAGACAGTTATAGCTCAGGCATTATAAAACATAGAAACTTGCTTCTGGTGCTGTATGAAAAAGGAGATCTTGGTGACTACAGTTCTAGCTATATTATTTCCTGAGATGTCAAGGTTATTCCTTCCTCATATTGAGTTTATACAAATTTTTTCTATTTTTTCTTACCCCCTCCTTGCTCCTGTTGGCTCCTGTCGCTTTCCGAGGCTCTCCTGTGGCTTCTGGCTTCCACAGGACCACTTCAGCCGGTACCTTTGCAGTGTTACTCGATCTGCGCTACTTTGCTGCTGAAACTAATGTATTCTTGGGAGTTTTCATTCCTCCCCTGGCTATCCGGCATCCTGGTGGCTGGGTAACACTGAAGTTGTGTCTGGAGTATGTGCACGCACACTCTGCGTACTATTCGGCCCCTGGTCTTGGCCCTGATTGGTCCGGGATTCATCACTCCCCCTCCCTGTACTGGTGGTGGGGAGGGATGAAACTGCCTTGGGACCTGTGATTTCCTACTTCCGCCCTTAGTTGGCGAAAATATCTCTTCCAGGTCTTTTTCCTCCATTTATTAGCAGAAAAGTAAAAAGCAGTACTCAATAGCATTTATATAAATGTTTTTATATAAAGTTTAAAAAAAAAAGGAGAAAAGGAATGTATTTAGCTCAAGCACCTGCAGAGGCTTTGGGAGTGCCTGATTATAAGCCACTCCCCCTCTTCTATTTAAGGTTTTCATCTCCCTTGCTCTGCCTCTTTGTTCTTTGGCAGAGAGCTAGCACAACTGTGCTGATGTGGCTTGTTATTTGGGTGACTTGCTATTTTTTGTGCCTATTATTGTTTAGGGAAAGTTTTCTGCTTTCCTTTATATTTGAATTGATCTTGTCATTTACTCTAAGGTAATATTCCTCGCATTTTTTTCCACTTCAATCCAGTTGCCTGAGTTGTTTTTTTGTTTCCATTAGAGGTCTTCTTCTGCGTCTGGTGGAGGCAACTCCTTTAGATGAAAGTCCTCGTCCAAGCCCAAGCACGTCTCCTGCAGGGAGTGCAACATTCCCTTACCCGATGATTATGAACACACCTGCTGTGAGTGTCATCCTAGAGAGTCCACTGATGAGCCTATTATCAGGGATGTTGATATTTGGATTAAGGAATATGTGCAGGATACTATGAAGAACTTAAAGGAGTCCTTATCCCATATCTCTAAGAGAACAATACACAGTGAGGTATCGTCATCTGACCTGAATACAGGGAAAACGCTATTCCTGCTGGAGAAAATCCAGAAACTGCTGAAGTTCATCAGGTTGGGCAACCATGATGTTGACCCCATGGAAGTCTCTGAATTCACCTCTAGGGGGCCCAGGGCCTTTAAAGTGTATGACATGTTGCAGAAAGCCATGTCCACTGAGTGGAAACACTCGGAAAAAGCATTTTGTTCTGTCCAGGAGGTTTAAGACGGTGTTTACGGTTATGGAAGACCAGTACTAGAACTGGGGTCCTCCACCTAAGGTGGATATGGCAGTAGCCAAGCTTTCCAGACATACCCTGGTTCCTTTGGAAGATTGATCGCATTTATAGGACCCAATGGACAGACGTGCTGAATGTTCCCTCCTCAGCCCAGTGGTCTGTGGGTGTAGCTTCTGGTGTAGTAGCTAAAAAAATTCTGTCTGACAAGTCCATGGCTCTCACCATGGCTGGCCGCAGATCCCTTTGGCTTAAACCCTGGATGGTGGATAATGCATCTAAATTTAATATCTGCGGATTACGCTGTGAGCCTGGCAAGTTTTTGAAGGAACTTGACCATATTATGGAAGGACTGGCAGATAAGAAGGGTAAGTCCCTTCCTCATTCCTTTCGCGGGCGTAGTAGACAACGCCATAGAGGGCTGTGTCTGCAAAGATCGCAACAATCCAGGGCCCAGTATCAGGGATGTTCCAGGTTTCAGAGGAGAAATCGTGGCCGTCGTAACCCCAGGGATGATAAGAAATCCAGAAAACCAGATTTTTAACAGTCATCCTCCTCCTCCATTGTGCGGTATCCCAGTAGGTGGTTGTCTCTCCTTTTTTCAAAAACCCTGGGAGAAGAACATCACAGACCATTGGGTCCTGGAGATAATTTGGTCCGGGTACAGCATAAAATTCTCTGTGCGTCCCCAGGACAGATTTATTCAGACCACCCATCTTCCTTCTGTCCATCAGTAGGCGCTACAAAGGTCAGTCAAGGAGTATATAAAACACATCTTGGAGGAGGTTCCTGTTCATCACCAAGGGTCTGGCGTCTATTTTCCAGTCTCCCTGGTACCAAAACCTTCTGGGGACTGGAGAATGATAATCGAACTAAGATATCTCAACTGTCATATCACAAAAGGAAAATTCCGGATGGAGACTGTAAGGTCTGTCATCTCTATTCTCCAATAGGGAGACTATACAGCCACGCTGGATCTAAAGGATGCCTGTCTTCACGTCCCTATCCTTCCTTCTTACAGGAAGTATATAAGAATTGTGTCATCTAAGGTACCTATAGTTTATTAAATTTTGTCCATCCAGAGGGCCCTTCCTAGGGGTCCTTCTTGCTAAATCCCCATTATTGTGCTGCTGGTGGGATGGGATGTAAGGGAAACAGAGATTATGATGTTAATCCCTTACCCCTAACAGCAGCACAAGGCTCCCTCCCTATGTTTATTGTAAAGATTGTCTTTATAATCACAACAGTTGGGGGGTGGAACTTCCTTCCTGATATTGAGAGGAGAAGGGTTTTACTTTAACCATTTATAGGCATTTTGGTAAAATTTCCGTTCTGTCCTACCAGCACACGGGCAGAAATACACCATTATTGTGCTGCTGGTGGGACTAGGGTAAAACAGATTAACATCATAATCTCTGCTTTGGTATGATTGGCTTCTTTTGGCTGATCAGCTGATCATCAGTCAACTTGCGCATACTCACTGTACTTTTCTTTTAATTTTTTTAACGAAGTTGCTCCACTGATCGGGTAGTTTAATTGTGAATCGTTTATTTGTAAAATCCCATCATCAACGGGACAGACATCATCAGACCATCCAAAATCTAAGTGTACGGCTGGCCTTAGAGTTGTGTCACATTTTGTATCTGAAATCCAAATGTCCACAGTGGTCAATGATCACAGATGGCTAATGGCTTCATGATGTTGAGGCTATTGGCCAACATGGGTAGGCAGTTATCAGTTGTGTACCTTGCCTTTATGTATGACACTATCCTTAGGCCACATACACATGTTTATTTATAGAACAATGGGAGTCAACGTTGTCCTTGGCTTGATTTGAACCCAGGACTCCAGAACTGCATGACTACAATGCCAACAACAGAGCTACCGTGCTGCCTAAGTGTCCTATTTTTGCCTGTATTTCAGATATTTCTTACAGACCAAAAACAAGTCTATGGGGTCAGTTTTTCACCCTATAAGGATACAGGTTAGTTTTTACGTTAATGCTCGGTGACTTTTTTCATATTTTCCTTCCCCACCTTCCAAAATTCATAACTTTTTTTATTTTTCTGTCAACATAGTTAAGTGAGTGCTTATTCTTTTTGTGTTAAGTTGTACTTTCATTTGGCAGCATTGTGGGGTACATAAAATGTTTTGTATAGCTTTTATTAATGTTTTTTGGGGGTCTATGTGAGCATTTTTGAAATCCCAGCTATTCTGCTGTGGATTCTGCAGCGATGCCTCTGGTCTGTGCCAGTCACTACATTGGCTGCCTATTCAATACAGAATACAATATAAACTTATCACCCTCATCTACAAGGCTCTCCATAATGCTGCACCTCCCTACATTTCCTCCCTCATCTCTGTCTATCGCCCAACTCGTACTCTGCGTTCACTCAATGACCTAAGACTAACATCCTCTATTATCAGAACCTCCCACGTTCGTATACAAGACTTCTCCTGAGTTGCACGACTTCTCTGGAATGCTCTATCCCGGATTATTAGATTAACCCCCAATTTCCACAGCTTCAAGCGTAAACTAAAGGCATATCTTTTCAGACAGGCCTATCACAACTCCTAATGTAAACCCTTCCATAGTTAGAATCCCTAAAACGTACCCTCTGTTCACGCTCCCACATTACCTCACAGGATATAATGCCATATCAGACTAACTTTATATGTCCAGGCACCATCTGCACGTCAAAGGACACAACTGGTGACGGCTCATACAGCTTTATATATGTGTAATAACAGTAACCTCTATTACAAAATTGTCTGACCATTGTACAAGCAATGCTACGTCTGTTGCCAACCCTGCTACCTCTTGTGTCACCCCCTCTACCTCATAGATTGTAAGCTCTTGCGAGCGGGGCCCTCAGTCCCAGTGTGTGAATTGACTATTTCTTTGTAATGTATCTTTTTTGTCAGTACTTGAACCCTAAAAATTGTACAGTGCTGCGGAATATGTTGGTGCTATATAGATAAAATTTATTATTATTATTATTATTATTATTGTTATTATTATATTTTTCTGCAATGTGTAGATGAGATTAGCCAGAATCCCATCCATTTTGCATGTACTGTAAAACGCAAGGTTGTTTTGCCGCGTCGTTTCCACCATGACCAAAACGCTGCGTTTTCACAACGTGGGACCCTGTCCCAATGGACAGATGGTCCTTCTGTTTTATTCCAGTTGTGATGATATGAGACTCAGATATGGATTTATTGTACTAATATTCGCTCATATAGTATGGTTCCTGTCTGTTATCAGCAATTTGGTTATAGGCTTGGGGGATGTGGTTCATGGGATCTGTAATCAACAACCCTTTGATCCCCAGAGAGTCACTGACACAGGCCTTTATTTGCATAACACCGCTATACTCATTAACCCGGCGGGGGGTCCTGCAGAAAGCATGTGCTGGGGAAACACTATGCATATCCTCTACAGACAGACCGGAGCCATCTTTTCTTCAAAGAAAACATGTTTTTATGACAATATCTGCCCTGGGGAACATGTTATAGTCACCCCAATAAATTTCCAAGATGTGTCAGATCAAGGCACACGCTCAGAATACACACATGTCACAGTTCAAAGCCTGGAAAAGGTCCAGACACTGATTTCCTTACCCAAAGGGGTTGGGGTGTCAACCTTGGAATCTACGTGTTGGGGATCTCGTCACGAACCCTATCATACTGCCGGCCTGACTCTATACTCATTGGGTGAGGATTTATAAAGAAAAATTACTGTAAGAGATGTAGAGAGGGGGGCGGGGCTCCTCCTCCTGGTGACCTCACTTAGGGAGGAGACCAGGGGAGGTAAAAGGTCTCAGACCAGGTTGAGACGCTCTCTTTTGTCTTCAGTCTTTGTCTACTGTCTTTGTGATGTGCTGTTCCTGGAGGAGAGGTATAGGGGACGTCAAGTTGGAGACTTCCACCATGTGCTCTACCATGCAACCTAGCATTGAGGCCTGAGACCCTTTTGTTAACCTGGAAGAGATGTAACAGCATGTAGGAAACACATGCTCTGTACCTTGCTTAAGAACGAACCCTGATGCCTACCCCATGGGCTCAGAGAAATGGACTATCTACTTGTTCTGGAAATGGTCTTTTGCCTTTTGTTCTGCTGAAAGTGATCCGGATAGCACTGCCCAGGGTGTGACCCCTGGAATAGCATGCCTGGATGCATGTTTTTGGACTTTTGAATTACGTGCCCTGAGCTTATCATCATCATCATCATCTGGAGCCAGAGAACCAATCACAGACTTGTGTTGGTAATATGTTCTTTTCCTTCTGTTATTCACATTTTTATTTCGTGCATCGGGTCATGTTGCTTTCCACTTGTATTTGCTTGCTAATCACTACATGTATTCTCTGTATGTGTTAAGTGTCTAGTACCGACCCATTTAGGGGTTAATAAATATATAAAATTTAGAAAGCTCGTCGTTGTATTATCCTATCAGCCCAAAACACTCACTGAAGGTGGGTGTGAGGTAATTGAAGCGATCTCAGGTGTGCCGAAAGTGGGTTTCAGCAGGGCGAAATCCTTCACACCAGTCCAGTGCTGATTAGGCCTTCAAAAATTTTATTGAAAAGCCTGAATGTGTAAACCCATCCTCACTGATTTGACAGTGAACAGGTAAAGTAACTGAACTGTTAATAAGGTAAATGGCAGTTCTGGTGACATGGCTTTTTCCACTGTGAATTGATACAGTCATATGAAAAAGTTTGGGCACCCCTATTAATCTTAATCATTTTTAGTTCTAAATATTTGGGTGTTTGCAACAGCCATTTCAATTTGATATATCTAATAACTGATGGACACAGTAATATTTCAGGATTGAAATGAGGTTTATTGTACTAACAGAAAATGTGCAATATGCATTAAACCAAAATTTGACCGGTGCAAAAATTTGGGTACCCTTATCATTTTATTGATTTGAATACTCCTAACTACTTTTTACTGACTTACTGAAGCACAAAATTGGTTTTGTAACCTCACTGAGCTTTGAACTTCATAGCCACGTGTATCCAATAATGAGAAAAGGTATTTAAGGTGGCTAATTGCAAGTTGTTCTCCTATTTGAATCTCCTCTGAAGAGTGGCATCATGGGCTCCTCAAAACAACTCTCAAATGATCTGAAAACAAAGATTGTTCAACATAGTTGTTCAGGGGAAGGATACAAAAAGTTGTCTCAGAGATTTAACCTGTCAGTTTCCACTGTGAGGAACATAGTAAGGAAATGGAAGACCACAGGAACAGTTCTTGTTAAGCCCAGAAGTGGCAGGCCAAGAAAAATATCAGAAAGGCAGAGAAGAAGAATGGTGAGAACAGTCAAGGACAATCCACAGACCACCTCCAAAGAGCTGCAGCATCATCTTGCTGCAGATGGTGTCACTGTGCATCAGTCAACAATACAGCACACTTTGCACAAGGAGAAGCTGTATGGGAGAGTGATGCGAAAGAAGCCGTTTCTGAAAGCACGCCACAAACAGAGTCGCCTGAGGTATGCAAAAGCACATTTGGACAAGCCAGAATCATTTTGGAAGAAGGTCCTGTGGACTGATGAAACAAAACTTGAGTTGTTTGGTCATACAAAAAGGCGTTATGCATGGCGTCAAAAAAACACAGCATTCCAAGAAAAACACTTGCTACCCACTGTAAAATTTGGTGGAGGTTCCATCATGCTTTGGGGCTGTGTGGCCAATGCCGGCACCGGGAATCTTGTTAAAGTTGAGGGTCGCATGGATTCAACTCAGTATCAGCAGATTCTTGAGAATAATGTACAAAAATCAGTGACGAATTTGAAGTTACGCTGGGGATGGATATTTCAGCAAGACAATGATCCAAAACACAGCTCCAAATCTACTCAGGCATTCATGCAGAGGAACAATTACAATGTTCTGGAATGGCCATCCCAGTGCCCAGACCTGAATATCATTGAACATCTGTGGGATAATTTGAAGCGGGCTGTCCATGCTCGGCGACCATCAAACTTAACTGAACTGGAATTGTTTTGTAAAGAGGAATGGTCAAAAATACCTTCATCCAGGATCCAGGAACTGATTAAAAGCTACAGGAAGCGACTAGAGGCTGTTATTTTTGCAAAAGGAGGATCTACTAAATATTAATGTCACTTTTCTGTTGAGGTGCCCATACTTTTGCACCGGTCAAATTATGGTTTAATGCATATTGCACATTTTCTGTTAGTACAATAAACCTCATTTCAATCCTGAAATATTACTGTGTCCATCAGTTATTAGATATATCAAATTGAAATGGCTGTTGCAAACACCCAAATATTTAGAACTAAAAATGATTAAGATTAATAGGGGTGCCCAAACTTTTTCATATGACTGTATATGTCTTACTCTAGGTTTACACTTCCGCTCGGGTTTCCGTTCTTCGGGTCCGCTTGGAGACCCGAAAAATGGAAACCCAATCCGCTTATGGACTATAATGGTTTCTGCCCGGTTTCTGCAAGAAAAGTGCGTAGAGAAAAGTCCAGCTTGCAGGACTTTTGTCTCCGCATTTTTCAAGCAGACTGGGGAACGGAATCCCCGAGCACTCACCAAGCGCAGATGTGAACCCAGACTTACTGCGTATTTGAGTCACACAGATGTTTCTTCTCACTTTGCTTTAATCCTTTCCCGACATCCGCCGTAATAGTACGGCGGATGCCGGGTGCTTAAATATTGCGGCCGCTCGGGACCCGAGCAGCCGCCATAGCTGCCGGGTTTCTGATGTATTATTATGTGTTTCTCAAAACTAACCTAGTATTCTCACGACCGAGTTTTACCTGTGTATGCCAGATTTACAGGCCTGAACATCATGCTAGATGAGGAACTCCTAGCATTACAGTTATCTATCATGCTAGGAGTCCCTGCCTCCCAGTGACATACTGCCCTGTAGTGATTATAGAATGGGACATTATGTCGCTGGGAGGCAGGGACTCCTATCATCATAGATACTATAATGCTAGCAGTCCCTCTCCTGACATGAGATTTAGGCTTGTAAATACGGCACACACACAGACAGAGTTAAGAAAAGCAGGGTTAGGATGAGCACCATGTTCTCTTGAAAGGCACTGTGGTAGAATTAACCCAAAACAGGTAGTTTTTGTTGATCTGCTAGAATTGCTGCAGATCTCCTCCAGCTTTCAAACTTTTCATTGCAATATTTCCAGGGGCATAACAATCGCGGTCGCAGGGGATGTTGGAGATGGTTGGGGCCCCGGACCATCTTAATAGTCGTCAGGGAAAGCCTGGTTCCCCGACCACTATAGATATTGTTAATGGAAAGGGGCCCTCCAGGGGAGGTGACTAAAAATAAGAAATATACTCACCTCTTCTGGGCCTCTGACGATCCTCTCTGGGGCTCTTCTGGCCTGTGAGTGAGGTCACGCGACCACTGAGGACCAATTACAGGCTCCAACAGTAACATCTGGGGCATGTCACCTCAGACCCCAGCAGAAGAGTACCAAAGAGGATGCTAAAGAGAGTTGGATGGAGCAAGGATGCCCAGGACAGGTGAGGCAAGGTGAGTATAAGTGTTTGTTATTTTTAATCACTTGCCCTGTGTCTTATACTGTGGGGTCTGACGAGACCCTATAGTATAATAATAGCAATGAAGAGTTCACCTGAAGCGGCTCTAGGGGGGCTCTTGGGAGTATTTTATACTGTGTGGGGTCACTGTGGAGCATATTATACTGTGTGGGTGCCACTATGGAGCAAATTATATTGTGTGAGGGCCACTGTGGAGCATATTATACTGTGTGAGGGCCACTGTAGACCATACAATACTGTGTGGGGGCCACTATGGAGCACATATTACTGTGTGGGGACCACTGTGGAGCATATTATACTGTGTGGGGGCCACTGTAGAGCATGTTATACTGTGTGGGGCCACTGTGGAGAATATTATACTGTGTAGCCATTGTTGAGCATATTATACTGTGTGGGACCCCTTCACTATTGATATCATACGCCATCTGTTTTATAGCAGTCATGCACTGTTACATTGCATGGTGATTATTAAACAGATACTGTGCAATATAAATAGTGAAGGCATCACAGTGCTCAGAAAAGCACCATAGTACCTTCAAACAGTTGATCAGCAGGAGCCAAGAGTGTTGGACCCCCACTGATCTTTTACATCTCTTAGACTGTTAGGACCCTGCAGATCAGATGTTTCCCACAGCAAGCAGCGTCCAGTATTGTTAACATGCCAGGCGCTGCACTGCTCACTCACCGTATTCTTGATAACTGCAGTTTTGGGTTCTATAGTTGTATCCCTTTCAAGTATCTGAGATATCTCTGCAGCACCCGTAACCATCACTATCAAGAATACGCTGTAGGGAGGGGTATCTGAGATACCTTTGTAGCACCCGTAACCATCACTATCAAGAATACGCTGTAGGAAGTTTGCACCAGGACCCACAAGACTTTAGTTACGTCACATTTCACATGCTGTTTGTTTAAATCCCATCCATGGCTGATCCCATGCTACTAGTGTAGAGCACAGTGGGGTAGCCACTGGCAAGTTTGCAGCGGTTTGCTGCAATTCCTACCTGGATGTGCCCATGCTTAGCTGTGGCTTTACTCTGCAGTTTCCATAACGTTTTAATTACCGTACATAATTATATGTATTTTTCAACTGCTTTTCTATACTGAGTTTCAATATGGTTCCATGTATGGCAAGCCCATGCATAATTGGAAAGAAAAAAAAAACATATTGAGGCTAAGGCCCCACGTAGTGGACCACAGCGAAAAAGTGCTACGGGAAAAACCGCATCTGAAACGCATTGCAGTTTTTCCCACATTGCTTTTCACAGAAAACCTCTGTGGTCTTTCTGCTTCAATTATACATATAGGGAAACCAGGGTTTCCGTAGGTATAATCGACATGCTGCAATTTCCAAAACCATGACGGTTTTTGAAATCACTGTATTTTCACTGAGCATATTTTTCTATGCGCATATGTTTTGATGGTTTTCGCTAAAATGCCATTCACCTTTCAGGAACTATAAAACGCTGCGTTTTTTCAGGAACTGTAAAACACCAAACTGTGGGGTTTACGCCACATGGGGCCCCGGGTTTAAATACAATGTAGTTTCTGCTGCTACTGCAGTTTTCTTCATTCATGTAAATAGAATAAAACTGAAATGAGAACAGAGAAATAAAAACATCTGATAGGATACATAGTGGGATATATTTATCAATATTGTTGAACTTTGCACTGTGTAAAGATTGTTGTTTTAGACATATTTATATCTGTATTTCAGATGCGCTAAAAAAAAATTCTGTCTCCATTGCAATAAAGAAAATCTGCCTCAAGTGAATCTTCAACCAAGTTTATACCATTTTAAACTTGGTATACTTTGTGCAAGAAAATATGTGCTATATTCGTACTTTTCTGTTTCATAAATATTGTAACACTTCTAAGCCACGCCGATTCTGGTGCACAGTTTTCAAAAGTGTTGAGCCAGTTGTATTTTTCTGTTCTTTCTGGTGCACACTGTTTATAAATATGTTGTAAATGTCGTGCACCATAAATTTTGGTGTAAATGTAGACAAACAAGTCCCAGTGTTTTTAAAAGCTGCAATAGCAGTGACAAACATCATAGTATCCACTATCAATGCAACATTCAAACTATTTTGGCGAAATTCAATAGAATAGTCCCAGAGCATACACGCTAGTCTCCTGTTTCTTTTATGAACTTTAGATTTTTGCTTTCCTAATAAAAATGTATGTGTTTAAGGCAAAGGCCCCACGTAGCGAAGCGCAGCAAAAATAACGCTGCGGAAAAAAAAACACGACAAACACATTGCGGTTTTTTTTTTTTTTTGCAGCGTTTTTCATTGTGATTTCACAGAGTTTTCATCTGTGTATTTTCTGACCCTATTATACCTATACGGAAAATGCCAGCATTTCTGCAGGTATAATTGACACGCTGCAATTTTCAAAAACGCAGGCACTTTGCAGGTACTGTAAAACGCAGCATTTTTTTCCACTGCTTTTCCACTGCGGCAAAAACGCGTTTTAAAAACTTGGGGCTTTGGCCTAAATGTTTTTTTTAGAAATTCATTTTCAAGTTTTTGCACTTTTTGGTAGGAGACTTTTACTGTTACATTATTGCACTTCATAAAAAATGAGTTTTAAAGGAACTGTATTGTACAACATACATCATAACCAACTAAACATATTCAGCCCTGATATTCCTCTCAAGGCTGAGGCCACACGTTTCGGAAAAGGTGCAAATTTTTATTGTTGCAGGTTTTGCAGTTTTTTTTACATTAAAGATTTTATTAAGTTTTCATTGTAAAAATAACATAGTTGAAGCCAAAAATAATTTCAATTAAGAACAAGGCTGAGGAGAAGGAGAAAGGGTGCAGTAAAGCAACATGAGGGGAGACAACACGTGGAAAACAGATATTGGGTCAATGGGAAAGGGAGAGGGCCAAAAGGCTCTGACGCAGCAGAGCTGTAAAACATGAAAGCAACATGAACTCAAACACATATCTAAGAACTGGAGAGGAGGGTCACCCCTCAATCATTGGTGTATGGACAGGTAGTGAATTAACAAATAGCAGGGAAAGAGTCATAAGGGAAGGGATGGAGGTTTAGGAGGAAGTAGGGAAGGAGACCTTCGGGGACGGGGGAAAGGATCTAAGGATTGAGGAGTAAGGAAGGCGGATTGGAAGGCGGCAGAGTACTAAAAAGTGTTTTGCTGTGTTTTTTTGAGCCAAAGCCAGAAGTGGGTTTAGCAGAAGAGGGAAGTATAAGTGCTTCCTTTATATTTCCCACTCCTTGGCTTTGACTCAAAAAAATGCACCATAATTTGCAACAACAAAATGCAGCTTTTCTGCAATGTGGGGCCTCAGCCTCAGCCTAAACATGGATTGCAATAACAGAAAAAAAAAAGAATGTGATATAGCAAAATAATGAAAAATGCTAGTTAATGCAAGTGTTACCCTTGTGTTGCTTAAACTGCCTCCATCCAGTTTTCTATAGAACTGAATTTCTTAATACAATCAAATTTGAATGAGAAAATGTACTTTATATAAGATAATTGTAATTAAGTAAATGCCAATTTTAGGCTTGTATCAGTTTAGTTACAGTCATGGCCAAAAGTTTTGAGAATGATACAAATATTAATTTTTACAAAGTCTACTGCTTCAGTTTTTCTAATGGCAATTTGCATATACTCCAGAATGTTATAAAGAGTGATCAGCTTAACAGCAATTACTTGCAAAGTCAATATTTGCCTAGAAAATGAACTTTATCCCCCAAAACACATTTCAACATCATTGCAGCCCTGCCTTAAAAGGACCACCTAACATCGTTTCAGTGATTGCTCCATTAACACAGGTGTGGGTGTTGATGAGGACAGGGCTGGAGATCAATCTGTCATGATTAAGTAAGAATGACACCACTGGACACTTTAAAAGGAGGCTGGTGCTTGCCATCATTGTTTCTCTTCTGTTAACCATGGTTATCGCTAAAGAAACACGTGCAGTCATCATTGCACTGCACAAAAAAGGCCTAACTGGGAAGAGTATTGCAGCTAGAAAGATTGCACCTCAGTCAACAATCTATCGCATCATCAAGAACTTCAAGGAGAGAGGTTCCATTGGTGCCAAAAAGGCTCCAGGGCGCCCAAGAAAGACCAGCAAGCGGCAGGACCGTCTCTTAAAAGTGGTTCAGCTGCGGGATCGGGCTACCAGCAGTGCAGAGCTTGCTGAGGAATGGCAGCAGGCAGGTGTGAGTGCATCTGCACGCACTGTGAGGCGGAGACTCTTGGAGCAAGGCCTGGTCTCAAGGAGGGCAGCAAAGAAGCCACTTCTCTCCAGAAAAAACATCAGGGACAGACTGATATTCTGCAAAAGGTACAGGGAGTGGACTGCTGAGGACTGGGGTAAAGTCATTTTCTCTGATGAATCCCCTTTTCGATTGTTTGGAACATCTGGAAAACAGCTTATTCGGAGAAGAAGAGGTGAGCGCTACCACCAGTCTTGTCTCATCCCAACTGTAAAGCATCCTGAAACCATTCATGTGTGGGGTTGCTTCTCAGCCAAGGGAATCGGCTCTCTCACAGTATTGCCTAAAAACACAGCCATGAATAAAGAACGGTACCAGAATGTCCTTCAAGAGCAACTTCTCCCAACCGTCCAAGAGCAGTTTGGCGCTCAACAATGCCTTTTCCAGCATGATGGAGCACCTTGCCATAAAGCAAAGGTGATAACTAAATGGCTCAGGGAACAAAACATAGAGATTTTGGGTCCATGGCCTGGAAACTCCCCAGATCTTAATCCCATTGAGAACTTGTGGTCAATCATCAAGAGACGGGTGGACAAACAAAAACCAACAAATTCAGACAAAATTAAAGCATTGATTCTGCAAGAATGGACTGCTATCAGTCAGGATTTGGTCCAGAAGTTGATTGAGAGCATGCCAGGGAGAATTGCAGAGGTCCTGAAGAAGAAGGGTCAACACTGCAAATATTGACTTGCTGCATTAACTCATTCTAACTGTCAATATAAGCTTCTGTTACTCATAATATGAATGCAATTATATTTCTGTATGTGATAAAAACATCTGACAAACACACATAAAAACGAGAGGGCAGCAGATCATGTGAAAATATAATATTTGTGTCATTCTCAAAACTTTTGGCCATGACTGTACATTGTTAATAATATGTTGGTTTACAATTTTTTTTTTATGTAGATAGACCCATGTATCATGTGCCAGTCTTAATATTGTGAGTGCTGGCAGAAAAAGCACCAAAACTTTAATAAATTTTAAGCCTCTAAGTAATTCTGTCATAATGTGGAAGGTCCCGTGCATGAAAACTGAAATCCACACCAGTCAGGAATTGGCATAGATTTCAGGTATAATCCATGCAAGTTCTCTATCATAAGTTACAGTACATCTGTTGGACCAAGACTTCCCCACTTTTTGGCACATTTTTTTAGTGCAAAAAGCTATGCACCAGAAAATTGGCATGGTAACTTGACATGTCACTCACATGTAAATGCAATTGAGTAATGCACAGTGAAGTAATCCAACAAGGAGTAGACACAGTCTGGCATAGGGGCATAGCTATTGGGGGTGCATAGGTAGCAGGCCCTGGAGCCTCAGGTGGCCCAAAGGCCTCTCTACAAAATACGAAGACACCAGTATCATAGGTAACACATGGTAAATGGGGCCCATTACATATTTTGTCTTGGGGCCTGGAAGTTACTCCTATGGTCTGGCAAAGGCAGTTGTTAGGGTGCAGAAAACTAGAACAAATCACTTTACTTAAGTAATTTATTTTCAGGTTAACTACACGGTCTGAAGTAGGGCCAGACAGGAAGCAAGGTGGATTCTATAACACACACTATTGTTCATTAATAATAAATTGGTGATTGTATGACACTTGGCACCCCAGCAGCTGTTAAGTCATTACTAACTCAGAAAAGGAGCAGGAATCACAGTGTAGTGGCTGGGCCAGGTCACTGTAGCTCCCATTCATTTTAAAAGTCTTCAAAGTGTAAAACAGCAACTATTGGTCAGTGTGTTGAAGACAAAAGAATCTTGATGCATGTTCTCACAACCCTGTAGTTGTTCTTGTGCTTGTACATGTGCTTTTTTTTTCCTTACATTATGCCACAAGCGCATATCATGCTTTCTACTATACCAGTGTCTCTCACTTCTCTAAGCTATGCACTCACTAAGCAATTTTTAAAACAACCAAATACCTACAAGGCTTTAATCAGAAAACAACTTCAAGCAAAATTGTTGAGCTGACAGCATATTATACTGTGATACTGATACTGTGCCAGTTGACGCTGTGCTGCTTCTATTACCATCACTGATGCTATCAGCTTCATGTCAGGGTTGGGTGCCTTCTTATTTCTCTCAGCTTAGACACATCAGTACAAGATGCAGGGCTGGAGGGAGGTAAGTGCATAACTCAGTGTGCAAACCTCAGGTCATTCAATGCTTCATTAACAAAGCCAGGATGTCTGGATATCAGAGCCAATCACAGTGTCTTTTACTTAGTCAGTAAAAGACATTGTGACACTATAACATTTACAAATGCAGCAAAACAGCCTATTTAACTCTTTAGTTTGAAGTATGAAAGAGCCATGATTCATCATGAGGGTCAGTTTAAAGGGTACTTTAAACTTCTGACATGTCAAAGTGAGTGCTGATATCCCCACTAATTGCTAAAACAAAGGGACTGAAGAGCCTGCTGTGCCCCTTGTTCTTGTCCGGAAAGCCATACATGCTGTGAACGGATTCATGCAAAGTCTATTTATTAAATGTAAAAAGTTTGTAAAAATGATAGGAACTTTTTAAAGGGTACTGGAGTTTTCATCAGAAATTGAAATATTTTCAGGGTCTTGCTGGGCAATCTGTTCTCTGGCTTTATAATCCTTCATACATGGTGTCCTATCAGTTTTTCTGATAGGCTCATTATGGCTGCAGCACTTTTCTTCCTGAGGCAGGGGACATGTACATTAAGGAGCAGTCTGCCCCCTGCTCCCCTATGTATTATTACTACTACTGGTAGTAACTGGTTTCTTCACATGTAATTCTGCCAAGACTAACTGTAAAATAGCAGATAAGTAGCTGAAAAAGCCCAAGTGAACATAATATAGGAGATCTAGGGACACTGCACTGCAATTACAGGACATGATGCAGCTAACAAGATCCTTAGCACATAAAAAGAAAAATCTGAGCACAATAAAGAAAGCTGCTTACTGTATATGACTAACATCCCATCAGCAATAACACAAGCACAAAATAAAATAAACTAACTTTGACCTGCAATAAACTTTTGTGCAATGTAGAAATTGGGAAATCTTTGTGGATTCCTTCCCTCTCAATTCACTGTGTGAAGAAAGCCCATCCCCTCCCTCCTGCACCCACTGTGAATCCATCTTGCTTTTGATGGTATCTATGGATGGAACTGCCTAGTTGCAGCTACTTTAGGCTAAGGCCCCATGTTGTGGAAACACAGTGGGTTTTTTTTGAAGATTTTGATGCGTTTTCTTTTTAGCCAAAGTCAGGAGTGGCGTGAAAAGGAATGGAAAATGTAAAGGAAGCACTTAGACATTTCCCTTCTGTTATATCCACTCCTGACTTTGGATAAAAAACAGCAATATTTTTAAATAAAGTGCATTACATTTTGAACAAGATTCACATTCCCTATTAAATGAGACTTTGTCTAATAAGTTAGTGACAATTTAAGACCAGTAACTCTATTTAAAAGGTTTTTGGTTAAGTTTCAGCATCTTCACATTTCTTTAGAGTTTTATATATTTTATATAGATATTCATGTATCAATAAAGTTCAAGCCTTTGGGTTTTAGTTTGGAAGAAGAGTCTTAGACTTGAATCATAGTTCTATGCTTCTTTTTGTTTCCAGGATGAAAACCATACTAAGAGGATTAAGATGTCAATACTTACATGTCATGGGTTTTGGTGTATGTAGAAAGTGTTCCAGAACAATGTATCTGGTGCCTTGAACTGTGAAAACTTTCCATTTATTCCATTTTCTTTAAATTGGTAAGTAAACAGTATTTCCTTTAGACAAGTGCACATTCATCATGTTTTCATTTACCAATCAATGATGAAAGACACACGATTTGTTTGCTCATATTATCTGATCATGTTTTTTTCTTACTGGTTTATTATTTTGGCTTATATTCAAAATCCCAAAAAAATCTCTCTCATTTTTGGCTTTCAAACTAAATGTTTATTATTTCTATGTTTCACATTAGCTCTCATAAAAAAAGCTTTCATATGGTTTACTTTCATTTAGTGATACTTATACAGGTGCTGCACTGATCTAATAGTAAGAACATTATTAATAGGCTGTAAGCCAGCCTAGTGCACTTCACATTATCGTGTGAATGGCATCTTATAGAAGCCCTATATGTGAACCAAGTATCCACCAACATCATGGATTGTGCGTGTGTGGGTGGTGTTTACCAGTACTTTGCACCTATGCAGTATCCATCTTACTCTAGGTTCACACCTGCGTTTGGGTTTGTGCTTAAAAAAGCGGTTACCCGCGGACCCCATAGACCAGGGGTAGGCAACCTTTTCTGTTTGGCGTGCCGATTTTAATAAAAAAATCAAAGATGAGGTACTCGGAGTGCCGGTCAATAATTGTAAGTCTGACGACCCCTAAACTAAAGTCATATACCACAAACCATAACACAGAAGTGCTGCCACAAGATGCTTTAGGACACATGCGTTTACTGCTATTTCCTGGGACGCTCCTGTACTTTCTGATTAGAAGCAATGAAAGTACATGTACAGCCGCCAATTAGTGGTAAATGTGTCCAGAAGCACCGTATGGCAGCACCCTTATGGTCAAAACACACTATGTATCTGGATGCAGCTATATTCTTAGGCCACTGGAACTTTTTCATTTGATGTAAAACTGGTGCATTTTTGCACAAAAAAAAAAACAAAGCTTGAGTTTTCTGTGCAAAACCACATCCTTAATATAGAAAACACACCGTTATACAGAATAATAATAATAATAATAATAATAATAATAAAGAGAGGTGATGAAACATAAAAAACAATGTTACTCACCATTCCACGCTCCACAGCCGCTCTGTATCTTCGGGCTCATCTGCCTGTAGTCAGCGACCGCTCATTGAGTCTCAGGGGTCACGTCGCATCATTATGCGTAATGACGTCAGACGCAGACGTAACACCTGAGGCCCTGTCAGCTGACTCCAGGCAGAAGCGCCTGAAGAGTACACAGCGGCTGCGGAGCGTGGAATAGTGAGTAACATTGTTTTTTATGTTTCATCACCTCCCCGGGAGCTTCGCTTATTATACTCGGGGGTCTGAAGAGACCCCACAGTATAATAATAGCAGTTTCGTTTTGGACGTGTTTGGTCCGATCGAAACTGCTGGGTGAGGAGTCCGCTGCCGTGCCAGGGAAATATGCCTCGCGTGCCAAGAGTGGCACGCGTGCCATAGGTTGCTGACCCCTGCCATAGACTATAATGGGGTCTGCCAGGTTTCTGACCAGTCCTGTTTGCACGACTTGTCTCACCACATTTTTTAAGTGGATTCGGGGACAGAAACTCCGAACGGAGACTGGGCACAGGTATGAACCTAGCCTTATGCCACTTGAGCCTGTCTTCATCCTTCACCTAACATTAGGTACATGTGACTTTTTTCTGTAATATGATCAGTATAAACAGTTGCAGGCTGCGAATATCAAAATGAGCCCTAGTAGGTCCATAGCTCCGAAATTTAAGACTGTTAAAAAGTTACATAAAAAAAAAAAACACGACACATGGAGCTGCTCCAACTTGTTGCTAGTAGCACGGCGCTATCTTGGAGTATATATGCACTCCTCAACTTTAGAATTGCAACACCAAGAAGGAAAAATCTTTAAATTATGGAAATCACAGGATTGATTAACATTTTAATGATATGCAAAATATCTGAAAATGAAAGCAAAATATTTAAAACATCTCGATTTCTTCAGTATTCAAGTATGAGAGCCACATGCAGAAATACATGCACTTACACACCTTGGCATGCTATCAATAAGGTTAGTAACCCCTACCAGCCTGTAACATCCTTGCCTGTTCAGGCTTTGGCACCATCCTCCGGGTGCACGCTGCGGCGCAGGAGGCGTGCCTGGTTGTGATTCCTTCCTTTGGGTTTTTCTTGTATTGTCTGAACACTGTCCTATTCCCTCACCTCCTTAATTGATTTTCCACCACGCCCTTCTCCTTCACCTTGCTTTCCCCCTGCTCCACTAAGAGTTAACTTTAGTCCTGCCTTTGTGATTGACAGCCTATCCTCCTATCAAGTCTGGGGCGGCTTCTTTCTCCCTATTTATTGTTTGCTCACTTTCCCATTGCCGCCTGCTATTGCATTTCGCTTACTGGCTATACTCCTTGTTACCTGCTCTTCTGATTTTCTGACCACTGGCTTACCTTTGACTTCTCTTGGATTGTGATTTTGTACTGCATTGCTCGTTTGTTACCGACGCCTTGGCTAGCTGACCTCCCTTTGTTGTTGTGCGTCCTGTCTGCGTTCTGTGTTATCACTTATTATAAGGAGGGACTGTCGACTGGTTGCTGGCTGTCACCTAGGACAGATCGGGCAAGTTAGCCAGGGACAGTGGGGGGGATTCAGCTTAGGGTCCACTGTCTTGTTGTGTCCCTCCTCCCTAAGTTCTCCAGCAGCTACTGGGGAATCGCTCCTCTAGTGATTCCCTTACAGAATAGCAGGCCCTAAAAAAAAAAACTTTAACCCTTCTACTCATTACTGGCATGGCTTCTATTCAGGACCTTGTGACTCAAATGGAGGATTTGACAGGTTTGGTGTCTGAGCTGGCCAATCAGGTACACACTCTCACCCAGAATTAAGCTGAGGCCGCTGCTACACCACCTACTGTCATTTCCCTTCCAAGGGTTAAAATGTTACTCCCGGATAGGTTTTCAGGGGACCGAGGTAAATTTGAGACGTTCAGGGAATCATGTCTATTGTATTTTCAGGTCAACCCTCATGCGTTGCAGTCTCAGATGGTGGGGGTGGTCATTTCTCTCTTACAGGGGGATCCACAGACTTGGGCCCTTAAACTCCCCCCTGAGGCAGAGGAGTGGACAGATCTGGAAAAAATTTTTAAGTCTTTGGGGGCCATTTATGCTGAGCCTGATCAAATTGGCCTTGCCGAGTCCCAACTTCTTACCCTCCAGCAAGGTGAACTATCCGCTGAAACTTATTGCTCTGAGTTTCGGAAGTTGAGTATAACGGCAGGTTGGTGCGACTCCGCTTTGAAAGCTCTTTTTAAACAGGGCCTGAATGATTCAATGAAGGATGTCTG
Organism: Leptodactylus fallax; assembly: GCA_947044405.1. NCBI lineage: Eukaryota > Metazoa > Chordata > Amphibia > Anura > Leptodactylidae > Leptodactylus > Leptodactylus fallax. The sequence goes on from CAMRHE010000001.1 coordinate 16,346,988, forward strand.
GGTAGGTCACCCAGATCCCCCTACCTTAGAAAAGGCCATGACCTTAGCCGTCCGCATTGACAGGAGACTCCAGGACAGACATAAGGAGAGGGTGGGGATTGGTCCCACTACGTCTTCTGTCTATCCCTCTCTTTCTGTTAAAAAATCTGTTTCTCCTTCTGTCACCCCTGGAGATGAGCCTGTGCAGTTGGGAGCACTGGATACCAAGGCTAGACGAGAATATCGTCTCCGGAACCATCTCTGCCTGTATTGCGGCAAACCGGGTCATCTCATCCGAGACTGTTCCATCAAACCACGTACACCAGTGGAAAACTCCAGGGCCTGAGTGGTATTCGGAAGAACCACTCAGGCAGTCAGGTATCTTCTGAAAAATCTCACAAATTGATGTTACCTGTGTCTCTGTCCTTTGGGGGCAGATCTGTTTCTGGGCAGGCCCTAGTAGATTCTGGGGCTGCCACTAACTTTGTTAAATTTTCGTTTGTTTCTGCTTTACGTATTGAACTTGTATCATTAGATACTCCTCTGTTGGTTACTGGGGCGGATTTTACTCCACTGGCCAGGGGTAAAATCCGTTTTAAAACCCCCTTACTCTCTTTGCAAGTGGGCTCAATACATACGGAGCTCATGAGTTTTTTTGTTATGGAGGATCTCTCGTCTGATATTATTTTAGGGCTTCCCTGGCTAGACCTCCATAACCCTACCTTTGATTGGCCCAAAAAAGAGTTAGTGAAATGGGGGAATCAGTGCTCCTCCCATTGTATTGCTTTGCATGCCTCCGATTGTCTCAGTGAGGAGACGCTTCTTCCTGAATTTCTATCTGCTTTTCATGATGTTTTTGATGCTAAAGCTGCTGAAGTTTTACCACCGCATAGACCTTACGATTGTGCGATTGTCCGACTCCAAATACCCTAAGGGAAGGATCTTCAATCTTTCTGCTCCTGAACGTGAGGCTATGCGGGATTACACTCAGGATAGTCTTCTTAAAGGTCACATCTGTCCATCTCAGTCTCCCATGGGGGCTGGGTTCTTTTTTGTTAAAAAGAAAGATGGCGGACTGCGACCATGCATTGATTACCGAGAATTAAATAAAATTACAGTTAAAAATCTGTACCCTCTTCCTCTGATCCCTGATCTTTTCAATCAGATTGTGGGTGCCTGCTGGTTTTCTAAAATTGACCTCCGTGGGGCATACAATCTGATCCGGATTAGAGAAGGAGATGAATGGAAAACTGCGTTCAACACCCCAGAAGGTCACTTTGAGTATTTGGTAATGCCTTTCGGGTTGTGTAATGCACCCGCAATATTTCAACATTTTGTTAACGATATCTTTAAAGACTTGCTCGGTCGTTATGTGGTTGTCTACCTGGATGATATTCTAATGTTCTCTCCTGATTGAGCCACACATATTGAGCATGTTAGGAGTGTTTTGCTACTGTTGCGTCAAAACTGTCTCTTTGCCAAACTGTCCAAATGCCTGTTTGGAGTCCAAAGGGTCACCTTCCTCGGTTACGTTATTACTCCCGATTCTTTTTGTATGGATCCACTAAAAGTCACGGCTATTAATAACTGTTAAGGTTTAAAAGAAGGTTTAAGGTTTCTCCAACCTTAAAGCCCTGCAACGTTTCTTGGGTTTCTCCAACTATTATCGAAAATTTTTTAAGAATTTCTCTTCTATAGTGAAGCCATTGACGGATCTCACAAAGAAAGGTGCCGATGTGACCAAATGGACTCCGGAAGCGGAACAGGCTTTTGTACATCTCAAGAAATGTTTTGTTGAGGCTCCTGTATTAGTACCACCGGACTATGATCGCCCATTTATTATTGAGGTTGATGCCTCTGAAGTGGGGGTTGGTGCCGTGTTGTCTCAGGGCTTTGAAAATTTTACGTGTTTGCAACCTGTGGCCTTCTTCTCAAGGAAATTCTCTCCTACACAGCGCAACTATGACATTGGTAATCGAGAATTCCTAGCCATCAAATGGGCATTCGAGGAGTGGAGACATTTCCTCGAGGTGGCCAAACACCAGATCACAGTATTCACCAATCATAAGAACCTACTATATCTGGATAACGCTAAGTGACTGTCTCCTAGGCAGGCCTGCTGGGCGCTATTCTTCACACGTTTTAATTTTGTGGTGACTTATTGTCCAGGCTCTAAAGATGTACGGGCTGATGCCCTATCTCGCAGTTTTGGTCCCAGCGATGCCCCTAAGGATGTCCCAGATAAAATCTTGTCTCCCGGAGTGGTTCTCGCCATTATTACTCCTGATCTTGCTACTTTAGTGGTTAATTCACAAGATCTTGCTCCCAGTAATACTCCCACTGGGAAACTATTTGTACTTCCAAATTTTCATCTTCGTGTTTTGGAGGAAATTCATTGTTCTACCTTAACGGGACATCCCGGCTTCGCTGGGACTACATACCTTCTCTCCCGCTTTTACTGGTGGCCTTCCTGGTCTCGAGACGTATGTGAATTTGTTGCTGCCTGTGAGACATGTGCTAAGATGAAGACTCCTAGGAGATTACCCGAGGGCCTTCTTCATCCCCTTCCTATACCTAAGAGACCATGGTCCCATTTGTCAATGGACTTTATTACTGATTTGCCTTGTTCCCAAGGGAAGACTGTGATTTGGGTTGTTGTGGATAGATTCTCCAAAATGTATCATTTTGTACCCCTAAAGAAATTCCAAGTGCTCCATGTCTAGCCTCGCTCTTTATTAATCACATACTCCGCTTGTATGGTGTATCGGAAAATATTGTATCTGATCGGGGTGTACAATTTGTCTCTAGATTCTGGAAGGAATTTTGTGGTCGTCTGGGGGTCTCTCTGTCTTTCTCTTCCGCGTTCCACCCTGAGACCAATGGCCAGACAGAGAGATTCAACCAAACTTTGGAACAGTACTTAAGGTGTTTTGTGTCTGATGCTCAAGAAAAATGGAGAACCTTTCTTCCTCTAGCAGAGTTTGCAATAAACAACAGGGTTAACGTAACCACTAAAATGTCTCCGTTTTATTGCAACTATGGTTTTAACCCCAGGTACTCCTCTCTCCGTAGCACCGAGTCTGTTAATCCCACTGCCGAACAGACTTATCAGCGACTGTGCACAGTCTGGGCCCAAGCTCGTCTGAGCCTGGTTAAAGCCCAAGAATATCAAAAATGGCAGGCAAATAAAAGACGCTTACCTGGCCCTGAATACAGAGTGGGAGATCGAGTCTGGCTGTCCACTAGGAATCTGCGTCTTAGAGTTCCTTCGGGGAAATTTGCACCACGTTACATTGGGCCCTATGTCATTTCTGAACTCACAAACCCAGTATCTTTTAAATTACAACTTCCAAGTTCTTTTCGTATCCACAACATCTTCCACAAGTCACTTTTGAAGAAGTATATCTCCCCTGTCCTTACTTCTTCCAGTCCACCTGCGCCGGTGGTGGTCCAAGGGGAACTAGAATATGAGGTAGAAAAAATTCTGGATTCTCGTCGGGTGCAGAATGCTGTTCAGTACCTCGTGCACTGGAAGGATATGGCCTGGAAGAGCTAACGTGGGTTTCTGGTAGGGACCTACATGCGCCACGTTTGATTAATCTCTTTCATCGCCAGAACCCTTCGAAACCTGGTCCATCTGGCGAGGGTCCAGAGGCCCCTCGTAAAAGGGGGGGTACTGTAACATCCTTGCCTGTTCAGGCTTTGGCACCATCCTCCAGGCGCACACTGCGGCGCAGGAGGCGTGCCCGGTTGTGATTCCTTCCTTTGGGTTTTTCTTGTATTGTCTGAACACTGTCCTATTCCCTCACCTCCTTAATTGATTTTCCACCACGCCCTTCTCCTTCACCTTGCTTTCCCCCTGCTCCACTAAGAGTTAACTTTAGTTCCACCTTTATGATTGACAGCCTATCCTCCTATCAAGTCTGGGGAGGGTTCTTTCTCCCTATTTATTATTTGCTCACTTTCCCATTGGCGCCTGCTATTGCATTTCGCTTACTGGCTATACTCCTTGTTCCTTGTTACCTGCTCTTCTGATATTCTGACCACTGGCTTACCTTTGACTTCTCTTGGATTGTGATTTTGTACTGCATTGCTCGTTTGTTACCGACCCCTTGGCTAGCTGACCTCCCTTTGTTGTTGAGCGTCCTGTCTGCGTTCTGTGTTATCACTTACTATAAGGAGGGACTGTCGACTGGTTGCTGGCTGTCACATAGGACAGATCGGGCAAGTTAGCCAGGGACAGTGAGGGGGATTCAGCTTAGGGTCCACTGTCTTGTTGTGCCCCCTCCCCCCTAAGTTTTCCAGCAGCTACTGGGGAATCGCTCATGTAGTGATTCCCTTACACAGCCACTTTTTGTTTTTTACTTCCACCTTCCAAAAGCCATAACTTTTTTATTGTTATGTTCACAGACCTGTATGAGGGCTTAATTTTTGTGGGACAAATTGTACTTTGTAATGTACCCTCTAATATTCCATACAACAGTACCCACAAAAGTGGTGAGGTGCTTCTCTAACAACAAACCATGGATTAATTCTGATATAAAAGCTCTTCTCAAAGAGAAGATGGTATTTAAATCAGGAGACAAGGAAGGACTGAGGGATGTACCAAAAGAGCTGAGGCGTCAAATCCGGGAGGGTAAAGCCAATTATAAGAGAAAAATGGAAGAGCAAATGAAAAGAAAAAACATTAGTGCAGTTTGGAAAGGTAGAAGGAGATGCTAAGTGGCTTAACGAACTAAATCTATTCTTCAGTAGATTTGATCACACACCTGCTCCTCCCACCCCAGCATGTCATTCAATCCCTCTCCCACACTGACCTCACCTCCTGCTGTTAGTGCTCACCTCCATTTCAGTAAATCTAGCAATCAGTCATCTGGCTACAGTCTGATCTTCACACGTGCCCAGGTGAGAAAGGAACTGAAAAAGATCAAGGTTGGGAAGGCGGCAGGGCCAGATGGCATCAGTGCAAGGCTAATTAGGCCTTGCGGGGACCAGCTGTGTGGTATTATTACATATATGTTCAATATGAGCCTGAAGCTGGGAATATTACCACAACTGTGGAAATCATCTTGTGTGGTACCAGTTCTAAAGACACCTCATCCGATGGACCTTAACGACTACAGACCTGTAGCATTGACATCCCACCTGATGAAGATCTTAGAGAGATTGGTTCTCACACATCTCCACCCTTTAGTGAGCTCGGCTATGGACCCTCTCCAGTTTGCTTATCGGCTGGGCATTGGGGTGGATGATCCACCTTCTGCACAGAGCTCTTTCTCACCAGGAGAAACCAGGGAACACTGTGAAAATAATGTTCTTTGATTTCTCCAGTGCTTTGAACACCATACAGCCAGGGCTACTGAGATACAAACTGACACTTTTGTAGTGGACCACCACCTCTCCAGCTGGATCCTAGACTACCTCACATACCGCCCTCAGTATGTTAGAGCCTGGGACTGTGTGGGGCACCTCAAGGTACAGTTCTTGCCCCTTTCCTCTTCACACTGTACACTGTACAGATTTTAGGTGCAACTCATCTAGCTGCTACTTACAGAAGTATTCTGATGACTCTGCAATAGTAGGCCTCATCACAGACAAAGATGACAGGGAGTACAGAGTACAGAGAATTGAACTGGGATTTTGTGGATTGGTGCCAGCGGACCCACCTTAGGATTAATGCTGGAAAGACCAAGGAGATGGTGGTCGACTTTCGTAAGCACAGATAACCTCCTTAACCAGTGGACATCTAGGGGACGGGTATTGAGATAGTCAACACCTATAAATACCTAGGGGTGTTCCTCAATCATAAGCTGGACTGGGCAGATCACTTGGATGCACTGTACAGGAGGGGCCACAGCAGGCTCTACCTGCTTAGGAAGCTGAGAGCCTTTGGAGTCCAGGGGGCACTTCTTAGGGCCTTTTTTCAACTCTGTAGTGGCATCAGCCTTCTTCTTCGGAGTGGTCTGCTGGGGGACTAACATATCAACCAGGGATAGGAATAGACTCGACAAGCTGATTAGAAGGGCCAGCTCTGTCCTTGGGAGCCCTCTGGACCCAGTGCAGGTGGTGGGTGACAGAAGGATACTGTTAGGAACCAAACGCAGTGCCGGACAGAGTTAGTCTTAGGAAATCCAGACCCACCCCTGAACACTAAGGTAAAACAGAGGCGAGCGTCCAGCTCCCCTGAACTGAAGCGGAACCAGCCTACAGAGGTCTTCACCAGAGCTCCTGATGGTGGAGTTGGACTTGGTCGCTACCTTCGGCCAGAACCGCAACAGTCCTAAGGGCGCAGAGCACACGGCGCATCACAAGTCACAGAAGGGCCCTGTTATCCAAAAACCACTCACCTGAGCAAGTTTGGAGGCATATGAATACTGAAAAGCTGTAGAAGATGCAGTAACAGGTTTTCTCCATAAGCAGTAGAATTGTCGATCAGTCCGTGTCGGCAGCAGGAGAATCTCGTAGTACCAGAGGAAGAGACGTAAGAAGAGTCAGACAAGCCGGGTCGATTTCAGGAGGTCACGAGGTACAGAATCAGCGTTCAAGGAGAGATGGTCTGGAAGGCAAGCCAAGATCACAACCGGAGGGAGCAATAAACACAGAGGCAGCAGGATAGGATCGAAGGTCAGGAATGAGGAGCTGGAGGTAAGGAAGGCAAACGGGACAGAGTACGAGGAGGAGCTGACACCCAGGGGAAATGAATAACCAGCGAGAGCAGGGAGGCTAAATAGACAGGTGAGTGTAGGAAAGTTAACCCCTAAAAAAGCGAGCGTGCCGGAAAGTGTGAGGACCGGAGCGGCACCTCACAGCTCTACTAGAGAGGCGCCAGCTCCGGTCCTAACAGATACTGTCCGTGGTGAGCTCCATGTGGGAGAATAACTCCCATCCGATGCTTGAGACCGTGATAGCTCTGGGCAGTACTGTCAGTGACCGACTGCTTCACCCTAAGTGTGAGAAGGCGCGTTATTGGAAGTCTTTCCTCCCTACTGCAGTTGGTTGTACAACCAACACTGACCTAAGCGGAGATAACTCCATACATAGTAGTAGTGAAAAAATAAATTGTAGTAGAGAAAATAGATCCTGGTGCCCCCGTGACTCAGTATTGCTGGGTTAGTAGGGTAATATATCAGTACTAGACTGTTCAAATAAGGCTCTTACCCAGTGACCATCCAAATCTAGTTTGGTGGTAAAGTAATACAGAAAAAGGTAGGGAAAAAAAACTGGGATATTTTGGTTGAGCGCTGCAAGTAAGGGTGTATCGATAAAATGTTCGCAGAGAGAATACTTGTGAATAAAAACACAAGCTTTATTGGTTCCACACCGGACGTACAACAATAGGCTACGCATTTTGACGCTGTACTAGTGTCTTCATCAGGCCATAACATATAGCAGAGTCCAGGGCAGGAAGGGAACCAAACTGACTCCATACATAGAACTGAAAGATCTTTAAGTTGTGGTATCCCTTCTACTACATTTTTACCTGTACCTTTCTATCTGTACCTACTTGTCACTGTAATGCCTCTACCTTGGAGCTTTTGTATATATTCTTTTTTGTGTTTGCATTATCTATGCTGCTGTAACAAACTGAATTTCCCCATGGTGGGACTATTAAAGGATTATCTTATCTTATCTTACAATGTACTGGAAAGCTGGAAAACAATTAAGAATGGAGTGGAATTAGAGATAAACTGTGTTTATGAAACTTTCCTACAGGCTTTGTTTTTTCGGCGTTCACTATGCAGCCAAAATGACATGTCACCTGTATTCTGTGGGTTGGTACAATTAGGCCGACACTAACTTTATATATATTTTTTTTTACATTTTAATCACTTAAAAATATATTCTGACACCCGTAACTTTTTTATATTTCTGTGTACAGGGCTCCATAAAGCGTCTTTTTTGTGGATCCAAATGTACTTTTTATTTATACCATTTTGGGGAATATCTATTGTTTTGATTTTTATGGGAGGTGAAAAAACGGCAGTTTGGCTCTTGATTTTTTTCCCGCCACGGCGTTCACCATATGGGAAAAATATTTGTAGTGTGAAGTTTGTAGACCAGGCATTTTTGGACACATGGATACCTAATGTGTATGTGTTTTTATTTATTTAATAGCTGATGCAAGAGCTGGATACTTGCCCCAAACCAATCATAAATTTTTGACCTATGCTAAGTACAGGCCATGAAATCCTAAAAACCTAAATCCCCTTTAAGTTTCTGGGACTTAATAAATGGTCTATTTTTTTTTTTTTTTTTTCGTGAGACACCTTCCATACTGTGCCTTATGGATGAACTGCACTGTGGTTGTGGAGCAGTGTGGGTTTTTATAGAACCCTGTAGCCAGGTGTCTCCCCTGTAATGGAAACTGCCACTGATTAATATCCCCTAAAGCAGGTGCATTCAAAATTAATGGATAGGTTACCATGTGGGCCAAGCTAGAAAATTCCCAGGGCAGGACTAGGCCACAGGTGGGAAGTCCCAGTGGGACTTCCTTTGTCATCGAAGAGCTCCTGGGGGGAGACATGTGAGAGGAGCAGTGTGGCTGTGCGGCTGCTCTATAAGGGCCAACCAGTGGTTAGTTGGCTGTAGAGGACTGTGGTGCTGGGTGTGGCCAAGTGAGCATTATATTGCACACCATCCCACCAGTGCAATATAGAAGAGTCATGGTGTGCATCTGTAAAAGCTATACATTGACGCTACCATATACTGTACGAATTAAAAATTTAGCTGGTGTAAAATTAGAATTATACAGTTCACTAAACAGGTAACATGAACCCAGTATTCAAACACAACACAATGTTAAAACTATAATTCATCTTTATTTACACTATTGGGATTAAAAATTCATATACATATAATTAACATAAAAAGAAGGATTAAAGAAAATCCCAAGTAAACTAATGCTGGGTATACATATAAATAATCCTAGTGATAAAAAATGGCCCAAAGGTACGTCACAGAACAATAAAAATACATATGAGAAATCAAAAGCCAAGTGCAGACCATACAAAGATCACAGAAAGCATTACAAAGAGAAAATATACAGACCATAGTTTCGCGAGCTGCTTCATCACGGGAATATTAGGTGGTTACACATGAAACCTAAATTGTTGTTTTGTATGCCCATATATATATAGGTTGTGTAAACAGGTAACATGTTAACCTCCATCTTCATCTTCTCAAAGTAGTGGAAAAAGTTAATTTTCATGAAATACTGGTTTAGCTTCAGTGACTCATAAGCAGGAAACATCAGAAAACATTTAACCACTTTATTACTTGTATATGGACATTTTTATTACATAAGGCAAAGTGCATCTAGAAATGATCAAATACATACTTGTAAAAGTATAGCTTATAAAAAGTAGAACCTGATGTCTGGTTACAGAGTGAATGTTTAAAGAGCTTACATACAAATGTCCTTGTGACCAAGACTTAAAAGGTGTTCTATAAAGTTATATAGAGATAAGGTAAAACTTGCAGATGGGGGGGTTCAACCGCTCAGATCCAATTACCATGGTTAGGGAATAACTTACTTTTATGGGAAAACCTCTTTAAGGCTAAGGCCCCACATAGCAACCTACAGCCAAAAAACTCTGTGGAAAAGACTCCAGCAGAAACACACAGTGTTTTTCACAGAAAGTCCACAGATATTTCCTCTGCGGACTTTCTGTTTCTATTATACCTATAGGGAAACTGCCAGCGTTTCCGTAGGTAAAATTGACATGCTGTGATTTACATTTTCGCTGCAGTTTTTATTTATGCAATGTTTGGATCGGAGTAGCCAGAATCCCATCCTCTTTGCAGGTACTGTTTCCGCCATGGCCAAAACGCTGTGTGTACACATTGTGGGGCCCCATCCTTAGGCTGAGGTCCCACGTTGTGGAAACACAGCTTTTTTTGTTGCAGAGTTTGCTGCAGTTTTTTGAGCCAAAGCCAGGAGTGGATTGAGCAAAAGGTAGAAGTATAAGTACATGCTATATATTTTTCATTCCCTTTGTAGCCATTCTTGGCTTTGGCTCAAAAAAATGCAGCAAAATCTGCTAAAAAAGCTGCGTTTCCGCAATGTGGACTTCAGCCTAAAAGTAAGGAATATATGGTTAGCGCTAGAGATGAGCGAATTGAAGCTGACGAAGTGGAATTCGATCCGAATTTCAGGAAATATTCGATTCGCATCGAATCTGGATCTCCTCACGCTTCGTGGTAACTAATCGCATTTTTTCCTAAAATGGCTACTGTACATGTTAGGACATGGGGCAAGGAACTCTGGGAATGCGGGATCACCCACAATGCCATGCTTGCAGCCAATCAGCAGGCAGCCAGCCCTGTGATATCACAGCCCTATAAATACCCTCCGCCATCTTGGATTCAGGCATTTTCTAGTGTACTTAGTGCAGGGAGAGACGTCAGCAGGTGCTAGGGAAAGTGGTAGAAAAGACTTGGCAACTGATATTTTGCTCAATCGAAGTTCAGGGAAAGAGCATTAGAAGTGTAGGGAAAGGATAGGGAGGAATTTATACAGAGTATTGAAGCAGAACAGGGTTCATTTGGGGAACAATCCTACTACACCTTGCTGCACTGACTGCCATTATATTGCTGCTCATTGCAGGTTTGCAATAGTTCATACCAGTGTAATTCAAATTACTGGGGTCTTATTAGTCCTTGTCATGTGCGTGTCATACTGACTCACAGTATTGTTTCGCTACCACAGCAGACACAGTGTTCTACACCACTAAACAGGCTCTCTGCAGCCAGGAAATCGCTGTTTTTTAACGCAATTCGGCGCAAATTAATTTTGATCGAACCGAACCATTTCTGAAAATTCAGCAAACCGGCCGAATCGCATTTTTGAAAAATTCGCTCATCTCTAGTTAGTGCTATAATTTTTACAGTACAGGATTATTCCCATCTTTTCAAACCACTACCAAGAAATAACTGCTTCCCATTCCAAGCCCTAAGGTCAAAGCTTATGGGAACAGCCGAGTAGTTGTGTTTTACGCTGTTCACTTAAATCCCACAGAGGAGAATGGGAGCTACAGAAACAGTGTAAGGATAGAAAGATCTCCAAAAGACAAGAAAATCGATTGGAGATGATGAATATATACTCCTTGGTAAGTGCTACAATTTTTACATATTTTATAAAATATGTGTTGCCAGGAATCTGGAAGATACTTTGTTTTCTTTAAGGAATAGAAAATCTATTATGTAGCAGTAGATAATGTTTATGACCCAAACTATTACACTCCTACTAGAAGGGAAAGAATGATGACTGCCTTCTTGGCAGGGGCTCTGTGCCAAAACTCAAACCCATGTCAAATAAGGGCATCTCATTGCCTTTTGGAACTTCTTCCTATACGGAAGGTTGAAGTGGATTTTTATGCCATCAGTAATGCAGTGTCCATTCATCATCATATAATGTTACTCAGCAGAAACATTATGTAACTAAAGCGATTTTTACAATATAATATGTAAACATTGAAAATATTCCTAAGTGTGTTTCAAGAAGACCTAAATAGATTGTTTTGGTAATAAACTTTATGCATGCTTTTATTGCTAAGACCTTTCTGTTAGTAATGAAATTCCTACCTTCATGACTGTGCCTATATTTACTTCCTTATTTGTAAAATTTACCCCTTTGGTCTTGATGATAAAGGAACATATAAACATGTTGTGAATTAAAATGATATATGGGCTGGATGTGATATGACCACATTTTGTGTTCAGGGGAATCTCAAATCTGCATAAACTAGAGACATTCTGCTTGAAACCACTATATTAAAAGTCAAACGTAAGCTAAATTTCCACCTAAATGTGTGCGTTTAGCTGCTAGACGCCTTTTCTGTAACTTGATAAATAGCCCCCAAAGTGTCATAATATTGTGCATTATGAATTCACAAGCAGCTCCCGCTCAGCTGCTATATATGACTAGAAATCAGGTGGCAGGCAGTCTTGCGACTGCACAAGGGACTTTCTGCTGAATACTAAACAACAAGCTCTCTCTAAAACCTGCACAGCCTCACAGGAACTAGACAGCACTCAATGATTTTGCTCAGCTTCTTTTAAAATTCTTCATTCCTCTAAAGAATTTAACATTACACAGCCTTGAATATTTGTGAGAAACAATGTGCCATAAATTTGTCTCTTCTAGCAAACTCAGGAATTTATATTACATGCTGTGATAATATTACATCTTCTCAGTTTGTCACTAGAGAAATTAAAGAATTTAAGAAACTGTGACTATCTAAATGTTTTTAAATCCATCTTACAAAATCTCCTGTGGCTCTATATCCATATTCCAAATACTTCCTTCTTTTAACATGAATTTCAAGCCTAAAGCAAATGTCAACATCTAACAACGGAAGAATCTAATTATTAATATATAAACAGAGCAGGCAAGAAATTGATGGAGAATTAGAAACAGTGCCGGGTAGAAAAGTTTATACAGAATATATGCAAAACTGCATAGGAGCTTGCACAAGTTTGACCACCAGGTTTCTCTTTGATTGATTTTACCATCCCATACAGATCAAGCTGGAAGAGGCTATTTTGGAACACGCTCTAGCCTCTGTGAACTACAGTTAAAGCTTCAACTGACAGATGCTTAACTGTATCCTAAGGCTTTGCACACTGTCAGCCAAACTTACTTTCATGTTCTTTTGGACAAAATACAGTATTTCTGAGTAAAATACGTGTTTTTATTCAGCCATGTGAGAAAACAAAAGACAAGAATAGAAGGGCTTTATACGAAAGAGGAGACTCCAAGTTCACATGCAGCTGTATTGGTCAAAAGTATCTAATAAGGATATGTTCATTCTAACCATACATATTATGGAGACGTATGGCATAGTTATACATGAATAGCAGGACTTGCATAATCTTTAACTACAGCTACTATTTCAAGTGTACCTGTCATTTTGCTAAAATATGAAAAACAGCATCTACTTGTAACTTTCATTTTACTGGTTGTTCTTAGGCTGAGGCCCCATGTTGTGGAAACGCAACTTTTTTTGTTGCAGATTTTGCTGCGATTTTTTGAGCCAAAGTCAGGAGTGGATTGAGCAGAAGGTAGAAGTATAAGCGCTTTCTTTATATTTCCCATTTCATTTGTAGCCATTCTTAGCTTTGGCTCAAAAAACTGCAGCAATATCTGCAACAAAAAAACTGCATTTCCGCAACGTGGGGCCGTAGCCTTAGGCAAAGCCCCACATAGTGAAACAAAGTAGAAAAACACTTCGGAAATGCATCACATTATTTTTCCGCAGCGTTTTTCACTGCATTTCCGCAGACTTTTTCTCTGTGGACTTTTTGCCCCTGTTATACCTATACGGAAAATGTTAGTGTTTCCGTAAGTATAATTGACATGCTGCAATTATCAAAAACGCGGGCGTTTTCCACTGCAGATTTTTTACTGCAATGTGTGGATAGGATTAGTCAGAATCCCATCCAATTTTCATGTACTGTAAAACGCAGAGTTTTTTGCTTTTTTGCAATGTGGGGCCCCAGTCTTATAGTGGTTTTGCCACCTATACCTTTTTTTTCCCCCTCAGAGTGGCCCAAATCTACTTTGAACACAGCCTGAGAAGTCTGCCAGCACTATACTTGTGGGCACTTCCTTTAGCTTACTTGAATTTATGCCTCTTCCACCCAGCATTCCCCTTCACTTTATTATATAACCTCCACCACCTCATTAAAGGGGTTGACCACATTCAGACCAATATTGAGAGACAATTCATATTGTTTGTATAATAAAAAGTTGTACAATTTTCCAATTTACGTTCTCAACAGAGGCGTAGCTAGGGGTTCAGCACAGGGGGGGCGAACATGTCCAAGTGGGCCCCCAACTTGGACTTGTTTGTATACCGATACTATCAGTATACGGTGAACTTATAGTGGTATATAGCAGCTCTACACAGGGCTCTGCAGACGTTTTAGGTGAATACAGGGCAGTAGCATTTAGTGACTTACCGGTGACGTCTCTGACCAATCCTTCACATTTCCCATCTCTTTCATCTGGATGGCCATGACCACTTCTTCCAGTCTCTGTAAAGTTTGCAACACAGACATCTTTGGCTCCTCACTTTTCCAGGCACCTGACCCACATTGTCCTCACCTGCACAAAGCCCCCATCCTGCTGCTACCCCAATTATAAAATATATAATATAACCCCCTATAATGAATAATACCCCCAAGTGTATCTTTAAGTTAATAACTTCCCTGTGCACCCCTTTAAATAGTGCCCCTTATTAATAATGTCCCAGATGTTTCCTAATTAAAAAGGAAAAAAAAGGGAAAAAAAAATTATTGGGCTTCCAATACCCAGATCCCCAGGATCAGCTGTTTGAATGAACCATGGTACCTGTGTAAGCGCCGTGACCCCTTCTCTGTTTACATAGTGTCATTCTTTTCATAGCGGCCATGTAATGTAACTACAACCTCATCCTATATACGTCTATGTATATAGGCTGGAATTACATCACACGATCACTATAAACAGACAGCGTGTGATATAAACAGGCGCCATAGCCCCTTCATACAGCTGATCAGTGGGGAATCACTCATGTCTTATTGATGTTTTATTCTGAGGATAGACCATCAATAAAAATGAGCTGGAAAACTCCTTAAAGAGGACCTTTCACGTCCTCATGTATATGCTGTTTTACATACCGCTAGAAAGCCGACAGCACGCTGAATTCAGCGCACTGCCGGCTTTCCCGGTATGTGCCCCGGGGCTGGAGATATCGGCGGTCGTAGTTTCACGGTTTACTGTCAGAAGGGCGTTCCTGACAGTCTAGCTATGCTGTTCCTCACAGCTCAGCGTCATCGCCGGCCAGTAAGGAACGCCCCCTCTGATAGTACAGCACTATGGACGAGTACAGAGTGGGGGCATTCCTTATAGCCCAGCGATGACGCTGAGTTGTAAGGAACGCCCCCCCCAGTACAAGTCTATGATCGAGAACTGTCAGGGAGGGCGTTCCTGACAATCTAGCAGCGCTGTGAGGACGCCCTCCCTGACAGTTCTCGATCATAGACTTGTCTGGGGGCGTTCCTCAACTCAGCGTCATCGCTGGGCTATAGGAATGCCCCCACTCTGTACTCGCCATAGTGCTGTACTATCAGAGGGGCGTTCCTTACTGGCCGGCGATGACGCTGAGCTGTGAGGAACAGCTAGCTAGACTGTCAGGAACGCCCTTCTGACAGTAAACCGTGAAACTACGACCGCCGATATCTCCAGCCCCGGGGCACATACCGGGAAAGCTGGCAGTGCGCTGAATTCAGCGTGCTGTCGGCTTTCTAGCAGTATGTAAAACAGCATATACATGAGGACATGAAAGATCCTCTTTGAGGCTAAGGCCCCACGTGGTGTCCTGCAGCAAAAAAGAGCTTCAGGAAAAACCGCAGTGGCGATGCATCGCGGTTTTTCCTGCAGCACTTTGCACAGAAAGTTTGCAGAGGTTTCCTCTGCAGACTTTTTGCTTCAATTATATCTACAGGAAAACCGCCAGCATTTCCGTAGGTATAATTGACATGCTGTGATTTCCAAAACTGCGTCTGTTTTGGAAATCGCAACGTATCCGCTGCACATATTTTACTGCAAGTGGGGATGGGGGCCACATGTGGCGAAAACCCACAGAAACAAACCCGGCATTTTACATCTAGCAAATCCCATCCACACATTGCGGAAAAATACGTGCAGCAGATGCACTGCGATTTCCAAAACCGTTGCGGTTTTGGAAATTGAAGCATTTCAATTATACCTACAGAAACACTGATGGTTTCCATATAGGTGTATTGAAAACAGAAAATCCACAGGGGAAACCTCTGCGGACCTTCTGTGAAAAGTGCTGCGAGAAAAACCACAATGTTACGGCTGCGGTTTTTGTATTGGCTTGCTGTTTACAATACTGTTAAGTTGCAGGTTACGTTTTAACTAGATCGGTGTCTGCAGACACCAATCTAGTTAGAAATAAAGGATGTATTAATGACGGCCCCGGGGTGGGCCCCCAAAAATTCAGTGGGCCCGGGGCAGCTGCCCCCTCTGCCCCCCCCCCACTAGCTACGCCTCTGGTTCTCAATCAAATCCCTATGGTTTTCTAGATCTCTGCTTGATGTCATTCTTTGTTTACTCGCTGTGGATAAAAATCAGTCCATGGTCATGTGGTGGACACACAGGTGCACAGTTGTACTTATACAGCAGACATTTGCTGCTAACAGCCTCAATCACTTTCTGAAGTGGTAGTGGATGTTAGCCCTTTAGATGTCTCAGTAGATTGTGACCATGGCATCTAAAATATAAAAATAGTTTTAAAAGTTGATAAAATATAAAAATTCATATGATCTCTTCCTTTTCAATTAAGCATCCCCACATTCAAAAATTCCAAGAATATGAAAAAAAAATCTAAAAATATTTATCCCATACAGTGAACATCATAGAAAAAAATTGAAAGGCAAATCACTGTTTTGTTACCACTTCACCTCCCCAAGAAAATTAAATGAAGTGACTAAAATGTCATACATTCCCCAAAACTGTATCAATGAAAACAAAAAACAGCTCTTACAGCTCTTATGGCTCCATATATGGAAATATGAAAAAATCATGAATGTCGCAGTATGCAACTCAAAGAAATGTTAATGCTTTTCTATTTTTTTAATGCTAAATTTTTTAAAGCTAAGCATTTTTCAAATATGGCTCCATTGTATTTTTTTTTCCCAAATTACATCCCTTTCTGAATTTTTTTTTCCAGCTTCCAAGTAAATTGCATAGAATATTAAACGGCTCCATCAGGCTCTGTGAATGGAAAAAGTTATGGCTTTTAGAAAGTAGGAAGTAAAAAAAAACGAAAAACATCTGACGCTAGAAAAAGTTAGTCTGCAGTTTTAAATGGACTTCTATCATTGGGTAAACATGTTTTTAACTGAAGCCACATCGTAATAGCCTTTATAAAGGCTATTAGTCTCCTACCTTTGTTCTTTCGCTCCTCACCGCCGTTTAGAAGAAATGTTTTTATTTTTATGCAAATGCATCTTCAGAATGCACAGGGTGCGTTCCCTCAATGCTGAAACTGCACAGGTGGCGTCCCCTGTGCTCTCCTCAGATGCATTTTTGAACTTACCTCGCTGCCTCTCTTCTTCTTTAGCAGACGCCTCTTCTTGACATCATACTTCATTCAGGAGACATGCGCCGCCTGCGCATGTCCATTCGGCCATTTTCCTGTGGCCTATTACACGAGCGTACTGCATGCACTGTATGTAATAGGCCACAGGAAAATAGCCGAAGGAAGACTCGTACAAGGATGACGTCAAGAAGAGGCATCTACTAAAGAAGAAGAGAGGCGGCACGGTAAGTTCAAAAATGCATCTGAGGAGAGCACAGGGGACAACCCCTGTGCAGTTTCAGCACTGGGGGAATGCCCCCTGTGCATTCTTAAGACACATTTGCATAAAAATAAAAATCAACATTTCTTCTAAACGGCAGTGAGGAGCGAAAGAACAAAGGTAGGAGACTAATAGCCTTTATAAAGGCTATTACGACATGGCTTCAGTTAAAAACATGTTTCCCCAATGATAGAATCCCTTTAAAGGAAGTTGATTTGAACTGGCAACACCACAAGTGGTGGTTTAGAAACAGCTCCGGATGCTTGTTCACAAAGAGCTATGTCTGTTGTCTCCCTTTATTTGTAAAGCAGTGATAAACTATTGCAAACTATTAGTTAGGGTTGGCCACAGAATGTCATCCTTGTACTGTAAGGCCCCCCTCAAAAAAAGATAAAGTAGAAAGTTTAGGAGAAGGTTATGAATAATAACAAACTAAGTAATTGTACACTGCATGAAATTATAGTTTTCATACTTGAATCATTGTTACTAAATTAAAGCTGTGCTGGGGAACAGGTTACATTTCTACATAGTACTACAGCTTCACGCTATTAAGCAGTGCTTGCATTTCGGCCTTTATTGCACCAAGAGTTGGCAGAATATGATTGACACTGATAGATCATGTCAATCCCTCATTGTAATGAGACTCGACTTTACTTACAGTAAAATAGCCATAGTATTTCTAGTGAAAAATTAGCAATGTAGTTGTCACAGCTCACATGTCCTCTTAGATCTATAAGAAGCACAACGCTTGCACATTATCAAGAATGCCTGATTCCCGCCTCATTGAGCAGATAAAACAGCAGACTTTCATGATGCTGTTGAAATGTTCATATATTTATGGCTCATTATAAGAATCTGATGTCCTGCTGTTCTTTTTTTTTTCGGAAAGCCGAGAGTATAATAAATTATTCCTATTTGCAACGCTGTATATCATGTGGAGATGCAAGCACATAGTGCCGGAATAGAAAATGGATCTGTTTAATTAATCTTTCAACTAAGTATAAAAATATTTTTTACATAGTGTTTACAATATACGCAGCTGTATGCAAAATGACTTTGGCACAATGCTGACAATGGGATGTAAACAAAACAAATGAGTTCTAAACCTGTGTGCTGGTATATATTTACAATATATATCATCCTATTCAAGACAGCCCTGTATCACAGCAAGAACAAATAAGCAGAGGTACATTTCATGTGTTGTGAATTCTGTAACAGCAGAATATTGCATTATGTATTACCTTCTGTGCAAGATCTATATCTGTCCTCTTTCTTCTTACTCAATATAGCACTTGAAAGCTAAAAGAAGTGCACCAGTTAATCTGTGATGTTTTATATCTGGCCTGCAATTGACGATCTACTAAAACAAATGATAGATACAATAGTTAGTTGGCTGTTGTCACTAAGCATGCACCTCTTTGGTTTGGGCTGCAGGGGATGTATGCCTCCAGAATCCTTCCATGGATCTAGTGCCACAGTCAAAACACAGTCTGTAGTATTGTAAGATTGTCATAATGTCAATGAGCGATTACCAGCATTATTTGCTGGTGCCAGCAGAGTTCAATACAATTCTCCTGCACTTTGCAAATAAGTTCCATCTTGGTTGGAAGCAAAAGAAGTAGTGGCTGGCTCTAAGATGAGTGGAATGTGGATATTATAATGCCCTATAAATGCTTCATTTTTCTGGGGAAAGCATAAGACTATATGGGTATGACTTGGATTTCTGTTACTATAATATAGAACTATGCAGCACTGTATGGGTACTGTTAGGCACTAGGTAAGTATTTTTGGTTCTATATGACAAAATATGGGATTGCATATAATATAATTTGTACTATATTATTGATCCTAGGACTGCTGCTAGACACAGCAGTGGCAACAAAACAAGAATGGAATATAGCAAAAGTAATGGGGGAACCACAAAGTCCAGGAACAAAGAGGCTGTGCAGAGTCAGTTTCAAACATATGAATTAGCACATAAAATTTGCAGTAGTATAGCAGAGCTGGGTTACAAGCAGTGGAATAACAGAGCTCAGTCTGTAACTGTGAAGCAGGGATTGGACACAAAGAGTTAGACAGAAGGGGAGCATCTTAGAGTTGGCAAACACAGGAGTAGCAGAGCAGGACTTAATAGAATAGAGTAGCAACTCAGGCAATAGAATAGAGTAGCAACTGTGCTTTGAATTTAGATGGAACCAGGAGCATCGTTCAGAAAAAGGCCCTGGATGGAACCCATAAATGCCAGGAGCAGCAACAAATGTGGGCCCAAGACTCTGAACCAGGAGATGCTAGGAATGGGATCCAGGAGATAGGCAGGGTTGGAACCAAGAGATACCAGAAGCAGCGTCCAAAAGCAGATAGGGTCACAAGACAGGTAGAAGGTCACTATGTAGTGACTCAAAGCTAAAAAAACCCACTGAGGATAAAAAAAATAAGTTTTTGCTGTGTTTTTCTCTGTTTTTTTCCCTATTCAATATAAAAGGAAAATACTTGCAATTCTTTAGCAAAAATTAACTTGCTGCATACATGCATTTTTGAAAATGCAGCTTTTTTTTCCAGGAATGTGTGGATGAGATTAATGGCTCACATTCACTTTGCTTGTAAAGTAAAAGAAAGCATTTTTTTGCTGCTGCATTTTTGCTAGGTGGAGTCTTAGACTTAAACAATATTGAAACATTCTAGTAAAACCCTGACAAACGACAACCTATGACACAACCACTGGGTGGCCAGATATAGCTACAGGTAGGATAAACATCTAGTGTCAAATTATCGTTAAAAGAAGCTGTTATCATCTTGGAACACACATACCTATACAGCCTAAAGGAAAGGTAAGGAAGTACCTATCTGTATGTGTAAATAAGACTAAAATGGATCCTGAAGTATACTGTAAAGTGCCAATACGATTTCATAGGAAAACATATGCCAGAAGTGTGTCTTTTTAACGCATGTTTAAAATGTTTACAATTGTGTTTTACTGTAAGCACATATTAACAGAATCATTATTGCTTTATGACCTATAATATCACCTTATAGTCTCCTATCAAAACCTCTATAACTGTATGTACCATCCACAAGGTAAGTCAGCCTAGAATGATCCACTTGTCCACTTGCCTGTCTGTACATCAAAAATAAACAATTGGTCCACTTTTCACTTTATTTTATCCAAATTCTGTCCTCTCCTGTCTTGTTAAGGTACCATATACCATATGAAGATTAACGCGGGGAAGACCAAGGAGATGGTGGTGGACTTCCGTAAAGGCAGATGCCCTCCAAAACCAGTGGACATCCTGGGGACGGGCATCGAGATTGTGAACACCTATAAGTACCTGGGTCTGCTCCTTAATAATAAGCTGGACTGGGCAGATCATATGGAGGCCCTGTACAGGAAGGGCCACAGCAGGCTCTACCTGCTTAGGAAGCTGAGAGCCTTTGGAATCCGGGGGGCACTTCTTAGGACTTTCTTCAACTCGGTAGTGGCATCAGCCATCTTCTTTGGAGTGGCCTGCTGGGGGAGCAGTATATCAACCAGGGACAGAAATAAACTTGACAAGCTGATTAGAAGGGCCAGCTCTGTCCTGGGGAGCCCACTGGACTCAGTGCAGGTGGTGGGTGACAGAAGGATACTGTCCGTGGTGAGCTCCATGCGGGAGAATAACTCCCATCCCATGCATGAGACTGTGATTGCGCTGGGCAGTACTGTCAGTGACCGACTGCTCCACCCTAGGTGTGAGAAGGAGCGCTATCGGAAGTCTTTCCTCCCCACCGCGGTTAGGCTGTACAACCAACACCGACCTAAGCGGAGATCATTACATACAGAGAACTGAAATATCTCTCTGCCAGTTAAATCCCCCCCCCCCCTCTGCTACGTCCTATCTGTCTGTCTACTATCAATGTAATGCCTCTCACCTTGGAACATTCCTGTACATGTTGTATTTGTATTTGTATCTGCTTATCTTATCTTTGCTGCTGTAACACACTGAATTTCCCCACTGTGGGACTATTAAAGGACTATTATTATTATTATTATTATTATATATATGCGCAAACCAACTTTCACTGAATTTGAATAATACCTTGAGAATAGTGGTGCATAACTTACTAACCATTACTTTGTAATAAGCCTATAGCATGGCAACTTTAATCCTCAAATGATTAATTTTGCAGCAGCCCTTTTTGCATTTACATTGCTGGTTCCCATGACTGCAGATCAGGAGCCCTTAGAGACGAGGAAAGTGTTACACTTAGAGTTAATATGAGGCTTTGAAAGCAATATTTATTGAGCTAATCAACATGCAAGAATGACTATTCAGCAAAAAAAAATGTAAAAAAAAATTGACAGGTCCCAAAGACAGATAGATATTTACTTACCTGTCAGACTGATAACCTAAGCAAGCTGCTCAGAATATTAAACTACTTCAATATTTGCAGGACATTGCCCCATGAATTCTGCTAGACTATTTATCAAATTGATGACTGAAACTGGGGTAAATCATAGAGAAGAAATGGCAAACAATATATCAGGAGAAAAACACCACTGCTCACACACAAATCAATGTTCTATGATTAATCGGATTGTTGACTATTGCTCTAGTTTTGCAGCTGGGGAGCAGTAAACAAGACTTTTGCTATAAAACACCTTTCAGTGGAGGCAATAACCATGTTAGTAAATAAATATACACCAATATTGAGGAAGATATTTTGCTTGTTTATGCTTGTACAGTAAATGTAGTATAAGATAAGCTTCATATAGTGCTGAACGTCTTAAAGGAGTTGTCTGGGAAAAATTTTTTATTTTTTAAATAGGCCGGGAAGGTGAAAAAAAAAATTAAAAATCATACTCACCTTTCCTCAGTGCGTCCCAGCGCGGTCCGCTCCTGACAGTCCGTTGTTGTCATCCAGCAGAAGTCCCAGCCGCACATGACTGCTGAGTCCAATCAGTGACTTCAGCTCAAGGGATTTGGGACATCACAGCCAGCGAGAAATTTCACTTTAAGAAGACACCGAAGCAGCTTGGACCGGACCGTGCTGGGAGGACACAGGGGACAGGTGAGTATGATTTTTTTTTTTCACTTTCCCCGGCCTATTTAAAAAATTATTTTTTGCCTGGACAAACTCTTTAAATTTGGTTACTAGATTTAATTAGTGTTTCCTAAATTTGATAACAGTTTTTTAATGACAAGTGGCTAAGAAGATATGGTGAGAATAATTCCTTAACTAGAACCATCACAGACACAAACAGTTCCTTCAAAAATATATAGGGCTGCAATTTTTGTGTGTAGAAACACACAAAGTAGGTAGGGGAGTTCCCCTTCATGTCCACTAAGCGGGGCAGACAGTTTAGGGGTGGGGCTTTGGTCATATGGGGGCAGGGTTATAGAGCAAACAGCGTTGTACACTGGGGCGTGCTGGCGGGACCTCAGTGTACAGCGCTGTAGACCAGGTCCCTGCCGTTAGCTCCGTAGCTAATGGCGGGGACCTGGTCTACAGCACTGTACACCGAGGTCCCGTCAGCACACCCTGGTGTACAGCGCTGTTTGGTGTACTATAGAGCGCGTAGAGGGGAAGGGGATCATGTTTAGTACAGAGCTAGGAGCCATAACACTGTGGCCAGATTGCCGACCTGCGGACCGGCAAAAGACCACCAACGGCCCGGTCCCGGTCTGCAGACCAGTGGTGGGGACCCCTGGTCTATAGTGTCAAAAGCTTCTGAGAGAGCCAGAGGAATAAGAAGAGAATAGTTGCCTTTAGATTTATCAGTCAGGATATCATTGGAAACTTTTGTAAAGGCCATTGTAGTGCACAAAAACAAGACTGTAAGGGGTCCAGAAGAGAGTTAGTAGAGAGCTAGTGGATTAGGTGAAAATAGACCAAAAGCTCCAGCAATTAAGACAAGAAGGGGAGATTAGAGACAGGTGATATGTGAAAGAGGAACCCTGCATGTCAGGATACTTCTGAAGTAAAGCATCCTATGAAAGTGGAGTGCAGCTATCATCCAAATAGATATGCCATACACAGTGGCTCTCAATTCTTTACCACTGTGGCAACCAAAACCCAGCTTTTCCCTCTTGAATGGAGAGGTTATTAAGACCCCCTTTTTTTTAACCTTGCTCCACGACCTATATATGATCATTGACAGAGGATTCCAATACACCTCCATCAGCAGTGGTGAGACAAAGGATTGCAGTACTAAAGACAAGGCTTTGCCTCTCAAAAACTGACCCTCCAACTCTGGATCTGAATAATTTGTTTTATACCACTCCATATTAACAGCCAATTCAGTACTACTCTGTATTGACTTGCTAGAGATTAATGTTCTATGTGTGGAAAGTTTAACCCCCTCACAGTTTCATTTGGTGTACTTTAAATAGGGCTATTCTTGCTTTCTGCAAAAAAGAAAAAGAGACAACTATTTGTTCAAGGAGTGGATATCTTTACTATTTAATAGTAGAGGAAGCACAGAAAAATAATAAAACAGAAATGGAAATAACGTCATTTTCAGAAGGTGTATGTGATGTAGTAAGTGAGAAGTAAAGTCCTCCAAGACTTCAGGTCTGATTGTATTGTGCTATTACTAGTTTGGAATTTAGGTACAAGTCAACATCTCTAGGAAGTTGAAGCTCTAAGTATTTAAACAATTTATTTTCCCATTTAAATGGGAGTTGGGTCAGTCATGTCCTTCCCCCAGAGTGAAATCATTACAAAGCTTCCAAATTTGTATAATTTATCACAAAGCCAGCAACAGCATTAAAACGTTGGGAGTACTCGAGCTAAGAAGGGTATGGATGTCTCTGGATTAGACATTGCTAATAATATGTTGTTGGCAAATGCCATTAACATTTAATTTAATCTGCCTATTACCTATCTGAATTCCAATGGGGATATTGTAACATATACCATAAGAGGGGATCTAATACCAAATTAAAAAGCAAGAGTAATAGTGGTCAACCTTGTTTTATACCACTCCAAATTTCAAATTGGGCTCCCGCCTTATTATTTAATGACAATGTTGCTAAGTTGTCTCTGTAAGGAGTCTGAATAACATTAACACATGGAAGGCCAAATCAGCAAAATGTTATCAATCTAATCAAATGGGTCTATGAACAGCCACATCCACATTCCAAGAAACCAAGTTCATATGTGAAATCTGATGCTCTTCATTTAGCATTATGTATAGGACAGGTTCCACCATGGCAACTCCAATCAAAGCTATAGTGTGAATGATCTCGATTATATTTTACCATTGGATCAGCCTATGACCACCCATATTGTTGATAATATATGTTTTTTTCTGAACCCTCACCACTGTAATTATTTTTTCCAATGAATAATCTCCTTGTCAGTTTTATTTAATGTATGAAAAATAGAAACAAGGGAAAGGAGGTGATAAAGGAAGGAAGAACCTGAAAACAAAGAATGTATGGGCACCTGGGAGACTTTGGTCATGTGAAGTATTTAGTAGTAGTTAAGATAACAGTATTTTCAGGGACTGTAGGACTTTTCTGTGTTCTCTTGTGTGTGTTAGGGTTACATTTTGCATAACAGTTTGTTTAGGTGACGGACAAGGGCTCTGAAGATCATTTGGTGGGCCTGGATTCTCCTTGGAGCCCATAGATTCTAAGCACAACCAACGAACATGGATATTTACAGTGCCTTGCGAAAGTATTCGGCCCTCTTGAACTTTTCAACCTTTTGCAACATTTCAGGCTTCTAACATAAAGATATAAAATTTTAATTTTTTTGGTGAAGAATCAAAAACAAGTGGGACACAATTGTGAAGTGGAACGAAATTTATTGGTTATTTTAAACTTTTGTAAAAAATAAAAAACTGAAAAGCGGGGCGTGCAATATTATTCGGCCCCTTTACTTTCAATACAGCAAACTCACTCCAGAAGTTCAGTGAGGATCTCTGAATGTTCCAATGTTGTCCTAAATGACTGATGATGATAAATATAATCCACCTGTGTGTAATCAAGTTTCCGTATAAATGCACCTGCTCTGTCATAGTCTCAGGGTTCTGTTTAAAGCGCAGAGAGCATCATGAAGACCAAGGAACACACCAGGCAGGTCTGTGATACTGTTGTGGAGAAGTTTAAAGCCGGATTTGGATACGAAAAGCTTTCCCAAACTTTAAACAACCCAAGGATCACTGTGCAAGTGATCATATTGAAATGGAAGGAGTATCAGACCACTGCAAATCTACCAAGACCCGGCCGTCCCTCTAAACTTTCATCTCAGACAAGGAGAAGACTGATCAGAGATGCAGCCAAGAGGCCCATGATCACTCTGGATGAACTGCAGAGATCTACAGCTGAGGTGGGAGAGTCTGTCCATAGGACAACAATCAGTCGTACACTGCACAAATCTGGCCTTTATGGAAGAGTGGCAAGAAAAAAGCCATTTCTCAAAGATATCCAGAAAAAGTCTCATTTAAAGTTTGCCACAAGCCACCTGGGAGACACACCAAACATGTGGAAGAAGGTGCTCTGGTCAGATGAAACCAAAATCGAACTTTTTGGCCACAATGCAAAACGATATGTTTGGCGTAAAAGCAACACAGCTCATCACCTTGAACACAACATCCCCACTGTCAAACATGGTGGTGGCAGCATCATGGTTTGGGCCTGCTTTTCTTCAGCAGGGACAGGGAAGATGGTTAAAATTGATGGGAAGATGGATGGAGCCAAATACAGGACCATTCTGGAAGAAAACCTGTTGGAGTCTGCAGACTGGGACGGAGATTTATCTTCCAACAAGACAATGATCCCAAACATAAAGCAAAATCTACAATGGAATGGTTCACAAATAAATGTATCCAGGTGTTAGAATGGCCAAGTCAAAGTCCAGACCTGAATCCAATCGAGAATCTGTGGAAAGAGCTGAAAACTGCTGTTCACAAATGCTCTCCATCCAACCTCACTGAGCTCGAGCTATTTTCCAAGGAAGAATGGGCAAGAATTTCAGTCTCTCGATGTGCAAAACTGATAGAGACATACCCCAAGCGACTTGCAGCTGTAATCGCAGCAAAAGGTGGTGCTACAAAGAATTAACTTAAGGGAGACAAATAATTTGGCACGCCCCACTTTTCAGTTTTTATTTTTTACAAAAGTTTAAAATATCCAATAAATTTCATTCCACTTCACGATTGTGTCCCACTTGTTGATTCTTCACCAAAAAATTTAAATTTTCTATCCTTATATTTGAAGCCTGAAATGTGACAAAAGGTTGAAAAGTTCAAAGGGGCCAAATACTTTCGCAAGGCACTGTATATTTTTGTGCATTTTCTGTGTTTCATTTTCCATTAAGCAGTGTCTTCTCTTCCTTTAATTAATTTTTTTCTCATTTTATATGTTCACTGCTCCCTGTTAGGGCATTATCTAATTTATCTTTTGCTGGAGACACTCAAATAGTTCATCTGTGGGTCCAAATGAGTATTAGTTTATACGGTAAAATGGGGAGAAGGTAACACACAAGTCTAAGAACTTGTGTACTGAAACACTTCTCTGCCAGTTTTCTGGTGTACAAGGCATAAAAAATAGAATTAGTACTTACCAGTAATTCGGTTTCTGGTAAGCCCTCCATGAGAGCACCACAGGAGGTTGTATCTCCACCCACTATTAGGGACAGAAAAAGAACACAAGAGGTTAAATAGCCCTTCCCATCCTCCCTCTTCAGTGTATTCCAGATGACCACTATTAGTATATCCTAAACCAAATATAGTCTAGTTAATGGGAGGGAAATCAGGGTGCTTACAGAAACTGAATTACAGGTAAGTACTAATTCTATTTTCTCAAATGCCCTCCATGACAGCACCACAGAAGGAATGCCAGATAACTACTTTGAGGGGGGACTATCGCCTGCAGGACCTTCCTTCCAAAGGAGAGGCCCGATGTGCAAGAAAGGTCCAATCTATAATGTTTGGTAAATGTAATGACCGAAGACCAAGTAGCGGCTCTACAGAGGCATCTGCCCTTTCAGCCCAAGAAACAGACATGGCTCTGGTAGAATGAGCTTTAAGGTGTTTCAGGGGAGATAAACCCTGACACAGATAGGCCTTACAAATTGCATTTTTAATCTGAACCTGAAATTGGAGAAGAGAAAACGACTGAGCTACCACAAAGAGGTCGTCTAGATAAGAGACCACTATCAGATTTTGTTTCCTTAGAAAAGCTACTACTTCCACCATCAACTTCGTAAATAGCCTTAGGGATGATGATATTCCAAAGGGAAGAGCCCGAAACTGAAAATGGAGTGCCACCCCCCCCCCCCATGCTGGACTGCAAATTTTTGGTAGAGAGGATGAATAGGGATGTGATAGTAAGCATCCTGAAGGTCGATGATGGCCATAAAATGGTCCTGCCCTACCAGGGGAATTGTGGATTTTACTGATTCCATCTTGAAATGATGATAAACTATGTAATTGTTTAGTGGCTTCAAGTTTATTATTATTCTGTATGCACCACTTGTTTTTTTTACCATAAACAGGTGGGAATAATGACCTTCCCCTCTCTCTAAGGAGGGGCCAGGACAAATTACTTCCATGCCAGAAGTTTCTGGACACCTTCCATCAAAGCCAGGTGAAGCATAGGAGATGGTATGGATGTAAACACTACTCTCTTGGGGGGATAGGTTGAAAATTCTATTTTGAAGCTGTTTGCTATAGAATTTGGGATGTACAGGTTGGAAGTTATTTCCTTCCAGGGTACGGCATACCTGGACAACCTGCCCCCTATCCTCCTGGCATCATTGTTTGTCCTGGGATTGTTTATTGGGGTTAAAAAATATATTTTTCCCCCTGCCTCCCTTAGGGTAACTCCATCTTCCTGTTTTACCCTTGGATTTATATTCAGAATTGTATCCTTGAAAGGGACGAAATGGCTGTTTTCTTTTGGAAGGTTTTGGCTCTGGAAGCGACTTCTTTTTATCTGTTGCCTTTTTGAGCAATATATCTAATTCCGGACCAAAAACATACTCTCCCTGTAAGGAAATAGCACACAGCTTCTGTTTAGATATTGGATCACCAACCCACTTTTTCAGCCAAAATGCTCGTGAGTTGTATTAGAGAGGATCCCAGATCTGGAGGCAATCCTTACTGACTCTGCCAAAGTGTCTGCAAGAAAGACAGTGGCCTTCTGTAGCAGCGGAATGGAGGATAAGATATCTTCCCTTGAGGTGCCTTCTCTAAGATGGATCTCAAGTTGGTCTAGCCGTCTATACATATACCTTGCCACACAAGTTGACCCAATATTAACTTGTAACAGGGCTGAAGAGCACTCCCAGGATTTCTTAAGGAGGCTGTCAGCTTTCCTATCTAGCGGGTCTTTAAGCTGCGATGAGTCTTCAAAGGGAAGCGTCCTCTTTTTCCCAACTTTAGCCACCTGTATATCAATTTTTGCCCCTTCCGCCCAACCTTTGATTTTAGATTCATCAGAAGGAAAACTGTCCTTAATTTCTTGAGACAGAAACAGCCTTTTCTCCGGATGTAGCCATTAGACCCTCTAAATTCTCATGAATGGGAAAAACTAATTTTTTTCTTTGGCCTAAGCCCTGCAAACATTTCATCCTGAATAGTTTGCTTCTTCTGAACATCCTCTATATTCATGGTGCTTCTAACGGCAGAAAGAAGCTCCTGAGTAAATGCAGATGAGAAGTAATATCTTCTATCCTCAATATCTGAAGGCCCAGGTAATTCCCCTTCTTCCAGGAAATCTTCGGACACAGATGGGACGTAAACGTCACTACTATCCGAATCTGGATCAGTAATTAACTTCCTCTTTTTGGCCGTAGAGTGTGGCTCAGCAAATGAGGATTGGATCTCATGCCGAACCATCCCTTTAATTTCCTCCATTAAAGACGGCTGTTCCTCTTTAATTATCTTTTCAGTGCAAGACTGACAAAGATTTTTTTGGACGTGGATGAAAACTTTTTCTCACAGATGGCACATTTTTTAAATACAGCCACTTGCTTAGATTTTAGAACATCTTTAGCTTATTTTTCCTAAATAAATACATGACAATAAAGGGACATGAGAACTCCCATAATCGTACCATGTAACATTCCATTACCAGATTACTCACTGGGGCTGGAGGTACACCAGGCTCATACACCACTCTAGAGGACTCATCTCCAGGCATTGTAACAAACAGACACAGATCTTCTACCTTGAGGAGAAAGCCTCTTGGTCTGGGAGGCTTTTTAACAGCCACCGACGACCTGCGTACTCCATTCCATGACTAGGAATGCTTCCGGTCCACCTGCACCTGTTCAGGAAGCTAACTTTTCAAATTTCCCTCCTTTAGCGCCTTTCCTCGAAACCGAAAGTGACGTCACCACGACCGGAAGCGACACCAGCGGGTATCCCAGCATGGAACGCCGACTTCAGAACAGGCAGAGGACTCTACAGGCCAGGGAGACTCTGGGGAGGGACTGAGGCCCGCGTTAAACATCTCCACTGTCCCAGGATGGTGCAGGAGGAGATAGACCCACCGAAACTCTGCGGTGAGACGGCGCAGATCTGCACTCTGCCGGGTAAGTATGATCCAAACCTCTTGTCTGTCCATTAATAGGGACAGACTGAAGAGGGAGGAAGGGGAGGGGCTATTTAACCTCTTGTGTTCTTTTTCTGTCCCTAATAGTGGGTGGAGATACAACCTTCTGTGGTGCTGTCATGGAGGGCTTTTGAGAAAGTGGTTTTCCACAAACAAATTGTGACTTTTTATAAACTCTGTGCCACTTTCGGCACTTCCCCAAAAAAAGATTTATCATCATTTACGCCAGTATTTTGCTGTAAATGATTGGGGAAATGTATGCCAGATACAAGCCGTTGGATGGTGCATCTCAGTTATGAGGAGGTGTGCACCATGTCATATGTGAGATGTGTCTTCAGCTGACTCTGGGACTATGAAGACTGAAGTTTCGATTACTTGAAGCATGGACAGATTCCAGAAATAGAATTTTTTTTTTTGCTGAACACAAAATGGTGCCTCTGTACAAAATGGACACACAGAGTTCATGCATACCTGAACAATTTCCCCTCTTTTTGTTTACTTGTTCAGATGCAACCTGCACACCCAGCTACTATCTATGGGGCCTAATGCCTCACAGGGAGACTAATTTATATCTTCATTCCATCCACCAGCAATGTGCAGTGGCTTGCAAAAGTATTCATACACCTTGAACTTTTTCACATTTTGTCACCTTACAACCACAAACTTAAATGTATTTTATGGAGATTTTAAGTGATAGACCAACACAAAGTAGCTGATAATTGTGAAGTTTAACGAAAATGATACATGGTTTTCAAAATTTTAATCAAATAAAAATCTGAAAAGTGTGACATCCAAAAGTATTCAGCTCCCTGTACTCTGATACCCCTAAATAAAATCCAGTGCGCACAATTGCCTTCAGAAATCACTTAATTAGTTAATAGAGTCCAGCTGTGTGTAATTTAGTCTCAGTATAAATACACTTGTTCTGTGAAGGCCTCAGTGGTTTGTTAGAGAACACTAGTGAACAAACAGCATCATGAAGACCAAGGAACTCACCAGTCAGGTCAGAGATAAAGTTGTGGATAAGTTAAAAGCAAGGTTAGGTTATAAAAACATATCCTAAGCTTTGAGCATCCCAAGGAGCACTGCTCAATCTATAATCCATAAATGGAAAAAGTATTCTACAACTGCAGATCTATCAAGACATAGCCATCCACCTAAACTAACAGATCGAGCTAAGAAAGCACTGGTCAGAGAAGCAGCCAAGAGGCCCATGGTAACTCTGGAGGAGCTGCAGAAATCCACAGCTCAGGTGGGAAAATCTATCCACAGGACAACTATAAGTCGTGTACTCCACGACTGCAAAAAGTGCCGTTTGCAGTTTTCCAAAAGCTATATAGGGGACACAGCAAACATGTGGAAGAAGGTGCTCTGGTCATATGAGACCAAGGTTGAACTTTTTGGCTTAAATGCAAAGCGCTATGTGTGGCGGAAAAGTAACACTGCTCATCCCCCTGAGCACACCATCCCCACTGTGAAATATGGTGGTGGCAGCATCATGCTGTGGGGATGCTTTTCTTCAGCAGGGACAAGGAAGCTGGTCAGGGTTGATGGGAAGATGGATGGAGCTAAATACAGGACAATCCTGGAAGAAAACCTGTTGGAGGCTGCAAAAGACTTGAGACTGGGAAGAAGATTCACCTTCCAGCAAGACAATGACCCTAAACATACAGCCAGAGCTACAGTGGAATGGTTTAGATCAAAGAATATTCATGTGTTAGAATGGCCCAGTCAAAGTCCAGACCTAAATCCCATTGAGCATCTGTGGCAAGACATGAAAATTGCTGTTCACAGATGCTCTGCATCCAATCTGGCTGAGCTTGAGCTATTTTGCAAAGAACAATGGGCAAAACTCTAGCCGCGCAAAGCTGGTAGAGACATACCCCAAAAGACTTATAGCTTTAATTGCATAGATATGTAGCTCTACAAAGTATTGATATAGGGGGGTTGAATACGTTTGCACATCACACGTTTCAGATTTTTATTTGATTAAAATTTTGAAAAACGGAAAAGTTTTTCACAATTATGTTCTACTTTGTATTTGGTCTATTACTTAAAATCTCAATAAAATACATTTAAGTTTGTGGTTGTAAACTGACAAAATGTGAAAAAGTTCAAGGAGTATGAATACTTTTGCAAGCCACTGTAGGTCTCTGTCTGATGAGGAAGCTTGATGATTCACTGGATATCATTGAAGGGGTTTGTGGTGCACTACAGAATAAACAGGCAGGACCAAACATTCTGTTCCGGCTTATGTACAGTATATCTTCTATACCCTTCTGAATTTTGAACTTAAGGGTCCCATTAAGCCTTTCCCCAACTCTAAAGGTGACATGGTGTCTGAAGAACCATAAAATACCTAAATCCTACAAAATTTGATTCAGGACTTTACCAGTAACATGTATTCCACTATCACTCTTTACTGCTTTAAATACTCCATGTTTTACATATCACCTCAGATCATAGTTTGTTAGATATATTGTTACTTGTGACTGTAATCACAAGTCATGGTTCTGACCATCCTGAAAAGAGATCAATGCAGAATAGGACATACTCATATTGGTCTACCTTTAGTTGTTAAATGAAGTTCACTTGCAGATAAGTCAAATAGTCATGGAATGTATGGCAGCAGTGTCGGACTGGGATGTCTAGGGTCCACCAGTGGAATTTTTTCTAGGGGCCCACCATCAGGACCTCTGCAGATCAGCGGTACCGAGACAGGGCGGCTAAACGTAATAACATGCCGGGAGCCATGCTGCTCACCCACTATACCATGTGCACCACTGCACTACCTAAACCCACTGCTACACCTTGTATGGCAAGTGAACAGCGTGTCTCCAAGAATTGTTACCTTTACCTGTAGCCGCACTGTCCTGGAAAAGCTGATCTGCAGAAGCCCTGGCTGTTGTATCATCGCAGATGTAATATTGATGGCCTATTGTAAGGACAGGACATCAATATTAGAAAGATGGATAAATCCTTTAAAGAGGTTGTCCAGGAATTGGAGCAACCAATGTAGCTGGCGGGAGGTGTAAAGTAAAAATAAGTAAATTAAAAAGCATACTCACTTGCCCCGGGGCTCCGTTGTCCGCTGCCAGTATCCATTCAGTCTCATGCCGGCGACTCCTTGCTGGGAGTCCTGCAACTCATGTGATCGCTAAGACCAATTAGATACAGGATTTCCAGAAATGAGGCGCCGCCATGAGACTGAACAGACACAGGCGGGGAACAACGGGGTGCTGGGGACAGGGGAGTATGCTTTTTTTTTTTTCTTTTTTTTTTAAATTTTCTTATTTTTACACCTCCCTGGCGGATGACACAGTGGTTGCTCCAGTTTATGGACAACCTCTTTTATAAGGGGTTGTCTGGGCCAAATTTTGCTACGGTCACTTCACTGGTCCACCCACATAGTGGCCTCTTCACTGGTCCCCCATACTGTATGAGGAACAGTAATGGGGTCATTATATTGTGTGGGAGCAGTGATGGGAGCTAACATCCTGTGGGGGGGACATTAAACTGTGTGGAGCATATTAAAGGGGTTGTCCAGGGTTAATCTTTTTTATGGCCTAAGCTTAGGATAGGCCATAAATACCTGATTGGTAGGGGGCTGACACATGGCCCCATCAGCTGTACGGAGCCACTTCCGGAGCCCGTTCTGTACACAACACAGGGCCAGAAGCAGAAAGCTCCATCCGCTGTCTAGCAGCCCGGCGCCTTCACTGCAGCTCAGCTCCTACTGACTTCAATAGGTGCTGAGATGCAGTGAAGGTGCCCGGCTAATATACAGTGGACAGAGCTTTCTGCTTCTGGCCCTGTATTGTGTACAGTATGGGCATCAGAAGTGGCTCCATACAGCTGATCGGTCCGGGGTCAGCCCCCTACAAATCAGGTATCTATGGCCTATCCTGAGGATAAACCATAACAAATTATGTCTGGACAACCCCTTTAATATACCCCCAAGGGCCCCCCTAATACGCCACACTTTAAAGAGGTTGTCCAGTATAATTTTTTTCTTTTTTATAATTAGTCCGGGGGAGGTGAATCCCCCCCCCCCCCCCCCCCCAAAAAAAAAAAAAAAAACACACTAAACATGCCCATCTGTCTCCGTTGCTCCGGTGTCCTCCCAGCACGGTCCGTTCCTGCAGCTCTGCTGTCTTCTTTTGCTGGAAGTCCTCACTGGCTGTGACGTCCCAGGTCCCTTCCCTTAGGCCTCTGATTGGCCTCAGGGGTCACGTGACATCACAGGTAGTCATGTGCAGGGGGAACTTCAGCTGGAAGAAAACAAAAGAACTGCAGGACCGAACCGCGAGACACTAGGGACAGGAAAGAAAGTTTGGGGGTTTTTTTTGTTTTGTTTTTTTCACCTGCCCCGGCGTAATTAAAAAAAAATGAAGGAGCCACTGAATGGAGTATAAGCTCTACAGTGACCCCCACACAGTACTATAAGCTCCACAGTGGCCCCCACCCAGGATTATAAGCTCCACAGTGGCCCCCACCCAGTACTATAAGCTCCACAGTGGCCCCCACACAGT
Source organism: Leptodactylus fallax (assembly GCA_947044405.1). Taxonomy (NCBI): domain Eukaryota; kingdom Metazoa; phylum Chordata; class Amphibia; order Anura; family Leptodactylidae; genus Leptodactylus; species Leptodactylus fallax. The sequence continues at coordinate 16,381,414 of CAMRHE010000001.1, forward strand.
ATTATAAGCTCCACAGTGGCCCCCACTCAGTATTATAAGCTCCACAGTGGCTCCCACTCAGTATTATAAGCTCCACAGTGGCCCCCACTCAGTATTATAAGCTCCACAGTGGCCCCCACTCAGTATTATAAGATCCACAGTGGCTCCCACTCAGTATTATAAGCACCACAGTGGCCCCCACCCAGTACTATAAGCTGCACAGTGGCCCCCACCCAGTATTATAAGCTGCACAGTGGCCCCCATCCAGTATTATAAGCTGCACAGTGGCCCCCATCCAGTATTATAAGCTCCACAGTGGCCCCCACTCAGTATTATAAGCTCCACAGTGGCCTCCACCCAGTATTATAAGCTCCACAGTGGCCCCCATCCAGTATTATAAGCTGCACAGTGGCCCCCACCTAGTATTATAAGCTCCACAGTGGCCCCCACACAGTATTATAAGCTCCACAGTGGCCCCCACCCAGTATTATATGCACCACAGTGGCCCCCACACATTATTATATGCGCCCAATAGCCCCCCTCCGCTTCAGTGCTATTACTATACTCTGGGGTCTCCTCAGACCCCAGAGTATACTAATCGGAGGCCCAGGGAAAGTGATTAAAAATAACAAACTCTCATACTCACCTTGCCTTCCTTGGCATCCTCGCTCCATCCTGTCGTCTTCAGTGTCTTCAGCGTCTTCAGGCCCTTTTCCGACGTCGCTGCTGAGGCCTGTGATTGGGCCTCAGCGGTCACGTGGGGGCGCACTGACGTCATTACGCGGCCGCGCCCTATGTGACCGCTGGGGCCTAATCACAGGCCTCAGTCACATGATGGAAGAGCGCCGGAGAGGACGCTGTGCCCAGGAGAGGTGAGAATATGTATTTATTGTTTTCAGTCACCTCCCCTGGGCTGCCATCTATTGGAAAGGGGCCTGCAATATGCCAGGGCCCCTTTCCAATAACAGTATGTATAGCGGTCAGGGAACCAGGGTTTCCCCAACCGCTATCATAGTGTTCCGGGGCCCCAGCCATCTCCAGCTGGCCACGGGTCGGGATGGTTAGGATCCCGATCGAGCCCCCATGACATGAGGACTAATAGTTGGGGGTTGGGGCCCACCAGTGGATTCATCAGTTCCCCGGTGGGTCATTCCGACCCTGTATGGCAGGCATAAATTATGTAAGACCACGCAAACCTTGTTGCTGCATTGTGGAATCCCTGGGCCAACCAATGTAAAGGTAGTACGGTACACGTCATTCTTTACTTAGTAGGTGGGGCTGCGTATTAGATGGGTCATCATGAGGTACAGGGCTCTTGGCAAACAAAATTTCTTAACAAATTCAAATACCATTCTCACCCTGTGCTGTCTTCTGTTTCCACTGGTCTTGCTTGATCTGTTGGATTTGTTTCTGCAAGAGACTTAAGACAAACAGATTCACACTCCCCTGGTTTACCTGTACACACTGTACCACTGTCACAGGGAGAGACAACAGTGCTGCAGCTTTATCTATCATCAAGTTATCCTTGACTTGTATGGTTGTCTTCTTCGTATGATGTCCACCTTCTTTGGTAGCTCTAGGGCTTTAAACAGATGTGCTAAATATTCAGCATTTTTGATTGGTTTGCCCTAGGACCCAACATAGTCTTTACTACACCTATTGAGCCCATAACTGTAGGCAGTTTCCAAAAAGCATACCTGTAATCTATGTACACAGTCTTACCTTCAGCCATCTTACATGCCTCAGTGAGTGGCTTCAACTCTGCCTCCTGTCCTAATAACCCAGATGAGAGTGGTTGTTACAGTAGTACTTCATTCTGCATGGCTATCATATATCCTGTTTAGCAAGATCCATCTGTATAGAATCTATGAAAAAGTCAAAATCTGTGTTAAGAATGGGGTCTTTCTACATTTTCTAAACCTTGTGTTTCATTGTTCATGTCAAACTGTTTCTGATTTGGGGCCATTATTGATGCTATAGGTACTTGTATCTGCTATAACAGGATTATATTCATGTTTACTATGAGCAATGCATATTCAAACCTCTCAAGTATACATTCCTTTCTGTGTCTAACAAGTACTCCCATTTTCAAATCATACCAGCAGCTGTGCTGTCATCTCATAATACTACTGTAGAACTATATGGCCCAGCAAAGAAAAATGCTGAAGGAAACTAGGTACCGTTGTATTTGTAACTCTTAAAACCTGGCAATACATTTTAATTCATATTTAAATTACGTTTTAAAATGTAAATAGTTTATTTTTTGTTTTTAACAAAATTAAGTGAGTGTATCAAAAGAGAGATCTAAATCAAATCAATATATTTTTAATTTACTTAATTAACCTAATCTAACTTCCTTTTATAGAAAAAAGGTTCTAAAATTCTTCCTAGCAACCCTCAAACTGAGCTATTGCCAGGGAGAATCTGTATACATTTGTATTGCCAGTATGTAGAGCTATAGCATTTACCAAAGGGCTTTTATACCACGTGCAGTACTAGTTATAAAACAACCTTAAATATCACTAGTTAAAACAGAGTTGGCAATTTGAGTATTGTATGCATCAGTGCATGCTGCAAATAAAAATCACATTCCCAACTGTGATTTACAGTAACTAGTGATATCTCTAGCTTTTTTTATAGCTAGTACTGCAATCTTGGCAGCACACAGCAGCCATTGAAAGTCAATTTGTAGGTGGTATAAAACCAGAGATACAGCCATTTAAAATAACCATATTCCCCTTTGGCATATGCTACAGCTATACATACTGCATTGAGTACAGGTGTACAGAACAAACTCTCACTGGCAATGCTTAGTCAGAAAATTGCTAGTGGGAGCTTTATAGCTTATTTTCTATTAAAAGGAAGTTAGAGTGGTGAACATATTTGCAATATACTTAATTAACCTAATATCTCCAACACTATAGCAAAAAAATAAATAAATAAATAAAATGGGAGTACACTGACCTCAGCTTCCAGCAGCAGCGCTGTTTGTCTGTATACATCATTCTTACTTTGCAACATTTTTTCCACACCTGTTGAAACCTTTTCCACAGTGCTGTATCTATTTATCTATGAAGGTCAACAGTACACTGTCCATAAAGCAAGGTGAATACTTCTCTGATTGGAGGGTATAGCGCTTTGTCTCATCTTCAATTTCAGAAACTGGGGGGAATAATTTAACTTTCCGCCTTAAACTGCAGTAAAGCTAGAATCATCCCTGATGCTTTCAGGACTCAAAACCATGTGAATTCTGCGAACTCTACCCACACAGAGTGATTGACAGTTCTCTCTATATGTGTGTGTATGCTAGATAAGCTGTCAATCTTGTGTGGGCAGACAAAGAAGAACCCATAGGATGTCTATGGGTCCTGGCAGAATTTAAACAGCTTGTTATATAAAAGTACTGAATCAATAGAAAATGATATATCCCCAAGCAATTATCAGTGGTTTTTTTTTTTTTTTTTTAATGATACGGCAGATGTCAACTAAGACAATTTCCTGTACATTCATACAAGTTTTTAAGTTATAACATTTAGATACATAAGGCCAAGCTGCTTTTCTAATTGAATATTTTCTCCATAGAATTTACATAGTAGTTACTTTTGTTTGGTAAATAATTAATTTTATATTAATTTATCAAACTAGAAGCATGGAAGTTATGGATTATAAAATTATGGTGATATGGAATGTGCAAGTTATGATATGTGGATGTGTATGGAATGTGTATGTCACTGTATTTATGTTTTTTTCAGGAATATTATGATCACTATGGAGCTATCTGTCGGCGGATGTAACTAAATAGGGAGCTGGAGAAATATGCATCTATTGATTTTGCAAATCAGCTCAGGAAAGGGCTATTTATCATTAGCTTTGTGCTGTTTGTTTCCATCTGAAGTACAGGATAGCAAAGGATTAATGTCAGAGTTGACATGTTACCATAGCACCCACCTGCACACCACATGATGGGTTTCGAAGCACAAACATGTACCTTCTGGCAGTGGTCCAATCAGAGCGCTGTGGCCGTTAATGAAGGGTGTGTCATGGGATGTAACTATGGTGTGCCATGGGGCTGCATCTGGTGGCTAAGACTTATATATATATATATATATATATATATATATATATATATATATATCACACACACACAAAAAGGTTCTCCTCATCACAATTATGTTTCAATTTTTTACACTACACATTTTTCTCAGTGATTTGGCTACTTAGTGGAGGTTATCCCTTGGTGATTTACTTTGATATATAAGGATAAACTGCTTTTCTGACTGCATATTTTCTACATAGATGTGTTTTTATTTATTTAAAAGTAATTACTTTTGTTTGTTAAATAGTTAATTTTATATTAATTTATCAAACTAGAAGCATTGTCAACAAAGTTCTACTTCTGCTTTTGAATATGTTCTGTTTGTACTAATTTATCAAAAATGCTTGCTAACTCTTAACCTTGTTTGTCACTTTTGATTTAGTATGTCTCAAACAGAGGATTTGGGGAGGAGTTATGGAATACAAAATTATGGTGCTATCAAATTCTCTATCTGTGAAATTAAGAAAAATCTATCAGGTAAGAATTTATCTAAAAACAAGTTTCCTCCTAAAATTGCAGAACCATGTACAGTAAGTCAAAAAGTAAAGCTGTTAAAAGTTTACCAGAAATGAAGAGAATTTACAACATAAAAATATAATGTAAAATAGAAATGTAGTATTATTTTTTGTTTAATTTTTCCATTATTTGCTCGCATAGAGTCCAGTGGACACAGTCATGTACAAATGCAATGTATAGTAGAGTGAAAATGTCCAGTATACCCTTCCCAGTCTTGTACATAATGGTCCACTTCACTCTGTCCATCTTAGAGCCCCAAACAAAGTGAAACACTGTCCTGGTGATGACCCTGGAAATGGTGGCAAAAGAGGCCAGGACTATGGGGTGCACTGAAACACAGGCAGAACTTTGTTATACAGAACAAGTGCTTTGCCCTCAATGGTGAGTTGTCTGAGGCTCCATAATGCAAATTGTTGATTCATTTTGGACGAGCATTTTTGCCAAGCTTTAAGGGCGGCACCTTCCTTCCCAAATGAAACACCAAGGATCTTGATGAAGTCTGGTTTGATGGCAAATGGGAAGGGGGCAGAGGAAGACAGTTTCTAGTTTCCAAGGAGCATAGCTTCTGACTTCTTCTACCTTCTGGTCTTAGAAAACCAGACAACTAGGAATCATTGGTCTTGCACACCATAGTATGTATGAGGTTGCCATCACAAAGGCTCGCCATAGCCGTATAACATGAAGAAAATTTTCAAGACACTCCAACGTTAATCAGATGCTGATGTGATTCATTATTTAGTGACAACCAAATCAAGATGGCATAATATATAAAGGATATGCAGTAACAATAGTATAATCAAACAGGTCATTCATCCAATCCCAGATGTTTCGGTTAACAACCTTCCTCAGTGAGAGAGAGCTGGAAATTGAGCTTAATATAAGTTAAATAACATACATAACAGTAATCGTTGATTGTAATGTCAATCTGTATTCCCTTAGTCCAGACAGCAGCACAATATGGGGTATCTCTGCCCCTGTGTGTTGTTTAGGACAGTGGAACCTTTAATTAGCACCAAATTTAAGGTGCCTCCTACTAGCCCTATAAGAGGGCACCTGAGACCTCCCTCCACTGTGTAAATTATAAAGTAACAGGAAACAAGCTTCTAGGGAGGGAAGCCTTGTGCTGCTGTCTGGACTAAGGGAATACAGATTGACATTACAATCAACGATTCCCCTTACGTCCGACAGCAGCACAATATGGGGAGATAGCAAGTAATTCCCCTAGGGAGGGTTTCCTCGCCTTACAACGTCAAGGACTGTCTGACCAAAGGCAGTTGTCTGGGAACTGCGGACGTCTAAACGATAATGTTTGACAAAGGTCAACTGGGATGACCATGATGCAGCCGCACAAATCTGGTCCAAAGGTAAGGACCGGTACTCAGCCCAAGAAGTCGACACAGCCCTGGTCGAGTGGGCCGTAGAAAAAACTGGAGGGAGTAACTCCTGAATAAGGAAGGAAGACCTAATTGTCTCCTTGATCCATGTGGATAGAGTAGGCTTGGAAGCCTTGAGGCCTTTGTTTTTACCCTGCATATTAATTAGTAGGTTTTCGGCCTTCCTAAACGGTTGAGTGCGGGATAGGTAAATCCGCAGACACCTTACCACATCTAAGGTGTGGAGCTTTTCTTCCTCCTCAGAGGTTGGAGTGGGGAAAAACACTGGTAGCGAAATTAGCTGATTGCTATTATAGCATGAGGGGACCTTAGTGTTAAACCCAGGCAAAAATCTAAGGTGCACCCTATCTGCAAAAAACACAATGTACGGTTCTCTAGAAGAGAGAGCCTGGAGTTCCCCTACTCTTTTGGCAGATGTAATAGCCAACAAAAAAACGGTTTTGTAGGCCAAATATTTTAGCTCCGTAGTCTCCAAGGGTTCAAATGGAGGACCGCACAGGCCTGTAAGGACTACCGCAAGGTCCCACTGGGGAACTGGAGATGATACTGAGGGCTTTAGCCTCATTGCCCCTTTAAGGAACCTTGCAACCAGAGGATCCTGAGACAGACGTCTGTTCAAATGAGCGGAGAGGGCCGCAATCTGCACTTTCAAAGTGGCAGGGGCAAGGCCCTTATCCAAACCGTCCTGAAGAAAATTTAAAATATCAGCCGTTGAAGGTTGTAAATTATTAATACCCTTCTTGGAGCACCACTCCATGAAAATCTTGGCTGTCCTCTGGTAGTTCTTATTGGTAGAGTCTGCTCTTGCAGAAGAAAGGGTCTTCAGGACGGCCTCTGACAGTCCTCTATCCTGCTGTAGGGACTGCTCAACCTCCAGGCTGTCAGGTTGAATCTCCAGAGATCCTGGCACTTCAGAGATCCTTGGGAAACCAGGTTCTGGATGGGGGGAAGCCTCCAATATATCCCTCGACTCATCTCCATGAGTTGGGAAAACCAAGCTCTTTTTGGCCAGAATGGAATGATGGCTATCACAGAGACTTGGTCCTGTCTGATTTTCATCAATACCTTCGGTATTATTGGAATTGGAGGGAAGATGTATGCCAGCCTGGACCTCCAAGGGATGGACAGGGCATCCACTGCCAAGGGATTGTCCTCCTGGTAAAGGGAACAGAACGTCTCCACCTTGGCGTTGAGTCGGGTTGCCATGAGGTCTATTTCTGGAAGACCCCACTTCAGGGTAATCTGATGAAAGACTTCTGGATTGAGTGACCATTCTCCTGATACGGCATGACCCCGACTCAACCGATCCGCTACTATGTTCAGGGAGCCCTTGATGTGAACTGCGGATAAATGGGTTAGATTTTTCTCTGCCCATGTAAATATCAGATCTGCCTCCCTGAGGAGGGTTGGTGATCTGGTGCCTCCCTGTCTGTTCACGTACAGCACTGTGGTCATGTTGTCTGACCGGATTTTGACTGCTCTTCCCTTGAGAAGAGGCGAGAAATGGAGTAAGGCACGATATACAGCTCTGAGCTCCTTCCAGTTGGACGAGGTCCTTCTTTCTGGAGCGCTCCAGACTCCCTTTATGGAGTTTTCGTCCAAATGGGCTCCCCATCCCGAGAGGGATGCATCTGTAGTCAACAGGGTCCAAGAAGGTTGGACCGTGGACCTTCCGTCTTTCAGGTGCAACCACCACTTGAGGGAAAGACGGGTCCTGGGGGAGAGTCGAATCTTCTTGCTGAGTGTAAGAAGGGAGCGATCCCAAGCCTCTAGTAACTCCTTCTGGAGGGGACGTAAGTGCCACAAAGCCCATGGGACTGCCTCCACTGAGGAAGACATCAAGCCCAGGATTTTCATCAATGTTCTGATGGAGGCTATCGGCTTTTTGAAGAGGTGCTGGACTGCACCGACCAGTTTCTCCTTCCTTGCTGGTGTCAAGGAGACCTGCAGGCGGACTGAATCCAGGAAGTAGCCGAGGAACTTCCTTCGGGTTGAAGGGATCGTTACCGACTTCTCCCAGTTTATAAGCCATCCCAGACTCTGAAACAGGGACACGGCTGTCTGTAGATGCTGGAGCAGAACAGACTCTGACTGGGCTTTTATCAATCAGTCGTCTAGATAAGGCACCACGAATATCCCCTGAAGTCTGAGGGCGGCCGCTATAGGAGCCACTACCTTTGTAAAGGTGTGGGGAGCAGAGGAGATCCCGAAGGGTAGTGCTGTGAACTGAAAATGCTTCGTGTGGCCGGAAACTACTACGGCAATCCTTAGAAACCTTCTGTGTGGAGGATAAATAGGAATATGCAAATAGGCGTCTTTTAGATCCAAAGTCACGAAAACATCGCCTTGGAGGAGAAAAGTGGTGACAGACTTTATGGTTTCCATACGGAAGTGCTTCTTTTTGATGAAGCGGTTGAGGTACCTTAAGTCTATGACCATTCTCCACTTGTCTGCCGGTTTTGGTACCAGGAAGACGGGAGAATAGACACCGGATCCTTCTTCTAGAGAAGGGACTTCCTCCAGAGCTCCCTTGTGAATGTACTCTCGGATGGAGCATTCCAATGTAGTCTGCTGCATTATAGGCAGGCTGCGAGTTAACACAAACCGATCCTGAGGAGGATGGAGGAACTCGATTGCATATCCTTTTTGGATTACGTGCAGGACCCATGGGTCTTGAATTTTTTCCTGCCAGCAGTTGAAAAAATGGGGGAGACGACCCCCAACAGGAATCTCGGCCACAGGAAGACTGCTCCTGATGTCAAAAGCTAGGCTTCTCCTTTTTATCATCAGACTTCGGGAATCTCCGGACGGCGCCTCTAGAGGAATATCTAGAGCCTCTTTGGGACTGCCGTCCACGACGAGGCGGATAGCCTCTATCACGGCCAGAATTAGATCTACCTCTAAAGGCCTGGGGTAAAGTTTTACCCTTCCTATCAGCCAAGCCCTCCAGGATCTCGTCTAGGGCACTGCCAAAGACTCTACCTGGCTCAAAGGGTAATGCGCACAAATTATATTTTGAGGGGAAATCAGCTCTCCAGGGTTTTAACCATAGAGGTCTTCTTGCTGCAGTGGTAAGTGCCAGAGATTTGGCCGCCAGCCTTAATTGATGGTGGGAGGCCTCCGCTAAATATTCAGCTGCCAGGGAAACCGAGCCTAGAAACCCTAGCAGCTCATCTCTGGAGACTCCAGAATCGATGTCCCTCTCGAGATGAACCAGGTCAGTGCGTAATTTGGCTGACACTTCACAAGACGCAACCGCCACAGCGGTCTGGGCCGAGGCAGCTGAATACGCCTTCTTGAGGGTATTGTCGATGCGCCTGTCCATGGCGTCGTGCAAATTTGATCCATCATCTGATGGTACCATAGTGCGGCGGGACAGTTTGGCCACCGCCATATCCACCTTGGGAGGAGGACCCCATTGATCCCATTGAGCAACTGGGAATAAAGCCTTCAACCTCCTAGAAACCACAAGAGGTTTTTCAGGACATTTCCACTCTGAAGACATTAATTTTTGTAATGTCTGGTCCACTTGGAAGACCCTAGGCCCTCTATAGGTGGACGCGGAGGCTTCCCCGTCAACATCACGATCCTTAGACCGGATGGACTTCAGCAGCCGGCTTAATTTTTCGAGTGGGAAGCACGGCCTGCTGGAATCTTCAGTGGAATCGTCAGATGAGAGTGTCTCGTCCACTATCTGATAATCTTCGTCAGCGATGCATAGGGAGGACTGTGTCTCAACCCGTGGTTTCTTGGCAATCTGGGCGATGGAAGAACGGATCTCCTTAAGAGACTCCTCCATATAGTCCTTTACCCAGGTGACAACCTCTCTTATAGAAGGTTCTTCTGACGGAGGTCCGCGGCATTGGCGACAGCGGGTAAAATCATAGCCGTCAGGTAAAGGGGTATTGCAATCCAAACACATTAGGTGTTTACGTTTAGAGGACTTTTTCCTCCTAAGCCCCTCGCCGTTACCTGATGCAGAAGATGACATCTGAAACATCAAAAGCCACATGACAATGTAGAATAGAAGATTGCCAAGCATCGCTTACAAGAAGAAAAAAACCAAGGGGTACCTTACTTTTTTAAATCGGTCACTTGAAAAAAAGATCCCGTCAGGAAAAACCCAGACACCGCAAACCGCAGCAGAGGAGCTAGTAACCACGAGCTCACCCAGTAAAGGACTGAAGCCCTTTTAAATGTAATACAGCAGCGAGGGGAGGAGCCAAACAAAGAAAATATTCATACAGCGCCAAACAAGGTCAAATGCCATAATGGAACATAGAGGCGCATAAGCCTAAGCCAGAGGCTCCACATACAAGCAGCAAAAAACAAATCTATATTTTGCCATTAAAATTCCAATTTTCAAACTTACCGCACTTTTCCGAGAAAACCGGAAGTAGGCCGCGGTGGTGCGCAAAGGCTTCCTTCCCCGGGGAACACGGGACCGAAAAAAAGGTTCCGGCCGAAGAGGTTCCCCGCTTACTTCCGGGATCGCGCTGCCTGCAGAGCGATGAGCCGGGTAACGCTGCGCTGCGGGGCGGAAAAAGGCCCGAAGGACCGGAGGATCTTAGGAACGTAGGAGAGGACCGAGGTACCCCCAAAAAGGTAAGCCAGGAGCTTTCTTAGGAAAAAAACCCCTAGCAACGGGAGGTCACCAGAGACCTCCGTCCACCTGTCCCACACAGGACAGAAAAAAACACAGTGGAGGGAGGTCTCAGGTGCCCTCTTATAGGGCTAGTAGGAGGCACCTTAAATTTGGTGCTAATTAAAGGTTCCACTGTCCTAAACAACACACAGGGGCAGAGATACCCCATATTGTGCTGCTGTGGGACGTAAGGGGAATAAGTAAATAAGTCTATTGTACAATAGAGCAATTTCATCTGTATACAGTGTTTAAATATATTTTTTACTGATTGTTAGCCCTGTTAGTGGAAAATCTTTAGGCTTTTTGGTCAATAGTTTAAATGTTTTCATTAAATATATATAGAAACTGGTGTTCTAATAGCAAAACACTGATTCCGCCTGAGATAATCTGAAAAAAATCGCCCTTATTTAAGTGTTTTTTGTTGTTCATCCAATATACAGTTTCACAGCCTGCACTAATCTGAAAAAAAAAAGTTTTTATTCTGCTCTGCTCACTCAATACATGGTGTGATGAAGTGTGCTAATCTGAAAAGAGGAACTTTCACCACCTCAGCAACTCCAGTTCTTTACATCAATTAATAGGTGCAACTTCTCTGATTCTGAGCAATCTATGCTTTTATTTTTCGTGCTTGATATGCTCCTTAGACTCTGTACTGTGAGGACGGTGGTGTCAGGCAGAAGCAGACAAGGGGTGTGATTCTGAGCTCTGACACTGGCTGCCTCTGATTGAAGCTCTGAATCACCCCCCCTGCCTGACACTGCCTTTCTGACATTACAGAGACTGAATAGCACATAAGGCACCAAAACTAACTGCGTTTGTTGCTCCGGAACAGTGGAGGCTAGAGAAAAAATTCCAACTGTGCTGGAATCAGTGAAGTGACTATTAATAGATGCTAAGAACTTGAATTGCTAAAGGTGGTGAAAGGTCCTCTTTAGGCTAAAGCCCCACATAGTAAACCATAGCTAAAAAACACAATGGAAAAAATGCAACAGAAATGCATTGTGTTTTTTTCTGCAGCATTTTTCTCTGCAGTTTTTTTCCCCTTATTAAATCTTGTGAGAACGTGACAGGTAAAGTTCTGGAAGGTCACTATGTCTCCCCCAGATTCCTCACTTATGTATAATAAGTGAGGTTGAAACACAGATATCTGTAACAAAACCTCAGCTGTGAGAAGGCCTTTCTGTTAACCACTTCTTGTCCTACTAGGGAGGGGTCTTCAAGCACAGGTGGGAGCTGGGACTCATTAAAGGCCTATAAAAGGTTGTCAAGTCCTCAGTCCTGAGCAGTTCCTGGGGAGAGAGGAGGAGGAGCCGGGTTATGTCCAAAACTTGTGAAGACTGGTGAGACTCCGGTGTGAACTGCTGCCACTGTGTTTTGCCCTGTATGTTGACGATGTAAATGAAGCAAGCCACACGTACATTTAGAAGATTGCCTGTTTAGTTAGTAGTGAGCAGTTTTTGTTACAGTTTTTGCCTGAAGTTAAGGCTTGTTTATTTTCTGCCAGTTTTTTCCAAAATAAACGTACAGGATAAAAACCTGTTGGAACATGAATTTTTGTGTCTGTCTCTGTCTGAGTCTGCTGCTGCTGTCACTGAGCTTATCCTTCCACAATCTATAAGGAACTCTGTAATATCAGGCGTTTTTTCTGCTCTGCTCACCCAATACACAGTGTGACAGAGGGTGCTAATCTGAAAAAAATATTCATTTCTTAAACGCTTTTTCTTTGTTGCTTAGAGATCGATCACTGAACAGGTTATTAGGGCTTTGCTTATTTTCTTGAAAAAGTTCTTTGCAACAAAACAAAAACAAATAAAAGACATACACACAGTGTCAGTATTGTGGGCAATCACTATTATAATTAAACAGTGTGCAGTAAAAAAAAACGACTGGAAAAAACAGGGCAGGAAGCAGGCAAAAGGAGGTGGAGGAGGAAACGCCTGTGCAAGTACTACCGTGTTTCTCCAAAAATAAGACCTACCCCGAAAATAAGCCCTAGCTACATTTTCCAGGTATTTTGGAGTAGGCTTGAAATATAAGCCCTACTCCAAAAATAAGCCCTAGCTAATTTAACCCCTTCCCGACATCCGCCGTGCGATTACAGTGGAGGCCGGGTCCTTAAAGATGGCGGCCGCTCTGCTGCAGAGCGGCCGGCCATACCGGGTCTCTGCGGAGACCTGGAGTTAATGCCCGTGATCAGTGTCTACCCTGATCACGGGCATTGTTCAGTGTGACTTCCCTTTCCCTTCCCTCCCACCAAAGTAGCAAAACCCGGAGTTAATGCCCGCGATCAGAATGGACTCTGACCGCGGGCATTGCTTAGTGTGACCTCCGCGCTTCCCCACCCCCCCCCCTATAGCTGCTATACCGGGTCTCCTTGTACACCGGAGACCCGCAGTTAATGCCTGCGATCAGAGTCCACTGATCGCGAGCATTGTTAGGTCTGTCAGTCTGTGACCCCCCCCCCCTCCCCTCCAAATCGACCCCCCCCAAAGCAGAGTAACTATCCCCGGGGCCGGTCCCCACCGACCCCGTACCTTTTACGTTGCAGGCCGGCTCCTGCGGGTGAGATCGCGGGAGCCAACCTGTTCCTTTGACAGCCGGGAGCGTTATGAAGGCTCCCAGGCCTGTCATAGGAATATTACTATTGAGGCTATGAACAGCCACATTAGTAATAGAGATAATCTCCCATAGTCTGCAATAGGTTGTATTGCAGTCTATGGGATGATTGCAGGTTCAAGCCCCCTAGGAGGGGTTAATAGTAAAAAAAAAAAAAAAAAAAAAAGTAAAAAAAAATATTAACAAAAAAAACAAAATAAAAGTTCAAGCCCCCTCCCACTTTCACTAGAATACATATAAAAATAAAATATTACTGTGAAACACATACACATTAGGTATCCCTGTGTCCGAAAACGCTCAGTCTACAAACTTATAAAATTATTTTACCTCTATGGTGAATGCCGTAGCAAAAAAAAAAATGAAAGTGCCGAACTGCTGTTTTTTCGCTGTTTCACCTCTGATAAAAGTTGAAATAAAAAGCGATCAAATGTGTGATTGTTGTTCATGGAAAAAATTAAGACCTACCCCGAAAATAAGCCCTAGCCCTTTTTTCAGAGCAAAAAATAATATAAGACCCTGTCTTATTTTCAGAGAAACACGGTAACAATAAGAATGTCAGAGGCAAAAGCAACACTATTTCTGGTTTTAGGTGCACTGCCAGTAGCTGCAGGATTGTTGTAGTTCCTAGGAATGAAGATAACATTTTTGATTACTTAGCTCACTCATCTAAGTCACAGGAGGATATTGCATTCGAGAGTGAAGTGATCTTGAGTCAGGCTTTTGTGTTTTCCTTTTCTTCCTCCATAACACGTAAATTACCGCAGGACATTTTTGGATTGTCAACCATGTCTCCTTCATCTTCTTCACTGACACAAATCCCTGGATATGGTACCTGCTGAGAAATCCATTTCTCCTAGTTAGGGCAGCCTTCTTCTTTTTGATAAGCTGGATGAGAACAGCCAGCATTGTGTGCAAGCCGAGGAGGAAGACATGAATGTTGGTGGTGGAAGTAGTAGTGGCAGGGGGTTTGGTACTACTACTGGTAGTCTTTCTGGGAAGGGAGCAAAGGGAGAATCTGGAGGTGGAAATTATGTGGGTTTGCAGAAATCCCATGGCCATGATGTTTTAGCAAAAAGCAGGAAAGTTGTTGAAATTGCAATGATGATGATTCTTTTGCGGGTAGGACCTGGTAGTCAGATGAGCAAGACAAGCTGGTATTACATGAATAGGGTGGAGGCAGAGGTAATAATAATGATTTCAGCTAATGTGTAGGCCCAACATCCACAATGTCTGCCCAGGACAGACCTAAGGGAAGCTTGCGGGGTGGAGGTGGTAGAACTGGTGGTGGTACTGTCTGACACGTTACCGCTGCTACTATTTTTGTGGCAGCAACCACATGCGGCCATCTCCTGTATGGGATTTTTTTTTTTACATTGCCAAACGATAAGTCCAATGCAGTATGCAAGATCTGCAAGCAGAAACTTAGCCATGGCCATGCAGGGACAAATGTAGAAACAACATCTCATACTCACATGAAAAGGCATCACCATTTTATTAGGCAAAATAGACTCGGCAGTGGCACTGGCAGGGAAAGTGAACCCAACTGTTCTACTCCTCCCATAATCTTCCTTGTAGGCAGACCACATCTACACCTAGCACTTTGTTGTTGTCATGATCATCACCAACTGTTTCTCATCCTCCTCTTTCACGCTGTCAGTCATTTATAAAGGAATGTGTGTCCAGGAAACTGCAATATGTGCCTAGTAATTCATTGATTCTGCAACTTAATTTGCACCTGGCAAAGCATGGCATGTGCTCAACCCCAAAGGAGGATACATAGTCAGAAGAAACTCACATACATGTAAAGAATCTAAATCTGTACATATGTCAACTAATTAAAGAGAATCTCAGTAGCGATGTAGAAAAATATATAAAATATAACTTTTAATGTATCACATACTGTATATAAAATCAGTCAAATGAACAAAACATATAAATTCAAACACAGCACATCCCATACTGTTAGATTGGGGAATTATGTAAGTACCAAATACCCAGCACCCTGTGGGTGAGGAATTGAGTCAGGGTCATTATAGTGGAGGAACTGGGAATCTTAGACTAGAAGAGGAGGAGGAACACTTTTTTGCATGCAGAGGGGAGCCTTGATATGGCACAGCCAGGGGAAATGGCTGACCCCTATTTCTTTTAAGATAATAGTGATGATTGATGATGATGAAGACAACCACACTAGCCAAGAACAGCATCATGGAGGCCCCTGGGTCTGTGCACACACTGTCAAGCATGGCAAGCTGTATACTCTGCTGCTTAAACAGAGATAAGTGGGATAAGAGGGATGAGTACTGGATGGTAGTGCTCTTAGACCCTTGCTATAAAGCTAAAATAGGGAAATTATTTGCTGTCTCCCTAAGGAAAGAAAAATTGGAACATTATCAAGATAGGCTGTATACCCAGCTTACCGCAGCATTTAGGGAGACCACTGCAACTGCCAGTCGCATGTGTACCCAGGTGGCCTCTGCCCTCTCCCATTCCACCTCACTCAGCCAATGCTCCACCTCCTCTGCCAGTGCCACAGTTACAAGCATCAGGAGTAAAAGCATTAGCATCAGCAGCCTGTACAGTATCTAGAACATGATGAACCAGAAATTTTTCAGGTCAGCGTGAACTGGAGCCACAACAGTAAACTGACACCCACAGGCTGAACCAGCAGGTACAGTTGTACCTAGACTTCACCTATATTCCAGCAGATAACTGACCCCATTTTGGGCCAATAGTTTAGAGCAGTGGAAGGAGCTGGCCAGGTATGCCATGCGAGTTGTATCTTGTCTGGCCTCAAGAGTAATGGCTGAGAGGGAGTTCAGTGATACTGGTGGTGTTTCAACACCTAGAAGGACGAAACTGTCCGCAGCTAGTATGGAAAGAATTACTTTTGTAAATGAATCAGGCATGGATCTGTGAGGATTTTCACACACCTCCAGCTGATACCGCTGAACAGTAGTGCCACTGTCTCCCTGTATCATCATGTTCCAGTTACTGGACTGCTGATGCTGCCTACTATTACTAAACAGCTACCACCACTGCCACCACTCAGCTAGACACATCCTGCAGTCTGGTCTATCATATCACGTTGCTAAAGCTACCACCACTCAGCCAGACATGTCCTGCTGCATGGTCGATCATATTCCATTATAGCACACTGTTGGTGCCACAGAGTTGGCATGAAAAAAAATAAAAATAACTATTTTGATTTCATATCTGATCCCATTAAGGAATAATTTTTGGTGGCTTATTTTTAAAAAGCCAATTCTACATCACTTTTCAAGTGTCCCACAGGTACAAATGTGTCTCCCGAATGACAAGCCTGTAACACTTAAAAGTCATCAAATGGGCTAATTTTTCTACAAAACCATTGCTTTTTGCAATATAACCGCCATATGTGTCTAAAAAAAAACATGTGCAAGCACCTTTTCCCCTCAAAAAGGAAGGAATGTTTTAAATGTTAAAATGCATAAAAGCGATTGTCAGCGCAGTATATGGTTAAACTCCTCCGCTTACTATCCATTTTTCCATAGACATACAGTGCCTTGCGAAAGTATTCGGCCCCCTTGAACTTTTCAACCTTTTGCCACATTTCAGGCTTCAAACATAAGGATATAAAATTTTAATTTTTTGGTGAAGAATCAACAATAAGTGGGAAACAATTGTGAAGTGGAACGAAATTTATTGGTTATTTTAAACTTTTCTAAAAAATAAAAAACTGAAAAGTGGGGCGTGCAATATTATTCGGCCCCTTTACTTTCAGTGCAGCAAACTCACTTCAGTGAGGATCTCTGAATGATCCAATGTTGTCCTAAATGACTGATGATGATAAATATAATCCACCTGTGTGTAATCAAGTCTCCGTATAAATGTACCTGCTCTATGATAGTCTCAGGGTTCTGTTTAAAGCGCAGAGAGCATCATGAAGACCAAGGAACACACCAGGCAGGTCCGTGATACTGTTGTGGAGAAGTTTAAAGCCGGATTTGGATACAAAAAGATTTCCCAAACTTTAAACATCCCAAGGAGCATTGTGCAAGTGATCACATTGAAATGGAAGGAGTATCAGACCACTGCAAATCTACCAAGACCCAGCCATCCCTCTAAACTTTCATCTCAAACAAGGAGAAGACTGATCAGAGATGCATCCAAGAGGCCCATGATCACTCTGGATGAACTGCAGAGATCTACAGCTGAGGTGGGAGAGTCTGTCCATAGGACAACAATCAGTCGTACACTGCACAAATCTGGCCTTTATGGAAGAGTGGCAAGAAAAAAGCCATTTCTCAAAGATATCCATAAAAAGTCTTGTTTAAAGTTTGCCACAAGCCACCTGGGAGACACACCAAACATGTGGAAGAAGGTGCTCTGGTCAGATGAAACCAAAAACGAACTTTTTGGCCACAATGCAACACAATATGTTTGGTGTAAAAGCAACACAGCTCATCACCCTGAACACACCATCCCCACTGTCAAACATGGTGGTAGCAGCATCATGGTTTGGGCCTGCTTTTCTTCAGGAGGGACAAGAAAGATGGTTAAAATTGATGGGAAGATGGATGGAGCCAAATACAGGATCATTCTGGAAGAAAACCTGTTGGAGTCTGCAAAAGACCTGAGACTGGGACGGAGATTTATCTTCCAACAAGACAATGATCCCAAACATGAAGCAAAATCTACAATGGAATGGTTCACAAATAAACGTATCCAGGTGTTAGAATGGCCAAGTCAAAGTCCAGACCTGAATCCAATCGAGAATCTGTGGAAAGAGCTGAAAACTGCTGTTCACAAACGCTTTCCATCCAACTTCACTGAGCTCGAGCTGTTTTCCAAGGAATAATTGGCAAGAATTTCAGTCTCTCGATGTGCAAAACTGATAGAGACATACCCCAAGTGACTTGCAGCTGTAATCGCAGCAAAAGGTGGTGCTACAAAGAATTAACTTAAGGGAGCTGAATAATTTGGCACGCCCCACTTTTCAGTTTTTTATTTTTTACAAAAGTTTAAAATATCCAATAAATTTCGTTCCACTTCACAATTGTGCCCCACTTGTTGATTCTTCACCAAAAAATTTAAATTTTATATCCTTATGTTTGAAGCCTGAAATGTGGCAAAAGGTTGAAAAGTTCAAGGGGGCCGAATACTTTCGCAAGGCACTGTACATGTCACTTTCACTTTGACATAACGTTAGCTGTGTTTGCTTTAGAGAGCTAGAATTTGGATAGATGGGTTCCTAGAACCCTGATAGTATCATACATAATGTTTTAAGCAAATTTAAGCTGTGGTTCGTACCAAACTTATATGTGATAAATCAAGCCAATGTGATAAATCAAGCACATTTTAAGACTGTCTAGTCTATGTATGCCCTTTCTCAATCTTAGGCCCCTTGCAGATGACCATGGGCGAGATTCATGTGCTATCCGTGTTTTTTGTGGATAGCACACTGACCCATTTATTTGTATGGGCACATGCACACGACCATGCTTTTCACTGATCAGTGTGCGAGCCATGATTCCGCACCGCATCAGATAGACCAGGTCCTATTCTGTTCAGTTTATTTGGAACGGACTCGCCCATAGAAGCCTATGGGAGGCTAAAAACCTAGGACGGCACACTGATGTACTCAGTGTGTCATCAGTGTGCCATCCGTTTTCGCGGACAAGCTAGTGATATCATTAGATGTCGCCTGTGTTTTTTTTATGGTGGATCCACAAACTAGGATCACATACTGATGGCACACTGAAGACACTGTCTGTTTTTGCGGACCGACTTCACTGATGCTGAAGAAACACTGAAGACACACTAAAGACACTCTGTCCTCAAAAACTGAACACTAATTACTAGTTTGCTGACAGCAAAATACACACAGTCGTCTGCAACTAGCCTTAGGATTAGTAAATCTGCAAATGTGTTTGATTTGTGATTCAAATAACATGGCATTAAATACATAAATCATGCACAGAGGAACAATATAACCTTATCTATGCTTTCATTAAGACCACCTTAAAAATTAGACTTGGAATTCATACACAATTCGTTTTTTGCCTGAGCTAATGTTGATAAAATTTCCCTTAATGTGCATAAAACAATAATGGGCTTTAAAAACAGACATTTTAGTACTGGTTTCAGGGTTCACTTTAACAATTTACTTTAGCTGAAAGAATTTTTAATTACCACTACTACTACTAAGCGAAAAATAAAAACAATTTGTAATGTACTTTTAGGAGTGGGTTCTAGACGTTGGACAAACGAAATGGCCCATTTTAACAATATGCCCTCAGTGGCTATTATGGAAACCCCTTAATACATTATCATTTCACTTTCACAAGTTTATCAATAGTAGAAATGTTATGATGCCTGCTAAATTATGAATTTGGAATAAATGTTAGCATCGTAGCAGATGTGAATGACAACAATAAAGGTTTTCATTGCACTGTGATTTACTACAAGAGCAAAGTAATTCTAATAGATTATAAACTGGGAAAGCGATTAAAACTAGAAGAGATTACATCTCACTTTAATCCACCAATTAGTAGAGGTGAAACACAGATACCTTTGTACAATGTGTAAGAGGCAATGTTAATTGACTAAAACAGGAACACAGTCATTTAGCTAAACAAGATTGGGTAGCTTCCAGATGCTTAAAGGCCAGAAAATATATCACAGTAAGGATGGGCTCACATGCTAATATTTTGATGATTGAAAATGATTATACAAGCAATCATTAATGAAAACAACTTTTTGATAGAATCTGAGCAATTATTTTAAAACTATTACCAGAGACTGACATTGGCACACAACTTACAAAACCTCCTGTTTGCATGCGACAATCTCCACAATAGGGCCTCTGCAATATATCATACATATATGTCAATGTGATTGTGGTCTATACCATCTCTGTAGAAGACTGGCTGTTAGCCAGAATAGGAGATAAAAATTATGGAGAACCCTACCTTAATTAACCACTTTGGTACCATAATCAATGCTTGAAGTGTTTTATAGAGGCAGGGTGCTCCTGTTGCAGAGTGCCAGACGTTCCTATGGCAGCCAAGGGCCTAATAAAGGGCTACAATTCAACCATTTTTGGACTCACTTATTAAGCATGCAAATAAACTCTCCACTGACCACATCTCTACCTGTCCCTTCGGTGCCGTACACTAGCATCTGTTGCCCCGAATGGGTCAGCTGCCACTAAATTGAGACAAAAATGTAATGTACTTTAATTAAAAATGTTGCTGCTTTCTGACTAAAAAAAACTTTTGTTTCTGCCACTAGATATCTCCCTTTTAACTAATTTCCTGTTCACTCCCTATTACTAAGGAAGTCCTGTCCATAGATAGATCAGTCTTAAAGAGGACCTTTCACCACCTCCACCAATTCTAGTTCTTAGCATCTGTTAATAGGGACCACTCTACTGATTCCAGTGTAGTTGGAATTTTCTCTCTAGCCCCCACCATTCATGAGCAACCATTGCAGTTAGATGTGTGCCTGATGTGCTATTTAAACTCTGTCATGTCAGAAGAGCGTTGTCAGGCAGGGAAGGGTGATTCAGAGCTCCAATCAGAGGTAGCCAGTGTCAGAGATCAGGATTACAGCCAAAATAGTGTATCAGGCACCAAAACTAACAGCATTGAATGCTTGGGAATGCTGGGGGCTAAAGAAAAAAAAATATCAACTGTGCCAGAATCAGTGGAGCTGAGACTATTAATTGATGTAAAGAGCTGAACTTGTTGTCAGTGGTGAAAGGGGATTCTATCATTAAAAAAAAATGTTTTTAAACTAAAAGGACGTAGGAATAGCCTTTAGAATAGACCTTATTTTGCAGGTCCACGCCGCCGTTTTTGAATTTTTCTTTTCTTCATTATGCTAATTGTGCTCAGAGCACAGCTTGGTCAACGATTCCTCTGTCTTCTGTTCCTGACGCGTCTCCTCCTCTTCGCTTCTCCTCTTACACGAGACCACAGCAAAATGGCCAACGGAACAGCTAACTGCGCAGTCGGCTCTGTGCAACCTGAAGGAGGAGACGCATCAGGAACAGAACAGCACAATTAGCATAATGAAGAAAAGAAGAAAAATTCAAAAACGGCGGCGTGGACCTGCAAAATAAAGGTAAGAGATGAATAGCCTTTCTAAAGGATATTCCTACGTGCTTTTAGTTTTAAAACTTTTTTTTTAATGATAGAATCCCTTTAAGACAGGAGCATAGTGAGTGGAAGGAAGAGAGACTCTTCTGTCTAGACACAGTGAATGAAGAAGAGAGGGATTGGTTTTCCGCAAGCATATCTGCAAAACCCTTTCTCTGTTCACTGGACTGAATATTCTGCATCATCTCACAGGTTGCAGTGTAAGAATACTCTACCTATATACTTGTATCTACTATTAGCTGTTTGTGTGATGTGACAGCTTGGGGAATTAGACTCAAATGGTGGCAGGCTTCTGGTCCTAACAGCGGTGGTTCGTGGTACTGGGCGCCGGAAATATAGGGTTCAGACGGTCCAAGTGAAACATAAAAGTGGCTTTATTACAGCTTAAGGGCAACATAACAAAACAACAAACAAAACCTAGGCCGCCGTTAGGGCCCTAACTCACTTATAGAGCCCCTCACTAGCCTCTGGGGCAATAAGAGCCTGACTTAGTCTTTGTAAGTCTTCTCTGGATCCAAGCCCTCTGGGACAGACTGCCTCTCTGTCCTAGGCTGGTCCACCATTTCCTGCTCCAAGCAGGTTTCTCCAGCCTTCTGGAGATACACGCCCCACCCAAAGGTGTGGCTGAGGGCCTTTTCAGGGCTGGCCTGGGTCGCTCCCTAGCGCCCTCTAGCGCCCTCACAGTGGTTACATATTGAATATTATTTACAGACAGCAAACAGTTTTCCTAACAGCTCATACATTAGATCCCTCTTTTCCTGTGTCAGGGATCTGTTTGTTGTATCAGGCCTGCATGCATGTATGTATTTGCCCTGTATTTGCAGGCCAGTGTTCATGTATCTCCTATATTATGGTCAATTTGGCTGTACTCAGCTATTTGTTTGCTATTTTATCCCTGGCAGAGTTACAAAGTAAAACCAGTAATAGTAGTAGTAATGGATAGGGGAGGTGGGCTGACTGCTCTTTACTGTACATCCCCCAGCCTGATATAAAAATGTAAATTGTGCTTCAGTCATAATGTGATTATTAGCAGTAGATAAACTGATAGGACATCAAGTATGAAGGCTTATACAGTCATAAAATAGACTGCCTAGCAAGACACTGCACATATTCAATAGGCAGGTTGTAAACCCCATTCCCCAAACCATCTACCACAGACCCTGCGTGATTCTAACCATATCCCGTCACAACAATTTTTTTTTTTCTCTTATCTTTTTTGTTGCTTCATTTGGGACATCATACCGTTTACATAATTCAATTTTTATGTTTTCTTTTTCCATATATGCACAGAACAAGACTTCTTGGCAAAAAAAAACTGCTTTCTTCTTTCTGCAGCAGCAAACTCTACTAAGGCTTAGGCCCCACGTTGCGGAAAAGCAGCTTTTTTTCTTGCAGATTTTGTTGCGTTTTTTTGTGCCAAAGCCAGAAATGGATGCAGCAGAAGATAGAAGTATAAGAACTTCCTATATATTTCCATTTCCTTTATAGCCATTGTTGGCTTTGGCTCAAAAAACCGCAACAAAATCTGCAACAAAAAAAGCTGCGTTTCCGCAACGTGGGGCCTTAGCCTTAAAGAGATTTTCATCAGATCTAGAAAGAGATGAAAACTTCCCTGATCCAAGCTGCTTCTCACATAAAAAATGGTACTAAAGATGCAGTTCATATCCTCACTTCTTTCTAGGTGATAAAGTCTGGTTGTCCTCTTGGAACATCTTCATGAAGGTACCCTCTAGCAAATTTTCTCCTCACTTCATGGGTCCATTTGAACTTCTGTTGCAGTTTAGTAACCCAGTTTGTTACAATCTACTCCTTTCACCTTCTCCTTCCATGTATCTCATCTAAAGCCACTGGTTATTTAATCAGTTCTCCAGGACTCCTACCCGTGTACATACTTCTGTTGCTCCTGAGGATGAGTATGAGGTCATGGATATTCTGGACATCAATAAAATTGTAAGGAGAACATTATATCTGGTAGACTACTTTGGTCTATCAATGCTCCAGCTCTTCTCATAAAAATTTAATTTGCATTTTGAACTTATGGAGAGTCATAAAGTGGGTGCTATTGCACTGGTGACCAGTTGACCTCGGAACTTTAACTTTGACAATATATAACAAGAAAACAATCAACATTTTGTAAGCAAACAAAATGTTCATAGTTGGAGGTATGTTTTAAATGTGCCAACAAAATAAACATATGTTCTTGAATTTCTCAAACTTCTTGAAATTATATTTGAATAAATTAAAATCACTTTATCTGATATTATATTGTGCTTACAGTAACCATACAGTCATTTTACGGATACACCCATGCCTTGTATGCGTGTAGCAAATTCTTCAGTCTGACCTACAGCCAAATGCTGGATTTTCCCTTATTATGCTTATGTGCATCAAACCATTCCCATTTATTCCAATCCATATTTATATTAAAATAAATGAACTAAGCAGCTAAATATAGGAAGACTAATAATATACTATATCCAGCAAGAGAACTAATATTTTGGTCAACTAAGACAAAAGAAGATAAAGAGATGTTGTGTTTAAGCTTGATGTTTCATAATACAATTTCATACCCAAAGGGAATTTTGAAAACTTACATAAGGGAGTGTATTTCATGAGAGAGACAAGTAGCGTGTAGCAGAACTTTCCCCTTGGGAATTATCTGCTATGAAAAAGTCTTTCGTCTTTGACATTGGCATTTCTGCACTACAATGAAACACATTTTTTTCAATCCCCCAAGCTGGTTGCCAGGATACCTTGCTCTTTTGTGAGATTTTAGCTGAAAGAACTACTGCAGCAGCT
Organism: Leptodactylus fallax; assembly: GCA_947044405.1. NCBI lineage: Eukaryota > Metazoa > Chordata > Amphibia > Anura > Leptodactylidae > Leptodactylus > Leptodactylus fallax. Next base: position 16,405,600 of record CAMRHE010000001.1, read on the forward strand.
TAGCAACTTGCTTTTAACTAATTAGATATTGCTCCAGTAAGTTATAACTCTCCTTCTGTCCACTAAAATGTATCTTTTTGAGCTCATAAAAGGTGACATATTAAATTATATCCCAGCAATCTGTCACTCTCCTCTTGTGCCGTAGGCTTATTCTGAAGCTGCTCAGCTGCTTTGTGCCAAATTAGAAGACTATAGTTTAACAAAGTCTAAAGCATGCTGAAAAGACAAATGTGTATGTATTCTTCAGCTTTAATGTCGGCTCTCTGCAATTGTAGACACATATACCAAGAGCTTTTGCTTCACTACTGAAAAGTCTTTAATGCCAGAAAATCCCACTTATTGATCCACTCTGCATATGCATCGAGTCTGCTAACTTAAAGTTATGTGTACGGCCAAATCTTTGCTCCTGGGATGCACTATAAATCTCATGAATATGCACTAAGAGGTTTTACTTTTTCTCCTGAAAGTATGGTTGTTTTCATAATAAATTTTTACGTTAAAAAAAAAAAAAAACAAGCAAGGTTTTTGATTCAGTGCATGTTCGATATACTAGGTTGAGCAGCAATTCAGCCTGCAATCAATCCGTGTCAGAAAGATGCAGCCTGATACTGGTGACAGGGGTAGTCAACAGTACAATATGTTACTATGTCCATAAATTAAGTTCCTTATTCCAAGCCACTATATTTATATGAATGCAAATATCACATTCTTATTCATGGACTTTTATTTACATGCTGCTTTACTTTCAGGGATTATTCACTCAAGTGTATATCTCTACATGGGCAACATATTTGTAATATCTGGGATAAAAACATAATATAAATAAAGCTTTTCATGCCATTTTATTTCCATATGATATGATGTGTAGTACCTGTGTGCTCTAGTTTGTAGTTATGCTCTTCTAGGTTTATTTTACACAACTGAGTAAGTGGACAGATGATGGTGAAGGACATCCTCAACAGTGCCCTCTTCATTATTTTATATTGTGCTGATATGATATTAAATGCAACTGAGAGTATGTTATAAACTCTTGCTTCCACCATGCATGCTGCAACTACTGTATGGAAAACTGTAGTCTGACAGATATGGCAATATTTGTTGCCACAAGTATAATTGGAATTGAGCTTAAAGATAGGATATCAGGACTAAATGTGATGTACAGGTCAAGCCAGCACTTCCAAAACTAGTTCTAAACTGCAGACTGTTATCTCTGGATTACATATAGTGATAGCAGAAGCACTAGTCAAGGCACTATTCTAGCTGTTGTCAGGGCTAACTAACTGCATTTTGCAGAGCTGACAAACTGCTCCATTAGCCATCAATGACAGTAAAGAAGAGAATAAAATAGAGTTGGCCGAGAACAGGAACTGACATCACCAGCTCTGCTACTGCTAATATATAGCAGAGGTGGCCTGAAACCTAAGCAACGAGTTGTAAACATTGAGGAGACTTAATGAGCAGTATCCGACAAATGGAGCAAGATAGATAAAGAAACATATTAGGTAAAACACTTTAGTTAGCGTAAACTGAAACTTTAACTCCTTCTCGCTGTTGGAATATTTTGATTTTCGTTTTTGACTCCCCGCCCTTCAAACCCCATAACTTTTTTAGTTTTTAATTCACAGAGCCATATGAGGGCTTAATGTTTGCAGGACACTGTTCTTTGTAAGGGTACCATTTATTATTCTGTACAATGTACTGACAAGTTGGAAAAAAATTCATAATGGGGTGGAATTGGAGAAAAAGTGCATTTGTTTGACTTTCTTACGGTCTTAGTTTTTACAGTGTTCACTCTTGCAGCCAAAATGACATGTTAACTGTATTCTATTATTTGGTACGATTCTGGGGATACCAAATTTATATAGTTTTATTTACATTTTAACCCATTTACAAAAATTTAGAACTTTACAAAAAAAATTTTTCTAAAAGTTTCCATATTCCCCAGAAAATCTTTTTTTTTTTTTTTCCATTTAAACCCAGGGGGTTTGATCACTAATACAATGCAATGCAATGCTAATGCATTGCAAAATATCAGCATTTGTATAACAAGCTTCATACAGCAGCCTGTCATATATGGGAGACAAGCCTAGGAGCCTTCAAAAGGCTCCTGGCCCTCATAGCAATGGAATGCCGGACTCAGCTCTCGCTTCGGGGGCCTGGCAATCCCCGGCAAAATTGCAGGGCCCAGGTGCCACCAGAAAATGGTGCCAGGGACCTTAATGCCTGTGATCAGTGAGGGTACTGACCATGGGCACTAGCGCCAGGTCTCTGCTGTATAATATAGCAGAGACCCGGCAGCTATGATGGCCACTCAGCTCCTGAGCGGCTGCCATATTTAAGTATCCAATATCCGCCATACTATTACGCTGGATATCGAGAAGGGGTTAACTATAATCCTGGTGTTTATATGCTAGATGTAACTGGCAAATCATACTACCCATAATTCTGCCTAATTCTGCTAAATGCATGAAAATAGAGTGGCTTTGTCAGGAACTCTGTAGGAACCGGATTCACTCTGCACAATCTAAGAGAGCTCTGACACTGTCAACACGTGGTATCTGGTTGGCATAGTTCTATGCTGACTGGGTTTGAGGATTGTTTGTTAAAGGGGTTGTCCACTTTTATCAAATAGACTGATGGGTATCTGACTCTTGGGACCACTTTGAAGTGAAAGGGGAGAGGTTGCATGTGTACAGTGGGATTAAAACAACCTTATTCTTGTGAGTAGTGAGGAACCTAGTGCTTGAACCCCTTCCAGTCAATGTTTTAAAAACTATTCTGTTGCTTCAACATAAAACATTTTTTGCATTTTTAGAATGTTTCATTCTTTAAATGAAACATATTTACACCGTGCAGGAGGAGGATGGGCAGACATTGAATATATATGAATTTAGCACTTTTCTTTCTTTAACAGTACAACTTTTAACAAAAGGAAGGTAACAGAAGACATTATTGAAATCCAAGTCATATTTTTTAAGTAATGAATACATGCACTTGGAAACATTCAAGTAAACCCAAGATCTTAACCTGAATTGTGTGTAAAAATACAAGCATGTATGAAATCTCTGCTTAAAAACTATATTTATGGGTATATTTTAATTCACATCACCATTGCCAGATATATAGAAATAACAGAACTGGATATCTTGGTAGCTAGTCACATGATGTTCAGAACACATGAGAATCTCAAAAAGCTTTTAATAAATTTTGATCTGGTAAAGAAAAGTGCAGATGATTTCATTAAGTAGGTAAATGACAATCTTCAAGAACTTGAGGACTGTGCTCTAGAAGTACAGGTCACCCTTTCTAAGAATAGGTTAAATAAAAAGAAAATCATGGCCGGTGAATCTGCTCGAGATTAAGTGATATCAGATGCTATTACAAACAATAAGATTCGAGAGCACAATATAATCCTTGATGTAATGACAGAGAGTATGAATCAATGTTATCTTACTAGCAGAACACTTTATGCTGACTAGGAATATCCCCAACATAAGCAATAAAGGACTTCACACACCAGCATCCGGAAAATTGAGAAAACATTGCCAAAACAACTGCCAATCTGCTCTGTGAGCTAACTAGTCTAGCTTTTCACTGGGACAAACAGGAAACATCCACACTTGAGGAAAACAGTGGCATGGTGGCAAGAGTACAATATGTCATAATATAGCAATAGAACTGGTGAATAACACAAAACTGTGCATCATACTGTACACTATTGCTATTCTATGGTGATACAATTTATTAACTAATAGGTATAATGTGATAAGCAGGGGCATAACTACAGGGAGTACAACATAAGAAGACACAATTATAGATAGCAAATGGTAAATTGGGCCACATTGCATATTTAGCATTGGGGACAAAAATCTTCCAGTTACACCTTTGGTGATAAGGCTACCCAAAATATTACTAATTACTTTATCTTTCATGCAAGGTTGCTTGTGTTTCTTCACCTTTAAGTTTCTAAAACTTGAGATTTATCAAGAACTAAGGCATACAATGTCCCAGGAGCATCTGAAATCTTTTCTACTAATGACAACAGAAAAAAGTCACTCTGATGAGTCCTGATGTGGATGGTGTAATCACCAGTCCTGCCCAGACATTATGGAGGAATAGTACCTTGACGCTTCTGTTGTATATTCCTGGTTTTCTTCAAAACAGTTTTAAAGGTGTGACTGAAGGTAGAAAAGAATGATTATTAGTGGAAAGAAAAAAAATCTTCATCTTACAGGCATTCATTCCTTTACAAAAAGAAAAATGTAAACAAGAAGTAAAAATATACCAATGTAAAATCACCATGATGCACCAAATATTTCAGTTTATTGCAGTATTATGGTATGTAATCTTTGTGCTTTTTATGTTAACCTTGTTTTTCAACAATAAAAACTTTGTTATTGTTTTATGGGGTGGTTTGCAAGTGTTTAATTATTTTGTTTTAACCCATTCCCAGCCAGTTTTCGTTTTTGACTCCCCACCTTCCAAACACCATAACTCCATTATAACTCCAATAACACCATTATTTTTCACAGAGCAGAATGAGGGCTTAATTTTTTCTGGACAAATTGTACTCTGTAATAGTACCATTTAATATTTAGTATGATGTACTGGAAAGCTGGAAAAAAACATTCAGAATGGGTTGGAATTGGAGAAAAACTGAGTTTCAGGCTAAGGCCCCACGTAGCAGGCCGCAGCAAAAAGCAATGCATTGCATTTTTTCCCACAGTGCTTTTAACTTTCTGCTTCCATGTTTCCATAGGAAACTGCCGATGGGGCAAGATGATATTACAAAAAGAAGCTAGATGGATCTTTAGGTTGAAAACGTCAGTCCCAGGGGGCTTGAATAAATGTTTTACATATACGTGCTTCCTCTAGGGCAGTGGTTCTCAAACGAGTACCCCCAAACTAGCAATCACTTATAACTATTAATAAAATAAGGCTTTGTTTGGAGCTTTCATTAATAATTATGTAATGGACCCCTCAGTGACTCCACATGTAAAATAACAACCCCCACAGTGTCATAGTGGCCCCTGTAGAGTATAATGTCCCATAATGGCCCCTCCATACAGTATAATGTCCCATAGTGGCACCTACATGCAGTATAACATCCCATAGTGGTCCCTCCATACAGTATAATGTCCCATAGTGGTACCTCCATGCAGTATAACGTCCCATAGTGGCACCTCAATGCAGTATAATGTCCCATAGTGTCCCTCACACAGTATAATATCCCCAAGTGGCCCCCAGGGGGTCTTATCACTAATGCAATGCATTGTAATGCTAATGCATTGCATTGTATTGTAAAATTGCAGCACTTCTATTACAGGCTGCATACTTATGTAATAGAAGTATATGCCAGACAAGCCTGGGAGCCAATGGCGATTGTCAGAAAAGAGTTAATAAATGACTATTTTTTAACAATAATTAAAAATTAATGTCTTCTTTTCCTAGGCAACATGCTACTAGCCTCCGCTCACAACTAAGATGCTCTTTCATCTCCAACCTCTTTTTTCCAACCACCCCCTCCCCACTTTATTCCCCTTTTTGTTGGTTAGGGCTTTCACAGCATGTTATTGTTAAAATTGCAAAATGTTTCACTAAAAACATTGGAAAAAAAAAAGAACTGAGTGTTTTCTATGGTTCAAGGGTAAGTTTATGTTCTTGTCTTATTCTAAAACATTATAAATGCTGGCCATAAATACTATCACATATGGCTACTAAAGTAAATAAAACTTACATTTTGTTCAATATAGATTTGTTAATAAACCATGAAAATATGTATTTTCTTGTGTACAGAGTACAGTTAGCCTAAGTTCACACTGCCGTCATTCAAGTCTGATGTTCTGATCCGTCATAGGACTAAAAAGCTTCCATTCACTCTAATGTTAAAATCAAGACGGAAGATTTCTTCTGCCTGCATCCAGGACATTTAGACATACAGTACAGACCAAAAGTTTGGACACACCTTTTCATTCCAAGAGTTTTCTGTATTTTCATGACTATAAAAATTGTAGATTCACACTGAAGGCATCAAAACTATGAATTAACACATGTGGAATTATATACTTAACAAAAAAGTGTGAAACAACTGAAAATATGTCTTATATTCTAGGTTCTTCAAAGTAGCCACCTTTTGCTTTGATTACTGCTTTGCACACTCTTGGCATTCTCTTGATGAGTTTCAAGGGGTAGTCACCTGAAATGGTCTTCCAACAGTTTTGAAGGAGTTCCCAGAAATGCTTAGCACTTGTTGGCCCTTTTGCCTTCACTCTGCGGTCCAGTTCACCCCAAACCATCTCAAATGGGTTCAGGTCTGGTGACTGTGGAGGCCAGGTCATCTGGCGTAGCACCCCACCACTCTCCTTCTTGGTCCTGTTGAAAAATAAATGATGGTCCAACTAAACGCAAACCGGATGGAATAGCATGCTGCTGCAAGATGCTGTGGTAACCATGCTGGTTCAGTATTCCTTCAATTTTGAATAAATCCCCAACAGTGTCACCAGCAAAGCACCCCCACACCATCACACCTCCTACTCCATGCTTCACGGTGGGAACCAGGCATGTAGAGTCCATTCACCTTTTCTGCGTCGCACAAAGACACTGTGGTTGGAACCAAAGATCTCAAATTTGGACTCATCAGACCAAAGCACAGATTTCCACAGGTCTAATGTCCATTCCTTGTATTCTTTAGCCCAAACAAGTCTCTTCTGCTTGTTGCCTGTCCTTAGCAGTGGTTTCCTAGCAGCTATTTTACCATGAAGGCCTGCTGCACACAGTCTCCTCTTAACAGTTGTTGTAGAGATGTGTCTGCTGCTAGAACTCTGTGTGGCATTGACCTGGTCTCTAATCTGAGCTGCTGTTAACCTGCGATTTCTGAGGCTGGTGACTCGGATGAACTTATCCTCCGCAGCAGAGGTGACTCTTGGTCTTCCTTTCCTGGGGCAGTCCTCATGTGAGCCAGTTTCTTTGTAGTGCTTGATGGTTTTGGCCACTGCACTTGGGGACTCTTTCAAAGTTTTCCCAATTTTTCGGACTGACTGACCTTCATTTCTTAAAGTAATGATGGCCACTCGTTTTTCTTTACTTAGCTGCTTTTTTCTTGCCATAATACAAATTCTAACACTCCATTCAGTAGGACGATCAGCTGTGTATCCACCTGACTTCTGAACACCACAACTGATGGTCCCAACACCATTTATAAGGCAAGAAATCCCATTTATTAAACCTGAAAGGGCACACCTGTGAAGTGAAAACCATTTCAGATGACTACCTCTTGAAGCTCATCAAGAGAATGCCAAGAGTGTGCAAAGCAGTAATCAAAGCAAAAGGTGGCTACTTTGAAGAACCTAGAATATAAGACATATTTTCAGTTGTTTCACACTTTTTTGTTAATTATATAATTCCACATGTGTTAATTCATAGTTTTGATGCCTTCAGTGTGAATCTACAATTTTTATAGTCATGAAAATACAGAAAACTCTTGGAATGAAAAGGTGTGTCCAAACTTTTGGTCTGTACTGTACATGTTCATACATACTGCTCTTCTTTGCATAAAAAGGGATAGAGGTTTTTCAGGAAAAGTGATATACATTATATACATTTATACAGTATATAGTATAACTTGAAGTTATGCCAATCCTAAATCAGAATTGAATCTATGAAAAAATCAATCTGTCTTCAAATTGGAGGATTACAGTGTAAATGAATCCAATGACCCCATGTAACCCAATATATACTTGATATAATTCTAAAATGAGTTATCCAAATACCTAGTCAAGCAACACTGTGTAATTATATACTGAGATGTTTATTGATGTGTAATATAAATTCCATTTTTACAAGTTGTCACCTTTGTAGAATTCAGTGACAGAAATATGTCTATTCCTTGTTTTACCCCCGCAATATTGACTTGCACTGACAGTAAAGTATAAGGAGTATGATGGATATGGACAACATTATTCTACACACTGATATAAATGAGGTCAGGAAACTATCATAAATACCATTTTGGTCAACAGAATGGAATGACAGCCCTAACAAAGTCAGTGTAATAAGACTACCAGTATTTATGAGTAAAATATCAAGATAAATGGATGTTATAAAGAAGCCTTTTCAAAGAATCCATGTATTTTCTCAGCACATGCATTTGATATGGGGGTTTACTTTTGCTGTTTGCTGCTCAGAATAATCCAGAGATTTTGTTCTCACTGTGTTACATTTTATGCTGAATGTTCCAAAACTTCCCTCATTGTTCTGTACTTTCTTAAATCTCATCTATAAAAGAAAGTATGTATACATGTATAATGTATGCATATTAAGAATAAGTACAGTTTTACTTAAGTGAAAAATAAAATAGATCCATCATACCAACAAAAAACTATAGTATTATTAGTGTTCAATATTTTGAAATATTTGTACTACAAATTACAAAACTAAAATGGTAAGTAATAAGATTTCTACCATATTCCAGAAAAAAAAATGTAGTTGCTGGAGAAAAACATTGGTGTTGTTGGTTAGGGGGTTAAAGTGAAATTACCAAGATAACATTTGTGGCTCAGGGTGTTCAAAAATGAACAACAGAAATAGGGCAAAATACTTATAAGGCCAGTGCCCCATGTGGCATAAACCCAGAGGTTTTGGAAATCACAGCATGTCAATTATACCTACAGAAGTGCCGGCGGTTTCCCTATAGGTATAATTGAAGCAGAAAGTTCGCAGAGGAAATCTCTGTGAACTTTCTGTCTAAATTGCTGTGGGAAGAACCACGATGTGTTGGCGCCACGGTTTTTCCTGCATCGATTTTTTGCTGCAGGATGCCACTTGGGGCCTTAGCCTAATAATGAAAGGTAATCACTGGAAATATAGTTTCTCTACATCATTCTATACCACATGTATCATCCTGTAGTTACACCCAAATACACATCTTAGACAGTATCATCAAAGCTATGGAGGGTGTTGAATTGAGGAGGCTAGAAGGAGGGTGAATGCACAGTTACTGTATCTTTACAGTACTCTAATGATTGTGGCAGTTTGACAATGAAAGTGGAGTTTGGTAATAAACTGTGGTTTGGCTAAGAGTTATAAGGGGTCCTAGTAGTCATAGCTTACTAAAATATGTTTTACTTAATGAGGGAAAGCAGTATTAAGTAAATTTTGCATAATTTGACTGTAAGGGAATCACTAGAGGAGCGATTCCCCAGAAGCTGCTGGAGAACTAGGGGGGAGGGGCACAACGAGACAGTGGACCCTAAGCTGAATCCCCCCCACTGTCCCTGGCTAACTTTCCCGATCTGTCCTAGGTGACAGCCAGCAACCACGTCGACAGTCCCTCCTTATAATAAGTGATCACATAGAACGCAGACAAGACGCACAACAACAAAGGGAGGTCAGCTAGCCAAGGGGTCAGAAACAATCGAGCAATTGCAGCACAGAATCGATATCCAAGAGAATAGTCAAAGTCAAAGCCAGTGGTCAGAAAATCAGGTAACAAGGTAGCAAGGGAAATAATGAAGAGAGCAGGCAAAACACAAGTGTAATAACCGGCAACTTGCAGAGAAGTGACAACCTGTATATAGAAAGTCTGGGCCCAACCCCACACCTGATAGGCACACAGGCTGTCAATCACACAAGCCAGGAAGAGATTAACTCTATACCGTCTAGAGAGAAATGCTTAGAACACGGGTGTGGTTAGAAATCCATTACACTGATTAGGACCATGTTCAGACTGAGCATCAAGAGACTTACACAAAGAACCAAATTGAAGACGCCTCCTTCGCCACAGCGTGCGAGCGGAGGGGGGCGCCGAGACCCGAAACGGCAGAGACGTTACATTGACATTAGACAATTTATATGAATAACCCATCACTTGTTAGCAGCCTAATACTTTACAATATAATAGTAACATAGCACAATTTGTAAGGCTTCAAAAAACATGTCCATCCAGTTCAGCTTATTATGCTGCAATCTCTATCCAGAGGTAGAAAAAAAAAGATATAAGGTAAAAGCCAATATTCCACTCTTTAAGGTAAAAGTTCCTTTCTCACTCCAACTTGACAATCAAACTAAATCTGAGTCAGTGTCCCAACACCAAGAATCATATAATAACCATAACCGTAACATTCCTTCTCTCAAGGAAGGCATTCACTTTTTTACTGAATTTTCCATGACTTTCTCTGGCAGAGAGTTCCATAATCTCACTGTCCTTCCAGAAAAGAGCCTTTTCCATGTCAGTGTATAAACCTTCTTTCCTCTAAATGTAGAGCAGGGGTAGGCAACCTTTTTTGTTCGGCGTGCCGATTTTAATTAAAAAATCAAAGATGAGGTACTCGGAGTGCCGGTCAATAATTGTAAGTCTGACGACCCCTAAACTAAAGTCATATACTACAAACCATAACACAGAAGTGCTGCCATCAGATGCTTTAGGACACATGCGTTTACTGCCATTTCCTGGGACGCACCTGTACTTTCCGATTAGAAGCAATGAAAGTACATGTGCAGCCCCCAATTAGTGGTAAATGTAAGTGTCCAGGACCACCGTATGGCGGCATCCTTATGGTGAATACACACTATGTATCTGGATGCAGATATAGTCTTAGGCAACTGGAACGTTTACTTCAATGTAAAACTGCGTTCACATGGTGCATTTTTGCACAAAAAAAAAATGCCTGTGTTTTATGTGCAAAAACACATCCTTAATGCAGAAAACACACCGTTATACAGAATAATGTCCCATAGCGGCCCCTGCACACGGCATTACGTCCCATAGCGGCCCCTGCACAAGGTATTATATCCCATAACAGCCTCTGCACACCGTATTATGTCACATAGTGGCCCCTGCACACGGTATTATGTCACATAGTGACCCCTGCACACCGTATTATGCCACATAGTGACCCCAGCACACGGTATTATGTCATATAGTGGCCCCAGCACACGGTATTAGGTTCCATAGCGGTCCCTGCACACGCTATATGTCCCATAGCGGCCCCTGCACACGGTATTAGGTCCCATAGCGGTCCCTGTACACGGTATTAGGTCCTATAGTGTCCCTGCACATGGTATTAGGTCCCATAGCGGTCCCTGCACACGGTATTAGGTCCCATAGCGGTCCCTGCACACGGTATTAGGTCCCATAGCAACCCCTGCACATGGTATTAGGTCCCATAGCGGTCCCTGCACACGGTATTAGGTCCCATAGTGGCCCCTGCACACAGTATTAGGTCCCATAGCGGTCCCTGCACACGGTATTAGGTCCCATAGTGGACCCTGCACACGGTATTAGGTCCCATAGCGGTCCCTGCACACGGTATTAGGTCCCATGGCGGTCCCTGCACACAGTATTAGGTCCCATAGCGGTCCCTGCACACGGTATTAGGTCCCATAGCGGCCCCTGCACACGGTATTAGGTCCCATAGCGGCCCCTGCACACGGTATTAGGTCCCATAGCGGCCCCTGCACACGGTATTAGGTCCCATAGCGGCCCCTGCACACGGTATTAGGTCCCATAGAGGCCCCTGCACACGGTATTAGGTCCCATAGCGGCCCCTGCACACGGTATTAGGTCCCATAGCGGCCCCTGCACACGGTATTAGGTCCCATAGCGGCCCCTGCACACGGTATTAGGTCCCATGCAGCCCCTGCACACGGTTTAGGTCCCATAGCGGCCCCTGCACACGGTATTAGGTCCCATAGCGGTCCCTGCACACGGTATTAGGTCCCATAGTGGTCCCTGCACACGGTATTATATTCCATAGCTCTCTTCAGACCCCCGAGTATAATAAGTCCAAGAGAGGTGACAAACATAAAAAAAACAATGCTACTCACTTTTTTCCATGCTCCGCAGCTGCTCTGTTCTCTTTGGCGCTTCTGCCTGTAGTCAGCGACCGCTGATTGAGTCTCTGGGGTCACGTCATTATGCTTAATGAAGTCAGACGCAGACGTGACCTCTGAGGCCCTGTCAGCTGTCAGAAGCGCCTGCAGATCACACAGCCGCCACGTAGCGCAGGGAGCAAGGTGAGTATCACTGTTTTTTATGTTTCATGACTTCTCCTAAGTCTCCTCTTATTATACTCGGGGGTCTAATAATAGCAGTTTTGTTTCGGCCATGTTTGGTCCGATTGAAGCTGCTGGTTGAGGACTCCGCTGCCGTGCCAGGGAAATAAGCCTCGCGTGCCACTCTTGGCACGCGTGCCGGGGGTTGCCGACCCCTGATGTAGAGGATGCCCCATCGCTACAGGTAAAATCCTATATATTTATATATATTTGTTAGATCACCCCTCGATTGTGTTTTTTTTTCCAAAAGAAAATAACCCTAGTATTAACAATAATCCTTGCGTTATGCAGTCCACCTATTCAATTTATTACTTTGGTTATCTGCCATTGAACCTGCACAAGCCCTATTAGGTCTTTCTTGTGCACCGATGCCTAAAACTGTTCACAGCATTCCATGAGCGGTGTGACTAGTGATTTGTAATTATGTTAAATTTAAAATAACCTGAAGCAGAGGACTCATGGAGTCTCCTCATGTTTTTAACAGACCTCAGTAAAAAAAAAGGTCATAACAGATGAAAACTGATGCAAACAGGTCGTCAATGTTTAAAAAAAATAAATAAAAAAATACAGATCAGTTTCTGTAATTTTTTGTGGATTACAAAAGTGTGGCATACTGCACTTTGTGTCCAACAAAAATATATAGAAACAATCGATTTTTAAACGTTAACCGAGAAAGCTCTTAATTTAAAAAAAATTACAATACTTTGTGTTAACATTTAATATATCATCAGATGAATATTTGATAATCCTTCACCTATCAAGTCCCATATTTCCAGAATAAAATAATTTTTCTTTATAACAATGAAATCAGAATTAGACACCTTTTTTTTACAAGACTGCTTGAAGACAGAAAGCCGTAAAGTTTGGCCTTGACGTTTGACTGTTAAGCCTATTTCCGCTTACATTTATAAGACGGATATATCCATTTTATGATATCTATTGTATTCACGTAGCATACAGTACTTCTATTCATTTACTACATAAATTATTTTTAACAAATATTTTTTGTCAACTTTTGTGCTCATAACAAGCATTTCAGATTATAATTCCTTTATTTACATTTTTTTCCACTTAAATATTGTTTGGAAATTCCCTTAGTGAAAAATATGTGGCTGCAGAATAAAGTCTCATTGAAATGAAGCATGCCAGACTCATTTCATGCTATGCTATATAGGCAGTGAAATGAAAATTGTTTTTTTTATGAGGCACTAGTTCTCAATTTCTGTTGATGAAACTCGAAAATTGAAACTTCAGAGTATTGCAAAATAATATTATTTTCTTCATACTATGGTGCTCTGTCCATCAAAACAGCAGGGATGTGAGATACAGGTAAAGAACATTTGCAGGGCAAACACGCTGATAGTTCTGTTAAATGGGTGACGGCAACAGATTTGATAATCACACTGGCCAACATATCATCCAATCCCCCATACATGCATGCTAAGTTTGGCCAAAAGGAACTGAATAGGATGGAGGAGGAAACCACTCACAGACATCTCTGCTATAACTTATCTACCCATGAGCAAAAGGATTGGGCAATCAAATTCCAATTGTCAATTGTTATATCCCCCGATGTTTGATGCAGTTCTTAAGCCAAATCAAAAAGTGGGTCTAGCAGAAAGGAGAGGTATAACTCCTTCCTTTTTATTTCCCATACTTTTGAATCTACTTCTGACTTTGGCACATAAAACTATATCAAAAGATGCCAACCAATTAAAAATAGTTTTATTAATTTTCTAAAGCACTTTTATATACACTGACGAGCAAAAGGGTAACAATGGTTGAAACTCTTGACTTTCAGGCTCCAAATCTCACCATCCACTACAGCTTCGAACATGGCAATCATCTTGGCTATTTCATATATAAATTTGACTTGCAGCTATTTACCATATGATCAGTTATGCAGATTCTTGTCATGTAACTGCATTGTTACTGTTTTGCTCCTGATGGTAGAAAAATATTTTTCTTCTTGTATACTACAATTGACCACCAGTTCTCAGTAGCTCAGTGTGTTATTTGGTTAATTGCCAAGCGAAAAGTCACTGGTTCAAATTAAGTATTAGCCATGAAGAAGATTTCCCAAGAAAAGCGAAACAGCTTCATCCAACTCATCGATAGCGGTCTCTTGGCCAAGAAAATTGTCAAACTGCATCATGTGAATGTCATGACAGTTGGAAGAATGTGGAATGAAGTCCATCCATCCATTCAAAAGCCAATCAGTGGACGTCCGTGCAAAATATCGGAATCAACAAGTTGGCTCACCACCAGGTCTATTTGTTCTGGTACAACAAACACAGCAGTGGAGGTAGCTCATATGTTTCGTAATTGTGAGATCACAGACATACATGTAAGCACAGTGCAATGCACATTACACAAGTCTGGAATGGTTGCCCGAAAAAAGGTGAAGAAGACTCAACTTCAATAACATCATAAGAAGCATTTGCTTGTGTTTGCAAAAAAGTACAAAGAGTGGACAGTAGAAAACTGGAAAGGGGTGATTTAGAGCCAAGAGATGAAAGTCGATAGATTGGCTTGTGATGGGTGCAAATGGGTCTGGAAAATACAAGGGAGAAAGGGTCTAACGGATTGAGAAATTGAAGGAACTGAAGTTTGGTGGAGGAAGCCTGATGATATGGGATTGTTTCACAGCCAAAAGCGTTGGATACTTGACCAGGATTGATGGTGGTATCAGTGCTGAGTTATATGTGAGTATCCTACAAGATAAGTTTCTTTGTATACTCGAGTACTATGGGTATGAAAAGGATGACAGTGTTTCGGCAGGACAACGGTCTGAAGCATACGTTGAGATTAGCGAAGAAGTGGTTCAATGACAATGAAGTAGAGATGCTAGATTGGCCCTCACAGTCCACAGACCCCAACCCAATTGAACATATGTGGGTAGAGTCGAAGAAAAAGCAATATTTGTACTCAAGTGAGTCGACCAGTATGCGCCAAAGTTGGGAAGTGTAGAAGAGACCTGGGATTAGAATTTGTGGATTTACACAATACTAACAAAATAATAAAAATTTAATTTAGATTTTTAGGAGCAAAATAGTAACAATGCAGTTACATGCCAAGAATCTGCATAACTAATATGCTGAATAATTGCAAGTCAAATTATGTATGATATAGCCAAGATGATTGTCTATAAAATGATGGTAGCCTCACATTCAAAGCTGTAGTGGATGGTGAGATATGGAGCCTGAAAGTCAAAAGTTAAATACATTGTTTCCCTTTTACTCATCAGTGTATCTGTATATCTAACACAGAATATTTAGAAGCAACTAGACATAAAGACATATTAAATGGGTTTTCCTATCTAAACAACTTATTCCCTATCCACTGGATCGGCTGTAATGATGCACAAGTGTAGCAATGACAGACACAGGAGGCACTTTGGAGCAGTTTATGATGTTTAGTTAGAAACCCATTTGTAACATACAGAATGGCAATCGTGAACAGTACTGAACAGGTAACTCTTTCCGGTACCCTGTTTTAAGTTGCAAGACTGTGAGGAGGAAGTCTCCTCCCACACCTAGTCTCCCAAAGCAAAATTTGAACTTCTTTGTAATTAACATGTATATTGAGAGTCTTTTAATTAAACTGTTCAGCATACACAGTTTCTTCAGCAACAAGCAATGGCACATCTTAGTTAAGATAGTCAGTCTTTGTATTCACAAAAACATAACCACAACACTTAGCACTCAATGCAGCAACATTAGTGTTAACTTGGAACTGATGTATTGGCCTCTCTAACCATAACTTATAGGTCATAGCAGCCCTCCTTCTCTGGTAGTAGTCTCAGGCCAGCTCCTTCTTGTGGCTCAGGTGGAAGCCTGTCATAACACCATTTACAGTTGCAGTTGCATGGCGATCCAATTGCTGGAATCACCAATTAAGAGAAAGGGTTTTTTTGCTCCCCTTTATGAACAGAACGGTGGTCCAACTGGTGTGATACCACTCCATTCATTTTATTGGGTCTGTTGGAGATAACTGAGCAGTGTGTTTTAGCTATCTCCAGTGGTTATGTTGAAATTAATGGATGAAGCATGCCTGTCCAACCACCACTCCATAGAAATTTGCTGCTGTTTACACTACTGCTAAGTGTGTACCTAGCCTAAGCTTGTTGAGACAATAATAACTGACAGTCATGTGGACAATATTAGGGATTACAAGTTTGATACCTTTAAACATGCAAGTTCGACATATTTGTAATGTAATCTGCATGGCTGACATGGCTGTACATAATGAAAAACAGACTTTTAATGACACTGCACAACTTTGTGGAAGAGTGAAGAAATCAGTCGATACCTTTTAGAGGCTAACTAAGTATATTTGATGGTAAACTTTCGAGAGTACTAGCTCTCTTTTTCAGACATGGTGTTATACAAGAAACTGAAAATTCACAGACTTTTTATACACAAAAGACATGGACCTTCAAAGGATCTTAGAATCTTTAAAAATAACAAAATGCAATATAAGTAGAGAAGTTATTACAACAGGTCAAGAAATAAACAATCTGGAAAGTTGTGGGGCGTGATGGAGGGATCAGTAATTCTTGCTGTTATCTGTTTGCTATTAGGTGGTGATTTGTGACCCTCACAGTTCATACATAGTGTGACATGAAACTGGCATGAATATTAAGTCCAAATTGCAGAGTTTGAAATTTTTGCATTAACTTATATTCCCATTCCTTTCTCTCCCTCTGCGTCTTAAAATGTCCCATTAAAACCACAACCCGCAAATCTTCAATAGAGTGGTCTTCTCCAGAGAAATGTGTGGCCACTGGGAGTTCTGTTCTGCTGTTATTAATGGTGAATCTGTGTCAGTTCATGCGCTGACTAAGTCTCTGCTCTGTTTTCCCCACATAGAGGCCTGTGGTGGGACATTGCACAAACATTATGAGATACACAACATTGGAAGACCTGCAGGAAAATGTCCCGATAATTCTGTGCTCCTGTTGTGACTGTGGGACAGGTACACTGTCAGCGGTGTGGATGTGCCTGCAGGTCTTGCACCTGTTTTGCAGGCAAGGTGAGGTGCCATTTTCAGTTGGGGCCTTCAGGGCACTCCGGACAATAATACGCTGCAGGTTTGGTGGTTGCAGAAAGAAAAGGAGAGGGTGGACTGGAAATATGTCTTTGAGTCTGTTGTCCCTGTGTAGCACAGGTTGGAGCTCCTTGGCAATCCTTCATAGGATCTCCAGCTTCTTGTATAACACCATGTCTGAAGAAGAGAGCTAGTACTCTCAAAAGCTTACCATCAAATATACTTAGTCTCTAAAAGGTATCGCCTGATTTCTTCAATTTTCCACTACTTTCTATGGCTAACACGGTACAATATTATACTACTGCACATCTTTGTAAAAGTCTCTCATTACTAATACACATTTGATGGCCAGACACAACTTCTAGCAATAACAGCTGATTGCCTAGGATTAAAGCTAAGGCTCCACAATGCGGAAATGCTGCATCTTTGACTGCTGTTAAACTGCAGTGGAAAAAAATTCTGCGTTTTTGGGTACCAGCAAAATGAATGAGATTTTGGTTAATCTCATTAACACATTGTGGAAAAAAAAGCTGCATAAAAGCCGCGTTTTTAAAAAAATGCAGCATGTTAATATTAGCTGCAGAATTGCAAGTATTTCCCTATAGATTTCATAGGGAAAGAAAAAATGCAGCAAACACTCAACAAAAAATGCTGTGGAAAAAAGTTTTTTCCTGCAGTGGTGTTTTTTTTTTTTTAACCGTGTTTTGCTACATGGGGTCTTAGCCTAAAGAAGCCATACCCATGATTAGCTGACTGCTGAGATGTCTCCTTTTTAATATAAAACCTTTGGGTGGAACCTTAATAGGAACTTAGAGAGCTAGTCTAACAGGTTTATTTTTCAGGTGCCACATAAACAGATAATACAAACCCATTAAGCTGTAGAAAGTACAATATTTCAGTGCACACTTGCAGGCAGAAATGTTCACTTAATGTTCACTTTTGGTTTTCCCCACTGTGTGTCTTTGCTGTACAAAATTGTTTTTGTTGTTCTTAAAACTACAATATTGCATATCTGTTACAGTTTTCCTGTAGGTTTTATTCTTTTATGAAAGATGAAAAATGTTACCGTGAGAAACATATGAATGAAATGTATAAATGTATAAATGCAACTAGATTTCAGTTGTGAAAATGACCTTAGACATATTCTTAAGGCTGAAGTCCCATGTTGCAAAAAAAAAAAAAAAAAAAAAACGCTCACGTTTTTAAAAATTGCAGCATATCAATTATACCTGCAGAAATGCTGGCGTTTTCTGTATAGGTATAATAGGGGCAGAAAATCCGCAGAGGAAAACTGCGAAAATGCAATGAAAAACGTTTTGGAAAAAAACACAATGCGTTTTTCTGCAGCGTTTTTTTGCCGCGTTTCTCAACATGGGGCCATGTTGTGGTGTCATTTGAAGTATTTTTTTGTTAGCTTGCTTCAGACTTGTAAAACTGTGTGCCTACCTGTCTGGCATTGACTGCCATTGAAAGAACATAAACACTTTTTTTTGTAAGACTACAGTGCTATAACATACAATTTAAATGTATATTAAGATTACATGTTTCTGCACACATTTAACTAATGTTAGTCAAGGGGTACGTTATGCATCATAAAAGTTCCTGGGAAAGGCACTGAATGTAGAGCCCCTTTGTGGTGTGAATCTAGCCTTATTTCCATCTGACAAGCACTAAACAACAAGCAAGGTCAGAGAGCCTCATAGGACAGTATGTAGTGCCAGTGTATATTAGTCTAAAAACAGAAAGCAATGCTCACTTTCAACAGCTATCTGAAGAAGAGGTTTTTTAGCATCAAAATAAATTATATACTGGAAATTTAATAAAGTGCAATCCTGCTTGTACTTGCTGGACTCGAGTTCTTACAGTTACATAGTTAATGAGTTGAGGACACTTAAGTAATGCTTCTGAACTTTGTGAATAAAAGGTATTGGTCCATGTTTCCTTGTTTGCATTATTCCCATCTGAGACCTATATTTGATACAATTTTGGCCAGTTGCAATTATTCGCTTAATACTATATTACTATCATATTATATTTAACTTACAGAAATACCCATATACTGTTACTCTAAAACGAGTATTTTGTATTTTGTTCAGTCAACAAAAAGTTTTAATGTATTAAAGGTCATTTCTTAGATGTTAATTAAATTAAACAAATCTGAGTTTAAATACACTCAGAAGAAGGAAAATTGAGGTTAGGTGCCTAAGTACTTTTAAATGATCAGGCCTGCAAGCTTTAAATAGCTGAACACTGCTGAAAAGCCTACAGAGCAAGTGGAATGCATTATGCAGAAAATGCATCTAGCTTCGTGCTGCTAATTACATATTAAAAAAGGATAAGCTATTGCATTTACCATGTTGTGAATGTAAGTAATAGATTTCATGAACTCATAAAGTCCACAGACTGCAGAAAAACATAAATAAGCAAGTGAAATGCGAGCCAAAGAGACGACCTTAAAATGTAAAATTCTAGTGTTGACATTCTGCTCGTTGACTAAATTTGAATATTTCTCCTAGTTTGGCATTCAAATGAACTCTGCAACATAAATTAGCAGGAAGTGCCAAGATTTCAGAAATAAAACATAAAATCTACTGCACAGAACAAAATAGGTAAGTAAACTGTAGTCTGTAGCTTTTCATTAAACCTTGCAGAAAAAAATTAGATCCAGACCATTAACATTGTATATTGCCATAAATCAGTATATCTAATTAACTGTCTTATTGCCTTTCACTTTAGCATTCATTAACCTGGTATAAAATCAAGATCATGCTCACATTTTGCCTTTGTAAACCTATTCATTGCTGTATCTGCTTTTGGAAGGAAAACAATGATTTTTGACTGGTTTAATAACTGGTAACTTGTAAACAATAGTTACTTTTTTGGAGCATTGATTGATTTTGTAGCATGTGAATTGGTGATTCAGAAGAAAACAAGATTTTAGAGGTTATGCCATAGCCCGTTAAAGCAGGGCCATTTTAACACATTGGTGGGCCCAGTGCAAAGGTTTCATAAGTGGGCCCCCCTCACCCCATCACAACCTGCTATTATACCCATCTGAAAGCTGCCAAAAACTTATATGGTGACTTTCAATAGGTGAAAATGTGTTATTTGACTGAGGGAACTTCCGTCTGTCAGAAATGTTTTATACGTTCATCTCTAGTAATAATCGTTATTACTTTTATTTTTGCATGTAATGGATATCGCTAGAGAGGCAGTCGGCGTATTTTACTCTATAAAGATCAGGTATGGACAGGACAAGGACAGGGTCAAATGTAAACTTTATTGATGTGTTGTGCAAGTGTTTGGTGCAACTCTTTTGGCACTGCAACCTAGACGATGGCAAACGTCTGGGTCACTGCGCCAATAACTTCCTGGTTATGTTATGTTCAGAGGGGTATTACATAAAATACTCCTGTTATTAGGCTATGTGCGCTGCAGCAAATTTAGCTCCACCCATTTCTATGTTGACTCTGCCCATTCTCATCAATTTTTCTATGTGCCCCCCATTCAGTATAATCCTCCTACAATCACCCTAACATTATATGCCCCCACATTATAATGTTCCCTTCCAATTGCCCCACAGTATGAAGTCTCCTCTCCTGGTGCCTCAGTTTAAACTGGGGGCAACTAGAGGGGACATTAAACCGTGGGGGTTGCTGGAGGCAGACATGTGCCCCTCCAGCTACCCTCACGGTTTAATGTCCTCCTCCAGTTGCCCCCCAGTTTAATGCCCCCTTCCAACTTGTCCCCAGTTTAATGTCCCCCTCCAGCTGCCCCCAGTTTAATATTCCTCTTCATCTCCCCTCAGTTTAATGTCCCCCCTTCATCTGCACCCAGTTTGATGCCCCTCTCCATCTGCCCCCAGTTTAATGTCTCCCTTCATCTGCCCCCAGTTTAATGTCCCCCTTCATCTGCCCCAGTTTAATCTTCCTCTTCATCTCCCCCCAGTTTAATGCTCCCTTCATCTGCACCCAGTTTGATGCCCCTCTCCATCTGCCCCCAGTTAAATGTCTCCCTTCATCTGCCCCCAGTTTAATGTCCCCCTTCATCTGCCCCAGTTTAATCTTCCTCTTCATCTCCCCCAGTTTAATGCCCCCTTCATTTGCCCCCCTAGTTTAATGTCCCCCCTCCATCTGCCCCCAGTTTAATGCCCTCCTCCATCTGCCCCCAGTTTAATGTCACCCTCCATCTGCCCCCCTAGTTTAATGTCTCCCTTTATCTGCCCTCAGTTTAATGTCCTCCCTTCATCTGCCATGAGTTTAATATGCCCCCTTCATCTGCCACCAGTTTAACATAATAAAACAGTAATACTCACTTCTCCTCGCTCCGCTGCTACTCTCTGAAGTCTCTTCTCCCGGACTGTTTGGGAAGCTGCAAGCACGATGTGTGTGAGGTCATCGCGGACAGCTCCTGCTTTATCACTGTATTTAACTCATCTGCATCCGGAGAGCATGCAGATGAATTGATACTGGAACATACCTCCTGCTGACCGGGACAGGACCCGGAATCCCGGACGGTTGTGAGGTATAACCAATGGGGACCCCAGTACCATAGGGCCCGGCGCAAGTGCACCGTTGGCCCTATAGTTAAAGCGGCCCTGCGTTAAAGGCACAGTGGCAGCCTACAACTATTCTAAAATTTAACCTAGATCACTTTTAGGCCGGGGCCACAGTGGAAACGCTGTGGCAAAAACTGTGCTGTTTTACAGTCCCTGCAAAGTGGATGAAATTCTAGTGAATCCCATCCACACATTGCAGAAAAATATGTGCAGCAGAAATGCTGCGATTTCCAAAACCGTTGTATTTTTGAAAATCACAGTATGTCAATTATACCTACAGAAATGCCGGCGGTTTCCCTATAGGTATAATTGAAGCAGAAAGTCTGCAGAGGAAAACTCTGCAGACTTTCTGTGAAAAGTGCTGCAGGAAAAAACCACAATGCTTTTCCAGCTAGGTTTTTTCCATAGCGCTTTTTTGCTGCAACCCACTACGTGGGGCCTTAGCCTTAGTATTGGAATAAAGAGTGACATTCCAGTAATTTTTTTTCCTTTCAGCATGTATTTTTTCTCCAATTATATATATGTCAATTATATATATACAGTCATATGAAAATGTTTGGGCACCCCTATTAATCTTAATCATTTTTAGTTCTAAATATTTGGGTGTTTGCAACAGCCATTTCAATTTGATATATCTAATAACTGATGGACACAGTAATATTTCAGGATTGAAATGAGGTTTATTGTACTAACAGAAAATGTGCAATATGCATTAAACCAAAATTTGACCGGTGCAAAAGTATGGGCACCTCAACAGAAAAGTGACATTAATATTTAGTAGATCCTCCTTTTGCAAAAATAACAGCCTCTAGTCGCTTCCTGTAGCTTTTAATCAGTTCCCGTATCCTGGATGAAGGTATTTTTGACCATTCCTCTTTACAAAACAATTCCAGTTCAGTTAAGTTTGATGGTCGCCGAGCATGGACAGCTCGCTCAAATTATCCCACAGATGTTCAATGATATTCAGGTCTGGGGACTGGGATGGCCATTCCAGAACATTGTAATTGTTCCTCTGCATGAATGCCTGAGTAGATTTGGAGCTGTGTTTTGGATCATTGTCTTGCTGAAATATCCATCCCCGGCGAACTTCAAATCGCACTGATTCTTGTACATTATTCTCAAGAATCTGCTGATACTGAGTTGAATCCATGCGACCCTCAACTTTATCAAGATTCCCGGTGCCGGCATTGGCCACACAGCCCCAAAGCATGATGGAACCTCCACCAAATTTTACAGTGGGTAGCAAGTGTTTTTCTTGGAATTCTGTGTTTTTTTGGACGCCATGCATAACGCCTTTTTGTATGACCAAACAACTCAATCTTTGTTTCATCAGTCCACAGGACCTTCTTCCAAAATGAAGCTGGCTTGTCCAAATGTGCTTTTGCATACCTCAGGCGACTCTGTTTGTGGCGTGCTTTCAGAAACGGCTCTTCGCATCACTCTCCCATACAGCTTCTCCTTGTGCAAAGTGTGCTGTATTGTTGACCGATGCACAGTGACACCATCTGCAGCAAGATGATGCTGCAGCTCTTTGGAGGTGGTCTGTGGATTGTCCTTGACTGTTCTCACCATTCTTCTCTCTGCCTTTCTGATATTTTTCTTGGCCTGCCACTTCTGGGCTTAACAAGAACTGTCCCTGTGGTCTTCCATTTCCTTACTATGTTCCTCACAGTGGAAACTGACAGGTTAAATCTCTGAGACAACTTTTGTATCCTTCCCCTGAACAACTATGTTGAACAATCTTTGTTTTCAGATCATTTGAGAGTTGTTTTGAGGAGCCCATGATGCCACTCTTCAGAGGAGATTCAAATAGGAGAACAACTTGCAATTGGCCACCTTAAATACCTTTCTCATGATTGGATACACCTGGCTATGAAGTTCAAAGCTCAGTTAGGTTACAAAACCACAAATTTACAAATTTTGTGCTTCAGTAAGTCAGTAAAAAGTAGTTAGGAGTATTCAAATCAATAAAATGATAAGGGTACCCAAATTTTTGCACCGGTCAAATTTTGGTTTAATGCATATTGCACATTTTCTGTTAGTACAATAAACCTCATTTCAATCCTGAAATATTACTGTGTCCATCAGTTATTAGATATATCAAATTGAAATGGCTGTTGCAAACACCCAAATATTTAGAACTAAAAATGATTAAGATTAATAGGGGTGCCCAAACTTTTTCATATGACTGTATATGTCACATATGGCCCGTCCTAGCACATGACGTGTGTGTTTCTGTCAGGGGTTCATTCACTCAATCTTGCACTCACCCTTCGCTCAGGCTGCAAAAATGAGCGTAAAGCACACCCCCCAACACAGTCTGAACATTCCAGATACACAACACCACCACCTACTGATTTTAGGAGATAGTAGGAATCCCACTGACATATGCACAAATCTTTCTAACAGTCAGACGCAAGAAGACATTAAAAGGCAAAGGATCTGTAGAACATATGCAGACCACCATTAAATTGAATGCTTTATTCCCTTTTTTCCCTCTTATTTCATATAAAGGTAAGTTACAAAATATCACTGTCACCCATTCACAGCAATTAGTGTAAATGTCACTAGAAAAAGCTCAATGAAATCCTCCCTTCTCTACCACTGTTTGAGCACTGTTGTCAATGGATATGACCTGTAGTCCATCTTCATTCAGGATGAGTGTGCTAAGTGGGGCACATTTATTAAGTTACGTCTTTTTTATGGTGTAACTTGTGCCTTTTTGAGGTATTTTACTGTGCTACACTTCATTTCTGAAGCCTTTGTGCCTTTTTTCACATTGAAATGCTGCTCTCGCCATTTTTTGCTTTTTGGTGAGAAAAGGGGACATGGCCTAAATGGATATCCTTTTTACGCTGTATTTATGACTTTTTTAAAAAAGGCACAAAATAGGCGCAAATGCATGCCAGTGCTTGGGCAGTGTAAAAGAGCCCATCAGGTTAGAATGCATTAGAAAGTGGCGGTTGTGCAATTTTTCAACACTTGCACTTTTTCGCACAAAAAACGCACAAAGTGCACATGGCCAAAAAAGGCGCATCTTAACTAACACGTGAACAACATTTAACAAGGAGGCGCGCCTACATCATAAATAAGCACCACAGTAAAACTAGTTTAAAAAAAGGCGCTTCTTAACTAACACGTGAACATTTAACAAGGAGGCGCGCCTACATCATAAATAAGCACCACAGTAAAACTAGTTTAAAAAAAGGCGCACCTGCAAAAAGTATGGCCAAAAAAGGGGCAGATGATAAATAGGTTAGGCCCCTTGCAGACAACCGTGCAGACAACTGTGGTGTGGGTCAGTGTACTATCCGTGTATTTCATGGATAGTACACTGACCCATTCTTTTCTATGGGCCCGTACACACGACCGTGAATTTCACGGTCCCATGTGCGGGCCGACAGTCCAGGTCGCATCAGATAGAACAGGTCCTTTTCTTGTCCTATTTTGTGGCCCGTGCTTCTGCGGCTCCTTTCATTAAATGAAAGGAGCCGCGGAAGCACGGCATGTGCCAGGGTGGCACATGGGGACATCCATGGCCTTAGGCTAGTTGCAGAATGACCATGTGTATTTTGCGGTCAGAAAACTAGTAATTAGTGTTCAGTTTTTGCAGACAGACTGTCTTCAGTGTTTCGTCACCATCAGTGAAGTATGTGTGCAAAAACTGACAGAGTGTCTTCAGTGTGCCACAGTGTGCCATCAGTGTGCCATCAGTGTGCCATCCTAGTTTGCGGATCTACCAAAAACAAAAAACAAAACACAGGAGACATCTAATGATATCTCTAGCTTATCCGCAAAAACGAACGGGACACTGATGACACACTGAGTACATCAGTGTGCCGTCCTAGGTTTTTAGTCTCCCTTAGACTTTTATGGACGAGTCCATTCCACAAACACTGAACAGAAAAGGACTTGTTCTATATTATGCAGCACGGACTCACACACTGATCAGTGGAAATCATGATTGTGTGCATGTGCCCATAGAAATGAATGGGTCAGTGTGCTATCCAGGAAAAACACCGATAGCACACTGATCTCGTCCATGGTCGTGTGCAAGGGGCCTTACCTATAGGTTTGTATAAGATTAGGGCTACATAACCATGTAGGAGCAGGTGCAATGCTTGAGTGATTTATTTTAGGAGTAATGGCCAATGTGGCAGTTAGAAAGTGCACAGAGCAAGGTGCACCTTAAAAATATAGTTTTCCCTAGTGAGTAGACAGTCACATAGTAAGGACTGCCCACTCTGGTCATTGCAAGCTGAAAATGTAATGGTGCTGTTGGGATGCAGATCTTGACAGAGATAGGAGATAGGTGAAGTCACAGGTACAGTGCAGATGGTTCATCTGCATGGTTGTTCAAGTTTTAAATAAACGTTGTATTTTGGGAAAACCCCTTTAATACCAAAAGGTTCCGTGCCTATATATAAAAAAAACAAAAACAGGTGTTTCAAATACAAGCAAAACAGTTGCAAAATAAAAGGGAGAAAAGGGACAAAAAAAGTCCTCTAAATTCCAATTCTATGGAGCCTGGAGGATCTCAGATAGGGGTTGACCAGCACCCAGCGATTGCTGCTTCAAAAAGCTGTGACAAAGTTTTCTTAGTATCAACAGGGAATTCTGACCACAGACCATGTGTCACAGAACCACAGGGGTTTTTCCTGTGACCACAGAAAGATAACAATACTTAATCCTGAATACATCATAACTATCACATACAGTCATATGAAAAAGTTTGGGCACCCCTATTAATCTTAATCATTTTTAGTTCTAAATATTTGGGTGTTTGCAACAGCCATTTCAATTTGATATATCTAATAACTGATGGACACAGTAATATTTCAGGATTGAAATGAGGTTTATTGTACTAACAGAAAATGTGCAATATGCATTAAACCAAAATTTGACCGGTGCAAAAATTTGGGTACCCTTATCATTTTATTGATTTGAATACTCCTAACTACTTTTTACTGACTTACTGAAGCACAAAATTGGTTTTGTAACCTCACTGAGCTTTGAACTTCATAGCCAGGTGTATCCAATCATGAGAAAAGGTATTTAAGGTGGCCAATTGCAAGTTGTTCTCCTATTTGAATCTCCTCTGAAGAGTGGCATCATGGGCTCCTCAAAACAACTCTCAAATGATCTGAAAATAAAGATTTTTCAACATAGTTGTTCAGGGGAAGGATACAAAAAGTTGTCTCAGAGATTTAACCTGTCAGTTTCCACTGTGAGGAACATAGTAAGGAAATGGAAGACCACAGGGACAGTTCTTGTTAAGCCCAGAAGTGGCAGGCCAAGAAAATTATCAGAAAGGCAGAGAAGAAGAATGGTGAGAACAGTCAAGGACAATCCACAGACCACCTCCAAAGAGCTGCAGCATCATCTTGCTGCAGATGGTGTCACTGTGTATCGGTCAACAATACAGCACACTTTGCACAAGGAGAAGCTGTATGGGAGAGTGATGCGAAAGAAGCCGTTTCTGAAAGCACGCCACAAACAGAGTCGCCTGAGGTATGCAAAAAGCACACTTGGACAAGCCAGCTTCATTTTGGAAGAAGGTCCTGTGGACTGATGAAACAAAGATTGAGTTGTTTGGTCATACAAAAAGGCGTTATGCATGGCGTCAAAAAAACACAGTATTCCAAGAAAAACACTTGCTACCCACTGTAAAATTTGGTGGAGGTTCCATCATGCTTTGGGGCTGTGTGGCCAATGCCGGCACCGGGAATCTTTTTAAAGTTGAGGGTCGCATGGATTCAACTCAGTATCAGCAGATTCTTGAGAATAATGTACAAGAATCAGTGACGAATTTGAAGTTACGCCGGGGATGGATATTTCAGCAAGACAATGATCCAAAACACAGCTCCAAATCTACTCAGGCATTCATGCAGAGGAACAATAACAATGTTCTGGAATGGCCATCCCAGTCCCCAGACCTGAATATCATTGAACATCTGAGGGATAATTTGAAGCGGGCTGTCCATGCTCGGCGACCATCAAACTTAACTGAACTGGAATTGTTTTGTAAAGAGGAATGGTCAAAAATACCTTCATCCAGGATCCAGGAACTGATTAAAAGCTACAGGAAGCGACTAGAGGCTGTTATTTTTGCAAAAGGAGGATCTACTAAATATTAATGTCACTTTTCTGTTGAGGTGCCCATACTTTTGCACCGGTCAAATTTTGTTTAATGCATATTGCACATTTTCTGTTAGTACAATAAACCTCATTTCAATCCTGAAATATTACTGTGTCCATCAGTTATTAGATATATCAAACTGAAATGGCTGTTGCAAACACCCAAATATTTAGAACTAAAAATGATTAAGATTAATAGGGGTGCCCAAACTTTTTCATATGACTGTATGTACATACATAAACAATACAATTTAATGATAGTATATACAAGTAAGGATTTCCATCACAAACCCTGTACTAACATGACCTTATTTGGTTCTGAAAATGCCTTCTCTCAATTTGGGTATTGTGATCTCATATTGGCCTGCTGGAAATTGCATGGCTTTCTGTGTTCTGCAATAGTTACAATCTCACTTCCTGTGTGATGAACCTGCATGGACTGTTCCAAACGGCTTTTCACAGGGGTTGAACAAACTCACTGCTGATGAATTCACAGTTACTGATGGTGAACTCCTCTCAATTACTATTAGGAATTTAAATGTGTATGCTTCTACTTCTCAGTTCATCAGTCAGAGAGAGGTTATGTATGGCATCTGCTTTTCCACATGGATGTTGTTTTAAGGTTGCTATGCTTACCAGACACTCTTTGTCAAAGATTTGAGATGCAGAGCCAATCGAGACTATAGTTCAGCATCCAATCAAGGGCTGAGGCAGTGTATTTTAACCTGACACTTTCTTTACTCAGGTGCCTGTGATTGTATTAGTTTTCTAGGATATGTGTTCTCTGAACTTACTCCCAGTACCTTTTCCTGTTTTTTTTGCTTATCTTCTGGTTTACCATGTATCATGTATCAATATATCATTTATCATGGTACAAAGGGAATTTTACACATGTATCCCATACAGGGGACTTCCCATATACTTATTTAAAGACATGTTCACCCCATAAAATAGGGTATATGATATTACAGGAAATAGCCAAACAATAAATTTTCATTCATTCCATTAGGTTGTAAGGATTTTAACTTATAAAGCCATTTGAATTCTTTTTGCAACACAAAACATGTCTTTAAATAAGAATATGGTGAGGTCCCCTATACCACAATGTGATGCATATCACATTTACTCCATAAGTGCTATATTTTTGTAGTTATGGAGGCGGTCACATTAGGACCTCTATTAGTTACCCAGCACTTAATATCCTGTTATAATACCTGATATATCCTGTACAATACCACGACTGCAGTACCTAAAGTGTGCAGGCGCCATGGGCACTGCCATCTTTTCCCGATTGCTTCCCTCCTGAACGTCATCGGAGGGGGCAATCGATTGCCATGACAGGTGGGATCCTATTAAAGGCTCCCAGACTTGTCATTGTATTAGCCATAGGCAGCGTGTAATAGAAGTGAATGGATTTTACTATACACTGCAATACATTAGTATTTTTTTTTCAACACTCCTAAAAAAAAATTGGATAAAAAGTGATCAGACCATCAGACCTTCCCCCAAATGGTATCAATAAAAACAACATCTTGTCCAGCATAAAAGGACACCTTACCCGCTCCTTACTTGTAAATATGAAAAAGTTACAGGTGTCACAATATGGCGGCATAAAATTTTTTTTTCTATTTTGCAAAGTTATTCATTTTTTAAAAGGTATCAAAACATTACAAATACTATATAAATTTGATATTGCCGTGATCGTATTGACCCATAGAATACAGGTAACATGTCATTTTTACCACATAGTGAATGCCGTAAAAAACCCATGAGAAACTGATATGCAAAACCAAAACCACAAAAATACTTTGTTGGTGGGTACATTATAAACATACAAAACCAAATCCCACACAACTAATGTACATCTTAAAATCCATTTTATTAAGGTTATAAAAAAAAATACAAAAAAGTAAGAAAGAAGGGGAGAAAACAGAGCCCCAGTCACAGAAAGCAATCAGCAGACAGATAAGAATGCAGTACATAAATCAAAATAGTGGAAATAAATGCGGTAGTAAGACAAAAGGCTACTATATACAGGAAAGCTATGAACAAGATAATGATGTTGAGAAAAAAAATAATATAGAAACTAAGTCAGAGGGGTATATAAACCAAAATTGGGATAAATAGTGTAAGTGTAAATAGCCAAACCGTATATAAGGATAGATACCAAAGTAATCAGCAAATAAACCACCAATAGAACAATAATAGACCAATACAGACCAAATCTAGATGATGAATTGGTGGTTTATTTGCTGGTTACTTTGGTATCTTTCGTTCTATATGGTTTGGTTATTAACACTTACACTATTTATCCCAATTTTGGTTTATGTACTTCTGACTTAGTTTATATATTATTATTTTTTCTCAAAATCTTTACCTTGTTCATAGCCTTCCTGTATATAGTAGCCTTTTGTCTTACTATCGCATTTATTTCCACCATTTTGATTTATGTACTGCATACTTACCTGTCTGCTGATTCTGTGACTGGGGCTCTGTTTTCTCCCCTTCTTTCTTACTTTTTTGTATTTTTTATAACCTTAATAAAATGGATTTTAAGATTTACATTAGTTGTGTGGAATTTTGTTTTGTATGTCCATAAGAAATTGGCACAAATGCGTTTTTTTCCATTTTCACATCATTCTGAATTTTTTTTCCAGCTTCCCAGTACATTGTACAGGATGGGGAGGACTGGAATGGCAGCACTGGAAGGGTGTAGCTATAGGTCTTTTTATATTCTATGACAATTCCTGGAGATGAGCAAGTTTTAATTATATCAGACTACCCCTTTAAATATGTCCTAGTTAAATCTTTCGGCCAACAGACAAAAGTAGAGCATAATCTTTTCTTCTTTCTTATCATTTCTTTAATACAGAATTAGGCTTTGGGACTGGTAGACAAAACACTGAAAGTATTATCAAGTAAACAAAAAGCTCCACATAACTGCATTGTTAGTCCACTGTATGCTTTATTTTCAATGAATGTCTACAGGTCATTCAGGCTCCACTCTGGGGTGTTCAGCCTTTCTGCAGGGAGATTTGATTAATGGTTTGGAAATCCTGCTTTGTCTTTGGTTCTGCTCCTAGATGTATCCTTCAAGCCCGATGCTTGGCTTCAATTCTTCTTAATTGTATATATGTTAAAATGGTTTGATGTTTTTCCAGACATAAAAGACATTGAAAAAACTACACAAAGATCCAAGGTAATAATCACTTTGAGCACAAAGTGCTATGAGGGACCAGATACACAAGGAGAAAAAAAATAAACAAACAATGTTGCACAGATACATTACGTTGGACAGGCTACTTCACCTTCATTTGCACTACATGTTCTTGACCCCACATGGATGCCTAGGAAAGATGAGGAAAGGTGAGTATAACTGTTTATTATGTTTCCACAATTCCCCTGGGCCTTCACTTATTATACTCTGTGGTCTGAAGAGACCCAAGAGTATCATATTTTCACTTTTGGTTTGTGATTAACTTATTTTACCCAAAATAAATCTTTGGGCTGAACAATTCAAACCCAAAGTAAAACAAATCTACAGAGGTCTGCTAATCTGTACTTCACACCATAATACAATTGATTGTTAAGATGAAAAAAGTTGAAGAGAAAGGGTATAAATTGTGGAGCGGGGTTTAAAGATAGATTCTTATTTGTGGCTTTAGTTCTTTGCCACATTTAATGAATTCATATCTATTTGATTCTCATTCTGACTGTGATGATGGGTAAAACTCTAAATATGGCTAGAAAAACTAATCTGGTGTTCCCACTTTACTTTGCAGCATTCATACCTTTGTCCATACTTACAGTCAAAAAGCAGCTGTCTGTAATGCTACTATAATCCATATACTATAAAAGTTGTGAGAGTGTGAACCCAGAGGGCGCTAGTGAGCGACCCAGAGCCAGGTTTGAAGAACTCCTCAGCCACACCCATAGGTGGGGGCACTAACTCCAGACGGAGTGTCTGCAGCAGGAGAGAGTGCTGTGGAGACCTGCAGGAAGCAGGGAGATGGGGAACCAGTCGGAGATGGACAGGTGGTCTGTCCCAAGAGGACTGGGGTCCTGAAAGGACTGACTGAGCCAGGCTGTTTGTTATTTTTTGTTCGATTAATAAGCTGAATAAAAGTCATTTTACTTTGGATTAGCACCGACTGAATGCTGTTTTTCTGGCACCCCGTACCACCTACACCGCTGTCGAGCCCAGAAGGCTGCTGCCTTTGAGGATAAATCCCCCCAAATTGCCACATATGGTGCTTCGGATGCGGGCAGAAAGAGATCCATGCAAGTCCTGGAAGACAAGTGTCGGGTAACTGCAGTACTGCGAAATGTGCATGGTGGCCTACAGCTGGAAGAAATCTGTGATTTCAACTGAGAAACCCAGGAGGCAGTGAGTGGAACTGCAAAATAACAAATTGTGTGCAAAACTGGTGAAAGTAAAACTCTGGAAGAGGAATCCAGGGAATGGACTTTGTGTATATTGTGGCACAGAAGTCTGTAAAGTGCTTGCTGATGGCAAGAAAGTAAGCAATGTGTGTAGAAGCTGGATATTGCAAACAGTCTATGTGAAAGGCTATGGTGCCATGTTGGTGTTTTCTGAGGAAGACAGAAGAAAATGCTGGTTGTTGTAGTGCCACATAAGTTAACTGTTTGAATACATGTGACTGCAGAAGATAGCAAAAAGTTGCTGCCGGTTGAACCCAAGGTTGCTGTGGAATATTGTGTAATCTTGTTATTAAACCATGGGCAAGAAAAAGAAAATTTCAGCTTGTAAGAAAGCAGAGAAGCTGTGCACAGGTTTATTAGTGCAGCAGTCTCAAGGCAGAGAGACACAAAACCCGGAACAGAGCATGTGGAATGCAAGTAAAGATAATGGGTTGCATGAGAGTGACTTAGTTTTTCTGAAGCACCTCTGTTCTATGAATGAATATGTCCCTGCTGATTGTGTGACTCATACTGGAGTGCTTCAAAGCGCCAAAGAAGAAAATATCATGGTGCAGCAGCTTCAAGATGAGATTAAAACCATCAGGCTCATTTATGAGGATGAAATATCTGATTGGAAATGGCAACTTGAGGTATCAGAAAAAGAGAACCTTAAGTTAAAGAAAGAGCTTGACTCTATGAATAGTTCATATCCTAGTCATTGTGAAAATGTGGTGCTGGGTTTGCCTGGAATGGACTGTGTCACTAAGAAGGAGTTTGCTGAAATGAAATGTGCTCTATCTAATAAAGTTATACAGAGTGTAGAGCAAAAGCAAGTGCTTGAGAAGCAATTGCAGGATTTAAAGGAGCAGCATGTCCAATACTCCATTGCCAAAGAGAGTGTCATTGAAAAATTAAGAGATGACCTTGAAACTGCTAAACGTGAGAAAAGTGAATTTTTGCAGTGTTAGTTAGAATGTTTGGATGACCAAGTCAGGAAGTGTGAAAAACTTTCGGCTGTGTTAACTGATAAAGAAAATGAACTTGTAGAGCTGAGGAAGTATATGTCTGACCAAGAGAGTGATTTAGAATCTGTGGTGCAGACATTACAGTCAGAGCAAAACTTGCATGAACTAAAGCAGGTTCGCCTAAACAATGAAGTAAAGGAATGGCGGAGCAGAGCTGGAGTTCTGGAACAAAGAGAAATGGAACTCAAAGCTAGAATATGTAGCCTGGAGAGGGAGCTGTCAGGATCTTGTGAAGATAATGAGAAATTGTCTGTTTTGGTGCAAAATAAAGACAAAGAATTGATGGAGATGTTGTCTGTCCATGCTCAGAATTTACTAACCTTACAGGAGAGTCACAAAGAAGTGGAGAAAAACCTGGAATCTGTGCAGACATTGTATGAGGACAAAGCCAATGCCTATGACAAGCTGGAAAAGGCCAAGACAGAATTGGACCTCCAGATAGAAGACATGAGGATTCAGTCTGAGGAAAACATGTGTAATTTATCTGCTCAGATTATAGATCTAAAAATTCTTATTGCTAAACTGAAGGTGCAAGTGGACAAACAGGAGGAAGTTGCATGCATCAAGGAACAGCTGGAGTTTCAGATGGATCAAGTGAAGCGCGAGTCAGAAATAAAGTTGGAAGAACACACTTTTCAGATTGAACAGTTAAAAACCGAAGTTGAATCTAAAAGAGAAGAATTGGATTGATTGCAGCAGTCTTTATCCAATACTGAACAGTCGGCGTCTGCACTATCTTGAAAGCTGGCAGCACTAGAAGCTGAGAAGGACTCATTGCAGAGCCTGTTAACCTCTAAAGAATCAGAGCTGTTATCCATGAAAAACGTGACTCAAGAGACAGAGTCTTTATTCAACCAAAAGCAAGATAAGAGAACCACTGAGATACGGAACTTGAAGGAAAAACTTGACAAAAAGTCTGCAGATGAGCAGAAGCTTTGTCAGAAGATGTGGGAGGATCAATTCAATATAATTCAGGGAACAGTGGGGGAAGCAGAAAATATCATCCAGGATGCAGTTGCTAAACTTGATGATCCTCTACATATCCACTGCAATAGTTCACCAGATTACCTGGTAAACCGAGCAAAAGTTGCTATAGACTCATTAACCTCCCTCTCGAATGGGCACTCCAAATACATACAGACTATGACAGATGCCTCTGACTTAATTGGAGCACTGGTACAGTTTGCACACTTAACAGAAGATACAATTGTAAATGGTAGTGCAACGTCTCACTTGGCACCACCAGACCATGGAGACAACTGCAGGGAATGTGGAAGCCAGAGTTTACAGTATCTGAATGAGCTGAAGGATAAGCAGTCTTTGATAGATGCTGACCTGACAAATGTTAGAAGAACACTGCAGAATATCCTATAATTAGGAGACATGGTGGATAAAGAGATGGCATCTACATCTGCTGCCATAGAAGATGCAGTGTGAAGGATTGAGGAAGATCTGCAAGTTGCAATAGTAAAAACTGAGATGGAGGCTGTTCAGAAAAATGTGGCAATGAAGAAAGTTCTGGAGCTGGAATCAGAGATTTGTGCGCTACAGAAGGTGTTAGAATTGGAGAAAGCTGCCAGCATAGAGGCAGAGAAAGCAGAGCCATTAAAGCATCCAGAACATGTAACCAAAAAGCATCTGGGTACTGACAGTAAAGACTGTGATGTTGGAAACTTGGTATCCCAGCCCTCCAGTGTTAGCACAGAGAATGAAAATAACTTAAGAGTATGTTAAGAAGACGATATCACCAGCTCCTGTACTGTCAGAAAGGGATTTTCACAAAAATTCTTGCAATCTATCACAGTACCGCAAAATGCCTCCAGGAAGTTATGCGTATGAGAAAGAGGAGGTAAGAATAGAGTATGGAAGTGGTTCTCCTGCTGCCGTACAGATGTGGAAGTCTTATAAAGAAACCATTCCAATATATGATGTGGCAGTTGTTAAAGACATACCAGAAAATGTAGTTCAGCGTGATCTATTTTGTGAGGGTGTACTGTATGGCCCTCGTGCAGAAGGAGAAGATATTGCAGTACAGAGCTTGTGTATCTCAAACAAAGAGGAGAGCAAGCAGCCTATGTCTCCTAAACTTCTAAGCCTTGATGGTGATGGTAACGATCAAAAGGATAAGAAACGTGGTGTGGAAAAACCACGTGAAGATCATGCCCCTGGCTACTTCGACTATATTGAAGAAAATAAATACAGCAGGTCTAAGTCCCCACAGCCACCAGTGGAAGAGGAAGATGAAAATTCTTATGGCTATTTACTAAAGGGATCAAAGTCATGCAATGGGATGGCTGAAGACTATGGCGAGAAATATGATGAAAATGATGTGATCCCCTGTATGGCGAATTTTGAAGGTGATGAAGTAGAACTTGCCTTTGCACAGAATGGCCAGGATCTTGGCATAGCCTTTAAAGTGCTGAAAAAACGGAAATCTCGACTGACCGGAATTTGGAAAAAGAGACCGCCAGATTGGGACATGTGGACAATCACAGGACAAGTTTATCTGATTAAAGAGGGACGTCGACATAATATGTCTTGTCCCATTGTAGCTCACCCCATGGGTAGTGAGCTGAGGGGGAGGGTATGTGAGAGTGTGAACCCAGAGGGCGCTAGTGAGTGACCCAGAGCCAGGCTTGAAAAGCTCCTCAGCCACACCCATAGGTGGGGGCACCAACTCCAGACGGAGTGTCTGCAGCAGGAGAGAGTGCTGTGGAGACCTGCAGGAAGCAGGGAGACGGGGAACCAGTCGGAGACGGACAGGTGGTCTGTCCCAAGAGAACTGGGGTCCTGAAAGGACTGACTGAGCCAGGCTGTTTGTTATTTTTTGTTCCATTAATAAGCTGAATAAAAGCCATTTTACTTTGGATTAGCATCGTCTGAATGCTGCTTTTCCGGCACCCCGTACCACCTACACCACTGTCGAGCCCAAAAGGCTGCTGCCTTTAAGGCTAAATCCCCCCAAATTGCCACTAAGTGTAAATGCTATCAACATTAAAAGTATCATTCGTGGTAAAAAAAAAAAAAAAAATCTTTTGTTCATCCATACATAAAAATCACGGCTTTAAAATTTTAACAAGTAAATGGTTATTCTTTGGCATGTCCTATTATACTGTATTACTAATTGGATTGAATGGTAAAAATAAGAAACTTTGTAATATATCTATCTTATTAAAGAAATATATTTCTTCTCAACCCTTCAGGCAGTTACTTTCTCCATATTAGTCTATGAAGAGGGAGGGGGATAAAAAAGACACTCAAATATTTACTGCTGTTACACTCTGCTATTTCTTGCTATTTTAACACTATTAGGTTGTATATAAGAAGGTGTTAGTACACAGAATGAGTCAATACATCTATTAACCAGCCAGCAGGAGAATCCTGCTCAACCCCTCCCTGCTCCAGAGTTGTATTTGTGAGGCTGAATACGAAAACAGATATAAGAAAGCAGTGTAATTGAAGAAAAGGAGCAGTAAAACAGCTTAATAAGTGGTGAAGGAAACTGATCTCCTTTGTAAGATATATTACAAAGTTTTTTATTGTGACCTGTGCTATTCATTTATGAAAAGTTGTTTATAAATGGAGGTACGCTTTAAGCACTGGTGTGGGCCAATTGTGGTATTTAAAAGTACATTACTTATTACCCACAGTCCAAAACCTCCCAACAGTCAGGGCAAAAAAGGTCAACTAACTAGATTAGGAACATGGGAATTAAGCTACATTGATCCATCACTATATAGATGTAGCTATAAAATATTCACGTGAGACATATTTTATTGAATAATACTTTAATATGAAGTCTATTAAAGGGGTGTTCTTATTTCAGCAAATAAATGTTTTGTTTGTATAAGGAAATGTTATATTAATATAATTAATAATATTAATTTCTGTGTCAATTTCTCAAGGTTTTTTTTAACTCTGCTAGAAGCAAATTCCTCTTTTTCCCCAATGAGGTCTTATTTGCAAATTCCTTACCCTGAATTCATCAGCAGGGCATGCTTGGTCTAATATGTCCCTGTACAAGTCTCTCCCTAATGAGAGACATAACCCCTTCCGAACCATTCCTAGTCAATCACATGAACAGAAGAGAATATAAGAGGATGTATTAACTAGATCGCTTCTTGGCCTTTTAGGTAAGAGCAAGTGTAGTATCTACAGAAGATCTTGGCCAGGAGTGGCCTGGGGTGGGTGGGGTGCATTTTTTTTATGTCCTCTTGTGCTCTGATCCTGGGCTCTTAGTGCTGCAACAGTGGCTAAAGGTAATTACTTAAACCCTTCTTGTAACTGTTTTGGTTGTCCAGGGGGGGGGGGGTTTCTCCCTCCGCCCCCTTTCTTCTTGCTAGTGGTGATCTTACACCCCCTGCAAAATTTGTGATAGTGAGAATGTTATCTACCCGTGTGCCTGTGGAAGATATAATGACAACTTTGAACAGAGACATTGCAACTGTGGCTACGTCACTATGGCCTGTTGCTCCTACCATGGCTCAGTGACATTAGACAAGGTCAAGACCTTTACAAAAACCATCCCGGACACCAATTTTACCTATGTAAAAATACAGATGTGTATTTAAACATTAGTCATAAAATATATACATCAAAAGTAGTAAAATGGTGAAAGGTCACATGACAAGAAAAGTGCTAAGGCTGTGTGATTATTATAGGAGGCAAAATCTATTCAGCATTAATCCTTTCAAGATTAATTTCATCATTGGGAGATTTTATCAAACCCAGCATTCCAGAATTCTAGAGTACAAAAGTCACAAAATAAGGAATTGAGCCTTTTTGAGCTTATTAGCAAATTTTGTTACTTTTTGCATTTCTACTCTTACCACTTTTGAAAAGTGGAATGGATTGTTGGCGTTGTTAACTTTTTTTGCTGTCTGTACTCTAGATTTATCAACTGCGACTTTCTAAATATTTGCAATCTCAGATTCCAGTAAAATGGTTGTGTAGAAAGTGGATTAATGTCTCAGGGCAGAGGTGTTGGACAAACAATGTGCAACACTTGCTGAATTTGGAGCAAATTATGCAGAACTGAATTTTCATCTCCTGAATCCATCTTGTTGCTGTAAAGCATTTCTTTGAACTGCTGTTGACAGAGCAGAGCAGCAAATCTGTCAAGATAGCTGTCCTTACAATGTTATAAAAAGATAGATTAAGAAAAATCTACAATCAGAAAATAAAATAGATTAGAAAGAAATATTTTTTATTGATGATTTTAGTTAAAAACAAAAACAAAAAACAAATAAACAGAAAAAACAAGATACGTGATAGTTTGTCTGTATTTGAGACTTTGGATGAGCATTGTTTACTACATATATACACCCCAGGAGGTGGTTGTTCTACTAAATCTAGTGATGCTGAGTTTCACACAGATATAAAAAATAGAATTCAAGCAATCCAGTAGTTCAAATATACTGTATAAAACCTCTCTTAAGAAAATATAACCCTTAGGTAAACATCTAAATAATTTATAATTTATAATGTATAGTTCATTGGTGGGGGCATGCGTATATGATATAGATACCCACTCAAGCTGCACCATTTACATTTATTGCATACCCTACATGACTATGATTTCAGCTAATATAATTTTCTACCCATAACAGTTTGTTTGACATATTACAGCATCTTTGTTTTCTTTAGGACAAGCTGTTTTGGGCTCTCAAGAAGCTGTGTTCTCTGAATTATTTATAACAAAATCCTGGTTTATGTGTTGTAATGTATTGAAAAATTCAGCTGGCTGTGTTGGTTCAGGAGAAAAGTGGATTACAAACAGCTGTTTTCCATTTTTTACAGCAACCAGACTCCATTTAATATATGCCACAATTTCTGGTTGTTGGTTCAGTTATGTTTATTTCAGAGGAGTACACTTGGTAGGGATCAAATAAATGTCACTACCATCCGTTATTAAAGAAATTGTGATGCTATCAGTGGGGTCGCAGAGTTTGAAAGTTTGACTTGGCTATGAAGTCAGGAGGCCCCCCCACCAGAATTCTTGCTCTTTCCACTTGTACCATATCTGCATGAATTCAGGCGATACCTTTTAGAGGCTAACTGAGTATATTTGATAGTAAGCTTTCGAAAGTACTAGCTCCCTTCATCAGACATGGTGTTATACAAGAAACTGAAAATTCACAGATTTTTTATACCCTAAAGACATGGACCTTCAAAGGATCTTAAAATCCTTAAAAAAAAGCAAAATGCAATCTAAGTAGAGAAGTTATTTATAACAGGTCAAAAAATAAACATTCTGGAAAGTTGTGGTGCGTGACCGAGGGATCACTAATTGTTGCTATCTGTTTGCTATCACGTGGTGATTTGTAACCCTCACAGTTCATACATAGTGTGACATAAAACTGGCATGAATATTAAGTCCAAATTGCAGAGTTTGAAATTTTTGCATTAACTTATATTCCCATTCTTTCAATGGCTAACACGGTACAACATTATACTACATATCTGCATGAGACATCTGCTGAAGACACTGCACAAGCAGCATAAAAATAGCAATGCCATGCAGGGAAGAAGGTCCGCCAATCAGTCAGGACTTCTATAGAACAAGCAGGATCCTGCAGGCGGTTGGGTGCATCTTCCC
Source organism: Leptodactylus fallax (assembly GCA_947044405.1). Lineage (NCBI taxonomy): Eukaryota > Metazoa > Chordata > Amphibia > Anura > Leptodactylidae > Leptodactylus > Leptodactylus fallax. Next base: position 16,445,441 of record CAMRHE010000001.1, read on the forward strand.
ATATCCACCTTTCTTCTCATTTCTCTCCTGACCTCTCTCTCTCATATATTTTTGGATCGATTTTTGTAATTGTCAAAAAAACTGAATAGTTTAGAAACATTAAAATAGAGGCAGGACTGCAATATTTTTTGCTAAGATCATGAAAATTTGGCAAAAAGTGATACAAAATTAAAATAAAAAATTGTACTGTTAGAGTAGAGTATGAGTGAATGGGGTTTTCAAAACCTCTCCTTCTTAATGTTAGGTGCTAGCGGATGACTGCATTCACTGGTGGCACTGTTTCAGAAAAAACAGATTCATCCTCGGATAGGTCAGGATCCGCTATAACCGCCATTGACTTCTGTCAACAACTTGGACAATTACTGAGAAAGTGATCAGGTTTACCACAATAGAAGCATTGATTTTCCCGCAGTCTGCATTCCCTTCTATTGGCACTTTCACGTTTTTGTACACTGTCAATTTGCATAGGTTCAGCATCAACTTCAGAGTACTTCTTAGTTTCAGAGTCTCTGGAGGTGGAAGGTGGAACAGATAAGTACCGATTATTACGAAGCCAGGTAGAACTCCACTTTTCTTGCCTCCACTCAGTCGAGTATCAATACGAACATAATGATGTACAAAATCATCAAAATTTGTGGGAGCATCAGCACGTGCTAATTCATCTTTAAGTGCATTAGACAGTCCATTCTTGAAAAATGTTAATTTTGCAGCATTATTCCATTCAGTGTCAATGACCCACCTTCTGAATTCTGTGGCATATTCAGCAACCGAGTGTCTGCCCTGACCTAGAGCCAATAATGTTGCTTCAGCTGCTGTACATCGATTAGGATCATCAAATACCTGGCTCATAGCTGCAAAAAAAGGCTTCTAAATCATCAAGACCTGCATCATTAGTCTCAATAAGTGGATTAGCCCAGGCTACAGCCTTATGTGTCAGAAGCATAATAATACACTTAGATCTGTCAGTGAGGAAGTGAGAAGGGTGTCCCCCAAAATATAACTTGCATTGATTAATAAATCCACGGTACTTATCACGGTCCCCACCAAACCTGAAAGGTGGATGCAGAAGCTGGAACCACAGCCCGGTTTTGAAGTTCCTGTATTTGCTCTGCATGTTGAGCCACCATATTTTGTAAATGCTGAGTTGCTTGTCCGAATATTTGCACATTATGAGATGTCTGGTTTTCAAATGCCAAATCCTTTGTTTTCAAACTTTGTATTTCAACGATGATGTTAGTAAGTAAACAGTTCAAATTATTTACATGAACCTCCAAGCTTACTTCCCTGGTGGATTCCATAGTTTAGGCTCGAGTATATTGTTACGTTACTGGTACTCACGGCTGGAATTCAGTGGCCAGATGGAAGAAAGGCAGGCGCAGTTAGATGTTGTAGAGCAGTAGTCCGGGGTGCGGCTTGAGGTGTAGATCGCAAGGGTAATACAGCATGGAGTAGGAACAGTCTGGGAAAGACAGTTCAGAGGAGCTGGAGACTGGAAACAAATCACAATACTCGAGCAATGGTTGAATTGCCTCATGGGTATAAACAGGCCCAAACAGGAAACAAGATGGCTTCAAATTGGCACACATCGGTCATCTTGGTTAAGGCCAAATCCTAGGATAAAACAGCAGCCTCCAGTGGTGAGGAGTGGAAGTGCAATACAATAGTTCTGAGTGAGAGAAACAGCGGCCACTGGTGGTAAATTAGAAAAATACACCAGGATTCTGACAGCCTTGTTGTATGTTGATAGCAGCATCATTTGCAAAAATAACTTTCTCAGACCCCTGTACCACCTCAAAGTGTCACAGAGGTATTCCCTTACTCTGAAGTGCTCCCTGCTCTGTTCATTGAGCTATTCACCCCTTCCTGATGTTCTAGCTGATGTCTCTGGTAGTTTCCTGACTGGATGCTTCAGCCATCAGTCACAGCAGCTTAAAAATGCAGTCAGCAAGGAACACTTCAGAGAAGGACTTCCTTTGTGGCACTTGTGGATGGTTTAGTTGCTGGAACAAAAGTTCTGGGCCAATAAGTCTGGTCCAAATAAAGAGCTTGTGCAATACCCAAGAAAGGCAGGCGCAGTTAGATGTTGTAGAGTAGTAGTCCGGGGTGCGGTTTGAGGTGTAGATCGCAAGGGTAATACAGCAAGGAATAGGAACAGTCTGGGAAAGACAGTTCAGAGGAGCTGGAGACTGGAAACAAATCACAATAATCGAGCAATGGTTGAATTGCCTCATGGGTATAAATAGGCCCAAACAGGAAATGCGATACTGAGTGTTTTTTTTTTTTTCAATGCGCCAATGGTATTTTTCTGGACAGGTTTAGAATTGAAAAGTGCACCCTTAACTGCAGTACTGGCAGAAGTAAACCCTTAAAGGGGCTATCCAGCTTTCAAAAATTATCTGCAAATACATCCACAGCAGTGTTAAATACTCACTTCTCCCTTGTACAGGCTTTGCTTGGCTGTATTACTGTTATTTACATGCAATGAATCAGTGGATAAACTACATTTCCCATAATTCAATCTGACTCTCCCTTCTCCACTCTCTTTCCAGCAATGAAATCACAGGTAATAAATCACTCCCACATCCAAGGTCACATGCGGCTGTGATGTTCCGTTTGCAAGCTCACTACCCCCTCCTCCTGTGAGCAGCAAACACAGAAAGTGAGAGCAGGCAGATCATGAGAAATGTAGTTTGTCCATAGATTCACTGCATGTAAATAACAGTGATACAAGGAGCAGCAAGTAAAATAAAGCCAAGCAAAGGAAACAGTGCGTATTTAGCACTGCGGTGGATGTATTTACACATAATATTTGGAAGCTGGATAACCCATTTAATCACAACCTTTAGATACTTTGAGGCTGTATTTTTTACATTCACAACCCTCTGTTTACATAGTAGGTTAAAAAAAGACCTAGGCCCATCAAATTCATCAGTTTGATACTTATAAACCCAAGATGATACAGAGAAAGGCAAAAACCTGTTAAAGACACAAACCTAATTCACCTTTCAGTAGAAAAAATTCCTTCCCAACCTCTCCAGATAATTTTATAGATTCCTGGATCAGCATTGTACATTAACACCAGTAGCCCTGTATATTGTGGTTTACAAGGTAGATATCTATCCCAGTTTTGAAGCGCACCACACTTCCTAGCATTACCAAATCCCCTGGAACATGTTCCATAATTTTACAGTTCAGACACAAAAGTAATGGTTCTGAACTCTGTGACAAAATTGCACTTCCTTTAACCATAAGCAGTGACTTTTTGTTCTTTGTTTGGTTCATGGACCACTGAGTTTTTATATAAATGTATTTTATCCCCCTCAGCCTTCTCCTCTCTAGACTAAATAAATTTAGTTTTGATAACCTCTCTTTACAAGTGAGACTATGAATTCCATATATTCATTTGGTTGTCTTTTTCTGAACTCACTCCAGCTCTCTGATGTCTTTTTTATGAAATGGACTGCATACCCAGAATGCAGTTGCACCGAGGCTTTATTGACAGGTACAATAATACTTTACTCTCTAGAAGTCATGCCTTTCCAATATGTTCTTGACCTTGGATGCAGCATACTGTCATTGCATGCTATAATTTAGTTTACTGACAACAATTACTCCCAAACTTTCTCTAGATTCAGGGTATAATTAGCATGTGAAATTTTTTTGCCTAAAATTTATAGCATTTTTTTCTGTTGAGTTATTCAAATAATTTTTGTGTATTTTTTCAGTGATAAATAGGGCTTTATTTTTCTGTTTTTATTTTGGCATGTTTTTTCTTTTAACTATCTGAGAAAATGTAAACAATAGAGGAAGGGAAACGTGTCTGTTTTTCACATTTTTTGTAATAGCACAATGTGGTACTAAAACATTTTTAAAAAAATAGTTTTCCCTCTGTGACATGGCGTGATTTTGTTTATACATTGTGATAATCATTATGATAAGGTCATACTAGACCTTTGGGGGGCATTTTAACATTTTTTTAAATTTCGCCTGTAGCAGGGCTGCTGCAGTCACATTACAGGAGGAATGCAGCCTCACAGACTATAATTATAGGAGCTGATCTGGATCAGTAAGGGAGACTCTGTAAAATAAACCATCTTTGCCGTCCCTTGCAGCTGCTTAACTTTGGAAGCACCTGGATTTAGGTCTGGGGAGCGGGCAGGCCAGTTCATAGCATCAATGCATTCATCATGCAGGAACTGCTGACACACTTCAGCCACATGAGGCCTAGCATTGTTATGCATCAGAAGGAACCCAGGGCCCACTACAGCTGCATATGGTCTGCATATGGTCTGAGGATCTCATCCCGGTACCTAATGGCACTCAGGGTACCTCTGGCTGTGCCGGCCCTCCAAAGAATTGCCTTCCCATACCATTACTGAACCACCGCCAAACTGTTCAAGCTGCAGGATGTTTCAAGCAGCAGAACATTCTCCACAACATCTGTCACATGTGCTCACTGTGAACCTGCTCTCATCCTTGAAGAGCACAGGGTGCCAATGTCGAATCTACCAATCTTGGTGTTCTCTTGCAAATGCCAATCGCCCTGCACGGTGTTGGGCTGTATGCACAACACCCACTTGTGGATGTTGGGCCCTCATACCATCCTTATCAAGTCTGTTTCTGACAGTTTGAGCAGACGCATGGAAGTTAAGTGGCCTGCTGGAGGTCATTTTGCAAGGCTCTGGCACTGCTCCCTCTTGCACAAAGGAGGATGTAGCGGTCTTGATGCTGGGTTGTTGCCCTCATACAGCTCCCTCCACGTCTCCTGGTGTACTGGCCTGTCTCCTGGTATCTGCTCCATGCTCTGGACACTGTGCTGATAGACACAGCTACCCTTCTTTCCACAGCTCGCATTGATGTGCCATCCCGGATGAGCTGCACTACCTCATACTACCTCTAGGGGTGAGAGCATTGACAAAATGCAAAATTGACCAAAACAACAGCCAAAAAGGATGACAACAGAGAAATGGTCTGTGGTCACCATCTGCAGAACCACTGCTTTATAGGGGTGGTATTGCTTATTGCCTATCATTTCTACCTCTTCTAACTGGACAGGTTGGTTTTACTGACTTGAAGTTACATTGTGTTGTTTAAGTGTTCCCTTTATTTTTTTGAGCAGTGTCTATGTCCTTGCAGGGCAAAGCGTGAACTACCTGGACATATATAGTCAACGAGTGGTCTGGAACTAGTTAAAGAAGCAGATGCCTTTTAAGGTCTGAATACTTACCAAACTAAAAAAGGCAAAAGCAGATGTAAATTATAATCCAAGTTTCTATTTTTGATATAAGTGTACATCTATTAAATAACCTTGTTTTACAAATAATATGCTTATAGTTTGCCATCATGATTTTTCTGTAACAGCTTACAATTTTACTACAAATGTACTCACATCAGCTCATTTCAAGCACTTTATAACAATTAAATCGTCTAGTTGGGCAGTGGTCATATCTGGCACTTCTCACTTCAAAACCATTTACAGCTGAAAAGTTATACAGTACACATAAGGAAATAGAGTTTTAACAGAAACAACCCATCTGCACTTAGCAATGTCTGCATAATGTGCAGGCATAATGAAATTACTAATGGTTTTTCATATCCAGTGTGCCTGGTTTCAAAAAAGCCTTAACTTTCCCAATTTAAAAAATAAGGCTGAAATGACTGCCTTAGGGTGTCTCATTATGACTCCTGCTCCCTCATTCTAATGAATTTCTCATATGTAATGAATATTTAATCTTAATTTAGATACTAATTGTAAGGAGAGCCACTGAGGTAAAAAACTTTAGAAACGTAATAAACATTATAGGAAAATGATTCGTTATCTACTTGCATAATATGTTTAAAATCATTCATAAATCAAATTAATAAAATCAGTTATATTTGCAAATTATCCATCTTGAATTACTTATCTTAAAAGTGGTCCTTTGAGGATATGAAAGCAATGATGCGAAATTCTACTTCCTTTTACACAATTCCTGTGCCACAGTAACTGAGCACTATACAATGCTATATTCAAATAAAATAAATGTTGCACATTGTATCATTTCTATGAGCATTTAAAGCATAATTAAGCTTACGTTTTACTTTAATGATATAATTATGTATAAATGTTTTGTACATATACATAACTACAACCAAGGGTGTTCTGCCAGTTTCAATCACCAATTCTAGTTTAAATCACAATACATATTTAGTGATAGTGTACTGAAATAAAAAAAACTTAACTTTTAATATAATGCTGATTTTAAAACAAAGAGTGTTACATTAAACCAGCACAGACAAAACACAAAACTAAAGTCAACATTCGCTAACCACCTCATAAACTGTGCCTGACATCACAGTGAATAAAGACAATTATGTAACTCATCTTATTGAGTATATTGTAGTTGTAACCGCATATTGCTGTGAACACAGAGTGCTAAATAGGCAATGTTACTTAAAGGGGATGGCCACTTTCAGACCAATATTGAAAGACAAATGTTATTGTTTGTATAATACAAGTTATACAATTTTCCAATATACTTTCTGTTTCAATTCCTCACGGTTTTCTAGATTTCTGCTTGATGTCATTCATTGTGTTACTTCTAGTACATAAAATTCTGACGATGGTCATGTGACATACAGTCCATGGTCATGTGATGAGCACACGGGTGCACTGCTCGTTATCATGCAGATGTCTGATTACTGTTCTGTGACTATAACAATTCACCTGTGTGTACATCACATGACCATGAACCATATATCACATGACCATGGTCAGAATTTCATCCACTAGATGTAAGTAGAATGAATGACAGCAAGCAGAGGTCTAGAAAACTGTGAGGAATTGATACAGCAAGTACATTAGAAAACTATACAACTTTTTATTACACAAACAATAACATTTGTCTCACAACATTGGTCTGAAAGTGACCAACCCACTTAAAGTGCCTCGGGACTAAATAGCAGAAATTACAGGAACTGTCTGACAACAGAGAGCAGTAGAACTAGATGTTTAAAATTTACACAGCACTGAGAGATAGATCAAAAGCTCACATATGTCTTCATCAGTGCGTGCCAGCCGTGGAGCCAGATAAATGCTCAACAATCTGACGTTTAACCAGAATCCACAATAAACTTACACGGCAGGCAAAACCAGGAGGATAAATCAAGAGAGTAAACGTGTCCAGGCCAAAAATCATTCCTTGAGGTAACATGCGAGACAAATTCAGGAGACAAGCGGATTTCCAGTAACAAGCAAAAAGTCAGTCCTAAAGGCAAAATCAGAAGACAAGCAGATTTCCAGTAACAAGCCAAAGGTCAATATAGAGCAATACATCACAAACAATCAGGATATGGAAGCCACACTAGGTACAACCAAATAGCAGGGACCTGGATGAGCAGGAACAGGGTTTAAATACAGGTAACTTCTAACTTTCAGATGATAGAAAAAGGAAAAAACCTTTTGGCACACACAGTTTGCTGCAGCAAATTTTCATGTTAAGCCATGCCCCTGTCTCCCCAATTCCATCATTTCCTTTGTGTAAGATACAGTGAAGCTCCTGTATTTACCCCACAAACTATAATGCCCCCTTAGTGCCCCCACACAGTATAATATCCCCTTATTGCCCCCAGACAGTATAATTCTCCACTTAATGCCCCCACACAGTATAACAATACCATTCAAAAGTTTTAAGAAGGCATGGAAAAAATAAAGAATGAACAAAGTGAAATCTAAATCGCAATAACATTTGGTGTGACCGTCCATTGCCTTCATAAAAGCATCAATTCATCTAGGTACACTTGCACACAGTTTTGAAGCAACTTGTAACTGAGGTTGTTCCAAACATCTTAGATAACAAACCACATATATTCTGTGGGTGTAGCCTTGCTCATATCCTTCTTTCTCTTCATATAATCCCCGACAGACTCAATGATCAGGCTCTATGGGGCTATATCATCACTTTCAAGACTCCTCTTCCAGAGGGTGGTTACACCAAATATTGATTTGATTTAGATTTCTCTTTTGTTCCTTCACTTGTGTTAATTTTATTTCTGAAAGCATTCTCACTTTGAAACAATTGCATAAATCTTTTGCACAATACTGTAATGTTCCTTAAAGAGGACCAGTCACCAGGTCTGAAAATCCCAATATCATACTTAATCAGATAAGTGTTGTCACCCTGAGCATTTTGTTGCTTTGTCTAATTCAAATCAGCCATTCCAACTATATAAGCCCTATTAGTGTTGATGTGAATGAGGGTATACTAGCCAAGTGGGCAGTAACACTGTTTGTTTTGTTGGGGGGTGTCTCTGTGTGTTTTAGCTCATGCAGTCTTACCGCTCACTTGGCTATCATACCCTAATTTACATCAACATTAAATGGGCTTATATCTTTGGAATGGGTGAACGAATTGGACAAAAGAAAACTTTAAAATGCTCAGAGTAATGATGTATGTCATTGGGCTTTTCAAACCTGTTGACAGGTCCTCTTTAGTCTTCACATAACCAAATGTCAGCCAGGATCTATCCCTGTCTCCTAACCCCTCTCATTGGTTGGAGAGTGTGGGAGGGTGCAATAGCATCCCTGGTTACTTCTCATCCCCTTACTCCTTTCATTGGTTGATAAGGCAAGGAGGGCGCGGAGGTTTACAGATAGCGTTCCTGGTTACCGAGAGAGCCAGGGACAAGTACTATACCCTGGGTTCTGTTTTTGCACATTGAGATCAAAAGCTAGTAATGCAAATTGTATCTTGCCCTTTGTGATAAAATATGTTATATTGTACTGTACAAAATGTGTTCAGTGTCACTGAGGAGTTCGTTTCAATAGGTTAGCGCAGTCTGTGTAATTGGTATGCGCAATCCAGAAATCTCAGCGTAGTTTGTGCATTAAGTATAATGCGCAGGATAAAGAGGAAGAACTGACGAACAGGGGAACTGACCGCCGCAGACATTGCAGCAGGACCTGGCTGATTAAAAAGTCTATATGTTGATCAAATAAATATTATAACATCACAGATGGGAGGTTGCAGGGAGCAGATTGGGTGGGGGGGGGGGAGGTCAGGAATCCATAAAAAACCATGTGGCAGAGAACCCTGTTGTCAGATTCCTTGAAGCTAATGTGAACTCTGTCCCAGACTTAAACAGGTCTGTATTTTTATTCTCCTTTTTTTTACATTGTTTGCATGTACAGTGGGGAAAAAAGTATTTAGTCAACCACCAATTGTGCAAGTTCTCCCACTTAAAAAGATGAGAGAGGCCTGTAATTGACATCATAGGTAGACCTCAACTATGAGAGACAAAATGAGAAAACAAATCCAGAAAATCACATTGTCTGATTTTTAAAGAATTTATTTGCAAATTATGGTGGAAAATAAGTATTTGGTCAATAACAAAAGTTCATCTTAATACTTTGTTATATATCCTTTGTTGGCAATGACAGAGGTCAAACGTTTTCTGTAAGTCTTCACAAGGTTGGCACACACTGTTGCTGGTATGTTGGCCCATTCCTCCATGCAGATCTCCTCTAGAGCAGTGATGTTTTGGGGCTGTCACTTGGCAACACGGACTTTCAACCCCCTCCATAGGTTTTCTATGGGGTTGAGATCTGAAGACTGGCTAGGCCATTCCAAGACCTTGAAATGCTTCTTACGAAGCCACTCCTTCGTTGCCCTGGTGGTGTGCTTGGGATCACTGTCATGCTGAAAGACCCGACCACGCTTCATCTTCAATGCCCTTGCTGATAGAAGGAGGTTTGCACTCAAAATCTGACGATACATGGCCCCATTCATTCTTTCATGTACACGGATCAGTCATCCTGGTCCCTTTGCAGAGAAACAGCCCCAAAGCATGATGTTGCCACCCCCATGCTTCACAGTAGGTATGGTGTTCTTTGGATGCAACTCAGCATTCACTCTCCTCCAAACACGACAAGTTGTGTTTCTACCAAACAGTTCTACTTTGGTTTCATCTGACCATATGACATTCTCCCAATACTCTTCTGGAACATCCAAATGCTCTCTAGCAAAGTTCAGACGGGCCCGGATATGTACTGGCTTAAGCAGGGGAACACGTCTGGCACTGCAGGATCTGAGTCCCTGGCGGCATAGTGTGTTACTGACAGTAACCTTTGTTACGTTAGTCGTAGCTTTCTGCAGGTCATTCACTAGATCCCCCCGTGTGGTTCTGGGATTTTTGCCCACCGTTCTTGTCATCATTTTCACCCCACGGGGTGAGATCTTGCGTGGAGCCCCTGATCGAGGGAGATTATCAGTGGTCTTGTATGTCTTCCATTTTCTAATTATTGCTCCCACATTTGATTTCTTCACACAAAGCTGCTTGCCTATTGCAGATTCAGTCTTCCCAGCCTGGTGCAGGTCTACAATTTTGTTTCTGGTGTCCTTCCACAGCTCTTTGGTCTTCACCATAGTGGAGTTTGGACTGTGACTGTTTGAGGTTGTGGACAGGTGTCTTTTATACTGATAACAATGTCAAACAGGTGCCATTACTACAGGTAATGAGTGGAGGACAGAGGAGCCTCTTAAAGAAGAAGTTACAGGTCTGTGAGAGCCAGAAATCTTGCTTGTTTGTAGGTGACCAAATACTTATTTTCCACCATAATTTGCAAATAAATTCTTAAAAAAATCAGACAATGTGATTTTCTAGATATGTTTTCTCATTTTGTTTCTCATAGTTGAGAAATTACAGGCCTCTCTCATCTTTTTAAGTGGGAGAACTTGCACAATTGGTGGCTAAATACTTTTTCCCCCACTGTATTTGTCTTCTTTATTCCATCTTTTTATTAACACACTGTACCTTTTTTTACGTATATTAAATCTAAAATTGAATTAGATTGTCCTTTGGCTCTAACATTCCCCCACTTTCGTAGAGTTAATATCGCTAGCCGTGTCACCCTGTTGTGTGCTAGTTGTGCGTGGCGTGGGCATAACTGTATCTTGACGTACTGTAAGTGGCGAGTGGTGGCAGCTTTGTGTGGATGCATGAGTGTAAAAGGGTTCTTCATTCCTGTGTATCCTGGTATAGTAGGTGAGTTGATGGGGAGTGTGGAAGCAGGGTACCCTTTTTATGATTGCATCTGGGCCAAATGTGTGCATGCAGCAAGTAAGGTGAACAGATAACCCCAGAACTGGTATACAGTAAGTGGATATATCTGTGGGTGTAACTCCAATCTCTGTCACCCTTATTTTATAAGACACGTTTGTAATAAAACACCATTATTGTGGTTTTCATTTTTGTTCACTCCATTTGAGGGAGGTGGTTAACGTTCACATGGGGCATGTTTTTGGCACCCTTTGGGATTTTTAATCAGGCACATTGTATGTTCTGTATGTAAGACTCCTAAATGCATTACCTATTGAGACTTGTCAATAATGAATCCCACTTGGTTCATCCTATTGAAGAAACCACATCTGGTTCTTTGCAGACATCATGGTACTGCACTGTGAAGCGTCTTTTCGGAACACTTTGGGAGTTCCTACCATTGGTAGAGACATGTTTAGCAAACAATTTCTCACCAAGAGGTGCACTACTCAAATATAATGTCTGAAAGCCTGGTCATAGGGCTGCAGGGGAAGTACTTTTACACTCTCTTGTAGAAAGACCCAGTATCTAATTAGACCACATCTGTAATCATGTACATGTAAGTGTACACTATTTACAGCATATGAAAAAGGGGCACCCCTATTAACTTAACATTTTAGTCTAAATATTTGGGTGTTGCAACAGCCATCAATTGATATATCTAATAACTGATGGACACAGTAATATTTCAGGATTGAAATGAGGTTTATTGTACTAACAGAAAATGTGCAATATGCATTAAACCAAAATTTGACCGGTGCAAAAATTGGGTACCCTTATCATTTTATTGATTTGAATACTCCTAACTACTTACTGACTTACTGAAGCACAAAATTGGTTTTGTAACCTCGCTGAGCTTGAACTCATAGCCAGGTGTACCAATCATGAGAAAAGGTATTAAGGTGGCCAATTGCAAGTTGTCTCCTATTTGAATCTCCCTGAAGAGTGGCACATGGGCTCCTCAAAACAACTCTCAAATGATCTGAAAACAAAGATTGTTCAACATAGTTGTTCAGGGGAAGGATATAAAAGTTGCTCAGAGATTTAACCTGTCAGTTCCACTGTGAGGAACATAGTAAGCAAATGGAAGACAACAGGGACAGTTCTTGTTAAGCCCAGAAGTGGCAGGCCAAGAAAAATATCAGAAAGGCAGAGAAGAAGAATGGTGAGAACAGCAAGGACAACCACAGACCACCCCAAAGAGCGCAGCACACTGCTGCAGATGGTGTCACTGTGCACGGCAACAAACAGCACACTTTGCACAAGGAGAAGCTGTATGGGAGAGTGATGCGAAAGAAGCCGTCTGAAACACGCCACAAACAGAGTCGCCTGAGGTATGCAAAAGCACATTTGGACAAGCCAGCTCATTTTGGAAGAAGGTCCTGTGGACGATGAAACAAAGATTGAGTTGTTTGGTCATACAAAAAGGCGTAGCATGGCGCAAAAAACACAGCATCCAAGAAAAACACTGCTACCCACTGTAAAATTTGGTGGAGGTCCACAGCTGGTGCGGTGGCCAAGCCGGCACCGGGAATCTTGTTAAAGTGAGGGTCGCATGGATTCAACCAGTACAGCAGATTCTTGAGAATAAGACAAGAACAGTGACGAATTGAAGTACGCCGGGGATGGATATTTCAGCAAGACAAGACCAAAACACAGCCCAAACTACCAGGCATTCATGCAGAGGAACAAACAAGTCTGGAATGGCCACCCAGCCCCAGACCTGAATATCATGAACATCTGTGGGATAAGAAGGGGCGTCCATGCTCGGCGACCACAAACAACTGAACTGGAATTGTTTTGTAAAGAGGAATGGTCAAAAACCCACCAGGATCCAGGAACTGATTAAAAGCACAGGAACACAGAGGCTGTTATTTGCAAGGGGTCTACAAATATTAATGTCACTTTCGTTGAGGTGCCCATACTTTGCACCGGTCAAATTTTGGTTTAATGCATTTGCACATTTTCTGTTAGTACAATAAACCTCATCAACCTGAAATATTACTGTGTCCATCAGTTATTAGTATATCAAATTGAATGGCTGTTGCAACGCCCAAATATTTAGAACTAAAAATGATTAAGTTAATAGGGGTGCCCAAACTTTTTCTATGACTGTATATCTTGGGACTTATACTCAAAGTTTATTTATTATAAAAACGTATTGTTTGAGATTTTTTTATATGACCTTTCAAATTTTATTTTACTTTTCTTTAATCCAACAGGAATTTTCCATTTTAATTGTACCTATCCTTTAATGAACCCAAAATTGTCTGCCTATACAAGGTGTGAGCGTTGATTGCGTCAGATGAATTTTCTTGTCACAATCAAAGAGGAAGACTATATCTCAGAATCTCCCTTTGTATGCTCAATGTTGACCATGGAATTAAAAGGATTAAACTTTAGAGATCAGAGGTCTAGTGATCTTTGGCATTAGAGTGGGCTTTTGACTGTGTACTATAGCAGGGGTAGGCAACCTTTTTTGTTCGGAGTGCCGATTTTAATTAAAAAATCGAAGCTGAGGTACTTGGAGTGCCGGTCAATAACTGTAAGTCTGACGACCCCTAAACTAAAGTCATATACCACAAACCATAACACAGAAGTGCTGCCACCAGATGCTTTAGGACGCATGCGTTTACTGCTATTTCCTGGGGCGCTCCTGTACTTTCTGATTAGAAGCAATGAAAGTCCATGTGCAGCCCCCAATTAGTAGTGAATGTGTCCAGGAGCACCGTATGGCGGCATCCTTATGGTGAATACACACTATGTCTCTGGATGCAGATATAGTCCTAGGCCACTGGAACTTTTACTTCAATGTAAAACTGCGTTCACATGGTGCATTTTTGCACAAAAAAAAAATGCCTGTGTTTTCTGTGCAAAAACACATCCTTAATGCAGAAAACACACCGTTATACAGAATAATGTCCCATAGTGACCCCTGCACAAGGTATTGTATCCCATAACAGCCTCTGCACACCGTATTATGTCACATAGTGGCCCCTACACACCGTATTATGTCACATAGTGGCCCCTACACACCGTATTATGTCACATAGTGGCCCCTACACACCGTATTATATCACATAGTGGCCCCTGCACATGGTATTATCATATAGTGACCCCAGCATACAGTATTATGTCATATAGTGATCCCAGCACACGGTATTATGTCATATAGTGGCCCCAGCACACGATATTAGGTCCCATAGCAGCCTCTGCACACGGCATTAGGTCCCATAGCGGTCCCTGCACACGGTATTAGGTCCCATAGCGGTCCCTGCACACGGTATTAGGTCCCATAGCGGCCCCTGCACACGGTATTAGGTCCCATAGTGGCCCCTGCACACGGTATTATGTCCCATAGCGGTCCCCGCACACGGTATTAGGTTCCATAGTGGTCCCCGCACATGGTATTAGGTTCCATAGCGGTCCCCGCACACGGTATTATGTCCCATAGCGGTCCCCGCACACGGTATTAGGTTCCATAGTGGTCCCCGCACACGGTATTATGTCCTATAGTGGTCCCCGCACACGGTATTAGGTCCCATAGACCCCCGAGTATAATAAGTACAGGACCAAGAGAGGGGACAAACATAAAAAAAACAATGAACTCACCATTCCATGCTCTGCTGCCGCTCTATTCTCTTCGGCGCTTCTGCCTGTAGTCAGCGACCGCTGATTGGGTCTCTGGGGTCATGTCGCGTAATGACGTATGCGTAATGACGCCAGACGTGACCCCTGAGGCCCTGTCAGCTGTCAGAAGTACCGGGCAGATCGCACAGCTGCCGCGTAGCACAGGGAAGGTGAGTATCACTGTTTTTTATGTTTCTTCACTTCTCCTAAGTCTCCACTTATTATACTGGGGGTCTGAAGAGACCCCACAGTATAATAATAGCAGTTTCGTTTCGGACGTATTTGGTCCAATCGAAGCTGCTGGGTGAGGACTCCGCTGCCATTCCAGGGGAATAAGCCTCGCGTGCCACTCTTGGCACACGTGCCAGGGGTTGCCGACCCCTGTACTATAGCTATCGCATGGGCACATTAACAGTACCCACACAGTCAGTGCCCATGCTACTGCCTGACGCTTATGATCAGTATATTCATCAATAGCCTTAAAGTGGTTAAAATAGTATTGAGTGAATACACACATTAAAAAATATATTTGTGTAGACCTCTATGAATGTCTGAGGTATGTCTAATTTTGACTTGGACAACAGCTAGTAACCGTAAGTTTTTTGCAGCACACCCCTCCCAAAGATGAATAATACCAGAATAATGTAATTTTTACAAGGACAACCAGTTTGATATAGTGTGTACTTTGACAATCATAGCTTTAGCACCATCACATGAAAGAGTAGTATGGTATACTTTTGGAGGTATGGCAAGTTTGCTGTCATATTTTGCAGAACAGACATACATTATTATTTCATTTAGCTGTTTCATCATTTGAGTTACCAAAAGTGTTATTTAACAAATCAATTTATTTCTAAAAAATGAAGAAAAATTAAACTTTATAAAAAACATTTTTTTTGTTTGTGTACAGATTCCATGAAAATTTAAGCAAGTGGATTTTGTATATATTTTTTATAAACGCAAATTACAGATTTCAGAATTTGTTAGCATCCATATAGAATGGTTTGGTGAAGTGTTGCAGCATATTTTTTCTGCTAAAACCAAGAGTGGATCCTAAAAAGGAGAAAAATAGCACAAAAAAACCACCATCAACTTTAAGTTACTAGTTAATTTATTTACTTATATATCACCATCAAATCCTGTACGCTTTACAGAGATATTGACACTGTCCCAAGTAGGACTCACAATCTAAAATCCCCATCAGTGTGTCTTTGGAGTGTGCAAAGAAACCAGAGGAAACCCACGCAAGCATAGGGTGAACGTACAAACTCATTGCAGATGTTGTTCTTGGCGGGAGTTGAAACTAGGTCTCCAGCAGTACTATCCACTGAGCCACCATGTTAGTTCGTTTATTCTTATGAGTTTCAAACTTCATTGGGAACTTTTGTTACCATGGGAAATAAGCCATTACAAGAGGGGGGTCTTGAAGCATCTTGTTACCCTTTCCCTAATGTGAATGTTTATTATGGAGTCACGTGGAATACATATCTGTCATCCAAACATGTATTTGTATGTGCATCAGCTAGTACTGAGATTTTTGATATACTGCAGCTAGCTATACATAGACAATGGTGTTACTTACAAAATGTAACATAACTCTTTAAATATATTTGTCTGGAGTACCCTTTGAAATCTCCATCATGTTACTTCAGGGACAGAAAAAAAGTATTTTTGTTTAAAACATTATTTTACTATTTTTGTGCTTAGCTTCTCAATTTGTTTGAGCACTGGTAAAGTTTTACAAGATAAAAAAAAAAAAATTGGAATGGATTTAGGAGGCAGAATTATTTGCTGGTAATCCATTACTAGCACACTGTGCCCTAATCTGGTAACCATGCCACAGTGATGCTGCACAGTGACATCTCATGACGGAATTGTCCACTGATTGCAGGATGTTATATCTCCACATCGTATGCTGGCGATACTCAAGCAATCTTTTCAAGCAAAGTACCCCCCTAGTGAGAAAATGTCCCAACCAAGTACCCCCAAAGTAGCCATCACTTATAAATGTTAATAAAAGGATTGAGTTGAAGCTTTCAATAACAATTATGTAATGACTACACTCAGTAGTATGTCCCTGTCAGTGCCCACACAGGTAGTATAATGGTCCTTTCAGCGCCCAAACACGTAGTATAAAGGTGTTCATGCTCAGTGGGATGAGTGCAGAGATTAAATTATGAAAATTATGCCACTGTTCACAGACTTCTGGTCCTCAATATAGATATTAGCTCAGTACCTATCATTGGAATTACTTACTCGTACTGCACTTGTCTCCTTGTCTCTTTCCTTTTCTCTGCTTTTTTCACAAGCTGCTCTGTATGTTTTATCAGCCTCTGTCAAATCGTGAAGAGGAACTCTAAAAGTCAGTGAGATCAATGATGCTGAAAAGGCAGCTGACAGTGTGGATGGTGCTCCCAATGAGTACAAGTACATTACATTTCCAACATTTTCATCCACCTTCTAGATGATTTTTTGTTGCACACAGCATGGTATATAGGTTTGTTCAGGTGCCAATTTGTGATCGCTGACTGAACGTACAGTATGCATGGAAATGAAAAATAAAATGATTTCAGATATGTCCGTACTTCTGAGATCTGTGAAGTTAGTTGTGGAAGATAACAAAAAGAAATCTAAATACTTCAACAGAATACTGAAAGATAGTGGCAGCAACAGCAGAAACTATTTTTTCTAAATACAAGTTATGTTCAGAAAAAGTTCTAAGAGACTATACTCATTTTACAGTACTTGACCATTCAATAGAGAAAATTCACTATGGGTCTGTATCAGAACTCTTGCAAATTGCATTTCAATAAAAGGCATACATGGCATTGTGTGTGCTGTAACTTGTAAATGTATGCCAATAAGCAAAGGAAAATCTTGCTATGGCCGGCTTCACAAAAGCGTATTTGGTTTGCAAAGCATGTATCCTATATCGGCTGCTTTTCCCAGACCAAACAATAAGGCATGATTATGATTCTAAGTATCATAGTCATCTATAATACTAGGTCCCATACTGTAATTATGTTTTCCAAATGGGACGGTAGTCCCACAGGGAGGCAAGAACTTGTAACATCATAGAGGACTATACTGTTTGCAGTCCAAGTCCTGTCTCAGTGCTTGGTCTGAGAAATAGATTTAGCATATGGTCTGTATTTCACAGAATACCCCATGTGAAGCCAGCCTAAAAATGGAGCCATAAGTTGTCAAAAAGCTGCAGTTTTTGTTGCAGATTTGCTGTGTTTTTTTAAGCTATTGCCAGGAGTGTATATTGCAAAATGGAGAAATATAAGTGCTTCTTTTTATATTTCCACTCTTGGTTCATATGACTCATCTGCTATTGCACAAAATGACATCAGTTGGCACTAGTTTGGAAAACTGCTTTTTAATTTGTTACCAGGCACATAGGGGCAAATTTATGGAACTGCATAAAAGAAAAATAACCAATCACAGTACCAAATGATTGGTTGCTATGGCCAACAAAGTCAGTTTTTCCTTTTACAGTTTAATAAAACTAAGAAATAGAATCAGGTTTGTTAAAATGAAGCACAATAAATGGAAAAAAAAACGACACATTGAGAGTAGAGATGAGCGAATCGATTCTGCAGAAGTGGAATTAGATCCGAATTTCAGGAAATCTTCTATTTACCACGATTCCGGATTTTCTGATGCTTCGCGGTAACGAATATTTATTAAGGACCTTTGTGAAATCAGATGGTTACATGATATTCTCTAGTGATGTGATTGGGTAGGCGTGTCTTTGCTTGTTAGCCGATGAGAGAAAGAGAGAGAGAGAGAGAGAGAACCGCGGCATCCATGGGCTTCCCGCAATTTTGCCACCCACCCCGGCTCTCTGAAGACCGGAAATAGCTGTTTATTCACCACGAAGTAATTTGGATCGAAGCTAATTTTTTTTGGAAATTCGAATCGAACTTTTGAGAAATTCTCTCATCTCTAATTGAGAGCATGCTGTATTTTTGAAAAAAAACAGAAACCCCACAAACAAAAACATTGTTGGAGATGTGTCAAAAATGGTGACAAGAGAAGTGTAGTCCATAGCAAACTGTCAGATTTCACGTCTCATTTGTCAAAGGCCTTTAGAAAAATGAAAGAACCATCCTAAGAGGTTTTTATGAGCAGATATTTTCCTTTTGTATCGAGAACTTCATATCTTTCTACTGAATACAAGCAAACATCTGCTCTTTTAGCAATCCAAAAAATGTTAAAATATGCTGCTAAGTCAATACACCATTGTCGAAGTCTACAATATGCATGAGCCCTTAGGTTAAATTCACAGGGTTGATTCTCTGTTATCGTGAAGGTACTGTATATATGTATATAATTTGTCAATACAATAATCCCGAATAGATTGCAATCCATCACCAAGAATCCCATTAAAGGCAGTTCCTGATGCATATCTTCATGATTGGTGGGGGTCTGACCTCCGTGATCACATCAATTCCTGAAAATGAAACAAACGTACTGCTTATTTAGGCTGGGGCCCCAGGTGGCGTTTTACAGTCCCTGCAAACTGGTGAATTCCATCCACACAATGCATAAAAATACACGCAGCGGAAATGCTGCGGTTTTGGAAATCTGAGCATGTCAATTGTACCTACGGAAATGCCAGCGGTTTCCCTATAGGTATAATTGAAGCAGAAAGTCTGTAGAGGTTTCCAGAACTTTCTATGAAAAGCTCTGCGGGGAAAAAACTGTGATGTGTTTTCACCGCGATCTTTCCTACAGTGCTTTTTCACAGCGACCCACTACGTGGGGCCTTAGTGATGCATCCCCTTTACTTTAATGTTTTCCGCTACATAGTGATGCCTCAGCCATCCAATGTGCAGGGAATAGCAATGCTTGAAGTAAATGGAACTGGTTGCAGAAAACTTCAGTCATTTAAGCATGAAGCTGCAATGAGCCAACACTCTGGAGCGTCAGCTTGTTGCAACTTTATGGATTTAATTTCCTCAGGAGTCTATGAGGTCTCATGCACCAGTCTCATGAAAAAGACATTTCATAATTGAAGTTGGAGGTTAGCACCTATGAAAGTGGTCTACAGTCAGTTGTCATACAACAGAGCACAGTTAAAAAGCCAATTGCAATGATTAACATGTCTAAACTGGCATCACTTTGGGTGGTGGCAGAGAATCACAGCAACAGCTCAGAATTCAAAGGATAAGTATATTATTATTGTCATTTTGAGGAGTCTGATGGAGGATAATTTAAAGGGGTTATCCAGTTTCTACTATTGATGGCCTATCCTCAGGAGGACTGAGTTTCATTGTTGGTATTAGTGGAGAGTACTTTTATTTTGGCACATGACAAGTTTGTTTGCCGTTTGCTAGTGCTAAAATTATTTTAGCACCATGCAGCATGAAGATAGTGTGGAGGTAATAGCAGTATACATGGGTGCCTGGAGAATGCTGTGTCATTTTAGCATATGGACAGGAAATAACTGGAGATTATAGCACTGCATATAATTAACATTGATGTGGACTGCTAATATAAATTTGAACTGATCTATCTGGGACTTAGCTTGCCCAGGAATCTAGAACTGAGATCATAGTCCACCCTAAATCACTTTTCCCTCATTTGCACATTAGTATGAAAATGGAGATCCAAAGCTGAATAAGAGGCATATTTGGAAACTGTAGAACCATTTTTACAAGGTACTGAGATTAGCTTTGTAACATTAAATGGTGACAGACTCCTTTTAACACATTTTTAGTGGTATTATAGTTTTGTGCACAAACAGTAGGCTAAAATGTTTACTTAGTCTACTGTGAAATCCAAAAAACTCTTCATACATACGGGGAGATTTACTAATCAAAACGCACCAGAATTACAAAAAATTTGCTCCAAAATATTGTTGTTCATTCTTTGAACCACAGGTATGAAGTATTTTAACCATTTGTTTGCCTTGTCTGGCAAGCAAACATGGCTTGGGGGAAAAAGGTACATGGCTTGAGATGCAACCGTGAGCACCAATATTTTGCTGCACAATTCTGGCACAACTAATGCTTTTAGACTGCCATTTTTGTTGCTTCTTTTGTTTTTCTGTTTCAATTTGTCAAGCGTTTTGACAAATTTGGCTCATGTTTTAAGTAAAAAAACTGAAGGCTAAGGCCCCATATAGCAAACTGTAGAACAAAAAAAAAAAAAAAAAAAAAAAAAAAAGCACTGTGGGCAATGCATCACAGTTTTTCCCCCAGTGCTTTTGCGCTTTTCACAGAGTCTCTTTCTGCTTAAATTATACCTATATGGAAACCACCGGCATTTCCATAGGTACAATTTACATGCTGTGATTTCCAAAACCGCAACAGTTTTGGAAATCGCAGCGTGTTCGCTGTGTGTATTTTTCATGCAAAGCATGGATGGGATTCACTAGAATTACATCCACTTTACAGTGACTGTAACATGCTGCGTTTTTTTACAAAGCGTTTATGCCATGTGGGGGACGTGCCTTAAAGGGGTTGTCTGGGATAAATTAAACACTAAACTAAACCTCCTCCCCCCTGCCTAACTTCTAATTTACTTAGCTAAAAAAAAAAAAATCTATTTTTACCTATATCCCTGGCGTGGTCATGTGACCGCCCCAGGCACACTTTCTGTTAATCCGGTCACTTCCTCTACTTCTGCTGGCGCATGCACAATAGAGCTCTATTGTACACTCGCCGGCAAAAGTGAAGAGCGCCTACTATGCATGCACAAGAAGTCCACAGAAGAAGGAGCCAGCGGGACAGAAGAAACTGATCTCCAGGACACAGAAGACAGGTAAGTATGATGGGGTGGGCTGAGTTAGGTAGGTAGGGCTAGTAGTAATCGGGCTAGCTAGGGAAACAGGGAGGGGGATCATGGCAGTTGTAGGCTAAGACAGCAGGAAGCTACCCATGTAAACAAATGCAGAAGATGCCAGAAGCTCCCAGAGAAACCCAGAAATCACTCAAAACACTGCTAAAGGTATTTTGGTGCACTTATTAACCCATTAATGGCACTAATACCTTTTTTAAAAAAAAAAAGGTTTTTTGCCTGGAAAACCCCTTTAAGCAACAAGTTCAGAACTTGAAAAAACTGTGATTATTTGGTCTCCTTCACACAGGGATAATGCATATCCTCGAACGGTCACGTACCCTTGTATAGTGCCAACATATTCTGCAGTGCTTTACAGACATTGTCAGTCACTGTTCCATATAGGGCTCACAATCTAAATGCCCTATCAGAATGTCTTTGGAGTGTGGGAGGAAACTGGAGGACCTGTTGGAAACTCACGCAAACACAGGAAGAACATACAGACTCCTTACAGATGTCAGATTTGAATCTAGGACTCCTGCTCTGCAGGGCAACAGTGCTAACCACTGAGCTGCCTTACAATACAGGAAAATGCACACAGTTATGTCACAGAACCAGGATAATGCATACAGTGATATCACAGTACGGGAATAATGCACATGCACAGATAATATACACAGGGATGTTACAGTACAGGGAAAATGCACACAAAAAATTCACTGTGTAAACTGTGCCATCAAGGCATATGAATAAAGTATTTATAATGATGTCACATGCAGGCCTTATGATGTCCAAGTAAAGTAAAGGAGGAGTCTTCAGTCTCCCAAATGTCCTGCCATCATCCATACTTATCACAAATTGTACTTTAGGTCTAATTGGAAATTGGCTCTCTCGGTTGTTGGGAAACTAAAGGCACCAATATCTCTGGAACCTGGCAGATGCCTGAAAATAATGAAAGTACGCTGAATTCAGCGCACTGCCAGCTTTGCAACAGTATATAACATTCTCTATCTTAGAGGGCATGAAAGATCCTCTTAAAAAGTGTCTAGAGGAGTCTTAAATGAATCATATTTATTAATGTTGCTTTAATAAAAATAGACTTTAGGGATGTCATTTTTTAAAATACTGCTGACAACAATGTGAATGGCTTATTTTATTTGCAAACACCGATTGCCTCTACCACCTCCAATATGGCTCCCAAACTCCTTTGTAATACAAATAACACCTATGTGCATTCTAATTGCCTCTGACATCAGTGTACAACCTCTGGCTTTGGTAAGCATGTATCTAAGTCTAGTCAATGCAAATGGTCCTTTTGCTGTAAGCCTAGTGGTAGAATACCCATAAATAACCATAAAAACAAAAGCTGTACAAATATTCAGAACACCTGAAAGCACAAATTAAAAATATATCACTTTTAAAAGCACACTCATATAATGAAATAAATAAATAAATATTGAGGCAACTTGACCAGAATGACACCTTGTCACATATGTCGAAAAACAACACTAGCCAGTGTAATGTGATATTAACATGAGATAATACAAGTCACACGTATATAAAATACTAGGGTTTAAAAATGAATCAAGCCAAATGGCTATATGAATAGCTTTCAATTATAGAAAACCATATCTAAACACTGAACATCAGAATCCCAATAAACATGACGTCACTAATCCACTGGTGAAAAGCACACAAGTGCATCATTCATAATATAATGTGCAACAATATTGGCCGCTGCAGAAGTATAAAACAGTATAGCTTGTAAATACTGCATATTTGTATTTTGATGTGCCCACAACCACAGGTCTCTATTCCATAAACACAAAATCACTATAGAGTAATTTGCAAAGATAAACTTCATATGCTCATGGCAGGGTCTCAATTCCCGTGCATTATGGTTTTAACAGCAAAGCTTTAGGCATACATGTAGCAGGGCAGATTTACCACTAAATATTTACTTGCACATACTGTAGTGCAACAGACAAATGTATGTACAGTCATAAGGGTGTCAAGCATAGTCTGACACACAGACAGATACTCCTCTTACTTGAGTGCAATAACTCCTGCACAAGACAATATATTCAAGATCCAGTACCATACATTCACTAGGATTGCGTAAAACTTACAGACTTCTCCTGGCATCACTCAAACTGGGCAAAGAGGAATAATGTGCTTCAAGTACTACTCCATTGAAGAACTGGCTCCTAGGGAGCAACCAAAATGTATACAATATATGGTCCAGTTTATGCACAGTGATCCACAAGAGACTTGAGATAGCTAAAGCCAGAGTGCAAACCACACATGGCCGGGTGTCTGATGTAATTTCCCCATTATGCCCAATCAGTGCTTTCTAAAAGAGTACTACATTCTACAAAGTGGTAGAATATGTCTTATTATAAAATATATTTTTAAGAGTTCCACTTCAGATCTATTGCGGCGTACATCTCAGTCTCAGTCAAGTAAAACTATAATAATAATAATGCATTTTATTTATATAGCGCCAACATATTCCGCAGCATTGTACGATTTGTATAGTGTACCTTCAATTATAAAACAACTTTTCATAACTGAATAGTACGGGTGAATATTAGAAACTTTGTAATATATCTCATGAAAGAATAATGTTTCCTTCTCAAGTTATCAAATGGTTTCTCTCCTCGTTCACTCAGACCCTTATCTGTAATAGTACCCATATCCGTAGTCACGAACACAAGAGGGAAGGAGGCTGCTGGTGGCTAGTAATTGATTTATTGCCTCATTTGGTACAGTGGCAGAGCATAGTACAGTCATGGCCAAAAGTTAGGAAACTTACACAAACTTTGATTTTCACAAAGTTTGCTGCTTTCAGTGTTTTAAGACCTTTTAGTCAAATGTCTCTATGCTTTACTATTGGCATGACACAGGACTCCTGGTAGTGCTCATGAGGCTTCATCAGAGAAAATAACTTTACCCCAGTCCAATCCCTTTACATCCTGCCGAATGTCACTCTGTCCTAGATGGGTTTCTTCAAGAGAAGTAGCTTCTGGAAGAATAACTGACCAGAGAAGAAAAGGAGAGTGCCACCAGGAGACCTGTGTTATGCCAATGGTAAAGCATCCTTAGACCATTCATGTATATGTTGTTTTTCATCCATGGGAGTAGACTCACTCACAATTTTGCCTAAGAACACGGATATGAATAAAGAACGGTATCTAAATATCCTCCAAGAGTAACCTCTCCCAATGACCCAGTGTAATTTGGTGATGGACAATGCTATTTTCAGCATGATGGAGTACCATGTCTCAAAGCAAAAAGTGAGAAATAAGTAACTCCGTGAATAAAACACTGAAATTTTCGATATATAGGCAGGAGACTTCCCAGATTATTATTTATTTTAGAGCTCCATTAATTCCATGGTGCTATAGATTTGAGGGTTTACATTCAATTCACAAAATAAGTACAATACTAACAATGACCAACTAATAGAGTGGCATAGAGGGTCCTGCCCCCAAGGGCTTGCAATCTATGAGGGAAGGAGGATAGAGACAGTAGGTGAGGGTGGAAGCTGTTCAGATGGTAACGGCAGTAATGTTATTGAAGGTTGTAGGCCTTCATGAAGAGGTGAGTCTTCCAGGTCTATGTGAAGCTTGTGATTGTAGTGGCCAGTCTTATTTGTCATGGTAGTGCGTTCCAAAGTATAGGGGATGCACAGAAGAATTCTTAGGGGCAGTTTTGTGAAGAGCGTATAAGAGCGGAGTAGGAGGTGTTAAGGAGATTGGAGGTTACGTGTGGGTAGGTAGCAGATTAGGTCAAAGATGTCTGGAGGGGACATGTTGTGGATGGTTTGTATGTCAGCATTAACATTTTAAAGTCTAGTCACTGGATAGCCAGTGAAGGGACTGGCAGAGGGAAGAGGAAAATGAAAAAACAGGGTGAGAGGAGGATTAAGTAAAAGGCAGAGTTTAGGGTGGACTGGAGGGGGGCAAGAGCATTTCTGGGAGGCCATGTAGATGGGTTTTAGAGAAGTCTAAGTGGGAGATTATGAGTAAGTGGACTAGCATTTTTATAGTTTAAGGGGTGAGGAATGAGCAGATTTGATGAATGTTCTTCAGTTGGAGGTGGCAGGAGGTGTTGAGGGCTTGGATAAGAAGCTTGAAGGATAGGGTAGAACGTAAGCTCTTGCGAGAAGGACCCTCACTCCTATTGTTTGATATGTTCATTTCTTTGTCACATTGTAATGTCTCATATTGTCTGTTCATGTGTCCTCTGATTTCTAAAGTGCTATGGAATATGTTGGCGCTATATAAATAAAGTTATTATTATTATTAGGGTAGAATCACCCCCAAATAACAGACTTGTGGGACTAGGCTAAGTGTGGGACCATTAATTTTCATAGATGGTTTGGGAACGGGGGCCATGCGAGTTGGGGGCGAGTGAGCTCCATTTTCTCTACATTGAGTTTGAGAAAGTGGGAGGAAATGAAGGAGGCTATGGCTGCTAGACATTCTGGACAACAGAGCTGTAAAGTCAGGGCCAGAGAGATATATCTGAGTATCATCTGCGTAACAGTAGTATTGAAAACCATGGGATTCTATGAGTTGGCTAATGTTGAGGGTGTAGATGGAGAACCGGAGGGGTCCCAGGACAAAGCCTTGAGGGACACAGACAGAATGGTTTGGTGAGGAGGTGGTGTGTGACTGGGAGATGCTGAATGTGTGGTTGGTGAGGTAAGAAGAGATCACGGAGAGGGCCTAGTCTGTGATGCCAAGAGATGAAAGAGTTTGTAACAAGAGAGGGTGGTCGACTGTGTCGAAGGTGAAGGAAAAGTCAAGGAGAAGGACAGAACAGAGTAGTACCATTTGGCTTTGGCAGTTAGTAGGTTGTTTGTGACTTTGGTTAGGACAGTTTCTGTGGAGTGACGGGGTCGGAAGCCTGACTGTAGTCTGTCAAAGAGTAAGTTGGATGAGAGATAGGAGGATAGTTCAAGGAGTTTTGAACTACATATCCACTAGACCTCAATTCCATTGACAACCTGTGGTTAATGTTCAAAAAGCGAGTGGCCAAAAACACAGAACTTTTGATTTACTCCAAGCACTGATTAGGCAAAAATTGGTTGCCATCAGTCAGGTTTGGCCCAGAAGCTAATATCCAGCATGCCATGGTGAATTGCAGAAGTATTGATAAATAAGGGACAACACTTCAAATATTCAGCTTTTGCCTACACTTGATGTATTTGTCAATGAAAGTTTCAAAACTTTTGAAATAGTTATAACTGTACTTCAGTATACCATAAAAACATCTGACGAAGGCTAGGTTCACATCTGTCCTGGCTATCCGTAGTTGGAGAGCTGGACCGCTGAAACAGCAGTTACACTTAAACACTGGAGAACCCCACTGACTATAGAGTGAGAGCAGGCAGATGAATCATGGAAAATGTAGTTTGTCCACATATTTACTGCATATAAATAAGTGATACAAGGAGCAGCAAGTAAAACAAAGCCAAGCAAAGGCTGCACAAGCAAATAGTGAGTATTTAGCACTACTGTAGATGTATTTGCAGACAATTTTTGGAAGCTGGAAAACCAGTCTAACCCCCGGCACAACATTACACAGCCCGCCACGTGAGCCCCCGCCATACCATTACACAGCCCACCACGTGAGCCCGCGTCATACCATTACACAGGCCGCCACGTGAGCCCCCGCCATACCATTACACAGCCCGCCACACGAGCGCCCAGTATACCATTACCGTGTCCAGATACATTAATACAGCCCACCACATGTACGCCCCTACATACAATTTCACAGCCTGCCACGCGAGACCCAAAAATAGGTTACAGTCGCCAAATTCAATATTACAGCCCACCATGACACACCCCCAGCATACAATAACACAGCCTGGCACCCCCACAAACGTACTTCTAATGCAAACCCCCTTTTTCAAATGCCTTCTTTAGATGCTGAGCCTCATCTGAAAGGAGTTTCCTGCTCAGGCAATTGAACACTGTCTGCTATACAGTCCACGTCTACAACTAATCCCCGAGTCTTCTTCCGTCTCACATGACAATCTCTCACGTGACCTCCTGACGTCACTGGTCCTTAGTGAGTAGAGTAGTTAGCCTCTACACTTTTGATTGGTCTGCTTTCATCACCATGTCAAGTCGTCCAATGGCGGTGTCGATTGTTGCTGGTTCAAACATGGCGGCTCCCAGTTACAGTGGATAGGTTTTTCCGTAAAATAAATCAACCGGTTGTGATTCGTTTTGTAATCCCTGCAAGCCGGTAATGTGGGGAGAAAATGTCGAGCGACACAGGAAGAAAGCAGTTCTGGAAGAGGAACGTCGCTAAAGTGCCGGGAAGGTGCGTGTGACAGGAGGCATGTCAGTGTATAATGGGGCTGCACTGCTGTAGTGCTAGGATTCCGTGACATCCCTTCATCCTTAGCAGTAGCAGCTGGAGCTCCTGCTTGAGCCCGGACTGTGACGGGGTGGGTGGTATCGGACATCTCTAGCTGTCAGTCATTGGTGGTATTGGACTGGCGATTGTAATGAGGGGATGGCTCTGTTTACAGTAATGAGGAGGTGTCAGTCATTGCTAGGTTGACACTGTGTCATGGATTTGTCTACGTAAAACTTCTTCATGCTGTGTTGTTTATGTTTATTGCTTGTATCCATGTTACAGATCTTCTGTATTTACTGTTTACACACTCGTGTATACACTCTGTTGTATCTATGTTATAAATCTTATGTATTTATTGTTTATACACATGATCTAAAATTATGGGAAAACGTGTACTTGCACTTAAATAAAGGACTTCTATTTGTTAATATGCTCATGAAAAGCTGTAGGATCCAGTGCTGCCTTGAGGTTATGATCTGGTAGAAGCCCAGTCTTATGAGTAGAGGCATTGTCATATGACAGCTGCTCTGTTTCTGCTCTAACTCTCCTGCTCCATAGCCAATAAGTAGCAGGGATCTTCTACTGCTGCAGGATGGAAAAAGACTTCACATCTCATTGTGCCACATTTCAAGTATTTATTGTATACTAAACCAAAAAGTATCTTGTTAATTCCCAATTTGTCCTGTGGACTTAAAGGGCTTTTCCGGGCAAAAAAATATATTTTTAAAAAGGTCTGTTAGTGCTATCAATGGGTTAATAAGTGCACCCAAATACCTTTAGCGGTGTTTTGAGTGATTTCTGGCTTACTATGGGAGCTCCTGATATCCTCTGCATTTGTTTACATGGGTAGCTTCCTGCTGTCTTAGCCTACAACTACCATGATTCATTGCAGTTCACTCAGATCCCCCCTCTCATTTCCTCCCTCACAACCCCTCCGTTTCCTAGCTAGCCCGCGGACTACTAGCCCTATCTACCTAGCTAACTAACTCAGTCCCCCAACCCCCTCCCCACTCCATCATACTTACCCGTCTTCTCATCCTGGAGATGACTTTTGTCGGTGCCGTTGTCCCCTCTTCTGCCCGCACCTGGGAGCTGGCGCCTGTGCAATAGAACGCCGGCAGAAGCAAAGAGAAGCAGCAGGCCTACCATGCAAGCACAATTGAATGCTGCTTCTGTTTACTTCTGCCGGCGTTCTGTTGCGCAGGCGCCAGCTCCGGATCCCTTCTGAAGGAAGCGCCGACCAGCAAAAGAAGAGGATGTGAGCATTGGTGAGTATTATGGGGAGTGGGAGGAGAGAGAGGAGTACTGGTGATCTACTGTCTCCGGAAACAGCGAAACGGAACGTCACCAGGAAATCAGAAAAATGTGCCTGGGGTGGTCACATGACCGCCCCAGGCATATGGGTAAATATACAGTGCATTTTTTTTTTTTAAAGGGAGTAAATTAGAAGTTAGGCGGGGGGAGGGGGTTTAGCTTAGTGTTAAAGTTTTAGTTTATGCCGGACAACCTCTTTAATGCATTTCAAAACAGTGACTCTTTGGGGCAGATGAGACCGCTTTATGTATGAATGCATTCTTTAGCCTACTACTCTACCACAGTGGAAGTATTTGGGAAATGGATACACATGAAATAAAAAAAAAAAAAACTAATTTTTTAAAGCTCACAAACAACCCTAACCCTATACTTTGACTGTATGAGTCCAGCATCATGTGAGTAGCTCATTGGTTGTACAGCAGGCGTTTTAACACATTGGTGGGCCCAGTGCAAAGGTGTCATAAGTTCCCCCCCAACACCACCATACCACCATCACACAGTCAGATGGCCCTTAAGTGGCCTCATATAATATAATTTCCCCTCAGACATTAACCTGTTCCTTATGCAGTGGCCCCCTCAGGCATCATATTATAAGGCAATGTCCCACACCGTTTCATGTCCACATCCAGTTGCCTTCACAAGTTCAGGTTCCCTTTTAGTTGTCCCTGCAGTATATACACACGTGGACAAAATTTTTGGTACCCCTCGTTTAATGAAAGAAAAACCCACAGTGGTCACAGATATAACTTGAATGTGACAAAAGTAATAATATATAAAAATTCTATGAACATGAACAAATGAAAGTCAGACATTGCTTTTCAAGCATGCTTCAACAGAATTTAAAAAAAAAAAAGAAAACTCATGAAACAGGCCTGGACAGAAATGATGGTACCCTTAACTTAATATTTTGTTGCACAACCTTTTGAGGCAGTCACTGCAATCAAATGATTCCTGTAACTGTCAATGAGACTTCTGCACCTCTCAACAGGTATTTTGGCCCATTCCTCATGAGCAAACTGCTCCAGTTGTCTCGGGTTTCAAGGGTGCCTTTTCCAGACAGCATGTTTCAGCTCCTTCCAAAAATGCTCAATAGGATTTAGGTCAGGGCTCATAGAAGGCCACTTCAGAATAGTCCAATGTTTTCCTCTTAGCCATTCTTGGGTGTTTTTAGCTGTGTGTTTTGGGTCATTATCCTGTACAAGACCCATGACCTGCGACTGAGACCAAGCTTTCTGACACTGGGCAGCATATTTCTCTCTAGAATCTCTTGATAGTTTTGAGATTTCATTGTACCCTGCACAGATTCAAGACACCCTGTGCCAGATGCAGCAAAGCAGCCCCAGAACATAACAGAGCTTCCTCCATGTTTCACAGTAGGGACAGTGTTCTTTTCAAGATATGCTTCATTTTTCCGTTTGTGAACATAGAGCTGATGTGCCTTGCCAAAAATTTAGATTTTTGTCTCATCTGTCCATAGGACATTTTCCCAGAAGCTTTGTGGCTTGTCAACATGTAGTTTGGCAAATTCCAGTTTCGTCAGATTCAAGTTATTTCTGTACCATTGTAGGTTTCTCTTTCATTTAACGAGGGGTACCAACGATTTTGTCCACGTCTGTATATTGTCCCCATTCGGTCACCTTTCCCTTTCCCCCCAGTTGTTCTCTTCTGCCTCTGCTCCCGGAGGCTTTAGGGACAGACACATTGCTACTGATGTCACTACATCACGCCTACTGCTCCCAAAACACCGGGAGCAGAGATAGGGGCCGAATGGTGAAGCACGGAGCAGACTACTCCCTGCTTAACTAATGTATTGAACTCATCTGCATTGGAGTTGGAGTCAGGCATACCGGGGCATCCCTGACCTACTGCCCGGAAAAGTGGAATAGCACTCTAAATGCTTGATTGTTTCGGGGCTCCCACTACCAAAGTGCCCAGTACAAGTGCACCGTTTGACCTATGGTTAAAGTGGCCTTGCTGTACAGTAACATTCTGCTCAGATAACCACATACTTTACAAATCTCCCGTAAAAAGCAGAGCCCATTAAGACAACATGGCTCAAAAGCCTAAAGTGTTTTGTGTGTGTGTGGTGCTGGGAAATTGCATAATAAGGTGCAGCCCCTTTGACCAATTGCAGTAGTGAAAAGGGGGAGTGGTTGTCTATACAGTGAGAACGGCCATTTTTTTGGAATGATTCACTCAAGTACCTGACAGTATGAAATAGATATGGCAATAATGCCAATAGTAATACCAATAGATCAAGCTGTAAAAGTGCCAGAAGTAGTGTACACACAGTGACTCCATCGAGCTGTACCTCACATTAACAACAATACAACCCAGTACAGCTCCACTTGGAAAGTCACCCAACTTTCCCAAACTGCTGAATCGCAAATATCTGTAGTTTCCTCTATCCCTGCAATAATATGCACATTTACTTTTCAGGAGCTTTGGAAAGCTAAGTAGCAAACAATGGCTAGGTATTCTGAATACCAGACCTATTGCCTTGATACTAAATGGTATGGCATACCATGCTATAGAAAATCCAAAATGACATCCCAATATAAAACATAACTTTTAATACATGCATGTATTAAAAGTTATGTTTTATATTGAATTATCATTTTGGATTTTTTGTTTATGTGGATAAGTAACTTTTGGTCAACCATACTTTAGTTGGACATACCATGCTATAAAAAAGTTGGGAAGTATAATGTAAGCACCATTGGAAAACTGATATTGCTTCTAAATCCCTTATATACCGTTGTAGGGGATTTGGTGTAGTGTAGTTTTGCTGCTGAGAAAGTAAACTTTAAATTCATATGCAAATGAGCTGTTCCGTGTAGTGGGATGATGCCCATATATGCCAGAGCACCCGTTAAGCACACATTGGGATCTATCAGTCTTTGTTGTGACCATCTGTGGGTGGTGGACAAAGGTGAAATTGAGTGTTCTGGGAGGTATGGCCACTCCCAAGTGTCACGATCAGTTCATTTGTGTACAGTAAGGCTGGGCGATTTTGCTTTAAAGCAAAATTGAGATTTTTTTCAAGTTTATCGGTAATTTGTGATTTTAATCTTGTTTTTCTTGAAGAAAGAGAATTTAAGTTTAGATGGCTGGTACAGATAGAAGAAGTCAGATATATCTGATGCAGACTTCATTTTCCAAGCAACCAACTAGAAATTATATTGAAGAAACTGTTGATCATAGCTTGTGGCCAGAGGAGAAAGCCTTCATGGAATATATTAGACTTGGATGGGTTAACATCAGTTTCATAATTCTGATAAAGATCACAATTGTGTTTCTTTAAAATGATGAATTAATAAAATATATTTGATGAATTGCCCAGTCCTAGTGTACAGATTAAGAGTTGATTTTCTCTACAGCAAAATTTTAGTTTGATACAATAAAGGTATGTTCACTATGTCAGTAACTGCCTTTACAACAGCATATAAGTGATTTAGAAGCGATTTGTGATGCTGTAAGGCTCCCTTTAAGGCTGCTTTAACACGCACAATCCATTTTGAAGGCTATGGAAAAAAAAAAGAAAAAAAAAGTGCACATCCTAATATATTTCCTTTTTTGATTCATGTGGCACATTGAGAAGATGCTGTCTTCTTTATTTTCCAACATTACCTAGTAATGAATCTGAAAAACATATGAATGACTGTCCATGGGCTGTACATTCTTTTTTTTTTTTTTTAAACCACTTCAACACAGAAAAAAAAAAAAAAAACACTTTAGGGCTCTTTTACTTTAGGGTTCTGCAGGACGAATCATGCTCTGCATCAGGCATAGCACAGTGATGGAACCCCCACATTTTAGACATTTATGAAATAATGCCATAATTATCTCAAACCGTAATATCCTTTTAAATTTGAGGCCCCATGTAAATGGAGAATTCCAGGCCAGAAAATCCGGTCTGTAGATTGGAATTGAACCAGGAAATCCAGTCAGTCAGGTGATTGGGCTCTTTTCATCATAGTGATCTGTGATGCTTGGGGTCCCTGTCCACCTGCTGATTCACTGTCCCATGCTGTATACAGTTCAGACAGTAAAGGAGCGAGGGGGCTGGGGCTCCTAGCATCATAGATCACTATGATGCAAGCAGTCACAAACTCCTGACTGGTTTCAAGCTGGATTTTATGACCCAGATTCGCTTGTGTGCATGGGGCCCTTACTGCATCCCTTCAGAGCTGTGCAATCTAATATTGCAGCCCTTGGACCAGAGAAGGTTGTGTGCACCTGTATCGGTCAGACAGAAAAGATTTGTCCAAAGTACTTAACCCAAACTAGTGTTTCTTTATGGCATATCACTTTTAGACTGGGGCCCCACATTGCGAAAATGCAGCATTTTACAGTACCTGCAGAGTGAATGGGATTCTGGATAATCCCATCTACACCGGAAAAGTATGTTCGCAATATGTCAGTTATACCTGCAGAAACACTGGTGTTTTCTGTATAGGTATAATAGTGTCAAAAAGTCAGCAGAGGAAAACTGCAGACTTTCTGTGAAAAACGCTGTGTAAAAAAACTATTATGAGTTTCCAACACTTTTTTTTTTCTGGAGTTGTTTTTTTTTTTTTTTCTGAGCTTTGCTATGTGGGACCTTAGCCATAAAGGGGTTTTCAGTTTTCATCACTGTGAAAAATCCATTTGGGGCCAGAAAACACCATTAGGCTGAGGCCCCACGTTGCGGAAACGCAGCTTTTTTTGTTGCAGAATTTGTTGAGGTTTTTTGAGCTAAAGTCAAGAATGGCTACAAAAGGAATGGGAAACATATAGGAAGCTCTCATACGTCTACTTTCAGCTCAATCCACTCCTGGCTTTGGCTCAAAAAACAGCAACAAAAAAAGCTGCGTTTCCACAATGTGGGGCCTCAGCCTAAGGCTAAGGCGCCACGTTGTGGAAACGCAGCTTTTTGTTGCAGATTTTGCTGCAGTTTTTTGAGCCAAAGCCAAGAATGGCTACGAGAGGAATGGGAAAGATATATAAAATTCTTATACTTATACCTTCCGCTCAATCCACTCCTTGCTTTGGATCAAAAAAATGCAACAAAATCTGCAACAAAAAAAGCTGCGTTTCCGCAGTGTGGGGCCTTAGTTTTAAATTGGTTGACAGTGTTATAGGGATCTGGCTGTTCTCGATGAACCAGTACATGCTATCAAATTTTTGGGAATGGATCCCAGTATACAGAAGAAAAGGAAATTTTTGCACCTTTCCTCTTCCTCTTTTTGAAACAGTTCCAGTGTGAACCAAGCCCAAGATCTGTTCAGACCTGAAATAAGGTCATTTGAGATAAAAATTTCACAATCTTGCTATGTATTTCCTTGTATTTCTGAAGGTGTGTCGCTGACACAGTAGAAGGCACACCTGAATTCACATTCTACTTTATTAGCTTTCATGTGTAATTGTTTCAATTCCTCACAATCCATGTGGCCTCAGCTTTTTTGCTAGTGAATGAAAGCATTTGATTTTAGCTAGAGAGGCAGACTAGGTCTTATTTGTCGAAAGCTGGCGGTTCATTAAAATGTGTTAGGGTATTTGCCATCATCTGCCCTTTTTGTCAGGCGTCCATTGCTTTTTTTTTTTTTTTTTATTGCAAGTGCCGAGACAAAACCAGCATGTGGCTGCCATAGTTAAGAGCCTGTCCTTCCATGTCCTGGCTCATTCACTAGTGGTGGCCGGCTGTTACTACTACCACTAGTGTGCTATTTTCTTACATACCTTTACGAGTGGAAGTAACGTATGATAAGTAGGTGTCCATTAATATTAACCTTTGTATAGCAATTTGGAACTTAGGGTACTAAAGTGATATAAGTGGTTTACATGAGAATCTGTTTTGTATATGTTACCGTTAAAGTGCGAAAGCCGTGAATGTGCACATTCCCTAGGTAATGTGCAGATTAACTGATTTGCTCAGTTAATGTGCGGAATCAAGAGTTTTCCGCACTTTACCTAGGTAATGTGCACATTCACGGCTTGCGTCCCGTTAAAGCTGAAAACTTCTTTTGTATCATGCCGAAATTCGTGTCTGCCTGTTAGCGCGCTTCCCATTCAAGTTGAAAACTTTCATCTCTGCCAGTTAGCGCGGCTGCGCGGGAATTTGTGTTGTGATTAACTCCTAGTATTGTTTCATGTCCAAATTCATGTCTGCCTATTAGCGCGGGGATTTGTGTGGTGATTTCTTTTGAAAGCAGAGAAATTGAACTCCTAGTATGCAAAGAAGCGCCGACTTGGTCAGTAAAATGAAGAAAAGATTCTTCGCAAACCTCTTCAGCGGAGATTCCAAATACATTATGCCAGCAAAGATGTTCTTTTCACTTTAACGAGTGCCTAGTAGGTAATGTGCAGGTTAGATAGGTAATGTGAATAAGTCCAGTTTTCTGCACTTTAACGGATCACCCTAGTGAATCTGCACATTACCTAGGTAATCTGCAGATTAACTGATTTCTGCACTTTAATGGTAACATATACACTAGGTTTCATATTGGAGTCCAGTTGAGACATTAAGGCTGCTTTCACACGAACAATCTGTTTTGTGGGCAGTGAGAAAACAGACATTATACATCCTAGTGTATTTCCATGTTTGATCCATGTACCGTCCTTGTACAAATCTGTCTCATTCTTGTACATGCAAAAATTGATGCTTTTTCTTTATATTTTAGCATCACCTGTGAAAACACAGAAGAAACACGTACAGCACACTGATTGCATCCTATGCTGTCCGTTACTTTTTTTGATAGACCCACAATTTTGCATGGCTAAGACAAAGGGAGGAAAGAATAGTGCATGACGTGTCTTTCTGTAAAAAAAAAAAAAAAAAATGTGAATGGGTCTGTTTTTTTTTTTTTTTTTTTTCCGGACAGTACTCTTACAGAAGAATAGTTTTTTGTGAAAGGGCCCTAAATCATTGTACGGCTGTGTTAACACCATGCTTTTTGATAGCTGGAAATTGTAAACAGAGCCTAAGCTGTACTTGTATTGATTTAAGCTGTACAATTAATGGTAAAAAGCATGTAGCAGCATGTGGAATTCTTATTAAAAGACCTGCTAAGGTATATAAGAATCTGTGTGAGTCACAAGCTCCTTTAGAAGTTTATTTTTTGAAATTCTGAATTCTTTGTGACATTTTTGTTTTTATGTTTTTCCCTACAAATTAGTATTCAACATGTGTATGGAGCACAACATCCACCTTTTGATCCCCTGCTGCATGGAACGTAAGTAGATTTTTTTTACTTTTTAGTCCTTTTATCTTCCCTTCTATTAAAATAGAATAAAAGGCAATGGGCAAGCTTTTAGCTCCATTTTATGTGTTATGGACAGTTGACCCACTTGTTTTTTTTTTTTTTTCTCTCACTGTGGATGTAACAATGAAAAAAAAAAGATTTTTTGAAATGCAGAATTTGTTTTTTCTATTTATTCTTTGTAAAGGATAATTATTGATCTGTGGCACAATAATACAGTAAGAAATCTTTTGGTGTGGACTTTTGGCATACAATTTGTTCTCTGTAGAAAAATAGTTTGATATTTTGGTCACACACCAGATATCCTCATGGACAAATATTGGTGCTTAGACATTTAGAGAGAGATGAAAATGAGCCAGAGGGGGAGTTATAACAATAAATGAAGTCATACTTGCCGCACTGATCCATCACAAATCTTGACCCGGTACTTATTGGATCCCTGTTGTCAATCACTGGCTGAGGCGGGCCACTGTGGCACCAGTTATTGGCAGTGTTTGCTTTTTCCTGGTGTTTATTATATGTTGAGAAGTAACCAGGAAATGGGATTGGCAGGAAATTTTGTAACACATTCTGATCTATTTAACTAAATTATTTCCTTGCTGGACAACCCCTTAAATATTTTTATTTCTTTGACTGTTGGAATGAACACTTGTACCATAGCTACTTAAAATGGCTGCAGCAACATCTTCATAGATTCAGCTATAAAAGGAACAAGAGCTAATGTGCAGACTGCCTGAAATAGAAACAAAATGACTGCATCTATTGAAAAAAAAAAGGAAGTAGTTCTCAGCAGATACACTGTAAATAGAATCTGTAAGGCTAGGTTCACACTAGTCCTCGTTCTCCGCTCATAGATTCTGTTATCAATTCCGCTTTAAAAATGTAGAAAGAAAAGTCCTGCAAGCAGGACTTCTCTCTCTGCATTTTTCCACCCTTTTCGGGCAGAAACCCGGAGGACCCCATTATAGTCTATGGGGTCCGCGGTTTTCCCAGGGCAACTGCTTTTTTTTAAGCGAATTAGGTTTCCGACCCCACCCCGAACGGAAACCCAAACCGTAGCGTAAGTAGCAAATTTTTGCTCTGCTTTAGGACACCATTTAAATAGTGAATTAAGGAATATGGACATCCATGCTTTGGAATCCCCTGTGAGCCAGAACAGAGAAGTGTCCATGTCTTGTCACACCTGAATGGCATCCATGCAATGCGATTTTTCCACTGCTGCAGTCATTGTGGCATTGAGTGACCAGCTGTGACTTTTCCCACCATTTACAGATGTTCACCATCCTGGCTTCATTTTCAAAAGGAGTTTTCTTGTTTAGGCAACAAATTTAATAGATGTATGGATGCTGGACAAAGAAAGGGTTAAAAGTGTTAAATGAAATGTTAGCTGTATTCTTGAGAAATGTGTCTGGTAAATCTTTTGGATACATACAATTCTTTGGTGTCTGTTTTCATTTTCTATGAGATGCGTGATTATTCCTCGCTCTTTTTTCCTGTTTGCGACAATTTCTCCTTATGAGCAGTGTTTTTATTAATACAGCTAATGACTTCATTTTCAGTTTGTGACTACTGTGACCTCTTTCAGTTGCTAAAAGTCTCAGTGGTGTGACTAGCTCCTGTTTGCTCCACTGATTTGTTTTTATTTTTTTTTTTCTGTGGGGAACTGCATAGTTGGTTTATTAACTCTGCGCACACGAATGTATGCTCTGCCAGGGTGCTAGCCATATTTTTAACGGCTAGCACACTGACCCATTATTTTCTATGGCCCATACACACGCCTATGTGTTATTGTGGGTCTGTGTAGGGCAGTGGTTCTCAACCTTTCTAATGCCGTGACCCCGCAATACAGTTCCTCATGTTGCGGTGACCCCAAACCAAAAAATAATTTTGGTGGCTACTTCAAAACTGTAATTTTGCTACAGTTATGATTCGGAATGTAAATACCTGATATGCATTATGTATTCTAATTGCTACAAATCAAACATAATTTAAACATAGTGATCTACCCCCTACACAGGTAATGTTATTAACTATGGGGAAATTGAGAATTATTACAGTAATAGTGCCCCCCATATGAGTAATCTTATTACCTGTGTGGCGTCACTATAACTGTAATAGCCCCTCATATACAGACCAAAAACAAAATAGATGCCACACGGCCATTGTTCATATAAATATATCGCTTAACAGTGGCGATAGCCTGACTTCACATAAAGACAGAGAGCAGTAATGGCCAAGCTTCTGGTTAATATGGGCTTGAGTCATATTATAATATTTACCGTATTTTTCAGACTATAAGACGCACCTAGGTTTTAGAGGAGGAAAATAGGGAAAAATATTTTAAGACAAAAAAATGTGGTAAAATGTCTAATATATGGAAGTTGTAGTTTTGCAACAGCTGCAAGGTCACATTGACAGGTGTCCCTGCAGCTGTACGGGGAGGAATAGGGCGTCTTTTTTTGCAGGGCCAGATGTACTTTTTACTTATGCCATTTTGGGGAATGTCTATTGCTTTGATCACTTTTTATTCAAATCAGAGGCGAAACAGCAAAAAATATGGCGGTTTGGCACTTTTGATTTTTTTTCCCGCTCTGATGTTCACCCTACAAGAAAAATATTTTTATAAGGTTGTAGACCAGGCATTTTCGGACACAGGGATAGCTAATGTGTATGTGTTTCACAGTAATTTTGTACTTTTATATGTATTCTAGGGAACTTTTTATTTTTATTTTATTTTATTTTTTTTACTATTTTATTAGCCCCCCTCCCTTCATGGGGCTTGAACCTGCAATCGTTTGATTGCAAGTCCCATAGACTGCAATACAAGTGTATTGCAGTCTATGGGAGATTCTGTACATTACTATGGGGGGGGGGGGGAGGACTTCTCACAGATACAGTAGTAATGACCGCGGTCAGAGTCTGATCGCGGGCATTAGCTCCGGGACTCCGCTGTACAGCGGAGGCCCGGTTGCTATGGTGACCGCTCTGCAGCAGAGCGGCCGCCATCATTGTAAAAGACCCGGCATCCGCGTAACGGCACGGCAGATACCGGGAGCTACACAGCGCGGGGCACCCTCTCAGGCATTCAGTTTGGAACGCACATCCATAACGACGTGCGTGCCAGCTGAATAGCGCGACTTCTCAGCGGCTAAAGCCATCGGAAATATGTATTTTCCGATGGCTTTAGGCGACCCCTGTGTTTTGGTCATTCGACCCCCGCCGGGGTCGCGACCCACAGGTTGAGAACCGCTGGTGTAGGGGGTCATGAGCAGGGCTGTGGAGTCGGTACGCCAAAGCCCCGACTCCGACTCCTCAATTTCCCCTGACTCCGACTCCGACTCCGACATACATGGCGCATGTTTAAGAGATAACTTAATTTAAGCTTTTTATCATCCTTATGATACAATAATCAAGCTATTTAGGTAGAACATAAAATATATTTATTGGATACAACTTTAGAACACAAAAAACTTTAATAAATTGCAAACATGCAAAACGCTGCAGTAAGTGGTAAAAAAACAGTTTTCAACAAAAACAGTTTTCTCAGTCTCAGCACAATGATTCACTTGCTGACAAGCAGTCACTCTGTGTCCTCGGGCTGTGGGTGGGTCTCCAGCACAATTACAGATAAAGTCAAGCTTTTCAGTCCTCACAATCACAACACTTGTATCTTTTGCTTACTCCAGATAATGGTGCTAAACCTTATAGGTTCACTCAGAACTCAGTCCCATCATTATATGAGGAATAGAACAGACCTTTACAGGACATTTCATCATTTTCAACATTTCATAATTTTCCCAAATTCTTATGAAAATATATTCAGCACATACTGCATTGTACTACTAACTGTACCAATTTATTATATATTTTGGGAGTCGGAGTCGGTCCATTTTATACCGACTCCGACTCCACCAAAATAGGCACCGACTCCACGACTCCGACTCCGACTCCACAGCCCTGGTCATGAGCCTAGACGCAAAGCTCCGGACAAGTTCTATTCCTGTCTGTTTTGCAGGCCACAGATTGCTGCATTAAATCAGTGGGTCCATGGAGAATCCATGTGCTGTTAATGCTGCTGTCCCACAGACCCATTGTTGCACAAGTTCTTGTGCATTTAGCCTTATAGTAAAACACCAACTATGTAGCATTACAGATGCATCATCATTGTCTTTAGTGAGACAATTCCTTCACTGCGTACGTCTGTGTTCTGCGTTCTTTGGCTGTATTCACACGGAGGAATTTACCGCGGAATTGGGGGCGGATTTCACCTCCGAATCCGGGGCAGATTCCTCCCGGAATCCGCCTCCCATTGTTTTCAAAAAGAAAAAAGAAGCGTCCTGCTTGATCTTGCCGCAGATTCATGGCTCGAGACTCCCTGTCAATTAGGCCCATTCATCGCCACCTGCGAAAATGCTGGCAGCGGAAAATGAAGAGGAATTCCTCTTTATTTTCCGCTGTGTGAACATACCCTTAGACTTACTGGATCAGATTTAATTTTGTGATTACAAGTAGATGGTGGTGTAAATGTGGCCCATCTAGATTGAGCTGAAAAATGTTCTTACCTGCTAGACATGTGGGAGTGGCTTAAAAGAAAAGGGGGGTGGGAGTCGTAAAATTCTGCCTAACTCTGGGCATTTTTTAATTTTTTTAAATTAATTTTTTGATTACTTGAAATTAGTAATCACATGTTGATTGCAATGCACAGGGTTGGTGCAAGGTTTACATGGGCCCTTGGGCGACAGAGCCTCATTGAGCCCCTGCAGTGTAACTCATATAGCAGCAAGTGAAATGGCCTGGACTGGAATAACTGCTGGGCACTTGCTGTAATCACTGCAGATGTCTTGCAGTTCTCAACGTTTGCATTGCAAAGGTTAAAAACGGTGAGACCCACAAGAATAACTGACTTGCAGGGGGTTTAAAACCAACACTGCAGGTCATTTTGTGCTGTGGTTTTTAGTTGTCAAATGTGGATGAGATTTGTTAAAATCTCATCCACTACATTGCTACTATAGATAACAGAGAACTAGCCACTGATACATATGTGGCCGCTAAACCACTTCAATTACTATCCATGTAGCCCCAACCTTAATTGGCTCAGTCACATTTATTCTGAAGCCCAAGACCGTGTTCATTATATTACTTTCACTGGTTGTCTGTTATATCAGTTACATTCAAGCATGTTAGAAATTACAGTCCATCCTTATTTTGATTCATTAGGCTATGTTCACAAGTCCAATTTTCTGTTCCGTCAAAGGAATGTAAGAGCGGACTGAACAGGAAAGTATAGATCCATCTACTGATGGACAATAACATATTTCAAGGGACCCCACTGGCTATAATAGGGTATTTCAGGTTTGTCATATGTTTTTTGGCATTTCACTGGGTGAAACAGTCCTGTATGCATGACCTTTTCATCTGCAATTTTAAATGGACTCTAACTGAGTCTCTGAAGCATATGTAAACATAGTCTAAAATATGTTAAACTATTAAATTATGATTTGGAGTGACTTACTTCATACATATATATATATATATATATATATATATATATATATAATACTACTACAATAAATATTATATATGATGTGCATGCACAAAATATGTACATTTGCACATTACATGCATACAGTATACACAGTAAATATACTCAGATTACATACATGCATAAGTACACTTACCTTATACACTGAATTGGAAGCAGAGCCTCTTCTGTGGGAAACCCCAAAATCAGCAGCTTGAGGTACACATCAGGAAGAGGAATATAGGTATAATTTGTGTTTGTAATTTGTGCATTTCTGCTATTTGTAGACTTAGGAGTCTGGCAGGTTATACTGAACCTTTTCCCCCTAACTGTGTGTCAGTCTACTCAGCTCCTCCTGCTCCATAACAAGTTCACTATTGCACTAATAGGGAAACATGTCTTTTTATAATAGTGTTGAGTGAAGCATCTCACTTTAAAGTAACAGTCATCCTTCCCTTGTCTTGATTATACAGTACATTTCCATCTGTTGTCAAGACATAGTCTACAAAACAATGTCTGCCAGTGACCATTCCTGGGTCAGGCCTTCTCACACTTGTCAGGTTAAGCTATTTGATTGTTGTTTTTCATCCACATCATGAATACCATGTGCTGTCAATGTGAATTACTTGTTTCTGTTTCAAGAAATGTTTGAAAAGAGAAATGTGATTTATATTAACAGCTATTAAATATTTTATGAAAAGGATTGAAAATGTTAGATACCTCGTTGTAAGCGTGAGTGATTTTTATCTCCTAGGATTTGGAAATGTGCTGAAGAAACTGCCGTTAAATACATTCTGAATAATAATCTCATGGTGTCGCTGTCATTTTTCATTTTTTATTTTACCACAGTATGTGATCTTGGAAGATGTCTAAAATACGGTATCACTCAGCAGCATAATCAAGGTGGCTATGGTATACATTTTTTATGATCATTAAAGGTGACCTGTCACCATAAATATGTGTTTGTCTGGTTCAGCAAGTTATAGGATTTTGTTTTATTTGTATTAAGGTCTTCTTATGAACCATAATGACAAACTGGACACAGATCTATCTTACAACTTCAAT
This sequence comes from Leptodactylus fallax, assembly GCA_947044405.1. Lineage (NCBI taxonomy): Eukaryota > Metazoa > Chordata > Amphibia > Anura > Leptodactylidae > Leptodactylus > Leptodactylus fallax. The sequence goes on from CAMRHE010000001.1 coordinate 16,488,458, forward strand.
TGAATATATTGACGTAAACCATGCATAACACTGCAGTGTATTATCAATAGTAGTCTCTAATACTAGAGAAGTCTGCAGTCAGTTCAACATGCAACTAAATGCTTTTGTGTAAAGACAAACTTTGAGAATAGAACAGTGTTTAGTTTGCCAATAGGAGCATCCAGGCACCTGAGCATATTACAGCTTCATTCATGAGCTGTACACACAGTATATAGCCAAGGATGAGATGGGAACTGTATACTGTGATAAGCATTTCGCAGAAAAGGATAGGTCACATTAAGACTAGACAATTAATCCAGTTAATTAGATTTATTTAGCATTTTGAATAAATTCTTATTTTCATCAGAATCGTGGGGTTGATAATTACTTACTGGTAATTGGATTTTCCAGAAAACACGGCAGTACCCAGAGAGAGGATCCGCCCCCATGGACAGGAAACCTATTATATACATATATACATTTTTTTTTTTTTTTTTGCTTACTATACCCTGTGCTAAACAAAAAAATCATCATCAGAAAAAGGGAGGGATAAAGGACAGTGCTGTTGTGGGTTCTGGAAAATCCGATTACTGGTAAGTATCATTTTACCCCTCACCCACGACAGCACCAAGAGAGAAAGTAAAAGAGGAGAATTAGATAGGGACCACCGCTTGCAGAACTTATCTACCAAAAGAGAGATCAGCAGAAGCTCAAATGTGCAACCAGTATTGGCAAAAAAAAGGTAGAAGACCAAGTTGGTGCTTTACAGATAAATTCTATAGAAGAGTCAGCCCGCTCAGTCCAGTGAGTGGCTACCACCCTGGTTGAATGAGCCTTGAGCCCTAGTGGGGAAGGGAGGTCTGAAAAACTGTAAGCCAGGGAGATTGCTAGACTCGCCCACCTAGCCAGACTACTTTTAAAGATCGCTTTCCCTTTGTTGGACCTGAAAAAAGAAAAAAAAAGGGAAGTAGATTTACTCCAGGTGGAAGTAGAGGACAAGTACTGGATGGACTAGACATTGTCTTATATCCAAACAATGGTATTGTTGTTCTTTAGCATTTTGCAGGTTAGCACCGGGGGGGGGGGGGGGGGGGACTATGGAATTTTGAAGCTACTTTTGGAAAAAAGGCTGGGTCTGGTTTAATTATTACTCTGTCATCTGTAGTGACAGTAAAGGGTGGATTAGCAGATAAAGCCTGTAACTCTCCTCTTTGTCGGGCTGAGGTAAGAGCCACTTAAAGAATCATTTTGAGGGACAGATTTTTAATAGAGAGAGAATGCAAGAGTTCAAAGGGAGGTTTGGTTAAGGCAGACAGAACTAGATTCAAATTCCAGTGGGGGAACCTTAGAAAAAGCTATTGGTCTACTTCTAGAGGAAGCCCTGATGAACCTATCAACCCAAGGATCATCAGCTAGTTTAGAGCTTAGAAGAGCACTTCAGGCTGAAACCTGAACTTTTAAGGTGCTGGTAGAAAGTCCCTTTTCGAGACCTTTTTGAAGGAACTCCAGGATTTGACTTCTAGGTACTGTGGGGAGGATTGGCTCAGTGGTAGCTGCAGCGGACCCAGACAGTCAGAAACAGACACAAAAAGGTCAGGTATCAACAGGTTGTACCCTGTAGGTTTATTTTCAAAAACAACAAAACAAAATAAGCCTTAACAGTCAGGCAAAAGATAACAGAAATCCTGCTCGTCTGAGCAACTAACTAAACAAAGAAGTCCTACCTATACGTGTGGCTTGACCAAGCCACACGGTCAATACACAGGGCAACAACACAAGCAAATGTTCGCTCTGCTCTCTCACCAGTTGTCAGGGTCTTAGGACAGAACCAGAACCCGGCTCCTCCTCTCCTCCAGGAACTGCTCAGGACTGAGAACTTAGCAACCATTTATAGGCCTTTGATGAGGCCAAGCTCCCACCTGTGTTCCCTAGTAAGACAAGAAGCAGTTAACAAAATGATTTCTCACAACTGAGGTTTTGTTACCTCTGTTGTAAACCCACTTACCACACATATGTGAGGAATCTGGGTGAGACATAGCGACTCTCCAGAACCTTACCAGTCACTTTCTCTCAGTACATTCCTCAGCTCACCTGGGGAAACCCCTATGAACTCAAAAACCGTAACCAAGTTCTAGCTTAGATTTTAGTAGTAACCAGCATCCCATCTTTAGAAGAGTAGTAATTAGTCCCTGAGAAAACCCCTTTGAGGTTAGTAATTTATGCTCAAATTCCAGGTAGTCAAATGTAAGTGGCTGGAGAATGGGACCTTGACAGAGAACGTCCTGGCTGACTGGAACAAACCATGACCTAAAACAGACAGGATCCTTAACCAGGTGAACCAGGCTCTCCTTGGCCAAAAGGGGGCAATAAGAATGACCCTTGCTTGATCCTCCCTGATCTTCCTCAGCACTGCTGGAATGAGAAAGAAGGGAGGAAAAGTGTAAGCTAGTTTGAAATCCCACCTGTGGGACAGGGCGTATACCCCAAAAGGTTCAGTTCCTATTCGCTCTGCCTCAAGCTGTGACAGCCCAAAAAATCTGCCCTGAAATTGTCTGACACCTTGATATGCGGGGCAGACAGGGAGAGTACAACTGGTTCTAACAGCTGTAGAATCTGTGTCATAACTTTCCGAAGGGGAAGGGACTTCATACCCCCCTGCCTGTTTATGTAAGAAACTGTAGTCATATTGTCGGACATAATCCTGACATGGTGATTCAAGTTACTCTGTCCTGCAGATTTCAGGGTTTTCAGAACTGCTATTAGTTCCCTCTGATTTGAGCTGGCCTGAGAGAGACTCCTTGACCAAGAGACCTGGAACACCTGATCTCCCATTTGAGATCTTCCATGGAACTCCTACTTCTAGGTGATCCCTGACCAACCACCAGGCCAGGGCTGTTCTTGTGGGCCAAGACATTCACATAAGTTTGCCCAGGACTTTCTCCTCCTGGTGCCAGGTAGCTAGTATTTCCCACTAATGGTCCTGGAGGTGGCTCTGAGCCCAAGGTACCGCTGGAATACAGGCAGTGAGAGACCCTAGAATGAACATGGCTTTTCTTATAGTAATGTTTGGGGACTGTATCAGGGCTTTTACTAGGAACTGAACCACCTCTATTTTCTCTGATAGGAGAAAACATTTCTCAGCCGTGGAATCTAGAATGATCCCTAGAAACTTTTTCTATTGGGATGGAATTAGGCTTGATTTCTCTGAATTCACTAGCCGTACTAATTTCTCTAGAATGTTCAGTACCATCTTGACACTCTCTGAACAGTCTATCCTAGATATTGCCACAATAAGAAAGTATTTTGGATATGGGATAAAAAGAGTATCCTATTCTCTTATGGCTTCCCCCATTTCTGCCATGAATTTGGTAAAAATCCTTGGGGACATGGAGATACCAGGGACAGGGAAGCCTGAGTCTGAAAACTTGAAGGTGGAGAGGAAGAGAACTGCAATTTCAGAACTACTCCCACAGTGTCTAGGGACTTGCAGATATTTTCATCAGGGCAGTAAGGAAATCCTTCAGTCTCCTACCTGAGGCCTGGTGTCAATTCTAATTAGGATCTTTATTACGGGGGAGTTGCTGAACAGGAATCCCTTCTGTTTCTTATTGGACTCTGTCCAACTACTATCTCTGGCCTGGTCAAATTTCCCTCTCTTGTATCGACTGAAAGGACCTCTGTGAACGGCTAGAGCAGGGGTAGGCAACCTTTTTTGTTTGGTGTACCGATTTAAATTAAAAAAAAATCAAAGATGAGGTCCTCGAGTGCCGTTCAATAATTGTTAGGCTGACGACACCTACACTAAAGTCATATAGAACAAACTGTAACGTAGGGGTACTGTCATACTGTGCTACCGGTCACGTGCGTTTGCCGCTATTTGCCTTGATACACATGTACTTTTCCATTAGAAGCAATGTAAGTACATGTGTAACCTGCAGTTAGTGGTAAATGTATATGACTGGGAGCAGAGTGAGGTAACACCTGTAGGGTGGTGATACACTATGTACCTTGATGCTGCATCGTCCCCGTCCGCCAGTACTTTCACTTTTCTGTAAGTGAAAAGCAGATTACTTTCAGCCACATTTAATGAGGGAAGCTTTCACTCACTCCCAGGAGCATCTTAAGAAGCTTTTTGCTTTTTTGATGTGGGTCCTTCAGGATACCCATATCCACAAAGGTAATTTTTGGCACATTATCCCATGATAAGAGGCTCCACCTTTTTGTACCGTAGGTTTCCTGTCCTTGGGTTTGAATCCTCTTTCTGGGTGCTGTCGTGGGTGAAGGGAAAATAGATGTTAACCCCATCCCAGAGTCTGATATATTTCATGTAGGCCTTTTTCTCCCACCACAAGTTTTTAACTGCTATACTGTAGTCAATAGTTGGGTGGTTGGGTGAGGAAACCTGTATTAGATATACCTGATTCATTCTCAATGTGTTAGCTCACTGAAATTTTTTTTTTTTTTTTTTTTTTTAAGCAAAAAAAAAAAATATTGGTTAAAATCTAGAATTGGCCATAAACTTTAATCAATTTATACATAGAAACCTGCAGATTCTCTTCTGTTAAATAGAATATGCGCGACCAAGTGGAATGGAGGTGTGAAATAGAATACTTTAAACTTTAACTTTTAATTCAAATGTTCAATAAAATATGAGCCATGAGTATAAAAACATCATAAAAAAGTCACATCATATATTCATAGATCCAGTGACTGCTTTATATTATAGTTTCAATAAAGGGTTCCAAGTATTTTCAGTGTCCAACTCAAACTGAGTTACCTCAAACCGGCTTTGCGGTGCAGAGGGTGTAAGCGCACACCCGCGCATTGCTTTAAAAACCCATAGAAGTGAATGGGTTTTTAAGCAAAGCGTCGCAAACCTTTCCTTATCCAGTTTTCCGACATTTAGATCAGATTCGCGGCGGACAGAGTGCCGCTGCAAGTGTGAACCCACCCTAACTAGGTAACTATTCCAACACATTTTGTTGCTAATATTTGTGAATCTTCAGGGGAATTAGTGGAGGGATATTGTTCTAAAATCAGTCAAAACAAATACTACAATAAGATTCTCTCTACTAGAGCAAATACATCAAACAAATGTTGACTCAAAGAACAGTTTACATAACGCCTCTGTAGGACAAAAAGCATTCCCTGGTTACAGTTCAAGTTAGTCCTCACCACAGTGTATAGTTATGTTGTGCATAAGGAACAAAAAATGTTTTTATTGCGCAAAGGAAGTAAAGAAAATATACATATTTTTATTGCTGTAATTGTAGTAACCTGAAGAGTAAAGTTAACATGCAATTTTTACTGAATGATGGATGGCGTAGAAGGTTTTTTTTTTTTTTTTTTTTTTTAATAATTCCGTCCACCCCAAAAATTAATAAAGTATGGTCTGCGCATATGTACCCAAACTTGTGCAATTAAAAAATACTACTCGCCTTGCAGCAAGCAAGCTCTACAGGTCCAAAATAGAATCCTTAAAGGGTTTGTCTACTTTCAGAAAAATATTGAGAGACAAATGTTATTGTTTGTATAAAAGTTTTTTTTTTTTTTTTTTTTTTTTAGATCTCTGCTTACTGTCATTCATTCTGCTTAATTTCAGTGGATAAAAATCAGTCCATGGTCATGTGATGGACACACAGGTGCACAGCTCGTTACCAGGTAGATATCTGATTACTAAGCTGTGACTGTAACGAGCTGTGCACCTGTGTGTCCATATTCTGTGGATAGTTCATTAGTAAATGATCTGTGAGTGTCTGACAAATGGACCCCGCACAGATCAGCTGTTGCAGCAGCCACCAGATGCTGGAAGATGCTAGTGGATGTGCAGCACCCCTCCTATTCATGCAATAGGAGCGGCGCTGCAATTTCCTGTGGATAGGTCATCAGTGTAGAAAATCTATTTGTTGCTAGAAAACCCCTATTTGGTGTTAATTGCTGTAAACAAAACTTTGTAACATTGATTTGGATAAATCCCAGTAGCCATAGTCTCTAGAAATTTATTGCTGTTTTATGTAGCTTCTGAAAAAAATTAAACTGGCCCAATCTGAGTAGCTTATTCTATTAATTGCCCTCTTTTTTTTTTTCTATAATTTTTACTGTACAACACAATATCCTTGAATAAAAGTAGAAATGGCAAGACAGGGAAATGTAGCTTGATACATATGGTAACTTGGGATCGGTACAAGATACCCCAATATATTTGCCACGTTGCTGAACTTTTTATATTTCTTAGGCTGAGTTCACATCTACCTTACGAATTCAGTTCTCTTCTTCGTCATATCAGCTGAAAAACTGAATTTTAAGGGAGTCTATCACTGCCTCCAGCTACTTTAAACCGCTCCCATAGTGCTGTAGATGCTGTTAGCAGAATAATATCTTTCTTAAGTTTAAGAGCTCCAGTGATGGTGAGAAAAAGTACTTTTATTCTTTATTCAAATGAGGATCTTGGAGCGCAGGGGGAGTTTTCTTCTACTACTGAGAACTGCTGCATCATAACTAAACACACCCACCCTGCATTCACCTCGTCCCCCTGGGTAGTGTGAGGATCAAATCACAGTGTCCAGGGGGGGATGAGCTCTGAAACTTAAGAAAGGTATGTTTTTTATTCTGCTAACAGCATCTACAGCACTATGGGAGCAATTTAAAGTAGCTGGGGACAGTGATAGACTCCCTTTAAGCTATGATGGACAATGCAGATATGGACAGAGCCTTTTATGCCCATGTGTAAAATGTGGATTATCATTCTAAAATTACAAAACATTGCATGCTTAGCTGGAGGTAGTTTTTCTTTTGAAGTGGCAGGTTCTCATGAAGACTTCTGGTGACTGTTACAAATTAAGTGTTTATATTTGGAAACAAAACCTGTAATGTGCAGTTATATAGTATATAATAAAACCTCCAGACAGTTCTCATACTGTACGTAGTTTCCAAAACATTTAACACATCACTATTCATTGTAAAGCCTCCAGTAGAGTGGTTGGAGTATCCATGTGTGTACAAACTGCATGAAGTTCAATTAGCTTTACAACTCCCCCCGGGATATTGATTACAGACCAAAAAATGTAACTTTGTTTGAAATGTTAAATTGTAAGCAGTTATTAACCAGTAACAATATGGCTATTGACTGAAGACAAATGTGAAGTAGTGGTATGGATTCTGTGACGCCCTATGAAATGGAGGCTAATGTGACTGAAATTGGTAAAGTCTGTGGTCCGCGCTGACAGAGTTGGCATACTAAGTGACTTATTTTGTTGCTACTGATTTGAGGATAGCTCATATAGACATGTTTACTAGAGTGGGATGTATTTTTTTTTCCTAGTTTATGCACTACTTTTTAAAGAAGGAATGTGACAAACTATATCTATTGCTAATGATTTTACTCAAATATAAACATTTGTGTGAATGGTTAGACCAGCTTCACGTGGCTGGAAAGCTGTTAAACTTATTAGTCTGAACTTGGAACATGATGTCACTTCCTGAGAAGAAGAAAGCAGCCATGTTTTCAAAATCCAGCACAGCTGTTTCTGCTACATTTGTTTCAGCTGTTTCTGCTACAGTTTTTTTTAATGCTTTCATGGTCACTCCTATTGGTCTCTATTTATACTCCCTCTTGAAACACGGAAAAAAATGACAGCCCAGCAAATTATTGAATGTATTGGCGATCCAAATCAGCCAGTGATTGACATTTTGTATGTAACAAATGATCCCTTACAGTAGTTTAAAGGGTTTTTTTTCCACCTTTTTAAAATTGATAATAGATTGACAGGGGTCCTACTGCCAGGATCAGCTGTTTTCCTGTGAGCTGCAGTGCTCACTTGCAATAGTGACTACTGCAGTTGTTATCCTTTTCAGGTCTATTGGGCAAATGCTGCAGTACTCCCTACAGCTGCTATTAAAAGTACATGGCTGAAGCTCTTGCAGGCATGGTGGGAACAGCCGATCTGCAGAGGTCTCAGCATTCAATCCCCCTTTAAGCTGGCCTGCAATTTAGACAGCTATTCCTTCCGACCTCTTGTCCCATACACATACAAGCTCAACTTGGCTCAATAGGGAGAGAAAAGTAAGCCACTGGCAGACACCTCTAGTGGTGGCATTTCTCCATTGAGATCAGAACAGTTGGACATGTGGATCTGGCATATTGGTTTTCATCTGCCAGATGCAAGACTTTCTACACTACCATCCACATTAAATAGTCCTGCATCTAATATATATGGTTACTTTAACACTTTCTTCTTTGTAGAGATACATTTTAGCTGTCACCATATTGTCATCACAGAAAGGATTACAATAAAATGTTACCGCTTTATTATCAAGCTAGAGGCAGATAACAAGGGCTTATATCATGGAGACAGTAGACATAGCTCATTTCAAAACTTAAGTTTTATTTATTCTTCCTGATTTTCTTTCCCTTGTTCTTTCTTTAGAATATATTGGTGGTTTTGACTAGAAACCTGAGCAAAAACTGCATTAAACTGCTCCGTGCGTATTGGACAGGATGTTACCGCCAAAATCAGTGGGTTTGACTGATAGAACGGAGCGATAGAGTTTGAGGCAAAAGTAAGAAGATCTTGAATAATGTAACATGGCGACAGAGAATTTCCGACTCAATAAGAGGCACAAAAACAAAACCATTAACTCTTTTGGTATATGTGCTATCCTTCTAAGTAGATCCAGTATTTGCTGTATAGGGTTGTATCAATGTGATCTCTTTATGTCAGAAGAAGTGTAACTTAGGCTAGGTTCACACCTGGGGATTCCGTTCCAGATTCCGCTATAAAAATGCGGAGGGAAAAGTCCTGCAAGCAGCTCTTTTCTCTCCGCATTTTCTGCCCTTTTGGGCGGAAACCTGGCGGACCCCATTATAGTCTATGGTGTCTGCGGGTTTCCGAAGGTAACCGCTTTTTTAAGCAGATTAGGTTTCGTGTGAACCTAGCGTAAAAGTATCTTGTAAAACATGTTTTGAAGGGTCACCATATCTCCTGCAGGTGGTAGAACACCTAAGAAAAATTTCTCAGGAAACCAACACAAACAAAAGTAGTTGGTAGTTGTTTGCTAGTAATAAGTGCTTATTTCAGTGTGTTGGTACACCATACTGTTTAGTGGTATGTTTTATGCGGCAGAGGGGCATTTGGAGCCTCCTTAGGGTCCGATAGTAACTGCTAATACTGCATCCCCAAAAGCTATGCCCCTTGTTTTGAGAAAATGAGAAGCTTGTTGTATTTGATACTGGTTTGGGTTTTATGACACCAGCACCTGGCATAGAGGCCATAGTCAGTATTGTAATCTATATTTCATGTTGGAAATTTTCAGAAAAATCAAGGGTGTTGCTTTACTTTCATTATTAAACTCTTTTCTGCCTGCAATATGAAGCTGAAATATTTTACCATTTCTCTTACCAGGGGCTGAGGATGACCTCTGCTTTAACTTGAAAAGCTTTCACAGTTGATTTGTGCTGCTTTAAACTCATCAGAAATAGCAACATTCTTGAAGGTGTAAATCTGAGGCTGACTGAACTAAGGTTGAAGTGTTTTACGTTTGGTTATCTTTTATCTATTAAAAAAAAAAAATATATATATATATCACATTATCACATCTCTGCATCACAATTGTAATGAAAATCTTTGATGGTATTCTCATTCTTACGTTTTCAAAAAAAAAAAAAAAAAAATCTATATGTTGTTTTCCCTTCCAGTCCCACACTGTGCATTAAAAATGACTATACATTACAGTGTTTGTATAATTGGCCACTTATGTGTATTATACGTAATGCTGCATGAACCAGTGACCCAGCAGTCCTCTTTCACTGCACAGCTCTAGAGTGTACTGTGAAGCAAAGCATAATGAAAAACTAAATGGTACCTCTGATCGTAAGGTATCTAGACAAATATTATATCGAATTGCATTATCTGCAGTCACAGTTGGCCCCGCTGCAAGCAAGGTGATTGAAATATTAGAGATCGTCGTAAAGAAATTTAGATACCCTACAGTTTCTCAGAAAGCCTGTCAGTTAGCAGGTTGAACCTGTACTGTCAAGAGTTCCACTGTTATAGGAAGTGTTTCACTGTGACTGGTAATAGGTAAAAAAAATTGTTTGGAATGGTTGCTGTCAGCATCTGTTATCAGGAATTCGCTCCCTGCCAAAATCACAATTCCATGTAGTGCTAAGACTATTTCTGATCACGTCAATCCTATTGTTTGCAGTACGTGGTAAAGTCCTCAGTTGAGATGAGACATGTATGAGGAGGTACAAGAGAATTAAGTGGAAAGTTATTGTAAATGTAAACTTGACAATACTCTTAAATTAACTGCGTATAGTAATTTTTATTTCAGCTGCTTAATCGCCAGGGTTTTTGTTTGCTTCAGATTCTTGATTTAAGGTGTTCTTTACCTACTGCTACTGTCTGTGTGCCAGAAGAACTATCTAGTTTCTGGGTATCCAATCATTATGACTGCTTAGATGTCCTGAGTCCTAATGGTTCCAATGGCTTTCAGAACTTAGCTGAAACAATGGAGACATACAAATCAGCAGGAAAGTGCCTGTCTACCTATATCCAAGTAGGGTAGGGCAATTTTTGCCTAAAAATAAAATTTCAATTTTATTTGAACTTATGGGCGATTTTTCCATTTTAATTGTGACTTTGATGTTTTACTTATAGAGGCTAAAAAAGTGAGCTGCCATGTTGGGAGGAGTCAGATATATTTACAGGTTTCCTTGTCCTACCATTCAACTACTGACTACAGTGAAGAAACTGCTCATCATACAGTAGTTTGCAGTGGGAGGAGAAAATCTTTGTGGAATATATCAGATCTGCGGGTGGAACTAACCTCAATTTCACAATTCTGATGAAAATTCATTTGAATTCATTGCAAAGCCCTATATCCAAGTCTTGTCATGGAGCTTGGCATGCAGTTCTTAAAATTTTATTTTATTAAAACTAATTTTGGTATTACTGTACATGATTATTCCTGTTACTTTTTATATTGATAACCTCATCTCAGGATGGATCATGAATAAGGGATCATTGGGGTCTGATATCCTGGACCCCTGCTGATCAGCTGTTTTCAAGGGGCCATGGTGCTTGAGTGAGCGCTGTGACCTTCTTACTGTTTATGCCTTTTGTTTTATAGTGGCCATGCGACATAATTACAGCCTTGTCCCATAGAACTGAATAGGATGAGGCTGTCATTACATCACACGGCCGGTGAAGGGGTGATGGCACTTGCGTCATGGCCACTGCAAACCTTTGATTAGCGGGGGTCCTGGGTGTTGGACCCCAACTGATCTCTTTTTGATGACTTATCCCAAGGGTAAGGCATCAATTAAAAAGAAACAAACAAAAATCAAACAAAAAAAAAACGTATTACCTTTTTAAGTTATTGTAATTTTGTGATTTGTCTCAGCAGGTCTGATTGATTCAGTCATATTCACTGTTTTCCTTCTTTGTGTTTTCAAAGTTTAAGCAAAACAGTTCAGAAGACTCAAACAACACCCGTGAAATTGAAAAAAGTCACTACTTTCCAAGAATTTGAAAGCAACACAAGTGATGCCTGGGATGTTGGCGAGGATGATGATGAACTTTTGGCGATGGCAGCGGAAAATTTAAATACTGAAGTGGTTATGGAAACTGCAAACAAAGTAATTGAAAACCATACAAAATTACAAGAACAGAGCAAATTCCAAGAGACTCAACATTCTGAAGACAGATCTGTCAGACATGAAGAGCTGCCCTCCTATATTAATATCGACAGTAAAATTGTAAAATCGGCTAGTGAAAGTCAAATTCCTAATCCACCTGGTATGTACATTTCTTAATATTACTGTATATTTGGTCACTGTGTGTTTTATAGGGAGTCTTTCACCAAGAAACTTTCTTTCAAATAAGTTATACATTATAGAGGAAATTAATTATGCTGAACACCACCATATCTTTAGATATACTTTTTTCGTTTTCTTAAGAAAAAAAAAAAAAAAAAGTCCGGAAATGCCATGCTTATGTGCAGGACTTCAACATGCGGCTTTATAGCAGTAAGATTGAAAGTGCTGTCAATTAGCTGTCCAGGGGGGAAACTTAAACTGGAGATGGAGCCCTGGAAGGTTCTTGTATACTCATTGCATTTTCAAGGTAATGGTGTTAAAGGACTAAGGATATGATAGTGCTCAACATAATGCACAATGCACTTTGGCTAGTTTGATATTGAGTTTCCTGGTGAAAGAAACTTTCATATTGTTTTGCAGCGTTTGACCCACTGAAAGAGAAATTGTTAGTCTTTGCAGTCTAATATTAGAAGCTGTAAGAAGTTTTGGCTGGTGTCTACTATTAATGCTGCATATGGTCATGTTTTCCCATCATAAATATGTTGCTTCATATTCTTTTAGGTAGACAATAATATACAATCTTAACAGAATAAGACCAGTTATGAAATATGCACACTTTATATTAAAAATCTTGTAGAAGTTGAAAGCTTCTGCTGCTTTGAGCATTGTAATGGTTTTCATGTACGGGGGTAATAACAGTTTAATGTCCATTTCCAGCACTAATTACTTGCAAGCACCAAGGTAATAGAATTGTTCTTCACCACAGACTGTAATTACAGGCAAATCTCAAAACCACATTTCTCAAAGGATCACCGCCTAAAAACAAAGCTCTTGTGCACGCTATTAAATAGTTTTTGTTCTTTGAGTACAGTGAAATGTAACTTGTTTTTTAGAAATGTAAAGGTTTGTATGATATTAGAAAACATGGCTACTTTATTTCCGAAGGCTGCACTATGCTGTGTCTTGTTTGTTGCTTAGCCCTGTTTAAGTGAATGTGATTGAACTGCGGTTCCAAACACAGTAAAAGATCAAGTGATGTAGTTTCTGGCAAAAGGTAGTCAAGTTTTTCTAGCTTCCTACAACCTCTTTAACCCAGTAAGGAGATGGCCTTTTTTGCAGTTATCTGACAGCCATGACCTGGCTTTTTTATTTTTTAGTTCAGTTCTGTATCGTGGCTTCTTCTTTTGTAGGAGTTGTAGTTTTCAAAGTTGCCATAGTCTTGGTTACAAGTCTCTTGTCAATTGCTTATACGCCATCTTTTCAGACCATTGTGTCTCTATGTCAAGCCTATATAACCATGGGCACATGCAAACACAATAGGTTCTGTCTTCAACAATACCTCTAAGATACCAAAAATCACACAAAACACAATGTAACAATAAAATTTAATCCTTTATTTAAATCTCAAGTCATAAAAAATATATGTCAATAAATAAGATAGGAGGAGGGAGAACAACATACAAAGATTACATAAAAAGAGGTGCTGGAGCCTGTATATTAATCATCCTAAAATACAGTACTTAGACAGACAATAAAAGACCAAAATAGGGGTATAAAACAATGCTGCCAAAAATAATCATGCTAAACGTGTGTATATACATGCAGCAGGATAAACCGCACATAAGAAATACATAATGTCATAGGAGGAATGGAGAAAAAAAAACATACAGACCACAGCACCATGCGCCGACGCAATTCTCATTTACTGCTTCATGACAACATTTTGTTATTACATTGTGTTCTATGTGATTGTTGGTATTTCAATGTATTTCTATGGTTAGAGGTTTGAAACTAACCTCAGTAGCCTTTTGTACTCCATCTTCTGTGAAAGTATAACTCACCAGAATGTTTCATTCACTTCTATGGGTGTTCCAAAAAAAGCACAGACAGTTAAAAAGGAGAGATTAATATGACTAGTACATCAAGCTGCACTATCCTTGTAATCTGTAATAATGGAGACATATAGGTTTGTATATTAGCTGTAGACACTAAATGGTGAGAGTTTTTTAAGTGTAACTACTTGGTTATTTGCTTAAGTTTTTATTTTCACAACTTTTTTTTTGTCCCTGTAAATTGGCTGTAAACAGCATCTTCATAATAAAAAATACATTACTAATAGTTAGACAATGTAATCTTAGGCAGTTTGAAAATACACCAGATTTATCTCAGTGGCCGATACTGTGGTGCATCAAGTCTTATTTTGTACCACCTATTAATTGGCTTACTTTGAATTTTAAGCCAAAATTTTGCTGCATAATTTGCACCAAAAAGATGCTAAAAATATGCAAAAAAATTGGCATCCATGCTTTACACCTCATTTTTAGTTTTCAACTCTGTTCCTGTGCCTTGCCTGACAAGTGGTTGAAAATTATCAGAAGTGGTGGATTTTTTGTTGTAACTTAACCCAACTAGTAATTCTAATAAAGTTAGTCTAGTTTATCTAAAAAAAACAAAAACACCAGATTATCAAACTGCATTAGACACTTCAAAAAAATCTGGCTCATTTTCATAGAGTATTCCTACAAATATTTATCTCTCAATATATGCCTGAAACTGGACAACCCCTATAAGACTGTGTTGCTTAGGTTTGCACTGTCTAAAACTTGGACAGCATTGGTTTATTTTCCCATTATTCTACAATTGACCTGTAATTACAGTAGGAAATCTTCCCTAAAGTTTCTACCTGCACCTGGCCTAGATACTTTAAATCGTGACTGACCGACATGTCTGTCCTACCCTAGATGTAAAATTTAATCAGGCCTCACTCAGTGGGGATGCTTATAAAAAGTGAATTTCTGCGATGTCCTGTGAACGAAAATACTAGCACATGCTCTTCTTACTACTTTGCCACCCTGAGCATGTTTTAGTTGAGAGAGGCTCAAGATGGGTCAATACAAGTCCTGCTTTTACTTATTGTATGAACATGCAGCCATAAAATTGCAAAAGAAGACACTAAAACAAGAATAATGTGTTAGGAATTTTCTTCACAGAATAATCCATAGTTAGCCAAACCTGGGCATACGGAGTAGAAAATAGTACAAAGTTTATAAGTGTGCCAAAAACAAATTTCAGACATTATTAGGTTGCTATAGCAACAGTGTTTTTTTTTGTTTTTTTTTATTAAGAAAACTATAGTAATAACACAAAATACATAAATAGACATATCACAGTGGGAAGCATATAGAAAAGTGGTTCTGTTAAAAGCCTTTTGCTAGCAGTTTCGGATTTTCAGAGAACATGTGCAAATTATATGTCTACAGTGTTACTTTTTTTCACTGCAGTTATTTATTTATTTTTATTAAACTAAAGATGATTAGTATATTCTATTACACTCCTTTAAAGTCTTTTTACCGCAATAAAAATTTATGGGATATTGATCAGATATGCCATCAATGACTTATCAGAGGGTTATAACCACTGGGTCCCATACTAAAGCGTATTTCCAAATCTCTGCCTTTTCATCTAACACTGTATTGAATTTGTAATACTTTTTATGTTTTACAGTGTAACAACAGATTCAGTGAGAACAATATGGTCTAGAAAAAAATCTGGTGTGCATGCCTTCCACCACATCTGTTCAGTTTTTTAATCCTTTCACTGACAGGGGTTTTCAGATTTTTCTCTCCTCTGACTGCCAAGGCAATTTTCATAGTTTTGACAAATAAAACCTAAATTTCAACGTTAAAAAAAATCATACTAACGCCCCCATACTTATATATTATGCAATTAAATGTATATTACCGAATTTTTCGGACTATAAGACGCACCTAGGTTTTAGAGGAGGAAAATAGGGAAGAAAAAATTTGAAGCAAAAAAAGTGGTAAAATATTTAATAACATATGGGAGTTGTAGTTTTGCAACAGATGCAAGGCCATATTGACAGGTGGCCTTGCACCTGTCCGGGGATGCATAGGGCATCTTTTATGCAGGGCCAGGTGTACTTTTTAGTTATACCATTTTGGGGAATGTCTATTGCTTTGATCACTTTTTATTCAAATCAGAGGCGAAACAGTGAAAAAAACCTGCAGTTCGGCACTTTTTTATTTATTTTTTTTTCCTGCTGCGACGTTCACCCTATAGGAAAAATATTTTTATAAGTTTGTAGACTGGCGTTTTCAGATGCTTAGTAGAGGGCAAAAGGCAATTCAAAACTCTACACACCTTCACTGGTGCTCTCCACAAGGAGAGATGTTCCTGTCCCTAAACCACTCATTGCCTCCCACAAATCCAGCCAACTCACTTTGCTCTGCACTGATGAGGGACAAAAATCCCGAAACGGCGCTGTATGCAGATAAGTGAAGTTGGCTTGGCTAAAATCCTGTTTGCTGTCTCAAGACTCGGTGAGTCAAAAGCAAATTGAGGATCTGTTACATGCAACAGAGGGTGCATGAGCTCCCCAACTCCTTTCCCATAATGCATTGTGATATGTAGATGCTTAGTAGAGGGCGAAAGGCAATTCAAAACTCTACACACCTTCACTGGTGCTCTCCTCAAGGAGAGATGTTCCTGTCCCTCAGTTAAGCCAGTGTCAGCCACACCTACTCTTACCCCCACTGCAGTATCCTGAAAAAAGAAGGATATTTTTTCTGCCTGCAGTATAAATTTGTGCCTGGGTTGAGCTGAGGGTTATTAGCCCCTCTCTCCCTTCCTTGACATCTGTTTGTTCAGGGGTAATAAAACTAGCTGGCAAGAAAGGGTAATCTCCCCTTTTATACACTTAAAACCACTGAAGCGAATTGACCAGCAATGTAAGCACAACATAGAACTAACAGGATTAGGGAATTTGTATATAGAACAACACATATCAAAGAAAAATACATTACTGGAACCCCTGGGTCCATCATGAAAAATCTACCAGGTAAATTTAACTTTCCAAACAACCCTTTTAAGTACTTTTTGCGCCTTGTCCAAACAGGGAATTCAGTTGATAGAAAAGGGGCATGGTGTCACTAAGAAATGACCAGTGTTTTAAACTAAATTTTTTTGAGAAACATTTTGTTAGCATTTTTGATTTTTTTTTTTTTTCATTTTTCATGCCATCTATATTTTAAAGAAAGTACTATATGCTGCAACTTTCCTTCTGACCGCTAAGCCTAATAAGAGTCTTGACACTTGCCAATTCTGTAGGGATTTTCATTGCAGCTCCCCTCATTTGCATCACAAACAGGGCAAACAGTATCACAATAGAAGAGACACCTTTACAGATAAACTGTGACACCATGTTACTATGGGTGTTATCTGCTCCCGTTCCCTGCACAGAGCATGACTAGATAACTCTCCCACAGACCTCACTGCATCTCTTCCAGTTTATTTCTGCCTATGGCTATGACTGTAATGCATATCACTAAATGTTAACAGAGCAGAGGAGACGCTCAAAAAAGATGGCAACCACCATAATCATGTACAGAAAATAGAATAAAAAATGTCCAATAATGAAATAGAAAGATTTTTTTTTAATAAATAGAAATCTTGTTTTAATAAATTTTAAAGGAATGTATTGTCATTGGTGGCATAAAGTTAGACTGCACAGTCTGAAGATACATCAGATATATCCAGCATCAGTCACTATGATAAATCTGCTGCTGGCGTACTGCTTAACTGAAGGTCACGGAATCTGCGGCAGGATCGAGTAGGACGTTTATTTTTTAAAATTTGTTTTTAATCCTCACCTTCCAAAAGCCATAGCTTTATTTTTCCATTCACAGAGCCATATGAGGGCTTCGTAATGGTACCATTTAATAATCCATATGATGTACTGGGAAGCTGGAAAATGGGGTGGAATTAGAGAAAAATTGCATTTGCACCACTTTCTTATGACTTCTGCCGAATTATTTTGGTTATGTTTTAATCTTTTTTTCAAAACTTAAAAATAAAATATTTCTTGGTGTCACCCTATAGTCTGACACCCATAACTTTTTTTTTTTTTTTTTTTTTTATGTATTTCCTTATGCAGGTCTGCATAAAGCATCTTCTTTTTTGTGGGGCCAGATGTACTTTTTATTTATCCTTTTTTTTTTTATATTTGATTGCTATTTATTCATATTTTTTTGAGGTGAAAACGGCAGTTCAGCGCTTTTGATTTCTACTGCTTTCACTTTATTGAAAAAATATTTAGTAAATAAGTTTGTAGTTGGGACATTTCAGTTGCCGGAATACCTAATGTGTTTGCTTTACTTTTTACTTTTGAATTTTTTTTTAATTTTTTTTTTTTTTTAGCTTTTTACATTTTGTTTTTAACTTTTATTTTTAGACACCCTAGATACCTTGAACCCCAGTGGTCTTATCACTAATAATGCATTGTAGTGTATTGCAAATCCATACAAATTCTATCACAGGCTGCCTAGTGCTACCAGGAAAATGGTGACTTGGTCAGGTTTGACCGAGGCAACTGTAGGGCTAAAACCTGCTATCAGCGTTGACACTGATGATGAGAATTGCCACCATATTTGAAGACCCAACACCTGACACTACGGCAGATGTCAGTAAAGGGTTAATCTGCCCAACTGAATAGTGCTGGTAATAATATCGATTGGCTTTTACAAAACAAACAGTCAGTAGGCGGTCTTTGTCTATCAAAAACAAGTCAAATGTTATATGTTGTTGCTCATGTTCATTAAGTAACAATGAGTTGGCCACAGCTACGCAGGATGTTACGTGGACACATTTAATGTATACAGTGGGAAAAAAAAAGTATTTAGTCAGCCACCAATTGTGCAAGTTCTCCCACTTAAAAAGATGAGAAAGGCCTTTAATTTGCATCATAGGTAGACCTCAACTATGAGAGACAAAATGAGAAAACATATCTAGAAAATCACATTGTCTGATTTTTAAAGAATTTATTTGCAAATTATGGTGGAAAATAAGTATTTGGTCAATAACAAAAGAACAAAAGTTCATCTCAATACTTTGTTATATATCCATTGTTGGCAATGACAAAGGTCAAACGTTTTCTGTAAGTCTTCACAAGGTTGGCACACACTGTTGCTGGTATGTTGGCCCATTCCTCCATGCAGATCTCCTTTAGAGCAGTGATGTTTTGGGGCTGTCGCTGGGCAACACGGACTTTCAACTCCCTCCGAAGGTTTTCTATGGGTTTGAGATCTGGAGACTGGCTAGGCCACTCCAGGACCTTGAAATGCTTCTTACGAAGCCACTCCTTTGTTGCCTCACGATACATGGCCCCTTTCATTCTTTCATGTACACGGATCAGTTGTCCTAGTCCCTTTGTAGAGAAACAGCCCCAAAACATGATGTTGCCACCCCCATGCTTCACAGTAGGTATGGTATTGGATGCAACTCAGCATTCACTCTCCTCCAAACACGACGAGTTGTGTTTCTACCAAACAATTCTACTTTGGTTTCATCTGACCATATGACATTCTCCCAATACTCTTCTGGAACATCCAAATGTTCTCTAGCAAACTTCAGATGGGCCCGAATATGTACTGGCTTAAGCAGGGGGACACGTCTGGCACTTCAGGATCTGAGTCCCTGGCAGCGTAGTGTGTTACTGATTGTAGCCTTTCTTACGTTAGTCTCAGCTTTCTACAGGTCCCCCCGTGTGGTTCTGGGATTTTTGCTCACCGTTCTTGTGATCATTTTAACACCACGGGGTGAGATCTTGCGTGGAGCCCCTGATGGAGGGAGATTATCAGTGGTCTTGTATGTCTTCCATTTTCTAATTATTGCTCCCGAGGTTGATTTCTTCACACCAAGCTGCTTGCCTATTGCAGATTCTTTGGTCTTCACCATAGTGGAGTTTGGAGTGTGACTGTTTGAGGTTTTTGGACAGGTGTCTTTTATACTGATAACAATTTCAAACAGGTGCCATTACTACAGGTAATGAGTGGAGGACAGAGGAGCCTCTTAAAGAAGAAGTTACAGGTCTGTGAGAGCCAGAAATCTTGCTTGTTAGGTGACAAAATACTTATTTTCCATCATAATTTGAAAAAAAATTCTTAAAAAAAATCTGTGATTTTCTAGATATGTTTTCTCATTTTGTCTCTCATAGTTGAGGTCTACCTGTGATGTCAATTACAGGCCTCTCTCATCTTTTTAAGTGGGAGAACTTGCAAAATTGGTGGCTGACTACTTTTTTTTTTTCAACAATTTTGTCCATGTGTGTAGGTTGAAGAGATGGGTTAGAGCAGAAGTGAGGGCTTCAGTGAGGTTGGGGATGAGGTCCAACTGTATTGAGTAAAGCATGCAGGTGGTGAGGAGGGACTTTGAAATTAGGGTGGAGAACTTTTAATTGGTGACTGTAGAGAAACAGGTTAAGGATGAAGAGCACCAAACAGTTGGGTAGAGTGGTTGTGGGGGTGTAGGTTGAGACAGTCTCTGATGGTGTCAATTTTGTTTTTGAAATAAGAGGGAAAAGTCTTCAGCTGAGGTAAGTGATATCCAAGGGGACACAGGAGGATGTAGAAGGGAGTTGAAAGTATTGAAAAGCTCATTGGGGTTGTGGGTTAGGGAAGATATAAGTGTGATGAAGTAGACCTGTTTTGCAGAGGTGAGTACGTTCTTGAAGTTCAGAATTTCCTCTTTATACCGAATGAAGTCCTTCTCGGAGTGGCTTTTATTCCAAGGGCATTCTACAACCTGTGAAGCACATCTGTTTTTTTTGTTAGGACCGTGTGTCAGGGTTGCCTGTTGATCAGTCGAGCTCTGGTGTGTGTCTGTGAATGGGCCAACAAGTCGAGGGCTGAAGTAATGGTGGTATTATAGAAAGCAGTGGTGGCATCTGCGTTCTAGAGTGAGGATATGTCAGAGATTGTGCAGATGTCAAGGCGGTTAAAGGTTCCTGAGGGGGCACATGTTAATTTTGGGGTTGGGCGGCCTGTTAAAGAGGAGAGGGAAGAGAATGTTAGTAAGTTGTGGTCAGAGAGTTAGAGGTTGGATAGAAAGCAGAAGTGGGTGAATATAAGGTCCAGTGTGTGCTCCTTTGTGTGAATGGCAGAGGAGGACCATTGAGAGAGACCAAAGGAGGTGGTGAGGGATAGGAGATTGGAAGTGGAATGATGGTTTGAGTTAATGGGTATGTGGAAATCACCCATGATGATGGTGGTGGTGTCTGCGGGTAGCAAGTACGTTAGCCAGGAGGGGGCAAATGATTGATGAAGGCGGTGTTAGGTCCTGGTGGTCGGTATATGACAACCAGTTAGAGTTTGGAGGGTGAGTATATGCGGACAGAGTGCACTTCAAAGGAGGGGATAACAGGTGTAAGTAGGAGAGAATGTGGGGAGGTTGTGTGTTTCTGGGGCGTAAAGCTTGCAGGTTTGAGAGTAACTGTGCATATAGAGGTGAGATGGTGGGGTAGAAGAGATGGAGAGATAAAGATTTTGTTACGGACACTGGTGGTTTGAGGTGGAAGAGTCACTTTTAGAAGTAGGTGCTGCATTTATAAGGATGAATATTTAGTTTTTTGTTTGTAATTTCGGTACCTTCAGTTTCATTCTGGTCCATGCATTTGAGGATGTTGCACTGAACTGACTATGACCAGAACTGACCTCTACCACATGACAGCTAGAGCTATTGTAAGAATCTGGGAACCAAGTGTGACTCACAATGAGCCACATGGTAAAAAAGTCACACACTGAGCTCTGTCTGTGAGAGTTTTGATTTTAGTCTTAGATCTTAGTGAAAGTTATATTTTGCTTTGGATGTAAAGAAAACCTTTCATGTTTAAAATGTCATCAAATCTGCAGGCATCATGTTATAGAGGAGGAGAACTCTTTGCGTCTTCCAATAGGTGCTGTTTCACTGATTCTGGTCCAGTTGAATTTTTTTTTTCTAGCCCCCATCATTCCTGAGCAATCATTGCTGTTCGTTTCAGCACAATTATGCTCTCTGCTGTCAGGAGGGCGGTTCCTGTCTGTCTGCTGTTATCAAGAACTGATCATCTAACAGAGTATGATTGTCTGAAAGTAACGGAAGTGATTACTCTAAAGTGGTGAGGTTGAGATAAAAAAATAAATTCCAGTGCACCTATTGAAGAATCCAATTAGTTGGAGTTGTGAAAGTGGTGAAATGTCCCAAGGGGTGTCCGGAAAAAATGGACAACCCTTTTAACTTTTAAATCAGCTGGGGGCATTGAAAAAAATTTTTTTAAAAATTCATACTCGCCTGTCCTCAATGCTCCAGTGTCTTCAGATGCGGTCCGGTTCTTCTGCTGAACGGATCTCTTCTGGAGTTCCACTGAAGCCGCTTATTGGCCTCAGTGATCATGTGACCGCTGAAGCCAATCAGCGATGGCATGCGATGTCACTACCTGAGGCCTGCTGATGCCCGCAGTGGCTTCAATGGAACTCTGGAAGATACCTTGGAGAAGCTGACGGAGCAGAAGAACCTGGACGCGCTAGGAGGGCACTGGAGCATTGGGTACAGGTGAGTATGAATTTTTTTTTAAAATTTTTTAAATTTTTGCCTGGACAACGCCTTTTATGTATATCTTTATTTATTAAGATCTTTGCTCATTCTGGGATTTGAAGTCCAGTGGGCGGTCCTTCTCATTGATTGCCGGCTATCTCTGTATGCACACTTTTATACAAGGAAGACTGTCAGACAGAGATATAAGTCGGGAAATGACAAGCCATTCTGAATCTATTCCCACAAAACTATATATCAATCTGCTCTCCTCCTTCTGCTCTATAACATGCTGCTTGTAGATCCAATTTGACAGATTCCCTTTAGAGAAACATCACTCTTAATAAACATGCCTCCAATTCTCCTTTCTTCTTTACTGTTGCTTGATGTCCCTTATTTCATACAGCACATGATGTATGCAGTAAGCCTGGCCTTTGACAGTTTTGCTTATGTTGATTATCTGTTGCTTTTGGCAAGTCTTATAAGGTCTTGAAGTTTTCACACTTTTTAGCTGTCTGTGTTGATTTATTGTGAATGTCTAGAAATTAGCAGAGGGCAGATCTCACATCTACAGATTTTCTCAGGTTGAGTCATAAACATTTATATCTTGAACCTGAAGCTTTTACAGTATGCCTATCAAAACATTTTTCCTTGGATGATGCCATTAAGTGTCTGTTCACATAAAGATTAACATTTAGTTTGTGGATATAAATAGTATATTCTTATCATCACAGCTGATGAGCTGGCACACAATTCCTTAAAGTAAAATAATTCTAATCCCAGTGTGCTTTCATTAGGAAAACTGGTGTGAATTTATAGCTACAAGCTAACCTTTGATACAATTGGTATGCTGCATGTCATATTATTTTTCATTTGTGAGAAGGACCGAATTTATTTGCCTTGTTTTGACTAATCTTAAAACTATACAATGTGACAGTATTTCAGTCATGCTAGGTTCATACTAGCATCAGCCGTCTTTCGTTCTGATCTGTTACAGGACCAGAACAACAGACAGGCAGATCGCTAAAATAGCAGTTACATACAGTGCCTTGCGAAAGTATTTGGCCCCCTTGAACTTTTCAACCTTTTGCCACATTTCAGGCTTCAAACATAAAGATATAAAATTTTAATTTTTTTGGTGAAGAATCAGAAACAAGTGGGACACAACTGTGAAGTGGAAAGAAATTTATTGGTTATTTTAAACTTTTGAAAAAATTAAAAAACTGAAAAGTGGGGCGTGCAATATTATTCGGCCCCTTTACTTTCAGTGCAGCAAACTCACTCCAGAAGTTCAGTGAGGATCTCTGAATGATCCAATGTTGTCCTAAATGACTGATGATGATAAATATAATCCACCTGTGTGTAATCAAGTCTCTGTATAAATGCACCTGCTCTGTGATAGTCTCAGGGTTCTGTGTAAAGTGCAGAGAGCATCATGAAGACCAAGGAACACACCAGGCAGGTCCGTGATACTGTTGTGGAGAAGTTTAAAGCCGGATTTGGATACAAAAAGATTTCCCAAACTTTAAACATCCCAAGGAGCACTGTGCAAGTGATCATATTGAAATGGAAGGAGTATCAGACCACTGCAAATCTACCAAGACCCGGCCGTCCCTCTAAACTTTCATCTCAGACAAGGAGAAGACTGATCAAAGATGCAGCCAAGAGGCCCATGATCACTCTGGATGAACTGCAGAGATCTACAGCTGAGGTGGGAGAGTCTGTCCATCGGACAACAATCAGTCGTACACTGCACAAATCTGGCCTTTATGGTAGAGTGGCAAGAAGAAAGCCATTTCTCAAAGATATCCATAAAAAGCCTCGTTTAATGTTTGCCACAAGCCACCTGGGAGACACACCAGACATGTGGAAGAAGGTGCTCTGGTCAGATGAAACCAAAATCGAACTTTTTGGCCACAATGCAAAACGATATGTTTGGTGTAAAAGCAACACAGCTCATCACCCTGAACACACCATCCCCACTGTCAAACATGGTGGTGGCAGCATCATGGTTTGGGCCTGCTTTTCTTCAGCAGGGACAGGGAAGATGGTTAAAATTGATGGGAAGATGGATGGAGCCAAATACAGGACCATTCTGGAAGAAAACCTGTTGGAGTCTGCAAAAGACCTGAGACTGGGACGGAGATTTATCTTCCAACAAGACAATGATCCCAAACATAAAGCCAAATCTACAAGGGAATGGTTCACAAATAAACGTATCCAGGTGTTAGAATGGCCAAGTCAAAGTCCAGACCTGAATCCAATCGAGAATCTGTGGAAAGAGCTGAAAACTGCTGTTCACAAACGCTCTCCATCCAACCTCATTGAGCTCGAGCTGTTTTCCAAGGAAGAATGGGCAAGAATTTCAGTCTCTCGATGTGCAAAACTGATAGAGACATACCCCAAGCGACTTGCAGCTGTAATCGCAGCAAAAGGTGGCGCTACAAAGTATTAAATTAAGGGGGCTGAATAATTTGGCACGCCCCACTTTTCAGTTTTTTATTTTTTACAAAAGTTTAAAATATCCAATAAATTTCGTTCCACTTCACGATTGTGTCCCACAAAATTAAAATTTTATATTCTTATGTTTGAAGCCTGAAATGTGGCAAACGGTTGAAAAGTTCAAGGGGGCCGAATACTTTCACAAGGCACTGTATGAAGCCCGATGGATCCCATTGACTAGAATGGGGTCCGTCTGGTGTCCGCTGTATTAAAACTAAAAGTGGCAGATGAAAAAACTGCATGCACAGGACATTTTCGTCTGCTGATTTCAGGTCGACAATACGACAAAGACTCCGACAGAAAACATGCATAAAACATGCTTGCGGAATTTTCAAGAGAATTTTATCCTTACAGCTTTCCATATTTTGGCTAGTCAGTGAAAAATATTTATTTCATTTGTCTTTCTCTTAGCTTTTCATCAACTGACCCACTTTACTGTGTTGTTAAAGGGGGAGTCTTATGAAGACCGCTTTTATGCTTTTTAAATAGAATCCTGCCTGGTGATCAGCTGATCATCACACATCATGGCCTCTCTAATCTTTGGAGAAGCTGAGTTTGCCCTTACATTTAATTAGTACATTTAGCATTACATGGAAGGGCCAGGTCTGGCAGAACAGGAGCCAGTCTTACAAATTGGCTCTCACTCAAGCTTATAAGTCAGGGGACTTCTCAACATGGACATCCAAAAGCATTAATTGTTGTAATATACTTTGTTAAAGAAAAGTGCCTGTTTCTTAATTTGTTTGCCCCTTCTGCCCCTATTCAAATCTGTATAATACAAGCCTATGGAAAGGGGAGAGGAAGAAGAGGAGAGCTCCGCAAAGAAAAGAGGCATCTGTTTTGTAGAGTAATTGTATTCTCTACCAACACAGCTGAGTTATTGGGCATTACTATACTAGAAGTGACTGATGCTGCATATCTCTGTCTCTCCTTCTTCTCCTCCCCTCTAAATAGAGTTCATTGTAAACTGACACTACTTCTATAGGAGTAAGGACTAAAAACACTTATAGATAACAAGTAAAAACAGTACAAATAGTTAAGGGGAATCTGTCGGGTTGATTTGGGACACTAAACCACCCACAGGTTCTTATAGCCTGTGGGTTTTAGTGTCCCAAATTGCCCTGTTTTTAAATCCATCTGTACCCGCATTTAAAAAAATAAAGCTTTATACTTGCCTAGAGATGAATTCGATGAGTCTCATCAGACTCCTCTGTGGTGCTTCCGCAGTTCTTAAATGAAGCCGAGGACGAACACCCCGGATGTAGAGGGAATGCGCAAAGAAGCTGAGGTATTCTCCTCTGGCCCCAGTGAAGAACTGCAAAAGCTCTAGGAGTACAGGCGCAGGGTGAGGTGTGGTGTTGTGTGTGTGTGTGGTTTTTTTATTTTTTTATTTTTTTTTTTATTACAGGCCCGATTTGAGACACTGGAGACCCCCAGTCCATAAAGACCTATGGGTGGATTAGTGTCCCAAATCGCCCTGACGGATTCCTTTTAAAGACACAGACACTTCGTAAGTGAAGTATACTGCAAAGTTTTTTCCCTTCACCTAGACTGTTGATTTATGGAAAAAAATGTTATGTTTAGTTCAGTCCTAAAGCCACATGTTTAGAAATAGAAAACAAAGCGCCAGACCATTATAATTTTATTTGTGTCAATTCAAATGCACTGGAAATCCTACATATTCCATTCCAAATCAAAACAATACAACATTTATCAAGTTTGGGAAAGTAAAGAAAAATGCTGTTCAAATAAATAGCAGTGCCAGCATTTTTCTTTAAAAACTCAAAAATGTAATGAATACATTGAAAAAATGTTTGACGTTTTACTTTACTTTAAACTAATATTTAGTGGCATAACTATTGTTTCCGAGAACTGCTTGACATCTGTGTGCAATGGAGTCCAACTTCTGGCATCTCTGAACAGGTATTCCAGTCCAGGTAGATTGGGCTACATTTCACAGTTCTTCTGCATATTTGGGTTTTGCACCACTTTTTCTATGAGATTGAGGTTAATTGGGCCACTCCATTACCAAAATGTTATTATCTTATTGGTGTGTTATGTTGAAACGCCCATTTCAAGTGCATTTCTTCTTCGGCATAGGGCAATATGATCTCCTCAAGTATTTTGTTATATTCAAACTGATCCATGATTCTTTGTATGCGATGAATAGGCCCAAAACCCTGCTATGAGGAACATCCCTATATCATGATTTTTGTACCACCGTGTTTTGCCATCTTCACAGTGTACTGTGCCTTCAAATCAGTGCCCTAGAGTTGTCTGACATACTGTCTACGACCACTAGACCCCCCAAAATTTTTTTGCTTTTATTGGTCTACAAAATCTTGCACTGTTTTTTTTTTTTTTTTTTTTTGGCTAATCAGTGTGTTCCTTGGCAAATTTTAACCTACTTGGGACATGTCTTATTTTCAACAATGGGACTTTGCGAAGAGTTCTTGGTAATTTGGCTTCACTTTATGGATATTTGATTGTAGTTGTACTCCTTTGTAACTTCAGGTCTCCTTTGAACTTTCCTGAGGTGATTGTTGGCTGAGCTTTTACCATTTTGGCTAATCTTTGATCCAATCAAAGTGCAGTTACCCAACGTCTTTCAGGTTTCAGATTCCAAGTCCAGCCTATAATTTTATATTCTCCGCTATATATTTTTCCCTTTCCAATCAACTTTTTAATCCAAAGTATGTTTTTCACCAGAGTAATGTCTAGAATGACCCATAAATAATGACCAAAATAGACCCCTGTTATTCCGCAGAATGAATGTCTTCAACCATGTAACTCAATGCCGCTATTATCACATCAAGAAGACAGTCTTATTTTTGAAAAAACATGTCCTTTTATGTGAACTCATTATAATTACAGCATGATCCCAATGTTAGATCAGCTTATGTCTTAAATCATGTCCACTTGTCAGTAAAGTTTACATACTTATTGTTACAGGTGAGAGGCATTCCTTGCAGAGACAGCAGTCTGTACCTCATCAGCCTTCTGCAACACTTACAAGCAAGTCATCTGACCAGGTCTCCTTGAACACTGCTGGGTTATCGGAAAGAGAAGCTTTTCGCCTAGAAAAGTTTAAACAGCTTCTTTCAGGCCCAAACACTGACCTTGGTAAGTTCATTATGTGAATAGGTTTGCATTGTTTGGACTAAAGCACATAGCAACTGAGTAAATTGTGTTGTCTATATGGTTTTGTTATGAATTTACATTTGCAAAATATGGGAAAATCCATTATGAATAATTGTTTTAAATATTTTAGTTTTTCCCTAAAAGTTTGTAGCAGTCTGTCAATGGGCTCCAGGCCTGTTATGCCCCATGTTCATATTCAGCCACTTACAAAATATTAGGGAATAACTAATAATGTAATACAATACTTTAGAATATTAGGTAAAGTACTGTGTAGTATTACTGGTTATTTACGTATTTATTCAATCAGGGATGATACTCTGTAACCCTTAAGAGTAAACCCTCTATAAAATATTCTTAGATTTCATGACTAAAGAGGATCTATTACCAACTCCCAACGCTTTGCATCCTGTAATGAGTGCACCTCCACTGATTTTGATGCAGTTGTAATTTTCGCCCTAGCCCCTAATGTTCCTGTTTCAACTCCCAGTATGCTAACTAGTCTCTGTCAGATGGATGGTTCTGAGCTTGAGCAGACTGTAGTTGCACTTTCCTCTTGACAGTAGGGAGTTTAATAAGTATAAGCAACTAACACCACAAATTGCTCGGGAACCGTAGGAACTAGGATAAAACTTTTCAACTGTGTTGGAATCAATAGGGTGGCACCTATAGAAGGATGCAAAGAATTGGAGGTGGTGAAATGTCCTCTTTAAGAACTTGTGCATCTGAAAAGGCTTAATGTATGGAGCCTACAGCACCATTGATTGCCTTTGTCAGACAATACATTCGAGCTTTCTACCTCCTGCCTTCTCGCCTTAAAAACATTTCTTGAAATTACAGTTTCCTTAACTTTTCAGTCAACAAAATACTTATACATGCGCTTATCTTCTCCCACTCATAATCCACTACTCTCCATGTTGCTCTGTTTCCTATCTTCTCTGACAATCTCTTCATTAGGCTACACATTGCCCAGAATATTAACTTCAGGATGCTGACAGTAACCTGCAAGACAGTCTGCAACCTGTCCTCTCTCTTCCCTAATCTCCCCCAAACTCTAAAGGTGTAAACTCCTGGTCCTTGTCAAACCATTTCTTCACATCTTTATTCCTTCTACTCAGAAATTCATTACCCCAAAACATTGGATTTGCTCGCACCATCAAAACTTTCAAAAGCAACCTGACAGCCCAGCTCTTCAGAAAAGCTCAGAGCATGCAGTAAGCCTGTCTTCACTACACAACTATATAAGCAGCTTTTACCCTCACCATATCTTTCATTCCTCTTCTCCTCTGTAGATTGTAAGCCCCTTAATTGGTAGGGCTGTTTCTCTCCTCCTTTACTAGTCTGTCATTTAGGAAGCTCGCTAAGTCTATTGTACTTGCTTGTTTTTATTGTTTATGCCATTATTATAGTGCATGAAGTTCATGTCATCTTCTGATTTTATTGTCCTACAGTTATCTCCTCTGCTTGCAGATGAGATGACTGTGGTATATTGAGTCGCATACACAGTGCTTGATTGTTTCATACCCAAGCATTTGGTGGAAGTAAACATGTCATGTTATTTACTGTAACTGCTGATTTATTATATTACTTCTTAATATAGAAAATGTATCAAAGCAAAATTAAAAATATGTGGAAATAAATATTCAATAATTTTTAGTAAAATGAAATTTTAAATAAAAGTGTTGTAAATTGCTAATACACATTTTCCAAAATTTGAAGCTCAACAAAAAATTTGTTTTATGTTACATAGATATATATAATATTTTGAGGATCCTTATTCAAAGCAAATCTTTTTTTTCATTGCCTTCTTTTAAATTTATAGTATTGCTGAAAGCTCTTGACATTAAAATTCCTTCGGATTGAAGGAAGGTTTTTCTTTTCTTTTTGATTCTGTGAATTAAAATATAGCATATACAAGAGATTAGAAATGCCAGCCTATTAAATAGCGCAAAGCCATCAGGAGTGCATAATGAGCTGAATTGTTACTGGGAATCCACATTTAAATGTGAAAGAACATCTTGCTTTCACCGTATTGAGATATATGTAAAATGTAAGCTTCAAGATACACACTCAAAATCATGGCTAAAGAAAGCTTAAGACTGACGCACTTTTTTGGATGGGCAGTATTGTGAGTAAGCTATATATTATTATAACGTTAGTGGTTCTTTCCCTGATTTTAATATTGATTGCAAGATTGCCAAATAGACTTGCTGAAAAATAACAATTCATTCCAAAGACTCATGCTTACATAAGTCCAATATCCTCTTCACATTTAGCTCCCCAACACTTTCTCTTAATTTTTGCTTCCCTAAGATAGCACAGAAAAGACAATAAACTGTTATCCCTATTACATACTTTAGATGAATGATAGCTTTCATCTAAAGTGTGTAATAGGCAAAAACTGTTTTGGAGATTTTGGCTTCTGGCTATGATGCTGAGAATTTCTATGGGCTGCAAATAAGGGTGATAAATAAAAATAAGTTTGCTCACAATGGTTAACTGGCCTCAGCAATGTCGTGCCCTTTGTAAAGTGGTCACTGCTAAGGACTGTGATTGATGTTGTTTAGGCCTTTAGCTTAAAGGGAGTCTATCACCACCAAAATCTCATCTTTGCCACTTATATGATGTTGTAGGAGCTGTTATTGACATAGTGAACATAGTTTTCTTTTCTTTTCTCAAAGTCAGCCTTGTTGTCAAGAAAGCTTTTAATGCATATACAAAGGAACTCTTCTGCCAGAGCACATGATATCAATGTTTGCTAGGGGCAGAACTGAGTGGTATCCACAAATGAAAATGAGCACTTTGGCAAGTGCAGCCACACCCCTAATATTTGCATACGGATTAAAAGTTTAATTTCTTTGCTGCAGAATTGCACTTTGACATAAAAAAATGAATTATTAAAATGAGCTCCTTTCATCTGAATGGGCTACTGCTTGGGAACACTGGTGGATCCCCTAGTCAGCAGTCTTAATAGTGCA
The DNA here is from genome assembly GCA_947044405.1 of Leptodactylus fallax. Taxonomy (NCBI): domain Eukaryota; kingdom Metazoa; phylum Chordata; class Amphibia; order Anura; family Leptodactylidae; genus Leptodactylus; species Leptodactylus fallax. The sequence continues at coordinate 16,519,235 of CAMRHE010000001.1, forward strand.
GAACACTCTAGGGTCTAAGGGATTATGTGTGATTTATCCTAGAACTCTTGCAACAAGTTATGGTATTTCCACACAGAATTACCAGGTTGCCCGTACTAGGAGTGGAGTAGTCATGTATTGGTAATATAACAGGCTGTAGTTGGTAACAGGTAATCATCAAAGTATACAAGAGTTTAAAGGGTATCACTGTTTAGAATGAGCTACAGTTAGCACTGTGGGACCACATGTTCTAAGAAAAAGTCTAAGGGGCAAGTCAGAGAGGACTCCAAGGTCAGCTACAGAAGTTGGCAGTTATGCAGGAAAATCACTAATATCATAACACGAACAATACCTAACAGTCAGTGCCCATAGTCTGTCTGGAAAAGGTTTAAGTAACTGACTGGTGATGTTATCTTAAAGGGATTTTCCGGGAAAAAAATATTATTTTTCAAAAAAGGTCTGTTTGGTTGCACTTATTAACCTATTAATAGCACAAATACCTTTAACATTGTTTTGAGTGATTTCCGGGTTTCTCTGTGAGCTCCTGGCATCTTCTGCATTTGTTTACATTGGCATCTTCCTGTTCTGTGTTTTCCTACAACTACCATGATGCTTTTGGCTTCACTCAGAGCTGACTCCCACCACTTCCCTCTCTCACTCCCTCCCCCTACCTTTCTCACTCACACCCCTTGCCCATTTCCCTAGCTAACCTGCCCACTACTAGCCCTTCCTAACTAACTCAACCCCTTCCACCCCATCATACTTACCTGTCTTTTCGATTTGGACCTTCTGGGCACGGACGTCACTTCATCTGGGCGGCCGATACCTCCTCTTTTTCACATCTGCCGGCTGCCCATGCCTATGCAATAGAATCGGAGTGCCAGCTACTGCGCATGCCGGTTCTATTGTGCAGACGTCAAGAAGAAGGGGTGCCGGACGCCCAGAAGAAGTAACATCTCGTGCCCAGAAGGTCTGGACCATAAGACAGGTAAGTATGTTTGGGGAGGAAATGGAACATCACCGAAAATCAGAAAATGTGCTTAGCGATCTAGGTAAATATAGATTTTTTTTTTTTGTACACTAATTTAGAATGTAGGTGGGGGTTGGGGTTGGGGGTAGCTTAGATCAGAAATATCAATTTATGCTGGACAGTCCCTTTAAGATGCCTGCTATCCTGGCCACCTGATGACACCACAAAGGACTTCATGCAGCGAGAAGAATAAATGCTATAAATTGCCACAGCAGAGAGGGGACGGAGAAGCAGAGGTGGATATCAGGCAGTGCTGGTGCTTGGGTGGGTGAATGGATCGTAGAAAGTGTTTTTTTTTTTTTTTTTTAATTTTGCCTCCCTGACATGCTTTCATCTAAGATCACATGAGGGAATATAGCTTTAGTCGTTTCTTAACCAACAATACAACTTTTTTAGTTCTAGGCAAAGACAAATTCTCTGCTATCAATACTTGAATGTGCCATGCCGAATGCACCCTATTGAAAGTATCTTGCTGGAAATTGATATCAGGGGACTTAATAATATTAAACTGGGAATATGTGCATTAGAGGCAAGAGAGACCGGAGGTGGTAATCAGACTAATATTAGCAGGCGAAGGTTGTAGAGGAGACGGATGCAAATCAAGAGAACAATTTCCTTTAAAAATCTAATTAGTGCGAGATACTAAGCGGAATATTCCAGATGTGAATACATTAATATGACCTACCAATGGTCTTACTGTTTCCCATTTTTGAAGGTGTCAGAATTAATTCTGTATTACTAATTAAGCTACACAGATTAGGCAACGGAGACAGGCTTGCCGTGTGTGCTGTCAGAAACCATAAATTAGCTTGTTCTGATGGACATTAAAAATGACCGCACTGATATGTTAAAATGAGATAATTTAAGTAAAGCTAATTAATGTTCCTACTATACAAGTAGTGCTGCTACCTCTCTTGCCCAGCGCTGCTGTAAACTCTTCTATGTGATGCTTTGTGTCATGTTGTGAAAGTCACAAGGGAATTAACAGTTACAGTTAGATGCGTTTTGTGATCGTATCAAATGGAGCCTGACATATATCTCGAGACAGATTGTCTTCAGATGTTTATTGCTTAAAAACGTAGCAATTAGGCAGGATGAAGTGATCTATGTGTGATGCCTTAGACAGTCCCCTATAGCCCTAATAAATGGTGATAAATGTTTAAGATACTATAAAATGAGTCATTTTTGAGACCAGATCCTTGTCACTCCCAGTCCTCAGAGTGCACACGGTGCGTGAATATATTTTTCCATGTCTGTTCTATCTTTCCATCAGTTGTGTAGTGTTCTGTAAAATTAAATAGTTGTATTTAATTGCTACTTGTCCCCTGCTTTAATGAACTATAGCTTTAGTGCTGGCTAATGCAGTTGGACACAGTGAACCACAGAATTCTCTATTTTTATACTGTTACTAAATGCAGTGATTTAGAGCCCTTTAGGCTATAGCGGAACAGGTTGAGAAGATTAGTTAAGGTGCTTTGATAAGGCTTGGCATCGTTCGAGGCTTTTCAGCAGTTTTAGCTTGTAGCCAGCATTCAAAGGCGTTGTTACTTTGTGTGTAGAGTCCTAGTTTAAACATTTGTGTGCTGAGGGATAAGGTGGACTGAGCGCCGCTGTCTTCTCTTGGTGATCTTATGGTTTTGAAGTTCTCCTCAGTGGTTTAAACCTTTATTGCTTTAGCACATGGTAAATGTTTTCCGCTGCGGTTGTTTGGAGTCATTTCGTGATAAAAATGGAATAAACATTTTTTTTTTCTTTTGTGACACTGGAGATACAAAAGCAAAATGCCTCGTATTCTTGCTGCTGGTTTGCCAATAGATATGAGTATGTTCTGCTAAAGTGCCTAGGATTATGGAACCGATTTTATTAAAATAAAATGTTACTGTACATTGCTTATATACATATAGTGTGTGTGTACTGAGCGTGTTTTAAGATTTTGTCACAATTTATAACATTACTCATTTCTTAAAGGGAGTCTATCACCACGGTTAAGAATATTAATCTATCAACAGAGTTAGATATAGGTCAGCTTCACCTAAATGTAACATTTACCCATGAAACTTTGTGCCTCCGTTGCCAAGATATTAATTTATTTTGCAATATGCTAATGAGCAGTTGCTCCGAACTGCTACACCCCACACTACTCTAATATGTTGGTGTGAACACAAGAACACAGGGCTAGGTCAGATTTCAGCATAGTTCTCAGGCCCTGTCACTGGAAGGAGGGAGTATTAGAGCAGCGTGGTGCGTAACATTTTGGACCAGTGGAGCCACCCTCAGGAAGGAATTTTCATGGAGAAAAAGGTATTAGATAGATCAGGCTCTCCTGACTGTAACTATGTTGTTGGTTTATTATGCTTCATCCTCATGACAGACTCCCTTTAATGTTTGCCTACTAAAGCATTGTTCACATACAGTGGGGAAAAAAGTATTTAGTCAGCCACCAAATGTGCAAGTTTCCCCGCTTAAAAAGATGAGAGAGGCCTGTAATTGATATCATAGGTAGACCTCAACTATGAGAGACAAAATGAGAAAACAAATCCAGAAAATCACATTGTCTGATTTTTAAAGAATTTATTTGCAAATTATAGTGGAAAATAAGTATTTGGTCAATAACAAAAGTTCATCTCAATACTTTGTTATATCTCCTTTGTTGGCAATGACAGAGGTCAAACGTTTTCTGTAAGTCTTCACAAGGTTGGCACACACTGTTGCTGGTATGTTGGCTCATTCCTCCTTGCAGATCTCCTCTAGAGCAGTGATGTTTTGGGGCTGTCGCTGGGCAACACGGACTTTCAACTCTCTCCAAAGGTTTTCTATGGGGTTGAGATCTGGAGACTGGCTAAGCCACTCCAGGACCTTGAAATGCTTCTTACGAAGCCACTCCTTCGTTGCCCTGACGGTGTGCTTGGGATCATTGTCATGCTGAAAGACCCAGCCACGTTTCATCTTCAATGCCCTTGCTGATGGAAGGAGGTTTGCACTCAAAATCTCACGATACATGGCCCCATTCATTCTTTCATGCACAAGGATCAGTCGTCCTGGTCCCTTTGCAGAGAAACAGCCCCAAAGCATGATGTTGCCACCCCCATGCTTCACAGTAGGTATGGTGTTCTTTGGATGCAACTCAGCATTCACTCTCCTCCAAACACGACCAAACAGTTCTACTTTGGTTTCATCTGACCATATGACATTCTCCCAGTACTCTTCTGGAACATCCAAATGCTCTCTAGCATACTTCAGACGTGCCCGGATATGTACTGGCTTAAGTAGGGGACACGTCTGGCACTGCAGGATCTGAGTCCCTGGCAGTGTAGTGTGTTACTGGCGGTAGCCTTTGTTACGTTAGTCCCAGCTTTCTGCAGGTCATTCACTAGGTCCCCCCGTGTGGTTGTGGGATTTTTGCTCACCATTCTTTTGATCATTTTGACCCCACGGGGTGAGATCTTGCGTGGAGCCCCTGATCGAGGGAGATTATCAGTGGTCTTGTATGTCTTCCATTTTCTAATTATTGCTCCCACAGTTGATTTCTTCACGCCAAGCTGCTTGCCTTTTGCAGATTCAGTCTTCTCAGCCTGATGTAGGTCTACAATCTTGTTTCTGGTGTCCTTCCACAGCTCTTTGGTCATCACCATAGTGGAGTTTGGAGTGTGACTGTTTGAGGCTGTGGACAAGTGTCTTTTATACTGATAACAATTTCAAACAGGTGCCATTACTACTGGTAATGAGTGGAGGACAGAGGAGCCTCTTAAAGAAGAAGTTACAGGTCTGTGAGAGCCAGAAATCTTGCTTGTTTGTAGGTGACCAAATACTTATTTTCCACCATAATTTGCAAATAAATTCTTAAAAAATCAGACAATGTGATTTTCTAGATATATTTTCTCATTTTGTCTCTCATAGTTGAAGTCTACCTATGATGTCAATTACAGGCCTCTCTCATCTTTTTAACCCTGCTGTTCTGTTCGGTCAAAAATGACGGATTTTGAAATTTGATATTTTTTAAAATATTCATTATGCGGTTCTGAAACTTGTGGTTCATTGACTTTTCCTCATTTGAGGGGTTCTTACTAATAGCAGTTTTTATTTATTTTTTGTTTACTTTTTGCTCCACGTCTTTTTTTTACACTTGTACTGTTCGGTCAAAAATGACCTATAGCCTTTTATACTAATCTCCAGCTATTTTTTAAAAAAAATAAAGGAGTTCTAATCTCATTTTGGTCTATATAGTTCATCTACTACTATTTATCAATTTATCTAGGTCCTTTTTGTCCATACAGAGTTACACATACATACATTTTCAAATTATGATACTGTAGATGGATTCCTTTCCAGTATAGTTATGTGCTGTTCTTATAGAAATGGTTCAATTCAGTTGTCAATTTTTTCACATCACACCAACTGGGGCAGATGTTGCTGAAAAGAAAAATGACCATGCTGGGTACTGTTAGAAAAAATAAGCCAGAACTGCCGCAAGGTATCCTCAGTAAGAGAGACGTTTATAGTTCTACGTTTTATTTTACTGAGAATACAACAGTAGTTTCTTACGTTCCCAAAAAACACAAACAGGTCATTCTGATGAGCACAATGCACCATGATAATGCAATCAGTAACCGAGAGGACAGAAAGCCAGACATGATTTTACATTACAATGCCACAAAAGGGGCAGTTGATACTCTAGATCAACTCATAGGCACTTACACCTGTAAACGCAAAACTAATCGGTGGCCAATGGTTGTTTTTTACAACATTCTTGATGTGTCGGCGTACAATGCATTTGTGTTATGGCGTGAAATAGACCCAAATTGGAACAAAAATAAACTATATAAAAGAAGAATTTTTTTTAGAGGAGTTGGGAAAATCACTGGTTAGCCCATATATCGAACAAAGAAAAGTAACACCTAGAGATGATGGAGCTGCAGCCATTGTCCACAGGATCCAACAGCATGCTGAAGAAAGTGAACCAAGGGCTTCCGCTAGCACTGCGACGATACCCACGGCCTCAACCAGCAGTGCAACCAGCCTAAAACGGAAACGATGCGCCTTCTGTCCAACATCAAGTAATCACAAATCAAATGTGATATGTTGCAAATGTGCAAAGTACTTATGCAAAAGACATGTAAATTATACTTGTGACGAATGCAAACAGTAAATTTAGCACCTTGAACCTTATTTCACATTTTATATAGAAAAAACTAGACTTTTTATTTTTTTTTTTTTTTTTTTTTAAATATATTTACATACAGTTTGATGTTATTAGTTATAGTTTACAGTTTTATAAAGATTTTTTTTTTGTGCAAATGTGCAATATTCATGAATAATGCAATAAGGCCATGTAACATTTTTTGACACAAAAAAAATAAAAATTAAGTTTTTCATTTTTCATTTGTTTATGAACAACCATGTTCACATACAGTATAATAATGCAAAAGAAATTCAAATAAAACACTTAAATTAGTTAAAATCCAGACTTTAATAGGCCCGGTCAAAAATGACTGGAACATTATATGTGTATAGTAGAACTGAACAGAACAGCAGGGTTAAGTGGGAGAACTTGCACAATTGGTGGCTGACTAAATACTTTTTTCCCCACTGTAACTTAGTTTTCATGTATCAGAAGGCACATACAATGCTTTTGAATTCTGCCTACCACTGTTTTCAAAGAGAATCTGTCACATAGTTCATGTGACAAAATTTTTCTGTGTGGTGATTTGAAATCAGGATCAATCGCAGGAAGGAAAAATTGACATGTCACTTCTTCAGGAGGTTTCCACACTTAAGCAGTTTAGAAACCTTGGGTGGTAGCCACAAACTCTTTAGCCCCATTGGTTAGGGTAATCAGCTTACAAATCTGCTGCTGCCAGGTTTCTTTTAACACCTTTGGGACACTGCCATTTTTTTTTCTCCACGCCTTCCAAAAGCCATAATTTTCATATGAGGGCTTATTTTATGCAGGACAAATTGTACTTCATAATGGCAACTTTCAATATTCTGTGCAATATACTTTACTGACATTTTCTTACAGGTTTAATTTTTATGATGATCACTGTGAGAGTAATTTTTTGTGGTTCAATACGATCATGGTCATATCAAATTTATATAGTTTTTTTTCATTATTTAGGATAAGGCCCCACGTAGTGGGCTGCAGTAAGAAAGCACTGTGGGAATAAACACGGCGGAAACGCCTCATGGTTTTTCCCACAGCGCTATTCACAGAAAGTCTGCAGAGATTGCCTCTGCAGACTTCTGCTTTCGTTATTCCTATAGGGAAACCGCCGAAGTTTACACAAATATAATCAACATGCTGCGATTTGCAAAATGGCAACGGTTTTTTAAATCGCAGCGTGTCCACTGCGCGTATTTTTACGTAAAGTTTGGATGGGATTCACTTTGCAGTGACTGTAAAACGCTGTGTTTTTTTTTTCCGCTGTGTTTGCGCTGCGCGGGGCCCCGGCTTTAATGTCTTTACAAATATTCAAAATTTTTAATTAAAAAAAAAAAAATGTCTATTAGCTGCCATATTGTGACATCCATAACCTTTTATGTTTCAGTGTACTTATCTGTTCAACATGCCCAACAATATGTAGTTTTTATTTATAATATTTTGGGGAATATGTTTTTGATAACTTTTTTATTCAATTTTTTTTGGAGGTGAGACAGTAAAATAAAGGTGATTCAACTATTTTTTTTTTTCCACTTTAGCAATCTTCATATTGTTCTATATTTTTAAAACCCTTTTAAAACTATTTTCTCCCCCTATATAGGATAGGTCACTAGCATGTGATCTGTGGGTATCCGAGCACTATGACAGATTAGAGCAATGAATGGTAATCCCCTAACCTATAATTTTGTTATGTTTTTGCTTTTTCTGTGCTTAGAATCAGTAATTAAGTCATGGAGAGTGTTTTACATAGTGATCTCTGTACATACAGTCATACTTGTAGGCTTGAGGGTCAGTTAGTGATAGGACTTCCCTTGTGATTAGATGACTCCTTCTAAGCACAGAATGAGATGAAATATAAATGACAAAAATACAAGTTATATTGAAGTCTTTTCTAAGCACACCCAGCTCTATAACATCTTTGCAACATGCTGCCTGCAGATTACACTGCGTTTTCCATGTAATTTGACTTCCTTTAAATCAGATTTGGGATGGGAAAGCACGGCAGTAATGAATTCCTGTGATCATAGAGATCTCTAATCACAGGGACACGCAGTTGACTGTCTACCTGATATTAAAGAAACTGATTTATCAGACCATGCCTCCACTTTTTTATTCCAGCAGTGATGCTTATGTGACCATTTAAAGCACATTTGTCTGTGGATAAGGTTTAGCATGAGCACTTTGTTTGATATGCAATCCTTTATGAAGTGTGTTCAGGCACCTTTCTATCATGTCCAACTGGAACTTTTTTTTTAGTTGTACAGTAGTTCTTCTTTGCGACCAGACCAGATAGGCTCGCTTTTGCTCTCTATGCATATCAGCTAACCTTATGCACCCATAACATTGTTGTTGTCTTATTGCTAGTCCTTCCTTGTACCACTTTTGGTACGTTCTAGCCAGTGTGTACGGGGACACCTCGTTTTTATATGCAGTTGTCTAGTCATCACAAGTTGACGCTCGTCAGACTAGAATCCTCTTACATGCCCATTTTTCCACCTTCTGACTCATCAGCATGAAGAACTGATCACTTGTTGCCTAATAAAACCCCAATTCCACTATGAGCAGCTAGAATCATATGTCAGACAAGAATGAGACAACATTCCCCAAAACTCCAGCAGTTGGTTGTAAAACAGAAGAGGGCATACTACAAAATGGTAGACATGGCCCTGCCCCAACGTTTTGGAGACTTGTTGCAGCTATTGATTTCTAAATGAGTGCTTTCAAATGAAATGAAATGTCTTTCAACTTTTGATATGCATTCTATGTTCTACTGTGAATAAAATATTATTATATGAGTTTTCCAAATTATTGCATTCTTGTTTACTTTACACTTTACACAGCATCCCAACTTTTTTGGAATTAGGGTTACCCTACCACTTGACAGCTGCCATTGTAAGAAGATTATCAATGTTATTCACTTTACCTGTCGGTGGATTTAATGTTATGGCTGATCGGTTTGTTTTATATGTATTTCATTGTGTACAGCGTTTTGATTATCATTGAAAAGTTCTTTGACAAATTCTATAAAGCTTATAGCACGTATCAAAAGAAAACATTAAATTTAATTTGAAGCTTTTCTCGCACTTAAAGTAGTAGCTAAGGAAGCGATAAGCATTTTTTTTTTTTATTTCCTGTGTATTCTGCAGAGCGGTATGAATGCTTGCATTTTTAATGGATTTTAATTTATGTGGTTTGTCCTGTTCTCTGTGAAAGGCAGGATCATGTCCATGAGATGTGTATTTATACTTCTAGAAAAAATAAACCTATTTTTTCACTATTGGCTTAAGTCTAAAACAGGACAGAGTTTAGGATAAACTCTATTTTCATCCTCAAATGCTCCTGATAGGAGTTAGGACTTGGCAAAGGGAATCCTCATATTGTGTCATCAGACCAGTTTTTGATACCAATAATTGATAGCTTGCACAATTCCACAATTGTATTGCATACATTTGGTCACACAAATCTGAATTAACATAAAATTGGCATAAAGATAATGGCCAGGGCAGAAGCAATCAGAAAGCAAAGTCAGAAATCATTCCTGGTTAATCTAAAAATGCTAAATGATAAAAGTATCTTTTAGCACTAGCAGGAAGTTTAGCAAGCTTAAACCTTTCACGGCCTCCACCAATTCAAGTTCTTAGCATCTGTTAATGCGCCCTACTGATTCCTCCACAGTTGGAATTATTTCTCCAGCCCTAATGTTCCTGAGCAACAAGCACAGTTAGTTTTGGTACCTGATGTGCAATTTAGGCTCTGTAATGTCAGAAGGAGGGGACGTGATTCAGAGCTCCAATCAGAGGCAGCCAGTGTCAGAGTTGATGGGTGACATGATAGTGGAACTACTTTCTATGGCTAACACGGTACAACATTATACTACTGGGTAAGATGATAGTCTGTCTTCTCTATGAAGTTGCTTTTAGCAGTGAGCGACGCTAAGTTCACACTAGCACCGGACTCTCTGAGAGACGGTCTGCTAAAACAGTGGCTACACATGGACACCAGGTCTCCGCCGTTTTCAAAATTTTTATAAGCAGTGCCTGTTTTATTTTTTGCACATGTATTTCTATCAAATGGGCCCTTCTCACTGTTCCTCACTACCTAAGAAGCAATCAGTAGGGAATATTTTGTAACTATCCTGCCTTTGCGTTTCATCTAAAATTGACATTTCTTGGTCTACAATTTCTTTTTATATGTAGATTACAAACTCATCTTTCACAATAAAGCTGAGTCCAAATATTTTTGTAGTCAATTTGGAGCAACCGTTTCGTCTGGGATTTTAGTGATATTGATTCAGATCTGGTTGTGATTTTAGCAGGAAACCTTCCAAACAATTCAATTCTTACACTAAAACCACCATTTAATGGCTACTTTTCTTTGACTTTGATTCTGCCTACTCACACAGATATGTATGATGTGTGTAGCAGACTTGTCCAAAAATCTCATGAATGCTAGTCATGTGATGGCATGTGTCCCTTCCCATGAGTTCAAAATGATACCAGGTTATTTTGTTGAAAGTGCTTTTTATGGGATCTGAATGTCCATCATGACCTTATTCCAGCTGTGTGTAGAACATAGGTATGTATATTGCCTGGCAAGCAATGATCAGCAGTTACCAAACAAATGATCAGAATATGACAGGAAATTTCCTTGCCACAAATAGATAAATCTTCGGTTTACATTACAAAGACTTCTGTCTTATGCTTCAAGACCCTATTGCACCAAGGAAGATTAGAGTGTATGTAAAAGGACATTAATTAGTATGCTGTATTTACCAAGGTCACACAGACTGCTTTCCCAGACTTCCTTAGCTATTTCCATTCACATCTGATGGGGGAGCTGCTGTTCCATTCAGTTCCATCTTAAAAGGAATTCTTGTTGGCTTGTATTGCTAAATTGCTCTAGAAATTTGCTATAAGAACATAAAGCTAAATCTAGTTTATCGTTTCCATCGTTTAATTGTTCATGCAAGCCATCTCCTCATGTAGCGATTTACAGTAATCTTACTGAAATAACAATTTTGTGCCAAAGAATGAATAATGAATGTGATGAAAGTGTTGAGCTCCTTAAAATTTCTTTGCTAGAAATGTTTTGTACTTCTCCTGGATCACTTGTGTGTTGGGTGCGGAGCAGTACAGTGAATGTTAAATAGTTAACAGTGCAGGTATTTATATTCATCTGTATCCATTAATCCTAGAGATATGAGTATGGTTATAAATGAGCAGTGGGGGTATTTTATTATTTATTTATTTATTTTGCAATCGTTCCTACAGATTTGAGGCATGCAAAATATTGAACTATGGATACTTTATTTTAAAGAAAAATAATGATGACTGAGCTATACTGTTTAGGCTAGATTTTACACATAGCAAATCAGGTCAAATATCCCATTCTGGCTTTATTTATATTGGATTGTCTGAATGGGGTACATGGCAAATATTGCTGATGATCTGCCTTTTGGAACCCACAGTTCTGTAATCTGTCATAGTCATGGAATCAAAAGCGCCTGCTAAAGTAATGGAACTTTTAAACCTCCCATTACGGTACAGGTCAAGCCTGCAGAGCCAGACCAAAATGAAACTTTGTTTAAAAGAGAAACTTCAGACATGCCTGTTTTAGTAAATACGTATATTCTTCATGAAATAACAATTCTGGTATCTTTTTCTTTTAATTCTCAGTTGTGCCTTTCCTCTATTATTCCTCCCAAGAAATGTATTAATAAATTGTTGGTGTTCCTTGTCAAAAAGCCTGCCTTTAATTGGACAGTGCCACAGTTTGTAGAGATAAACCTCCAACTGGAAACGTTCAGTAGTTATTTTATTCAGAAATTCAGAGTGGGTGTAAAAGAGTCGAAACAGCACAAAGTTATAAGAAAAGCTACTCTAGATTCGTTGTTTTTCATGAGGAATACAATGAATTACTAAAACCAACCTGTCAGTAGAGCTGACAGGTCCTTTTTAAGTATGCAATGACCTCTACACTCAAAATTGAAATGAAGTATGTGTTTTTTTTATTTTTTTTATTTTCACAATATAGCAGTCCATACAATATGTCAATTTGTAACGTTTCGGTCCTCCTGGACCTTCATCAGAGACTGATCGTTGCAGAATGATAGAATGGATAAATAGGAGTGCGTTCCTCCTCCAGCACCCGTAACTATAGGAGTGCCGTATTACCATAATAAGTCAGGTCCTTTTTAAGGACTCAGACCTGCTGACACCATTGATGGCCTTGAATTGTTCCCAACTGCTGAACTCTCTGTGTGCACGCTACTGCCTCAGGGTTTTCAAGGATAAAATGTATCTGTTATCAGCCACCGATATACAGAGAATAGAGCAGGAAACAGACAACTTTGTTCTCTGTGTAATGGGTGAATAGCGTGGGAGCTCCTCTACCGTAACCTGTTTTGACTTTTAGGCTAAGGCCCCACACAGCAAATCACTAGAAAAAAAAACGCTGCAGAAAAGAAACGCATCACATTTTTTTCTGGTAGCGTTTTTCACAGAAAGTCCACAGTTTTCTGCTATGGACTTTCTGCTCCTATTATACCTATACGGAAAATACCTTTCTGCAATGTGTGGAAGGGATTAGCCAGAATGCCATCCACTTTGCAGGCACTGTAAAACACAGCGTTTTTATTTATTTATTTTTTGAAACATGGGGTAGTGCATCAGTAGCTTAGAATAGATTGGTCATAGGGGGTACAAGGTGTTGGAGTCCCACTAATCTGCTATCCTCAGGATAGGTCCGTACTTTTAACCTGGAATACCCATTTGACTTTGTAACTATGGATTTTCCCTGGAGAGTTTCATTAGGTAAAATTGGTAGTTGATCTTGTTTATTTACGTAGATTTGTGGTATTCCACGTCATTACCAGGAACTGTGTGGACTCTCTTGTTGGAAGACAGGACTTTTTTTTTTTTAATATGGTTCCAGAGTCAGGTTTCACATAGAAGAGACAGCAAGCCACATACCACTGGTACATTTATCTGGTTAAGTTACTTTTAAACTTAAACCTACTGTCTGTAATTTTCAGTTTTCCCTAAGCCAGTGGGTGGAGACTGGCTGCTATTATGTCTCCCATATAATGTACACATAGTAAATGACATGCTGCTCCCCTGTCTGTCTTTAGCTCACAATCATAAGCAGCAGCAGCATGGAGGACATTATACAGTAGTAATAAGTAGTTTAATCAAGCACCTAGTAACTGTAAGACAATGTAAGACTTTATATTAGCTGCAGCACCATGCAGTACCCATGTGCGTCTCTCTACTTCTCTTTCACTCAGCCCTTCTTCTCGCTCCCTGCTTCATAGACCTCTATGGACAGCATGTAATCTGATCTGTAAACCCTCAGCCCATTTTGTCTCCCAAGAATGATTTTAACAGTGAATTCAGAGTGAGAGTGTGTTTAGGGATCAGGTTGAAAAATAAGGAATTTTCTAAGATTAAGATATATCACACAGTTTCTTACATTTGCATGTACTATTGATTTATGAAAAGTTTGTTAAAACTACAGCAACCATTTAATTTTGCCCTGAAATACTGAACCTGTGACCATTATAGTTGTTTGCCTGAGTGGCTGCCAGTGTAGCTGTTACAGTTGCTTCCAACTTGTCAACCAGTTATTCAGACTTCTTATTTGGCAAGTATGCATTCATCCCCAGCTGCCATATAACTGCATCAAGACATGCTTGTTGTTCAGTCTGGAAAAACTGTCTGATGTCCCTAGTGGAACCTGGGATGACATGACTTATTAGTTGTCACCTAACATGCTATTATTTTGTTATTTATGCTTTCAAGTTTGCATGTCTCATTTGATTTTCTTTTATGCCTTCTTAGTAAATCATAGCTAAAGTAGTTCATATGGATTGGATATTGTTGAATACTGGATGAATACTGGATTTTGTTGAGTTTTTTTTTTTTTTTTTAAAGTAATGTGCAAAAAAATAGTCCCTTGCGAGAAGTGCATTACAAATGTTTTTGTTATATTTTTCCAGTGCTTATTAATGGAGGGTTTTTGGTTTCACTGACTGTGATACTGACTTTGGGTGATGTTGTTTTGTATATATGTGTGAAAAACTAGATTAACACACTAGGATTGTGTGCTGCTTTGTCATCAAAAAGGCAAGAAATAAAACCTAGACCTACACGGATAAAGAATTTTTTTTTTAAAACCTTTCAGTTGAATTGAGAAGACTATAGTCTTCTCAATTGAACTGAAAGGTTTAAAAAAAAAAAAAAAAAAATTTACTGGGTTGTCCAGGAATTACAGTTCTGGGCCAGGTGAAACATTAAAAAAAAAAAAACAAAAAACATATTCGCCTGTCTCAGGTGCTCCAGTGTCCGCCGCCTCTGTCTGCTCCAGTTTCACCCAGGTACTTGTTCCGGTGGAAGTCCTCGCTGCACTTTAACGCTGAGGCCAATCAGTGGGAGGAAAGTGCTTTGGGGGAATGTTTTAGTTGTTTAGTTTTAGATTCCCATTCAACGCCTATTTCCTCTTATTTGCATCTGACCAAAACAACAATTTACATAAAATGGGGCTTCAAAGATGAATGATGAACAGCGGCATATTTGGAAACTGTAGAATCACTTCTGCAAGATATTGTGATTACTTTTATAACCAGTTTACTGCTGATAGACTTCCTTTAAGCTAAGTAGTGGTTTACTCAATACATAGCTTAATCTAGCTTGTTTCATTTGTCAGATAGTGCTGAATATGTGTCCTCAGTGTTTACAACTTGTTGTCTAGGCTTCAGACCGCTGTCTAGCTTCAGTTCTTGGTTGACTCAGTGCCTTTTCCCAGCCACCTCTATTCTCTTCTATTTTCTTCTATTCTGTTCACTGTGATTGACAGCTAATCGTGCTGGCGAATGCACCTAGCCATTATCTGGGCTTCACAGTTAAGATAGTGCCTCTGTTGTCCCTTTATGTAAATCTCAAGCACATTATGGAACATTGCTGGCCCGACTTGTACATTACACAGTCTATGGTCCACTACCAATTTGTCACTGAAACCAATAATGAGAGAGTGGAGTGGAGTTTCATACAGCAGTATTTCACCTGTTTCATTTGAGTGGATAATATTCACGAAGATATGAATCCACAAATGATGAGCCATTATGGTCAGAGGAAGGCAACTTCCAGTGCTTGCAGTCAAAATGTAGCACCATTCAGAACCAGGTTTAGGTATTTGAGACAAATAGGTGATGATCTTCGGTTGGGGTACCCTGTGCTACGTGTGTATGCCCTAAAGACTTGGTAGAATTTGTAAAGATGACTGCTCTATTAGTTACCTTAACTTTTGATCTAGTATACTATACAACCCCTGAATGTTTTGTTTGAGGCATATAAGTATACAGTTGCACTATGCCAACATTCTTGTATGAATAAAAATGATAAAAGTTAACTTGCCATACCCTTTTGATAGCTGTCCATCAACAGTTGTCCCTCACAACCTTCTATAAACATGCATGCTTGGCCAAGCCTGCAAATATTCTGAATAGATGGGTGCCAGACACCTCTGGTGGTTGCTTATCTCCCTACAGAACAAAAATACTGAAGATGAGTGGAGATGAGGATTGGGCTGTAGGAGCTCGACCTGCTCAGTCGGGGAGAGTTTGGGGCTGTTATACATATTATATGCTAGTTAGGCAGCATGATGACTTCAGTGGTTAGCAATGTTGCTTTGCAATGATAGTGTGAATCCAACCAAGGACACCATATGCAAGGAGATTGTATGTTGTTCCCATGTCTGTGTTGGTTCCTTCTGGTTATTCCACTTTTCTCCCATAGTCCAAAGACCTACTGATAGGGAATTTAAATTGTGAGCCCTATGTGAGAGAGTAACTAACAGTGTCTGTAAATGTTGGTGCTATACAAGTAAGAGAAATAAATACAGTATGTTAGTCTAAGGTGTATGGGCAGCATAACTTCATAAGAAATTTGTTTTGGTGCTTGTGATGAGGACTAGTATTCCCATGATGACTGTAGTGGTTGTTAATGTATCCATTTATATTTCAGTAAAATAGTACTTTGGGATGTCACTCTTCAGTTACTCGTAAGACTATGCCTCTATGCTTCCCTTTCCTACTGTACTTCAGTTAGGATTTATGGTTTTGAATAAACCGCACATTTTTGCTTTGACTTATTTACTGCAAGGTTTTCTTCAACTCTGTTTTGTAGAGTAACTGTTAAAACATTTTCATATTTCCTGGTGTTTTGGTTTACTAGTTATTAAAAAAATCATTCTCTATTGTTTCCTTGGTGATCTTTACATACTTTTATTGTGATAAAAAAAACATTTAGAGTCATTTGCTGAGCTGAAAAATGAACATCTTTAGCATTTTATCTATTTCAGTTTTTTTTGTTTAACAATGGATTGGTTTTTAACACAAAAGAAAGCTTTCCTTAATTAAATCCCACACGGTATTGGCTGCTTAATCAATTGTATTGAAGAAAGCCGAGTGTGTAATTAGACCTTCTGAAGTGTTTTAGGAAAATTGACAGTGGCTCTTATCTAGTTTTTGTTGGTGGTAGCAATAGCAACAAAATTTCTTTTTTTTTAGTCCAGTGGACCCCTTTATAGCCTATTTTAAATGCACAGTTTTCTATTTTTTTTAAATTAACTAGATGTCCTTAAATGTTACATACTACTTATGAAACTAAATGTTATCATAAGTGAGCAAGACAATCAGATAATCCACTTAGTCAGGTAAATGATCTGCCTAAAATGTGTAAAATAGTTCTTACAGGTTAGCCCAATGGTACTCAGTGATTCAAGTAGAATGGATAATGGAGAGAATCAACTCCCACTGTATAGGGTGATGCAGGCAATGGTAGGCATTTGAGACTTCAGTGTTGTGTTTCTCCAAATCTACACAAGAGACATGCATAACAAAGGTTGTTTGTCACTGTAATATCCTCTGTGACACATGAATATGCTTGGGCAAGGTTGCACGCTCCCTTTAAAGCATATCTAACCTGACAGCTATGATGTCTCTTATAGACATCACATAGACTAAACAATAGGTTCTGTTTCCTACTTAATATGCAAACCACTTGTAACACTCAATAGCTGGCCAGAATAGAGTTTGGTAGGGAGCATTCATAAAAGTCATCTAGTTCTGGAACTAAATTTGTTGGACAAATAAAAATCAACTTTTTTATTTTGAAGCTGGAGTTTGTACTCCACCCTAAACTGGCCCCAACACTGACTCCACTGACTTCACTGAAGAACAGCGCAGGCGCTGGGAGGCGTGCCAACGAAGAAGCTCATGACTAAGCCGGCCTGTTCTCGCTGAACAGTGTTGATCGGACCCTTCTCTAGGTAAGTATAAAGGTTTTTTTAATTTTAATCCGTCTGCGGATTGAATTACAACAGAGCGATTTGGGACACTAAACCCCAGGTCTATAAATAGCCGTGGGTGGTTTAGTGTCCCAGATTGACCAGACAGATTCCCTTTAAAGGGGTTTTACTCATGTCCTTCTCTCACCACTTTACCTGCTGTCTCTTGTTTTCACTTCATATATTCTTCCACAAGCTGGTAACTCAATAGATATAGATATTGCCTTTACCATGAGAGATTATTTATGATTGCATATTTGATCTGCATTTATATTATATTTCTAGTAAAGTAAATGTATATTACATTACAAAGGTTTGTAGAGAACACTTGCATCATTCCAAGACAGACAAGGGACTTGCTGTAAACTCAGTTATCTTTGTGTTTACATAGAGAGATAATAGACAATGTCTTTTATCAGCAAACTACAATTAGCTGACCTGATTGTCCAGATGCAGAGTAGAAGATAAACAGATCTGAAAGTAATCCAAAGAACTCCACCCCCCCTCCATGGAGCATTTAGTGAGTCATTCCATGTAAGATCAGATAACAGGCAGGGTGCTTTGATAACTATGTGTAAACAATGGGAGGAATAATTTTACACAGACAAATGAAGCAGCATTGCTAAAGAATGTATTGAGGAAAACTCTTGAATTTACATAAGCTAACAGTATAGGAACATTGAGGTGGGAATACCCCTTTTAACCTGATTGTGCTTGATTTTCACTTTCTGAAGACAAAACTCATGACAGAAAAACCTACAAAAGGCCTGGCAGTTCATCTCATGAGAGAAAACTCAGTATTTTGTGATGTTCCTGAGTTCCAGACTTTAGGCAGTCACTGACCACAAATTATCCAAGTATTAAAGTTAATAATATTTATAAGAATTTGACCAATGAAAAAGGAGGACTGTACAAATGTCTGTAATTCTTTAACTGTAAATGCATTTTATATATATATATATATATATATATATATATATATATATTAACCCCTTAACGACCCAGGGCATAATAGTACGTCCTGAGTCGCATGACGATGTATGGAGAGCGCTCAGGAGCTGAGCGCTCTCCATACACCGCGGGTGCCGGCTGTATAATACAGCCAGGACCCATAGCTAACAGCAGCGATCGGTGCCTGCACCGATCACGGCTGTTAACCCTTTAGATGCCGCGGTCAAACGCGACCGCGGCGTCTAAATTGCGGAGCCGCCAAGGGCACCGCCATTTTTACCTCATCGCCGCCCTCCAGAACGTCATCGGAGGGTGGCGCTTGGCTGCCATGACAGCCGGGAGCCTATTGAAGGCTCCCAGGCCTGTCATTACAGTATAGCTATTACGCGATGCCAGAGGCATAGTCTAATAGCAGTTACGGCATTTTGCTATTCACTGCGATACAGTAGTATCGCAGTGAATAGTACGATCGATCAGACTCCCTAGGTTTCAAGGTCCCTAGGGAGTCTGATCATACAAGTAAAAGTATAAAAAAAAAGTTTTTAAAAGTATGAAAAAATTAAAAAGAAACACAAAAGTTCAAATCACCCCCCTTTCCCTAGATCAGATATAAAAGTAAATAAACAAAAGTAAGCATAAACACTTTAGGTATCCCTGTGCTCCAAAATGCCCGAACTATTAAAATATTAAAATATTTATCCCATACGGTGAACGGCGTAGCGGGGAAAAAAAATCAAAATGGCCAAATAGCGTTTTTTTTCAACACTTTGTCTCCTATAAAAAATTGAATAAAAAGTGATCAAACCATCAGATCTTTCCCCAAGTGGTATCAATAAAAACGTCATGTTGTCCCGCATAAAAAGACGCCTTACCCAGCTCCATACATGTAAATATGAAAAAGTTACAGGTGACACAATATGGCGACGCAAAACTTTTTTTTCTATTTAGCAAAGTTTTCAATTTTTTAAAAGGTATCAAAACATTACAAATACTATATAAATTTGGTATCGCCATGTTCGTACTGACCCGCAGAATACAGGTAACATGTCATTTTTACCACACTGTGAATGGTGTAAAAATTAAACCCATATGAATTTGGCGCAAATGCAGTTTTTCTCCAATTGCACCTCATTCTGAATTTTTTTCCAGCTTCCCAGTACATTGCACAGCATATTGAATAGTGACATTACAAAGTGCAATTTGTTTCGCAAACAATAAGCCATCATGTGACTCTGTGAACTGAAAAATGAAAAAGTTATGGCTCTTGGAATGTGGGGAGGGAAAAACGAAAATGTAAAAACAAAAAAAATGGCCGGGTCATTAAGGGGTTAAACTCCTTAAATTAAAACTGTAAGTCTACACATCGTTGTAGCGGCTTTGCATTCCACCACAGTGGATCTGAAACAGAAGCTAAAGCTATTTTTGGACCCATCTGTATATCTTTTGTCAGAGGGGATCATCACACAACCAGACTAAACAGTTATAAGGAACCTGACTATACCCCTTGAACATAGTAATATAGTTGAATAAAAATTGTGCACGCTGATAAGAAGCAAGAGAACCAGTGACATATTCATTAGGCACACATGTAATTTATTAGCTGTAAAAGAAAAGTTGCATTATAATAGCTGTGCTCTCTTTCTATAGTGCGTTCAAATTCACAAATGTGTTTTACAATTTCAAATAAGAATGATGAAAGCTGAATCGTCTTCCAGACTTATGTGTTAGCACAGTTTGGTGAAGTCAAAGACACTTCCATCATCTGTTTGCTTCTACTGAAATCAATAAACTACATCAGAACCAAGGGAACAAAACAAGTAGGTTTCATAGTCATTTTTGATGTCTACAGGCTTTGAAACAAATTAAACAAGCTGTAGCATGTGGTTTGCACAAAGAAATTTGGTTAACCCATTCACTACAAGAAGAATACCGAGAAGAAGCACCATAATGTATTAGTAAGGTTTCAGTCTTCAAGGAGTTAAGACCCAAATATTTATTTCAAGACTTACCTGACCTGCAATTGTGTGATAAGTTAATAGGTGTTGGGATATCTGTCTGGGAGTATTACTGGATGTTTTATTTGTTGTGTCTTCAGTGCTAAGAAAGCTAAGGCAACTTTCACCTGAGTTGTACATGGTGACATCTTATATAATAGCAAGGGAGAGGTTTTCCGTTCACTGATAATTTTTTTAAAATAACACAGCCACAGTCTCTTCAGCCAGATGGAAGAACATGGATAGCCACAGCTGGAAGAATAATAAGCAAGCATAACATGCATGGGCTTCTTCGATGCACCTTGTTCAACTTCTGTGTCATCAGTATTAGTTTAGCTAAAGGACTATGAGGAAAGGAAATTTTGTACAGCTTCACTCAACTTCTAATGCTAATGCCATTTATTTTTACTTTCTGCTTTGCTCTTAAAGCAACTTAAGGTGCATTTCTCTGCCTTGGCCAACTTGTAAAACCTCTTTAAAGTGTAACTAAACTTTTGGACAACTTTTGATAATCTGGCCGTATTTGTGTCGTAAATAAATTTTGTAATACACTATATTAACACATTTATGATCCTATCTGTGAAATCCTGCATTTTTCACTCTCCCTTGCTTCTGTATTGAAAGCTGTTTCTGCTTTAAAGAGAACTGGTCAACAGATTTGAAAAGCCCAATGAAATATATAATAATTTGATAGGCACTGTCATCTTTAACAGTTTGTTGATTTTGTTTATCCAATCCATTCAGCTATTCCAACAATATAAGCCCTTTTAGTAGTGATTCTTATTAGGGTATACTAGCCAAGTGGGCAGTAAAACTGCAGGACATGCAGCACAAAGAGGCCCTTCCCCCAGAGAAACCAGTGTTGCTGCTCACTTGGCTAGTATATTATAATTTGCATCAACATTAACCCCTTCCCAACATCCACCATAATAGTACACTGGATGTCAGGTATTTAAATATGGCGGCTGCTCAGTAGTTGAGCGGACGCTATATCCACTAGGTTTATGCTGTATTATACAGCACTGATAGCGGGCATTAAGGCCCCTGGTGCCTCAGTGAACTTTGACCATTTTCCCAGTGGCGCACAGGCGACATTTTGACAAGGATCGACGGCAACTGAAACAATGGAAATATAAAAAGTTAGGGGTGTCAGAATTTCAACTTTTAGAAAAATGTTTTTGTTTTTTTTTTTTTTTTTTTTTTTACAAAGGTGTTTGTATTTTTGTTAAGGGGTTAAAGTGTAAATAAAACCATATATATGTGGTATCCTCGGAATCGTACCGAAACATAGAATACAGGTGACATGTCATTTTGGCTGCACAGTGAATGCCATAAAAATGAAGCCCATAAGAAATACGCACACAAATGCACTTTTTCTCCAATAACACCCAATTCTGAATTTTTTCCAGCTTCCCAGTACATTGTACAGAATAATAAATTATTCCATTATGAAGTACAATTTATCTTGCAAAAATGAAGTCCTCATATGGCTCTGTGAACGAAAAAATTAAAAAGTTATGGGGTTTGGAAGGCAGGGAGTCAAAAATGAAAATCGAAAAATATCACAGGTGGAAAGGGGTTAAAAGGGCTTATATTTTTGGAATGGCTGAACAGATTTGAATAAGCAAATCTCCACAATACACAGAGTGACAGGACTTGTCATATGAGGAGTTTTTTAGACCTGATGACAGGTCCTCTAAAGAAAAACTGATTTACATTGCTGTATCTGAGAATAGAAAATGACGAAGGTTAAAAAAAACAAAAACAAAAAAAACTGAGCACTATAGTGTATTGGTTTATATGAAGCAAGGTTTCTGAATGAAAAGCAGTAATTCCTGACAGAGCTCCTAAGAGAGAGAGTGTGAGTTCTGATTACCACGCCCACACAGGGAGATTGACATCTTTCCCTGTATTGATGTGTACAAAGAACTCTGTCAATCACTGCATGTGGGAAGAATAAGCAGGACTCTCACTGTCTCTCCTAGAAGAGCAGTTAGGATTTGCTAACCTCTGTACCCCATAGTTGAGATTCTTTCTATTATATCCTGCTTTCAAGGCAACAGAAATCACACATCATGTTGCAAATAAAGGGGTTTTCTAGGCCCTGACCTTTATGGCCTTTCCAATCTCATACATACACATTTTAGCTTTTTATTTGAGCCATATCACTTTATCATGCCTCAGTATGTTAAGATGATTTCTAGGTAAACTCTGGTCTAGGGCTACACTTTTAGTTTTCCAGGTTGTTTAGCCTAGGTGTAATGCCAGATTACAGAAAAGTTTGTTGTTATTAATCTCTTTTAAAGAGACCTTTTTGGCTTGAATTGGGACTAAACCAGCCATAGCTCCTTAAGGAGTGCATTAAAATTCCAAATCTTTATACTTACCTAGAGTTGAGCCTTCTACTGTGCTCCTAGCACGGACGCAGTTGTTTAGTGAAGCCAGGAACGTACACTCTGCACTTGCGCCCGAGGTTTGACCCGAGGTGTACTCCTCCTCTTTTATTGAAGAACTTCACAGGTGCCTGAAGTACAGTTGCTGGGTAAGTATATAGGTCTTTTTTTTTAATTCTCAATGCAGATACATATGGCAATACAACAAAGCTGTTTGGGATCTTAATCCCCCGGTCAATTACCTGTGGGAGGTTCCATTTAAGAAAGGCAAATTCTTACTTATTTTGGAAACAATAGTAGGATTCTTCTCAGAGCGTAATCTGCACTTTGTCGTATGAACTGTAAGTAGTACATGAGGGCAAGGTCTGTCTGTATGTGTGTGATATATATATATATATATATATATATATATATATATATATATAGTACATATACAGTAGGTATGGTGTTCTTTGGATGCAACTCAGCATTCACTCTCCTCCAAACACGACGAGTTGTGTTTCTTCCAAACAGTTCTACTTTGGTTTCATCTGACCATATGACATTCTCCCAATACTCTTCTGGAACATCCAAATGCTCTCTACCAAACTTCTAACGAGTCAGGATATGTACTGGCTTAAGCAGGGGGACACGTCTGGCACTGCAGGATCTGAGTCCCTGGCGGCATAGTGTGTTACTGACGGTAGCCTTTGTTACGTTAGTCCCAGCTTTCTGCAGGTCATTCACTAGGTCCCCCCTTGTGGTTCTGGGATTTTTGCTCACTGTTCTTGTGATCATTTTGACCCCATGGGGTGAGATCTTGCGTGGAGCCCCCTGATTGAGGGAGATTATCAGTGGTCTTGTATGTCTTCCATTTCTTCCTTTCTAATTATTGCTCCCACAGTTGATTTCTTCACACCAAGCTGCTTGCCTATTGCAGATTCAGTCTTCCCAGCCCGGTGCAGGTCTACAATTTTGTTTCTGATGTCCTTCCACAGCTCTTTGGTCTTCACCATAGTGGAGTTTGGAGTGTGACTGTTTGAAATTGTTATCAGTATAAAAGACACCTGTCCACAACCTCAAACAGGTGCCATTACTACAGGTAATGAGTGGAGGACAGAGGAGCCTCTTAAAGAGGAAGTTACAGGTCTGTGAGAGCCAGAAATCTTGTAGGTGACCAAATACTTATTTTCCACCATAATTTGCAAATAAATTCTTTAAAAATCAGACAATGTGATTTTCTGGATTTGTTTTCTCATTTTGTCTCTCATAGTTGGGGTCTACCTATGATGACAATTACAGGCCTCTCTCATCTTTTTAAGTGGGAGAACTTGCACAATTGGTGGCTGACTAAATACTTTTTTCCCCCTGTGTGTTTGTGTGTGTGTGTATATATATATGTGTGTGTGTGTGTGTGTGTGTGTGTGTGTGTGTGTGTGTGTGTATATATATATATATATATATATATATATATATATATATTTATATTTTTTTTTTTCCTCCCTTATTTGATTGCCTTCATTTATGCATTTTTCCTTAGCAGAATGGGTACTGCGCGGTTTGCAGTACTACTTTATTTGATGTTATTATATCTGAAGTGTCGAATATTGCTGTTCATTTATGTCTTACTCCCTTTTTCTATGCAAGTTGTGAAATAATTGTTGCACTGTTTACATTGGTTGTTCTCTTATTCTTTCTTATGTGCACTGCTATAACTGTCTTTAAAAAATTTGAAAAACAATAAAAATTTTCGAATGAAAAAAAAAAAAGAAATTATGGTGATAATCTAGTTATATCTTTTAACTGAAGTTTCGCTTGAGTTCTGGGGAAGTTCCCATTATCATTATTATTATTATTAATAATAATAATAATAATAATAATATGTCCTAGCTTATTATCTAACTCCTTATTGTTAAAGAGAAACTGCCTTTTCTCTTTACATGTCTGTTTTACTAAACACTTGTATTCCCCCAAAAATATCTGTTCTTAAGTGTATCTTTTCATAACCTTTTATTATTACTCACATAAATGTATGAATAAGTTTACAAGAGGGTGTTAGCGTGCCGTCATAGACAGTGTGAGAATGTGCAGGGACCCCCCCCAACTAGTAACACATACTCGTTCATTTATTCATCAGTTTCTAAGAGTAATAGCAGAAGAACGGCACAGGAGAGCTGTAAGAAAAGATGATCCAGAATGGTTATAATACGGGGAATACAAGTTTTTGCTACAGACGTGCCAGGAGAGCTGACAGGTCCCCTTTTAATGTAAGGTGTTAGCACATCAAAATGTCAGTAGTATACATTCTAACAATAGGGGTAAAGTTTGCCTATTTTCATTTATGGAGATTATTAACATGCTACAGCCTTGTCTCAAAGATAAAACCTTATTGTGCTGTTTTCATGCCAGTCAACTGAGTAACAGAGCAACTCTGCATCTGTGTGAGAAATCATTCCCAAATGGCTTATACTGAAAGCTTCACCAAATGGCAGAGCTATTCAGGAAAGAATACAGAGAAGTTGTTGTGCCAACTGCTAGTATGTATGTGCCAACGAAGCCTTATTAGTGGAAATAGTTTTAAGATCATGGTCACAAAGGGAAATAAAGCTCCTAGTTCTTATAAGATGGCAGGCAATGAGAATTGAACAGCTACTTTAGTTTTACATGCTTTAAAGGATGTAATACCCTCTTGCTTAATGGAGCTATGTTATTGAAAAGCAATCGGAACCAACACAGAGGTTACTGCAAGTTCATCTGAGACTCGCTGTCAATTATTTTGCTATTGTCTTTTTTGGATGCTACATAGCAATGTGTAAATGTGTGTACATGCCTTCTTAACTGATAATCCCTTTATATTGCACCAGTGTATCCCACAGTACTATAGAGAGGATGTATACTTTACTGTCAGTCCCTGCTCCCTCACACGATTACTATACTAGTATGTTTATGTAGTGTTGGAGTAGATGTTATATACCCCCTTGGCATCACAGCCAGTTTTGGACTTTATGACACAGCTCCATTTTTCAAATATGACATGTGTCACTTTATGTGGTGATAACTTTGGAACGCTTTTAACTTTTCCAAGTGATTTTGCAATTTTTCTTTTTTTTTTTTTTTTTTGTGACACATTGTCCTTCGTGTTTGTTGTAAATTTGGGTCAATATGTTTTGTGTTTATTTATGAAAAAAATAGGAAATTTCGTGAAAATTTAGAAAACTAAGCAATTTTCAAAGTTTGAAGTTATTCTCTTTTCATATAGTCATACCAATCAAATAGTTAATAAACATAATTTACCATATCTCTGCTTTATATTGACACCAACTTTTAAACATTCATTTAATTTTTTTGGAAATTATAAGGCTTACAGTCTAACAGGAATTTTCAAGAGAATTTAGAAAACAATTTTTTTAAGGTACTAATTTGTTCCAAAGGGGCTTTGAAAGGTGTTTGTATTAGAAACCCCCATAGATCACCCAATTTTCAAAACTGCACCACCAAAACAATTCAAGACAGCATTTGAGAAGTTTGTTAGCCCTTTAAGCGATTCACAGGAATTTAAACAAAATAAAGGTAAATATACATTTAAATTTTTTTCAATATTCAAATTTTCAATGTTCATTTAACATTAAAATTTGCAGATTAACAAGGGGTTAAAGGAGAAAATGCATCCCATAGTCAGTCAGTTGTACAATTTCTCTCAAGCACAAAAATACCACATGTGTTAATGTAACCTGCTCTTTGGGAACACAACAGGATGCATAACGGGAAGGAGCAACATCGAGCTTTTGAAGGGCAGATTTTACTTGAATCATTTTCAGGTGCCATGTTGCATTTGCAGACCACATGAGGTACCAGAACAATAAAACCCCCATTAAATTACCCCATTTAAGAAAATACACTTCTGAAGGAATTTATCAAGGGGTATAATGAGCACTCTGACCCCACAGCTGTTTCACAGTATTTATTACCATTGGGACATAAAAAGGAAAAATTATTCTCTTTCCAGTAAAATGTTTCTTTAGCCACAGATTTCTCATTTTCACAAGGGGTTATGCACCCCACAGTTCATTACACAATTTCCCCTGAATGTAGCAGTACCCCATTATGTGGTCGTAAGCTGCTGTATGGGTACATGGGAGAGCTTGGAACAGAGAGGGTGCTATTTGGCTGTTGGAGGGCAGATTTTGATGGAATTGTTTTCAGCTACCATGTCGCATTTTTTTTCCATTAAAATGTTGTTTTACCCCAGACTAATGGAAGTCCAGGTGTTTCGTTTGTACTGTGGGTTCAAAAAAACAAAACAATAAAACCCCGTTATTATACTCATCTGAAAGCTGCCGAAAACTGTGATTTTATATTGTGACATTAAATGGGTGAAAATGCGTTATCTGACTGATGTAACTTTTCCGCCTGTCACAGTTGTTTTATACGTTAATCTCTAGTAATAATCATTATTGCTATTATTTTAGCGTGTAACGGATATTACTAGAGAGGCGGTCGGCGTATTGTACTCTATAAAGATTAGGCATGGACAGGACAGGGACAGTGAAAAATGTAAACTTTGAAGACTTTGTGTATATGTTGTGTGTTTGGTGCAACTCTTTTGGCCTTGCGACCTCGACAATGGTAAACGTCTGGGTCACAGTGCCAATAAACTTCCTGGTTATGTTATGTTCAGAGAGGGGTATTACATACAAATACCCCTCTGATTAGAGTCAGAGGGGTATTACATGATCCCTCTGTGACAATCAGAGGGCAAAAGTATAGTATGCTCTGTGATTGATAGGAGACAGGATAACATGGACAGAAGTCCTTGATACCCCTCCCCCTGGAGTCATATAGAGCTTATGCACAGACTATGATGATTTCTCATGGTCTGTGCAGTCTGAAGCTCTGCTCCTTCTCCCTCCTTCCTCCTTCACGCAGCTGGCTAAGATGGCTGGAGGGGAGGGCACCGTTTAAAGATCCAAATCTCAGGATCCGTTAGGGCTATGAAGATGACCTTGGATTTATTTTTGAGATTCTCCTCTTTAAAATGATACCAAGATCATAATGATAGCTCTTACAGATTCGGAACGATTCGCTGTTAAAAACGCTGTCAGGAATTGAGATCTGCATTAGAATCTCAATGCCCAATAGCGTTTTCACCAGCTAATGGCTCTGGATGATCTTGGTATCATTTTAAAGAGGAGAATCTCATCTTTAAAATGAATCCAAGGTCATCTTCATAGCCCTAACGGATCCTGAGAAAATAATAAAAAAATAATAATAATAATCACCTCTCCCCTGCTGTCTCGCTGCATCCATCATTGCCGCGCTGTGAATGGTGGGTCTGCACAGCCACTAGCAGTCTGGGCTACTAGTACTTTCACTTCTTAGTAAGTGAAACACCAATAATTTCAACTTTATATTATTACTGGTGGTTTTAGTTATGATATTAACATGAAATTATTAAGTGCTTCACTTACTAAGAAGGCTGAATGTGGCCATAGCCACATCCATTATATCATAAGGCAACACCCTAGCAACTCTCTTAGGGTAGGTTTAAATCTGCATCACGTTCTGTTAGCTTTTGTTGCAGATTTTGCCAAATTACAGGTGAAAAAAGTCCTGAATGCGGGTCTTTTTTGTGCAAAATGATAGACAACCAAACAAAAACCCAACAATCCCCATTATAGTCACTGAGGTCTATCAGACCCTTTGTGGACTCTCCCCCTATTTATTGAGTTCAGGTGTTTATCAAGCATATTACTTTATATACCTTATTTCATGCACTCTGCATACAGAAACAATGGTACAGACAATCGCTGCTGTAAATAATTTCATGAAATATCTGATCTGCTATATCTAATCTATTGCTATTAATGTGAAATATAAGTGTATCAAAGTAACAGCAGCTCAGCCTAGAAGCAGTAGACCATACAGACACTGGGAGCAAGGCCACTCAGTACTGAAGCACGTGGCCTGTAAAAATTGCCTATATTCTGTTACATCACTAACTGCAGAGTTTCGTGGATGTGACCTCAGCACAAGAACATCATACAAGCTAAGATCAACATGCTCAACACCAAACATCGGGTCAAATGGTGTAAAACGAGTTGAAACTGGACGTTGAAGCAGTGAAAGTATGTTCTGTTTTTTCATTTTCAACTGGTGAATAACTGAGGGGCATGGCTTAACAGTCTTTGGGCTACTGAAAGTTATAGAAAACAGTGAGGAATTTTTACAGATAGTATACTGGAAAATTGAGTAACTTGTCATTCTATAAACAATAACCTTTATCTCTCAGTATGTGTCTGAAACTGAACAATCCCTTTAAGTTAAGTGGGGTCTGGCCCTGACATTCCCACCAGCTAGCTGATTGAAGGGACCACTGCTTTTATTATGGATTAATTAAATAAATGCACAATTTTTTAATGAAATTTAAACTCTAGCATTCACATGGTTTGTTATTTAAAAGGATATCTTTGTCATGTGAATTCAGCCTCATAAGGGCAACACAGCTGAAGAAGTCTGTCGCTGAGAATCAGGTGATCACTACCCTGTCAAGTGACATCGTTGAATGGACATTATTACTGCATCTTATGTGGGGTATGCACATTGAAAACACATATGCTGCTCTGTGTTTTGCTTTCAAACCTTTTTAGATATGGCTATATTTGTGTCCATAAACATTTTCTCTTGTACTAATAACTTTTTTTTCCTCAGGAACATTCTTTAGACTTAATAGCCAATGACAATTGAGTTTGGTTTTTCCAGCCGTGTGATTAATATAGCATTAGAGGTTATCATGGATAGTTTAATTATACTAGAAGAACAAGATTCATTGTCTAATTTTTGTAGCTGACAGCACAGGGGAGGGATCACAAGTGTGAGCTGAACAGATATGGCCACTAATAAATGAACTAGAACTTAATTTTTTAGACAGAACAGTAGATGACATTTTAATACCTTGTGAAGTTTTTCTTTTCAGAAATTGTTTTTGAAGATATGTGATACAGTGAACTATGTTTACTAGGTAACGAATATATGCAAAATAAACCTAAATAGTTCAGTAATATGCAATACTTCTATAGCAGGTCTACAATAGTTTGTTGTTCACCATCCATCTCCATTTGGTTATGTACAGTTGTGATAAAAAGTTTACATACCCCTGCAGGTTTTTTGGTCTTTTTTTCAGAAAATATGAATGATAACACACAAAACAAACTTTTTCTCCACTCATGGTTAGTGGTTGGTTGAAGCCATTTATTGTCAGACTTCTGTGTTTTCTCTTTTTATATCATAAAGACAACCAAAGACATCAAAATGACCCTGTTCAAAAGTTCACATACCCCAGTTCTTAATACCGTGTATTGCCCCCTCTAACATCAACGACAGCTTGAAGTCTTTTGTGGTAGTTGTAGATTAGGCTCTTTATTTTCTCAGATGGTAAAACTGCCCATTCTTCTTGGTAAAAAGTGATTTTGACCTGATAACATGCCCAGAAGTTGACACAAAGGGCTTTGAATGGCTACTAAAGGTAACATCCTCACCTGTGACTTGTTTGCTTGTAATCGGTGTTTGTTCATAAAAGCTGAGTGAGTTTCTGGGATCCAGACAGACTGTTGCATCTTTCCTCCAGCCACTGACTTTTCTGGCTTGTAAGTCGTGGGGAAAGCAATAGAATTGTCTACAGATCTATGGGTAAAGGTAGTTAAACTGTATAAAACAGGAAAGGGATACAAAAAGATATCCAAGGAATTGATAATGCCAGTCAGCAGTGTTCAAACTGTGATTAACAAATGGAAACTCAGGGGCTCTGTAAAAACCAAACCAGGGTCAGGTAGACCAACCAAACTTTCAGCCACAACTGCCTGGAAAATTGTTCGGGATGCAAAGAAAAACCCACACGTAACATCAGCTGAAATACAGGACTCTCTGAAAACTATCGGTGTGGCTGTTTCAAGATGCACAATAAGGAGGCACTTGAAGAAAAATGGGCTGCATGGTTGAGTTGCCAGAAGAAAGCCATTACTGCGCAAATGCCACAAAGAATCTCGCCTTCAATACGCCAAACAGCACAGAGACAAGCCTCAAAACTTCTGGAATAAGGTAATTTGGAGTGATGAGACAAAAATCAAACTTTTTGGCCACAGCCAAAACGTTACATTTGGAGAAGTGTCAACAAGGCTTATGATGAAAGGAACACCATTCCTACTGTAAAGCACGGAGGTGGATCACTGATGATGTGTGGACTCCCCGAACGGAAACCGAACGCAGATGTGAACCGGCCCTAAGAAATAACATTGAATCAAATTCTCACTTCTTTCATCTGAATCCTTGCAAGGTTAACATTCTAGTTGTTTCTACTGTGATCACAGATGCTACTCCCTTTGAGTTGTTGTTCATGTTGGGAGAGAAGGATAGCCTAAAAGATCTGATATAGCCCAGATTGTTACAAGTGCTATTTATCTAATCTTTGTTTTAGACTAAGTGCATCGCTTTGTGACAATGGTTTCCCCTAATTCCATATGATATTTCAACTTGCTACACTGCTGACCTTGTTCAGGAATAGTTTGTGGAACATGACCAAGAATTCAAGCTGTTGACTTGGCCTTCAAAATCTCTATGCAGTCAAGCATTTGTGTGATGTCCTGAAAAACCAAGTATAATCACATTATTTAACCCAGGGGTAGGCAACCTTCGGCACTCCAGCTGTTGCCAAACCACAACTCCCAGCATGTATACTTGCTCTGCTGTTCTTGGAACTCCCATGGAAGTGAATGGAGCATGTTGGGAGTTGTAGTTTCACAACAGCTGGAGTGCCGAAGGTTGCTGACCCCTGATTTAACCTCTTAAGGACTAGAGCATATTCTCTTTTTGAGGGTTGTTTTTTTTTTTTTTTTTTTTAACTTCATCTTGTTGTGTGAGGGCTTGTTTTTGGGGGGGTTAAGCCAGTCTGCTGGCACATCTGTGGTAGAAATTTGAGTTTGAACCTTGGAATTCTGCTGCACATTCTATGTACCACCTTTAGTAGATTTGCTATAAACTGTGAACATAGCCTTAAAATTCAAGGGTTTTTTTTTTTCCTCTGCTGCTACATTTTTTTACATAGTATTCTACCAGGGACCCTTGAAATGGTACTGCTTATGGGCATATCTATATATGGAGCTTTACTAGCTTACAGATACAAAATGTTGTAGTATTGGTCATCTTCTGTCAGTTGTAAAATATTGTAATTGTGTGTTAGATGTCATCTAGTCATATAGTTTTAAGTAAGGAATAGGCACCAGAAATACTGCGATTAACTGCTTGTCTCCAAAAAGGAAAGCACTTTTAATTGTTAGTGATTTATCTTCATAAAGGTTCTTTTACATATTCAGCATTTTAGCATTGCATATACACAGCAAATTCGATCAGCGATTGATCTGGATGGAATGTCCTTGAAGTGGCTGAAGTCATATTTTTTTTGACTACATAAAATATATAAAATAATGTGAGGTACTGTTTGAGCTTTTACCTGTTATCACATTTAGAAAGTATTTGTTAGAAAAGAAGATAATAATACATATGTAAACCAGTCTTATATTTCATTGTGGTTCTTTGCATATCTATAAGTATGCAGGCAAATCTGAAGTATTCAAAAGGATTACACTGTAGTGGAACAGGGTGAGTTTTCTTTAGATAGAGATAAATGGTGTTTAGCCTTTTTCACGGTCTATTACACACCTTTCTTTGTTTAATGTAGTGTGTCGAAATCCATGAATATTGATGTGAATCTAGTTTTGCAGAATGATAATCAGATGGGCTGTCCAGCCTCTGATCCTGACATATTTATAACATTATGTCTTGCTACATACCTATGGAGATACCTTTTTATGGGTCTACAAAAGGTCTATTGATGAAAAGTTTCTTACCTTTGACTTGTGCATATTTAGCATATTGTTGCTATCAGATGTTTTTAAAAAATAGTATGGTGACCCTAGATCCAGTGTTTTTTCTAAGTCAGTGTTTCTCAACCTTTTCAGACTCAGGGCACCCCTGGAAAAAAAAAAAAAATTTCCGCAGGGCACACCTGCCAAACCGTTTCGCCATAATTATACTCACCCACAGAATACAGGTGACGTATCATTTAGACTGCACAATGAACACTGTAAAGACAAAGCCCATAAGAATGTTGCACAAATGCAGTTTTTTTCTAATTTCACCCCATTTTGAATTTTTTTTCTACAGACTTCCAGTGCATCTGACGGAAAATTAAATGGTAAAATTACGAAGTACAATTTGTCCCACAAAAACTGAGCCCTCATAAGGCTCTGTGAATAGAAACATTTAAAAAAAAGTTGTATGGCGTTTTTTTAAGACGGGAAGTAGAAAACAAAAAATTGAAAAATGGCCGTGTGGGAAGGGGTTAAGAACTGTAGCTCATTTCTACTAGGTCAGGAAACCAAAGGTTTTCAATGTAATGGCCATCAGCATATATGTGAAATGCATAGTAACATGTGTAACTCATTACTGAAATTAAAAACTGCATGCAGTTCTTCAGTAAATAACAAAAAAAAAGCACTGTGTAAACCCAGCTGTTCAGGATATGGAATTTGTAACTAGACTCTGTAGCAGCAGTTTTAAAAATTAACAGTTTCTAAATTACATTGAGTGCTTCATCTTAAATATATGCAAATGAGCTTTCTTCCTCTGATAATGGCTGATAACAGAAGTGAGTTCTGTTAGATAGTTCTGCAATCCTCTGATAATGCTGTGAGCGAGGCTATTAAGAGGGTAGATGCTAGAATGGAGTCAGTAAAATAAGGTGCTGCCTGGTATTCTGTGGATCTAGTAGGTGGAGCTGCCTCCTGTGACTGTTGGTATGAGGCACCACCTTCTGTATCCATGTCAAACCATGTGGGTTAGGTTTGCATATAGGACTGAATGCAACACCTGAAAACACGGAGGCTCTGGGTATGTTATGTTACCCCGGCTAACACTCCCAGAGCCGAGGTAATGCCACCCACTGGATCCACAACACACCTGATTTAAACCGTATTAAGAGTGAAAGACCTGCAAGCTTCTATTTGTTAATATTATTTATTTATTTATTATGCATATAGCGCCATCATATTCCGCAGTTCTTTACAGACATTATCAGTCGCTGTCCCATATAGGGCTCACAATCTATATTCCTATCAGTATGTCTTTGGAGTACCCAGAGGAAACCCATGCAAACACGGGGAGAACACACAAACTCATTACAGATGTTGCCCTTGGCAGGATTCGAACCAAGGACTCCAGCGCTGCAAGGCTGCAGTGCTAACCACTGAGCCACCATGTGAGTGCTAGTGCTGTCCTGTGATAAAGACTGATAACAGAGAACAGTAGTGAGTGAGTGCTTCAATCCTCTGATAATGCTGTGAGTGAGGCTATTAAGAGTGAATTACATGCGAGTTCCAGTTAGCTAATATGGATCATGTGAATGCCGTTCTTTTATAATGGCTAATAATATAGATCAATGGTGAGTAAGTGCTGCAATCCTCTGCTAATGCTGTATTTGAGCGAAGGACCTGCGAGTTTCTATTGGCTAATAGGGGTCATGTGATGTGATATGGGGGCAGAGCCTTGATGTGGAAATCAGTGGTGCTATATTTGCTTTTGTGAATATGTCAGGAACAGTAGGTCCCAGGCGCTAAAACCGGGTCTGAAATCTTTGGAAGCGCCTAAGTTAGGGTGGGTTCACACCTGCGCTTGCTGTCCGTCCGTTGCCAATCCAGTGAAAATCTCGGCGAACTGGATTGGCATCGGATACAGACCGGTCAGCGGCGCATTGGTTAAAAACCCATTCATTTGAATGGGTTTTTAAAGCATTGTGCGGGTGTGCGCTTACACCCTCTGCGCTGCGAATCCTTTTATTTCGTCGGAAACAAAGTCGGACACGCAGGACTTCGTGTCCGACGAAAAAAACGGCTTCGCAGCGCAGAGGGTGTAAGCGCACACCCGCGCATTGCTTTAAAAACCCATTCAAATGAATGGGTTTTTAACCAATGCGTTGCTGACCGGTCTGTATCCGATGCCAATCCAGTTCGCCGAGATTTTCACTGGATTGGCAACGGACGGATAGCAAGCGCAGGTGTGAACCCACCCTTATCTATGTGTCAAATTTAGTGCAGATTGGTCTAGTACTGGGGTCGGCAACCCCCGGCACGCGTGCCAAGAGTGGCACGCAAGGCTTATTTCCGTGGCACGCGAGGCTTATTTCCGTGGCACGGCAGCCCTAGTCCTCACCCAGCAGCTTCGATCGGACCAAACATGTCCGAAATGAAACTGCTATTATTATACTGTGGGGTCTCTTCAGACCCCCGAGTATAATAAGCAGAGACTTAGGAGAAGTGATGAAACCTAAAAAACAATGATACTCACCTTGCTCCCTGCGCTACGCGGCGGCTGTGCGATCTGCAGGCGCTTCTGACAGCTGACAGGGCCTCAGGGGTCACGTCCGGCGTCATTACACATAATGACGCCGGACGTGACCCCAGAGACCCAATCAGTGGTCGCTGACGTCAGGCAGAAGCGCCGAAACGAACAGAGCGGCTGCGGATCGTGGAATGGTGAGTACATTGTTTTTTTATGTTTGTCACCTCTCTTGGTCCTGCACTTATTATACTCGGGGGTCTGAAGAGAGCTATGGAACATAATACCGTGTGCAGGGACCGCTATGGGACCTAATACCGTGTACTGGGGCCACTATATGACATAATACCGTGTGCTGGGGTCACTATGTGACATAATACCGTGTGTTGGGGTCACTATGTGACATAATACCGTGTGCTGGAGTCACTATGTGACATAATACGGTGTGCAGGGGTCACTATATGACATAATACCGTGTGCTGCGGCCACTATATGACGTAATGCCGTATGTAGGGGCCACTATGTGACATAATACGTTGTGCAGAGGCTGTTATGGGATATAATACCTTGTGCAGGGGCCGCTATGGGACATTATTCTGTATAACACTGTGTTTTCTGCATTAAGGATGTGTTTTTGCACAGAAAACACAGGCATTTATTTTTGTGCAAAAATGCACCATGTGAACGCAGTTTTACATTGAAGTAAAAGTTCCAGTGGCCTAAGACTACTGTATATCTGCATCCAGATACATAGTGTGTTTTCACCATAAGGATGCTGCCATACGGTGCTCCTGGACACATACAGTACATTTACCACTAATTGGGGGCTGTACATGGACTTTCATTGCTTCTAATCGGAAAGTACAGGTGCGTCCCAGGAAATGGCAGTAAACGCATGTGTCCTAAAGCATCTGGTGGCAGCACTTCTGTGTTATGGTTTGTGGTATATGACTTTAGTTTAGGGGTCGTCAGATTTACAATTATTGATCGGCACTCCGAGTACCTCATCTTTGATTTTTTTAATTAAAATCGGCACGCCGAATAAAAAGGTTGCCTACCCCCGGTCTAGTCCTTTGGCCATGCATGAAGAACAAACTACAGACAGACAACAGAGATTAATTTTTCTATATATAGAGATATGCACCTGTCCAGACATATCAACTCACTCGGTATTCCCAGGTTTTCAGGTACCCACACTCGGTCACCCGGCTGCCGGCTCATTAGTATTCACTGCACAGTGACATCACCTCAGTGCAGTAAATATTAATGAGGAGGTTGCCGGGAGATGCTCTATCAATTTAGAGTTTAACTTTATAAGTATATAAATCATCCCCAATGTCTATCGGAAACAGTATTTTTGCTGTATTTAGGTATACTCGTAGAAGAACTTCTTTTCTTGTAGATGGTATTTTGAAGGTTGAATGCTATTTATATTTGGCCCTCTCAGTGTGGTTAATGCTCTATGAACAGCTCTGGCACAATTTATTCTTGTGCTGGGGAAATTGTCATTTAGTACCTGCAGCACGGGAACAGGGACTGACTGACTTGTTTATTGTAACATTAGAGTGATCTTGAACCTTTGTTCCCTGGTTGAAAGCCCATGAGGCGCTGACTAGAACTGTGCTTTTACAATACTCCAAAGAAGGGCATTATTGGGCTAGCGTAAAATTTGCCGCTTGATAGAATGCCTGTATAATTGGTTATTTTACAACATAATGCTCATGCTTGTTAAGGACTTTAAGTCGTGTGGTTAGTTTGATATGTGCGCTGCCAGTGAGGAAGACTCACTGATCATGTAAATATTTTCCATTGTTAATATAAAGGTATGTTATATGAGCATGCAGGTGAACATAATAAGAGTTCCAGCTAGGAAAGGAGAAGCTTCCAACATAAATAAGAGCGATTCACACAATGCACAGTAAAATATGTGCACACTATATAGCAGCTGTGGAAATATAAATAATTCCAGCAAAACCATTTAGAATATAGCAGAGGATGGGAGTCTTTTTTCTGTTTAGCACTAAACAACTTTTCTAGCATATTGAGCACAGTCATTTCCCTTCTACATCCATCTTACAGAACTTTCATGATATTTACCATCTCTATAAACTCTTTACAGAGATAGGATTGCAAATATTTTTTCTCGTAATTGAAGCAATTTTATGTATCTTTGGGCTGTTGTATGAAGATCTTTGTACTTTCTAAATATGTTGCTGGGAAATGAAACCCATTTATGGAAAATAAGCATTGCATTGTCATAAACATTTAGGCTAGGGGTATAAACAGCAGGCAAAATTGTTATATTTAAGGGGGAGAGCTCCTCTTATGTGATGGTTGCATTATGTATGATTGATGCTGGGT
Source organism: Leptodactylus fallax (assembly GCA_947044405.1). Lineage (NCBI taxonomy): Eukaryota > Metazoa > Chordata > Amphibia > Anura > Leptodactylidae > Leptodactylus > Leptodactylus fallax. The sequence continues at coordinate 16,556,807 of CAMRHE010000001.1, forward strand.
TTTCTTACAACCTATCTGAGTATTACAATGTTATAAAATGCCTTTGCCTGTTTTTCGTCTCTCCATGTGATTTCATCACACTCCTATATTGATATAGTAGGTCAGCTGGACTAACTAATATAATAAAATATTGTGTTCTTTAGTTAATCACGGGTAAGATTGGATACAGTAGCCTCCTATCCCTGAGTCCCCTGTATCTATGAGGTGAGCGCTCCCACTTCATATCCCCACCCATTCACTATTGAGTGACAACTGATGTACATTTACCTTTATATACAGAGGAGGATGGAGTGCTCCCATCATGAATATGGCCGTATCATGACTGTGTCAACTGTATTGTGACTTGGGCGCTATTACGAAACACCATAACCATTCCGTTTCAGGCACTGTTAGCCGATCTGCAGAATATTTTACTGTGCCCTTTAGTCTAACAGCCCAGAAGACCTGTTTCTATAATATGCTGGTTTTATATACGGCAGCATATTATGGCGACTGCTGTACTTTAAGCTAACAAATCCTATTGATTGTAAAATAAACAGTTATGCAGCTTTCTCAGATACTTTCTATATAATTTCGTCATTTTTTTAGGCTCACTCAACACTTCTTATTTTTTTTTATAGGTTGCTGCCTTTAGTAATACAGTAAAAATACATCTGAAAAAACACATTTAAAATATGCATTTTTTACCATTTTGACAAATGACAGTAAAGACCCTGTACTGACAAAGGAAAAGGGACCAATATGGAGGTTGGCACAGCTGAAGTTGTCTATGTGTATTTTAGTGATGTGATTTTGATGGCAAAAGGGCTTCAGTGGGTTTTTAGAATAGAATGAATTAATAGAATTGTATTACCTCTTTTTATGAAATAACATCTATTGCAGCTTGTTATGTTAAGTAAACAAGACTAAATCAGATTTTCATAAAAATCTAGATTAGATCTCCATAAAAATCTAGATTCTTATGTTATCTATATTTTTTGCAGATGAGCTGAGGAAGTTGAGTTGGTCTGGAATTCCGAAGCCTGTCAGATCCATAACATGGAAGTTGCTATCTGTAAGTTGATCATTGGCTGCTGTAAGAATGCTTTATGCATTCACAAATAAGACCTTTTTTATATTGAAGATATGTTATTTCCATTATTCTGTATTCTTGAGTTTGATTTGATTTTTTTTTTCAATGAATTATTTTATTAAAAGATATGCAAGAGGAAATGTCTGTGATGTTTAGAGAAATGTATTAGTTGTCAGATTTGATCCTCTTTAATATTAATGGTTTTAACTGGTGTCTGTTATATCTGCCAGTTTTAACAGCTGTAGAATTCTGGATGGATTCACTTAGACTGCTTACTCTGGAGAATGTTAAAGAGACTTTATCACTGGATCTCCATGCACTTAACCTCTGTTTAACATTCTGAGCTGTGCACATGAGTGTTTAGCACTGCTGCTTTTTTCCTTCTTCTCTGAGAAAGATGCTTTAGACAGCTATCCTTTTTTGGCATAACATCAAGTGGGAAAACAAAGTGTTTACCTCAGATTGAGTTTAATTTCCAGTGTTAAAATTCTTTTTCCTCATACTAATGAGAGCTAATATGTTTGCAGTTTAGTGGATTTTATTTAGGATTTTAACAGTTTTAATTGGGAATTTATGCAAGCACAAAGCTGTTGACTCAGTATTAGAGTCTCTGTTTTGTGCATTGGATTGTTCATTTTACTATTGTACATTTGATAGACTATTACACCAACCCACTCAATTCATCTGGTGCGAAGATCACAAAACGGTATACTATAGTACCTGTCCTGTGTTTTGCTCCAGTATTACTGCACAAACACAGCTAGTGTATGGTTATGCAATAACTCTGCAAACCAACTTTCAATATGTCTTCTATATATATCTATCTATCTATCTATCTATCTATCTATCTATCTATCTATCTATCTGTCTGTCTATCTAATGTTCTTTAAATTTGTAGTATAATATTATGATCTGGCTAGTCCAAGTTTACATGACAAGAACGTACAGAATGCACTGTACAGAACACATTAAAACTTATTATTCAGCATGTATTGCTGCCTTTCAGCATTAATAAAGGGCCTAGAATGTGATCAACTTCTTGGGTGTGTACACCAAGAATGCCTTGCCAGGTAATTTCCAGTATCAGAGGCACTCAGCATATGAAGAGTGGTTTGCTCCATACTTTTAATGGTTGAAGAAAAGCTATACCTAAGAAATATGTATTTGTTAATGTTCAATACCATTGCTTTGAAGCTTTTATGGTGAGTATAATCAAAGTAATGGGTTACTGATCATTATTAGATGAAGTCAGGTGTCAATGTTGAGATATTTAAAATTTTATGATGGAATGCTTATGCAGGTTTTAGTCTGTCCTTAAGTTTATGAGCTACAAGGTTTTCGTGCACTCACTGTGATCTTTTGCTTGTCCAGAAAGCATGAAAGGAGTTGTAATTTAAATGATAGCACATAAAATGACAAGCACTTATTCAAATTAAATCAGCAGCTAGCTAAGGTTTAGGATGGTATTATTAAGGGGGGTTTCATGGATCGCTTACTGCAACATTTTTGATCCCTTAAAATGTTACAAAATGTCAGAAAAGGACAATTTTAGCTGTGGAAAAAAAAGAAGAAAAAAAATGTATTTCTTGTTAAATGACTTCTATTCAGAAGTGAAGGAATCAGAGCAGCACATAGCCATGCTATCCATCAGTGAATTTTGAAAAACAGTGGTATGGCATCTGACATTGATTACCTTACAATTAATGATCATTATTGTCCAACATTACAAAAAATCTTGTTTTTGAAGCCTTTCTCAATGTAGCACTGTTTTCAGGGATCTCTAGCCTATCTAAAGGAATATCAGTTAAAACAATTTGACCTTGCAACAAATTTTAGGTAAACCATCAGAGAGAACAAGATGATACTGTCAGGCTGTCTTAACCAAAAGGCCAGAAAGAAAAGAAAGTGTTTTTTTTTGTTTTTTTTTTTTTTTTTTTTGCTATTTTATCAATTAGCAGTTTAACTTTTAGGGTTATACAATTTGTTAAAGGGGTTTTCTCATGGGGGAGAAAATAAAACTGTCTCCAAATGGGTTAAAAACATAAAACATAGCAGATGCAGTACCCACCTTACTCAACTCCTGTAACTCCTTTTCCCGACACTAGGCCCAAAATAGTCTCTACTTCCTTGTCCTGTCTCAGTAGACAGGAGATGCCTGCATAGCCAATTACTGGCTCACCCTTCCTCTTTAGTTATGACGTTAACTGATTCTGTCTCAACAAACAGAAAATGCCCACTCAGCCTATCACTGGCTGCAGTGGTGACCCGCTTCATTGGGTGATTTGCTAAGCAGGCATTTTCAGTTTGTTGAGATGTGCCAGGAAGTAGAGAGCATTGAGGACATGGTAAACGTCATAACTTTATCAGTGGATTGAGTACTATTTCTTTTATAGTTTTATTGAGCCTTTCTTCCCTTGCCAGACGACCCTTTTAACTGCTGCCCTACTTAGCCAAATTTGTGCACAATCTGTCAGCGTTTGCTAGGATCAAGGTAATTTGAAGTAGTTTATATCTCTGAGCAAATAGTGAACTGATTTTACAGGTGCTGTAGCTCAAAATGACAGTAAATATAGAAGTTAGAGATATATTGCGGAAAGTCCATAAACTCTATTAAAGAGAGTCCATCTGGTCCAAAATGCCTCTGAAACCAGTATTATTTATTTATTTATTATGCTTACTTATATAGCGCCATCATATTCCGCAGTGCTTTACAGATATTGACAGTCACTGTCTGATTTAGGGCTCACAAGCTATATTCCCTATCAGTGTGTCTTTGTAGTGTGGGAGGAAACCCACGCAAACACGGGGAGAACATACAAACTCCTTGCAGATGTTGTCCTTGGCAGGATTCGAACCCAGGACTCCAGCGCTGCAAGGCTGCAGTGCTAACCACTGAGCCACCTTGTTGCCCCTAATGGTTTTGTGTAGATGCCTTTAATAGGAGCAGACACATATTTTTGGGGCCAAAAACCATTTAAGCAACACAGAGATATAATCATCTTTTTATGTATATTCAAACCAATCTGCAGTTGCTCCAGGGCTCGCAACATTTCTTTATTGGTTTTTGGGCACAAAAGTATGTTTCTGCTCCTATTAAGTACCCCTTTACTGCACTACAATTGGTTTGGTATGCAATTGAGACCGGATAGACTCCATTTAAAAGTCTCTATGGACCTAGCGGAGTATGTCATACCATACAGGAAGCAAGTATGGTGGTATTGAACATGTAAATAAATAGAAGAATTAGTTTGCTCCCTTCTTCCTGTGCCTTTTGCTGATTTACTACACACCTTTAGTGAAAGTTAAATATTCATCCTAGGAAAGACTTGCCTTTTGAACTTGCATGATGGCAATGTTTATTGTCTTTACTCTGTGACTAAGAACCTTGCTAAATGGGTTTGAAATGGTATAAGCGTCTTTAATAGAATGTGTTTATTGTATATTATTTTTTAATCTTTTAATGTGATGAAATCCAACATCATTCATTTTTAATTTTAACATAAGATCTTTCTCTATCTGGATACTGGATTACCGACTGCCAACATAGTGGGGTTTCCACCCCCCCCCCCCCCAGAAAAAAAAAAAAAAAGTTTTCCATTTGCTTGCATGCATGGTCATTTTACTTCATTTTTAAATGGAAGACATAACTCTGCACTATTTTTTTTTCTGTTTAAATTGAAAGCAGTCAAAAAGGACCTTCCGCTTTTATTTTAACATTGAAGAAAATGAATCAGTAGTGTTAACCTAGCCTTATTCTGTGTAAGGGGACATACTAGTAGTAATGGTTACAATACATACCCAATTCTTAGATGGGTGCTATTAATACATTAGGCTGTTAAACTGTTGTTCACAAATTAGCTACTGTTATGGCTTGTACAGGAATTCCACACTGCAGTCATATGGATTGGGTACAGAAGGAAACTGTTGTCTCAGATATACACAGACTAAGATATCAAGCTTTATATTAACATGCTTATGACAGTAGAATAAATTTAGGTGCTCAAACATTTCAGTCCTGATCTTAATATACTGCTGATTTTAGTGGCATCAGGGACAGAATGTAGCAGGGAAGGTACTGGAAAAAAAGAATACGTTTACATAGCTCTTAAGCACACAGAAATGGATCTCTTGTCCTGATCTGATGGCTGTGCAGCAGGATGAAGCATGGGTGGGTATCCCCATCTGCAACTTTATTCTGGCCTACCCATGGTTCTTATATCCTATATCCGAAGAACAGTATTATCTTTAATAAGGAAACTACTGAATAGTGTCAGTACTTAACATCTTTATTTACATTTAGTATAATGTTAGAATAACTTTGAATCTCATCCTGTCTTGTCACTTGTAAAATATAGACCATCTGTGCAGATATCAATTTTGCTTAAAATGGATTTATGAAACCGTTATGCTGTAGAAGAGGCGTTAAAAGTTTTATTTTAGAAAGTAATTACTATTTTATTTTTATTCCAAATGTCACCCCAAACATAAGATTCCCACATTCCTTTTCAGTTGAATGCCAACACAGGATTAATGTTTCTCTGTGCCTGGAAGCTGTATAATGGGAGTTTTTGGGACAATCTAGCTTAACATTTTTTGGCATATTACAGATTTCCAGATTTAAAGTGCCCCTTGTTTATAAATAAACCACCTGATGATGTGACTAGGACATGATACCAGCTTACCTTGAAAAGATGGCATGAGGGAAAAGCAGCTAGCTGGCATCCTCTACAATAGGATGATTATGACCTATATCACGATAAATTAAACATATTACCTCAATTAAAATGAATGAATACTTTAGATTTTTTTTAAAAATTTTTTGCCCAACTTTTACAGAAGGTGATTCACAAACTGCAGATCACTGTGGGAGTGGCATTATTTTTAAGGGATATAGTTAAAAAAAACCAAAACAAAACAGGACACTGCTAAATATATTCAGACCCCCTATAATAATATCCATAAAAAGCCCTAGACTTTACCTTTTATTATTTGCTAATTGGACAAAAAAAACAATGGCACTTTTTTATTTACATCAATCAGTGATCACAATAAATATTGTGTAAGTAACCAACAGTGGGGATGAAAATTGGAATCTGTTATTTTTTGCTCGACCCTACTCTTTAGTCTCTTTAACACTTACCTAGAACACGTGTGGTACCTGCAATATTTGGTATGTGGGACTTGCTTCAGAGATTGTCTCTGGATTCACTGATCTATGCCTGGTGGATCTTTTTCGTAGTCTGTAACTGTTAGGCATAGATTTATTCCTTGCTATTTAATGTTTAAGGTTTCTTCTTCCTTAAAGCGAATCTGTGACATGGAAAATGCTGTACAGTCTGAATACATATTATAGAGCAGGAGGAGTAGAACAGATTGCTATATAGTTTTGTAGGAACAGATTTAGTATAACCTACCATTTATCCATTGGAGTTTCTGTTCTTTCTATTCTGAGAAGTGGGGGTTGGTCCTGCCTAGCAATTGACGGTCTTCACTGTATAACTGTCAGTCAGTGAGTAGGACTTTTCCCCTGATTTCTCTGCAAAGAAAGAACAGAGACTTAAATGAATAAAATACAACTATACTGAATCTTTTCCCACAAAACTATATATCAATTTGCTCAGTTACTCTAATCTGCAGATTAGATTGCATTTTCCCAGTGACTGGTTCCCTTAAAGTAATCCATATTCTATGTTTTGGATTGCTAAAGCTGCTTTGAGAGCCAGTTTATTTTATTAGCCTCAGGAATTCCTATATCTTCAAAATGGTGGACCAAGGATATCTTGCTCCCAATATACAGTTTTACTTTTAGGGTAGGTTCATCATATAATGATGGTACTGTGAACTCACCCTAATAGCTGGGTAATACATGTCTCTGTAATTACACTGCTCTGTACTACTTTTTTTTCCATTTAGTTTTTTTTTTTTTTTCATTTGACATCTTTGTCCCTTTTATATTCCCCTTGCACGGGGACGATGTGCCTTAGGGGAAGGCCACATGTAGTGCAAATGCCGATGAATGTCCAAAGGGAAAGCCATTGAAATTGTATGTATTTTGCTGCAGATTTCTCTGTAGTGCCCTGTGGCTTTAAATCTTTGTATTTCAAAAGGTTAAAATCTGAATGCTAAACAACCCCTAGCACAAGTTGGCAAGCTGCAGATTTAAAACCCACAGTGCCCTATAGATTTTTGTGCTGCATGTGGTTAAGATGAGATATGTAAATCCTATGCACTATACTGCATCTGTAAATTGTCATAGGTTACCTCACTGTGTCCTGCCCTTATTTGGAGTTCTTTGCATAGCAAAAAACAATAAATACCATTTAAAAGTAAAAAATCATGTCTTGTTGGAGAGAATCCCTCATGTCCCCAAATAAATTAAATGGACAGCATACATTATTACATTACTGACCCCAGATTCCAGAACAGTTTTTCTCTAATTGACAACTGGGTGATCTCCATATTTCATTGTCAAAGGAGCATGAGCTTGAGCGGCTCTATCACCTACCAATCAATGTAGAGTGACTCCATTTGTGAGTCTTGTCAGACTTCTCTCACAAGATCATGCTGCCTCCTGTTAGCAATGCGTAGAGGATCTGCGAACTAGGTGTTTCTGTGTCTTTCATAGCTCATGGATATCATCTTCAGTGCAGTGTCTAAAGCAGGCATGTCAAACTCAGGGTACCCCGAGGGCCACATGAGTAACAAGAGGTTGTTGCGAGGGCCGCACACAGCAGCTAATGTCACACACGTATTTTAACAGCAGTCATGAAAACAAGATATGAAGTAGTAATATGTAACAGCAACATATATTTGCAGTGCGCAACAGCAACTAATATATTTAACAAAAATACAGCAATTAAAAACTAAACATTTATTTGCTATCATTTTTTTTCAATAATTTTTTGTGTTTTGTCCTGAGGCTTGACACCTCTTTGTGCTTTGTGCTAATAGGCCTATTCATTATATTATATTATTATATTATTATTTATATTATTATTTATATTATTATTATGAATTTTCAATATGTATTTATTTACTTTATATTTATTTAATGGGCGTCTGTAGGATTTGTTCTTTTTGGTGTTCATCCCTGGTATTTGCCTCCAAGGGTACACATGTATTTTAATTGCTTTTAATTTTTCCTTGTTTGCTGTGTTATTTAATAAAGAAATTTTGTGTGTGCTTTATATTGGATGCTGTTTCTCCTTTGTGTTCGATTGCATTTTTCATCGAATCAGCACCACTGTTTTTTGCATCACAATTATTTATAATCTGAGTGCTCACCCCTCTCTTTAGTTTTTAATGGTTACATACAGGAGGGCCACTCACTTGCTTGGACTTTGCCTGTGCGGCAGTGGGTCCCTTCTTCCTCAGCACGGTCACAGTATCCCAGTCACTCTCAGCCACGACTCTTCCTCCGCTCACAAAAAAACTGACTTAGGTGATCAGCAGCCGCGCGAGCCGCAGATGTACAAAACTCACGATCAGCACTTCCGGGTCGTCATTCATTGATCACGTAAGCAGGTCATATGTAGGGATATGGGCCAATGAATGAAGAGCCGGAAGTGCTGATCGTGAGTTTTGTACATCTGCGGCCCGCACAAAAGTCTCAAACTTTGTCTCTAAACTTTAGAGACAAAGTTTGAGACTTTTGTCCGGGCCGCAGATATGCCTGTAAAGGGCTGCATGCGGCCCGCGGGACGCATGTTTGACATGCCTGGTCTAAAGGACCTGTATTAGCTGTAAAACCTTAACAGGGTGTCAGTTGAGTGTTACAGCTGATGCTAAATGCATATGGCACAGGCTTAGGTACTTATGGTGCTTTATACTAACAATCTCCTGCACTTGTTTTAGATACATGGTGCTGGGATAGGGGAGGGAAGAAGTTTAAAGAAGACTGTTTGCAAAGTTGGTTCTTTTTTTTTTTTTTGGAATTTTAGTTGTATTTGGAACAAAATGTTTACTTAGGTGGACATAGCCTTGAACTAATGCACACAGGCAGGAAATAAAAGCACCGAGCAGTGCGTAGTGCATTATCATTTAAAATGAAGGGAGTAAAGGTAGAGACAAATAGATCCTCACCTTTTTGGGTTGTGTTTGATAACACAGCCAATTTCATCAGTACTTCCAAGAGGGCATTGGATTGCTGCTGTCACTATGTGCCACCAGCAGGAGTTGAAAGGACAATGTAAGTATTTGGACCAGTATACATGGATTGCGCAAATCCAAGGATAATGGCAGAATATTTTTTTTTCCAAAGTATGGTAAACACACAAAACGTGTTTCGGGACTTGCAAGTCCCTTTGTCAAGTGTATCACACTCCTTCAAAGAGGAGTTACAGATTTCAGCAGAGCGGTTTCAATCTTTCAATCATTGAAACCGCTCTGCTGAAATTTGTCCACACACAGCAAGGGTTTCCAATGAAAGGCTCTGCCAGATTACAACAGGTCCTTGTGCTACCCTGTGATCAGATTTACCACCCATTGAGCTGTTATGGGACTAGCTGGGATGTTGGCTTCAGTAACCTTTGAGTGTGCAGGATCTACAGGGCCAGCCGCATCATATATGGGCAAATGTACTGCAGGATACCATATGGAACCTGTATGCCTCTATGCCCAACTATATCTCAATTTGGATACAAGCTAGAGGTAGCCAAATAGGGTACTAGAGCCTCCTTTCAATTGTATAGTTTACTCCAATAAACATATCCTTTGGCTCTAATATTGTAATCGCTTTTTGTCTTATTTGTCAAAGTATATATCGCCAGAGAGGTTAATAGCAAAATGTGCTCCAAATCTGGTAGTGTAACTATGCGTAACTTGAAATCAGTGCTATGTATGGGTTTATTGTGTGACTTAAACACAGGGTGCCTTTCTCTAATTCACTGTAAAAAGCTGTAAAGGTCACATGACAGTCTAATGAACTGACTCATTGGGTAGTGGTGCCTCTACTTGTCTTGTGTTATTTATTCTGGAAGTGTTTTTATGCAGCAAAACATCTGCTCAAGATCTTTAAAGGCTAATTAAGTTGAAGATGGAAACAATATTCCTTAAATTTCCTCAGTTACAGTAAATACAAAAATGCATTTGTGAAGTTGATGCATCCACTTTCTTAGTGAGACAGTGTCTCTTATTGGAAATCTGCTGCTCTTTATATGAGCCGTGGAAAATGTTCCTTTACAATGTAAACGAGGCGGACTCATAATAAATGACTGCTTCTTAATGCCTAAATAGGAATGCGTTGATGTCTGCTTTCTGCAGTATTGCAGAACAATTATTCTCTTAAGAAAATATTGTCTTACAAAAGATACGTGATCAGAATATGTGCCACTCTGGCTGGAGAACCCATATCAGCATGCTACATGAACAAACATTTCCTCCTATCTAACTTTTTATACCTCTTGCACAATTAATTATGAAGAGATACAAAGCTTGACTGGTTAAGGCATTTAGCCTACCGCTTTCATATGCAAGCCAAAGATTTTAACATGTTCCATAAAGTACAAGAGCTGCAACTGTGTATTGCCTACAAAGTGCTTTTGCTCAGTGAAATAGAAAGAACTTTGCAGTTATTGTAATAAAACATGCTGAGTACCTCTAAATTTTGTATTCTTAAATGGTTAATAATGTAAAGTGCTTGAATAGAAAATGAAACATTTACACATTCTGTATGCCGTATGAAAACACATCAGTTAGCAACTCTTCTCCTCCTTTTATATTTTCGCTGTCAGGAGTGGCAACAGTAAAGGAGATTTGTGCCTTTCATTACTGGGTTATCTTCTTTGGCAACTCTTTCTTGGGTGGCTTTTGCTAGCCATGCACTGCCAGTACACTTGATGGAAGACATAGATGTATTGTGACATCTTGTCCCAGATAAACAAATAGTATATGTATAATACATATGTTCTCTCACAATCAGTCACATTTGTTTGCACAGATAATAAGCAAATTATTGAAGAATTTGACATCTGTGCTATCCCCACTGCCCAGTTTGAAAAGAGCATTAACCAGAGTGATGCTGTCCATGTACAATCAGCACATACAGTGCTGGAGACCACCCACTTGACAGTTTTATCATTAATATGCCTTTCAGTAGGTTGACACTTACTGTTCTCTAGAGATAACTTCTCAGCAGACACCTCGTTATCATCTCAGGTGGGATTACAATGAAAGGTAATACATCTAAGCTGGAGGCAGGTAACATAGGATCACACTACTGACAATAATTGTTTGTCACAGTTCACCTTCTCCCCCTCTCTGCACAGGTCATACAGTATGCTCACAAAACCCTTAGAAGTCAATGACTTCTTTATAGACCACAGGTTCTTATATTGTTGTGGCTGCTGTAAAGCAGAGCAGCATAACAGCTTAGGCAAGATGGCTGCCCGATGACCAGGTACAGGGAAAAAACAAATACATAATAAAAAAATAAAGGTTATACTGTTTATTCATTGCCGGGATAAGACAGTGGTGGAATTTATCATATGATGTATGGTAAAAGTCACAATTGTCAACACACTGCTATTTTTGCACTGAAAATTCCCTCTTTTTGCTTCACTTGCCTATTTTTTAAATTTTTTTTTTTCTTAAAGTGTTGAGGACCTATTTGGAGAGGAGACTTGGCTACATGGCCTGCCCGGTTTAACATTGTTTGCGCCAGAAAACTGGTACAAGTAGTGGCTGAACTCTACGCTAATCCCTAGCTGGCATAGATTTAAATTGCAAGCTCAGGGACCAACCGAGATGCGGCAAAATGAAAAGGCTTGCACCTTTTAATAAGTTTGGTGTAATTTTAACGTAGTTTGACTAACCCCCAATATTTGCTAAATTAGTTGTCTACATAGGATAATCCATCTTTGGATTTAGCTGAACATATTGTCTTCTGTTGTCACTGTAGTCTGTAAAGCCAGCCGCAAGTGTTACACTTCGATGCATGGCCTTCACAGAAGAAGTGATGCATTACACATAGCCTACTGAAAGCAATGGGCAGTCTGTATAATACACATTCATGCTGGGTTCCACATTTTGTATTTGAAAACTATGCAGGGTCTTTTAAGTATGCAGCATGTTGCTATTTTTCTTATTTTCCTATTGATGTCATGCCCCAACTGTACAAGAAAACCGCAATTTTTACATTCACTACTGTGATCCTGGACACTTCTTTGCACTGCGCCATATTACTGGACTGCTGGAAGTGAGGGACATCAGGGGAGAAAAGTCACCAGCATGACCATTGGACTGCAATCTGCCACTGAGGTGAACAAGCATACATGCAAACAGTCCTAATTTTGCCAGGATATTCCTGGTAACTGGACCACAAATGGGACAGGAATGGGTATTCTGTGTAAAGGCGGACAATGTAAAAGGAGCTACGTTGAGGTATAGACATGAATGGGTTGACATGCTAGGAACCAGGAATGAGAGGGGGAGCCATGTTGGAGTCAAGAAGGAGCATGCTGAGGACCAAGTTTGAAGACCACAGTTTAAAGGGATACCATGCTGGGGATCAGTAATTAGTGGGTGGAGCCATGCTAGTGAATAGGAATGACAGGAAAGCCATTTTGGGAGCCAAACTTTTGTTGTGTGCTATGCTGCAACCAAGAATATCTGGCCATCTTAAACTGAGAAATGTGTATGTCAACAGGGTAACTTATACATTTTTATATTTGATGCTAGTGATTGGTTCACAGTTTATTAGACAATGTTATATATTTATTTCTAAATTGACACATTCTTTTGTATTCCATTTTTATATGTTAGGGTTATCTTCCAGCAAATGTGGAAAGACGGGATGGCACTCTAAAAAGAAAGCAGAAAGAGTATTTTGCCTTCATAGAACAATACTACAACTCCAGAAATGACGAAGCAAATCAAAGCACATACAGACAGGTAAATATTATGATTGTTAGTAAGTTTGCCATCTGATACAGAAGTATAACTGAAACTGCATAGACAATTGAGGTATATGGAGCCACCTTCTAGAAGCTATAGATTTTTTATTTTAAACTGAAGTATTTGGTCATTGCGGCATTGAGTTGTGAATTTTAGGTTCACATTTACTGAAAAATGCAAATCCAAGAATAACTGAAGAGGAAAGCTTGGTCCCATAAAATTGAATGAAGAGAGCTGTGCATACATGGTATACTCTCCACTCACTGGAGCGTTGAGAAGGGTCAGGAACCCCTGTTTTTGTGATAAATACAGGCCCCAGATGAGGAAATTTGACATCCTTTTGACATACCATAAATGTCCTAGAGCGAATACCCCTTTAAAGGGAACCTGTCAGCTGATTTGAGACACACTAAACTACTCACAGGTCCTTATGAATTTGGTGGTTTAGTGTCCCAAGTCGCCCTGTTATAAAGCCATATGGGCCCTCACTAAAAATATTTAAATGAAGCTGGAATTCATGGCACCACATGACATTCAGTTTAGACCTGCAATACTTCAAAGGACCAAAGACTTCAGCATCTAAAATTAGAAATACTCTGCTTGGGTGGAGGTTAAACTATATTTAAAAGAAAACCTGTGATTTTTCTGCAGCGGTCATCTGGCACTAACAGCCAGGGGGGACTGTAAACAGGTAGACCGACTTGCAGCTGCCCAATACAGAGGACTGGAGATAGATGCACAATGCTTTTGTTTTGTTGTTGTGGTGTTTTTTTTTTTTTTATTTTAATTTTTTGATGTTATGGACTCCATCAGAAACCCTAGTCCATAATTAAAAAAAAAAAAAAAAATTTACCTTTAAATATTTTACTTTTTAAGTATCATTGAAAGATGACATTGTAAACAGTAACTCAATAACTCAAACCCTTTCATTCATGTAAATGCATATGCTAATTGGTCAGTTGCAGCTCATAAATGCTAAAATTCAAGCGATTGAGCCTCTTATTATGTCCCATAACTAATGTAGTCATAAGCAGGGTTTACTGTTTCAATTTAAGCATCTTATTCAAAGGACTCCACTTGCCCTTCAAATATTTCTCATCTGCTAGACACTAGTCAACAGAGGACTTGTAAATATGCAAATATATTACAGCAATATAAATGGAAAGCATGGACATGTCTTGTTGTCTAAATGAATTGTTAATGCAATATGCAGTTGAGAGTTTAGTAATGAAACTAAATTGTTAAAGAGAAAGTGCTTGTGAATATGGAAACATGTGTATGTGTGAATGCTAAAGCTGTTTGAAAAATGTACTCTTTTATTTGTGCTTGCAGATTCATATAGATATTCCTAGAATGAGTCCAGAGACACTGATTCTTCAGCCAGTAGTTACTGAGGTAAGCTCTATAAATGTATCACTTCTTGCTGCCAGGGTGAAGATGAAGGGTAGGTAAAGGTAGGCGACTCACTAGGACACTACCTCATTTCTGGCAGGAAGGGGGTAGAATTTTGTTTTAAACTGTGGCGGCATTCTACCACTGCCATTTATCACCGTAACTACACTCACAAGCAGTGCACAAGCACTTCTCTTTCCTTCCCTTCTGCACTTTGTGGAGCAAGCATCAGTCTCAAAGGAGCTTACATGTGAGGGGGCACTAAGCATGTGGCTTAAATATGAGGTGGCTCTGCGGATGAAACCTTAGAGGTCTTTGTGAGGGGATCACTAGTGATGACATCTGGCTACAGCAGGTAGACCAGTGCAGAAGAAATGGCAGGCCATTGCAGGAGAGATGGCAGACTGGGGCAGATTTTGGGTTTTGTGTAACTGGTGTTGAGGGGTAGAGGGAGAGATTATATCTACTTTGTATTGAGCTCCCCAAATGCTTAAACCTTCACCTTGTCTGCACCATATAACTGCCCCTTTTCACAGGGGTGAAAATTTAGGTTTTATTCACATCTGCTTCACAAATCTTGCATTGCTGAATCCATTATCTGATTGATGCAAACAGTGGTCAACGCACCTCATTGAATCATAATGGATCCATATAGTCCCACTGAGACGTCAGTCATTTGGACAGAAAACACAGTGCTAAATGTAGTGTTCTTTTTTCACCAAATGTGAAAATTCCTCTAATGCTTATGTGGTTAGTCTTAGTGACTTCTAAGGGTGTGTTCACATGGAGGAATTTGCCGCGGATTTGGATGCGGATTCTGCCCCCGAATCCGGAGCAGATTCCTCCTGAATACCGAGATAGCAGCAGGAAGCAGAGAAAAGAAGCGACCTGCTCTATCTTTCCGCAGATTCCGCCTGCGGTGTCCACGGGACGCGCTCTTGATTAGGCCCATTCATCCAGGCCTAATCAGGAGCAGGATGCCGTGACGGAATGCTGATGCACTGCATCGCCATCCTGTTGCGGCGGACCGCGGTGAAAATTCCGGATGCGGAAAATCTGCTGCTAAAAAACTCCGTGTGAACACAGCCTAAATCTACAGTATGGTATTTGTTCACTATGTGTAAGTGATATTTTTTGTTGCACTGGGATATTTGTTTAGTTCTCTTTGGGCAGGGAGGTGTGTTTTGTCACGCTATCGTATTGATTTGGTGTTTTTTTTCATAAAATGTGAAGGGAAATATTTTGTCCTCTATTGTGGTATTTGCTTGGCCCTGATTTTTACATATTTTTCACTAAGCGGTTTTAAATTAATTTTACTTGTGCAGCCACGGAAACACCATGTGCTTTATATGCTTTGGGCACCAAAATACCTTGTACCAGCCTTGCTTGCTGCACTTGAGCTTGTCATAGTCTAAAAAAAGCATAACTGATCTAGATTTCTGAAGCTTTCCGCATTCCCCTACTTTTCACTGTCCTCTGTACCTGTCCCTCTACCTCATTATGTTTTTACTGACTAAAGAGGGAGACAGGACTCTACCAATAGGCCTCACAATCTACTCATAGGGTAGTAAAGATTTGTAAGCTTTTCTGAAAAGGTGGGAGTTCAGGTTGTTTTTGAAGATTTTAAAGGTGTAGGACAGTCTAAATCGTGGGGTTTGCCAATTCCAGAGTTTGGGGAGATACTTGGAAAGATTTTTAGAGATGGATGTGAGAGTTGCAAACAAGAGGAGAAAAAAATAGGAAGGCTGTGTAATGACTGGAGATAACCTGTGGGGGAGGTATTGGAAGGCATGGCCATAGATGTGTTACATGGTGTCATGTATGGTCTTTTGTGCTACCCAAAAGGTAGTTAACACATGAGCTTGTGTTAATGAAAAGAAAAATTTTTTTTTATATATATTATGAAGAAGTTATTTATAATGGAAATAATTGATAGCTGGGAAAATGGAGATCATACAGGAAAAAAAGGATTTTGATTACTTTGTCAAAAAGTGGTTTGGCATGTGAACATGCCTAAATAAATGCAAGTATAGACAGCCTATAAATGTAAGTATCAATAGCGATAATCAAATTAAAATGGAGTTTTATTTTAATAGTGCAGAAAACGCTATGTAAATTCTTATTTTTGATAATTTTGCATAAATGAGCTCCTGTACATGTTTCTCAAGATGTGGTCTTCGACATTGCATCTGTGTTGTATTGCATGTAATGTATGAATTATTTATCCAGCCAAGCACATAAATACAGATTTTTGTGTACAACTACCTCTCCTTAGAGTCCCATCATACTTCTCCATAGAAGTTCATGCTCAGATTGGTGGAGTTTGCATGTTAGCTGGCATAAAGTGATGGAAATACTACCTTCATACAACTCAGATTGTTTGTGGGATGCAGCTTCACTTATTTGATCTGTATGGAGGGCTTTGGTATGCCCAGTAAACAATGTGTCCCATTTGCTAACTATTCTTCATTAAGACTAGATGAGAAAGCCACACAAAATTACCTATAGCATACAGTACATGCTGTTAGATTTGTCGTAAGCAATCTGCAGGTCAGTATAGAAAGATACAGTACCGCATTCTCCCCATGCTTATTATAAGCTATAACTTGTGTTGAATTCTCATATTCAACAACGTTGATATTTCCTATTTTCACTTCTTAGTTGTCCAGTTTGATAGAAATCTCCTAGAATGTTAATAGATGCATAAAGCACATAATTATTGGCAGTCACACTTCACACAAGAGAGCACTTCCTCCAAATATTTATCAATGCATAGTACAATGAATTATATTTATTTACCTCCTGATTGACGGATACATCAGATTTTGTCATGGTTGATCAAAAGCCTAACCAATCTCTCTATTGAAATGTGCGTGTATTTTGTTATTCAGTATTTCTTGTGGTGGAGAAATAATGGGATTCACTTCATACATAATAGCCTGGCATAAGTTCTTCAAATTTCAGTCTATTATTTTTGCCATTAATACTGCATTTAATTTGTTGTTTGTACCAGAACAGACAAATGAGCTATTTTATTTATGGCTTCGTTCTGAAAGGTAACATACTCAAATTTTCTTAAGTGTCAGACATATACTATATAACATATTGTAAAATCTAATGATATAATGTAATTGGAGTGCTATTATAGAGACCGAGTGACTACTAACATCCATACATATTTTTTACTGAAAAGTTTCTAATAGACATAAATCAGTAGGGATGGATATAAATGTTATATAACATACCTGTTAGCGCATATTTCTATTTGCTATATTTGATGTCCTAACACCAGAATCAAATCCTAATACACTTGGCACCACTTGTGCATAGCTTCTTTGTAAAGCTGGTCATATATTTTAGGTAACTGTTGACTGAACGTCTTTGCCAATACTTATTCCTCCACCCTACTCCCCATGCATATGCTCAAAATGGGGAGAGGTTTATGTCCCTGTCCATAAACCAGTCACTTCTGACAGCTGAGCACAAAATGATCGGGTGTGAAAAGCCAAGTCTTTCTTTTTTACCTCCCACATTTACTATTGTGGAAGTCAGAAGACCTCCATACACATAAGATTTTAGCAGGTCCTGTAGAAATCAACTCTTTCCCTAAACATTAATGTGTTTGGCCAGCTTTACGATGTTTGTTTTTGTGCATTAAATTACGTTATGCAAGTTTGCATCTGATTGAATTTGACTCTGTCCTTTAAGATGTTATTGTACAAAAAAAGTGCCACAGAAAAAATGCTTCAGATAGGATTTTTTTAGGGCTGGACTGGCCCACCAGATATTCAGGGGATCCTATAGTAGGCCCAGGCTCTTGCAGAGTAATGGACCCTAAATATCTTATTGGAAGACAATAGAAGCCACTTGCCACTTTGAAGCAGCCACAAGAACAAGTACAATAGACTAACACTGTGAGCAAACTAGTACAGTGGGATAGCGGACCCTGCCCCCAAGGGCTTATAATCAGAAGGATAGCCTGGGTATGCTGATGTTTTCTTTTGATGGGACTAAGCAGACCTCATCTGACTCTGTATACTTCAAAACAAAAATAAAAACAACAACGCCGAGTGGCACATAGTGTAATATTGCTTAAAAAATAATAAATAGGTTGTACATAGATAATTGTGTTGAGAACAGGAGATAGTCAAATGATTAGAGAAACAACAAGGATCACCCACTGAAAGTATGGTGGAAAACTATTAAGTAATACAAAAGCACTGGTCTATATTATAGTGAGTGTTCAACTGATTGGGTCTGATGGTAAACAGTACCCCTTCAATTGGTGATCTCACAACCAGGATAGTTAGATATTATAGATGTTTGTATAGGTGGGTTCTCACCTTTTCAAGTTGTGCTGGCCCACAACTAACACAGTGGATGGATCCAGTGTATGTTTTGGTATATGTGAGCTGCGGAACCTCTAGGCGTCAGAATCTCCTGGATCCAGAGGGTATACAGGTAATGGATTGGTAGGAGAATCTCCCAAAAAATGAGGTGTGGAGACCGCGCTTCACCAAAGATGCTTTATTATACTCAAATAACACCAGTGTTATTTGAGAATAATAAAGCATCTTTGGTGAAGCGCGGTCCCCACACCTCATTTTTTGGGAGATTCTCCTACCAATCCATTACTCATGTGACTCGGGCCATTTGTGTTTCAAGAGACCTTGGATAACTTTTTTTTGGTCAATCAATTTCAAGTGAATAGTTTTGTTTCCTACTGTACCCTTATTTTTTGAGAGCACAGAGGTAATTTATAGGATTTCATGACTATCGCAGTAAGTAAATTAATATTTATTGTAATTGAGTCTGTTACTCTGCTAACATTCAACATATTTGGGATTTATTTTTTCTTATAATGTATGACTGGTGAGACGATATGTTAAGAAACCTTATATATACTGAGAGGATCAGTGAGGTATTTTGCAGCAAGACTGATACGTTGCATTCATTCTTCCGGAGCTTGAAACCTTGTGACCATTCAAATGTAATTACGTCTGCATTGCCTCATGTTCTGTAAATCTTCCTGAATTCATGTACCACAGACTGGCTTAATGGGAATTCACATTCTTATTAAATGTACCTAACCTTTTCCCAGACATGCCAATTTGTCTTTGCCTCTATCTACCCTGTTCCTTTTTTTATCAGTTAGTAGTGCGGCACTTTTTATGTAACACAAGCTTTAGAAGTGAAATGGATTTTTCTCTCTGTTCTGTGTTAAACTTCACTGCTTTGTCCAACTCAGTGGAGCTTGCTGACTATTGGGATGACCTTTGGGTTGCCCTGAGTGTAAAAAAGATATTTTATGTTAAAGCTCCTTTGTTAAATGCTATCTTTCACTCTTTATATCAATCACAGGCGCAATGAATGCATTTGAAACATCACATTTCTCTTATGTTAGTTGTCCTCTGAACTCTACACTTGTTCCTCCTTTCTCTAGTCTTACTTTCTCATCCTAAAGTCTGCCATTCTCTCCTGCACTGTATTTCTTATCTGTTCAGGACTATGAAGCAGACAGTAAGTGAGCAGCGCTACAGATAAGTGAACTTTCATTTGAAATCCTTGCTGCAGACATTTCTTGTAGTGATATTGGTATAAGCAATTAATCACTTAGGTGGTTATTATATTTACATGCCAACACGTGTATAAATATTTTTTTTTATCTATTTGTATCTTAACCTTAATGTACATAATGCTTCTGAGTGCTAATTGATGCCATACAATAATGATGCCATACATATGGAGAGAGGTGATTAAGTTTTAAGCATTAAACATTCATTAATAATAGACAAAGTAATATCTTCTGGAAAAACGCCAATCAAATTTTTAGCTCTGCATTTACAAAATAACAAGTTGTGGTGACTCCTTTGTGGTGTACATTTTTATTCAAATGTTAAACTATTGGTTTATCAGTTTCTATTTTTTTTATTTTTTATCAGATCATGTTTTTCATTAAAATACATCTTTTTAATATTTTGAAATACAAGGCTTTACATTTTTGCATTCTGTGAAGAATATAGATTTTCTATCCAAATGGTCAGCAGCCAACAAACCAAAATCAGAGTTTTAGAAGATGTATTATAGAATAAACTGTGAGAACAGTGTAGGTTTCCCTTTCTTGATTCCACTGAAAATTTACCTAAATAAAATGACTACATGTTGATGTCCTAAACCAATTTTGAATGTTCCCCATGACTACCACAGTTACTTGGGCACCTACCTTTCTTATGCTTTGTGGACGTATTTATGAAAAAAGGACGTTATTATAAATCATATCACTAAACAAGGCCACATTTAACTGATGTCAGATGAAGCAGTGGTTGACAGCAAGATGCAGACAGACCCAAATGATATAAGGTGGGAATTACACAGCTGCATAATACTGATAATGCCGATTCATAAGTGAAATGTATCATTCACTTGCGGGGGCGTAACCAAAGATAGCCGGACTGGGTATCTTTTTTTATTTTTTTTCCTCTTACTGTAAGGTGTGCCAGTTTTCTGGACTTTGTTTTTGGGACATGATTTCCCTCCTCATCTTTGGAACTATAACACCTATTTGATTACTTGTTGCTAACCTGACATAAACTGCATGGTTAGACACAGACTGCAGAGGGCCCCTGTGCAAATAATGTGTCTGGCCCCTGTGCAAATAATGTGTCTTGTTTACAATGAGAGAACAGTCAGCTGAGCTAGTAGACTTTTGTGCATACCGGCTTTACATATGATATGTCCATCCCTGGTAGTCAAAAAATGTCTAATTCTTGGCTGTGAAAAACATGGCCGAGAATTGCCCATGGTTGTATGAACATAGCCTTACCATTTACCTTTCCCCCTGCTGTCGGTCACCTGGGCTTCTGGGGAATGAGGCACGGTGCACGGCCAAACAGGCTGCAGTATTGGACACTGGAATGCTGGGGACAGCTGAGTATATATTTTTTTTCTTATTGTTACACCTGCCCCGGCCCATCTGGAGTTTGTCCAATTCCTGGACAACCTTTTTAAGAATAATGTCCCACAGTGGCCCCCATACAGTACAATGTCCAGTAGTTGCCTCCATACCTCCATACAGTATAGTGGCCCCTTCACATAGCATAATGTTCCTTAGTGGCCCCTCCACACAGTATAATATCTCACAATAGCCCCTCCACATACTATAATGCCCCACAGTGGCCCCCATACAGTATAATGTTTGGTCCGAACGAAACCGCTGGCCAAACCACACATGTCGAATCTCGCAAGTTAAAATGGGCCCCCTTCCCTCCATGGACCCCTGTGCAGCTGAACCGGCTGCATACATGATATGTCCGCAGAACATTGCTGGCTGTATATGCTGGCGGTCACTGTCATCAGCAAGTGTTCTTGATCTGGAGGAGCAGTAAGGGAAAAGCAGCAGCACTAGCACAATCCACCTCTTCCCCACCCTGAGAAAATCCTGTATACGACCCTGAATGTTCATGTTTAGTTTTTGTTTTTGTTTTTTTTATACTAAAGTTTTATTATATAGGCATTACAATTCCATATATAGTTATTACAGTACTTGGCATCAGGTTGATATCATTCCATATCTTTTTGTACTTACTGTAACTAGCTTTGCGTTATGCTATTCAGTGCCATGGTAAGATTGGTTTATTAATAGTTTGCTAGGAATATTATCTCTAAACATTTACAGTGTAACAGAAGCATGTCCGGAATATGTCCTTATTGGTCCAGTGGTGTAGTGTCTCAGTTCTGCCTAGGATAGGTCTGTCTACTCATGTTGTTTTTTTGTTTTGTTTTTTTATCTCTAATACTTACTGAGAAATGAGTCCAATGTTCTAATCAGACTCCTCTCTGGTGCCGGGGCTGTTTATATTGGCTTCACTGTGCATATGCCTCACATCAATAGCAGTGGGAGCATGTAGCAGGGTAAGGATGCACGTTTGTTTTGAAGCCAAATCTGATGTGGATCATAAAGGGCAAGAACCTATGAAGGACAGATGGTACTTTGTTGCTTATTTGAGGGACATTTTCCTGCTGTCAAAGCCAGGAGTGGATCAACATGGAATGGGACTCTAAAGGAAGGACTTTTTAAATGAATACAAATTAGGTATTTATCTATAGACCATAGAAAGGTTCAGATTATTTTAGTGGTATCTGATGACAATCTTATGTGTAAGACTGCCATAAATAACAAATTCTCAGAAGATTTTGGCAAATTTAGCTCAATCTTCTGGAGGTCCGCAGATTAATATCTTATATGTATGGCCAGCTTTAGAGTTTTGTTTTTTTTTTTTTTGTTAAAGATTTGAGACCCTAAACCCCTTGTGCAAAAAGAAATGCTGGTGGTTTACTGTCCCAAAACCTTTGGGTCTTTGTTAAAATGCATGTACTATGCATTTTATAGCCGGTTTAGTGACATGTCCTTCTCGAGTCTTCTTGCAGTTATAAGTTCTACTGAGACGATTAGGTAACCGTGTTATAGCAACACTTCCTGTGATTTTTTTTTTCTCTATTCATTATGTACCTATTCACCAATATAGCCAGTATAACATTATTCATTTCTTTCTTTCTATCTGAATTCTTCAGTAAGGTCATGTGACTCTCATTCTGACCTAATATAATAAATCTGGAATGGTGCAGGAGCTAAAGTAATCTCCTATGTGATGGACTGTATCACATAGGCTCTCCCAAGGGGGAGAACAAACTTCTGTGACACTGAAAAGCAGATAATTCCTGTGACAGCCATATTTTTGGAGCTCACAGGTCATCCTCTCTAGTTATATACTTATAGTCTCTTATGTTATTTTGGAGAATATAAAGAAAAGGATAATTACACTGCCCCCCCCCCCCCAGCAGTTAGATATCATACAGTCTTAAGCTACTCAAAGAGAAATATACAGACAATAAGGTGATGGGTGAAGGGGGGGAATAGGGTGCAGGGTGTTTCTGTATATGGTACTATATGGATGTGTATATATATATATATATATATATATATATATATATATAATCTATTATACAGGTTGTCTAACAAGTCATTTGTTCACATTTTCCTGTGAATCATTGTCATACTGTCCTGTCAGTCCAAACAGAAAACTGATGCAAATCAGTCTGAGTGGTTCATTACAGTATCATTCAAATATGAAATACCCCTGCAAGCCAGGGGACACTTTCAAATATGTAATACAGAAGGAAAGTGTTATCTCGTTTTCACACACCATGGAAAACGAGACATAAAAACATAAATATAGTTTTATGAATAATGCATAGGAATATGCAGTTTATTTTGAAATTGTTGTGACTTAGCATATTTAGCTCAATATTACATTTGAAGGTGAGAAATCATTTTAGATGCCTATTATAGTTCTTCAAGTGGAAAAAATAAGTTAAATGATAAAGCTTGAGTGTTGTCTGAGCTGTGGCTGAACTGCACTGTCAGTTTATGTAGAACATAGTCTGAGTTTGCACTGTGGGGGGTAGACATTTATTGAGCAATTTTACTTTTATGTTACTGGGTATATACAAAATATATTTACAAGAGAATCTGCTACACTGCCACATTCTGTAGTTTGTGCATTTGAAACATAACACACACTGCTTAGTGTTTGTATGTAAATTGGAGCAAAAATAATACTAAAACTGCTTATAATAAATAGCCCTCAGCAGTTATTGTAGATGGTTTTTAAATTTTCTTTGTTTCTGATATATGGTTACAGTAAAAACATACCTCAGGTGATGTAAAAACATCTTAGGGTAGGTTCATACTACTGTTATTAATGCCTGTTGCTCTCATCCACCAACAGTGCATTCATTTTCATGTTAAAAACACAAGGGAAGCTTTCTTTCATTATGTTTTTTACTTTTCTGACAGAAGAAAAAGTCCTGCATACTGGAATTTTTCTTCCATTGCAAAAGTAAACTAATATGACCGAAGAAAGCTTTGTTATGTTGTTTACATTAGAGTCAATGGATACACATGCTGAAGGGGAAAGGGGGGTTCCATCTGTGTCCATCACCCTATCTTTGTAAAAGTCCTTTACTCTTATTCTATGACATATGAGAGCAACAGACCTTCACAATGGTAGTGTGAATGTCTCCTTAGAACATGCATACACCTTAGTGTTTAATTTCAGGTTTATAACATGAGTGCTTTGTGTTGTTAGCTTCATTTACTTGAAAGCTAATAAACAGCTTGTGAAAGTTGGAAAAAGCAGAAAGCATAAAGAGTGGGACTTTGCAAATCCCTTACTCCACTTTTGCTAAAAAAAAAAAAAAAAAAGTCTTTAAAAGTCTATAAAATAGTTTTCTGAAAATTGCTGTGGCATGCACAGAGCCACCACCCATGCAATATTCTTTATCATTTACACCACAAAAGTGATGTAAATGATGGCAGAACTTATGGCAGCCACGGGTCAGTGATGACTCATTAATGAAGCACTCCTTGCACTGGTGTTGGGTACATAAAGACCAACATAAAATACTCTGGTCTTGATGAAACCCCATTAGTGTGTGCTATCAGGTGTACAGGAGAAGGGACCATCCTGCAGTGCTACTATATCTGTAATGAAAGACAATAACAACTTCCTGTTGGTGAATTTGAAGTAAAGTCTACAGAACAAACTTCAAAAGTTGTCTGATTTTGCCATTGCATCCAGCAGTCATATTAATAATTATGATAATTTGAAACTTTGACCATTTGAAATAGAAAACTGATCTGTCCTTTTTGAAAATCATCTCTCTTTCTCTAAATACTGCTTTCAGTTTTTAAGCCTTGATAATGGCTAGTAAAGTTTCTTGAGCAGTTTCTCTGTTATAACTGTATGTAAAGCTAGAGATAAGGAGCTGAAAACCAGGAAGTGGAGGAGAAAGGAGACAGGATGGCAGCTGAAATTCTGCAAGAAAAAGGTTCTACAAAGGAACTGTACACAAAGATTTAAGACAGGTATCAGTAACCTTCGGCACTCCAGCTGCTATGAAACTACAACTCCCAACTTGCTCCATTCACTTCAATGGAAGTTTCAAGAACAGCAGACAAGTATGCATGTTGTAGTTTTACGACAGCTGGAGTGCCGAAGGTTGCCTACCCCTGATTTAAGAGAACTGTGACTTTATTTATAACTGAAGTATGAATAGCAAAGAACTGAATAACTTACACTGAATTCATATACATAGGCTTACAAGAATACTTGTTTTTCTGTTCTATCAAGTCAGTTTTCACTCCAGATGACAATAAAATGGCTGTCGCTTTCCAAATTTGCCTTCTGTTTGGATTTGTCAACTTCTCAATAGTGTGTTCATGATTGTACTTAAATTTATTTCTTAAAATCAACCTACACTTAAAGAAGTTGTCCTGCCTGGTTGACCCCTTTTCTAAAGGAACACCAGCTGGTGGTTAGTTGTAGGTCCTGACAGTCTATGAACACCTGTCGCTGGTTAAAACTACAGGCACATGTCTCTTGTAGCAAAGTGGTATTATGTGACACTCGTTCAGGTAAGTAGGCTATGGTATAGTACATGATCTTGCCAAAGTCCTTCAGGGTTGGAGTAAGATACTCTCCTCCTGATGTAGATATGTCCTCACATATAGACAGGGGCTCTCCTAATGAGACTGTGTTTTTTAGGGCAAATAAAACCTGTTTACAGTGAAATATAACATTATTTCTTGCATTCCTTATAGCATTCATGATCGTATTAAAAGTCTACTATGATGCCAAATATCAAAAAAATTCTTTTTTGTTCATCAGTCCTCTCCATTAAGGCACACAGAGAATATCACATACTGGACAACACTGATCTTTGTTTTTCTATACACATGATTACATTTGAAGAGCTTTCCTGAGTTCTTTTATCTTTACTTTATCAATTGCTATACTTGTATTTGATGGCTATATCTGTTATTGTAAATAATAGATCCAGGTATGGAGCTGTCTACTGTATGTTCTTTACTGTAAATATAAAAGTAGAACCAACTTGTGTTTATAATCCACGTTTACTTCATATGTGAGTTACATTTTTTTCTTCTCTCATCGTGAGCTTTTCCTTTGAGATTCTTAAAGGGAACTTGTCACCACGTAAATGCAGAGTAATCTACAGGCAGCATATTATAGAGCAGGAAGAGATGAGCAGTTTGAAATATAGTTTTGTGGGTAAAGATTCAGTGCAACCTGTAACTTATCAATTTATTTCTTAGTTTTTTTCCCCTTGCTTAGTAGTTGTTGAGTCCAGTGGATAGTCCTAACAGGGATTGACAGCTATCGTTTTGTGCACAATCATAGAGGGGTGACACTCACTCACTGTTAGGACCGCCCACTGGACTCAATTACTGCTAAGCACAGAAAGAACAGAGAAGTAAATGAAAAAAAAATAAACTGAAAATTTTACACAGACTAGATATAAATCTGTTTGGCTCCTCCTGCTCTATAACATGCCGCTTGCAGCTATAAAGGTAGCATATTGAAATAAGTTGTTCATTCCTAGTTTAGAATCCTTGGTTATATTATTCAGGTTATGCTTTTTTCATGATAAAGATTCTTTCCTTTGTTTGTGTCTATTTTCAATATCTTTACACATGATTTCGGGTATTGGGCCATGTAGTCACAAGAGTCTCCTTGGGTCTAAATATTAACTCTGTAAAAGATCTTTATCCTCTTGTTTTAGTTTCACTGCTAATGTATATATTCTGCCAAATACTTTAGTTTCTCTGTTGCCTCTTTCAAGCTGAGTATCCGTGTTTTTTTTTTTGTTTTGTTTTTTATATTTTATCTCAAGCAGTAAAATATTTTTGTTTTCAGGCTACTCCCCTGTATCAGGTTGACTACCCAAATGCATTTCATAAAAATATTACTCAACAAGCTATTGCTGCAAAATAATGAGGAACATTTATTAAATGAAATGTGCTATGACATGTATTACAAAAAAATGTATTACAAAAAATGGAGTAAGGTGCTCTTCTTGTTTTCTCTGCAACACATATGGTTTACCTTGACTCATCACAGGTGTATGGCTTAGAAAATATGATTTGCTGCACAAAAATAAATGTACTATATCAAATTTACAGCATGTATTGCTCATCATTTTTTTTTTTTCTTACAATTTTAGATTTTGCAATTTTCATCCAGTGCATAATTATCAGGTAGCCATCTTTCCAGAGCAGCTGCTTTGCTCGATATTTTTAAATGATAATATATTTGGTATCATAAGACAGTGGGTTTTGCCACAAGAGGGCGTAAAAGTTGTTTTCCTGCTGGTCTATAAAAAGGCTCTCTGACCTAGCTGTCGGGAGGTGTTGGAAGCAGTGCTTACTTGAGGACACCGCAAATAAGTTGCTTACATCCCAGACAGACCACCAGTAGAGAGGATCGTTTCATCCATGAACAAACAACTCCCAGTTTCTTTTTAAACCATCTAGACCCAGATCAAACCTTCATTACACATGCCTGCTGGGACCAATTACAGGTGTATAACAGAAGGAACTTTACGGTCATGACACATATTGTGTGTCCTGCCATTGATAGGCAGCCTCTGCCATGGTGTCATGAATGAGAAACCTGAATTGCTTCAGGCTAGAACTGTAACGTCTTTAGTGATGAATCCATGATGGTTGGGTTTGAGTATAAAGGCCTCGTTATAAGTGCTTCAGTCCTGCTTTTGCTATGGAGTAACACACTGTCCCAACTGCTGATACGATGTCCTGGGAGGTCATCGTATACAACAATTGGTCATCCCTAGTAGTGATACAAGAATGACTGACTAACAGCTCAGCAATGTGTACTGAACATCTTGTGGCAACAAATGTTGCCTCTCATGGCAGGTTTTCCAACAGGCATTTTTCAGCAGGATAGTGCTGGCGCATACACAGTAAGGGTTTCCCAGGAATGTCTTCATCAGATTGCAATACATCTTTTGCCTTCCCAGTCACCGGGTAATTCGACAATCGAGCATTTATAAGACCGGCTGGGATGCGAGTTTTGGCAGTCTGACTATACAGAATCTACAGACCCAGCTGCAACATCTGTGGTCATGTTTCGGAAGATGCTATAAGGAATCAGTATATCTCTATGCCCAACCATATCTCATCTTGCATTTGGGCTAGAGGTGGCTCAACAGGGTGCTAGAGCTTGCTTTCAATTATACCGTTTTCCCCAATAAAATTAATATACTCTAATATTGGAATCACTTCGCTATATCACCATTAGTCACACATATAAAGTTTAATTCTATTCCAACAACTCCTTGTTGATGCATTTTTTTTTGGGCAATGAATGTGTAGGAGAGGGTGTTCTAGGAATGCTCTGTGGCCTGTGCAGATGTCATTTTGCAGGGATGGTAAGGAGGTTAAAGGTCTCCATTCACATTTTATGAAATTGTATTTCAAATACAGTGACATGGAAAATAAAAATAAAAAAACTACAAATTCTTGGTCATAAAAACCTGATTCACATAAGTCATTTTTAATGGAACATGTCTTTATGTTGCAAGAAAATGTAATTTAAGATTCATGGACATATGACTGTATTCCTGTAGCCTTGAAAGAATGCAACAGTCTGTTATACATTTGTGCAACTGTCAATATCTTAAATCTGACTTGATGTATTTTTTTTTGCAGATCTTTGAAAGGATTTTGTTTATATGGGCAATTCGACATCCTGCCAGCGGATATGTTCAAGGGATAAATGACCTTGTCACACCATTCTTTGTTGTTTTTATTGGGGACTATGTTGGTAAGTTACTTAAGAACATAGTGATATTGTACAAGTTAAATGTTATGCTCAAGTTGGGTAATTGTATAGAAATAGCATCTCATTGTTATATTACTACTTTAGGAAACTAGGTTAATTGTTTTGAAAATGTTAAATATGTGATCAAATGAGAGCCAGGTTGTTGGGTAACTGCAAAACCAGTGGCAAAGGAATGACGATGGATTAGACATTACATGTTTTGTGAAGTTTTACCTTTTTGTTAGATTTTGCTATTCTATTTAATTAACTTTCCAGTGATACCAAGATCAGCATTCTATGCTGTGAGGTTCATGAAGGGTGGAATGACCTGCCAGCCCCTCTCTCAACACTTTGATCTCTTTTGAAGTTCATGCAGTAAAGGTTTTGCAAATCCTCCACACCTGCTCTGTTTACTGGGATTTATGATGCATCATGTCAGAAATGCCCCTACTCTATCTGGAGATCATTAAAGAGATTGTCCAGGCAGAAGTTACATATTTTGTATAGGCCGGGGGGAGGTGAAAAAAAAAAAAAAAACATGCTTACTTTTCCTGGGTGATCCGGTGTCCTCCCAGTGCGGTCCAGTCCAGCTGCTCTGGCGCCTTCTCAAAGTGAAACTGTAAAGTTATTGGCCAGGGAGGTCATGTTCTCTCCCACTAAGCCCCTCCTAACATTAAAAAAAAAAAAAAAAAAAAAATGGCATTGGATGCAAATGCACCAAAAGTCACAAACTTTGGCACAGTAGCAGCTTTGTCACAAACTGGTTGAAAAAGTGTGATAAATTTACCTGCACATGTTTATTTAAACATTGTCATTGTATATTTATCTATTAGTGTTATTAGTGTTCAGAAATTGAGTTATACTGATGGAAACTGTAGAGAAGCAGGATCTATTCGCTAATCATTATGGATATGCTAGTTTTTAGAAAACGCCAGCTTCATGTATATTTGGATGTTGTATGGCACAGCTGTTTTTAGCATTAAGTTAATGTTGTATACTAATAAATAGAAATTCCCAAGGACAAATCCACTAAGGGTTTTGCAGGGAGGTGTAGCTGCTCTTAATAGGGAATGCTTTTTTAGTTTCCCTTTTCACCTTTCCTTGACTTCTGATGATTACACTATGTGGTAATGTCATGTTTAGTGTTAATAGAAAAGGGCAAGCTGCCCTTGAGTTTGGATTTGCATGGAAACACCTTTTTTTCTTTGTTTCCAATTCCTGTTTCATTGGCGGTCTATTCATTGCCTAGCAACTAATGAGAACTACTGCTGCTTACTCCCTAATCATCTCTTAAGTAGGGTAGAGGCCTACTCCTGAGAGTGCTTGCAGTTTTTGCCTTTTACTCCCTCATTTGACAGATAATGAAAATGTTCTTAATGATCCTAGAGCAGTTGGATCTCTGTTGGAAGACTTTAGAGTTGTTAATTGAAATAAGAAGTTCAGCTGAGATGTGATTAGAGAATTGATATTCCATGTTAAATAGACCATTTAATTAATGTGGTAAATAAGTTTGTCTTAACTACTTTGCCAGCAACTTGCATTGTAGGACCCAAGTGACTGTTAATGCAGTAGCATCTGTGTCAAGATCATAGGTGAACACAAATACGTATTTATCTTCTCGCCAAATACAACAGAGGGTTGTTTACACTGTTTAATATCTCTTAGTCTTTTTTTTTTTTTTTTTTTAACGTGTACACCTTATGCTTTCTACATACAATGACCACTACATGTACTTTTTCCATATGGTGTCAACTTTTTAAAAACCTTTTAACATATGATTTTTTTCTTACATGTATCATATTTTATTTAAAAAGCTTGAAAAAAAAAAATAGTTAAACTTGACACTAATAATTTGCTGCAACATGATATCCAGTCTTAAAGTTCTCTGACAGTGTAGTTTGTACATAACATTTGCACTTTTATTTATTAATGTATATTCATAATTGTACTTCGTACAGCATGTTTAGTATGCTCTTTAATCAGGCTAATTATTTGCCACAATTCGGTGATTTCATTTTTGGATATGTAGCTTCCGAACCAGGGTCATAGGAACTTAACCCAATAGAAATGTGTGCAGTGCTCATACAAGTGAGTTTTCTGCTCTTCAAAGGCATTAATATTATTATAATGGTGATGGGTTCTTGTAAAAGAGTCATAAATTTTAGGGCTCTGTGTATTTCACAAATGGTTTAAGTACATAACAAGACAAAAACAATAGCAATAAACAATAACTAAATGAGTGATGCACTGGCACAGGGGGATAGAGGACCCTGCCTATTTTATTTATTGATTTATTTTATTTATTTATATAATTCCAATATATTCCACATTGCTTTTACAGATCTTGTAATTCCCTATCAGTAGGGTTAGATTTGAACCCAAGACAGCAAGGCAACAGTGCTAACCACTGAGCCAGTGCACTGCCTTTGTGAGTTTATAATCTACGTACTGTATATGTAGTTTTTCCTGATCTTTATGCATATGTTTATCATTAGGATGTTGTACTACGCGTATCACATTTTCCTAATCCAATATTCTTTTTATCTATTACATTCTCTTTACAGTCCTTACTTTGTTTTACATAATGCAAATACTGACACTGTATTATAATTTTATTTTACACTATCCTGCAGTATTTTGTGAAATATGACTTGTTTAAGAATGACTCTTACTAGGTAGGCAAACTTGATAATGTTAAGGAAATGTAATCAAAAGTTTAGATTATAAAGAGAATAATATGAGACAAACTGCATTTATAATAGAAATGTTTTGTTCAAACATTTGAGATTAGTAATAATTTAAATTCACATATTGTCAACATACCGTTGTTTGATCCCCCATTTATTTTTTTTCTTTCTTATATTCTTTTATTACGTTTTCAGAATTTTTGTGACAAACAAGGTAATGTCAAAATACTGATATTCGGCCCCCTTGAACTTTTCAACCTTTTGCCACATTTCAGGCTTCAAACATAAGGATATAAAATTTAAATTTTTTGGTAAAGAATCAACAATAAGTGGGACACAATTGTGAAGTGGAACAAAATTTATTGGTTATTTTAAACTTTTGTAAAAAATAAAAAACTGAAAAGTGAGGCGTGCAATATTATTCGGCCCATTTACTTTCAGTGCAGCAAACTCCCTCCAGAAGTTCAGTGAGGAACTCTGAATGATCCAATGTTGTCCTAAATGACTGATGATGATAAATATAATCCACCTGTGTGTTATCAAGTCTCCGTATAAATGCACCTGCTCTGTGATAGTCTCAGGGTTCTGTTTAAAGCGCAGAGAGCATCATGAAGACCAAGGAACACACCAGGCAGGTCCGTGATACTGTGTTGGAGAAGTTTAAAGCCGGTTTTGGATACAAAATAGCGGTATTTAAATATTTGAAAGGTTGTCACAGTGCAGAGGGATCTACCCTTTTCTCATTAGCAGAAGGAAGCACGAGAAGTAATGGGATGAAACTCAGGGGAAGGAGATTCAGATTAGACATTAGGAAAAACTTTCTAACATTAAGGGTAGTGAGAGAGTGGAATAGGCTGCCACGGGAGGTGGTGAGTTCTACATCAATTGAAATCTTCAAGCGGAAACTGGATAGGTATATAGCTGGGATGTTTTAGGAATTCCTGCTTTTGCAGGGGGTTGGACTCGATGGCCCTTGAGGTCCCTTCCAACTCAAACAAACAAACAAACAAACAAACAAACAAACAAAGCCATTTCTCAAAGATATCCATAAAAAGTCTTGTTTAAAGCTTGCCACAAGCCACCTGGGAGACACACCAAACATCTGGAAGAAGGTGCTCTGGTCAGATGAAACCAAAATCCAACTTTTTGGCCACAATGCAAAACGATATGTTTGGCGTAAAAGCTCATCACCCTGAACACACCATCCCCACTGTCAAACATGGTGGTGGCAGCATCATGGTTTAGGCCTGCTTTTCTTCAGCAGGGACAGGGAAGATGGTTAAAATTGATGGGAAGATGGATAGAGCCAAATACAGGACCATTCTAGAAGAAAACCTGTTGGAGTCTGCAGAAGACCTGAGACTGGGACGGAGATTTATCTTCCAACAAGACAATGATCCCAAACATAAAGCAAAATCTACAATGGAATGGTTCACAAATAAACGTATCCAGGTGTTAGAATGGCTAAGTCAAAATCCAGACCTGAATCCAATCGAGAATCTGTGGAAAGAGCTGAAAACTGCTGTTCACAAACGCTCTCCATCCAACCTCACTGAGCTCGAGCTGTTTTCCAAGGAAGAATGGGCAAGAATTTCAGTCTCTCGATGTGCAAAACTGATAGAGACATACCCCAAGCGACTTGCAGCTGTAATCGCAGCAAAAGGTGGCGCTACAAAGTATTAACTTAAGGGGGCCGAATAATTTGGCACGCCCCACTTTTAATTTTTTTATTTTTTACAAAAGTTTAAAATATCCAATAAATTTCGTTCCACTTCATGATTGTGTCCCACTTGTTGTTGATTCTTCACCAAAAAATTTAAATTTTTATATCCTTATGTTTGAAGCCTGAAATGTGGCAAAAGGTTGAAAAGTTCAAGGGGGCCGAATACTTTCACAAGGTACTGTATGTGTATATATTTAAACCAAATTTCCACCATCCCACCCTCATGTTTCCTATTCCTTTTTATATCTAGCTATACTGATCATTGAAATACTACTTCATGAATAGTAGAATTGAAAGGTTTTAAACCTTGTAGCTGGCCAAAACATCTTAGATAAAGTCACTGAATGAAAGGTAAATGTAGCTTAACACAACTCCTATTCAAATAAACATTGATCATGCAATACGTGGTGATATTGCGTTTGCAGTTTGAGAAATTCTCTTTGCTGTTGTTTTTCCTTTTGACCCATAATGGAGGATCCTAATAGCATATAGACAGGAAGTGCTATGAACTCTTTAAAGTGACAAAATTAAACCAGTTTACGTCAAAAACTGTCATGGTCATTTTGGTGGATTTGTCACTCATTTCAGGATGGTTGCTAGGTTATGATTTCTGGTAATAGATCTTTTAATAAATACAGAATGCTTTAGTTCATGTATTTTGTTTGACATGGTTGTTGGCACTGAGCAGATGTTTTGTACAGCAATATGGTGTCATGGCTTTGTCTTGGATTTAAAAAAAAAAAATCTTCACAAGAAATTGTGTTAAAAATGATTATTTTGGCCTGAAACATGTATCACCTGTTTATTGAACAACTACAATCCTCAGTTTTCTGATTGGGGGGACTCTGATCACTAGAGAGGGCGGACCTTGGTTCTTCGTTCTCTCCAGCTGCCAGTCTTTGTTTATGAAGTGTTTGCCGTTAAACATTCAATATCTATGTTATTGGCAGAATCCGTGGCAGAGTAGGTCCTCAAAATCCTCCAAATATGACAATTTGCAGTTTTTGGTTAGAATAAAGTCTGTGGGTGGAAAACGTATGCTGTTGCATTTTTTAAAACATTTTAGAAATGTGTTTAATGTTGATAATTTTATGCTTTCATATCGACTAATAGCAAACCTATCTGTGTTGGCAAGAAAAAAAAAAAGGTCACAAAAAACTTACGCAAATTGTGTGACTGATTCTAGCCTCAGGCTTCGGATGCCTCTTCACCCTCTGAATATAACATTTGTGTCTTGTAGTGAAAAATTCAGAAACTTAAAAAAAACAAAAACCTTTTAGTAGAACAATCAGGTAAAATGATTGTTACAATAGAGAAAAAAATAAATATTTTCTACCTTATTAGAAACGGCTCAAGCGTCCTGTTCTTTTGAATGATGCAATTAAAATCATATTGTGAGATTAATAAAGAGTTCATTACTGTAATATTAATTAGCCTAAGTGTCCCAGTATTTAAATTCAGCTTCTTCTGGATCCTCTGTGCAAGGACAATAGCTTCTGGAAACAACCTTGGCTATAAGTATTTACAGGCCTGGTAAATAAATGCTTCAGGCTCTGTTTCTCTCTTGCCGATGTCAGATAATTTTCAATTTGTGATATTGTTTGTTTAAACGCAGACATATGGTCTTCTGTCTAATGTGTTTGCTTTAAAGCTGGGCATGATTTTTAGCTTATGAAATGAATAGATTTCAGCATTCACTTAATTATTGTTTCATTTTGACACATGATCTTATGAATGCTCTGAATTCTAAGCAGAAAATTAAATGGCTTCAGTCACTGCATCCTCTATTCCCATTATCTTTTAAATTAAGCTGTAAGTAACATTCTTATTTGTGGTAAAGCCGTCACAGTATTATCATTGTATAGCTGGTTTCTAACTTTTCACCAAGTTAATCTAAAGGACTCATAAAATTTAGCCTTTTATTTTCCAATCTGTTGATTTATAGGGTAGCTACCTGCACTAGAGAGGCACCTTTCTTTCTTCTGGAAGATAACTAATTTGCATATCCTTTTTCTTGGGGCACATTGCTTGACCTATAAGACTACCTATGCCAGCTCTGGTGGCCTCCAGCCACAAGGAGATTTCTGTACAACTATACAGGTTATAACTAAAGATCAGTAGAGAAAATGTAATGCCGTTTTTATTTAAAGAGTTACTTAACTTTTGTGTAGGATGTGTGTGTGTTTGTATGTATGTGTGTGTGTGTGTGTGTGTATATATATATATATATATATATATATATACTGTATGCCATACACTTTTTAAATATAAAAATAACCTTGGTGTTTTTTTTTTATTCCCCAATAAAGTTAATAAAATGTATTCTATAAGTTAGATACACCAAAATGATTCCTTTGAAAATACAAGCCCTCAAACAGCTATATCGACACAAAAGTGTGTTTTGTTTTGTTTTTTTAAAGTCATGACTTTCAGAATGTGACAGTGAAAAAAAATGAAGAAGGTGCTGTGTCCTGAAGGTCTAAGAGGTTAAAGTGACCTGTCAAGTTGAAAATACAGTTTAATCTGAAGGCACCCTGTTTTAAAACAATTTGAACGGAGCAAATGAATATACAGTCATGGCCAAAAGTTTTGAGAATGATACAAATATTAATTTTTACAAAGTCTACTGCTTCAGTTTTTCTAATGGCAATTTGCATATACTCCAGAATGTTATAAAGAGTGATCAGCTTAACAGCAATTACTTGCAAAGTCAATATTTGCCTAGAAAATGAACTTTATCCCCCAAAACACATTTCAACATCATTGTAGCCCTGCCTTAAAAGGACCACCTAACATCATTTCAGTGATTGCTCCATTAACACAGGTGTGGGTGTTGATGAGAACAGGGCTGGAGATCAATTTGTCATGATTAAGTAAGAATGACACCACTGGACACTTTAAAAGGAGGCTGGTGCTTGCCATCATTGTTTCTCTTCTGTTAACCATGGTTATCTCTAAAGAAACACGTGCAGTCATCATTGCACTGCACGAAAATGGCCTAACTGGGAAGAGTATTGCAGCTAGAAAGATTGCACCTCAGTCAACAATCTATCGCATCATCAAGAACTTCAAGGAGAGAGGTTCCATTGGTGCCAAAAAGGCTCCAGGGCGCCCAAGAAAGACCAGCAAGCGGCAGGACCGTCTCTTAAAAGTGTTTCAGCTGCGGGATCGGGCTACCAGCAGTGCAGAGCTTGCTGAGGAATGGCAGCAGGCAGGTGTGAGTGCATCTGCACGCACTGTGAGGCGGAGACTCTTGGAGCAAGGCCTGGTCTCAAGGAGGGCAGCAAAGAAGCCACTTCTCTCCAGAAAAAACATCAGGGACAGACTGATATTCTGCAAAAGGTACAGGGAGTGGACTGCTGAGGACTGGGGTAAAGTCATTTTCTCTGATGAATCCCCTTTTCGATTGTTTGGAACATCTGGAAAACAGCTTATTCGGAGAAGAAGAGGTGAGCGCTACCACCAGTCTTGTCTCATGCCAACTGTAAAGCATCCTGAAACCATTCATGTGTGGGGTTGCTTCTCAGCCAAGGGAATCGGCTCTCTCACAGTATTGCCTAAAAACACAGCCATGAATAAAGAATGGTACCAGAATGTCCTCCAAGAGCAACTTCTCCCAACCGTCCAAGAGCAGTTTGGCGCTCACCAATGCCTTTTCCAGCATGATGGAGAAACTTGCCATAAAGCAAAGGTGATAACTAAATGGCTCAGGGAACAAAACATAGAGATTTTGGGTCCATGGCCTGAAAACTCCCCAGATCTTAATCCCATTGAGAACTTGTGGTCAATCATCAAGAGACGGGTGGACAAACAAAAACCAACAAATTCAGACAAAATTAAAGCATTGATTCTGCAAGAATGGACTGCTATCAGTCAGGATTTGGTCCAGAAGTTGATTGAGAGCATGCCAGGGAGAATTGCAGAGGTCTTGAAGAAGAAGGGTCAACACTGCAAATATTGACTTGCTGCATTAACTCATTCTAACTGTCAATATAAGCTTCTGTTACTCATAATATGAATGTAATTATATTTCTGTATGTGATAAAAACATCTGACAAACACACATAAAAACCAGAGGGCAGCAGATCATGTGAAAATATAATATTTGTGTCATTCTCAAAACTTTTGGCCATGACTGTACAGGTAGCACCAAATGTAATTTTGGTATAGGACGCCGAGCACTCACTTCAGTCTGTGGTATCTTCAAAAATACCTCAAGAGGTCTTACTGTGTCATATGTTGTTATTTAATACATATTCATATTGCTGTAAAGAAACTGTTACCACTAGTTCTCATATGGCAGGTACAACCATATACAATACAGCAAACTGATCTATATATCTATTAAAACTATCAGTGAGCAATAAAAAAAAATCAATAAAAAAAAAAAACAGGTCCAGAATCAGGGAATTATTAGTATATACTGACCACTGGGGGCCATCGCAGATTGGCCAATCACCAATAGTCAATACCCATATATATCCAGTGCAGTAAAGTAGTCCTCAATAATATGATGTGAATAATATCTCAATAGTATATTGGAGCTACAGTATATTAGTGCTAGGTTAGATATTTTAATTTGCAATGTCTATTATAGTGCAGTAATCCTCAGTAATATGATATATAACAGTCTAGTTTAATATACTGGAGCTGAATATTGTAATGTTTCCAAAAGGTTTCATTTTTCCATGGAGTTACTAAT
Organism: Leptodactylus fallax; assembly: GCA_947044405.1. Taxonomy (NCBI): domain Eukaryota; kingdom Metazoa; phylum Chordata; class Amphibia; order Anura; family Leptodactylidae; genus Leptodactylus; species Leptodactylus fallax. Next base: position 16,594,977 of record CAMRHE010000001.1, read on the forward strand.
GAATTCTAAACAATTTTTTTTTTTTAATATAGTACCACACTGGTTACCACAATATACAAAGACTGATGTCCCCTCTAATAATGTGCCCAAAAAGCTTAACCAAAATTGCCGCTGCGAATGATATACATGTAGCCATATAAAGCTTTGCTATGTATGACATCACTAGACTCTGGACAGGGACATCTCTCCTTGAGGAGAGCACCAGTTAAGGTGTGTAGAGTTTTGAGTTGCCTTTCGCCCTCTACTAAGCATCTACATATCACAAGGCATTATGGGAAAGGAGCTGGGAGCTCATGCGCCCTCTGTTGGATGTAACAGATCCTCAGTTTGCTTTTGACTCACCGAGTCTTGAGACAGCAAAAGGGATTTTAGCCAAGCCAGTTTCACTTATCTGCATACAGCGCTGTTTCAGGATTTTTGTCCCTCATCAGTGCAGAGCAAAGTGTACTGGCTGGCTTTGTGGGAGGCAATGAGTGGGTTATGGACAGGGACATCTCTCCTTGAGGAGATGCTTAGTAGAGGGCGAAAGGCAACTCAAAATGCTACACACCTTAACTGGTTTTTGGATTGAACAAAAGCTTTTATTTGCATCCAAGTCTTAAACAAAAAATAACAAGGTACTGCGACGCAGCGCATAACTGTATTACAATACCACAATTCAGTCTATATCATTCATCCTTAAGGGATGCGGCGCGGCATACGGCGACAGGAAATACATCCTAACACTACATGCTGCACTACAAACCTAACTGACATACTTTTGGTCAATGCAATAAACACAGACGAGTGACAAAAACAGAGGGACGAGGGGGAGGGAAGGTCACAGGCCCGAAGCTTTATTGATTGACCACAACACACATGAGGGGAGGACAGGCAATGCAAGAAATAATATACTTCCTATACTACCACTACTTCCTACCCTGGCAATAACTAACACATTTTAGGGGGGGACAGGTAAATACAAGAAATAATATACTTCCTATACTACCACTACTTCCTACCCTAACTCTAAACAAAATGGTTAAACAGCAAAAGCATCAAACATGTGATGGGATGGGGAAGAGGAAAGAGGGAAAGGGGAGGGGATAATCACAGGCCCGAAGCTTTATTTGAGTAACACGACAGACATGAAGGGAGGACGGGGAAGGGAAAAAACAGACGTCGCCGAAGACTCAGTCCTCTTCTCCCTCCTCTTCACCGGCCAGGCTATCCAGAATGGCATAGTCCCGCTGCAGGCTGCGGATCAGCCTGCAACAATCCTGAAAAGTGATGTCCTCTCTTCGCAAAGTCAGTCCTTTTCTGGCGAACCAGATAGCGTCCTTGAAACAGTTCACAAGTCGCCAGGCCTCCAGAATGTCACTCTCTCTGTGAGTCCCCTGGAAGAGCCCATACAATACCGCGTGGTACGTCAGGCCCCTCCTGGGTACACAGTCCTCAAAGTCATCTTCCAGCTCGTCCAACAGGCCTTGAGCAAAAGGGCACTCCCAAAAGACGTGCAAAGATGTTTCCTCCTTGTAGGGGCACCGTGGGCAGTACCTCGTCTTGCTCAAGTTGCGGGCATGCATGAACGACCTGAGGGGCAGTCCCCCTCGGATAGCCATCCACGACAGATCCTTGTGCCCGTTGGTCAGCAGACGTGAAGAGACGTTCTCCCAAACGACCTTCGTGGCGTCCGCTGTGAGTCCTGGAACCTCCTCCATGCCATCCCTAGCTCGGATGAGCTTGTGGATGGTCTTTGGCTTCCACAGATCCGGTTTAAGACCCTCCAGCTGGAACTCCCTCACGAACTTGGGCACGTCCTTGTAGAACCACGGGACGGTCCAGTTGTAAGGGACGGAGCTGTCCCATTTCTCCCAGCCGAGCCCTCGCCAGAGGGGGAGCAGGAACAAACGAGACATGGCCTTCCCCGCGGATCCGCTGACTGTACTCAGGGTTCTGCGAACACAATCACAAACAAAAGCCGATCTTAGAAGGGTTGGAATATCGGGGACATTCCTACCTCCCTTGAGCCGGTCCTTGTACATGATGCTCCGCTTCACCCGGTCCATTTTGGAGCCCCACACGAAGTGGAAGACGGTCCTGGTGATGGCCCGCGCCACCGTTGCCAGTGGGGGCCAGGCCTGTGCGGTGTATTGGAGCACAGGCAGGATCTCATTCCTCAGGACGAGCGCCTTTCCCTCGATGGTGAGCTGACGTAGGCTCCAAAGCCCGATTCGCTGATTGATTTTCTTGAGTCTTTCGTCCCAAGACCTCAGGGCGGCGCCTTCCTTTCCGAACCAGACTCCCAAGATCTTGATGAAGTCCGGTTGCACTGTGAAAGGAAAGAAAGCAGGGGAGGCCAGGTGCCACTCTCCGAAGAGCATGGCCTCTGACTTTCCACAGTTCACCTTAGCCCCGGAGGCTCGGCCGAAGCGTTCGCAGGTCTGGACGAGCGTTGACACCGACGACTGGTCAGCGCAGAAGACGGTCACATCGTCCATGTAGAGCGAACACTTGACTTCCAGGTTTCCTGAGCCCGGTGCGATGATCCCTCTGATCCCTCGATTCTGCCGGATAGATTCTGCGAACAGTTCTATAACACAAACAAAAAGGAGGGGAGAGAGCGGGCAGCCTTGTCTGACCCCGGAGCGAACCGAAAAGGGGTCAGTCTTCCAGCCGTTCACCATCACCGAGCTGTGGATGTCGAGATACATGAGGTTAACCATACGACAGAACCACTCACCCACACCAAGTTGGCGGAGGGCTTTCGCCATGAAATCGTGAGAGACACGATCGAAGGCCTTCTCCTGATCCAGACTGACCAGGGCCGCATGTGCACGGCGGTCTCCGATGTAGTGCAATGTGTCTCTCACCAGGGCTAAGCTGTCCGCGATCCTCCGACCAGGAATGGCGCAGGTTTGGTCCGGGTGGATGACGCTGCCGATGACTGCCTTCAACCTCGTCGACATCACCTTGGCCAGGATCTTGTAGTCCACGTTGAGGAGCGAGATGGGACGCCAATTCTTCAGGTCGCATCTTTCCCCCTTCTGCTTGTACAAGATCGTGATCAAGCCTTCCCGCAACGACGGCGGCATCGTCCCCGCCACCACCATCTCCTCGTAGAGATCTTTCAGATCCGAGCAGATCAGGTCCCCCAGAGCTACGTATAGCTCGGCGGGGAGACCGTCGCTACCCGGAGTCCTTCCGACCTTAAAGGATTTAGCGGCAGCGAGGACTTCGGCCACCGTCAGAGGGGCGTTCAGAGCCTCAGCACCTGCAGGATCAAGAGGATTCGTGATACCTGACAGGAACTCTTGCGCTGCATCTTCGTCGGTGGGTTTCGGGGAGTAGAGGTCGCGGTAGTAGTCGCGGACGACGCCCATCACTTCCTTCTTCCCCCTTCTCATGTTGCCGTCTCCATCCCTCATCTCTGTGACGGGCGTGTGGCCTGAGTGGACCTTTCTGAAAAAGAAAGAGTTACATTTCTCACCCTTCTCCAGATGCTCCACCTTGGAACGGAAGATGATCTGCCGCGATTCCTCCTCAAAGTGCCCCTTGAGACCCTTCTTGGCGTCCTCCAGCATATCCCTGACGTCCCAGCCACAGCGCTCGAGGTCCTGAAGGGAACGCAGCTCGCGCTGCATCTCCCTCAGGTCCCCCTTGCGCCGGGCCGCCTGCTGGCGGCCTCTCGCCTGGAAGAAACAACGGATATTGACTTCAACATATTCCCACCAATCCGACAACCTGCTAAAGGAAAATTTGTCGTTACGAAGGCACACGTAAACATCTCTAATCTCCTCCAACAACACCAGTAACTGGTGCTCTACTCAAGGAGAGATGTCACTGTCCATAACCTACTCATTGCCTCCCACAAAGCCAGCCAGTACACTTTGCTCTGCACTGATGAGGGACAAAAATCCTAAAACAGCGCTGTATGCAGATAAATGAAACTGGCTTGGCTAAATCCCTTTGCTGTCTCAAGACTCGGTGAGTCAAAAGCAAACTGAGGATCTGTTACATCCAACAGAGGGCGCATGAGCTCCCAGCTCCTTTCCCATGATCACTAGACTCTGGCACTCACTGCCCAATATTAGCATGGCTCATTTGCTTTTGCTGTTGCTGCAGATCCATGTTCCCTCTGTTAGATGCTGGTGCATGCACACTAGAGTTGAGACAGAGTTGCTGGAGTTGTAGAATATTATAGCATTGTGGCTGAGGAGAGGTCTTTGCTTTCACTGTAGAGGATCGATTGAATGAAGCAGTGTCTTCATATATTGGGAGATATTGTTGATGTAGGACTGTGGTTTTAGGTTGAGGTCAGACCATATCCACGTATAGGTATCACAATCTGAATAATTGTCCATTCACTCTTGAAAATGACTAGATTAGTTGTCAAATGGCAGAGTACTGCTCGACCCTTTTTCAGTGGCAAAAATAATGAAGCCACCCTGAAGGATCTGTTGGAATCCATACCCAGCAAGCTCTCTGTACTTTCATGTATTGAAGTCTCCCATATGTTATCAGGTATCAGGTTTTTATACAGTTGTAGGAATAATATGTATTATATAGCATAATAGGATGACTGAGAACCAGTATTTGCAACATTGAACATTACCACCTGCTTGACTTGCAAGCTTGGAGTCAGTTTTTATTGAATACATTACTAGTTATACTGAATATTTCCCCACAATTATTTATATCAATCTCCTTAGATGCTCCTGCTCTTTTAACATCCTGACTGTAGATAGTTTTAGTGTGCCTGGTTCCAGTTAATACTTTCCTTTCATGTTGAATGAATTGTACCCCAAACATAATATGACTGCCCTGAATGTAAATGAAGGACTGGCATCCATGTGCTTCCATGTTTCTGACGTATTTTGTTCTGAATTACACCTACAACATTAAAGTGTATCAACTCTAATTTAAAATAAACTTCCCATGTGTCTCGCCAGAACAAGGGAAGTAAAAATTAGGGCATAATAAGAAATATAAAATGTATTATAATCACCTTTTAAAATTGTACATCATAACCCAATCTACTGCTCCATAGTTATAGAAAGGTTACAATGGGGATGTTCAATGTCAGCTATGCAGTATTGGAGAATTTAGCTTCTTCTTTATACAGTTTAGTATGCTTGTTTTTCAACTTAATGATGAGTTTATGTAAATATATTAAAAAAATATTATTGCCACAAGGGAATTGCATTCTGATATATATATCTAATTCCATGGGCAAGGACGTAAACCAAAAGAACTCTCAGCAGTTTTAAAGAAACAAAAACCTGCGTGGCTTTAAATTTGTTTTGTTAAAATAAATCTGGTAAAGTCATAGAATTTTATCTGATGTTAATGGAAATTCCATAATATGTTTTCGCATGCAGATTGAAGTGCTCCAGGAGTCATAATTAGTGCAACGTTGGCAAGGGAAGCAAATGCTCAGGGTCTTTAGGGACCTAAAGGAGCAATAATGCATACAATTTACTATTAGATGGATCTCAGTGATGCAGTTCTTCTTTAGCTAGTTCCAATTATCAGAGTGTAAATTAAAGTTTGAATGACAGTAAAGGAAAGAGAAAGTATCGTAGTTATCATGTTGATAAATTAGACTTCTATAAAACATTTGTACTTATTTGCCTCATTTGTATTCAATTAGAACTTGATTTTTTTTTTTTGTATTCACTTAACACAGATTGCTATTTTATACTCATATTTTCCTTTAACCTGCTTATATAAAATTATAAACCTAAAGGGGTATTCCTTCTCCAGAACCATATTTAAATTTGTAGCTTAAGCTAACTGAAGTGTTTTACTTAATACTTTGCTTTATCTATCTTGCTCTGTTTGTCAGATATTGCTCATTATGCCTGCTTAGTGTTTACAGTCTAGGTTTCAGACTACCTCTGCTATCTAGATGTAGTTGCCGGGTTTGTAATGCCAGTCCTTGCTCTTGGCCGCCTTTATTCTCCTCTCTTTGCTGTGATTGATAAAGACTTTTGTCAGCTCTTCAAAGTGTATTTAGCTGCTGAGCCCTGATAAGGACTAGAGTTGTGCCTTGACTAGTGCCTCTGTTATCTCTATATGTAAATTCGGATAATACCTTGTGCAATTTAGTTTCGGGAGCATGCTGCTGGCCTGCGCTGTTCATCACACAGGCCTGCCCACCAACTTGTCACTAAAATCAGGAAGTGGATAGGAGAGGAAACGGGAGCAGGCTAAAACTTGAGATTGGAAAACCCCTTTTATTGCTTCTGGCTTCATGCACACATCTGTTTCAGTTTTTATATCACTGCTAATTGGATCAGAATATCCATTTTGAATGTCCAAGTTTTGTCCGTTTTTCCATAGATCTTTGTTCTGTTTCTTTTTTAACGAATCCCATAAATCAGTGAGCAAAGTCCTCAGTTAAAACAAGTCTTCAATGAAAAACGAGCAAAAATAGGACGTGCGCTATAAAAATGGGGTAAAAAAAAAAATAAAAAAAAGGTGGTGTTCATTGCCTTGACTGGGTCAGTGTTCCGTCCATGAACATGATAATGGATTTGTGCATGAGCCCTTAGGCCTCATGCACACGACCGAATATGCTGTCTGATGCGTGTCTGAGTTTGCAGCAAAATGACTCAGACTTCACTTCCAGTGTCATCAGAGTGCATTCTGTGATGTACTTGCCTCCATGGGGGCTTCTGAGGAATTTTATTCCAATGACATTCCGATATTCATCAGAATGGAATGGACCATCAGACTTCCCCTCAGAGGGGTATTGGCCTGTGCACTCGATTGTATGCATTAGGCCTCAGACTATCAAACATTTTTAAGTGGATCTCCCTACATAGACATTTTTGGTTTATAAAATGTAACACTTCGTTTGACACCTGATGCTGCCCAGGGATATATTATATGGGTTTACGCTGAGAAGCCGAATGGCATAGGTATCTATGCTGTTAAGGTAACTTTTGTCTTATTATTGCAAACATGTAAAAACATATAGCTAGAAGAAATAGTAGGGCTGGTTTTATTTAGAAAATTGTCAGAAACATTTCAGAAATTACACAGCCTTCATAATTATGTAGTTCAGACAGGGCTTCATATTTTTCATTGTACTATACGCATAAGACAGCGCAGTCCCATAATGGCCAATATTAATCCTCTTAGACTGCCTCTCTTTAACCCCTTAATGAAACATGACGTACTATTACGTCATGATGTTGCTAAGGTGACTTGGGTCCTCTGCTGGTGTATGTTTACAGGATGCCAGAGGTATTTTACTTTAAAGAATTTTGAAGCTACCCCCTTTTTTTGGCAAACTTTTACACAACATAGTCAAGTAAAGGCTTATTTTAATGTATTAAAGTTATGATTGATAGGGTTCTGATGTCGACTGAATACAGGATGTATCCCCAAAGTACAGGAGCTCATCAGGCTAAAAAAGGCAGTCCTTGAGAAAATGAAGATATGACTACCTAATATTACAGTTGCACACGTGTTGTCTTGCTTTTATGTGTGAACGAATGTTTAATAGTAAATCTGGAAAGTGTAAAAATGTATTTCATTCATTCCTTGTCCACACATACAGATAAAACATCAAATCCTTCTTCTCCAAAACCATATAATTATAGCTTCCTTAAATTTTTAGATATATTTTTGATATTGATATCTTAAATAGCTGCTCAAAAGCAGTTTTCAGAAATACCACACACAAAAAGTGCAGTTTCTTTAAAGGGATACATATACAGCAACTTGTTCTACTGAATCTGAAATGAAAAATGAAGGACCTTTGTAAATAGTCGTCTTGATTAAAGATCTACTGGTTTGTGTCTTCAGCTCCTATGTTTCATAGTAATAGAAAAGATACAAAAACTGTGGTCATTGTTTACATGTGTCACTTTTTTCTTGCTACCAAAAAATAACAGACAGATGGAAAGGAATATGAAAACAGGATCAGACTACACATGCAATTTTGTAGTCTATTGCCATGGAGACAAATAGCTACATAGAATCAATAGACTCAAAATGGTAGAAAATTGTTAATCAAGATCTGTTGAAAAGTTTCTTTAATTTTTAACTTTCAATGCATTTAGGCAATAATAAAAACATGATTGGTATGAAGGAAGAAGGTGTACAGCTACTAGAAAAGGAATAGGGTGTAATACTGTAGTGTTTAAAAACCAGTCAGAACTCTTTGGGAACCAAATTGACATTTTAATGGCCTGGCAAAAAACAAGTTCTATAGACAAAAATACTTCCTTAAAATAGGTACCTGATGTCTCCTTCTATAGATTTTAGTTATACAAAGTTACACAATCTGAGTGTAGAACTTTATGTTTTGTGTATAAAGATTTATTATTTTACAGCACAATTAAAATGTATCATTATTTTTAAAGCACCATTAATTCCAAATTGACAAAGAGGCAGCAGGAGAGGGTTGAGGCTACTAATATAGCTGTATAGCAGGTTAATGTAAATTTGTAACCTTTCCTGAAGAGGTAGCTTATCGTTGTGCTTTAAGAGGTTTGAATGGTGGGAGACAGGCTAATGTGTCCTGGTAGCAAATTCTAAAGTATGGGAGGACCAGAGATTCCATGTGGGATAAAAAAAAACGTTAAGTGAGATACAGTTAAAGGAAGATGATTAATTTAGTTTTTTTTTCTGTTAAGATTTAGAAAGCTGGAGGGTAAAAGGAGGAGAAGATAGTTTGTGGACACTATGGAAGATAGGTACTGTAATATCACAGTCATACAGGTATCTGTTTAAATCATATTGCAAATGATACATTGCATATGACCACAACCTAAATGTGAATGTCGTCATCTCAGAAGTGGTATTGCAATGCATGGTATTTTATGAGCAGTTTTAGGCCAACAGTGTAAATGAAAAAGAGTAGAGGTTCCAGGACAGATGGACAGTACCACAAATAAGGTGAAAATAGGAGGTGGTGTGTTAGTGGAAAACACTATATCCCACTAGTACAGACACAGCGGCGGGAAGTGAGAGCAGAGAAGAAGTTAATCATGACTTTAATGTGAAGAGACTTTTTATCGGAAAAAAATATTTTTCATTTTCATGTCCCAGTGCTACATCCCTGATAAATTCATTAAAGGGATTCGATCATTAAAAAATCAATTTCTAACTAAAAGGATGTCGGAATAGCCTTTAGAAAGGCTATTTTTCTTCTACCTTTATTTTTCAGGTCCGCGCTGCCGTTTTTGAATTTTGTCTTCTTTCTTCGTTATGCAAATTAGTCTTCAGAAAGCACAGGGAGCGACAAAACATGTGCAGTTGGGTGTTCCAACAGACATTTTGCGGTGGTCTCGTGTAAGAAGAGGAGTGAAGAGGAGGAGACGCGTCAGGAGCAGAAGAGAGAGGCGGCGCTGGAAACCTATGACGAGCCAGTGCTTTGAGCACAGGGGGAACGCCCCCTGTGCTTTCTGAAGACTAATTTGAATAACGAAGAAAGAAGACAAAACTCAAAAATGGCGGCGTGGACCTGAAAAATAAAGGTAGGAGAAGAATATCCTTTCTAAAGGCTATTCCGACGTACTTTTAGTTAAAAATTTATTTTTTAATGATAGAATCACTTTAAGAGGTGTTGTTTGCAAAATGGGGTCACTTTTTGGGTTTTCCACTTTACTGGTACTTTAGTAGCTCTGCAACTGAGACATAGCTATCCAAAAACAATTCCAGAAAAATCTGCCCTCTAAAAGCCAAATAACACACTTTCCAGTCCAAGCCCCTCTATGTACCCATACAGAATTCTTTACGACCACATATTTGATATCGCTGTGTTCAAGAGTAATTGTGTAACAAACTATGCGTGGATGTTCTCCTTTAATGCCTTATGAAAAAAATAGTTTGGGGCTAACACGCTTTATTGGAGAAAAAAAAAGCCATTATTCATTTTTATGGACCTAATTGTAGAAATGAAAAAGAACAGTTGCTAGTAATTGGTGATAGGGTGGAGAGAGAGGTTGGGGCTACTCTATACACTGGAGCACACCATCAGTGCTCCAGGAACTGCAGTTGTAACTGCATTTTTGATAAATATTTATAGCAGCTTAGACCAACTGATAAGTTTATTAGCATTGGCTCCTGATGAACCTGATATAGATAACACAGGGGAAACGCGTAGAGCAAGTTTATTTTCTATTTTTGAGTTAGTTGACCACAAGCCATACCACTTGGGGGCATGAAGGACTGACAGGAGACTGGGGCAGTCCGATTAGCCTGGAGATTAGTTGGTGGAACTTGAGTCACTAATGGAAATGGTAGCTGTATATCCCTGGAGTCAACATAGGGGATATCAGTAATGGCTGCAATATAAGGATTTATTGAGTATAAGGGTCAGAATATCATAGTTTCCCTTATGGTTATAATATTTTAATGACAGGAAATGAAGTTACTGTGACCTGTACCTAGATTACTGGCATATGTACATACTACAGACTAGGGTTGTGGAGGTATATCATGGCTGTGCAGGAGTCTAGTCAGTGAGGCTTTACAAATTATGTGTGTGGGGTCCAGGTGTTTGGGTTTTCCTAGCACTAAGAGCAACTGACAAAATACTGACCTGTTGTATGATGCAGCCGTGATACTATAACCTTAGTCTAAGGGTGGTGAAAGTATCTTATTACACCCTAGGTCCAGTGGAAAGTTGGAGAGTGTGAATACTGTCTAACATTTAAATCCTGAATAAACTTTGAATAGGCAGGCACAGACCACATTGATCTGTCTTTCAGTAGATTAGTGGACGTCCTTTGTGCAATTTTTATTTTAAAATATTAAAAGTTAAGTTTTATCGTTTGAAACCATTTATTTTCTGTGAGATATGAAGTAATAGGGAATGGTGTAGAACCCGCTGTGAGATTGTGCAAACTTAAATATTATAGTAATCTTGAGGAAGAAGTGAGATGAGTTTTGGTTATGCACAGGTCCTGAGATACGATTTTGGAGAGAGTAGGGTGGTAAGCTTTTCATCAATAATTTATACTGAAGCTGGTTATAGGGGATAAGCACTGAGTTGATATGTAGAGAGTTTGCGTTGTTTGGTTAGGCCCTATTAGACAGGACGATTTAGCAGTCAGTTGGGAACGTTCATCATCGATAGTTGGTCTGTGTAATAGAGCTGACAGTTACCTGATGAACGAGCTGTCTAATAAGGTCAATGCTTATTAAGGACAATTAAAGTATATGCCGACGGAACATTTGCTTTATCAATCATTCCACTTGCATGTCCTCTGCATCAGCCTGTGTAATCAGACTGGTGCAGAACTTATAGAAAATGTATTTGTCTAATACCACCTTAAAGATGTTTAGCCACGACATCTTTGGGAGTCTGACCACTCAGGTCCCACTGATCAGGAAAATGGTCAACTTTTGCCCCCCTATTCTGAATGGAGTGTTGGTTGGGGCAGCATCCCTAACACTCTGTTCATTTGAATTGAAGCATTGGAGATAGCCAAGTGCTGTATTTTGGCTATCTCCAGCGTCCACATTCAAATGAATGGAGTGGTAAGCACACTGCCCAACTATTTCTTCATTCAGAGTGGGGGATCCTATTCTCCTGATCTGCAAGTTATCCCCTTTTAAAGGGGTTTTCCCATCTCTCAGTTTCAGCAGCTTTGCCTGCTGTCTCTTTTTCTCACTTCCTGTATTCTTCATCAAACAGTCAAAGCTGCCTCCCCCCAGCTTGCTGAACAGGACACTATGAAGTATCACAATATAGGCTTTGCCACACCTCCCTGCCAGGGTGCCCTCTCCTCTTACTGCCTGAGGTGGGGGATGAACAACTCATCCTTATCTGGGAAAGAAGAATCCTTTTCTTTATCTTGGAGAAGTGTGTGTCTCTGCTGGCTCTGGAGGTCAGACCAGGGTCACTACATTCCTTCCTCTCTCTGTCCAACCAAAACGTCATAAAACAATAAAACCATAAAACAAAATATGATTGTGCACAGCCAGAGAAAAGCAATTTCCCCTCTGACCTCCTCCCCCTTGTATACACACAAACCACTGAGGTAAAGTGATAACACAAACATAAACACAACATTCACTAAAAGTGTAAATATATGAATAAGTAAGTACACATACACTAATACATACACAATGTTACATAGCTTCTGTCATCACATTTACCATGAGATATTATTTATTAGGATTACTAGAAATCTAATATAAATGCAGATCAAATAATATATGCACCGTAAATGTATATTACATTACAAAGGTTTGGAGAGAAATACAAACATACTGCAGGGAAGAAGGGACTCAGTGTTATCTTTGTGTTTACATAGACAGATAACAGACAGAGCTTTATCAGCATACTGCAATGAACTGAACTGATTGTCCTGCAAGCATAGCTCTAGATAACAGTAAGAGCACTTTGTTCCCTTTGCGGACTGTGCCTGAGACGGAAAGTCCCTTAATATAGTTTAAGTATGTCAGAACATAAATTAGGATCTAGTAACAAGAGGAAACAAGGGAGAAGATAGGGAAAAAAGGAGTGGCGGTTGGGTTCATCACCTCCGTCAGAAAAGTGTAATCCCAATACAGCAGGTAGCCACTAGATGGAAAGCAGGAGCTGAATCAGAGATGGAGTTCTATGTTCCACCCATTGGGACCAAACTATCTTGCTTTGAACCTTACTTTTCTGTACTTGGTAATTAAGTATTCTAAAATATTTTTAAATATAATTATGTTACATGGAGTTCATCTTATAGATACATTAATTAATCCATTTTAACCATGGTAACTTTGCATCAGATTTTAACAGTAGCAAAGTTAATTTGTTTCTAAAGATTAGTGCTAGATAGCTAAGTGTAGTGGGAGTTCATCGAAAGGAACATTAACTGAAACAGCATGTTGGAAAAATGTTGTGTCAGGGGAATGCATGGAAAATAAGATTTTGAATAATGATGGCAGGAATCAAATGGAGTTGAACTAAAGCCAAAGGATGTCTGTAGGTGTCAAAATTAAAGAATTATTAAAGAGCGGAAAGCTAACTGCAATTAATACAATTGTGAAAAGAAGAAGATATTCCATGGGAGCAGGATAGTTTAATTCTAGGATTTGCGCATTTTTGGGCTTCCCTGTGGCACCGACTTTATTCATTTTTTTTTTTTTTTTTTTTTTTTTTATCGTGTTCACTGAAGTTGAACTTACTAAAAAAAAAAAAAAATAATAAAAAACATTCACTGCTGTTTAGAAGTTATTCTCAAACATTTTTTTCTTGAGTAGCACAGCAATGCAATTTCCCTGTGGCATCTGTACACCATAAACCCCTCATTTCTAATAGGGAAATAAGTTCAATAACGGGTAGAAACCTTCAGAGTTATTTGATGCTCTAGGTTAATGCGGTCTCTGTTGTTTCAATTAAATATATAGCTAGCCCATGTATGTATTTGATGAATATGGATTTTGCTCTCTGGACCACATGTGCTTTTGTATGATTAATTTTCTACTTCTATAAACAAAGCAGTAATAGATATAATTTAGACAGATCAAAGATATGTTTTGATCGGTGTCAACTTTTATCAAGTAAGATCGGTGCATCGTCCTATAGCCTGAGCCACTTCCTAACATGTATACAGATTTTTGCCTATTTATGTGTATTGAATAAATTTCAATGAATTTCATGCGATTGAAGCATCTTAAAAGGAGTGTGTACTGTGCTTCTATGTCCTATGCACAAAAAACATGGAGAATGCTCAGGAGCTCTTGAGGAAGGTACAAAAATGTCTAACATACAATTATGTTATATGTTGGATGACCCTTTTGGGATTCACCTGGCGGTTTAGCTTGGACCGAACACGTCCGAACCAAACTGCCATTATAATATATTTAATATATTAATGGCAGGAATGTTTCAGAGCATTATCTACTTAAAATAAAGGACACAAAATATGAATACACTGGTGATATATGACTAGCATGTGGTCAACACTTATATTGGTTGACAGATTCTAATATGAATGAAAACACTGGACAAATGCAAAGATATTGATATTTTGACTCCTGTCTGCTGAACTTAAAAACTTGGTTTTATGTTTTGCCTCTTTCATTCTTAGAGTTTCATGTACTATGTCCTGACCTCTAACTTAGTTACATAAAAACTGGTTACTTGGAGATTATTCTGCTTCAATTATTCATTCTACTTTCCAATGTCTGGATGAGGGAAGGGCCACTGCGGATAGGAAAATCAGGGGAGGTGCTTATGGGTGAGTCACATTGAGTATGCTTCCCAGAAGATAATAAATTCATTACACCTACTCAGTGTTGCAGATGATAAACAAATATTTTAAATATGCAAAGAGGGCAGACCATGTTTTATGTTTTCCTTCATAGTACTGTGCAGTGCTGACCGAACAGTATCAAAGCATGCAAGGACATAAACGATTTGTAATTTTTGAAATGAAAATTGTTCTAGAATTGTTACAAGCATTGTCAATCTAGTCTTTAACTGTGTTTTTTCGCATAAAGAAATTTGTAACTCTAAAAAAATTATAATGTTGTGTATTTTATTGAGGTAATTTTTTTGTAGGATCTCTTTCTCTTGGTTTACAAATTTATATTCAGCGCCGTAGAATTAATGTAGGTGAACGGCAGAATTAAGTAGAAAAGCATTTACCAATTATCATCTAGTTTAGGTCTGCGAGATATTGTATTATTAAAAAATAAAATCTAAATTTGTCTTTGTGGCTATGGATGATCCTTCATTTTTATATTTATTTCTGCACTATTTCTTTTTTTGCTAAAACAAGCTAAAAAAAAAAATGTTTGAGTTGGTGCCAGAAGCAGTATACCTATATACAGTACTTGATGCAGACTTCCTCCTCTTGCCACTGGCTATGATTGACTACAGTGAAGGAACGGAACGGTTAATCTTAGCAAGCAGGTGACTGAAGGAGAAGCATGTCTGCCCACTTATTCTGAGAATGGGGGGGGCGCTTTACCCCTGTTGTGAATGTAGCAGTGGATGCTGAATGCTCCATTCACTTCAGTGGGAGTACTGGAAATATCTAGAGTGCAAAACTTTGCTATAACTGGCAGTCCCCTTGAAGTGAATGGACTGGGTGCACTTCTTCATGCATCCACCACTACATTCACAATGGGGATAAAACACCGACATTCTTGGGATTGGCAGGGATCTCAGCAGTTGGATAGGGGATAAAATATTTTTGTGATGTAACCCCTTTAGTTTAGTTTCAAAGGTATTTATTGAGTGACAGAAGAAAAGAACAAGCATAACAGTATAGGCATACAGAAAAAAAAAGATTTGCTAGTGATACAAAGAACTGTTATAAATATAGCACATTGATCATAAACTGAAAAACCTATAAAACATAACAATAAAAAGAATAATTAACTATGTCAATAAAAATGTTTACAGTGAACTAACTCGAAGAAAAATTAGCGTGGATCGCTACCTTATTGGGGGATCAGAGTTGCGATCTGCACAGTCAGGGGCTACAATTGAAAGTAGTATATCATACCTTTTAGATATTTGATCTATTAATTCCGGAGGACCATATCTTACCAAAATCGGTTTGGGAATCAGTTAACACATCTAAAAACTTCCAAGATTACGAGGTTTGGTCTCCTCCACTTGGCAGCTAGATGGAATAACCCCTTTAATTTATAAGCGAAATGCATTAAAATTATATTGTTTATGACCTTTGCCAATCACTGTAGATTAAAAAGATATACAGTGCCTTGCGAAAGTATACGGCCCCCTTGAACTTTTCAACCTTTTGCCACATTTCAGGCTTCAAACCTAAGGATATAAAATTTTAATTTGTGGGACACAATTGTGAAGTGGAACGAAATTTATTGGTTATTTTAAACTTTTCTAAAAAATAAAAAACTGGGGCGTGCAATATTATTCGGCACCTTTACTTTCAGTGCAGCAAACTCACTCCAGAAGTTCAGTGAGGATCTCTGAATGATCCAATGTTGTCCTAAATGACTGATGATGATAAATATAATCCACCTGTGTGTAATCAAGTCTCCGTATAAATGCACCTGCTCTGTGATAGTCTCAGGGTTCTGTTTAAAGCACAGAGAGCATCATGAAGATCAAGGAACACACCAGGCAGGTCCGTGATACTGCTGTGGAGAAGTTTAAAGCCGGATTTGGATACAAAAAGATTTCCCAAACTTTAAACATCCCAAGGAGCACTGTGTAAGTGATCATATTGAAATGGAAGGAGTATCAGACCACTGCAAATCTATCAAGACCCGGCCGTCCCTCTAAACTTTCATCTCAAACAAGGAGAAGACTGTTCAGAGATGCAGCCAAGAGGCCCATGATCTCTCTGGATGAACTGCAGAGATCTACAGCTGAGGTGGGAGAGTCTGTCCATAGGACAACAATCAGTCGTACACTGCACAAATCTGGCCTTTATGGAAGAGTGGCAAGAAGAAAGCCATTTCTCAAAGATATCCATAAAAAGTCTCATTTAAAGTTTGCCACAAGCCACCTGGGAGACACACCAAGCATGTGGAAGAAGGTGCTCTGGTCAGATGAAACCAAAATCCAACTTTTTGGCCACAATGCAAAACGATATGTTTGGCGTAAAAGCAACACAGCTCATCACCCTGAACACACCATCCCCACTGTCAAACATGGTGGTGGCAGCATCATGGTTTGGGCCTGCTTTTCTTCAGCAGGGACAGGGAAGATGGTTAAAATTGATGGGAGGATGGATGGAGCTTGATGGGAGGATGGATGGAGCCAAATACAGGACCATTCTGGAAGAAAACCTGTTGGAGTCTGCAAAAGACCTGAGACTGGGACGGAGATTTATCTTCCAACAAGACAATGATCCCAAACATAAAGCAAAATCTACAATGGAATGGTTCACAAATAAACGTATCCAGGTGTTAGAATAGCCAAGTCAAAGTCCAGACCTGAATCCAATCGAGAATCTGTGTAAAGAGCTGAAAACTGCTGTTCACAAACGCTCTCCATCCAACCTCACTGAGCTCCAGCTGTTTTCCAAGGAAGAATGGGCAAGAATTTCAGTCTCTCGATGTGCAAAACTGATATAGACATACCCCAAGCGACTTGCAGCTGTAATCGCAGCAAAAGGTGGCGCTACAAAGTATTAACTTAAGGGGGCCGAATAATATTGCACGCCCCACTTTTCAGTTTTTTATTTTTTACAAAAGTTTAAAATATCCAATAAATTTCGTTCCACTTCACGATTGTGTCCCACTTGTTGTTGATTCTTCACCAAAAAATGTAAATTTTAGATCCTTGTGTTTGAAGCCTGAAATGTGGCAAAAGGTTGAAAAGTTCAAGGGGGCCGAATACTTTCGCAAGGCACTGTATATGTATATATAGTACCTGTTGGTACGGGGATACGAAATATGTCTGCTATACAGTCCCTGACAGAAGTTCTGTCGCTTATCCATGTTGTGGAATCAAAAGCTTATAACCTGACTTTAAATTCATCCATTGGTTTTAGAAATGACTCATATGAAAGCTGAAACCCTCCCAAATGATTTTTTGGTTAAGAAAATAAATTGGCTTCACTGCTAAAATTTTGATCATTTAATGAACACAGGTCAGATTTTGGCAAGACAAAAGTTTTGTCGCACACATAAAGTAATGTGAAAATCAAACCAATAATTCTGTTCAAAAACAAAGATATGTTTCATAACATTGGTGAATGAAGTTGTGGTGCTATTAGAGCCATATTTAATATTTTGTGTGACTTTCATGAGCTTGAAGGACTGCATCCATGCGTTTCAACAATGATTCATACAATTTATTGATGAAGTCATCAGGAATAGCAAAGAATGCAGTCTTACATGCCTCCCAGAGTTCATCAAGATTCTTTGGTTTTGTCTACCAAGCTTCCTCTTTCATCCTACCCCAAACATGCTCAATGATGTTCATGTCTGGTGACTGGGCTGGCCAGTCCTGGAGCACCTTGATCTTCTTTGCCTTGAGGAACTTTAATGTAGAGATGGATGTATGAGATGGAGCACCATCCTGCTGCAAAATTTGACCCCTTTTATGATTGGGAATGTAAGAGAAAGCTAATACTTCTTGATATTTTAGGCTATTGATATTGCCTTCCACCTTGCAAATGTTTCGCACACCCCTATACTGAATGTAACCCCAGACCATGATCTTTCCACCACCAAACTTAACTGTTTTCTGGGTGTATCTTGGATCCATACTGGCTCCAGTAGGTCTTCTGCAGTATTTGCGGTGGCTGTGGTGTAATTCAACTGAAGGTTCATCTGAGAAATCCACGTTCTGCCACTTTTCCAGCGTCCATCCGTTTAGCAGGCTGTGGGCCTTGGCAAATGCCACACATTTTTTTAATTGCCTTTTGTTTAGTGCTGGCTTCTGGGCACTGATTCGAACATGGAGGCCATTTCGAGACAGAATCCTACAAACTGTTCTAGTTGACACAGGGACTTGAGGTGACCAGGCCTGTTGGAGCTCTGCTGCAGTGGAAGAGGGGCTGGCTTTTGATTTTCTAACCAACAAACGTTCCTCCTGAGCAGTTGTCTTGTGGGGTCTGCCGGACCTGGGATTGTCAAAAACATCTCCAGTCTGTTCAAATCTTTTTTTAATTCTTTGTACTTGACACAGAGACACATTAACGGTGCCAGCCACCTCTGCAGTGAATCTGGTCTTCAGCCTCTTGATAATCAAGGCTTTGGTGGCAGGGTTGATTTTTGGCATGTTGTCAGAGGTGAAGTTGCAGTTCAAGTGAAGGTCTGGGGTGCTGGAGTTCTTTTTATACACACCCACTAATTAACCGATCAATTAGTGAGCACAGCTGAGGCTTTAAACTAGGATTGGGTGCATTATATGACAAGGCGACAAAACTTTTGTCTTGCCAAAATCTGACCTTTCTGTGTTCATTAAATGATGAATATTTCAGCAGTGAAGCCAATTTATTTTCTTAACCAAAAAATCATTTGGGAGGGTTTCAGCTTTCATATGAGTCATTTCTAAAACCAATGGATGAATTTAAAGTCAGGTTATAAGCTTTTGATTCCACAACATGGATAAGCGACAGAACTTCTGTCAGGGACTGTATATGATCTCATGATAATTATTTTTCAGTGAAGCTTAAGTTTCTATATATTAACGTTTTTTAGACCCATTAGGGGACTTTCAGTTTTGATCCTTTTAAGAATAATAACATTGATAAATTTAGAAAGAGGAAAACCTTAGACAAACATTAGAGCAGCCAGTAGCTCACTGCTAGGCTAATTCACACAAATGTTATTTATGTCAGTAAGATATTCATGTTTACAATGGACTGCACACTGACCTATAGTAGTACATGCTGTAATTCATGCTGGATCCGCATTGAAAAAATTGCTGCATGTGCTATTTTAGTCTGTATAACAGGCAGCATGAACAGTTGTCTCCATTGGTCTCTAAGTTCGTTTTCTCTGCAGACACAAGAACTTATGAAATGTATTCAGAAGGAGGGTTAGTATTAGAGAGCGCGACTGCAGAATTATTTAGAATAGAAAATATGGTAGGCTTTCGAAAGAGATGTTTCTTTAGGATCTGTGAATTTGTGAGTTAATCTGATTGTCTGGGGTAGTGTATTCCAGAGAAGTGGCGAGGTTCTGATAATGGAGGATGTTAGTCATATTTCATTGGCCGAACAGAGTGCACAGGTTTGGATAAGAGGTGTAATTTTATGGAGAGCTTTGTGGATGAAGGTGATAACTTTATATTTTAAATGATTAAAGAGTTGTCAAAGATCATATATAGTTATTCAATATGAGAACAGTGAGGGCCCAACACCTGGCACACCACTGATCAGCCATTTTGAGGAAAATAAAGCCAAAAGCAGATGGCTCCTTACACTGTGTAGTATCTGCTCTGCACTATGTTAGCTAAGGATTTTCCATCAGTGACTGATCTCATACAATCCCTTTCACTCAGAGGCGTAGCTAGGGGTTCAGCACAGGGGGAGCGAACATGTCCAAGTGGGCCCCCAACTTGGACTTGTTCGTATACCGATACTATCAGTATACGGTGAGCATATAGTGGTATATAGCGGCTCTACACAGGGCTCTGCAGACGATTTAGGTGAATACAGGGCAGTAGCATTTAGTGACTTACTGGTGACGTCTCTGACTAATCCTTCACATTTCCCGTCTCTTTCATCTGGACAGCCATGACCACTTCTTCCAGTCTCTGTAAAGTTTGCAACACAGACGTCTTTGGCTCCTCACTTTTCCAGGCACCTGACCCACATTGTCCTCACCTGCACACCCATCCTGCTCCTACCCCATTTATAAAATATATAATATAACCCCCTATGAATAATACCCCCAAGTGTATCTTTAAGTTAATAACTTCCCTGTGCACCCCCTTTAAATAGTGCCCCTTATTAATAATGCCCCAGATGTTTCCTAATTAAAAAGGAAAAAAAAAGGGGAAAAAAATTATTGGGGTTCCAATACCCCGGACCCCCAGGATCAGCTGTTTGAATGAACCATGGTACCTGTGTAAGCGCCATGACCCCTTCTCTGTTTACATAGTGTCATGCATCTCATAGTGGCCATGTAATGTAACTACAACCTCATCCTATACATGTCTATGTGACAAGGCTGGAATTACATCACACGATCACTATAAACAGACAGTGTGTGATATAAACAGGCGCCATAGCCCCTTCATACAGCAGATCAGTGGGGAATCACTTATCTCTTATTGATGTTTTATTCTGAGTATAGACCATCAATAAAAATGAGCTATAAAACTCCTTAAAGAGGACCTTTCATGTCCTCATGTATATGCTGTTTTACATACCGCTAGAAAGCCGACAGCACGCTGAATTCAGCGCACTGCTGGCTTTCCTGGTATGTGCCCCGGGGCTGGAGATATCGGCGGTCTTAGTTTCACGGTTTACTGTCAGAAGGGTGTTCCTGACAGTCTAGCTGCGCTGTGAGGAACGCCCTCCCTGACAGTTCTCGTTCATAGACTTGTACTGGGGGGGTGTTCCTTACAGCTCAGCGTCATCGCCGGGCAGTAAGGAACGCCCCCTCTGACAGTACAGGGCTGATTCCCCCTGACATAAATACTGCACCTCTAATGGCTCCTTATATTAATGACCACCCCCTTCTGTTCATAATGCCTCCTAATATAAATGATGCCCCCTAATGGCCCCTTATATAAATAACCTCTCCCTTGTATTAATAATACCTCCTAATGACCCTTATATAAATGACCCCCCCCATCGTCATGATGCCCCCTAATGAATCCTCCCTTTATAGTTATATTTCCCCCTCCTAACCACCCCTTATACTATTAATATACCCACAACTAAGCTAAAAAAACAAAAACAAAAGTCGTACTCACCTGCGATGATGATGAATGGAGCCGCCGCCGCTTCCTCCCTATCCACGCACAGGACGTCTGTGTCTGAGCACGGGCGGTGCGTTGTTGTGATGTCATCGCGACGCCCGTGCTGAGAAGCAGACATCATCTGTGGTCTTGGCGTCTTGTAAACCGCAAGCCTGTATTGGCTTGCGGTTTACAATACTGTTAAGTTGCAGGTTACGTTTTAACTAGAAATAAAGGATGTATTAATGGTGGGCCCCCAAAAATTCAGTGGGCCCGGGGCAGCCGCCCCCTCTGCCCCCCCTGCTAGCTACGCCTCTGCTTTCACTATATGCAAAGTCTTCACTTGGCAGCATCATTGTTCTGGCAGTGTGCTCCCTACAGAGTCCTTTGTATGAGAAAAACCGCAGGACATGTAAGTTGCTGGCTCTACTGAAAGGATAGATGCAACTGTTCGGGCTACAGCATCACAGCGGGCCAGTAAGATTGTTGGATATGTTGGAGGCACCAGCGACTTCTAAACCATTTCTATCTCTCTCTTTAAAAGTTAGTGTGCAAGTTAATTGAATTTTCACAATTCTGTAGTCAAATGGAATCCTAAGCGGCACAAGTGGCAATTTAATCTAATAGGATTAATCATTTTATGAACGGCTGGTTTCACACAAACTTAAAACAAGCACTTTGTTGATTCTGGCTATTTAACCCTTCAGATTAACAGTTTAATCCCACGCTTTACGTTTTTTCCAGGAAGCATTGCCTGTAAGGTTCTAAATCAGCTGCATCCCTGCAAGGAGAAGGCCTAACAAGAGCTGCTGCAAATAATAATAATTTCATATTTACATTTTATCTTTAATCATCATTTCAAATGCTCAAAACTTGTCACTGAACCTATTTCAGTCTCTTGTGCAACCATATTTAGTAATTACTGGATGTCTTTCAGAAACCATTCTAAGAGGATATGCCAGTGTCTCTGCCTGCTATGATATCATAAGAAATGCGAACGGCAAACTCCTTGTCATCACCCAAATGGAGTCGCTACTTCAGTAATATTATCACACACATTGCTATGTTACCAGAGTACCCACCATCTTATGTCAGGATTAGCACCTCCCATGGGCAGGCACCTGAATTGTTTATACCTTCAGTCCCCAAAGCTCAATATTTAGGGTACTTTGTGACTCTGCTACAGCTCCACTTGTCACAACATCAACAACGTGAATTGTGATGCCACCGTCTGTTATGAGAGGATTACTCTTTGTGATGCCTTTGGCAACAACAGCTCTATTCCCCAGTGCTTAATATATGATTGGTACTCCTTGTGACCTCACCATGCACACGACTCCCCCATTGCTCTCCAATCCATCATTTAGTTCAAGTTTTTTTCTTGTTTTTTTTAACACATCTATAATGTCCCTCCAAACATAATGGTGCCAAACAAAACACTGCACAAGGACTGAAAAAGGGAAGGCAGGGGAAAAAAATGTTGGCCATATTTTCCTATTAGCCATATTTAACATTAACGTTTTTCGGGATTTGAAAATTTTTACAAATACCATTATTTTGGATCCTCTGGTGAACCAGAGCAACAGATTTTGTGGAAGTAGTGTGAACATAACTTTTAACAGGTAGAGAGAGTAAATGCATATACTCTATTGATTATGCATGTGTTCAACATTAAAGGGGTATTCCCATCTCATGGATCCTGAATTTACATAAGCTAGCAGTATATACAAGAGTTTTCCTAAATACATTGCTTTAGCAGTGCTGCTTTGTTTGCCTGATGTGTGATATTATTCCTTCCATTGTTTACACAGCGGTTCCTTGGTTCCTGTCCTGTAGACAAGTCAGAGAATGACTCTCTGCTCTGTGGTGGGCTGAGTTGTCTCTATGCTCTCCTGTGGTGGGGGCTGGGTTCTCTCTCTGCTCTGTGGTCAGAACAATCTGGTCAGCTAATTTTACTTTGATGATAAAGGATCGGACAGTGTTTTTCATTTCTCTATGTAAACACAAAGATAACATTTGAGTTTACTGCAAGTTCGTTCTCTCCTCTGTAGTATGCACCTTTTTTTCCTCTCCAAACATGTATAATGCAATATGCAGTTACTGTGCATATTATTTGGTCTGCATTTATATTAGATTGATAGTACTGTGGGTTCAGTGGTGAAAATCCTTGTGACAGTATCCTGTTAGATTTATGATATATTCTTAACAACATTTCCGTGTCCCAGGACAAGCAAGCATATTATTTATTTCACCAGTGTTGATCAGACATCATCTCCATAATGGTCAATGTTTTGGTTCCAAATGACCCAAGAATTTTAAGTGAGTTTATACAGGGGATATAATGCCCCTAACTTTTTTGGGCTACCGAAATAATTTCGCGCAAGTCCTTGTTTTCAATCTTCTTCTATTAAAAAAAAAAAAAAAAGTACTAGTTTTGTCAGATATACATCTGTCAAAAAGCAAAACCATTTAAAACATGTTATTGTTTATTCTTCAAATTGGAAAATTCTCACTAAAATAACGTAAGGGTTTTCTTATTTTGTTTCAGTCGTATTGATACAAATGTGAGCACACTGATCTCCAGTTTGGTAAGGACTTCAATCTCTCACAAAACCAATTCAACACAATATTACCACATGCTAACAAAACCATTGAAATGTTGCAATCCATACTGACCCACTGGGTCGATGCATGTAGACACAACTAGGTTATTTGGCTTATCACTTTGTGATAACTTATCATGAAGTCATGTTTTTAAAAAAACAAACAAAAAACTGCCGCTTATTTTGTGATACTTATCTGATACACTTGTTATCATAATATGTCCTTCATGAGATCACAATAGACCTCTATGGACATTCACACTTTATAATTTTTGTTTGTCAGTTTTGCACTGTGTTTTCGGTCTGCATAGGAGCCCTCTTCAGTGCCATTAATCCCGTGTTGGCGAACCTATGGCACGCATGCCAGAGAGGGCACGCAGAGCCCTCTCAGTTGGCACGCCCACCGTCGCCATGATTGCTCACTAACAGGGAATCCGGTACAGGATTTCCCGTTAGTGAGTGATCGCTTCTTTCAGCTATATGCAGGGCTGCTTTAACCATAGGGCCAACAGTGCACTTGCACCGGGCCCTATGGTACTGGGGCCCTCGCTGGGCATACCTCCCAATCATCCGGGATTCCGGGTCCTCTCCCGACGCAGATGAGTTAAATACAGTGATGAAGCAGGAGCCGTCCGCGGAGAGTCCCTGCTTCACCATTGTATATAAAGCACATCCTTGTGTGCTCCAGTCCCTCCAGTGCGATGTGATGACGTCACTCACATCGCGCTTGCAGTTCCCTGTACAGTCCGGAAGAAGAGACCTCACAGAGCGGCAGTGGAGCGAGGTGAGGTGAGTATCAGTGTTTTATTATGTTAAACTGGTGGCAGATGAATGGGGGACATCAAACTGGTGGCAGAAGAAGGGGGGACATCAAACTGGTGGCAGATGAAGGGGGGATCAAACTGGTGGCAGATGAAGGGGAGACATCAAACTGGATGCAGATGAAGGGGGGACATCAAACTGGTGGCAGATGAAGGGGGACCTTAAACTGGGGGAGATGGAGGCTGACATTAAACTGGGGGCAGCTGGAGAGGGATAATAAACTGGGTGCAAGTTGTAAGGGGGCATTAAACTGGGGGGCAACTGGAGGAGGACATTAAACCGTGGGGGTAGCTGGAGGGGGACATGTCTGCCTCTAGTTGCCCCCACCTTAATGTCCCCATCCAAGTAACCCCACAGTTTAATGTCCCCCTCCAGCTGCCCCAGTTTAATGTCCCGCTCTAGTTTCCCCCAGTTTAAACTGGGGCACTAGGAGAGGAGACTTCATACTGTGGGGCAATTGGAGGGGAGCATTATAAAATGGATGAGTATAGGTGGGGTCAACGTAGAAGTGGATGGATCTAAATTTGCTGCGGCATGCATAGCCTAATCACAGGGGTATTTTAAGTTTATAAGTTTAATATAAGTTTATTGGTGCTGTGACCCAGACATTTACCATCGTCTAGGTTGCAGCGCCAAAAGAGTTTCACCACTTATACAACACATGCACAAAGTCATCAATAAAGTTTACATTTGACCCTGTCCCTGTCCTGTCCATACTTTTATAGAGTAAAATACGCCGTCCACCTCTCTAGCGATATCCGTTACACACTAAAATAATAGCAATAACGATTATTACTAGAGTTGAACGTATAAAACATTTCTGACAGGCGGAAAAGTTCCATCAGTCACGTAACACATTGTCACCCATTGAATGTCACCATATAAAATCACAGTTTTTGGCAGCTTTCAGATGGGTATAATAGCAGGTGGTGATGGGGTGGGGCCCACTTATGAAACCTTTGCACTGGGACCAGCAATGTGTTTAAAATGGCTCTAGCTATACGTGCAAATGAGGACCGCGGCTTACACTAACTGCAGAGTGCAACCTCTGCCATGGCGCACGTCATCAGTGCCTGTGATCAGAAGAAGGAGGACGCTCTTCGTGGGACTGCAGCCATACTGGGTAAGTAGCATAAACTACTGTGTGTGGGGAGGCCACTGTGGAGCATATAATACTGTGGGGGGGGGGGCCTACTGTAGAGCATATACTACTGTGTGGGGGCCCACTGTGGAGCATATAATAATGTGTGGGGGCCCACTGTGGAGCATATAATACTGTGCAGGGGCCACTGTGGAGCGTATAATACTGTGCGGGAGCCACTGTGGGCATATAATACTGCATGGGGGCCACTCTGGAGCATATAATACTGTCTGGGGACCACTGTGGAGCGCATTGTACTGTGTGGGGGTCCTTCACTATTTATATCACACAGCATTTGTTTTATAGCAGACGTGATATTATTACAGGCTGTAATAACATTGCACGGTAACTATAAAACAGATCCTGGTTAATTTAAGGTTAAATTGCTGTGTTGGCACTTTGTGATAATTTAGTGGGTTTTGGGTTGCAGTTTGGGCACTCTGTCTCTAAAAAGTTCGCCATCACTGCATTAATCATTGGTAAATTTGCTCAGAGTTTGCTAAGGCCCAGCAGCTCTGCTATGCTGTGGGACACCTGACTGTTCATTGAGCACTATATAGGTGCAAAACTTGTCAGGCTGCCTTTGACAGATGCGCACGTGATCTGCTCCTGCTAGATTGCATAATTAGGGGCTTTTAACATGTGGCATAAAATTACAATTCTCTGTACATTTATGGTGCGTGGTCATAATTGGGTCAGTAGCATGATTCTAAGATGACCCATGATAAAATAATAACTTATTTTCTATGAATGCATTACTTCTCATTTTTCTTACTGTAATTGTTGACAAAAACTCAATGCTATAATCATTAGCGTAACTGGGTGAATGGAAGGCCGTATTCACATGGTCATTATTTTCTAGGCTTTGCTGTAATTTTGATGCTTTTTATTGCACTTTTGATTTTTTTTTTTTGATTGTAGCTAAACTTTCTAACAGGTTATGATTTTCTGGCAGAATTTGTGTCATTAAGAATATACTCTATTAACAGATTTTGTGTTGGAATACAGTTTTTGTCTTTTCTGTATTCTTTGCTTTGTTTCTGTCACTGACTTCTCACTGTAGTATGGGTCTACAGTAATAAAGCACTGAAACTGAATTCGGGGGCATTTTAAACCGTTATATCTTCGTCATTATAAAATATAGAAAATAGATATAACATTTATTAAAGGGGTTGTCCAGGCTTATTTTTTTATGGTCTATCTTCAGGATAGGCCATAAATATATGATCGATAGGGGACACCTGGCCCCCGCACTGATCTGCTATACAAAACCACTTATGGCGCTTGTCCTGAGGATAGGCCATAAAAAAAATAAATAAATAAGCCCGGACAACCCTTTAAAGTCTCAAATGCTGCCAGGGGGTCAAAAGTTGTTTTGAAAGTTTAGGTACGCCTTAAAACTGTATGATACTTGGATTTCTTTTCAGCTTCTTTTTGTATGATGAAGTCAACAATGTCAACATTGATTTAATTTATTTTCTATTGTAAACATGCTGTCTTTTTCTAATATTTGATGTACATTTAACAGAGACCTTGTGTTCCTACTGCAGAAACTAGCCATGCCCTTATTACTTATTGCGTAATAATTCAACCTTTTTGTGAGCCATTTGTGTTTTTAAAGCTTTTTATAGTGAGTCATCATGTATTCTGTGTTCATTCAACCAAGGAGACCTGTAATGTTTGTGATAGATCATGTACTGTGACAGTTTGATGTCATTTTATCAATAAATTTTCTCTCTAGTCTATTATTTGTTATGAATTGTCCAGTAAAAGCAAGAATGTATGAATCCTCAAAGAACTATTAGGCAAATAGATGATATTTGATCTATGATTTATATCCCATTTTAAAAACAACCATGAAAATATAAGAAATGTTCATATGGTGTATAAACCTGATTTAAAAGTGGTAGTTACAAGAGATTTCAAAAGTAACTTAACATTTATAGCAAACAATTTTTTGATTTATTTTTTTTTTTTTTCAAAAGAGAAGGGTTTTAATTAAAATATAACTGCACTGACAAAATTTGTTACAAAATATTTAAATGTGTTGCAAGCTTAAAAAAATATGTTTTTGTCTCATAAATTGTATAAATAACATCCAAAGTTCATTGTTACTTAGATTTTCTGTGGGGTCGGAGGATACATATTATTTTGGCATAACCACTTTAAAGGTCTGAACATAGACCTACACGTTAACCATCTATATGTGACACTAAAAGAGGCAGTTTAACCAAATTCACTATCTATAGGATAGTGGATAAACTGTTGATTGGTGGGGGTCTCAGTGGTCACACCCCCACCGATCATGATAACAGGAAGTGTTTTACCCCCTTTGTGAATACAGTTGCAGGATCTGTACTTTGACGCTCCAATTAATGTGAATAGGAGCGGGGTCCTGAGTTTGGCCCTTCTACAGAGATTTGGCTGATTTCCTTCACAGTGAGGGTAAAACACCACCCATTATCAGGATGGGTCTCAGGATGGGTGGGGTCTCAGCGGTTACACCCTCACCAACAAGCAATTTACTCTCTATCCATAGGATAGGTAATATTGTTCATGGTGTAATGCATTTGAAACATACCTCCAATTATAAAGTAACTTTTCATAAACAAATAGTGCAAATGAAGGCGAGAAATTTTGCAGTAGATTTTATTAAAGAAAAATACTTCTATCTCCATTTATGAAGCTGTTCTCACTGAATCTAATATCACAAATAGATTGTGTGTATAGAGAGGAGACGGAATGTCAGCCTAGTAGATGGATCAAGATACAGCTACCAATAAAAGTCTATGGAGGGGGGAACGGGAGTGTGAATGTAGGCATGAAGCAGCAGTGCATGTGTCTTTGCCTGCCTCTCTCCCTTCAGTAGCCTACTCCTCTCTCAAAATCCTTTTATATTTATGGTAATTCGATCTTTGAGGCTAATGGTTTCCTGTCTTAATATGGATTCTAGTAGTGATATAAGATTGAGCAAACACTCAAGGAGGTAGACAGGAGGGAAAAAAGCATTTTTTTTTCTTTAATGTATGGAGCTGTGTAATTAACCCCTTCCCGCCGGAGGATTTTTTTCGATTTTCGTTTTTGACTCTCCGCCCTCCTTCTTCCAAACCACATAACTTTTTTTTTATTTTTCTGTTTTCAGAGCCATATGAGGGCTTAATGTTTGCAAGACAAATTGTTCTTCATGATGCTACCATTTATTATTCTCTATAATGTACTGGGAAGCTGGAAAAAAATTCTGAATGGGGTGGATTTGAAGAAAAAGTGCATTTATGTGACTTTCTTATGGGTTTTGTTTTTACGGCGTTCTCTCTGCAGCCAAAATGACATGTCATCTGTATTCCATATTTCGGTACGATTCCAGGGATATCAAACTTTTATATGGTTTTATTTACATTTTATCTCCTTAACAAAAATCTAAAACGGCAAAAAAAAAAATTTTTTTCTAAAAGTCGCCATATTCTGACACCAGGTGTACTTTTTAGTTATACCATTTTGGGGAATTGCTATTGCTTTGATCTTTTCTTATTCAAATTTTTATCAGTGGTGAAACTGAAAAAACAACGGTTTGGCATTTTTTTTCCTGCTACAGCGTTTACTGTACGGAAAAAATATTTTTATTGATTTGTAGACCAGGTGTTTTCAGACACAGGGATACCTAATGTGTGTGTGTTTCACAGTATTTAAGTACTTTTATATGTGTATTAGGGAAAGGGGGTTGATTTTAACATTTTTATTATTATTATTATTATGCATTGCAATGCATTACAAAATAACGTCACTTCTATTGCAAGCTGCATAGAGCTGCCTGCAATAGAAACTAATGACAGACAGGCCTGGGAGCCTTAACAAGGGTCCTGGCTGTCATAGTAAGCTTGAGGCAACGGCGATCCCCGGCAAAATGGCAGCGCACAGGTTGGCACTAATTGTGGGCATTAGCGCCGGGTGTCTGCTGTATATTACACCAGAAACCCGGCCGCCATATTTAAATACCTGACATTGTCGGGAAGGGGTTAAAAAGCAGTGGTTTATTCAATTCAGTGTTTTTTTCCCACTATGACATTCACAGTGTGGGATAAATATTTTTATGTTTATAGCTCAGAAATTTTCTAATGTGGCGAATCCAAATGTGTGTTTATCCTTCTTTTTTTTTTTTTTTTTTTTTTTTACATTTGTATTTTTAGCCCTCCCCCCCAGGGAACTTGAGCCATACACGGTCTGATCACAGCTACAATATGCTGTAAAGAGAAGGCAAGAGCATAGGTCACTCGGGGTGGTATGGGGCCCCACAACACCATAATTGCGATCTGGGAAAGCCTGGTTCCCCAACCGCTCTACACATTGTCTGCCCAGGGCAGGTGATTAAAAATAACAAACACTTATACTCTCCTCTTCTGGTCTTCCGACAATCCCCAGCATCCTCTTCGGGGCTCTTCTGCCCTAGACATCACTGCTGGGGCATGTGATTGGGCCCCAGCAGTCATGTGGGGTGCTCCAGTGTAATGAAGTCAGCGTGCCCCACATGACCACTGAGGCCCAATCATAGGCCCCAGCAGTGATGTCTGGGGCATGTAACCTCAGTCGCAGGAAAAAAAGGACCAAGGAGGATGCTGAAGAGAGCCGGATGGAGCAAGGTTGCCCATGAGATGTGAGGTAAGGTGAGTATAAGTGTTTGTTATTTTCCATCACCTCCCCTGAGCCTCTGATTACATGCACCTCAGACCCCAGTGTATAATCATAGCACCAGGCGTATTATACTGTGTGGGGGCCACTGTGGAGCATATTATGTAGTGTTTGGGGCCACTGTGGAGCATATTACATTGTGTGGGGGCCACTGTGGGGCATATTACACTGTGTGGGGCCACTGTGGAGGATATTATATTGTCTGGGGGCTATGCGGTGCTGGCATGTTAGGAAAACCTGTGGCTCCTGTACGTGCCTCCATCATGTGACTGGTGTGTCCTACATTAACATAGGCAAATTCCACTGCAGAACCTGTCAATGTGTCCCTGCACCTGTTGCAAAACTACAATCCCATTATACTTGAACAGGTTGGGATGATGGGAGCTGTAGTTTGGCAACAGCTGCAGAGCCACACAGGTTGTGCAAAACGGCTGTCCCCATACAAGAGTGTTGCACAACCTGTGGCTTTCCAGCAACAGATCTCTGCCATAACAGTGTCAGCAGCAGATCCTCCCCCCCCCCATACATTTCTTTCCTATTTTCCTCCTCCAAAACCTAGGTGTGTCTTATAGTCCGAAAAATACAGTACTCTCTAGCCTTACCCCAACAAAAAAAATGCTCCTTTAATATTATTCTGACAACCTTATATTTCTTTCTTTCTCCTATTCCCCCCCCCCCTTCATAGAGCCCATTGTGAACTTATCTGCTTTTGTAGGGAGTGCAGACAAAATGAATCAAATAATAAGTAAAGAGAGGAGAACTGCTTAAAGAAACAGGAACTTTTCTTTAGTGAAGCTTATTGTAAAGTTTGTTCCCTCTACCTGCACTATTGATTTATGACAAAAATAAATAAAGGTTCACTTACACTTTAAGTGTCAGGTACAATCAGCTACTTCTGTAAGGGAAATGTATTATTACATGATGGCCATTCAGATGAATCACTGTCCCTCTTGTACATCAGTACTGCAAACCCCCTACGATTACCGCATACCCTAAGAGAATGTATAGACAACTTCTTTAATCAAATATGTGGAAAAACTGTTCTACACTATTCATTTATCTACCCGGTTTAAAAAAAAAATTGTGCTAGATGTTATGCAGCTAGACATTAATTTCTACTGTTTCATGTGTACTCATGTTTTTTATAAGCCTTATCAGTTTGGCTTCAAAATTTCCAGCAGTGGCTATTTTTCTTGCAACATTTGCTGTGACCTGTACTACCAAGGCTGTATGATCTGATTTGTTTCAGAAGGTTCTTTTTTGTCTTTTTTTTGCATTTTGATGGATGGATCTGTCAATGTTTTATGTATTATTTTAGGTATTGTAGACGTAAAAGAATTGTCAAGTAATAAAGGAGCAGTGAAAACAACATATAGCTTATGGACTAGATGTTTTAACAATCCCATTTTTATTTTCATGTTTTGCTGGTGTTATATGTATTTTTCTTGTATATTGTCTGTTTTAATTATACTGGGCATACTTAGAGAAATGCCTAAAAATGTTCCTTTCTTCATTTACTGGAAATAAAAACTAGATGATATTATATGAGAGCTTCCACACCCTCCAGGCGATGAAGAATATCTAGGGTACTGATTATTTTCAGCTTTTTTTGGCCTACAGGGAATTTCATAAAAAATTGGTTTGTGTCCTACATAGAAATAACACTCACTAATGGCATTACTCATAATTTCAAAGTCTATCATAGAAACCTATAACTTATTCAGTCTCTTTCTTTTTCCTTCTGAAATTTACTGTTTCCGTGTTCTATACAGTAGTTAACATTACATAGTGTGAAACCATATTTTTTAGAAAATGGATACCAAGCTATACTTACTGAGTATTAGAGTACAAAACTGATACAATAGCATCTTTAATGGAGCTAATTTGAATAACCAATAAGGATAAAATTATAAGAAAATTATAAAATTATAGTAATAACCATAGAGGTATCAGTGACAAGTATAATAGTTCTAAAAGTTATAAAGTAGGAAACATATGCAAGGCATAACTAAGATATTTGGATATTTGAGAGGGAATAAAGAAAGCAAAGAAGAGGGTAACAATACAGGGTGATTCAAAAAGGATGGCGCAAAAGCAGTGGCCTGTAGTTAAAGTAACATCTCTGGTAAATGACCAGTGAATGAAAATGGAAGCAAAACTGGTTTAGTAGACCATCACAACCAAGCACAGCACAGCTTTTATTTTTCAAGAGCAAATTTGAAATATATCTGAGGATATGCTGGGAAGAGTCTGGACAAAACTGGACTAGGCATCTACCCTGTCGCCAGTGGAAATCGCATCAAATATTTGTAGTCTAGAGATAAAACTTGGATGTATACTGTATTTTTCATGTTAATAAATTTAATAAATTTGTTTATATTCTCTTTGTTATGAATACTGAAGCTATAATTTTGTACCATTATTTTGTAATCCCCCTATATAACATCTGCATGGTATAAACTTGGCCTTTAGGGTTTTTTTCAGAATCATAGACTTTGCTTATATCCCATTTGTAAAATAAACAGCGCCTTCGTAAAGAAACCATCTACTGTAAGCTATCATAACACACCACGCAAATTAGTTGTTCATACCTTGTTTCTACTAGTATTGTCCTCTAGTAGTTCTTTCTTTAGCTGGTCACACTTTCCCAGTTCCATGCTACTGTCTCTGTATTATTTACCACCTTATTTGTGTCTGTACAATGGATGTTGCATTAGGTGATACTTAGAAAGCTAATAACATAAATAAAGGGAAATATTATTATTAAATATTATTACCCGTTACTGAATTTTGTACATTTGACTCATATTTTTTTTTTTTTTTTTCTGATAATATTCCTGCAATTAATATCCCTGCGATCATTTTATAAAACAAGTAAGCTGCATAAAATCTCTTAAGGACTATTACTGTAGGTGCGCGTATGAAAACTCTTCTGTTTTTTAAGGTTTCCGTTGTTCTATTAAATTCTTTAATTTGTGAGTAGCAGTTTTTTGTTCTCAAGTATGATTTGCCCTCAATTCAGTGGTTCTCGTCTCATAGTAGAGCACTGTACGTTAACAATTATGTTTCCGAATTATGTGTCAGAAGAAACAGAGAATGTTTGCTCATGACTTGTATAATGGAGCCATTTGCTGCAGTCCATTTTCTTTTAGCTGATTGCGCATTGCCCAGTTGCTTTGAAGATCCTAGCAGATAAAAGAAAACATAAAAGGAAAAAACACTTCAAGACAGCATCCTTTCTTTGATGCTGACCTAGTTTGCAGTGTTTCAAAAGCATTCATCTGAAAAGAGATACATATCTGATTCATCATAGATCTGGAAAAGAAATGAGTTGCTCTTGACGGTAACACAGATGAGTGCATCCAGACATCTGGACATCTGACCATCAAACATTTTGAACTCAGCAGCCCTTCCTAGTTTTACTTCTGCCATTGTATGACATTATTCCTGTGGGCATACTTAAACATGTTAAAATAAATGAATACTTTTGGTTTATATACCTGTCTGTAACCATATAAAACAGTATCAATTCGTATTTTTTTCTGGTGTTCTGAAATAGCACTTAACGTAATGTGTCTAGTGGAACAAATGGCTGTATTGTTGATTCCATATTAACTATACTCATAGAAAGGCCTATTCCATAAGATAGGAGAAATCCTTTTGTGTGACACTGCAATATCCAAATGAAACTAAAACATATTGTTAGCAAATGGATGGGTCCTTTTTATATATTCCATTTACCAGAAATCTGTATTCATATAAAGCTTTTTGAGTATGGCTACAGTCTATTTTTTTCATAAGAACAAATGAAAAATAACTAATCTTATTAACTCTTAGGAACCGCTAAAAGAGTAAAATAAATGTTGCTACAACATACTGGGGCAAACTTAGGCTAAGTTCGTTGGAGACTCCGCCACAAAAACTGCCTAAAATTGTCGAAGAGAAATCCTGCACAGAGGATTTTTTGCTCTGCTGGTTTAAGGTTGAAAATGGCGGACACCCAACGGACCTTGGCTGACCCTATAATGCCCATGTGTAACCACTGTCTTAACGGTCTGGGCCAGCGTAGATGTGAACCTAGTCTAATAATTCCAGTCTTCAGAACTGAATCACCAGTGAAAGGTGCACCTCATTTATGATGAGGTGCATGCCTTTTCACAAATGATGCATACCCTACTCTGGCCCATACACCTGGAAGGAAATCTGTGCTGGTGTAGATTTCCAGTATTATTTACGTCAGATCTCTGGCATAAATAAATACTATATCTTCATCCCCTTTACACATCCCCTTATCAGGAAAGAAAACTGGTGTACAAGGCATAATAAATCTGCCATTCTCTTTAAAATCCATTAGGATATGCAGGAGTTTCTGGATAGGGATTTCCGGGAATGAGACCTATCATGGGGGGAGTTCCCCCACACAATATAATTCCCCCATAGTGTCCCACACACAGCATAAATCTTTCCTTAATGAACCTACACAGTATATTGTCCTATAACCGCCCCCACACAGTAAACTGTCCTCAGGTCCCACACTCAAGCCCACACAGAATAATGGGCCCTGGGGAGTGAGCAGTGAGTATGATTCTCAGTAACCTTCGCTTCTTCTCTGGTCCTACTGCCTATGTCAGGGTGGTGACGGTACACAGAAGGAGCAGTGAATACTGAGAATTGTACTCACCTCTCACTCCCAGGGCACCCCATTGGTAACCAGTGAATGCTTCTATCAATACTGATGGAAGCGCTCATTGGTTATCAGGCCACCATGCCTCTAAATCATCATCCAGCCAGGGTCAGCGGCAGGGCGATTATAACTGTGAAACTTCCATCTTGTGCATGCTCTTGGGACATTGTGAGTAGCATAATTCATTTGAATTGTGGGGAAATTGCCAAAGGATTTTTTTTTTTTTTGTAGGTTTCTGTATATTGTGCTGAGTATATATTTTGTATGTGTAATATAGTTAAAAAGGAGAAACTTTGGCAATGAAACTCAGACACTGCCTCCAGTAAGCTGAAACCAGTACTCAAGGCTTAGTTGGCAATAGTTAAGTGAACTTTCTGGAAAAATAATAAAATAGTAAATGAATAGTAAAATGGATCTGCAAGGGTAATTGAGAACTGCACAGTATGCTCCTCATGCTGATCTCGTAGATACTTGTACAGTACTTGCCTGATCATGACCAGGTTATCAGCTGTAACAGATAGTAACTGCCTTGATGTCAAATATCACAGAAAAATGATTTCTGCATTTTAACCCTTTGTATATCATGATCAATGCTAATTGTAGCATACAAAGAGAGAGCTAGGTGGACTCTCTTTTGATTACATCACAGGAAACACTTGTCATACCATTAAATCCCATATCTTTCATGGGTGAACAGCTCTGGGTCCATTGAAGAGCCCCTTGGCTATCTAACCACATTACCTGATATTTGGGCATGCTCAAAGGGATTTTCCTATCTAGGAGTTCCACATGCTCTCCTGTTTCCTCTTCTGTTTCCTCTTCCCCCACTTCCACTTATCTGGGCTCAGCAGCTAAAAGCTTTTCGCGTGGATGATAGACTTTGTCACAAGACGAGCCAGTCTATGGAGCGGGTGAGAAGGAAATATGAGAGAAAAGCAGAGACAAAGGTGAATATAGGGTGCTGCAGATAACATTTGTTTTCTCAACCCAAGTTCTTTATTCACATGAGAACTGATCAGTGGCTTCTATATAATGTCCTATATGGTGCTGATGCTGTTTCTGAGTGAGATAGAGAGAGGGATCAAAATTTCCTGGATCAGCATGCAAAATAAAGCCAAGCAAAGGCTGCACAAGGGAACAGTGAATGTTTAGCACTGCTGTGGATGTATTTGCAGATAATTTTTGGAAGCTGGATAACACCTTAATTAAACTGTAAAGAGGTGAAACATCGAGAGAAGTGAGAAATAGCTGTGTGGAGGGCACTTGCCTGTTAGGGTAATCTCCAACAGGGCAGTCTCGACCTACTACCTCAGGGATAACTGACAATTTCAAACTGCTAAATAATGCAGAATCCTATAAAGGCCAGAAATATTGTTACTCTTCATGTACACACAAAGCAGCTTATCCTGACAAGTCATCCAAAAGGTTAGGTACACTTTAAGCCCACTAATGAAATTAATACATATATATAAACTTAAAAGAGCTACAGTGGATCCATCATAGAAAGTAATGCTATGTTCACACCTATCGGTTTTCCGTTCGGGGGGTCCGCTTGGGGACCACATGAACGGAAACCTAATCTGATTAAAAAAGCGGTTACCCGCAGACCCAATAGACTATAATGGGGTCTGCCCGGTTTCCGCCCGAAAAATGTGTAGAGAAAAGTCCTGCAAGCAAGCTATCTGCATTTTTTTAAGCAGAATGATGGATGCCATGCCCGAATGGTCAATGAGTGCAGGTGTGAATCCAGCCTAACCCACCCTCCATTAATAGTACATACGGTCTCGTTTATTTCTACACTATTATTATAACTTCACAATCCAGCCATGTTATCAGTTAAGAGTGACAACCCCCCTTAAAAAAAAAAAAAAAAAAAAAAAAAAAATCTGCTAAACACCAGTATAAATAAACTTGATGTAGCTGTAGAATTGTGCATTGGAGCATTGTAATGTTGGTATTTTAATATACAGGCATTTATTAAAAGTACAGAAGTAAAGAGCACCATTTAAGACTATTATATCATTTTATATGTTTATGTAAATGTTACATGCAAATCACATGACTAGCAAAATATCTGTAGGGATATTTCTAGAAAATATTGTATGCAGGAGGTTATGATCTTGTCAGAAAGTTGTGTATGTCTGATTAGAAAGTATTTCTTCCAGTTACGTAGGGGATTTAATTACATAAAGTTTGTCATTTCAGAGTTGTACTTAGAGTAAATTCATATTTACAGTTGAGTGTTTTCCTTTTCTTATTTAATCAACCATATGTTTGTAATATACTATTTATCTTAATTTGTAGTTAAGTTTTCAAATACAGATGTATCTTTGTATGAGAGAGAACTACTTTGAATAGGCCCAGTTTTTAAAGGTTTTGTTCTGGGACTGCTATTTTTTAATTTTTTTTTTTTACTTATTTTTTTAGTGATATAAAAGGATTAATTCCAGTATTGGGACACACATTGAGTGTTTGGGCATCCACTTTGCAAATGAGGTTGTGTTTGTAGGTCATAGACTATATAACAAGATGCAATGTCAATAAGTTGCTTCTAAGGCTAGCCGAATACTACTTATTATTATTATTATTATTATTATTATTATTATTATTATTTATATAGCACTATTAATTCCATGGTGCTGTACATTTGAGGGTTTACATACAGTACACAAAATATACAAAACAAATACAATACAAACAGTGATCACTGGCACAGTACGATAGAGGGCCCTGCGTGCAAAGGTTTATAATCTATGAGGGAACAGGGATAGAGACAGAAGGTGAGGGGAGAGGCTGTTCAGATGGTGATGTGGTGACAGTAGTGTTATTGGAGGTTGTAGGCCTTCCTGAATAGGTGAGTCTTCAGGGCCTTCTTGACGCTTGTGATTGTGGGGGTCAGTCTTATGTGTCTTGGTAATGAGTTCCAAAGTATGGGGGATGCATGGGAGAAGTCTTGGAGACGGTTGTGTGAAGAGCGGATAAGAGCAGAGTGGGGTAGGAGGTCTTTGGTGGATCGGAGGTTGAGTGTGGGCAGGTAGCGGGAGATTAGATCAGAGATATATGGAGAGGACAGGTTGTGGATGGCTTTGTATGTCTGCGTTAGCATTTTGAACACTCTTCACTGTGCGACGGGTAGCTAGTGAAGGGATTGGCAGAGGGGAGTGGCTGATGAACGGGGGGAGAGGTGTATTAAGCGAGCAGAACAGCTTAAGGTGGACTGGAGGGGAGTGAGAGTATTAGCTGGGAGGCCATGGAGAAGGGTGTTACAGTAATCTAAGCGGGTGATTATGAGGGCTTGGACTAGCATCTTTGTAGTTTCAGGGGTGAGGAAGGAGAGGATTCGATGGATGTTGTTGAGTTGGAGGCGGCAGGAGGTGTTGATGGTTTGGATGTGCGACTTGGATAGGTCAGAGTCCAAGGTTATCCCAAGGCACCGGACCCGTGGGACTGGGGTAAGTGTGGTTCTATTAACTCTGATAGATGGGCCAGGTAGAGGGGCCATGCGAGGTGGGGCGAAGATGATGAACTCAGTTTTCTCCATGTTGAGTTTGAGAAAGTGGGAAGAGAGAAAGCAGGCTACGGCTGCTAGACACTTTGTCATTCTGGACAACAGGGAGGTAATGTCTGGTCCAGAGAAATATATTTGAGTGTCATCAGCATAGCAATGGTATTGAAAACCATGAGATTCTATGCGTTGGCTGAGGGTGTAGAGGGAGAACAAGAGGGGTCCTAGGATGGAGCCTTGGGGGACACCTACTGAAACAGGGCGTGGCGAGGAGGTGGTGTACGAGTGGCAGACATTGAATGTGCGGTTGGTAAGGTATGAGGAGATCCAGGAAAGGGTCAGATCTGTAATGCCAATGGATGAGAGCGTTTCTAGCAAGAGTGAATGGTCGACTGTGTCAAAGGCAGAGGAGGACAGAGTAATGACACTTGGCTTTGTCAGTTAGTAGGTTGTTTGTGACTTTGGTTAGGGCAGCTTCTGTGGAGTGATGGGGTCTGAAGCCTGACTGTAGTCTGTCAAAGAGTAAGTTGGATGAGAGATAGGAGGATAGTTCGGAGTGGACGTGTTGTTTTAGCAATTTAGAGGCGTACGGGAGCAGTGAGATGGGGTGATAATTGGCTGGAGAGGACGGATTGAGGGACAGTTTCTTAAGTATAGGTGTGATGGTAGCATGTTTGAAGGCGGAAGGGAAAAATCCATTGGTTAGGGATAGGTTGAAGAGATGGGTTAGGGCAGGAGTAAAGACTTCAGTGAGAAAACTGAAAATCTGTTCCATTCATTTAAATGTGGTTGATTTTTTATTTTTTTTTTTTTAAATTAATGGAATAGATTATCAGTCATAGAAATGTCTGCAGTATGTGAAGGCACCCTAAAGGTTAAATATTTTTGAGAAGAGTCTTTTAAGGGGGGTATAATTAACATTAAATAATTGCTGAAAATTTGTTCCATGTAATATCCCATCAGAAATCAAAGGGTCCCTCCATCAGAGAAAGAGAGAGGTTCAGTTGCCAGAGGTAAAAAGTCTGCTTCACCATAAGAACTGTGAATCTGGGGAATAGTCTACCTCAGGAGCTGACAAAAGCTAAGAGCTTCAAAAATGATTTCCTTGATCAAAACAACAGTAATCCCTCTAACTGTATAGAAGTCTTTTTTTAATGTTGATCCAGTCTGATCACCACTCACAATCAGGAGGTATTGTAAATTTGGCTCATGCCATGCGGGGAGAGGTTTACCTTCTTATGGATCAATGGTGGATAGAAATTTTTTAAGCCATGTCCCTTTCCCTCCTCTACATCCTCTCCCATCCCTTGCTTGACTTGTATGGACATACAGTACAGACCAAAAGTTTGGACACACCTTCTCATTCCAAGAGTTTTCTGTATTTTCGTGACTATAAAAATTGTAGATTCACACTGAAGGCATCAAAACTATGAATTAACACATGTGGAATTATATACTTAATAAAAAAGTGTGAAACAACTGAAAATATGTCTTATATTCTAGGTTCTTCAAAGTAGCCACCTTTTGCTTTGATTACTGCTTTGCACACTCTTGGCATTCTCTTGATGAGCTTCAAGAGGTAGTCACCTGAAATGGTTTTCACTTCACAGGTGTGCCCTGTCAGGTTTAATAAGTGGGATTTCTTGCCTTATAAATGGGGTTGGGACCATCAGTTGTGTTGTTCAGAAGTCAGGTGGATACACAGCTGATAGTCCTACTGAATGGAGTGTTAGAATTTGTATTATGGCAAGAAAAAAAGCAGCTAAGTAAAGAAAAACGAATGGCCATCATTACTTTAAGAAATGAAGGTCAGTCAGTCAGTCTGAAAAATTGGGAAAACTTTGAAAGTGTCCCCAAGTGCAGTGGCCAAACCATCAAGTGCTACAAAGAAACTGGCTCACATGAGGACCGCTCCAGGAAAGGAAGACCAAGAGTCACCTCTGCTGCGGAGGATAAGTTCATCCGAGTCACCAGCCTCAGAAATCGCAGGTTAACAGCAGCTCACATTAGAGCACAGGTCAATGCCACACAGAGTTCTAGCAGCAGACACATCTCTACAACAACTGTTAAGAGGAGACTGTGTGCAGCAGGCCTTCATGGTAAAATAGCTGCTAGGAAACCACTGCTATGGACAGGCAACAAGCAGAAGAGACTTGTTTGGGCTAAAGAACACAAGGAATGGACATTAGACCTGTGGAAATCTGTGCTTTGGTCTGATGAGTCCAAATTTGAGATCTTTGGTTCCAACCACCGTGTCTTTGTGCGACGCAGAAAAGGTGAATGAATGGACTCTACATGCCTGGTTCCCACCGTGAAGCATGGAGGAGGAGGTGTGATGGTGTGGAGGTGCTTTGCTGGTGACACTGTTGGGGATTTATTCAAAATTGAAGGAATTCTGAACCAGCATGGTTACCACAGCATCTTGCAGCGGCATGCTATTCCATCCGGTTTGCGTTTAGTTGGACCATCATTTATTTTTCAACAGGACAATGACCCCAAACACACCTCCAGTCTGTGTAAGGACTATTTGACCAAGAAGTAGAGTGATGGGGTGCTACGCCAGATGACCTGGCCTCCACAGTCACCAGACCTGAACCCAATCGAAATGGTTTGGGGTGAGCTGGACCGCAGAGTGAAGGCAAAAGGGCCAACAAGTGCTAAGCATCTCTGGGAACTCCTTCAAGACTGTTGGAAGACCATTTCAGGTGACTACCTCTTGAAGCTCATCAAGAGAATGCCAAGAGTGTGCAAAGCAGTAATCAAAGCAAAAGGTGGCTACTTTGAAGAACCTAGAATATAAGACACATTTTCAGTTGTTTCACACTTTTTTGTTAAGTATATAATTCCACATGTGTTAATTCATAGTTTTGATGCCTTCAGTGTGAATCTACAATTTTTATAGTCATGAAAATACAGAAAACTCTTGGAATGAGAAGGTGTGTCCAAACTTTTGGTCTGTACTGTATGTCTTTTTCTCAACCATACTATATGACTTATGTCATGTTACTTTGTAAGGCACACTTTTAGGTTTCTAGTTAAAGACCTAGGTTCCCATTTAAAGATCATCTTTGGGAGTATTAGACTATTCAGAGAATGACCTTCACGTGGCTGTACTAAAATCTATGCAGTTCTATAGACCTATTGAGTGCCTGTTTTTTAAAGGACTGTGTAAGCAGTCCGTCAAAAATTAGGACATGTCCTATTTTAGTCCATTCTCAAAGATAATTTAATAGGCTCAAGTTTGAGGGATCCATGAAATTGGATGCCACACCAATGTAAATCAGCTGTGAATCATGTCAGTTTTTTTACGGTTGATTAATATCATGTTGTGTGAATAAGTCCTAACCTATACAAGGATAGTTTTACACACTGCATTTTTGTACAGATGCCACTATAGTTTTTGATACATTTTTTGAGCCAGAGTCAGAGGTGGATCTAGTAGGAAGACGTATAAATCCTTCCTTTTATATGTGCCATTCCTTTTGTATCCACCTCTGGATTTGCTAAAAAAAAGCTGCATCAGAAAGTGTACTGGCATCTTTTCAAAAATTGCTGTGTATGAAACCACCATGAAAAAGTCTGTGATGGCATTTTGTGAAGAGCAATATAGGACACAATAAAGGCACATTTTTACTATACAGTTGTTTATACTATGTTTGCAGTGTACAGGAGTAAAACAAATGCTGCAAAAATATGATGTTGCTCTATTGTGAAAAAACAAACAAACAAAAAAAACAGAAAAGACATGCCTACACACAAATCTAGCCTTTGTACCTTAATAGCTTATGTGCCAAAGGTGTTTGGGGCTGCTCCAGTGTGATTGACAGAGGTCTTCTGTCCTGTTATACTTTTGATGGCAACTGAATATTACTGGGAAATATTAGCATTTCCCAGGAATGTATTTATACCTGTGTATGTAAGAGTGGGTCTGTCTCTGGCTTTTAGTTACATTATTGGAGCAGCAAAACAGACACATAAACAGGGACTGGTATATTATGACGGACACAAATGGCCCCTTGGCACACCCCATTTACTGTAATGGGTCTCTTTGGATTTTTGTAATGATGTCCTTTGCTGGTTAAAATATTGCTTGTTATTATTTTTGATGAACTTTGATCTAATGCTCTTGACACAGGTGTGAACATAACCTAAATGGTGGTTTTCAATGCTGGAATGGAAATGTATACCTAGGTGCATCTTGTGTAGGTTATAATGATGACAGTGCTGCAGGTTTTTGAAGCAGTATAAAAGAAGCCTTAAAATGTTGTTTGCACAGATTTAAGATATTTCCAGTAACTGGACAATTTAAAGGCTTTCTAATCCAGGAATATGATTTCGCTAAGTGTAAGATAAAAGGGATTTCCTTGTATATTTATCAAATAGTACAAAATGTGTTTTTCCTGTCAATATTTCTGTGCTGCATCCTGTATCTGTCAAACTAACTTAACAGGTTGAGACTCAGTGTTTGCTAATAAACATGGTCTGATAGGTAGTAGGCATAGCTTTCCTCTAGCTGCCAATATTGTTGATATTTCTCTTGAATCACATATGTTTTTTTTTTCTGAAAATGGTTGTACATGACCTAGCTTTATGAATTTGCACACTTTACCTATTACACTGTCTTCTCTGTATATTTTAGCTGAAGAAGAAGAAGTGGAAAATGTCGATGTTTCCAGTCTGCCCGAAGAGGTG
The DNA here is from genome assembly GCA_947044405.1 of Leptodactylus fallax. Classification (NCBI taxonomy): domain Eukaryota; kingdom Metazoa; phylum Chordata; class Amphibia; order Anura; family Leptodactylidae; genus Leptodactylus; species Leptodactylus fallax. The sequence goes on from CAMRHE010000001.1 coordinate 16,638,411, forward strand.
CTGCGGAACATTGAAGCTGACAGTTACTGGTGCATGAGCAAGTTACTTGATGGCATTCAGGTAAATTGATTCCCCCTGTCCTCGTGCATTCTCTATAACTGATTTATTTCATGAATTTGAGCTACTGCTGGGACTTTGAGGAAAAAAAACTGCAAGCTGAGAAATAAGTACATAGGGGAAAACCAGCCCCGTTGAGGAAATCTGTCTACATTTTATCATTACTGCTGGCGTATAAAGTGACAAATGCGTTCACTTACAAAACCTACCTGAACTGTGTAACACAGGGCTGGGGATCATACCCCTGGGATATTGTTTTCAGTCTCAAGGTATTAGTAAAGATGGCAGTCAGTAGCAGTGCATCAGATTGCTTGTTTGAGGTAATTTTAAGGTTAAGTTTTGGAGTATCTATCCCTTGAGAAAACTCACCTGACTTCACAGCAAAGTAGCGTATGCTTATGCTTAAACTGTCAGTATTCCTCAAGCTGTTTGTCCATTTTTTTTTTTTTTTGAGTGTTTAATTTATGCACATTTGCAACCATTTTCTGTATAATGCATCTAAAAAACAAGAAGCAACTTTACAAAATTGACTTGATAAAAAGATATTCCACTGTATTTGTATTCCTTTACTGCTAGATGTATATGAGGAGTTTGTACCATCATGTGCTGCACTTCACCTCATAATGATTTATTTTTTTTTAATTCCTCAATTTTAGTGTATATAACTCTGATACAGATCTATTTTGCCTAGGGGGAGGCTTTTTCATGGATCAACAAATAAACTCTGTGTGTAATCTCTAGTCTTGCAGTATTACATTATCCATACACCTTCAATAAACATTTTTTGTCTGATGGATGTTGCTCCTTATTCTCCCATGCACAGGCATGCTTGGCCAAATGTGTTTTCTCAATGGGAAGATGGAAGTAAGCTTCTGCCAAACACTTTTGTCCTTGGCTTATCTCCAGAGGAAGCAATTGCTTGGGCATTATAAAATTTAACAAGCCTAATACTTCTTTTACCCCCACGTCTGTGGAAGGATAGTCAAGGGACTCTCATATACTCAAGATAATATGTTGGTTTCCCTGAAATTGACAGGTTTGGGCCATTTTGCTTTTATGTTACTAATATTTACACACAGCCGTGTGTAAGTGCTGTGCTGCTCACACATCATTCAAACTGTAGCGGCGAGTGTAGGTACAGCAGCTCTACCCCATAAACTTAGACTTCAGTTACAGTTTGAACAGAGAGTGAGCAGCACATATCTACTGCGCTGATTCTGTACCGGTGATCCTGGCTGTTGGACCATCACAGATCTTATATTGATGGCCTATCCTAAGGATAGGGACGGTTAATCTTAAACTCTTCACATCCAAATGCAGGAGTACACAAATAAAATGTAGATGACAGTTCTAAGTATTAACTTCAAGAGTAACATCCCTAATGGCAAAATCTTAAAATAATAAAGTTTTATTGATATGCATTAAAATCTTAATCCCAATCAATACAACTTTATTATTTTAATATTTTGCCATTAGGGATGTTACTGTATTATATTTGAAATTAATATTGGTCCCCGGCGAACTTTTTAACTTCAAGAGTGTTATAAAGAGTGCCTGCTGTGGTGGTCAAAGAAGAAAGTTTGTGTGATTCAGCTGCAGACAGTAGCTGTTATTCGGGAATTCATGCTTCTGTCACAACTGCCTTCTTGCTGGCACAAATCTGTGCCTCTCTGACACTTATATTTATGACACAGAAGTGGGACTTTATACCTGCTCTTAATAAAATATACTGTATACATTGTATACATCACTGGGCTGAACGATATTAAAGAAACACAAAAACAAACAAACCGAAACTGTTGGGACTCAGGACTTAGAAAGCTAAGTAAAGTGGATGCAACCCTCATTTTTGGATATGTACAAAGTATTATTTTATTTAGTTTAAAAACCTGTGCACACGCACACAATTTCTTTGCTTTCTTGTATATTATAAGTCCAGCCATGTCTTCTCCTGGCTCCTCGATGCTTTTCCAATCTCCTAAACATCACACAATGATTAAACTGCAAACATCAAGATTCAGGGTGTAAAGTGTGTGCACATAAAAGTGTGCCTTTGCTTTACATAGATTGCCCTAAAGCTATTGTCGGTTGCAATAAGTGGCTTCTAAAGAGGCAGTAACTCATTCTGTCTGGCTTGCAACCTGCTGCCAGCTCTACAATATAGGAAAAAAAGATATCCTTTGTAAGTAATATACAATGTCACGTACTAATGGTATCTGTGATTGAATCTATCACAGGCTACAGCATATTGGTGAATACACAATGTTTACTACTTTTCTCTCACTGCCATCCTTGAATGACACACTACAGTATGCATGCTTACTGCAGCTATAGATGGAAATTCACTTTTTAACAGTGGTACTTATGCATTCTACTTATCAAGTGAATACATATTTTAGACACAAACTTGGCTGGTTTCTGCTTTGTAAAAAGTGAACAGCTTCCCTTTTTGAAATGATTCTTGAAGCAAATATTTTACTTATTCACAATTCAACCGATGAAAGTCAATTAATATTGCTTATCCTTCATTCTTCTTACTCTTTATTTGAAACGAATGCATATTCATCTTTTTTCTCTGTAATAATGTATTGTAATTGTTTGTGTGGTAATAGCTAAAGCAAATGCATTTTTTTATGCACTGCAGTATTTTAGTAATTGTGTACTTACAATGGTAAAATGGACATGCATGGAAAAAGTAGTAGTACTTGTTAACATTAGATTTTTCCCTCATATGTGTTTAAGTCACATACAAATAATGTCAGGTACAGATGATCAAAGTAAAAATTACTTTCACTACCTCTAAAGAGAACCTTCCACCGACTCCAGTTCTTTGTATTCTATGATAAGCGACATTTAACTGATGATTGACAGGGTTTCTGTGTTTTGGTTCTTCCAATATGCATTTGTTTCAAATAGAGACAGCAACAGATCAGTGTTTTTTTTTTTTTGTTTTTTTTAAACATTGATGTCTGTTTATATGGATGACCATCCGTTTGCATCTTCTTTTTTGCATCAGTTAAACGGATGTAAAAATGTGATCTAAATAAAGCCTAAATTGGATCTGCACAAAAAATCTCATGTGTATGACTAGCTTTAGACTCCACTGATCAAATATGTCTATATATATATATATATATATATATATATATATATATATAGCTTTAAAATATAACTACTGCCGAGACTGTTTACACTTGTTTCCAGAGAGGACTGGCACACATTATGGTCATATTATTATAATACATCTCATAATTCACCTGAGATGAGTGCATGGATGAAAATACTCTTGCCCCAGAATACTATAAACAAGGTGAGGTACCTAATGAAGAAAGATGCTAAGGAAAAAAAAAGATTAGGAAAATAGGAGATGAAAGCACAAAAACTCCATTATTTGCATATATAACTACTTAGAAGTAATAAGGTTCTTATTATTGTGATTCCTGGAAGTCAGGCCACATAGACCTACTGGAAAGAAGTCTTCTTTTTTCTACACTTTATATCAGCTCTTCTATTTGTCTTCCATGTTTAAAAGCTGCAGATCAGATATTTAGATTTTATGTAATGATGACTGTACTAAAACTGATACTTTCAGAATTTCAACTATTCTTTTGTAGACAGAATTCCATGCAATGCTAAAACCTTTATGGTGTCCACAGGTAGCACTAAATCAAAGCTCTCCTTGGTCTTACTTCATCATTGTGGCATTAAAGGGAAATTGCAGTACATGATACAATGGGAGCATGATTTCCAATAATACAATAGGATATTAGGTGCAGGCCATGAGTAGGATGTATCTACTGTGGCAATATGATCAAGACAGCAATTAGGTAAAGAAAATTCATTGGCGCCTATACCTTTTACCAAGATGAATAGATGTGGCTCTCTGAAGTTACTTCTGTACTGGAGAGATTGCCATTAATGTGGGGACGGCTCTGCTAAATCTCCAAATAGATACTGTTCCCATTCAGATCAGATAGGTGGTAGCTCAATTCTGGGATGCTGCCAGAAGTACTATCATTGTGCACTGGAGATTGAACCATATTCCTCAGATTCCTGAGGTTAAATATAAAATTAATACCTTCCTCTAGGGGCACAATGTAGAAATGGAAATGTTGGATAGAACACCCTGTTCACATAAAAGCCTGTACGCCTAATGATTGGAAATAAAATAGGCTTTTCATTACTTGGGTTTTCTTTTCTTTTCCTGTCTTCTTTCCAAATTGGGGAATATATGAAGTTTTCTGGGTTTTTTTTTTTATAATATATATACACACTGTATGTACATTATTGCTAAAGCATTGTAAAATTAAAAAAGAAAGGATTCCATGAAGTAGCAACACCTTGTGCGTATGTCCATTGTAGGGCACACACTGCTGCCTGTTTTTGGTGGGGAGAGTACATCAAACCTACACATTCAAAACAAAAACCTGGCTATCTTCAGTTCTTGTTATTGTTTAGAAAGGGATAAATCCAGTTGAGCCTTCAGAAGAGGAGAGTTCAGTGGCTTTAGTAAGCACTGTGACAACATAGGAGAAGACTCCAGGTCAAGAAGAGCCTGGCATGCTAGACCTTGGTTGCAAAACTTTCACAGCCACCTATGGATGTTTTAATGTTATCATCAACATCTAGCTCATGCCCACTGTTTTTAGCTGCATCATTATGTTTATAGAGCAATCAAAATTTTTTTGTATAAAATATTATAACAAACTGTTTTATATGGCTTATACTGTATTAAACAAAGGCATTCCAATACTATAGATTGAAGTTTATTTTAAAACAGAAAAAATGTAGCTCTCTGGCATGAAGGTTTGATGACTAGACCTTTCTACAACAGGCCATTAACATGATATGTGCAACTTGATCTTATCTTAGTTTCCTGAAGCACTCTTTCAGTTTATATAAGAGGTAAATAAGTAATTTATTGCAGAGAGTCTACTTTTTACTGCAGCATTTTTTGCAGTGCTTGCAGCTCAGTGCAACTAGTTTGCTGCAGAATTGTTAGTCAAGGTCCTTTGAAAAATAAAAGATTGGCATTCACTGGTCTCATCATAAAATGATTGAATATGTTATTGACAACACTAACAAAGTAAAATTATAATGACATTGAGATCTTTATTTTGCTACACTTTAAAGAAAAACAGTCATCCATCTTTTACACTGTTCGCATTGATTGAATATTGTCTAATGTGACAAGAACTTGTGTAATAAATTAATAGTCCTAGGAAGATTCTGTAGCTAATAAACATACGAGTGAAGGTCTTTCTTTTGGGTGGGGGACAAGGTATATACAGTATATTATTTCTGTTCATATTAACTGATTGTTTTTATTGTGGATGGTCATTATTTTTCATTTGCAACCCCTTCAAGTCTACTTTGTTGTAACAATTACGTTGCTCAAGTTGACGGTAGTATGCAGTTTTCAAGCACACAAATGTGTTCTGGATAATGTACAGTTTATTATTTGCAATGTGAGTTTGGCATGTTCATGAACTGTGGCTTCCCCTGCACTCTTACTGATTGACAGCTTTATTCATATACCCAGTAACGTGTAGAAAGCTGTGAAACAGAGGGGATCCCACAACTCCTGAATACATCAGACTCCTAGTTACAGTGCTTGCATCATACTGGAACTAATAAGCTATAAGTTTCTCAAGAACACAGCATGTATACACAGAAAAGACACAACTGCAATCGGCCTGCATGACCTTCTTGAGAGGACTGCTGGACATTGCTAAGCACTGATCCCCCACTGAGCATTCGCTTATCAACTATTCTGTGAATAAGTGCTAAGATTAAATACATTATTATTAAAGTATAGCACCTCTAATAATAATGTGAGAACTGTAATGGGTGCTTCAGTTAACAACAGTTAATCTGTACATATTTGGTGTCATTGGCTGCTATTTTTAAGTAACTCTAAATTTCAGTGTTTACACCTAATAGATTAGAATATGAAGTGAAAGATCCAAGGAAAGTTATAATGTTTTGTTTTCCTATATAATTTTAACAGATAGTTGTTCCATAGCGATGCTATAAGACAGTCCGATATATCCCTCAAAATAAAAATAAAATGTTGAACTATGAAAAATAGACTATAAAAAAAAAGTCACCAAATGAAATAAATGACTGTTGGTCCTAAAAGGGGACTGTAGATATATAGACGATAGTAAGAAAGTCAGAAAGATTGGGTAAAAATGTAAACTTGAAAAATCTTAGCCGTGGAATGGAACTATGTTTTATGATAAGGAAAATTATCTTCACGTTATTTTGCCAGCTTGTTTATGATTGCGCTATGCTTTGTTTACTTTAATAGCTACAAGTATGGCTGAATAATGCCAATAATTAGAATCTACCATCTGTGTACCTGTCCTAGCAGAAACGATCATGGTTTTCTCCCCTTTGATCAGGTTAAACAGGGTTCCATGCAGCATCATTACAATCTAGTATTGATTTCTCTTTAGTGCTGTGAATTAACCAAATGCACATTATTAAATGTTGTTCCATTTACTTGGCCTAATGAGCTCAAGACTTAAAAGATTTTTTTTTCTTCACTGAGGCATTAGTAAATTAGTACAGAAACAGTCAGAGTATAAAGCCTTTCTGACGGACTTGTGTAAACTCTTTCTGTTCTACTAGGTATCTTCTACTTTCTTCTCGGGCCTGCATATAGCTGCACATATGCAATTCTGTTAATTAGTAACCTTTTCTGCAGTAAGAATAGAATAATGAAATGTGTGCTTTTTTAGTTTTCACTTGAAATATGGACATTTAGAAAGGCATAGAGCTCTAGAGATTTCATAATTGGACACTGCTAACTGCAGAGGAATTCGCCAAGTTCTTTGTAAAACTTGGAGAAAAGTGTTATACTGTCAGTATATTAACACTTGAATGAAAAGTGCCTGTAATGAAATCTCTTCCACTGATATTCATAAACTTGAAATTTGCCATATATATATAGATATATATATCTATCTATATATATTATTATTATTATTATTTATTTATTTTTTTTTTCGCTTGCTGAATCCCACTTCTGCATGGCCTTCCTCTTTGGAGGTTATTGTAGTTTCAGAAAGGTAAAGTCTTTGGGGAGTGTGGTCTCACAAAGCAGCAAGTAAGAGTCATGCAGACTACTGTTTTCCTGAAAGGTGAGGATTTCAAATGTCAGACCCTTTGGACATGCCCAGTTATTTTGCCCTAAACCCTTCCCCACAAATATACACACCTGAGAAATAAACCACTGCTATTGTGTATAGCTGGCTGAAGCCAGACCCCACATTGCTAAAATGCTGGGTTTTGTGTTACCTGCAAAGTGGATGGAATTCTGGCTAATCCCATCCACACATTGCAGAAAAAAATCTCCAGCGGAAATTAGCTGATTTCAAAAATGCTTGCGTTTTTGTAAATTGCAGCATGTCAATTATACCTACGGAAATGCTGGCATTTTATGTATAGGTATAATAGAGGCAGGAAGTCCACAGAGGAAGTCTCTGCGGACTTTCTGTGAAAAACACTGAGGAAGAGAAACATGATGTGTTTCTGCTGCAGTCCTTTTTGCGGCGTTTTTTTTGGAAGTGGCTCATTATGTGGTGCCTTAGCCTTTAAGGTAATTTTCAAACAAGATTTTTCTGGGAAAGGTTTCTATGGTTTGTGGTATTGGATTGCAATTCAGCTGTTGGTACTATATACATCGCTCCCTCATGGTGCCATGTTACCTCTTTTTGAAGGTGTGATTAAGCCACAGAAACTATTGTACTGTGAAATGAAGTAAAAAGGAAAGACCAGTTTGATAGGGATAAGGTCATTCATTTATCAGTCAAAATAAAAATTATTATGCAAAGTTTCACTTTGGTAGACTGTCTTTAACCCCTTCCCTTTAAACATTGTATTATTACGTTGTACTTTGCATAATGTTAACTCTCAGTGCTGTAATAGTCCAGTGCTGTTCGGTATAAGGCACAAGAGTGGTGCCTGCTATATGCCTTCTGAGTTCTGGCTGTATTATATAGCCAGGACCCAGGTTTTGCTGTAGGAGTCATAAAATGCTCTGACCTCCTGCATTTTAAATTCTCATATGTATCTTAACCACCGTCCTAACTGCCTTTCCCTGTTGCACTTAGTAGTATAATGTTTGCATTTTGTTTTTTTTTAAGGACTTCAAGATCCTTTGAAGACCCATGTCTTTAGGGTATAAAAATCTGTGAATTTTCAGTTTCTTGTATAAAACCATGTCTAATGAAGGGAGCTAGTACTTCCAAAAGCTTACCATCAAATATACTCAGTTAGCCTCTAAAAGGTATTGCCTGATTTCTTCACTCTTCCAGCTGTTGCACTTAGGGAGTCTATGTTCCATGTACAGCAATGCAGAAGTATTGCAGTGTGGTACAGTGTATAAAGCGATCCCAGGTTTAAACCCCCCCCCCCCCCCAAAAAAAAAGCCTATATATATATATTAGTATTAAAACCCTTTTTCCCATTTTTAAAATAAAAAATAATGTTTTTATCCCATACAGTGACTGCTGTAAAAAAACAAAACGCAAATTAATTTGTTTTGGTAACCTTCCCTCCCCCCAAAAAAAAAAAAAAAAAAAAAGCAATAACATGTGATCAAAAGGGTGTATATACCAGAAAATGGTATCGATGAAAACACAACTTTCCCTGCAAGACATTTTAATATATAAATATGATATCGCCATAAATGTAATGACCCGCCCAACAAAGTTTTATGTAATTTTTAATATAGAGTGAACACCATAAAAAGTAAAACACAAAAAATGTAGAACTTTTTTTTTTTTTTTTTTTTGTTCACACAGACCCCTCAAAAAGTTAATAAATGTTAATCAAAAATGAAAAAGTTGCCACGCCTTATTTATTCATTACTTTATTTTACTTGTATAGCGCCATAATATTCCACAGCACTTTACAGATATTGTGTTACAGCAGCATAGATAATACAAATACAAAAGCTCCAAGGTAGAGGCATTACAGTGACAGTAGGTACAGATAAAAAGGTTAAAGTAGTAGAAGGGATATCACAACTTAAGATCTTTCAGTTCTCTGTATGGAATGATCTCCACTTAGGTCGGTATTGGTTGTACAGCCTAACCGCAGCAGGGAGGAAAGACTTCTGATAGCTGCTCCTTCTCACACTTAGGGTGAAGCAGTCGGTCACTGACAGTACTGCCCAGTGCTATCACGGTCTCATGCATGGGATAGGAGTTATTCTCCAGCATGGAGCTCACCACGGACAGTATCCTTCTGTCACCCACTACCTGCACTGGGTCCAGGGGGCTCCCCAGGACAGAGCTGGCCCTTCTAATCAGCTTGTCTAGACTATTCCTATTCCTGGTTGATATGCTACTAACCCAGCAGGCCACTGCGAAGAAGATGGCTGATGCAACTACAGAGTTGAATAAGGCCCTAAGAAGTGCCCCCTGGACTCCAAAGGCTCTCAGCCTCCTAAGCAGGTAGAGCCTGCTGTGGCCCTTTCTGTACAGTGCATCCAAGTTATCTGCCCAGTCCAGCTTATTATTAAGGATCACACCCAGGTACATATAGGTGTTGACTATCTCAATGCCCGTCCCCTGGATGTCCACTGGTATTGGAGGATATCTGTGCTTGCGAAAGTCCACCACCATCTGCTTGGTCTTCCTAGCAATAATTCTAAGGTGGTTCCGCTGGCACCAATCCACAAAATCCCGGTTCAATTCTCTGTATTCCCTGTCATCTTCATCTGCAATGAGGCCTACTATTGCAGAGTCATCAGAATACTTCTGTAAGTAGCAGCTAGATGAGTTGCACCTAAAATCTGCAGTGTACAGTGTGAAGAGGAAAGGGGCAAGAACTGTACCTTGAGGTGCCCCTGTATTACAGATCACGGTGTCTGACACTCATTCCCGCGCTCTCACATACTGAGGTTGGTAGGATGTGTGTGAGGTAGTCTAGGATCCAGTTGGAGAGGTGGTGGTCCACTCCAGCAAGGCCCAGCTTGTCTCTCAGAAGCCCTGGCTGTATGGTGTTTCATGCACTGGAGAATTCAAAGAACATTATTCTCACAGTGTTCCCTGGTTTCTCCAGGTGAGAAAGATCTCTGTGTAGAAGGTGGATGATGGCATCATCCACCCCAATGCCCGGCCAATAGGCAAACTGGAGAGGGTCCATAGCCGAGCTCACTAGAGGGCGGAGATGTGTGAGATCTAATCTCTCTAAGACCTTCATCAAGTGGGATTTCAATGCTAAATGTATATAACTTATATATATAGTACAGTAAAAGTAGTCTTTGACTTTTACCAATATAACAAATGTGAGTAACCGCACCTTTGTGCTTGTAATGGGGGTCATAGTGCTGATTGCTTAATGTTCCCAGAAGCCGCTATAGAGAATTTAGTACAGTTTAACAGAGGCAGCTGTTGGGTATGTTCATACATGGCAGATTTGTTGCAGGGATTTCTGGAGCTGAAAACCTGTTTTATATATCTGATTGCGGTTCTTCCTAAAGCATGTAAATGGGTTTCCTCAAGTCCCATTCAGATGAATTTGACCATGGCAGAAATGTCTCCAAGCAATCTGCCATGCGTGAACATACTACATCATGCATATATGCAGAAATTGAATAAGATACCTAAATTAGATGCATGTTATTAATTCCGTTATTGTTGCTTCTTGAGACATTTTAAGTTCTGCTGCTACTGAGCGTACAGGACTTTTCTTTGCCTTTCAGGAAATATCACAATGTAACTAGGCATATTTGACATCTCTGATAAACTGAAATACATCCAGTCTTAAGAGGATATCTGTGCTTGCACCATGAACTGTCCGCCACTGCTGCACTAAAGCTGGCCATACACATTAGATTTTTAGATTGCGGTTGCTCGTCTGAAAAAAAAACTGTGGTTGCTCATACAACCAAGTGTCCCAAACACATAAACGACCACCAACCTTCCATACACTTCGAAAATTAATAGATGAAAGTCATTCAATACTGATAAAATGCTGAAAACTAGAAATGATGAACACTTTGTAAGAATATGTTCGTAGTACAAACACATGTCTACAATACTCAAATCACCCACAAGTCTGTAAGGCTCGGGTTTCCATTCGGGGAGTCCGCTTGGGGACCTCCCGAACGGAAACCTATACGCATAAAAAAGTGGTTTACCTGGGAAATCCGCGGACCGCATAGACTATAATGGGGTCCATGTGGTTTCCACTTGCTTCTTGCAGAAACCACACAGTGTATAGGTTTCCGTTCAGGGGGTCCCCAAGCGGACTCCCCAAACGGAAACCCGAACGCAGATGTGAACTGGGCCTAAGTCTAGCCCATATACAACAGATCAAGGCAGACAGATGGCAAAAAAAAAAATCGAACACAACAGATTTTGGTTCTGAGCAACTAGTTGATGGTTGGTTGCATGGGACAGACTGTTGTAGGTTTATGTATGACGAACCAACAGCAGACAGGCTAAAATCTGCCTCTTCAGCAGACTAAAATCTAATGTGTATGGCCAACTTTAGAAAGAAGAGGAGGCAGAGAGTGTACATATATGACTACCTTGAAGGATACAATCTGTGCATACAAACAGTTGGAACAATGCAGAGGACACTATTGCAATGATGTAAGTGTAATAATTACATTAAAATATAAAATATTTTAGAAAATCAAATACAATTAAAGCAGATCTGTTTTCAATTATTTGATCTCTTTAACGGTGATAATCCAGTATAGTACACACAAACCTAAAAAGAAAATCCATGTTCAGTCTGCAGAAAACATGTGCATTCCCTGCTGTTAGTGTCTAAAATAATTTCTGTCATTCCTAGGTGGCTTCCACATTATGCTGTGCTTGTCACCTTTTACTGCTTGTACAAGGTTTGTCTCAGTGGAACAAATGAGCTCCAGGTTGATCCATATAAGAGTATCCTTAATTTCCAGACAGTATAAGAGGTTGCACTGTTCATATATTGCTCTCTCTGCAAATAGTCTGAATAATCGTCCTAAGCAGTGTCTCCAACTTAATTCAGGCAGAGGCAATGAGGTAATAATTCAATGAATATTCAGTGGTGTTCTGTAAAATGAGACCATCTTCACTGTGACGCTTGAAATAAAAGATGATGAGTACAGATAATAAAGCTTTGTATATATTATCAACATGGCGCCAGTAGATTTGGGGCACCCACTGTAAACATTGACAGATTTTGCATTTCTCTCTTGCTGAGAAATCTGGACTGAGGCACTAAGAGCTTAATGATGGGGAAAGGAGTTGATACTCTGCAGGGGGCTAAGTCTGCTGTATTAACTGCAATTAGGTATATGGTCCCTAATGCTTCCAGACAGCTGCAGGGCAAGAAATAATGTCCTGCAAGTTGTTTCATTTTATAAACTGCCATAGGGAACAGGACAAATAGAGTGAAAATTTAAAAATGAACAAGTAGTGAAGTAGAAATTTAGTGTAAAAGAAAATAGATAAACCAAAATGGTATAGCTGTAATGGAGGTGATAAAATAAAACAGTATTACTGCTTACAAGTGTGTGTGTGTGTTTGTGTGTGTGTATATTAGATAGACAGACAGACAGACAGACACATACCATCTTGGAAATAAATCAAAATACTGTAGCTATAGTATTTAAGAGTTACATATTCTCTTTTTGCTAGTTGTGACTGGTTTAATATGCGATTCCCAGAGTCCAGGATTTACAGTATATTGTGTATGTGCAGTACCATGGATTAGAATGCAGAGGGTGCTGAGTAGCTTGTATAGTCATCACATGGTTTTCTCGGTTCCAGTTTGACATGGTTCTTGGCGTTCACAGTAATTTAGGGGCTGCCGAGTGTGAAAGAAATTATTAAAAAAGCATTTCATAAAAGAAGTATAGAAGATATATAATTACCTCACTTGTCTTCCGCCAGTCTCTATACTTCCTGCCGCAGCTGTAGTGGGTCAACGTAGTAACTAGTGATTGAATGCAGTGGTTATACAGTGGGGAAAAAAAGTATTTAGTCAGCCACCAATTGTGCAAGTTCTCCCACTTAAAAAGATGAGAGAGGTCTGTAATTGACATCATAGGTAGACCTCAACTATGAGAGACAAAATGAGAAAACATATCTAGAAAATCACATTGTCTGATTTTTTTAAGAATTTATTTGTAAATTATGGTGGAAAATAAGTATTTGGTCAATAACAAAAGTTCATCTCAATACTTTGTTATATATCCTTTGTTGGCAATGACAGAGGTCAAACGTTTTCTGTAAGTCTTCACAAGGTTGGCACACACTGTTGCTGGTATGTTAGCCCATTCCTCCATGCAGATCTCCTCTAGAGCAGTGATGTTTTGGGGCTGTCGCTGGGCAACACGGACTTTCAACTCCCTCCAACGGTTTTCTATGGGGTTGAGATCTGGAGACTGGCTAGGCCACTCCAGGACCTTGAAATTCTTCTTACGAAGCCACTCCTTCGTTGCCCTGGCAGTGTGCTTGGGATCATTGTCATGCTGAAAGACCCAGCCACGTTTCATCTTCAGTGCCCTTGCTGATGGAAGGAGGTTTACACTCAAAATCTCACAATACATGGACCCATTCATTCTTTCATATACACGGATCAGTCGTCCTGGTCCCTTTGCAGAGAAACAGCCCCAAAGCATGATGTTGCCACCCCCATGCTTCACAGTAGGTATGGTATTCTTTGGATGCAACTCAGCATTCACTCTCCTCCAAACACGACGAGTTGTGTTTTTACCAAACAGTTCTACTTTTGTTTCATCTGACCATATGACATTCTCCCAATACTCTTCTGGAACATCCAAATGCTCTGTAGCAAACTTGAGACAGGCCCGGGTATGTACTGGCTTAAGCAGGGGGACACGTCTGGCACTGCAGGATCTGAGTCCCTTTGTGGCGTAGTGTGTTATTGACAGTAGCCTTTGTTACGTTAGTCCCAGCTTTCTGCAGGTCATTCACTAGGTCCCCCCGTGTGGGTCTGGGATTTTTGCTCACCGTTCTTGTGAGAACGGGTGAGATCTTGCGTGGAGCTCCTGATCGAGGGAGATTATCAGTGGTCTTGTACAGTACAGACCAAAAGTTTGGACACACCTTCTCATTCCAAGAGTTTTCTGTATTTTCATGACTATAAAAATTGTAGATTCACACTGAAGGCATCAAAACTATGAATTAACACATGTGGAATTATATACTTAACAAAAAAGTGTGAAACAACTGAAAATATGTCTTATATTCTAGGTTCTTCAAAGTAGCCACCTTTTGCTTTGATTATTGCTTTGCACACTCTTGGCATTCTCTTGATGAGCTTCAAGAGGTAGTCACCTGAAATGGTCTTCAAACAGTCTTGAAGGAGTTCCCAGAGATGCTTAGCGCTTGTTGGCCCTTTTGCCTTCACTCTGCGGTCCAGCTCACCCCAAACCATCTCGATTGGGTTGAGGTCTGGTGACTGTGGAGGCCAGGTCATCTGGCGTAGCACCCCATCACTCTCCTTCTTGGTCAAATAGTCCTTACACAGTCTGGAGGTGTGTTTGGGGTCATTGCCCTGTTGAAAAATAAATGATGGTCCAACTAAACGCAAACCGAATGGAATAGCATGCCGCTGCAAGATGCTGTGGTAACCATGCTGGTTCAGTATTCCTTCAATTTTGAATAAATCCCCAACAGTGTCACCAGCAAATCACCCCCACACCATCACACCTCCTCCTCCATGCTTCACGGTGGGAACCAGGCATGTAGAGTCCATTCGTTCACCTTTTCTGCTTCGCACAAAGACACAGTGATTGGAACCAAAGATCTCAAATTTGGACTCATCAGACCAAAGCACAGATTTCCACAGGTCTAATGTCCATTCCTTGTGTTCTTTAGCCAAAGCAAGTCTCTTCTGCTTGTTGTCTGTCCATAGCAGTGGTTTCCTAGCAGCTATTTTACCATGAAGGCCTGCTACACACAGTCTCCTCTTAACAGTTGTTGTAGAGATGTGTCTGCTGCTAGAACTCTGTGTGGCATTGACCTGGTCTCTAATCTGAGCTGCTGTTAACCTGCGATTTCTGAGGCTGGTGACTCAGATGAACTTATCCTCCACAGCAGAGGTGACTCTTGGTCTTCCTTTCCTGGAGCGTCCTCATGTAAGCCAGTTTCTTTGTAGCGCTTGATGGTTTTGGCCACTGCACTTGGGGACACTTTCAAAGTTTTCCCAATTTTTCGGACTGACTGACCTTCATTTCTTAAAGTAATGATGGCCACTCGTTTTTCTTTACTTAGCTGCTTTGTTCTTGCCATAATACAAATTCTAACACTCCATTCAGTAGGACTATCAGCTGTGTATCCACCTGACTTCTGAACAACACAACTGATGGTCCCAACCGCATTTATAAGGCAAGAAATCCCACTTATTAAACCTGACAGGGCACACCTGTGAAGTGAAAACCATTTCAGGTGACTACCTCTTGAAGCTCATCAAGAGAATGCCAAGAGTGTGCAAAGCAGTAATCAAAGCAGATGGTGGCTACTTTGAAGAACCTAGAATATAAGACATATTTTCAGTTGTTTCACACTTTTTTGTTAAGTATATAATTCCACATGTGTTAATTCATAGTTTTGATGCCTTCAGTGTGAATCTACAATTTTTATAGTCATGAAAATACAGAAAACTCTTGGAATGAGAAGATGTGTCCAAACTTTTGGTCTGTACTGTATGTCTTCCATTTTCTAATTATTGCTCCCACAGTTGATTTCTTTACACCAAGCTGCTTGCCTATTAAAAATTCAGTCTTCCGAGCCTCGTCCAGGTCTACAATTTTGTTTCTGGTGTCCTTCCACAGCTCTTTGGTCTTCACCATAGTGGAGTTTGGAGTGTGACTGTTTGAGGTTGTGGACAGGTGTCTTTTATACTGATAACAATGTCAAACAGGAGCCATTACTACAGGTAAAGAGTGGAGGACAGAGGAGCCTCTTAAAGAAGAAGTTACAGGTCTGTGAGAGCCAGAAATCTTGCTTGTTTGTAGGTGACCAAATACTTATTTTCCACCATAATTAGCAAATAAATTCTTAAAAAATCAGACAATGTGATTTTCTAGATATGTTTTCTCATTTTGTCTCTCATAGTTGAGGTCTACCTATGATGTCAATTACAGGCCGGCCTCATCTTTTTAAGTGGGAGAACTTGCACAATTGGTAGCTGACTAAACACTTTTTTCCCCACTGTATGTCCATGTCAGGATATCATTGCTAGATTAGGAGATATGCTGGTGAACCTGTAAGTGGTTAAAAAACAGAAGCGGCAGGGGATTGGTATTTTATTATTTTAGAACATGCTAAATCTTTCTGGCCTAAAGAGTCCCTTTGCATAAACACTACAGCTACCCCCCCCCCCATCACTGCAACCCTTACATGATTTGTCTTTTATACTCTGGGCTTCGTTTATGTCTATTTTTCTCTTTCTTCTAGTTCCGCCGCAAGCATGGTTCCTTTTCCCCCATAAAGGCCCCTTTCTCTAGATAGATGTGGGACCTATATCTATCAGGCATTTATGGTATATCATATGGATATAAAGCTGTAAGTTTTGAGATGGAAATACTTTAACCTTAGAAAAAGTGTGGACATTCTTGAAGGTGATGGTATCTATAATGCCTCTGACACTATTGCTAGAACACCGGACAGGCACAAAAAGGTAGCTAAGCCTATAACATCAACTAATTATATCTCTATGCATTATACAGTAGAAATAGTTCTTAATATGTGCATTCCAGTGACTTTCTATCTCTGTACACAGGTATATACATTGCTAATTCTTTTAAAGGTCATTATCATCCTTGTAATCCCATCTACCTCTAGCCCTGGCATATGGATGGGTACTTCCAATTCAGACTGTCCTGGAGACTCCGTCACAGTGATCGTCAAAAATCACTGGATGAAAAAGTGCTGCAAGTCCGACATTTTCATCTGGTGGATTCAATTTAAAAGAATGGACATATGACAATTACATTATAGTCAAAGGACTATAATTGGGCACCGTTGGTGTCAGCTATTTTAGCGGCCCATGTGTCCATTGTTCTGGTCTCCTGACAGAGCAGGACAACAGTCACACAGGTGCAGATGTGAACGTAGCATTAGCAGTAAAGAGTTGAGATAGGAATACCTTTGCCAGTTTTGATTTGCGTGCTGTATTCACCAATCTACAGACTAAAGAGCTGAAATCTCCTAGCATTTGAGTGCTGTCCAATATTTCTGCAGACTTTCATTAGACTTTCTGTCTTACCAATACTGCAGTGACATAAATTAGTGTAGCTAAACAGGAAATAATGTCATTTCTTAGATGTTAAGTCACTTTCCAGTGTATAGTTGGTGTATGTTTATTTTGTGCTTTCAATGCTTTTCAATGGATGTTTTTCCAATAGATACTTTTAAACTCTGTTTAATACTAGACTTTTGGAAATGTTAACAGTGACTAAACTTGTTTACTGCAGAATATAATAAATGGATTGGAGCATGTGCTGTCACCTATACAGCTCCAGGGTGCCAGGGAGCTGAGAAAATCTTTTAATTCATACTTTAACAAATAATCTCTGTGCTGCATATCTCTGTCTAAAGTTTTTTGACAACCGACAATTTTCAAGCCATGACAAAGGTGAAAACAATACAACTTGGCAGACTTTTTTAATCTGTGAGTGAATGTTACATTTGACCAGTGAATGGCTTATTTGGAAAACTTCCTTGGAGAAATCCAAAAATTATGTTTCCATTGGCAACAAAGTAGCTTTTATCTTTTTTTTATATAGTGTTTGAGTGGTTGGAAATAGTTTACTGTATTAGTTGACTTCTAGGAAACCATTTATGTCAGGACTGCTTATTGTCAAAATATATTTAGGGTTTGACTAGTTCTAGCAGACACAGACCATTCACTAATTGTCATCTAAAACTCCATACTTATATTTTACAGTGGCAAGTGACCTAAGGCTGTAGCATTTTGGCTCTTTCATTTGATCAATATATTAAGCTTATCTAAAATGGTTTTAATGCAAATGCTCTTGCTCTTTAACTCATGCTCTTTTACCTTACATCTACTTAATTATAAAGTGAGTTACTTTAAGTTTTATTATGCAATTAAGTTTGTTCCCATTTTATATCTACTTTTTAGTCATGTTTTCATATAAGTGAAAAAAGGCATAACATTGCAAAGTCCTCTTCTGTAAATTTGCCCTCTTGCATTATACTAAAGCCATTTCACTGTATTCATGTCCAATACACTGTTCAATTCATACAGGATCTGCTGCTAAGCATCACTGACTCTTCTTCTCAAGCACTTGCTGTACTATAATATTCCACATTATTGATAGTAAAGCCATTGAAATCTGTGTGTTCTGTAAAACTCTGCAAGACATGTAGAGGAGATGCTTTTCTCAGGAGTAAAGGAATTGGGTTGGGTGAATTGGCTGATCTACTTACTGGGGCTTTCCAACTATGACTGACAACAGCCATCATCACTATCTAGCAGCTATAAGCAAAAATAAGGCTTCATGCACATGACCTGATGGCACATGGATGGCTTTTGTATACTAACCGTGTTTTTCATGGACTCATACTAATTAATTAATGAGCTTGGACCACAGAATGGACAGGAATAAGACTTCCTTCAATGCTCCCCCAGTCTGAACAGTCAGACACCCACCATTCTGCAACCTATCCTCTATCTTGTGGATAAGGTATAACTTGCTAAGATGGAAAAACCCTTTAAAGGGAACCTGTCAGGTTTTTTTTCACCATAAACTGAACCTATCATGTGCTAGATCAAGTAAATAGCTTCCTCTCTGTAATTTTCCTCTTGCAGCAAAGTGAAGTGAATAAATAAATGTTCGAAAGCATAAAAAGTTATGTGCAAATTGCTTACTAATCACTTCTCCTGGCCGTGTCGGACCCTGTGTGACGTTTGGGAGGGGAGGGACTGTGAGGGAGATGTCAGTCATGCCCAGCATATCTGATTTATCAAGGGAACGAATGATTAGGCTGAACCTGCTCCCGCCCACTGTCACTACTTAGGTTAATTTGCATATGACGACTTATGCATACAAACATTTATAACTTCACTTTGCTCAATGGAAACAGTACAGAGAGGCAGCAATAGAAAAGGAATTACTTTATCCTGCATGTGATGGTGCAAGATCATAGTGGAAAAAACACCTTTATATGTTCCCTTTAAGTAGTTTTCTGTATCAACTTCTAGTTCTTCAATTGGCTTTGCTCTGATCATTGTTAAACACCAAAAAAAAGAAAAAATGGTCAAAAAAAAACAAAACTAAATCCCAAAGCATATATAAAAATATATATTTATGAATAAAAAAATAATAAATAATACATGAAAAATAATTAGTCTAATGATATAAATGGTACAAACAGACATAGATGAAACATAACACAAGACACATGTGTCACATAAAGAGGCTCAACAGTAATTTGCATACAAGATGTAAAGATGACAGTATATATGGCCCGTGATATTTGACTAAATTATATAGCACCAGGTCCAGGGTCAAATGCAAACCATATATAGATATCAAAGCAGGGAATCACCTAAACCACAAATAATATTCTATACCACATAGGCAAGGAAATGTATGTTAATGCAATATTAAGGCACTATACACATACCTCTAAATACTAATATGTACCATATATTAATTAAATAAATACAAACAGCAGTAGGTGGAAATCATGTCAAATAGACCAGTAAATAAGTGCATAATAAAAGTAATTACCTGTAGCCATAAAAATAGCAAAGTTGAGTTCCAGTGCACACAAGAAGGTATGCGTAGAAACGCACCTCAACGTGTTTCACTTAAAAAAGCTTCCTTAGGAGGTGTCTGATCATTGCCTGAATTCAGCGCACTGTCGGCTTTCCCGTTATGTGCCGCTCCCGTTAGTTTCGGCACCGATCTCTCCTCACTGTCACGAGGGCAATCCTGACAGGCTAGCTGGGCTGTAAGGAACACCCCCCTGACAGTACTCGTCCATAGCCCTGTACTGTCAGAGGGGGCGTTCCTTACCACCCAGCGATGATGCTGAGCTGTGAGGAACGCCTACCCAGTACAAGTCTATGGACAAGTATTGTCAGGGGGTGTTCCTCACATCCCAGCTAGACTGTCAGGAATGCCCTTCTGACAGTGGGCAGAGATTGGTGCCAAAACTAACTGCCTGAAGACATGAAAGGTCCTCTTTAATGTAGTGTTGAGAGAAGTTATATCTGGCTTGACTGCCAAAGACAGCCAACTTGAGTGGAGTGGAAGTAGGAAGGTGCATATCTAATTTGTAATTTAGACTAGATGTGAGCCAGTAGTTATAGGTCAGTGATGGCGAACCTTTTAGAGACCAAGAGCCCAAACTGCAACCCAAAATCCACTAATTTATCGCAAATTGCCAACACGGCAATTTAACCTTCATACTGTGCGGATCCACAATTGTGAACAGTTACGGACCCGCAAAATACTGTGGTGATAATGGGGCTTTACAGAGCTTTCAATAATGCAAACAATTTTGTACTGCATTTGGCATAATTTTGAACATTTAATGTTCACTACTTACATCACACAGATCTGTTTTAGAGTGACCGTACAATGTTATTACGGCCTGTAGTAATATCACATGTCTGCTATAAAACAGATTCTGTGTGATATAAATAATGAAGTGCCCCCACATAGTCCAATCTGCTTCACTGTGGCCCCCACACAGTATAATCTGTTCCACAGATAGGTGCCCACAGAGAGGACTCTGAGTGCCACCTCTGGCAGGTGTGCCATAGGTTCGCCACCACGGTTATAGGTGATCTAGTGTGGTTGTGATGATCAATAGTTGATGCTAGCTGTGTGCTGCAAGGACGTTTTGGCATGAGGTATTTACAGCATTCTGAGCCTGTTTTTAAACAAACAAAAATATTTTCTGGACAATCCCTTTTAATGTCGACTAGGGGTGGCCATGAAATACACCATAATTCCTACATTTAAATTGTTGGTTTGTACAGGTTCATTATATTAATGTTCTTTTCTACCATTGATAAGGGGTAATTGCAGCTAAAAATCCTCACATCATTGAAACTTGTATGAATATCATAATGGTGTAGTCTTGAAGCTAGGAGCATAACCAGAATCCGTGACGTAGCTTTCTAGTGGTTATTTATTTAGTGGATTGGTTTGAGTTTGCATAGTGTTGTATGAAATGTATTTGAGATACTAGAAGGTCCTTTCTGAATTGACTTCCATTTAAAATTTTACCCAATCCTGAATATAACAGAATATAAGACAGGAAGTTGTAGTGGACTAACACATTTTGTATTACAGGCATTGTCATGTTCACTTTCTTGCTATAGTATTTTAACCCAGAATTGTAAAGCACCTTCTAAAAAAAAAAATTGAGAGGCTTACCTGAAATTTTATGTGAAAATTCTAAGGCTAGGCTAAAAAATTTAAGTATTTTCTTATGGCAAACAGCTGACAAATTGGTCTTTAGTATAAGCAAATATACAGTCACTTCCTGTAGTTTCATTCTACAGTTAAACTTTTTTGTTTTGGTAGGTCTTTCACGTTTCAGATTGTACTAAAGAAAAGGTTTACTTTTGTGACTATCAAACCAGAGCTTCCCTTTATTATGCTATATCGATCTAAACACATATTATTGTCATAACTAATATCGGTAACAGTTTAGAGGACAATTAGACTTGTGCTGTAGAAGATCTTAACTGTTTTTCAGTATGGGTAATCAATGCAAAGTCACATGAAACCAATTCAACAAAATAACACAAGTTTGAAAGGCTGCCATTTATACCTCCCCCAGACCCCACAAATTTGGCCACACAGGTACAAATTGGATAGTTTGCTTATCCCTGTATGTTAACTCATTAGAAATTCATGTTGTTTTCAGAAAGGTGGTTAAAAGAGCACACACAAGAGGAAACATTTGTACACATATCTGGGCATGTCCATCCAAGAGGACCATTACAGAAGGACCTGTACTGACTACATTCCAGTTATGATTTTGTAACAAATTCTAATACAAATAATTATATTATTATTCTTTACCTAACATGCTATATAGATTTAGAATGTAAAATGTATCCGAGGAAGGACTTTCATCTTAAAAATAGATCATATAACAAACCAGGTAAATGTCCCATGAGACCAGCGCTCAAGGTCAGTTTTAATGGTTTAAAGCAGGGGTGCAAAATTAGCATGGTAAGGCGCTGAGGGGTGACTAGTCAGATTAACCCCAAAGTATTTCAAGGAGAAGGTGGCACAACGAAAAGGGGGCCACTTGATAAGGTGGAGAACACGTTCAGATCAGAGAGCAGATTGGGTAGCGATACCACCAGGTTTATAACAAAAAAAAAGTAAGTCATCTGTGTAAGCGGCAACCTTATGACCTTATGAGAGACTGCCCCCACGACCACAGCCAAGATGTCAGTATTGACTCTAATCATACAAAGGAGAGATTCGAGGGTGAGTATGAATATAAGCTGGGAGAGAGGGCAACCCTGATGGGTACTGTTAGTGATTGGAAAAGGATTCGATAGCAGACTGTTCACTCTCACAGATGCCGTGGTGCAGGAGTATTGACTGGCAATCCAGGAGCACATATGCTGACGTAAGTCAATATGAGAAAGGGTACTGGAGAGAAAGTTCCAGTCCACTTAATCAAAGGCCTTCTCTGTGTCGGTAGAAAGGATGGATTTGGACGTGACATAATGAAGAAGGTTAACCGCCCGAGTAGTGTTATCCAATGCCTCTTGGGTAGGCATAAAGCCCACCAGGTCTCTCTGAATAATGTATTGCCATAGAGGAGTCATGCACATAGGCAGGACTTTGCGAAGAGCTTCATATCTGTATTAAGAAGTGATATGGGGCAGTAATTGGAACAAAGTGAAGGATTGTTACCCTCCTTGGGGATGACCGTTATATGTTCCCAGTCTGATAGCTAGTTCGTCCTCGGTAATAGGGGCTTCTAGATCTTCAGTCGATGCTGATGGTAATTTGGGAGGCCAGAATGCACAAGACAGTCCGTAATCTTTGATTGACTTCTGCGGTCGCTGTTAGGGAAGCATGTGGGGTGCAGATTATACAATGAAGAGTAAAAGTCCGTGAACAAGCGAGCGATCTGGGTTGTCAGAGAGGACCGAGCCCCCCGAAGGGGGGGGAGATAGATGAGCCAAAGGAACAGTGCCATTGCTGCCAGAGGGCCCGCACCAACGTCCAACTTAGTTTATCATCAAATGCAAAAAAGCATACGAAGGCATTTGGCTAGAGAGACTCGTGCATGCGAGAGGCTAAGGGATTTAAGTTCCTGTCGAAAGGATAGAAGTTTCTCATGGACAGAGAGAGCCAAGGATCTCTTATGGGAGGTCTCTAAAAGGTGGATACGGGCAACCATAGAGGAAATGCCCGCAATGCGTTCCTTCTTCAGGCAAAAAGATATTCATATAAAGGAGCCACGGATGACGCATTTGTAAGATTCCCATAGAGTAATGTGAGATGTGTTTGGGAGGTCATTATGCAAAAAAAAAAAAAAAAAAAAAAAGTCTGAGAGGTCTCTATCGACCAACTGAACGACCACAGGGTTAAGGAGCAAGAATGAGGAAGCCATCGAAATGGTGAGAGGGATGAGGGAATAGGAAGAGTAGGAGAGAGAGAAAAATAAAATAAAAAAAGATGGGGGGAGACAGTGGAAGAAAATGGAACTACAAAAAGGCCTAAAAGGGAGATGGAGAAGGAAGGAAAGAAGAGAAGGAGGGGGAAAGAAAAGAAAGGTAAAGAAAGAACGAGAATGGAAATAAAAAGAAAGGAAAAGGCGAGGAAGTAGACAAACTACCAAGAGCAGACAGGAGGTCGGCCAGGGATCAGGGAGCAAGGAAAATACACTTCACAGAAAGGAACAAGCCACCAGAGGGAGGCAGAGATCACAATCAAGCAAAGAAAACCAATGCCTCGCAATGCCATGACTTCGGGCCTAAACTAGGTATTGAGAGTGGTCAACGATATGCAGTAGGAGCAGACAGGGCCTGGCAGCAGGAGGCAGCCCAGGAGACATAAACAGGGGCTGAGGGGAGGGTTGGAAGGGGGAGAGCAGCCACATGTCCCAAGTCTGCATTAACAGGAGGAGGTAGGGAGAGGAGCAAATATAGTCCTCTCGAGAGGACATGAGGATCCACGGCCATCCACAGATAAGGCCTATCATATGAAAATAGTCCAATGTCTGTGAGGCCACTGTGGGAGGGAGGGGTTGATGACCAGTCCAAGAGTATTACTGCTGCCATGTGAGGATGTGGGCCAGGATATAGGCAAGCAGACAGGGCAGTGAGGGAGGTTCCCAAAAACTGGAATGCCTCAGCTAGGTCAAGCAGGAGAGCGGACAATAAACTCTGAGCCAAATCTGTGGATGTTTAAATGAAAAGTGTAGCCCCACCGGTACATGACTCTGGCTTCTCTTACTCTGTCCAGAAGTGATTTCAGTTGTCTCCTCATGACAAGGGTATGTCAGGAGATATCAGGTAGGAGGGTGACCGGGGTGTTTTCATATTCCTTGGGACATGTCTCCCAGGATTTTCGTAAGATAGCTTCTTTCTCCTGAAAAAGTGCACTCTGCACAGAACATCTCTAAGATGGCTTTTATCAGCGGATCTCATACAAGATTTCCGGTGCACCCTGTCTAGCTTTAAGGGTGAGTCCTAAGGATTATCCAGCACATGGTTGAAAATAGCAATCACAGTCTGCCTCAGACAGTTAGCCTGAACAGATTCAGGGATGCCTCTCAACTATTCCGCCTACTTCGATTTTCGAGGTCGTCCAGATGCAGCGACAGGTCATGCAAGATGGCGGCATGAGAGGAGGCGGTGTCAGATTGGTACGACTCAATGGTGTCATGTTTGTATGAAGCGCGACAGTTGAAGTCCTGGGAGACATCCGGGCAATCCGCAATAGTGCCAATCCTGGAGGACAGGGGTTATGGGGAAAAATGCCAGCTGGACCCCGTGTTACAGTGGGCGCTGTACCAGAGCTCTAAGTAAGCACGTCCTCGTGGAGGGAGCTATGCGGAAACCATGCCCCCAAGAAAATTATTTATTATGCTAGCTTGCGAGCAATTATGACAAAGTTTTACCATGTATCCCCTATTTTCTTCTTCAAACACATTGAAAAATCGATTGTATAGATGATAAGTTTTTATTATAGCTTATTATCTGCGTTTGGGTTTGCCAGCTCTACATCTATATATATTGAATATTTTGGTCAAGGTTGTAAGCAAATAGGCACATAATATTCACTTATGTGAGATGTTCTGACTTATCAATAATTCAAGACATAGCCCCTCCAGTTCCGAAGTATTTGATGGTCTTCACTAGGAGTTCTATAGTTCAACCTTTTCGTACTTGGTGGTGCTAACCATGCTGCGGATATTGCTTTCTCTCAAAATCTTACCATTCAGTTATATAACAAAAAATGAGAAAGCATACAGCTCACCCTTGTATTGCTGCTATCAGTTGAAATCCATGTAAGCCAATGCTCAGCTTTTAAGCGCTATAGATTTATTATTTTGCAAGTGTTCTATAAGGCACAATGTACTGTTTTGTTGTCTGTATTGTGCTTTTATATGTTATATTATCTTTTAACTTATATATTATGAAGTTATCTAGCTGATGCTTGTTCACATTCACTGATAAGTTGTGAACGGCTTTTGTTACTTTGCTGTCAACATTCCATTTTGTTCATCCAAGTCGAGTTTTCTTTTGCCTTTGTATCAGGTGTTACGATGTTAATTGGCAGGTGGTTTTGGTTTTAAATAATGTGTGGTGATGATGGAATTCTACGCCATGAGTAATAGACATTCTGCCTTGAAATGCGTACGCAGAGACCACTACGCACTCCATATATGTTTTAATATGAAAATTAAAAGTACATTTTTTTTTAGCTACATTTATGTTTCGGTGCTGTATTCCACTTGTCATTTTATGTGATTCACTTATACACAATGTTCAGTGCTGGCAGTTATCTGCGCCAGAGTTTCCGTTGCAGACTCCATTGCAGAGTTTGCTGAAAATCAGCGGAGGAAAAAAATCCTTTATGGAGGACTTTTTTCCTCTTCCGCATTCAAATGATGGACACCCAATGGACCCCATTATAGTCAATGGGGTCTGCCAAACTCTGTGCGTAACCGCTGTTTTAGCAGTCTAGCTCTCCGTTGTTCAAGTCCCCCGACGGACCTGAACAACGGAAACTCGATGCTAGTGTGAACCTAGCGTAATAGAGGTTTGTTTATATACTTGAAAAGTATTATTTATAATGAAGTACATATTATAATGTTCATTTTGGACAGTTTCCACACTGAAATCTACACTAAAGTCCCATTGTTTTCAGTTACCATATGTTTATCCCCATATGGTTAAAAAACTGAATGAGGAAGTGGCTGTGTATTAGTTTATTCACATGGTTTCCACATCCATTCTTTTTCTGTCATTCTGTGTGTATATATGCAAGAACTAAAATTTTTATAATTTGTAGCTTTTTTTTTTGTCCTATATACTGTAAGGGCACACAAGAAATCTGTGGGTGTGTACTTTATCTCCTTAATCTTCTAATTTCATACAGGGCTTCTTGCTGTATCGTGAAGAATCTGTTAACAATTGTGGCATATTCCATAGAATTTCATATTAGGAAGATATTCTCCACTAGTATGATAGGTGATTGTGCAGCACATAAAGGGCCTATGGCTCCATAATAATAAAGTTTGTGATCTTCATGTGCATGGGCTGTACTGAAATGTAGATCAGATAATTAAGATATTTACCAAACATCTGACGAATGTTCTAAAATGTCATAGGTTAAAAACGTTCAGGTCTGTGTCACTATCCCTTCCAAATGAAGTGCACCAGTCAATGTTTACTACTCCATTTAATTCTCGGTCATATAATATACCAGTCCCCTTTG
Organism: Leptodactylus fallax; assembly: GCA_947044405.1. NCBI lineage: Eukaryota > Metazoa > Chordata > Amphibia > Anura > Leptodactylidae > Leptodactylus > Leptodactylus fallax. The sequence continues at coordinate 16,665,421 of CAMRHE010000001.1, forward strand.
TAATAGTGTAATAAACAGAGCCCAGTTCATGTATTCTTTTGTGGCTTCACAGCCTTTATAATTATTAGAGCTTAACATTGATCTGTTTCCTCATTCCCTGCCTAAGGCATCCAAAGCACCTGTGAAAAGCTTGTAAAGTTCAATACTATCTGTTCATTTGTGTGATTGCTTTCATTTGCAGCTAAAAGCTAAAATATTCAATATACCTCAGCCATGTTAAAGCACAGACAGTTACTGATTTAGTGTACCATTGCGCCTGTTAGAAATGCACATGATATTTTCAATTTATTACATTAACACATTTGGTTTTAATATAATATTGTTTCAATTTTTAGTGGTTAGATAAAAACAATAGTGCTTTACAGCATGTTTCAGAAGATCAGAGTATAAAAGGAAGGAATGGGTTAACACTTCGATATTTTAGATTATTCAATCCACCTATTTTTCAAGGATTTTTTAGCCACAAACAATTGCAGACTGCTGGTTTGCAACAAGTGGATGTTTCATGGTGACCTAATGTCACTGGCATTTAGTAAAATGTTACTAGCTCAACCTGACGTCCAAAAAGTAGATATCAGCTGAGACCTAGTCCTGGATCTTGGCTCATTTTGTGAAGTATTTATCCTGTGTTATTATGATTATTATTATTAATAATAATAATTCCAGTTTTAATGATGGCCTGAGAGAACTTTAACTGATAAGCAGTTCACTGTAAAAATAGCCTTTTTAAGGTTCTTTTCACATCCGCATTGTTGCTTTTGTTCATAATGTAAGCCACAATACTGTGCTAGATCAGTCGCTTAACGGACAACTTTGACTTAAAATGTGGTCCACTGTCATCTTGGAAAAAAAAAACATAAACACACTTGCTATTTTTACCATCAAATGGGTGGAATTTGCAGCAGGCCTCCAATAGGAACCTGTGTTGCAAATGTGAACACAACTTTATATAGCAGTATCATGTTCTGCAGCACTTTACAATAGCCTATGGTCTAAAGGGGTCAGATGTTTTCATTTTATCAGGTTTGCTTTTATTTTAGCAGTGTTTTATCCTATATTCTTTTCTTTCTTTGTCCCTTTAGGATAATTACACGTTTGCACAACCAGGAATTCAGAAGAAAGTAAAAATGCTGGAGGAACTAGTTAGCCGCATTGATGGTGAGTTGCTTAAAACTGCCCTGGCAAAGTATAGTTATAGTAGCGAGTAATCTTGCTACTCCTATCAGAACAGTAATGTGCCGTGCTAGTCTTGCTCAGCTTCTCATATGGATTGTCATCCTTAGTCAGCTTGGTGTATTTTGTTGTTTGAAATTCTACTAGTATGCATCATTTAAAGGGAAGCTAGTAGACCATGAGCATCTCCCATTATGTGTATTAGGCCTCTATAATAAAAATACAATCACAATCTCCTTGCAGCAATGGAAAGACCAGATACAATGAAACATCATCTATTTTAAGTGAAGTTCGGTGATAGATTACCTTGAGACTCTCCTCTTGCTATAATGGAGCCTGGTTTTAAGGTTTTCCTTTCATTTTTCTATCTAATTCTGAGGTTATACATTTTCTATTTCTGCAGTAAAGTTTGAGATAATTTAGTGTGTGTGCAAACATGATTTGTTCTTGGACCTCCCTGTTCTTAAAAGAAATCCCTTTGTGAGATGCTGACTGTCATCATGCCATTGCAAAATTTAATTAAAAGAAATTCTACAGATAATGCCCGGCCATTCTTCACATATTCTCTTGATAGTTTGTTAAATTAATGAACAGGGCATTAACAAAGTGATGCCAAGCAGAACTAAGCTTTTTGTGACACTTACTTGTCAATGATGGAGCTGAAAACAAAAAATTATTTTTTTTTTTCTGTCTTCTAGAAATAGCTTACAAGAATCTTGTCAAAAGATTAATTCCATCTGTTTTTTTTATTTTATTTAGTCTAAACTGCCAGATCCAACAGTAAAGCATTTGCATAGTTATAAGCCCACATAAATACAAAGCAATTTATGTCTTGAAAATGAATAAAAGCAAAAAAAACTACCCAAAGCAAAGACTTCAAACCTCGCATAAGGCTCCTCACCTCTTCACTTGGAGAAAAAATGTAATGAATTATAAAGTAACACAGGCCATAGTAACTTTTTATTGGCAAAGAAGCTGAAAAATAATTGTTACTCTGTGTATGTTTAATAATGTTGAAGGAATGTCAGCAAATTTCACAAGCCCTTCATTAATGTGTCTACTGTTATGACAATGGAAACTGGCATTGGTACACTGAAGTGAAAAATGAATAAGATTATTAAGGTTTATATAGAAAGATTTAGAACATATCTGGAAAGCAATTATTTAATGGATGGAGGAATCAGTCAGCTATGTACTTTTATTATATAATGTATGGATATTCTGAATAGGATTTAGAATTCTCAGTTGAACCCCATTACACTTTCAGAAGTCCATAGAAGTGTATACCATGTATCTCCTTGTCTTTATTGGTCACTTCACATAATTGAAATCTCAGGCAAGATGAGCACAAGTATGAGTGCTACCCCCCAGTGTCTTACTGAGGGTTTGTATAGGCAACACTAAAGTTGTCGATCAAGTCTGCTTCCAAGTTACACAGGAAATCACCATAAAGACTTGTGCTAGTTTTTACAATGTTTTTTTTTTTCATTCCTTTAAACTTTCAGACAGTTACTTTCATTGGTGTTAAACTTTACATTGTTTATATACTAACATTACATATTGTATCACATTTGAAATTATTTGTTAGAAAATGCTGTTTCACCCATTTATAGCCATTACCAGGACTTGACCCTAAAAGGTTGAAAAGTATAAAGAAAAGACTTCTACTTTCCTTCTTTGATACAGTTCTTTTTCTGTCTCAGAAAAATGTCCAAAGATTGTGCTGTGTAAGCCAGGTCTAAACGGGAAGCATTGTTTTGCTGTATTTGCTGGAATTTGAGAATACATAGGTATGCAAAAGACCTGAAGTAGATATGTGAGCCTTATCTGGGTCATTTTCAGCATTGTGCACAATGATTTTTTTTTTTTTTTTTTCCTACTATATGTATGAACATGAGGAAATCAGGTAATCTTTCGAAAAATGTAATGATGCAGGTGTACATTTTTTTTTTTTTTTTAGTGTAACTGAACTCAATTAGGATTATTCAACATTGGGTCTGAAACTTGAAAACCTCACAGTATAAGCGTTAAAAGTACAGCTCCATTCACCAAATGGAGGCCGAAAGAGTATCCTTTTGGCCTTCATCAGGATGGCATGCATTTGTCAACCACATAGGAAAGCGCAACACACTTACTGTCTTTAACTGCTTCCCTTCACTGTCCTGTCTTTTCATGTCCTAATTGCCAATCCATTTCAGCAATAGGATGTAAAAAGGCATTGGGGTGCTGGTGGGCTTCTTCTCTGTCCCCCTCTCATTACCTGCTGCAAGTAGGGCTGCAGCAACGGATAATGAGTGGGGAAAGGAGAAGGATCTGGCAGCATTAACTCCTTAGATGCTCTGGTGAATAGCAACTGTGGTATCTAACTAGTTTCAGAGGGAGGGGGATCTTTCTATCAGACGCCAACACAATCAGAAAGATGATTTTGGGGTGCTGATGCTTTAAGTAGTGAATTGTGTTATGTGAGTGATTAAAGCATAAGAAGGCTCCTCTTTTTCTTATGACTCGATTTATACAAGCCTTCATTTTAAGTCAAGATAGTCAGAATATGAAATAAAGCTGCAGGACTTTTATACAAGTTCCTGTGTTCCAGCTGCTGCTTATTTTTTGTATCCCAGGATTATACTTTCAGTATGTAAAATCAGCAGTCATTTAATACATTTCAATCGTTACACCCACCTTGTTAGTTTCTATTCTCTTTGCAAACTATCTTAAGTACTGGACAGCTGCTAGGTAAAAAATAATAAAACAGTCCCATGTGTGCTTTTGCCAGTTCATGAAAAATTAAGAGCTTTTGCATCTCTCCTAAAGTATAGATTTTGCACTACACTTTTTCTTGTTTAGTTGGCGATGAATATTTGTACAAGAACTGTAAATCCAGATGAAAATGTCCTCAGCATTTACTCTCCCTATTAAGTCTATTTTTTATGAGTTCCTGTGAGAATTTGACTCCTTTATTTTGTATTCCTATTGTATATCCTCTGTTCTCTGTTTAGTGTACTCAGATTTTGAGCACAGAAAGAGCACTAGAGCTATTTGTACTTAAATGACACCCAGCTGAACCAGTCAAATAAAACGTTGCCAGTCAGATATTCCATTAACTAGCAAACAAGCAATTCAATCAAGTATTTAAAGTGCTTGTTAGCAGTGAACAACTGTTTTCAGTCTTGAAATGTTCAGTAGCATCTTTATTTACATTGATAGCTGAATGCCTTTTTCTCATTTAGCAAGGCATCCCAGTTTTAAATAATTTCTTAAAGTCAGTATTGGGAATTATGCATCTTGGACAAATGAGCTGGTTAGTTTACATGCTTATGTGATTATTTCCTTCTGTTGCTGTCCTTTATAACCATTGGCATGCCTGTGGATTTCTTGTGTATCTAGCACAAAAAGGTTAAGCAATGTTTTAACCTTTGTCTCTCCGTCCTTTACTCTTTCAAATTTTTTGCACTTTGCACAAGCTCAGTGTAGTAAATTGGCTCTTGGAAAAATTGGAATCCATTGAGGACTCTTGTATCCAAGTTCTGCAGATGTTAGGCATTTGGCGATGTTCTTGCTTGGCTCCATCTGTACATTTGTCAGCTGATTGAAGCGTATCTGGTAATTATGTTACATTCCATCTCAATGACACAAATGTTTTGGGCATAGTTCCTCTTTTTTTAGGTATACTCAGCAAAATGTAAGTCATACCTATAATTTCACTGGCATATTTGAAATTATTTGTGGGATATATTTTTGAAAATCAATCACTGAAATCTTTTGTTGGTAAATACAAATTTGAGTATTTACACTGAATGTATACTTGAAAATATAAATGTTCAGCTACTTGATTTATTGCCTCATTCTTTGCAGTGCTACAGTCTTATGTTGAAGATACAGCAGTATCAAAAAAGCTCCCTCACAGTAAAGCAGGGTGTGTCTTTTCAAGCAGCCTTCACTTCACTTCACTGGCTCTTTTGGCTGACATCAAGGACTGGCTGATGTCATTTGACGCTGAGGCCCAATCAGCGGTCCCTGACATCAGCCAGAAGCGCCAAAGACAACAGGTATTCGAGGTGGAGCCCAGGAGAGGTCAGTAACATTTGGTTATGTTTGATCACCTCCACTTATTATGCTCTGGGGTCTGAAAAGAACCCACAGTATAATACTACCATTTTTGGTTTGGCTCAGATTAAACCACTGGGCAAACCTCGTGAGACCGATCTCACGGGGGTTCGCCAACACTTAATCGCACTGTAATAGAGGTGTATTTTAAAAGGGCTGTCACCTAAATAATTGCCATTAATTGTAATTGAGATAAATTGCCCGATTAATCCGCTTGATTTAGGTTATAATCGCCCAGCCGTACTTTACATTAGAATGGAGGTAGGTGGTAGGTAGGTGGTATTCAATTTTATTAGAAGCCTGTGACAGAAGTTGATAATTGCTATCACCAAAATAATACATGAGAATTATGTCTTCCCTATGTTAATCTTTCATTCCTGTAAATTGGGGTTAATCCAGTATCTGTTTTCTCTCATCCAAGGGAGCAAATAGAAAATAAACTTCAAACATACACTTATGTTTCATCCACCAAACGCAAAGCAACTTGAACATTTCAATTTGTATTTTCCCAGGTTTCTGCTTAGTTCTAGAGGTTTTTACTGCTGTCAATCTCCTACCTTTTTCACAGACATTTTCAATAACATATCCCATGTTGTTCTGTTGGATCTGTCACCTTTTCCATGTTTTAAATGATAAGCAAGAGACATTTATCTGCAATTCTCACTTTGTTTAGCAGCTGGTTTTAGCTACATTGGTGTTTAGCTGCTTTATGTTGTAGTTTTGTGGATTTTCAATATAATTAAATAAAGTATGTGTTGCTTCCTGAAGCAGTCTTAGAATAAGCGTTTCATTTAAGTAAGTCATGCCCTTAAATTGCAGCTGTATTTGGTGCTACACGTTTCACATATTTTTAAGAAATTGTGTGATATAACAGGTTTTGGGACTCTATTTGCTGGAACATTTGCTTGATCATGTTAGCATGTGAACAAATAGTCATCGTTTGCAAAGACTGGAAATAACATGTCTGATAACCAGTGTTGGACTGGAATGTCTAGGGCCCACCAGTGGAATTGCTTCTAGGGGCCCACCATCAGGACACCTGCAGATCAGCGGTAGCGAGACAGGGCGGCTAAAGGTAATAACATGTCGGGAGCCATGCTGCTCACCTGCCATAACATGTGCACCACTGCACTACCTAAACCTACTGCTATGCCCTATATGGCAAGTGAACAGCGTGGCTCCTAGAATTGTTACCATTACCTGTAGATCATCATTACATCGCAGATGTAATATTGATGGCCTATCCTAAGCACACGCCATCAATATTAGAAAGATGGATAAATACTTTAAAGAGGATGTCCAGGAATTGGCGCAACCCATGTCCCGGGCGGGAGGTGTAAAATAAATAAATAAATAAAAATGCGTACTTACCTGTCCCCAGTACTCCGTTGTCTGCTGCCAGTGTCCATTCAGTCTCGTGTCAGTGCCTTCCTGCTGGGAGTCCTGCACCTCATGGGACCGCTAAGACCAATTAGGTACAGGATTTCCAGAAATGAGGCGCCACCATGAGACCAAACAGACACAGGCAGGGGACAGTGGGGTGCTGGGGACAGATGAGTATACTTTTTTTTTTTTTTTTTTTTTTTACACCTCCCTGGCCACAACAGTGGTTTGCTCCAGTTAATAGACAACCTCTTTTAAGGCGTTGTCTGGGCCAAATTTTTTTATGGCCACTTCACTGGTCCCCCATACTGTATGGGGAACAATGATGGGGGCTAACATCCTGTGTGATGCATATTAAAGGGATTGTCCAGGGTTAATCTTTTTTATGGCCTATGGATAGGCCATAAATACCTGATTGCTAGGGGGCTGACACATGGCACCATCAGCTGTACAGCATCACTTCTGGCACCCATTCTATACACAATACAGGGCTGGAAGCAGAAAGCTCGATCCACTGTATAGTTGCCCGGTACCGTCACTGCAGCTCAGCTCCTATTGACTTCAATAAGTGCTGAGATGCAGTGAAGGTGCCCGGCTAATACACAGTGGACAGAGCTTTCTGCTTCTAGCCCCGTATTGTGTACAGGACAGGTGCCAGAAGTGGCTCTGTACAGCTGATCTGTCCGGGGTCAGCCCCCAACAGATCAGGTATCTGTGGCCTATCCTGAGGATAAACCATAACAAATTATGTCTGGGCAACCCCTTTAATATACCCCCCTAATGCGCCACACTTTAAAGAGGTTGTCCAGTATAATTTTTTTCTTTTTTATAATTAGTCTGGGGGAGGTGAACCCCTCCCCCAAAAAAACAAAAACATACTAAACATACTCACCTATCCCCGGTGCTCCGGTGTCAGCAGGTCCCAGCACGGTCCGGTCCTGCTGCTCCGCTGTCTTCTTTTGCCGGAAGTCCTCACTGGCTGTGACATACCAGGTCCCTTCCTTTAGGCCACTGATTGGCCTCAGGGGTCACATGACGTCACAGGTAGTCACATGCAGGGTGTACTTGTGCTGTAAGAAGACAGAGCTTCAGGTTAAACCACGCTGGGAGACACTGGGGACAGGAGAGAAAGTTTTTTTGGTTTTTTTTCCACCTGTGTAATTTAAAAAAAATAAAAAAGTTATCCTGCACAACCCCTTTAATGTCCCCCAGGCTATTGGCCTCCATTAGTTATCATTTTGCCAATGCATTGGCAGAGGCGTAGCTAAGGTCTTGTGGGCCCGGTACAAACTTTTGTTCGGGGCCCCCCTCCCTAGAGAGAATTCTTGATAGTGACAGTTACGGATGCTGCAGCAATATCTCAGATACTTGAAAGGGATACAGCTGTAGTACCCACAACTGCAGTTATCAAGAAAGCGGTGAGTGAGCAGCGCCCGGCATGTAAACAATACTGGGACAGTATAATATGTTCCAACATGTAAACAGTACTGGGACAGTATAATATGTTCCCCAGTGCCCCCCACACAGCATTATATGCTCTGCAGTGGCCCCTACACAGCATTATATGCTCCGCAGTGGTCCCCACACAGCATTATATGCTCCGCAGTGGCCCCCACACAGTATTATATGCACACAGTGGCACCCACTCAGTATTATACGCCCACAGTGGCCCCCACACAGTATTATACGCCCACAGTGGCCCCCACACATTATTATACGCCCACTGTGGCCCCCACACAGTATTATATGCTCACAGTGGCCCCCACACAGTATTATATGCCCACAGTGGCCCCCACACAGTATTATATTCCCACAGTGGCCCCCACACAGTATTATACGCCCACAGTGGCCCCCACACATTATTATACGCCCACAGTGGCCCCCACACAGTATTATATGCTCACAGTGGCCCCCACACAGTATTATATGCCCACAGTGGCCCCCACACAGTGTTATATGCCCACAGTGGCCCCCACACAGTATTATATGCTCACAGTGCCCCCTCCCCAGAGTCGGTGCTATTATTATACTCTGGGGTCTCCTCAGACCCCAGAATATAATAATTAGAGGCCCAGGAGAAGTGATTAAAAATAAGAAACACTTATACTCACCTTGTCTTACCTCTCCGGGGCATCCTTGCTCTGTCCTGCTGTCTTCCCCATCTTCCTTGGTCCCCTGGTCTCCACGTCCCGTGCCCCAGACGTCACCGCTGGGGCCTTTGATTGGACCTCTGGGGTCACGTCGGGCGTGATGACATCATCACGCCAGTGCGCTCATGTCACCGCTGGGGCCTAACCCTGCAGAAAAGTGCCGGAGACGATGCTGAGCCTGGGACAGGTGAGGTTTTTTTTTTTTTTTTTGTCACTTCCCCTGGGCTGGCATACCCTTTCCATTAACAATAGGTGTAGCAGTCGGGGAACCAGGCTTTCCCTGACCACTATCATGGTAGTCCAGGGCCCCGGCCACTTCCAGATGGCCGCGGGCCCCGTACGGTAACCTCCGGTCGCGGTCGCACCCCCTGCCATTGCTCAAGGGCCTGATCGGGATGATCAGGGGCCTGATCGGGCCCCTGACCGTCCCGACCGGACCCCTGACCTTTGCATTGGCAAAATGAGGACTAAATATAGTCGGGGATCGGGGCCCACCGGGGTATTCATCGGTTTCCCGGTGGGCGAGTCCGACCCTGCTGATAACACAATTCGAATATAAGGATTTTTGTTGAGGTCCAGTCCTTGGATTGCCCCCCAAGTAGTGGTTGAGCTTATGTACACATGATACCTTGTATCTGATTTCACTGAAATCTAAACCCATGGCACAATATATTAGAATCATCTAAAATGTTCTTTGAGTTGCATACCTATATTACCATAAATGATACAGACTAATTTTGGTAAATGCTGATTTCTTAATAACAATTTAGTTAATTATTATGGGACTTTTGAATGTTGCTATTATTCATCCTAATTTCCTCGTCGTCTTTGTTGAGACAATGAGTAACATTGAGAAGACATAAGAAGACTCTTGACGGTCCTGAAAAGAGGCTCTGGAAAAAGCTAAATTAATCCCTTCCTTCTGCAGTCATTTTATGCTAAAGCCTCACCTAGCGAGCCGCAGCCAAAAATCGCTGCGGAAAAGACCATGGCAGAAACGCATTGCTTTTTTTTTTTTTTCTCTGCATTTTTCACAGTCTGCAGACTGATTCTCTGATTTCCTCCTTGATAGTTGTTTTTTGTGCTGCCGACACTTCCTTGCACTCAGCTGATCCTGTTTGGTTATTATAGCTTTTACATGCGGAAAACTGGACAAGAGTGGAGACGCTCTATCTACTGCTAAAATACTATGTTATACCAAGTACAAGGCCTGCAGGGATGTCTTATGGCTCAACACAAAGAGATTATTCATTCAACACCCTCTCAAGCCCTGTCTGGCATAACATATCAAAAGCGTTTTACCTGGAGTGTTTCTAGGTATATATGATGTAATATTATGACAAAATGTCCGACTGTGCATACATAGTAATATATGTTTTTCTTTCTCTTAAACTACCTGCCTTTTTTGCTTTTTAATAAAGATGGATTAAATAAATCCGTACCAATAAATGTTAACTAAACTGTTTTTAAGGAAACTGAGATGCAGCCCCATAGACAAGTTTTCACCTTTCTCTTTATTTTTAAAAATGTTCTTGTTAAACTAAGATGCCAAAAACGTGGCGGCATTTTCCAGAACAGTGAAGGGGGTGTTTTATACCATGGACCCGATTCTTGAGTTTCTATCGTATTTATACTATTTTTAGGATGTTTCTGCATTCTGATAGCTTGATCTGGTTTAGATTTGGGTATACAAAGTTTTCCAGTTCACGTACAAGGAGCACTGACATTAGTTCTGTAGAAAGCTAGCAAGCTAGGAAGCTTGGATGTATAATTATGTATTTAAGATATACACAGTTCATTGATGCAGAGAAATAGCTTAAGATGCTGTAATCAAAAGTTAAATCCCTTCAATAGGAGTAGAAAAGCTTCTAATGCATGGGTGCTTTGATTGTCATTTACTGATATAGTGATTTCCAAGCAACGCTCTATTTATCTACAGTTCACAGGGGAAAGGGAATTTATCAGTTGCATTTAATTCATTTTAATTTTTTTGATTAAGATATTTTCTTTAACATTACATGAACAATTTCTTTTTTTTTTTTTTTTACACTTTTGCTGCTTAGCAATAAATGTGCTTTGTGTTAGAATGATCATTACAATTCATAACCTGCACCCTTCCAGTTTATTATGCCTGTCATTTACTGAAACTGCAGCTGTTACTTATATTGCGAGTATCTGTAGCAACTAGGGCAAGATGTAGATACAATTCTGTTTATGCAGAATACTATCCATCAGTAGTATATGTTGGGAGGCTTTACTGACCTATACTGTGCAAAGGATGTGATTGTATGTATGTACACTGACGTCTATCAGAGGTACCAAACCTCTGATAGATGTCACTGTAAATGCATACAGTCACATCCTTTGCCCATACGCTTCTATCTGTCAGAAGTGTTTTCATTGCACATGGCAAGCAGCCACTACAAACCTCAGCTTGATCACACAGTTTCTAAAATATCTGAATGACACTATGTAGCACAGTTGCTATGTTAAAGGTAGTCTACCACTACCAAATTGCTTCTAAACCACTTATATTCTATTGTTTAGGTTCTTACTGACAGCTTTTAAATGTCTTTTTACTAAATAGAAGAAAAGAATGGAAGACTAGGAAAAATACTACTACTTATACCTAGAGCAGTGAATGAGGGAAAGCACCAAAGGACAGTTGGGCCTAATGTACACGAACGATTGTGCAGACCTAGGCTGTCATTAGGAGATGTCTGAAGCTCTGTTCCATTCTCATAATTATAGAGCAGGCCCTATTCTGCTCCATGTCATCGGAACGGAATGGATTGAAGGCCCCCATAGAAGTAAAGGTGTCACAGAAGGTCCTCTGATGTAACCCCAAGTGGTATCCAAATGCGCTCCACTATAAAAAAGCGTTTAAAAAAATATATGAAATCTTACACAAGCATATTCACGCATAAAAATAAATAGGATCCAAAACCAAAGGCAAAGTCACAAAAAATGTACATAATACCCAACATTAAGCGTATGAGCAAAAATGTACAATAGTAACAAAACAGTAAAACACAAATACCATACACAATGGATAAAGACCAGTCAGGTAAGGATTCACTTCCCCAAAACATGTTTTGCATATGCTTTCTTTAGAGGATCGGCACATGCAAAAACACGCATTGGTACTATCCTTTTCCTGGCTGGTCTGTATCTATTGTAAATGATATTTGGACATTATTATCTTGTTACTATTGTACACTTTTGCACATACCCTAATATAATAACATGAACTATTTACAGTGGGGAAAAAAAGTATTTAGTCAGCCACCAACTGTGCAAGTTCTCCCACTTAAAAAGATGAGAGAGACCTGTAAGTGACATCATAAGTAGACCTCAACTATGAGAGACAAAATGAGAAAACATATCTAGAAAATCATATTGTCTGATTTTTTAAGAATTTATTTGCAAATTATGGTGGAAAATAAGTATTTGGTCACTACAAACAAGCAAGTTTTCTGGCTCTCACAGACCTGTAACTTCTTTAAGAGGCTCCTCTGTCCTCCACTCATTACCTGTAGTAATGGCACCTGTTTGAAATTATCAGTATAAAAGACACCTGTCCACAACCTCAAACAGTCACACGCCAAACTCCACTATGGTGAAGATCAAAGAGCTGTGGAAGGACACCAGAAACAAAATTGTAGACTTGCACCAGGCTGGGAAGACTGAATCTGCAATAGGCAAGCAGCTTGGTGTGAGGAAATCAACTGTGGGAGCAATAATTAAAAAATGGAAGACATACAAGACCACTGATAATCTCCCTCGATCAGGGGCTCCATGCAAGATCTCACCTCGTGGGGTCAAAATGATCACAAGAACGGTGAGCAAAAATCCCAGAGCCACACGGGGGGACCTAGTGAATGACCTGCTGAAAGCTGGGACTAACATAACAAAGGTACCGTCAGTAACACACTACGCCGCCAGGGACTCAGATCTTGCAGTGCCAGACGTGTCCCCCTGCTTAAGCCAGTACATATCCGGGCCCGTCTGAAGTTTGCTAGAGAGCATTTGGATGTTCCAGAAGAGTATTGGGAGAATGTCATATGGTCAGATGAAACAAAAGTAGAACTGTTTGGTAGAAACACAACTCGTCTTGTTTGGTGGAAAGTGAATGCTGAGTTGCATCCAAAGAACACCATACCTACTGTGAAGCATGGGGGTGGCAACATCATGCTTTGGGGCTGTTTCTCTGCAAATGGACCAGGACGACTGATCCGTGTCCATTCTATATATTTTTACATGAGTGAATATGTTTGTGTAAGGTTTTAAATGTAGTTAACAGTTTTATAGCTTCAATAAAGGTGATGCATAGCTTTGTAACTTTGTTCTCATGTCATTTTTAGTATATGTGAGACCTGAACTGTAGCTGCTGTATCTTTATTAATATTCTATTAAAAATACACATTTTGCACTCTCACCAGTGTCTGCATATTGAGATTACAGTATAGTTTATTAAGTATTATACCAATAAATAACATTGCTGTCTGGTGTGTTGGTGCTGCTTGTCTCACTTTACACACTCAGTGGGAGATAATAGGACTGTAATGCCCATATCATCTTTACTTGCAAATAATCTCAAGCTGCAGAAACTAAGCTGCACTCACTAGAGCAGTGCTACCTCAGTGAGTCTGATGCCCATTTGGCATCTCCCCCAGATAAAATCTTAACGTTGTGTTTTTTTTTTTGTTTTTTTTTGGTGAGTGGAAGTCAAAAACTGTGCATGTGCTGTGTGTGCTATTATATGTTTTCATTTGTTTAATTTGATATTTTAAATCAAATCATGGCAAATAGAATGTTTGAGCTTTGAGCAAACTTTTACTTCTGTAGTGGACTACTTAATAAACTTTGTGGTCAGCTGAATGGGTGTAATTAGATATGTTGCCACTATTTAAATGAGTAAAAATAAATGAATGTGTACTAAAATATTTCAGTCACGAAAAATGTTAGGGCATGTATATGTGAATGCACTTTTGAGGATACTCTGAAAAGTTGTCTTTAGTTTTCATCAGTATGTCTTAAATAACCGGGGCTAGATAACTCTACCTTTGTCTTATCTGTATAATGTTGTACCGTGTTAGCCATATAAAGTAGTGGAAGAGTGAAGAAATCAGGCGATACCTTTTAGAGGCTAACTGTCTTTGTCTTATCTGTTCAGAATACATTGTTCCGGAAGTGTTTGCTTAATTGTTCATAGAGAAAACTTTAGGATGTCCATACACGGATGTACAGTATGTCAACTAATTCTGTTGATTTGGGCAGACCTGGCCAGTCATCCAATGTATATGGGCTTCTAGACTCTCCCTCAATGACAGATGTCAGATAGCCTTGCTCTGATCTTTCTTGGCAGCAAGGTTGTCTATAGTACATCTTCTAAGTAGCTTTAATTTGTACATCAATATTGGCAATAGCAACCTTTTGAATCAGTTCTTAGTTTCTTAGAGACTTCTTTCAGCTTCTTACATGTTACTGTCTGGCTATAATTACTGAGATTGAAATCTTCACTTCTAGATGATCTTCCAAATAGTCAGTGATTGAGGTCCAATTATTTGCCAATCATTTTAAGTTCATTTTCAGATTTATAGAGCATCTTTAAACTTCCAGAAGGTTCTCAAATTTTTTTTGTATGGCTGTTCCTCCATCCCTCATGAAAGGTTTGCTAGTGCGGATAGACCAGAAATTCCCCCCCCCCCCCCCACACACACACACAACCCCACTCTCTTATTGAAACGACTAACACCTCCCACCCCTCCGTCTTTACTTTTCTTCTCCTTCTCTTTCTTCTTCTTCTTTCCCTTCCCTACTTTTACTTTTTCTTCCTCGTCTCTCACTTGGTCTTCTCTTGTCCAATCTGTCTGTTTGTCCTACTTGTTTGTGTATGTTGTTCAATTCACTTGCTTGTCTATTATCTTTAGGGCTATGCCCACACCCCTCATGGCCCCCATCGTCCTCTCTCCTACACAGTTAGTTGATTCTGGATTTCACCAAGGACATATTTGTTCTTTACTCTTTATTCCATTGCAGATATGATGGCAGCGAACCTTGCTTGTTTGCTTATGGGTCTGCATTTTTGTTAAAGCTGATCTACAGGTCTAGATCTGACCCAGTGTAGGTTACTTCCTCATTTATTGTCTTTGTAATGGAAATGTATACTTTTTATATGATGCATGTTCACTCTGACTTTGCATATTCTGTGAAAAAACAATAAAAACCTTTTGTATCAAATTTTTTTGGTATGGGGATAATTGCACATTTCAGTAACTAAGAGTAACTTGAAATCCAACACATCTTTCAGCCAACATCTTCCATTGTAAGAGAGTAGACATGCACGGATGATATACATCTAATGTGTATGGCAAGTTTAACACAAAAGTGGAAGATGAGACTATACACATGGAGACACATAGGTCTGCAAAAGAACCCAGAGTGCACACAGGTGAAAGGGTATTTGCCAGAATTTACAGAGACTTGAACATCAGTTGTTACGCTAGATGTGAGTCCTTACTGTTTGTTGGGTTCAAGGTACCTCAGTTCAACACTGTGTGTATTTAAATAAAATAACTATGAAGAAAACCTTAAGTAACTTGACCTTGGTGCAAAACGGTTCCCTTTGATGCATCTAGTTTTAGAGCAAAATTCTCTGACTCATTTGACAAAGGGACTTGGCTTCAAGTAAACAGTGTGTGGCTTCACATGGAAAGAGGGCAGCATGACTTAAATACAGTGGGGAAAAAAAGTATTTAGTCAGCCAAAAACAGTGCAAGTTCTCCCACTTAAAAAGATGAGAGAGGCCTGTAATTGACATCATAGGTAGACCTCAACTATGAGAGACAAAATGAGAAAACAAATCCAGAAAATCACATTGTCTGATTTTTAAAGAATTTATTTGCAAATTATGGTGAAATTAAGTATTTTGTCAATAACAAAAGTTCATCTCAATACTTTGTTATATATCCTTTGTTGGCAATGACAGAGGTCAAACGTTTTCTGTAAGTCTTCACAAGGTTGGCACACACTGTTGCTGGTATGTTGGCCCATTCCTCCATGCAGATCTCCTCTGGGATCATTGTCATGCTGAAAGACCCAGCCATGTTTCATCTTCAATGACCTTGCTGATGGAAGGAGGTTTGCTCTCAAAATCTCACGATACATGGCCCCATTCATTCTTTCATGTACACAGATCAGTCGTCTTGGTCCCTTTGCAGAGAAACAACCCCAAAGCATGATGTTGCCACCCCTATGCTTCACAGTAAGTATGGTGTTCTTTGAATGCAACTCAGCATTCACTCTCCTCCAAACATGAAGAGTTGTGTTTCTACCAAACAGTTCTAGTTTGGTTTCACCTGACCATATGACATTCTCCCAATACTCTTCTGGAACATCCAACTGCTCTGTAGCAAACTTGAGACAGGCCCGGATATGTACTGGCTTAAGCAGGGGGACACGTCTGGCACTGCAGAATCTGAGTCCCTGGCGGCGTAGTGTGTTACTGACAGTAGCCTTTGTTACGTTAGTCCCAGCTTTTTGCAGGTCATTCACTAGGTCCCCCCGTGTGGGTCTGGGAATTTTGCTCACTGTTCTTGTGAGAACGGGTGAGATCTTGCATGGAGCCCCTGATCGAGGGAGATTATCAGTGGTCTTGTATGTCTTCCATTTTCTAATTATTGCTCCCACAGTTGATTTCTTCACACCAAACTGTTTGCCTATTAAAGATTCAGTCTTCCGAGCCTCGTCCAGGTCTACAATTTTTGTTTCTGGTGTCCTTCCACAGCTCTTTGGTCTTCACCATAGTGGATTTTTGAGTGTGACTGAGGTTGTGGACAAGGTGTCTTTTATACTGATAACAATTTCAAACAGGTGCCATTACTACAGGTAATGAGTGGAGGACAGAGGAGCCTCTTAAAGAAGAAGTTACAGGTCTGTGAGAGCCAGAAATCTTGCTTGTTTGTAGGTGACCGAATACTTATTTTCCACCATAATTTGCAAATAAATTCTCTAAAAATCAGACAATGTGATTTTCTAGATATGTTTTCTCATTTTGTCTCTCATAGTTGAGGTCTACCTATGATGTCAATCACAAGCATCTCACATCTTTTTAAGTGGGAGAACTTGCACAATTAGTGGCTGACTAAATACTTTTTTCCCCACTGTATGCCAAAATTTTGAAGTAAAATTTTGACCCAAAGTGAACCAACTAATCGGGGGTATACATTTATGTAGTCTACTAATGCAACACATTCATCTAGCATAAGCCACTGTGATAAATCTTCCACATTTTCAGACTGCCTGATTACTTCATCTAACTTTTACTAACTGTTGGCTACTGAGTTCTGGATAGAGTTCCTGCTGAAGGAAATATGTTTTAAATATATACACCCAACGACAAAAAAAAAATAATGTGGCAAGAAGTTGTTAGATTAAAATCAAACTTTAAACGTCCCATAACTGTTTAATTGGATATAAATTTGGCAATCAGGCAGGTCAAGGAGGTGTAGCAATCTGTGAAGCCGTTGCTGTTTGTGGGCAAGCATTACCCTTCTGAAAAATGCTAGTTGAAAGCCTTGCCATGAGAGGCAACCCATGTGGTCGCAGGATATACTGCACATATTGCTTAACTGTTAGTGTCCTCATATTACTACTAGGGTTTATTGGCTGTCATATGTAATGGTTTCCTAGACCTTCACACCAGCAGTTGGGGCAGTGTGTCGCTCCACATCAAGGGTATGATTGAAACATTCGCCATGAAGTTTCTATACTGAAACCTGATAGTAAGGTTCCAGTCCATAGAAGTCCAGGTTTCTTGTTTCTGACACCACTTCAAATGAAGGAAATGGTGGCTGGCTGTCAATAGCAGGACATGTAATGGCAGCTACTCTTAATTGTTAGTGTATAAAACCGTACTCTCTATTGGTGGTCTGTGTGATCGCTTTATGTACATGCCCTCACGTAGCCACTGCTCCTAACACCTTCTAATAGCTAGGTGGGAACGGCTTAGTTGGAGGGCAGTTCATTCAATTGACCATCCTGCTTCTCTCACTCCTATCATGTGCCCCCTCTCAAAGTCTGTCAGCTGGGCAAAAAAATGTCTTTGCATGTCTACCAGTCAACAATCTATCATCAAGAGGGTTCACTGCCCAAAAGTAGCCTGTAAGTGTCTTTATATAGAGCAGTGGGGAAAGTTCTTTTACACGCTCCTGAAGCAATTGAATATCTAATCAGACCACTCCTGTAATTATCTGCCTGATACTTACGTGCATGCCGATTTCTGTAGCAATCTGACATTTCTATCGGGTTGCGTTATTTTTTTGTCAATGAGTGTATATAAAAAAGGGGGGAAATACATAAGCTAACAATGTAATGATATCCAACATTCATCCATCCATTACCAAGTGGGCTTCTTTATGATTTCTTATAGTAGTTATAGTATATGTAGTTATAGTTCAATCTAAGATCTTTATCTTATCTGGGGATCAACTTTACAATTATAACAGTTGACATTGGTTGAATGGTTCTGCATGCAGCTTTCACAGCTGAATATTGCTGAAATAATAATCTTTCAGTGTAGTAGGGTTGTGTCTTCCATCGTAGCTAATGTAGTTTAACGCTGCTACACATGTAAAAGAAAATTTGTATGTAACAGTATTCAATCTAACTGAATTCTAAAACCCTATTTTATAATATAAATTTTAATTGGATATTCAAACTTCTTAGGGATAACTATTTGGCTTTCCAGTGCAAATTCTCCCAAGATATTGAGAGTAGACTAATTAGTCTTCTGTTTGATGGGCAAAATCAATTTGGCAAGAAAACAAGTCAATCTGAAACAGATGTCTTTCAGGGACATGATATTTTTTTTAATTTACTGGTTCATGTAACAAATTTGATCACAGGTTTAAGATAAGCCACTTTCTGAATAAAGTTTGTGTCTTATAATTTTTATTTTTTTTCTTTCAGTTAAATATATTTAATCGGTGGTATTTTAATAAGATTTCTTCTATGCAATTTTCTTAAAGAGAACCTTTGACTAGGTCTGGAAAGCCCAGTGGTATAAATTATCTGCTAGGTGCTGTCACATTGAGAATTTTGGTGTTTTGTTTATCTAAATCCATTGAGCTGTTCCAAAGATATAATCCCATTTACCACAGTGTTGCCACCCACTTGGGTACTGAACCTTTATTTACATAAACACCAAAAGGGGTTATATCTTTGGAATGGCTCGGGGGTTTTGGTTAAACAAAACGCCAAAATGTTCAGGGTGATAATGCCTGTCATGATGTATGTCGTTGGGCTTTTCAGATCTGGTGACAGGTCCTCTTTAAGTTCAAGTTGCTAATAGGATCTATATACCAGTAAAACATTTTTAGCATAAGAGGCATTATCATACTGTTAGACAAATTGTCTGGATTTTGTTGTTTTGTTTTTATTTTTGTAAAATCCAAAAGAATGTGTCTTTTAAGTTATACATCTTTATAAAAGTCTTCTGTATAGCATTCTTAATTCCTGGTTTTCTCTGTGTGTCAACTTTAGGTGATTTTTTTGACACTTTTTTTACACCACTAATCTTGAAATTCTTGTTAACTGTCCTTTTTATTTTATTTTTAATAGTTTTTTTTTCACTTTTGTGTATACAATACCAGGGACATTACTTATAACCCTTTGTATTTATTGCCGTTAATAATTTAGATTCTTGATAGATATGCAGTCTGATATAATATCATTTGACTTAACAAATATTGTCACTTTTATATCTTACTATGGTTTTATTTTAAAAGAAATTGTAGATTTGAAAGAAGCCTTTTATAGTTCTACCCCAGAGTATAAATTATGAACAGAACTATCACAATAAAAGGAACACTGTGCCGTTCATCTGTTTTTTTACACTCCTTTGATCATGATAGGAAATTTGTCAGCCAATAAGTGCAAAGAAGAGACTGAGAAGCCTTCAGCAAGAATAACAGATTAGCTGAATAATTATATACATAGCAAAAGCAGAGTTTCTATATTATATATCCTAAGACATGTATTGCGTGTGTTGGAATATACTCTGGTAATACATAGCATTAAAACCACCAGCATAATGTTTTGTAGGTCCCCCTTGTGCTGCCAAAATTGTTTTGTTCTATCAAGGCATAAACCTTTCAAGACCTCTGAAAGTGCCCTATCACATCTGGCATAAAATCATTTACAGCAGATCCTAGAAACTGCAAACTGGAGTCTCCATGGATCAGTTTTGTTTTTCTAGCACATCCCATAGATGATCTACTGGGTTACATCATTTTGAAAAACCAAATCAATACTTGAAACTCAACCCATTGTTTTATTTTTACAGAATGGGTTATCCGGTTTAGAGACCTCTGACGTTAGGTAGTAGTGTTGCAGTGAAGGGATAGTATTAGTCTGCAATGATGTTTAGGTATAGTAGGTAATATATAAATTATCAGATTGGGCCACCTTCTTCCATTGCAGCATGGACCAGTTATGATGTAGACTTTTTTAGCAGTAGACATGTAGGGTCAGTAGCCCCATATACACTTAACCGTGCGCTATGTGTTCTGACACCTTTGTATGGTCACAGCCATTATCAACTTTTTCTGTGATTTGTGCTATTGGTCAAGATTAGTTACCCTTTGCCCCCTCCCTTCATGAATATCTGTGTGTACCTATGACCTTTTGACAATTCTCCAGCTGTCCTCTAGGAGCCAGAGCAGAGAATCACTAACATATGAATGTCCACTATGTAGTACACCAATTGTAGCAGGGGAGATGCTTCTGCATCTGAATCTTTACCCTGAAAATTCAGCTGTTTGTGTAGTCAGTCACTAATTTTAGTAAAAACTGCAATCCAACTGCAGCTTTACATGCTAATGCCTATTGTACATTAAAAATATAGAACCTGAATGTCTATGCTATGATTAATTGAAGTTTACAGGCCTAAAGTCAGTGGCTGCACTACTGGGAGGCTACATTTTGTTTCTTTAAACTTCCGTACACGATTCAACTTAGAAAACTGCACTATAAGATGTGAATGTGAACTGTGATTAGTTGCTAATATCGAGAAGCACATTCATTTTCTAAGACGACTCCCACTGCTCAATGACAACCGTAAAGCTCAAAAAGCAGCAAATAAACTGTAGAAACCTAAGAAAGGGAAAATCGGTATTAATGGAATCCTCCAGTTGCATCTCAAATGGTAATAAATTTGTTGATCCACTTATTAAATGGAATTTTGTAAACTTCTTTATTAATAAAAACGTTAACTGAATTGCCTGCTGAATGTGCTTTGTGATTGATCAAAAGAGACTACTTTAGAGATGTGCTGGCGCTGACAAGAAGATTAATGTGAAGCTTTCATTTCAGTTTAATTGGATGCTTAATAAATGAGCATCTTTAGTAAAGCATACTTTTTCTTGTGTTTATAAGCTACCTGACCAAAATATTAAGATTGTCATAGTATTTGCTGATTTGTATTTGTCTACTACAGAGTAAATTGCAGAGAAATGACAGCTTCTTTTGCTCATTTATACCTGTATATTGCTTTTATTTAATATTCGTTGAGTTGTGTCAAAGTGATATGTTTACTTGTATATACTGTATGTCGTCAGCTCCACTGATATCATGAAGCCTATACGCCATGCTTTTCAAGGGTTAATGTTTTTAAAGCCAGTTTCAGACTGGACCAGCTTCCTCCAGTGGGCTCAGGCACTGACTGATTTGATAGCTGCCCCCTGGTGCTGGAAGCAGAAACTTGCTATATGTCACGAGGAGTCGAGTCAAGAGATGCTGAACCCTAGCACATGCATCGTCTGCCCTGCCACAGTTTAATCTACATTCCCTGCTCTCTTGTCTACATGATAACCCAGGAGAACAGTGCTGAAATTAAGCTGAACTCTGGTTGGTTGAGTCTCAACCAAGGCTTGTTTTCTCTCTGCCACAGCACAAGCAATAATCCAATGCTGTGAAGAAGTCCTGCAAAAGAGACTGACAGAGAGAGGCCTATGAGGACTAAATTATATTGTACAGCTAGTAAATGTAATTCCTTCAGCAGCTCAGCTGAAGCCTTTTATCCCCCCAGCACTTAAGCATTTACTGGGGCCCCCCATCTCCCTACTCTTACATGTTTACTGAGGCCTCCCATCCTCTCACCACACATTTACAGAAGCCCCCTCCCCCACCATTCACACATTTTTCATTTTTAGCCCTCCACCCACATTTACTGAGGCCCCATTTTTAACTTCAAGAGGACCTTTAATGTCCTCCTGAATGTTTGGTATTATATAGCACTAGATAGATGACCGTGTGCTGAATTCAGCGCACGGTCTGCTTTCCCGGTATGTGCCCTGGTGCTGGAGATATCGGTGCCATTAATTTTGGCACCAATATCTCCCCACTGTCAGAAGGGCGAAATTAACGGCACCGATATCTCCAGCACCCGGGCACATACCGGGAATTCAGCACACTGTCGGCTTTCTAGCGGTATAAAATTATATTATGTATTATATTATAGCGGTATAAAATCTATTATGTATTGTATATATTTATATTTTGACGTTATGTGACTCCTTTTGAGACACATGTTCAGGTTAGTAAGGTTTAATACAAGTGTGTTATGTTACTATTGGCTTGAAAAAGGAGGTAGTACCTCCGAAACATGTGGCCAGGACATAATATATCTACCATATATTTATTAAATAAATTCTCCAATTTTATAGCAGTAGTGCCTTTTTAACTTGTTGAATTTTTATTTAGAGTAAGACATACAGTGGGGGGAAAAAAGTATTTAGTCAGCCACCAATTGTGCAAGTTCTCCCACTTAACCTTCCTCTAGTGTTAGCTTTCTGTTACTCTTTCTTATGTTAACGGGTCGGTTTTGACCCGTGTCTTAAATCACCCCTAGGATACCCTAAAAACAGTTATTAATGATCCAATTTGTTTCTTACCTCTTAGTTACCTTGTTAGGGTTTCTCATCCATGGAAGGATTGATTTTAATATTTTTGTTGTGGCCCCCTGGGCCTTTCATTTGAGAGCGTACCCTTCATTTTCAATATAAAAATATTGTCAAATGAACCTCAAGAGAATAATATAAACTTAAAAAAGTTTGTTATATTACCTGACTATTACTGAAGGGTTTTAGAACACATTTCTTAAATGTAAAAAAAATATATATATATTTTATATTATTAACTCTAGTAACATCTATGGTGTTACGGGTCAATTTTGACCCATATCTAACTACTTTATGAAAAAGGCAAAAAACAGATTTTTTTTTTTATAGAACTTTAATACAAATAAAAGATGAAAATTATATTAACATTAATAGCAATAATAATAAAAAGTAGCTTTTCTAGGTCAAACAAACAAACAACAATCAATCAAGCAAATCAAAATCAACAGAAATCAAGTACTAGTTTTTAGATGCATTAGTATTTAGATGCATGTGTGGCAAAAAGTGACACTTTTTGTGTGTTCTTTGCAGAGGTATTTTTTGCAGGCGAAGCATGATGTGTTTGTCTTTCTGTCCTTATTGCTAGGGCAGACCTGACACCTCTTTCTTTTAGAATCAGGTGGTCTCACTGGGGTTGTGGCTGTTGTGGTTGATGTTGAGGCAGGGCTGGTTGAGGAGGATGCTGGTGATGATGCTCTTTGTGTTGCTGTGGGTGTGGGCGAAGCACTTGTTGAGCTCTGGAGTTGTCGGACCAAGGCTGTAGCGGCTGGGTCTCGGGGCACCCGTTCCCTTTGGTCAATGTGCGCCTTGACAAGGGATCTTCCTAGTTCCTCAAGAAACATCCTCCGCTTGTTTTTTTTCTTTGAATTCCATCCTTGGTGAATGTGGGTCCACAACACAAATGCATTGTATGCTGACACATCAAGGATGTTGGAAAATACAACCATTGGCCATCTCCTAGTCATTCGCTGGCAAGTGTAGGTGGCAGTCAGCTTGTCCAGGTTGTCCACTCCTCCTTTGTTTTTGTTATAGTCCAGGATGATTCTGGGCTTTTTGTCACTTCCTGATGACACAGCTGCATCTTTGTGAAGTGTGGACATCAGTACCACATTCCGTCGTTTTTTGGGGCAGTATGAAACAGCAGTGGTGGTGTCTGTAAAAACAAACTTTGAGGAAAGTGGAGCCCTGTCCTTCATCTGCAACAATTCAGCGGGCAGCTCAGGTTTGTTTTTTTTTCACTGTGCCCACCATGGTGATTTTCCTCCTGAGAAGTTCTTGTCCAAGGTCATAGCTGGTAAAAAAATTGTCACAAGTAATGTTGTGACCCTGCAGTCCAATAGTCATATCGAGGACTACACGTTTTCCTTGGTTTTTTTCAGGGATGCCGCTTGCAGACTTGCCTGTGTAAATCTGTAGATTCCATGCATAGCTAGTTTTTGCATCACAGGCTGCCCAGATTTTTATGCCGTATTTGCCTGGCTTACTTGGCATGTATTGCCGGAAGGGGCATTTTCCGCGGAAAGGGAGAAAACGTTCGTCTACTGTCATCTCTGGCCCTGGGTTGAACATCAGTGGAAGGAGCTGCACCCATTTCTCCCAAACATCCCTGATGGGAGCAAGTTTGTCAGATTTTGTTCTGGTGTCTCTGTTGTCAAATCTGAGGACTCTTGATATCATTTGAAACTTTTGAAGTGACATTGTTGCCCGGAAAATATTCCTGCCTGTCGATGCGTCCCAGAGACTATCATTGGCCTCATTGCAGGATTTGTACACTCCAGCAAGGAGAAGAACACCAATGTAGGCATCCAGGTCATCATCATGAAGGTCATTCCACATGTTGCCGTGGACTTTTTTTTCCTTCAAGGTTTGTAATAGCAATAATGACTTTTTTTTATTGACAATGGCATAAACAGATCAAAACATGTCTTGATGTCACTTACTCTTGTCACAGCAAACCTTGTGATCCCAGGGGTCATTTTTATGACATTTGCAGCATCTGTCCTGCCATGTACATCTGGAGGTACTGAGCTCCAAATGATCTTGCCACTTTTGGATTTGAATCTTTTTGCGGGAGCAGCTTCAGCACTGGTGACCTCCTCATCACACTGATCAGAACTGTCTGTGTCTTCCGGTTGATACTCCACATCATCTTCCTCCTCAGAAACCTGTTCATCTGTATCAGTTTGCTGCTGTGTGTCCTCTGATTCATTATCATCCAAGATATAATCCAGAATTTGGCTTGCATCTAATCTTCTCCTCATTGTTGCATGGTGTAAACTGAAGATGTATACTCTGCAAAGTACCAACTGTAAGCTGATTTGGCCATACATGCCTGGACATGACCCTAACTCAAGTTGTTGGAGGTAGAGCGGGCGGGGGGCGGTGGGTTTATATTGTGTTTTTGGGTTCAGTTTTGGGGCTTATTTTTTTTTTTTTTTTTTTTTTTTTTTTGGGGGGGTTAAAACCCCACAAAAAAAAAAAAAATAATAAAAAAAAAAAAAAGTAAATAAAAATTTTTAAAAAAATTTTTTTTTTTTATATTTTTTTTTAAAAAAAAAAGAGTAAAAAAAAAAAAAATGTTTGGTGTAAAAAAAAAAATTTTTTTAAATTTTTTTTTTTTTAAAATTTTAAGGGGGGGGGCGGGGCCCTTTTTTTTGGGGAGGGGGGAAAAGGAGAGGGGGGGGGGTTTTTTTTTTTTTTTTTTGTTTCTAATTTTAAAAAAAAAAAAAAAATAAAAAAATAAAATTGTATTGTTTTTTTTTTTTTTTTTTTATTTTTTTTTTTTTTATTGTTTTATAATATTTTTGTGGTGCCCTTCTTTTTTTTTTTTTTTTTTTTTTTTTTTTTTTTTTTTTTTTTTTTTAGGTCAGTCCTTCCCCCACTTGGAATGCGGTGCTTTAGTTGAGTCCACATTGCTGGACGATACGCTTCACTGGTTTTATGTGTGTTCATTGGAGATGGCTTGCTATAGCCAGGCACTTTTATTATCCCTGGCCAGATGGGATGGGGGATAGAAAGCCTTAACTTCATCCTTCTCTCCGAGGGTTCTGCTAAGGTGGGAGAAGGGGGGCTGCCTGGGTGCAAGGGGTGGGTGGAGCACTAGCCATATGCTGTGGGCAGACCTGGATTCTGGGGTCATTCAGCATAGAGGCAGTAAGGAGCTCTGATCTGGGAGAAGATGAGAGGGCCTGCCCTACTGAGGAATGCTTTGAGGGCCTAGTTCTGGACAGCATGTAGAAGGATTGTTTTATGCAACTTGCTTAAGCTTGCGCCCTAGGCCCAAAACTCTGCTGTGGCCTAGAGAAACGGACTACAAGTCTATTGTGTTGAGCATGGAAGAGAGACAGCTAGGACAAAGCTGTGTGCTCAGGTATTTTTTCTAATCTTTATTTCCTTTTATTTTGGTGTATTGTATCATTTCCCTTTTGCTTGTATGTTTATGCTTGATCATATTAATATTGTATATTTCTGTATATGCTATTAATTCATACCGACCCACTTGGGTTATTAAACATATAAAATTTATATCGCTCATTTCACTTTATCCTATGACCCGGTCTACTCACAGTGTGTGAGTGGGAGGTTAAGAAAGAAGTTTGATCGCAGGCGTGCCAGGCGGCTGGGCGAGGCGATATTCTTCACAGTGGTGGCAGCGTTGTGGGATATTAGGGTAACAGTGTGTGGGTGTGGTATCACGCAGACACTGGGGATTGCGGCAATCCTATGGAACGAGCGCGGTATGAGATCAAGCTTAAAATACGGTGAAAGTTTGGTACAGTACTGTTCCCTCCCCTTCTTCTTTTTTCTGTCCTATCTTTTATTTGGCAACGGCTTCCAGTGGATGGCTGGTGGGACCAGGAGCATAACCAAACGTCTGCAGGACTTGGTTGCTGCTGAACTCCAGGAGATGGCAGATATGGAAGCTACCATAGCCATGCAGGAGGCGGAGCAAAGTCCTGAGAGGCTGGCACCAGAAAACATCACCATGCCAGACGGTTCCGCAGGTGCCCGGACCCCAGAGGTAACTGTGCCTGGAGGGACCAGTAACCCCAGTTCTGTGGGGGTAACGGACTTATACTTGCAAATGGCCTTACAGCAGATAGACGCCAGTGACTATAGCACCCGTCTGCAGGTGATTCTCCAGTACCGAGAAGCTGCAGAGCGCCGGGCGGAGAGAGAGGCCGCTGCTGCAGAGCGCCGGGCGGAAAGAGAGGCCGCTGCTGCAGAGCGTCGGGCGGAGTTGGAGCATCAGCTTGAGCTAAAAAAGCTGGAACTTTGCCAGCAGGCGCAAACTTCCCCTGCACCAACTCCAGGAGCCCGAGCACTAAAGATCCGATCCGAGGACTTTCCAATCTTGGAAGATAACGGGGACTTGGACTCGTTCTTGCGGGGATTTGAGAGGGTGTGTAAGCAGCATCATATTCCCCAGGCAGAATGGGCCCGTTACCTGTCTCCCCGGCTGAAGGGAAAAGGCTTGGATGTTTCCACGAGCTTACCAGTGGACGCGGACTATGAGACCATCAAAGCGGCGCTGATCCGGAGATACCGGCTCACGCCGGAGGTGTACCGCAAAAAGTTCCGGAATATCCAGCGGGGTCCCACAGAGAGCTATGCGGATGTTCTGCACCACTTACAGGTTACATTCTGGCAGTGGATCAAAGGACTTACTGTCACCACGTTTGAGGGAATTGGGGATCTTATGATAAAGGAACAATTTCTCCAGGTGTGCCCTCTGGAGGTCCGCCAGTTCGTGTGTGATTGGAAACCCAAAACAGCAGACAAGGCTGCAGAGATTGCTGACGACTATGTGTCCACCAGGGAGCAAGGGTTCAAGAGAGGAGCCACACTGCAGAGACCCCCAAGCGGGAAGGAGGGGAAAAGCTGGAGTTCATCACAGCCTGCGGTCTCCAAGTGGGGTAAGACAAACTCTGTCCCGGGTGCCCCCTCTACTTCCCCTGTCCCAAGAACTCTGGGCGCCCCGGGGACCCCCTCCAAGTACCAAGGAGAGGCCCGGCGGTGTCATGCTTGTAACCAGCCAGGACATTTCAAGGCGGAGTGCCCCAACCGCTCTAAGAACCCCCCTGTTTCCCCAGCCACGGCAGCTGGCTCATCTGTATACTTGGTGGGGAGGGAGGGGTTGCAATCCAATGCCAACAGTCAACAGGTCATTGTGGGGGGTAAAGTGGTCATGGGATTTCGGGACACTGGGGCACAGATTACTCTGGTGCAACCTGACTTGGTCCCTGCGGACAGTATTATCCCTGGAAAAACTCTGACCCTGAAGGGTATTGGACAAGAACGCGTAACTGTGCCCATGGCTTGCGTCCATTTGGACTGGGGTGCGGGAAAAGGGATGCGTGATGTGGGGCTAGTGTCTGATCTGCCTGCCAATGTACTATTGGGAAGAGATTTGGGGCCCTTGGTGTCCCAATATGGGGTGGGAGCAGCCCCACCTCGCTGTGACAAAATGTCTGTACTGAAGGATGATTTTAATGAGGTGTTGAAGCCTGTCACACAGGCAGAGGGAGGGGTCAGCCTTTTGTCTCCCCTTGCTGTGCGTCCAGCTAAAGTAATCAGTGAGCATGTGAATGAGACATTGTGGAATGCTGACCTGGCTGTAGCCCCGCCCACATCTGCGGGTGATGAGAGCCCCCTCAGTGTGACCCTGGCTCAGCCATTCCCCCATGCAGTTCACTGTGAATCAATGAATGAATGCAATGTCAATGTAATTGCTAATTCTTGCCTTGCAGGTTTACAGGGTAGCTCTTCTGAGATGCTGGGGGCAACCCCAACTGAGGACAATGTGCCAGGTGGTCAGGTGGGTCACGGGGATCTCAGGGCCGATCCGGATGAGGAACGGACTGCTGGAGTTGCGGTGGTGACCCGCAGCCAGAGTGCTAGAGGGGTGGAAGGCGCTCCGACCCCTGAGCCGTTCCCTCTGTCACCCGGAGATGGCACTGAGACCGCCGTGACTAACCTCCCCACACTGGAGCCGGAGGAGCCCGGCGGGTATATGACATGCACATCTCTTCTGTCTGGTTCCAGTCAGGAGTTCAGGGACGCTGTCCAAGCTGACCGCAGTCTGGATGCATTGAAGGAGCGTGCTGATCAACCTCCCTTGGAGTCGGACAAGGACCGCGTGTACTGGGAGCAAGGGAGGTTGTACCGGGAAACGATCCCCACAAAGGGAAAAGAAAGTCGGCTCAGGGAGAAACATTTGGTGGTACCCCAACCCTATCGGGTGGAGTTGTTGCGGATTGCTCATGATATTCCACTGGCAGGCCACCTGGGGATCGCTAAGACCAAGGGTCGCCTCAGCCACTTATTCTACTGGCCTAAGATGGGGACAGATGTAGCTAAATACTGCCGTTCATGTGACACTTGTCAGAGGATGGGCAAGGCGGGGCAAGGCTCCAAAGCACCAATGATACCTATGCCCATCATAACCGAACCTTTCCAGCGGGTGGCTGTGGATCTCATTGGACCCCTGTCCATTCCCAGCCGCACCGGGAAACGTTTCATATTAACGGTAGTAGACTACGCTACTAGGTACCCGGAAGCTGTCGCTCTGTCTTCCACCCGGGCTGATGTAGTGGCCACGGCTCTGGTAGGCATCTTCTCCCGTGTTGGATTTCCCAGAGAGATGCTCACAGACCAAGGTACCCAGTTCATGTCTGCCTTGATGCAAGGCCTGTGTAAGGTAACAGAGGTGCAACATCTGGTGTCCAGCCCGTATCACCCACAGACCAATGGCCTGTGTGAACGGTTCAATGGCACCCTGAAGCAGATGCTCAGGATGTTAGTCGAGTCCCACGGGCGCGACTGGGAGCCTTATCTCCCGCACCTGCTGTTCGCTTACCGGGAGGTGCCGCAAGCCTCAACGGGGTTCTTCCCCTTTGAGCTCTTGTACGGGAGACGTGTACGTGGGCCCCTAACTCTTGTGAAAGAGTCCTGGGAAGGAGAAACAGCCATCCAAGGTGTGCCAGTCGTGCCCATGGCCCAAGTGCAGACGGCATGGGGTGCTGGAGGTGGGACCCAAGAAGGGGGTGTGTCAAATGTATTACCTGTCAGTGTATTGTGGAGGGATGGTTTGGGGAAGCATAATCTCAGTCATTTGCCCAAGGTATCACCATCACCCACCCAAGTACAGGAGGAACAGGGTGTAGGCCCAAAGGGGCAAGGCGTCTGGGAGGGAGGACAGGGTCCAAACATACCTGTGCCAGAACCAGAGGTGCCCCTAGGTTTGGAAGCAAAGGGGGAGGTGCAGAATCCCCTAGAACTCTCCCAACTAGCGGCTAGTGTGGGAGAGACCCTGAGAGACTGCCGGGAAGGGGTCTCTAAACTGGTATCACAAGGGCCTGGGGTTGCGAGTGTGGATCTGCGGGATGCCAGCACTCAGCACAAGGTCCCAGTGCAGGCCGGGGGTAGCCAGGTGGGCGGAGACTGCCGGGATGGGGTCACAGCACCGGTACCACAAAGGCCTGGGGTTGCGAGTGTGGATCTGCGGGATGCCAGCACTCAGAACGAGGTCCCAGTGCAGGCCGGGGGTAGCCAGGTGGGCGGAGACTGCCGGGATGGGGTCTCAGCACCGGTACCACAAGGGCCTGGGGTTGTGAGTGTGGGTCGGAGGGACCCAGAGCAAGCAGGAGGTAGCCAGGTCTACTTAATTCAGAGCCTGAACCTTAGAAGAGTCTCCATTCAGACAGGAGAGGAAGAGGGTATCAGTACGCCAGGAATATGGTCAGGGACCAGCGCAGGTCCCGGCGGGGTGAGGCCGCCAAGGTGTCCGCGGAAGGCGATCTTAGGATCGTCCTTCCTCCCGACACGCTCTAAAAGGGGGAGGTGTGATGAACCGACCCTCAGTTTTATATCTTTCTTGGAAGTGTGTTTTACTTGCTTAGGTCAGTCCTTCCCCCACTTGGAATGCGGTGCTTTAGTTGAGTCCACATTGCTGGACGATACGCTTCACTGGTTTTATGTGTGTTCATTGGAGATGGCTTGCTATAGCCAGGCACTTTTATTATCCCTGGCCAGATGGGATGGGGGATAGAAAGCCTTAACTTCATCCTTCTCTCCGAGGGTTCTGCAAAGGTGGGAGAAGGGGGGCTGCCTGGGTGCAAGGGGTGGGTGGAGCACTAGCCATATGCTGTGGGCAGACCTGGATTCTGGGGTCATTCAGCATAGAGGCAGTAAGGAGCTCTGATCTGGGAGAAGATGAGAGGGCCTGCCCTACTGAGGAATGCTTTGAGGGCCTAGTTCTGGACAGCATGTAGAAGGATTGTTTTATGCAACTTGCTTAAGCTTGCGCCCTAGGCCCAAAACTCTGCTGTGGCCTAGAGAAACGGACTACAAGTCTATTGTGTTGAGCATGGAAGAGAGACAGCTAGGACAAAGCTGTGTGCTCAGGTATTTTTTCTAATCTTTATTTCCTTTTATTTTGGTGTATTGTATCATTTCCCTTTTGCTTGTATGTTTATGCTTGATCATATTAATATTGTATATTTCTGTATATGCTATTAATTCATACCGACCCACTTGGGTTATTAAACATATAAAATTTATATCGCTCATTTCATTTTATCCTATGACCCGGTCTACTCACAGTGTGTGAGTGGGAGGTTAAGAAAGAAGTTTGTTCGCGGGGGGGCGGGGGGGGGGGGGGGGGGGGAATTCTTTAAAAAAAGGTTTGGTTATAAAAAAAAATATCTCTTAAAAATTTTTTTTTATTTTTTTTGTGGGTGGTGGTGGGGGGGAAATGTTTTTTGTTGTTTTCTTGGGGGGGGGGGGTTGTTGGGGGGTGGGTGCCCCCCCCCTTCCTCCTGGGGGTCCCCCTGGGGGGGGGGGTGGTGGGGGGGGGGGGGGGGGGCACGGGGGCCACTCCCCCCCCTCGGGGGTGTGTGGGGGGGGGGGGGGTGGGGGGGGGGGGGGGGCGCCCCGCAACCGGGTAAGTGTTTTTCTTGCCGCCCCTCTGTGGGGGGGGGGGGGGGGGGGGGGGATGGAAGGCAGGGGGAGGGGGCCCGGCCCCATTCCATTTGGGGTGGGGGGGGGGGGGGGGGGGGGGAGAAAAAAAAAACACGATACATGGCCCCATTCATTCTTTCATGTACACGGATCAGTCGTCCTGGTCCCTTTGCAGAGAAACAGCCCCAAAGCATGATGTTGCCACCCCCATGCTTCACAGTAGGTATGGTGTTCTTTGGATGCAACTCAGCATTCACTCTCCTCCAAACACGACGAGTTGTGTTTCTACCAAACCGTTCTACTTTGTTTCATCTGACCATATGACATTCTCCCAATACTATTCTGGAACATCCAAATGCTCTCTAACAAACTTCATACGGGCCCGGATATGTACTGGCTTAAGCAGGGGGACACATCTGGCACTGCAGGATCTGAGTCCCTGGCAGCGTAGTGTGTTACTGACGGTAGCCTTTCTTACGTTAGTCCCAGCTTTCTGCAGGTGATTCACTAGGTCCCCCTGTGTGGTTCTGGGATTTTTGCTCACCGTTCTTGTGATCATTTTGACCCCACGGGATGAGATCTTGCATGGAGCCCCTGATTGAAGGAGATTATCAGTGGTCTTGTATGTCTTCCATTTTCTAATTATTGCTCCCACAGTTGATTTCTTCACACCAAGCTGCTTGCCTATTGCAGATTCAGTCTTCCCAGCTTGGTGCAGGTCTACAATTTTGTTTCTGGTGTACTTCCATAGCTCTTTGGTCTTCACCATAGTGGAGTTTGGAGTGTGACTGTTTGAGGTTGTGGACAGGTGTCTTTTATACTGATAACAATGTCAAACAGGTGCCATTACTACAGGTAATGAGTGGAGGACAGAGGAGCCTCTTAAAGAAGAAGTTACAGGTCTGTGAGAGCCAGAAATCTTGCTTGTTTGTAGGTGACCAAATACTTATTTTCCACCATAATTTGCAAATAAATTCTTAAAATAATCAGACAATGTGATTTTCTGGATTTGTTTTCTCATTTTGTCTCTCATAGTTGAGGTCTACCTATGATGTCAATTACAGGCCGGCCTCATCTTTTTAAGTGGGAGAACTTGCACAATTGATGGTTGACTAAATACTTTTTTTTCCCCACTGTATAGCAGAGATTTTCAGAGTCTTTTTAGCAGGAGGTGGAGCAGGGAGCTGCCTGATAAAAACAGAAATAAGCATTTATGTCTGATAATATATATTACAAAGTTATAACAATCACCAGTACTATTCATTTTTGCTAAGCTTATTGAAAAATTAATGACCATTTTAGGAGACCCATTTTTATATATTCTCATAGGCATTTCTAACTTTAGCCTTTCCTACCATGGTGATTTGTTTGATTTTTTTTTTTTTTTCATTTTTTACCCCACACTTTCGAAAAGCCATATTTTTTTCTTTTCCATTTACATAGCAATATAAGGACTTATTTGACATTTTGAATCCTATTATTTTTGGGCACACAGAATTTACTCTTATTGTTTAGTTTTATGTGCATCTAAAACGTTATATGTTTTTAAAACTTCCATTTGGACTAAAGTATGTGGTAATTTGTATTGTGCAAGCGATCAATGCAATACTTCTGTGTTGCAGTGTATTATCTGTAGATTGTCTTTCTGTTTCAGATGAACAAAGATAGCAGACTTGGGGGCCTTCATTGGGTCCTTCGCTGGCAACCACTGGGAGGTGGATTAGTTGTGATTAGAGTACAGATGGAGCCCTGTGTAACTGCTCATATGCCTTGACTTCAATTGGCTGAAACATCTAAAGAGTAAAGTTGCTGACATCAGAAGCTGCTGGTGTATCTTTCATGTATAAAACAGCAGGCCCTCTCTCTACCCGCTGCTTGACATTGTGATGTTTATGTCAAATGTTGAGACGAGGTTAATTGAGGTACGGTTTTTGTTTAGGGTCCTCATTTAGTGGAGAATGGGTACAAAGAATGTCCCTTTCTCTGGAGAATTTGTCCTGCATTAGACAGGCATCCCTTGATTTAAAGAGTTTGTTCATGGACTTTACCTTACTTCTTCTGAGCATTTGTTTTACCTGGACCTGTGATCTGATCCAGCCCTCTGGTTGCTCCACCTACTCCCTCTTCCTTTTTACCAAAGGTAAGTTACCTTTGCTATGGGGCTGGCTGACTTAAGGTCATGAGAATAAGCCCTTTCAACAGGTTCAGCGGATCAACGTGGCTGTTTTTCATGGACTTTAAATCTGTCAAAAACAGCACTGTCGTGTGAATAAGACCTTGTTGTTAGGTTGTTCTACAGATTACAGCTAATCACCTGAGATGGGAAAATGTTGGCATTGGTTCACAATCCCTGTGTTTTCCTTGTTCAGCTAATGCATTTACATTTTTTCCAGTATACACTGCCATCTTTAACCCCTTAACCCTAAATCACGTACATGTACAGTACAGACCAAAAGTTTGGACACACCTTCTCATTCCAAGAGTTTTCTGTATTTTCATGACTATAAAAATTGTAGATTCACACTGAAGGCATCAAAACTATGAATTAACACATGTGGAATTATATACTTAACAAAAAAGTGCGAAACAACTGAAAATATGTCTTATATTCTAGGTTCTTCAAAGTAGCCACCTTTTGCTTTGATTACTGCTTTGCACACTCTTGGCATTCTCTTTATGAGCTTCAAGAGGTAGTCACCTGAAATGGTCTTCCAACAGTCTTGAAGGAGTTCCCAGAGATGCTTAGCACTTGTTGGCCCTTTTGCCTTCACTCTGCGGTCCAGCTCACCCCAAACCATCTCGATTGGGTTCAGGTCTGGTGACTGTGGAGGCCAGGTCATCTGGCGTAGCACCCCATCACTCTCCTTGGTCAAATAGCCCTTACACAGTCTGGAGGTGTGTTTGGGGTCATTTTCCTGTTGAAAAATAAATGATGGTCCAACTAAATGCAAACCGGATGGAATAGCATGCCGCTGCAAGATGCTGTGGTAACCATGCTGGTTCAGTATTCCTTCAATTTTGAATAAATCCCCAACAGTGTCACCAGCAAATCACCCCCACACCATCACACCTCCTCCTCCATGCTTCACGGTGGGAACCAGGCATGTAGAGTCCATTCGTTCACCTTTTCTGCGTCGCACAAAGACACGGTGGTTGGAACCAAAGATCTCAAATTTGGACTCATCAGACCAAAACACAGATTTCCACAGGTTTAATGTCCATTCCTTGTGTTCTTTAGCCCAAACAAGTCTCTTCTGCTTGTTGCCTGTCCTTAGCAGTGGTTTCCTAGCAGCTATTTTACCATGAAGGCCTGCTGCACACAGTCTCCTCTTAACAGTTGTTGTAGATATGTGTCTGCTGCTAGAACTCTGTGTGGCATTGACCTGGTCTCTAATCTGAGCTGCTGTTAACCTGCGATTTCTGAGGCTGGTGACTCGGATTAACTTATCCTCCTCAGCAGAGGTGACTCTTGGTCTTCCTTTCCTGGAGCGGTCCTCATGTGAGCCAGTTTCTTTGTAGCACTTGATGGTTTTGGCCACTGCACTTGGGGACACTTTCAAAGTGTTCCCAATTTTTCAGACTGACTGACCTTCATTTCTTAAATTAATGATGGCCACTCGTTTTTCTTTACTTAGCTGATTTTTTCTTGCCATAATACAAATTCTAACACTCCATTCAGTAGGACTATCAGCTGTGTATCCACCTGACTTCTGAACAACACAACTGATGGTCCCAACCCCATTTATAAGGCAAGAAATTCCACTTATTAAACCTGACAGGGCACACCTGTGAAGTGAAAACCATTTCAGGTGACTACCTCTTGAAGCTCATCAAGAGAATGCCAAGAGTGTGCAAAGCATTAATCAAAGCAAAAGGTGGCTACTTTGAAGAACCTAGAATATAAGACATATTTTCAGTTGTTTCACACTTTTTTGTTAAGTATATAATTCCACATGTGTTAATTCATAGTTTTGATGCCTTCAGTGTGAATCTACAATTTTTATAGTCATGAAAATACAGAAAACTCTTGGAATGAGAAGGTGTGTCCAAACTTTTGGTCTGTACTGTACGTGATTGGGTGTGAAGGTGTGTATGGAGAGAGCTCAGGAACTGAGCTCTCTTCATACAGGGCGGATGCCGGCTTTGTAATACAGCCAGGACCCACCGCTAACAGCAGCGGCGATCGGTTGACATGACAGCCAGGAGCCTATTGAAGGCTCCCAGGCTTGTCATTGCATTAGATCTATTGCACGCTGCCAGAGGCAGCATGTAATAGAGAGGTAGGCATTTTGCTATTCACTGCGATAAACACATTAGGTATCCCCCGCTCCAAAATGCCCAAACTATTAAAATATTTATCCCATACGGTGAACGGCGTAGCGGCGAAAAAAAAAATCTAAATAGCCAAATAGCGTTTTTTTCAACATTTTGTCTCCTATAAAAAATTGAATAAAAAGTGATCAAACCATCAGATCTTTCCCGAAATGGTATCAGTAAAAAAATCATCTAGTCCCGCATAAAAAGACGCCTTACCCAGCTCCAGACATGTAAATTTGAAAAAGTTACATGTGTCACAATATGGCGACACACAAAGTTTTTTCCATTTTGCTAAGTTTTTCATTTTTTTAAAAGGTATCAAAACATTACAAATACTATAAATTTGGTATCTCTGTGTTCATACTGACCCGCAGAATACAGGTAACATGTCATTTTTACCACATAATGAATGCCGTAAAAATTAAACCCATATGAAATTGGCGCAAATCCATTTTTTTCTCCAATTGCACCTATTCTGAATTTTTTTCCAGCTTCCCAGTACATTGCACAGCATATTGAATGGTGCCATTGCAAAGTACAATTTGTTTTGCAAACAATAAGCCATCATCGAGTCTGTGAACTGAAAAATGAAAAAGTTATGGCCCTTGGAATGTGGGGAGGGAAAAACGAAAATGCAAAAACGAAAAATGACTGTGTCCTTAAGGGGTTAAATTTTTATTAAGTTTGAGAAAGCCATACCTGGTGATATGCAGTTGATGTCTTTCCTTATACTGTAAATGAAACGTGCCTAAAGAGTCATGTTTGTATCATCCCACAGTAAAGACAAAATGAGTGATTCTCCACAGTTCGTACTTGTCATTGCTTCACAACTTTTTCTGCAGTTGGTGACAGGCAAGTAGCCACAGCCACATGCATGGACTTTACTCATCTCAACTGCCACATGGTCTTGCATCAGGAATTCCTTTTTTTTATTTTCAAGTTTGGTTTATTGTTTGCATAAGAAATACAGAATACAAATATATGTCCCACAGTCTGGGCAAAATAGGCTACGCGAAGCTGTTAAGGGGGTTAGAGAGTGGATTGGGGGAGGGGTGGAAAGGAATTGTAATGGGGGAAGGGTAAAGGTGGTCAAGGTAAGGTATATAAACTAGAAGTACAAGCACATTATTGATTAGGCTATACATCTTGAACTTGAAGGTTGTATCTAAATATATATATGATATGCAAAGAGGGTCTGTCAGCAGGAAGATTGATATCAAACTAAAGAAAGTACCTTGTAGGACTGCTTCTACTCTTCCCAAAGATGCATTTCTTGTTCTACATTGCAGCTCCATTTTCATGAAAAATATGCCTTTTTATTTTTATGCAAATTAGCTGAAAAGGACTTTAGGGGTGTTTCTTCTGCTGGAACTTTACTCTCTGCTCTGAATAACCACTACTAACTAATGTACAGCCCCATTGCTTGAGTGGCTTCTTCCATTTTTTCACACTTAGTCCTTGCAGGAGAAGACACACACCTAAAAGCCCTTTTCAACTAATTAGCATAAGAATAAAACGCTGATTGTCATGAAAATGGAGCTGCAATGCAGAATAAGAAAGCTGTCTTTGGAAAGTGTAGAAACAGCCCTACAAGGCACTGTTATTAGATACTGTTTTTACTGCTGACAGACTCCCTTTAAGGATAAAAATAGTCATGGTATGGAAAGGGGTAACTGTGGGATAACTAAAAAATGAAAAAAAAAAAACTAGAACAAATATAAGGAGTTGGTGAATACAACAGGCCATCAGTAGGTACTAGTCTTGTTGTAAAGATAATATGGAGGCCCTAATCAGAATGTCTAAGACAGTTTGCCAGTCAGACCATTGGGCCTCATATTTGGATAGTTTACCTTCAAGGATGCTCATGATTCGTTCAAATTGTTCGATTTTCCTTATTTTCAATATTATTCTTGAGAAGGGAATAGATGGAATTTTCCAACTGATAGTCATCGTCCATTTAACTGATAATCATGTGTGAGATTAGTTCTCTGTATGTTTTGGTAAATGCTGGAAGTTCTGCATTTAGTAGGGCCGACCATGGAGTTAGATGGATTGAGAGATGTAATTTGGAGTTTGACATAGATAATGGACTCCGTACTTCAAAGCGTTTTGTATAGTGAAATTTATTTCCAAAACATAGTGTGTAGAGTACAATTATAGTTGTGACGTTTCGGTCTAATTGACCTTCATCAGACTCTACAGTGACAATAAATCATATAGTGATAAATTTGAAGAAATACAATAATATACATCAAATATACATCAACAGTAGTTGCATCACATTCAGTTTATGGTATAATCAAGAGACCACATAACAAAGCTGGAGTGATCACCTGGAACAGTATTACATAATGCATCATTATAATATAATATAAGTTGTGAACCAAGGTGTATGGAGGGAAGTAGTAGTGTCCATATAAGTTCTGTATAGAGAATCAAGGAAAAAGTGGTATGCAAATAGTAAAGAAATAGTATGCAAACATGAAAGGGTGTAGTATCTAAGATAGTAATAATTGTATGACTGAGGAATATAGATTATAGGAGGTGAACAAAAGGGTGGAAAACTCCACCTGCCAACTAAACAGTCCAGATGTAACATAAACTAGCAGTATGGTTTAAAAGTAATATAGTAGACCCACCTTGAAGAGTAGTATGCAGGAAATGATCCCAAAACGAAATAAGGCGCATGAGGTGCATCAGACAGCAAAAATCTTCTATGTGTAAGGCGCTACCGCCGTTGTGTATGTATGTGTTTGAATACATATAGTATGCGCGCAAGACGCCGATGACGTCATCGCTATTCGCGCATGTGCAGTTCTTCGTTCCCACCGGAAATTTGGAGTTTGAGTTCTTCCACCCATTTCCAGTGTGCTATGGCAATGGGGCATGACCAGCATACGTGGACATGGTTCCGTTTCCACCGTAGTTTCTAAATCAAAAGTCAGAGTATGTAGGGGAAAGTTTGATGGTGTAAGATACCGTCTTGTGAGAACTTTGTACGAGGTCTCTTTGATATTATTAGACTGTGAGGCAGAGCTGGTCCTGTCGAAAATGTGTTGCCAGTAGATATTGGCAGGTAAGGCCCCAACTCTATCTCCCAGGTCAGTACATAAGGTATTGTGCTTGAATAAGTAGTGCCCCGGATTTGAGCAACGGGGAGAAAAGTCTTCCGTGCAGGGGAGAGGCATAGTAGTATAATTTAAGATCTGGTGAGTTCAACCCGCCATTTCTGGTGGACATTAGGAATTCCTTTTGTACAGTATTATTTAATTAGCATATTTTAATACAACCAATGATCATCTAGTTATACTTCAGCTAGGTCCAAAAAATCCATCTGTGAAAGGAAGTCATACTTATATTATGCACTTTTATTCTCATAGATATGCTATATATCCAGAATATAATTTTCTGCAGAGATTAAAAAGGTAAACATTTTAGAGTGAACCTGTGATAACCAGTGACACCAAGTAAATCTTATTTTATCTTTTTTTTTTTTCCAGGTGTTGTCATTTGTGCATTTATAACACCGTTCTGATAGCATGCTTGGGTACACACAAATGAACAGTATCTGCAGATATAATTTGTGTTTCTCTACCACCAGTGACAACATGACAACTGGTGCAGATTATACTTTCTCGTAATATAATAGATGACAAACAGATCTGAAATTTCCCAATTCAGATTGAGGAAATTGAGGTCTGCAACATCTTCTACAAACTATACCATATTCAGAGTCAAAATTTTGACATATTCATGTATCATTCATAAATTGTACATTAAATTGTATATAGAAGTGCTGCTTGTTTAGCTTCAATGATGACATGTCATCTGTGTAATTCCTTTCTGTTGATACTTTTGCTATTTTATTTTTTACCGCACAGATGACTAATAGATTTTACATTGTCATGCATCATCTGTTTACATAGTAGCTGACCACAGTGTGCAATTAGCAGATAATTAATTTTTTTTTTACATATTGTGCATGTACGAATAATATGCCTTTTGGGGATATTTTAACATTACTTTTTCTTTTCATTTGCCATGTCACTGGAGCTGATACTTTAGCATCAGTTACAGCCGCAATACAGCCCCCTTGCAGTTACTGTAGTTTCCTGCCCCTGGCAGATTACATCTAGCTGTCCGGGGTGGAAGCCATATCATGGCGGCTCCCATAGCTGTGCACACAGGACCTATTGACCACTGTGTATACAGTGATCAGGAAGGCAGAAATGGTAATAAACTATCCTTGCCTAACAGCTGACATCCTGCTCCTGTAGGATCTCGTGCAGCTGCTTAAAGGGGTATTCCTACAAACCTAGTCATATTTAAATTTGTAGACATATTAATAATTAAATCTTTTTGCAAATTTAGGTAACTAAAAATTTTGCAGACTCTTGATTGGTTGCCAGTGGATTTGACAATGAATGCAGCAACTTCCTATGGTCTGGTACTTGTCATAAACTCAGCCATGATTTCCATGTTTTTAGGCAGGAACACTACATGCAAGAGGCCACAATAAAAAAAAAAAATTCATGACTGGGTTTCTGGTAAATATCCGACATCAGAATGTTCCTGCATTCTTGGTTGTATTTATTGATAGCCGATAAAGACAAAAGACTGTCTTTTTTAGGCTAAGACCCCACATAGGAAAGCGAAGTGCTGCAGAAAGACCGCGGTGGAAACGCATCCCTTTTTTTTCCGTATCGCTTTCCACAGAAAGTCCGTAGAGTTTTTTCCTCTGCGGACTTTCTGTTCTTATAATACCTATACAGAAAACATTTTGTAGCGTTTTAAAGATATTCTCAAATCATCATAAGGTTGGGGCCCCACATTTTGGCCACGGCGAAAGCAGAATTTTGCAGTATCTGTAAAGTGGATGGGATTCTTGCTAATCCCTTCCACACTTTACAGAAAACCAACATTTCCGAAGGTATTATTGTCATGCTGAAAAACAAAAACTCATCGTTTTTTGAAATCGCAGCATTTCCGATGTGGATATTTTTCTGCAATATGTGAATGGGATTAGCCAGAATCCCATCCACTTTGCAGGTACTGTAAAACGCTGTTTCGCCGCCAAATCGTGTTTATGAAATGTGATGCCTCGGCCTTAAGATAATTTGAGAATATCTTTAAAATCTTGCAATATGTTTAAGTACTTCCATTTACAAACATGTTTAACTTTTAATCGTCTACAAATTTAAACATGGTTATCATTGCAGTACCCCATTGTCATGTACGTAAAGTCCTATCACGTGACATGGGTGCGCCTGTTATGGGTCAGTTCATTCCACTGACTCAATCTTGTGTTCCTCCTTCACTCAGGCTGCAAATTGAGCATAAATTGCACCCCAACACAGTCCACGCACACCAAATATACACTGCCACCACCTATTATATTCAGAATCAAGATCAATAGGACTGACATTAAATGTAATGATTGAATACCCAAAGGTTTCAGTGCTATATGTGAGAAAGACAAAACAAACAAGATGACAAACAATGTTTTTAAAGTAAAAGGAGAAATACTTGGTCCTTTTGTTTGTTTACTTCCAAAGTGTGATACCAGCTTCAAAGTATTCCAGTCTTTTGTAAGGTGGAGCACCTGGCTTGTGCTTAGCTACTCCCCCTGCCTGGGTGCCCCCAATTCCCCCTTTCCACATCTTTGAGCGTTGGGAAATGACTGGTTTCATCCAGACCTTGAAAAGATTTGTATCCCACAGTTGGCCATGAGGTCACAACCTGGTCACAACTTCCCCTCGCGAATGCCTGGCTGGGTTTGTGATAGACAACTAGTCATAAAGCAATAAAAACCTACCTTAGCGGTATCTGGTCTTGATGGCAGGAAAAACATTTTCACCCCTGACATCCCCCTCCGACATTACTTGTATACAAACATACCAATGCAATATACTGACGACACATGCATAAACACTATTTACTAAGGGATGCATACATGAACAATATAATCCAGTAATGATACATACAAAAGTGGGCCTCCTTCATCATACCCATTAACTCTGCAAGGACATATATATATTTATACACATCCTTGCAGAGTTAGATGCCGACTGCCCAGCTACTGTATATATAGTCAATGAGTAAATAAAGACCTGTAATTATAGCAGCATCAACGCTGCAGCTGTAATATGAAAGTCCATGCTGAGTGATATGAGGAGAGTTGTAAAAAGCATATTGTTAACGAAGAGGCTTGTAGAAATGTGACTGTGTTGTATCTGTAACATGACTGACGATGATGACAATTTTGTATTAGTGAATTAAGGTATCTAGATCTGCTGCACAAATACCTGAGTTTTGAAGGTGTATGTTCCACAAAGGTTCTGTACAAGAGGTGTGCTTTAAAGCTTTATTACTAAGCAGAAACTGATTTTTTTTTTTTTAATCATAACCTTCAAATTTACTGTAAATGCAATTTAAATACACTTAATACATTTCAACTTATTTTCATCAGACACTTCATCATGCTCTGTATTAAATCAGACTATTGAGATACATTTATAATCATTCACAATAAAGTAACTTTTGGTAAGTTCATGCAAAGCACAGTGGACCTAGCAAGTGTGAATGATGCTAACTCAGCAGGCATTCTCGCAAGATTTGTCAGGAATGATATGCCTTAGGATGTATGTTAGAAGAGCGTAGAGGAATGTTTTGCTATATGCCCAGCCAAGCTGTGAAGGGAAAAAAAAGCTGTTCTAAACATAGACCTACACACAATAAGATCTAATTGTACCTTGTACTTTTAATAAAAAATGACTTAAGCAGAACATTACCCTCTCCACAAACTGAAATAATCTAAACGTTTTGAATTAGTGAGATGATGAGTATCATGATGATATATCTTTGAGATAGCTCATTACCACGGATCCAACACTTGGCTGTTTGAAGAATCTACAGCGTTTCTATGAGCACGGGTATGGTCGCTTTATGCATCTGATTGCTGACACTACCAGGCATTGGACCCCAACAAATTTTCATTTGAGTGGTCCTATGTAGTCATTTTGTGTATGAAGCTTAGTACAACTGGCAAAAGCACCTACAATGGACATGTGAACAATGGAAGAATGTGGCTTTTTCTGATGAATCGTATTTTCTTTTACATCATGTGAAGATCTGTGTGCATTGCTTATCTGGCGTAGAGATGGCACCAGGACTTTGAGAAAGGGACAAGCCTGCAAAGATAGTGGGGCACCTTATTCCTTATTTTTCCCAAGTGTGCCTTTTTTTAAACTATTTTTTTGGTTCAATGTTGGGCACATGTTAGTTATTTTAAGTGCGCTTTTTGGGCCATGTGCACTGGGCGCCTAATTGTTCAAAAAGGCACACTTGTGTAATTAAATATTGTGTAGAATTGACTACATGGAATTGTCTTTTTAAAAGAGGTACAAGTAATAAATATGGCGAGAAAAGAAACTCACCTTTGGCCACACCAACTATCCTCTACATAATTCAAAAGTGGCGAGGAAAGCATAATATCTGAAAAATAAAGCACAGCTATAAATAAAATGCAGCTAAAAACCCAAGGAAAATAAGTGCAAGTTACGGCAAAAAAAAAAAAGAAGCACTCATCACTTGATAAATGTGTCCCAGTAAGTGTAACATCCTGGACAATTTTCTGCTGGGGAACCTTGAGTTTTGGCATTCATATCAGTAATACATTGTCATGTATCACTTACCTAAATACTGTTGGAGACTAAGTACACCCTTTCATTGCAACAATATTCCTTAGTGGCAGTGGCAGATATCTTCCTTATCAGCAAGATAGTGTGACTTGCCAAACTGCAAAAATTGTTCCCAAATGGTTTGAAGAAAATAACAAAGTGTTCAAGGTTCAAATTCTTCAGATCTCAACCTGATCAAGCATTTGTCAGATGTGCAGGAAACAGAATTCTGATCCATAAGTGCTCT
This sequence comes from Leptodactylus fallax, assembly GCA_947044405.1. NCBI lineage: Eukaryota > Metazoa > Chordata > Amphibia > Anura > Leptodactylidae > Leptodactylus > Leptodactylus fallax. The sequence goes on from CAMRHE010000001.1 coordinate 16,709,396, forward strand.
ACCTTGCAACTTACCCTGACTTAAAGGATCCACTGTTAATGTCTTAGTGCCAGATAACAGGTCAGACCTGTTATGGCTACATGAAAAGGAGCCGCATAAAATCAGGCAGGTAGTGTTAATGCTGTGGCTAAATAAGAGGACGTTTTCCTTTTTGCAGATAGTCTCACTGTATGTGAAATTTTTATGTACACTGAGGTGCTTTTTAAAGAACTGGTGTATTCTTGAACATATTCTAATCCACCTTCGTAAATCATGCACACATGCATTACAACTTGGTGGTAATTAAAATGAGAAGTTCTCTAGATTTTTGTGAATGTGTAATGCTTTTTATTGCCTTCGTCAATAACTTGTTTGTCATGCAAATTATGCAAATCAGATTATTGGCAGTCTGCCGACTCATAATCACACCAGTGTTTGAAATATTAGTTTTAAAGGGTGTATTTCTTTGCCATTAAATATTCATGTATGCACTCATAATCCTCAAGATTTATTTTAAAATAATGACATTCTTTCATTTTTACAATTTTTTTCATAAGGTATTAGAAATTTACTGCAGTAGCTTCTAAACCAATAGTTTTAATTTCTAAGTATGAGGAAAACTTATGAGAACCCATTCATGGTGAAGAGGATATATGTAAAATTATCTTGAAGTGTACATAGTCATATTTAGGATACATGTTTACTTCAATGTTTAGTTGTTTTAAAGGGTCTGTAACTATAAAGAATCATTAAAAAATAAACATCATTTTTATCAATTCTATAACAGGGTAGCTTGTGCGAATGTGTCCTATGATGAGAATATTGGGGTGATATGACAGCTGTGAAAAAAACTAATATTTGTTCTAGTCTGTAGTGTGTCATGTATATCCATGTTTTCTTATTCTTGTAAACCTTCTTTAGGCAAAGGCCACATGTGTCCACAGCAGACCTAACTGTGGAAGAAAACATCCAAAAATAGCTATCACCACAAATAGCTTTCAGTGGTGATTCATGTGCAGTTAGCCCCAACAACTTTGCATTGCAAAGGTTGAAAACTGCAACTGAATATGCAGCAATAATTGACATGCTGTGTGTTCAAAACCTGGTGCATTTCTCTGCAGTGTGTGGATGGTATTTGTTTGCTGCAGATACAGGTGGTGATTTCACAGCACGTTATCCACTGGTGATATTACAGAGGCTAAAACTATATTAACATGACCATGACCGGCTGTGCATTCAATTTGTTATATATAAATGAGGATGTCACATATGGACCATCCAAGCACATGACATGAGTGCCAATATTAGGGGTTAACTCTCTCCAATCACTCCACACACATGTAAATCACACACCAGCACAGTCCACCCACCCTAAATACACAATGTTGCAATCTTTTGAATTCAGAATCAGGATAAGTAGGAATTCCAGACACACGCTACAGATCCCAGCAGTCAGACAGCAAACACACTTAACATTACTTAAAAAAGTAATGGGTTCATAGAGCAGACCAAAGTATCATTGAATGATTTAATATCCAAAAGGTTCACTACTGAGATATATACATATATATATATCAAATATAAAAATACAAACAAGCAAAACATATTTTAAAATAAAAGAGAAAAAGACAGAAAACCTTGTATCTTAGAGTCCTTTTGTTTCCATGGAGTTTGGAGATTCTTAGATGAGCTGGGTGTACTCTGCTTGTCTTCTGGCTTCCAAAGTGTGACAAAGTTCCAAGGCATTCACAGTTTTTTGTAATGGTGAACTCTGGCTGATGCAGACACCCCCTGCCAGGGTGCCCCCCTCCTTCCTCTTACCTCATCTTGAAAAGCTGGGAAATGAATTGATCCATCTCCATCTGTACAAGAGGAGTTCCACAGATATCTGAGGTCACTGGTCACAACTCCCCCTTTCTTGTGCCTGAGTGATTTCAATAGGAACAAAGAGCTTTTAGAGCCATAAACCAGGTTTATCCAGAGTAATACAAATGGCATGATATCTGGACCTGTGATCACAGGGAGAGAATGGTCTCATCCCTGGCCTATACCAGACATTACTTACATACACACATATCAATCTAATAAACTGATGACACATGCATAAACAATATATTCACTAATGATATATATACATGAACAATATAATTCAGTAAGTATATATACCTCTGAATTTTAATACTTTGTTTCTAGCTGGATGCTCTTAGTATTTTCTTTTCATTATCATGTTTTGTCCTATAACTTTCTAAACATACATTGATTAAGACCCTTTGTACACTACAAATTTAATATAAATCAATAAAGGAATGATATTCGGTAATCCCTTTGTGTTAGCATTTCATTTATATAAGCCAGAAGCCTCAGTAATCACATTACTTAGGAATTAATACATACGCCTTTTCAAATTGTCTGCAAGGAAAAAGACAGCTATTTATTCGGATGGAATAACAAGTTTCTGTCTGAAATAAGTTAGTATAGACCCTTATCAATGGCTTGGAAGTGCAGTATCTGGAGTAGATGAATTTAATGTTGAAAGTAAAAGTTTTTTATGCACAGCAGGTAAGCCATTCCCTTTTATTATCCTGATTGGTAAGGATGCAAAAAGTCAGGCCCCTACCAGTCGTAATTATTCTAGTGATATGTCATAACATTATATTGTGGAAATGGTACTTTTATGTTGATGCTCTTAAAGAGGTGGCCCAAGACTGGCAGTTGACCTTTGACCTATCCTTTGAATAGATCATTCATTTAAAATTGGTGTCAGTCCAACGTACCGGCCTCTCCAATCAGCCGTTTCTAACACAGTGTATCGACCAGGAAGTAGACTGATCTGTACACTATGTAGTGTCTTGATTGAGCTATTACAGCTCAGTTGTCATATTCTATATATGTGTAACTATTAGTGTCTAGAACGCATCTTAAACAATTTGCTGCTCTGAAGGAGTAGTGGCCCTGGGAGAATATGCAGTTCTACCCTTCCCAGAATGTCTCCTATCTCAGAGTCCATGTATTTAAAACCACAAGGTCTAGCGACTCCACACACACACCCCTAATGTTTTTCCACGTCTATGGCGTCCTCCAGGGTATCACCACTGATGCCCTGAGAACCAGTCCAGGCTGCAGGAGAGGGTCACAAACTATGGAGTAGGTCTTGTCAGTTTTTGTGGCTCAGTCTTATCTATTCTATCAACTGTGGAAAACACAGACAACACATAGATGCATCCATATGCCATTTGGTGTTTTTAATGAACCTGCACTAGACTACAATCTGTATATGAAGCCCTAGATAATCCATCTGTATTTGACCATTTGTTAGGCTACAAGTACGTAAACATGTGCATGTGCTGAACCCGGTAAAACGGCATGGATGACACATGGTAATGGAGGCTGCTTATGCCTCCAAGAACCCATTTATTTACGTTATTGACCTGCGCTGCAAAACAAACCGGCATTAGGACCTGTCCTGAGTTTTGCCTCAGGCTCATGGCTTTATACATGGACACGTGATAATACACGGGTATGTGTATGGGGCCATACACAAAAATGGGTCAGTGTGCTAGCCTTGAAAAACAAGACAAGCACACTGATAAGGCACATGTTTGTGTGTATGGAGCCTAAACCTTAGATTTATAAGGCTGTGTTTACATCTTTAGTTTGTCGTCACATCCAATTCTTGCTTTGGTGGCTAATGTCAAGAGACTAAAAAAATAAACTTTTGTCAAGTATGAAATTTAAAGCATAAATCTTTTTTTTTCTTGAGGATGAAAATCAAAGATTATATATAATTTATATATATTTTTAAGTAATGTATGCATATCGAGTGCTAATATGAACAAGTGAAAATGTAACAGACACATTGATGCAAATAATTCATTGTGTACATTGCTTTCTTAACAGCAGTGTGTAGATTTATATATAAAAATTATTTTTTTTACTCTGCGTACATAGTTGATAATGAAATGGTAGTTACTGTGCTATATAAAGATCTCTAGGATTTTAACAGTAGAGGAGGTTAAAAGCTACATGAAGGACTTTATGCAGTGCCGCTCCTGACAATGCATGCAAAGGAGGAATGATTTGTCCTCTTGAGTGTAAGAGTGATTCAAGTGCTTGGAATACACTAACTAGGAAAGAGGTGTTGAAAGGGAGACATAATTAACATTTAAGAGTACCTAAGAGACTTACACATGCTTTGACATCATTATTTATTTTACTGAGAAAGTCATATTGGAGGGTATAGCATGCAAATAATTAAGTACAAGGTAGTCATAAATCAAGACAATTATTTTTTTCTTGTGAAATGTAGTAAGCTATGGAGAAGGCTTCAAAGGTCATTGAATTGCATATCCTGCATACGGTTCACAAGAACGTGGTATTATTTCAAATATAAGTGGGGAGGGTTACAGTGTCCTTTGCCCTACCAAGGAGACAAAGCATTAAATAATGGTGACAAATTTAAAGCAAGTGCTAAAAAATTAAGTCAACATCTGCTGCTGTGCCTTGTAAACCTAAGTTATATAGGGTGAATTATAATATATAATGTGATGGGATATTTTCTTTGAAAAATCAGTCTGTAAGTAAAATAATATGAAATTGACAACATCTGCTATAACTGTATAAAGTGGCACTTTATTATTAGAGAAGGTGTTTTGGATACAGAGCTCTAATTCTTTAACATAGATCTAAAGTAAAATGGTAAATTCATTACTAAAGAGAATAGTCTGCATTAAGACCCCTCTAGTGGTGGCTGAAGGAAACCAGAATAGTTTTATTTCACTGCTGTGGATTTGGAGCCCTGTATCAGAAAATTGAGCATACTCTGCTATACAGATATATTGAAAGCTTTTTTCTGTTGTATAGTATTGATGGCCTAGCCTTTGAATAAGCTATCGACATCAGATCGATTGGGGTCTGGATCTCAGTACCACTGCCAAGACATTTAATATCTGTAACATTTACATCTGCTTATTAGCAGCTATGCTGGATAGGCTGCCAATATTGTGGCCTGGAAAACCCCTTTAAGAAATGAAAACAAATTAGATAACAACAAATGTGTCCATGCATTTATGTACTTCAGAACCATAGACACTCTGTAAATAATGCTTCTAGGCATAATACCTATGTATTATGGCATATAACAACTCCTGAGTGCAGAACAAGATGGAAGAAAGCTTCTGTTTTTACATTACAGTGAATGGACTCGGATACAAGTGGAGGGTGCTCCGTCTGCATTTGTCGTACAGTTACCTTTGTAGTCTATTGTCCTTATTCTATTACTGATCGGAACAGCTAACAAAATAGCGATACTATAAACCTAGGCTACAAGTTACAGAATAGAAGAAAAATTCCTCTCTTTACTTTTGATATAACCTTTTGGCCCACGTTTATTAAGCAGTTTATAGAAGGCTAGCAATGATATGCTGTGTTCACTTTTTTGGAGAATGACAAAAAAAATATGTGTGCTCTCTGGAAATGTAGTTTAGGCTAGATTAACTAGAATGGGTGGAAATTATGCAAACTTTCCTGCAAATCTGTCTGCTTGTTGCAAGCATAGATTTAATTTTTTGACTGTTAGTTAAGATTGTGCCAAATATATTATTAGGCATTCACGTTTTAATTAAGTTGGTGCAAATCACTCCAACTATCTACTTTATTTGAGCCATACACATTATATTTTCATTAGTCGAAATGGCCGATTTGATTGGACATATAAATGCTGCAAATGCTTGTTTGCAGCAGGCAGATGCCAGATTGAATCTGCCAAAAACAGATAGACCTTATTAGACATTTTTGGCAGGCTGTCATATTTGGCATGATTGGCCTCTTTTGGACAATCATCAGACAACTAAATAACTAACCGCCCCCTCCCCCAATCAGCAGTTTAGTTAATGTTCATGGTGGGATTGTGTGAACTATCGTATCATCAATCAGATAGCCGCCATGTAAAATCTGAAGTGTATGGCTTGACTTAGACTAGTGTAAAGACTGAAGTATTGGATAATGTGGGACAATTTTTGCATAAATCAGGCAATCTTTTATCAATATAATCTCCTTCAAAATTGCAGCATACATATTTTGCCTAACACGGTTATAAATAGGTTCCTTACTTCTGGAATTGCCCCATTTGATATACAGTTATAATTACTCGTCTTAATAGCAGTGTTAGGCATCATTTATCTCTAGGGAAACCTAGTGACTTGTTATGGAGGGGAAATATGACTGCACAATGTTAAAAGTGCTGAGAAATGTGTTTAACACCACTTGCATAAGCCTTGTACATTTTTATATTAGAGCTATCATTTCCTTTCACTCTTGTATAATGTTATTATCATAAACTGCTGCATAAGTATTTTATGAAAAAACATTTTTTGGTTGATGGATGACAATAATTACATTTGCCTGTTCATTCATTATGTGCAAATGCTTATTTCTAGTGAGTTGGAAAATTTAAATTTAGAATTATTGCTAACCAAATTACCTTTATCTGCAAAAGTGCATCTGCTCACAATTACTTATAAGAAGGAAGAAAGAATTCATTCAGCATTTGCCATTGCTTTTCTTCATTTATATAACTGGGAGAGCAGTGCTCATAATTTATTGGACCATTATTCATCATTGTTTAAATCTAGTGAATCTCAGATGCTTACAGGGCTTATTAAAGCTTGCAGTTGAAGTAATGATATGTAAATCCAATTATCAGATTTTGTGATGTCTTCCTATATTTATTGCTTAAAGTAGAAGTAATATTTCCTCCTTGAGAAAGAAGTTATCCAAGCTAAACGTGATTTGCACAACTACACTTGTTGACTCAGTAAAGCTTGATATCAAATTAAAAACTCGCCAGAAAAAAAAAAAACTGTATTCAAGTTGCACTGTATGAATCAGGACTAACTACCAACAAAACAAAGTCTAATCCTGTACATGTTGCATAATATATTTAGCACATTTAGGTCAGCAAGTTAGATATATTTCTTATTCTTACACATCTTAAGTTCTCTATTTCTTTTGGCATATTAAGGGCTGTTTACAACCTATTTTTACTATGTTCCCACAGGCTTTATTTGGCCCGGTGAATAGATTGTCGACAAGAATGTTTAAGTCTCTTATTAAGTGTTGTTTGTTTTTTGTTTTTGTTTTTTTTTATTAAATTGGCATTGTTATTTTTGCAAACATTACATAAATCAATAGTAGAGGCAATCTGTAATATATTTTATCAGGGAAAAGTGCCTCTTTCTCCTGCTATCAGGCTGTTTCCCTGCCTCTCCTCTACCTCTGACTAAACTGACTTTGAAAATCTATAGATGTGTCTTCCATTACCTTTCCTCTTGGTTCAGCATGTACAGTTATGTGTTTCACAAGTCAAGTACTTTGTCTAAAGCAACATGATCTCCTGATAAGCTAACGCAGAGGTATATAATGACTATCCTATTTGTGTATATAAGTGGCCACTCTATGAATTGCAGCCTTTCAAAGCTTTTGTTGTTATGTTGTGGCTAACTGGTTTAACTAGTTAATTAAACTGGAGGTCACTTTAGTCTGGACACATCCACTTATTCATATTGAGACAGATTGCAGTTCACATGATTGCTAAGAGAGATAAAGCAGAAACAGATCTTGTGCTGTACAGTTCAGTACTTCTCTGTATATGTCCTGCATATCCCTGGGTGTGTTCCTGAGTAAGATAAACACTAATTCTCATCTGCTTACTGTGTGCAGTGTACAACAGTTACCCACCAATTCAGGGAGAACTACAAACTACATTTGGAGGCTGCAGATGAGATACTGCTAAATAATGCAGCATTTAAGTCTTTTAATGGCCAGAAGTAGTATTACTGATTATGTACAAGGCAATTTATCTTGTAAAGTCAATTGAAATGACAGATAAGGGTTTGTCTGGATTTTGTCTTGCTTTATTAACCCATTCCTGACATCTGCTATTACGGTGGATATCGGGTTTTTAAATATGGTGGAAACTCTTCTGTAGAGCAGCCGCCATAGCCACCGAAGCGAGAGCTGTTTTGTTCTTATGGCAGCCGGGAGCCTTCTGAAGGCTCCCAGGCCTGTCATAGGACTGTTGCTATTGAGGCTGGTCTATGAAATTTGTATTGCAGTCTATAGGACTAGCAATCAAAAGAGTCTAATAAAATAAACAAAGTTTTTAAAAGTATAAAAAAAAAAACTTAAAATTCAATTCACCCCCTTTCCCTAGATTTGAAATACAAAGAAACAAAAACAAAACATAAACAAATTATACATTCCTATACATATCAAAATATTTTTCCCAAACGGTGAATGCTATAGTTGAAAAAAAAAATCAAAAGAGCCAAACCGCCGTTTTATCACCATTTTGCCTTCCATAAAAATTTGCATAAAAAGCAATCAAAACATCAAACGTTCACATTCAGACAACAAAATGTTATAACTAAAAAGTATACCTGGCACCGCAAAAAAAAAAAAAAAAAAGATGCCTTTAGCATCCCTGTATACAGAAGTATCGTACCGACCCATAGAATATAAGCGACATGTCATTTGGGCTGCACAGTAAACACCATAAAAACAAAGCCAGTAAGAAAAATACAGATTTTCTCCAATACCCCCCCATTCTGAATTTTTTTTTTCCAGCTTTCCAGTACATCATACAAAATATTAAATGTTGCCATTATGAAGTGCAATTTGTCTCACAAACATTAAGCCCTCATATGGCTCTGTGTACAGAAAAATAACAAAGGTATTAGGGTTTGGAAGGTGGGGGAGTCAAAAATGAAAATCGAAAAATGCGTCAGGAAAAGGTTAAACCAATAACTTATCCACAGTATCAGTGGGGGTCTGACATCGATACCTAATCAGGGGTACTATCCAGCCTCCAGTTGATAGAGGCCTCAAGTGAATAGAAGCAGACCTGCAGGACTTAGTACCGCTGCTATACAATGCATGGTGCCCTCTACTTCTAGCTCTCTGTTCTTTTTAGTCTGGTGCCAGAGTGTGAAGTGGAACGAAAATGATACATGATTTTCAAAATTTTAATCCAATAAAAATCTGAAAAGTGTGACGTGCAAAAGTATTCAGCCCCCCCTAATCAATACTGTAGAGTCACCTTTCGCTGCAATTACAGCTACAAGTCTTTTGGGGTATGTTTCTACCAGCTTTGTGCATCTAGAGACTGAGATTTTTGCCCATATTTCTTTGCAAAATAGTGTGTGTTCAGGGTGATGAGCAGTGTTACTTTTCCGCCACACATAGCGCTTTGCATTTAGGACAAAAAGTTCAACTTTGGTCTCATCTGACTAGAGCACCTTCTTCCACATGTTTGCTGTGTCCCCTATATAGCTTTTGGCAAACTGCAAACAGCACTTCTTATGTCTTTCTTTCAACAAAGGTTTTCTTCTTGCCACTCTTCTATAAAGGCCAGATTTGTGGAGTTCACGACTTATAGTTGTCCTGTGGATAGATTCTCCCACCTGAGCTGTGGATTTCTGCAGCTCTTCTAGAGTTACCATGGGCCTCCTAGCTGCTTCTCTGACCAGTGCTCTCCTTACTAGGTCTGTCAGTTTTGTAGATTTGCAGTTGTAGAATACTTTTTCCATTTTTGGATGGTGGATTGAGCAGTGCTCCTTTGGAAATGCCTAAAGCTTGGGATATGTTTTTATAACCTAACCCTGCTTTAAACTTCTCCACAACTTTATCTCTGACCTGTCTGGTGGGTTCCTTGGTCTTCATGATGCTGTTTGTTCACTAGTGTTCTCTAACAAACCACTGAGGCCTTCACAGAACAGGTGTATTTATACTGAGACTAAATTACACACAGCTGGACTCTAGTAACAAATTAAGTGACTTCTGAAGACAATTGATTGCACTGGATTTTATTTAGGGGTATCAGAGTACAGGGGGCTGAATACTTTTGCACGTCATTTTCAGATTTTTATTGAATTAAAATTTTGAAAACCATGTATCATTTTTGTTCCACTTCACAATTATGTGCTACTTTGTGTTGGTCTATCACTTAAAATCTCAATACAACCACAATCTTAAATGTATTTTAAGGTGACAAAATGTGAAAAAGTTCAAAGGATATGAATACTTTTGCAAGTCACTGTACAATCGGTGCCAATTATATCACTGGCAAAATATTATTTGATAGATGTGCTTATTACAATCTAAATGTGTCACTCATAACCAAGTAAAGCAAACTATGTGAATAGTGTGCAATGTGTGCAGCTGTGATAACACATAAATATATTACTGTACACCTTAATGGATAAAGAACACATTCTTTAACACTGCTGAACTGAGCAGCGTCCCCAATCCCAAACTGTGCGTGCATGGGGCCATAAATCACATGTGACACTAGTAAACTGCGAATGCATGAATATACAGTTACTGTGGCCTTAATAAAACTGGGAAAGTAACCACTGCATAAAGTGGCACCTATATCAAAGATCTATTAAGACTAACGATTACTATAAGAGACATTCACATACTATTAGTGACCTAGTCATTATTAAAGACAAGCTGTACTTCATAATAGCATCATTTAGTATTCAGTGTAATGTACAAGGAAGCTGGGAAAAAATTCAGAATGAGTTGGAATTGGGAAACAAAAATGTATTCTTAACTGTTTAGTTCTTATGTGGTAAAAATTGCATTACCTATATTCTGTGGGCCAAATTTATGCAGTATTTTTTATGTTTCAATGTCGTTTAAAAATTAATAACTTTGCAAAATACAAAAAAATTGTTTGCATTGCCATATACTGACATCCATAACTTTTTCTTTTGTTAGGAGGCGAAGGGGTGATAAAAATGTCAATTGGGCAATTTTGAGATTTTTTTTTCCCACTACGGCGCTCACCATACAGGATAAATATTTTTATATTTTAATAGTTTTTGGAGGTAGAGATATCAGAAGTGGTTTTTTTTGTTGTTTATGTATAGCAGGGGTAGGCAACCTTTTTTGTTCGGCGTGCCCACTTAAATGAAAAAATCAAAGATGAGTTACTCGGAGTTACGGTCAATAATTGTAAAGCTGACAACCTCTATACTAAAGTAATATACCACAAGCCATAACACAGAAGTGCTACCACAAGATGCTTCTGGACGTATGCGTTTACTGCTATTTCCTGTGATGCACCTGTACTTTTCCATTAGAAGCAATGAAAAATGTGCATCCCCCAATTAGTGGTAAATGTATGTGTCCAGGAGCATCGTATGGCAGCATCTTTATGGTGGAAACACACTATGTTTCTGCATGCAGCTATATTCTTAGGACACTGGAACTTTTACTTTGATGTAAAACTGCGTTCACATGGTGCGTTTTTGCACAAAAAAAAAAATCCCTGCACTTTTTGTGCAAAAACACATCTTTATACAGAATAATGTCCCATAGATATCCCGGTGTCCGAAAACACCTGGTCTACAAACTTAGAAAAATATTTTACCTCTATGGTGAATGCCGTAGTGGGAAAAAAAAAAAAAAATCAAAAGTGCCGACCTGCTGTTTTTTTGCTGTTTCACCTCTGATAAAAATTGAAATAAAAAGCGATCAAATGTGTGACTGTTGTTCATGGAAAAAAATAAGACCTACCCCGAAAATAAGCCCTAGCCCCTTTTTCGGAGAAAAAAAAATAATATAACATCCTGTCTTATTTTCAGAGAACCATGGTAGCAGTTTCGTTTCGGCCGTGTTTGGTCTGATCGAAACAGCTAGGCGAGTACTCGGGCTGCCATGCCAGGTTGCCGACCCCTGATATGTAGTATATGTGGTTTAAGGACATTTTTTTTTTTGCTTGCATTCTTAGACCCCCTTAGGGACTTGAACCCTGGGGGCGGGGAATCTGATTGCCCATAACATATACTATAATAGTAATATTGTAAAAGCCATTGACTGTGTGTAATAGAACCATAGTCAGTACATTCCTGGGATCCTTTAATAGACCCAATCACAGGCCCCAGTTGCGACCTCTGGGGCGCGGGACCTCAGTCACAAGCGGAAGAGGACCGAAGAGGGTTCTGGAGTGGATCGGACAGAGCAAGGATGCACAGGAGAGGTGAAGCAAGATCAGTATAAGTGTTTGTTATTTTTACTTACCTCCTCTGGGCCACTACTTATAATACTCTGGAGACTGAGCCTGACCATGAAGTTGCCCAAGGCTTCCAGAGCATATTATACTCGGGGGAAGGGGCTCTTGGGAGCATATTATATTGTGTGGGGGTCATTGTGGAGCATATAATATTGTGTAGGGCCATGGTGGAGCATGTATACTGTGTGAGGCCCCTTCACTAGCTATCTATTTAAGATATGGAATGTTATTACAGGCTATAATTATACTACCGTTCAAAAGTTTGGGGTCACCCAGACAGTTTTGTGTTTTCCATGAAAACTCACACTTTTATTTATCAAACGAGTTGCAAAATGAATAGAAAATATAGTCAAGACATTGACAAGGTTAGAAATAATTATTTTTATTTGAAGAAATAATTTTCTCCTTCAAACTTTGCTTTCGTCAAAGAATTCTCCATTTGCAGCAATTACAGCATTGCAGACCTTTGGCATTCTAGCTGTTAATTTGCTGAGGTAATCTGGAGAAATTTCACCCCATGCTTCCAGAAGCCCCTCCCACAAGTTGAATTGGCTTGAAGGGCACTTTTTGCATACCATACAGTCAGGCTGCTCCCACAACAGCTCAATGGGGTTGAGATCTGGTGACTGCGCTGGCCCTTCCATTACAGATAGAATACCAGCTGCCTGCTTCTTCCCTAAATAGTTCTTGCATAATTTGGAGGTGTGCTTTGGGTCATTGTCCTGTTGTAGGATGAAATTGGCTCCAATCAAGCGCTGTCCACAGGGTATGGCATGGTGTTACAAAATCTCCCACTTTACCAGCACCAAAGCAACCCCAGATCATCACATTACCTCCACCATGCTTGACAGATGGCGTCAGGCACTCTTCCAGCATCTTTTCAGTTGTTCTGCGTCTCACAAATGTTCTTCTGTGTGATCCAAACACCTCAAACTTCGATTCGTCTGTCCATAACAGTTTTTTCCAATCTTCCTCTGTCCAATGTCTGTGTTCTTTTGCTCATATTAATCTTTTCCTTTTATTAGCCAGTCTCAGATATGGCTTTTTCTTGGCCACTCTGCCCTGAAGGCCAGCATCCCTGAGTCGCCTCTTCACTGTAGATGTTGACACTGGCATTTTGCGGGTACTATTTAATGAAGCTGTCAGTTGAGGACCTGTGAGGCGTCGATTTCTCAAACTAGAGACTCTAATGTACTTGTCTTGTTGCTCAGTTGTGCAGCGGGGCCTCCCACTTCTCTTTCTACTCTGGTTAGAGCGTGTTTGTGCTGTCCTCTGAAGGGAGTAGTACACACAGTTGTAGGAAATCTTCAGTTTCTTGGCAATTTCTCGCATGGAATAGCCTTCATTTCTAAGAACAAGAATAGACTGTCGAGTTTCACATGAAAGTTCTCTTTTTCTGGCCATTTTGAGAGTTTAATCGAACCAACAAATGTAATGCTACAGATTCTCAACTAGCTCAAAGGAAGATCAGTTTTATAGCTTCTCTAACCAGCAAAACTGTTTTCAGCTGTGCTAACATACTTGCACAAGGGTTTTCATGGGTTTTCTAAACATCCATTAGACTTCTTACACAGTTAGCAAACACAATGTACCATTAGAACACTGGAGTGATGGTTGCTGGAAATGGGCCTCTATACACCTATGTAGATATTGCATTAAAAACCAGACGTTTGCAACTAGAATAGTCATTTACCACATTAACAATGTATAGAATGTATTTATGATTCATTTAATGTTATCGTCATTGAGAAAAACTGTGCTTTTCTTTCAAAAATAAGGAAATTTCTAAGTGACCCTAAATTTTTGAACAGTAGTGTACATTGCAAGGTCACTATAAAACAAATACTGTGCAATGTAAATAGCATCTGAGATACTGCTGCAGTTCCCATAACTGTCGCTATCAAAAATACGCTGTAGGGAAGGGGGAGGGGGTCCTGGTTAAAATTTGCACAGGGGCCCACAAGACTTGAATTATGCCCTCCAGTTTTAAAAATCTGTGTAGCACGTTACCAGCAGATGTAGAGGCACCATAGAATATATACACTTTTTGATTGAGTACCTGAGTCATGAAAATATGAAATATCTGCAGTAGTTTGCAGGGCAGCCTGTTCTCTGGCTGTATAAGCCTTTATACATGGTGTCCTATCAGTTTTGCAGCTGCTAATACCCCTATTATGGCTGCAGCACATGTAACTTATCTCCCTGAGGCTCAAGATGTACAATACAATGCAGTCTGCCCCTTCCCCTGTCCATTATTACTACAACTGGTTTATTTACATGTAATTCTGCCAGGAGTATCTGAAAAATTGCATATGTCTGAGAAAAACCCAAGTGATCATAATATAGAAGATCCAGGGAACCTGGACTGCAAATACAGGGCATGATGTAACTAAACAGGTCCCTGATGCAGGAAAAGAGAAATTTATGTGCACAGTCAGGAAAGTTGCTTGCTGTCTGTAAATAATATCCCACCTGTAATAACTCAAGTAGCCAGAACTAGGTACAAGTAGATAATTAAACTTTTCTTACATGGTTAACTGTGAGATCTTGCAGAATGCTGTCAGTTCCGTATACAGGCAGGGAGAGGTGTTCCAGGTATGTGGAGGATGTGAGGAAGATCATCCCCTCCCCTCTCCATTCACTGTCTAAGAAAACCAGTTTCTCCAGCCTTCACTCACTTTGAAGACTTCTTGCTTTTGAAGATAACTAAGGATAGAACTTCCCTAGTAATAGTGAGAGAACAGAAAATTAGCTAGAAGGGAGACAGCTAGTGGCAGGAACTTTACAGAGGTTCTTGAGGCAGAAAACGGTAACATTTGTAAATAACACTTTGGAGCAGAATCACGTGCTCTATTAACTGACACCAAATTGTCTGAAAAGTTAGGCACTGTTTAAAGACTTGCTCAGCTACACTGATGTCCACATTTGTGTGACTTTTTACCATAAAAACATTAAACACCTTGGTGGAACCTGACAGCTACAAGTCATTGGGTGTGTTGGGTACTGATGACATCATCATGAGAGAGTTACAGCACTGTGTGGTATCTTCCATTTAAAAAAAGAAATTATGATGGAAATGTGAACAGAGCCTTAGTAACTGCAGCAAGAGAATAATCATATACTGTTCTGGTTATGTAAGCAGTCACTGCAGAAACAGACTGATAGATGACCTGGTTATGGATCTGCACAGAAAGATCTGGTAAGTGATAACCAGCAGACATATTGGATAGAATGATAATATGGTATTGTAATGTAACAGTGTGCACCTAGTTCTAATAATTATCTTAATTTGTCATTTTAGAATACTAGTACAGTATTATTTGGCATTTGTTACATGTCTGACTTTGATGACTGACCTTGTCAGTGAGTTATATGTAATTTCCAACTACACAATTTATTTATTCACTTGATTGTTTATGTACATTATTTGATTCATTTATTGTATTACACATAAATATTTACATTCATATAAGAAAAATGTTGTTTCTACATTTGCTCAGTCGCTTTCAGTGTCATTATATTATTAGTGTGCATTAATGTGAAGCATCTGAAGATGTAACAAGTGGTTTATTCTTGCTTTCAGAACAAGTACACAGACACTTACATCAGTATGAGGTTGAATACCTGCAATTTGCTTTCCGTTGGATGAATAATCTTCTGATGAGAGAGGTTCCCCTGCGGTGCACCATCAGGCTGTGGGATACATACCAGGTGAGTCCAAACAGCAGGTGACTCACTTGTATTTGCTGTCAGGTGTATGAACACCTGCTTCTGATACTTGCATGCATACCTGAAACAGTCTATGTAATGAATTATCAGCACAAATGATGTGGAGCATATTTTGAAATAAGTATTGTATGACTCTCAGATATATAGTTTTTTTTTTTTCACAGAATGTTATAGAGTGATGAGAAAAATGATGGCATTATAAATGTAACCATCTTTAACGTAAAGCATGCTTTCGGTTATAAACAACTTTTCGTAAATGAATAGTACAGGTTAATATATAAAACTTTATAATATATCTTACTAAAGAAATATGTTTCTTCTCCACCTTTTAGACAGAGTTACTTTCTACATGTTAGTCTATGAAGCGGGGAGGTAGAAAAGACACCCAAATAATTGCTGCTTCTACAGTCTGCTACTCTGGGCACTGTTAACACTGTTAGGTTGTAGATAAAAAGCTAACAGTTCAAAAAACGAGGCAATAAATAAATGAACTCCCTGACAGGAGCGACCTACTGTACTCTTGACCATAGAGCTCTGTGTGTGAGACTGAATACAGAGATGAATATAATGTAAACAAGCAGTTAGACTAAAGATAATGAGCAGGAGAATAGCTTAGGCTAGGTTCACACCTGTTCTGATCTCTCCATTGTTCGGGTCCACTGTGCAGGACATTTTTCTCCGCTGATTTTCTTCGGTTTCTGCGGCAGAATCTCAAATGGATGTGAACCTAGCCTTACAAATCTTATATTGAAAACGCACTATTAATTTATGAAAAGATGTTTATAACTGGAGCCACACTAAATCTGATAACTTGCTGCACAAGGATAGCTCACAACACAAGCCACTGAAAGTAATAAAAAAAAAAGGTCAGGCTAAAGTGATTAGTCACAGTTTACTTGATTTGTTAAAAGTCGTGTTAAACTTAGCTACAGCTCTACGTTTCAGGGCATAAAAAATTAACATCTGGTCCTTAGAAGGTCTTAAAATTTGGTAAATACAGCCTCAGATGAACAACAATAACACAGCAGAATTAAAAACTTTTAGAACACTTTTAGCAGCAATAACGTGAAGCAATCATTTTCTCACATCATTCTAGAGGAATTTTGGTCCACTTCTCTTTACAACGTGGCTTCAGTTCATCGAGGTTAAGAGGCATTTGTTTACGTACAGTTCTCTTAATGGGGTTATGCTACAAATGTATAGGATAGAGGACGAATTGCTGATTGGTGGGAGTTGAACAACTGAGGCCACCACTGATCCAGATTCATGTTTTCTATGGGGGCAGCGTAGATAGCTGAACTACAGCACCTGCTATCACTGACACCCCATTGAAAGAAATGGAACAGGGATGCGCCTGATTCCACCTGTGTTACATTTATAACATTGGTAGACCAACCCCTGTTCTCAGGATTGTGAGGATCTCAGCAGTCCGACCCCCACTAATCAGCAATTTATCCTCTATCCTACGAATAGAGGATAAATATTTTTCGCAGCATAACTCCATCAAGGTCCCTCCACAGCTTTATAGTTGGATTGAGGTCTTTCACTGGGCTTTTGCCTTGATTCTTTTTTTTTCAGCCATTTGTTGTTATATAGAACAACTGCTGTGCTTAGATCTTTGTCATGTTGCCAAACTTAAAGGGGCTGTTCAGGTGCTTGAGGCCACCAGTATGGGGTTGGTCTGTATACAGCAATATGTGGTTTTATTCCTATATACCAGATTGGCTTCTGTAAATGTTGCTGCATATAAACTGTACTATATAGATTATCTTTATTAAGTATATGTGATATTGTTTGTGAAATAGTTGTCCTCGATAATTACGAAGTGTAATGTTTTCTTTGTATTTTATTGCTAGTTACGTTGTGTTTATAGTCTATGTCTAGTATGTTCCTAAATGAACAGAACCAGCCGACTCTCTGAGGAGCAATTTGTAGAAATACACTGGACAAACAAGATAACACAGTTTGCTGAATCGCATAGTAAATATAATGTGTCCCAAGGAAATTATTATCAAATTTAATCTGTTATTCACTGTGGTATACTTATAATTTCATGGATAATCACTGAACTTGTCCTAGAACCTGCACTGAAAAAACATACACGTACCATCTACTGTAGCTGTTGTGTGCAAAGCCTTCTATTTATTTCCTCATATTGTTGAATTTTATACAATATTATATTTGATTATTTTAATGTGATCATTACTGTACAGGCTGAGATTTGATGGAGAGAGAGAGAAATGAAATAAACTGTAATAGGAAAGGAGAAGGTAGTAAAACTCTCACACTAAGGAGTAAAGTAGAAAAAAAAATAGGGAAAAAGAGGAAAAGACTAGAATGCTGACAAAAGGAAGGTAAAGTAGATAAATCTTGTGGATAGGTCTTCTGGT
The DNA here is from genome assembly GCA_947044405.1 of Leptodactylus fallax. Classification (NCBI taxonomy): domain Eukaryota; kingdom Metazoa; phylum Chordata; class Amphibia; order Anura; family Leptodactylidae; genus Leptodactylus; species Leptodactylus fallax. Next base: position 16,727,570 of record CAMRHE010000001.1, read on the forward strand.
GTACTGGACTTTCAGTGAGTGGTTCTAGGTGACCAGGGCAGAATCCTTGCTTATCTAGCAGCTATTGTAATGAATAGAAGTATTCCAGCAGAAGCTGTTATGCGGATCACTTGAGCCCTGAAAACCAAGTGCTCTTTCTCTCCATTTCTGAATTTTGGGGTCACCATGTGAAATGGGTCACATTATTTAAATTTTGCAATATGGTACATCAGTTCACAGATAAAATAAAGTTGTGCCAAACCTGGCTCCAGATGGTGACTCAAATGTTTTTGTTATCTTACCCACTGGAAAACTGTTATGTCTGTTCGTTTATATATAGCTGTCAGTCACTGATAAGACCTTCCATTGGACTCCTAAAACACAATTCAAGGATACAATGAGGATACAAGTTCTACTGAATCTTTTCCAACAAATCTACAGTATACAACAATCTGCTTAACTCCTCTACACCATCTCCCCACAACTAATTCTTGGTAAGGAATATGCAAATAAGACCTCCTTGGAGGAACTTGCTTTAGCGCCACCTTTTGGAAGGTAGCTCCCTGTAGATTTATGCATGGTTTTTCATGCAACCTAATAGCATATTCTGGGCTATTATTTCCAAATTGTGTCAGGTTTTATGAAAAATAAACAGTTCCTCTTTTCCACCAAGGAAGTCTTTTTTGCATTTTCCTTCTTAGCAGAGCATGCATGGTCTAATAAGTCCGTGTACACTTAAAATATGGTGCTTTATATGCCTCCTCTTAACCTTGCTCTTGAATAAAGACACTTTTAGAAACGGCTGTGGTAGTTATAGAAAGTGTCTAAAATGCATATTAAATTTGGTGTACACACTGTATATCACTTTTTTGTGCAATTTGTGACAGTTTTGTCTAATTTTTTTGCTTAGTAAACCTGTGTGGTTCCAGTAGGACCTCTGTAGACTAACTAAAACAAAGAAGGACATTATGCACCCTTCTACTGCTAATGTTTGGAGATTGTATCTCCATGTGTTATTTTATGTGGTAGTGATTGTCAAAGCTGAGAGATTAGCCTCACTGTATGACCAGTTTAACTGCAAATCTTTGACTAAGATTGTAGAAGAAAAATGAGAAAGTCTTTTTCCTAAGTAGGTTTATTTCATTATACTGCTTGAAAAGAACAGTCTCGGTGACTGCTGTACGGTGCCTCAACAGGTTAATGTGACTAGTGCTACAGTTTTGTCAGCTTCACCTCTTGAGAGTGGAATTAGAAAGCAGTCAACCTGATCTGTGGCAGCTAACCCTGGTCAAGCCTGCTGAGAATTGTAGTGTAAGCAGCGATAATGCATCATGTTGTGAAATGTTTATCATTGTGATAACGTTGTAGTACTGGAATGTAAGAGCTTGTAATTTGCCATATTAGCTTTGTTATCTGTAATGTAATGTGAAAAGAAAATATTGAAATTTATTGCATGTTTAACATTCTTTTACATAGCTTAAACTAAAAAAAATAAATAAATGCTGTTTTACTGAAATATGTAATTTTTGTCTCAAAAATTTTCAAAAATGTTGCAGTGTGTGCAGGGCCGCTTTAACCATAGGGCCAACGGTGTACTTGGTAGCGGGGGCCACGTTGGGACAGTGGGACAGTCCTGCATATGCTGTCCTGCCGTTCTGAGCTGTCCCAGTTGAATACAATAATCAAGTAGGGAGCCTTCTGCTCCCTGCTTCACTATTCTTCCCCGGGAGCTGAAGCCGCGATGTGATGACGTCACTTATATAACGCCTGCAGCTCCCTGAAGAAAAAAAAACTAATATTCACCTCTCCTCTCTAGACCCGAGACAGCAAGGGAGAGATGGGAGGTGAATATTAGTTTTTTTATTATTATTATTATTATTATTATTGTGTGGTAGTAGAGAGACATTAAACTGTGGGGACACGTGCAGGGCTATGAAGATGACCTTGGATTCAATTTAAAGATGAGAATCAACATGATGATGAGATTCTCATCTTTAAAATGAGTCCAAGGACATCTTCATAGCCCTAACGGATCCAGAGATATGGAGCTTTAAAGTGTGCTCCCCCCTCCAGCCTCAGGCAGCATCTTGGAGCTGCTGAAGGAGGAAGGAGGGGGATGGAGCAGAGCTGCAGACTTCAGAGATGAGGATAAATCATCATTGTCTGTGCATAACCTATATGTGACAGGGGTAGCGGTGCAGCAGGGACTTCTGTCCATGTTATCTCCTCTCCTATTAATCTGACAGCATACTATACTTTTGCTCTCTGATTGTCACATAGAGGGATAATGTAATACCCCTCTGAACATAACCAGGAGGTTTATTGGTGCTGTGAGCCAGACATTTGCCATCGTCCAGGTCGCAGTGCCAAAAGAGTTGCACCAACACATGCTCAAAGTCATCAATAAAGTTAAAATTTTTTCACTGTCCCTGTCCTGTCCTTACCTAATCTTTATAGAGTAAAATACGGTGACCGCCTGTCTAGCGATATCCGTTACACACTAAAATAATAGCAATAACGATTATCACTACAGATAAACGTATAAAACATTTCTGACAGGCGGAAAAGTTCCATCAGTCAGATAACACATTTTCATCCATTGAATGTCACCAAATAAAATCCCAGTTTTTGGGAGCTTCCACATGAGTATAACAGCGGGTGGAGATGGAGGGGGCCCACTTATAAAACCTTTGCACTGGGCCCACCAATGTGTTAAAACGGCCCTGAGTGTCTGGAGTCTTTTTCTTTCTAGATTTGCACATCTGTTACACCTATAATCTTGGTGTGTACTTTCTGAACATAGTTGGACACATAATAAAGTGAAATTTTTACCGGTATTATTTTTGCATAGCTCTATAGTACACATGAATATATATAATTTTGTAATATTTCATAATAGGGGAAAGTGGCCTCTTCCTCACCATTCATTGAATGGTAAGGCTTCATGCACGTGTGTGCTATTTGAGTGCCTTTTCGATCTCCTGTTCTGATATTTTTAGAGCAGTTTTGCTTAGACTATAAGAGTTTAACACTCTCTTCCTGCAGGTTAGCTGCCAATTCACCTGACTCCACCATAAACTTGCACACTCAGCAACATTTTTATTTAATTGGGGAGAGGTAAAAAGGCTAGTTGTGATCGTAGGTGATATTCAACAGTTTTTTTGCAAACACCTCTTAAATGCTAATGCTTTGCAGCCAGTAGCCCATTTGTAGCAAAAATTAGGTAAATTTTTTTACCTAGTGGTAAAGTTATTATGGCATGCTCGGCATTGATACATGTGTGACAGCAAGCCTTACTGCCAATAACTTTCACACCTGTTGAAATTCTCTTTTTCCAGTAAAGGTCTGAGTTGAGCAGACAATCAACTTTTTATTCTCTCAGTCCAGGAATGCGGTTACTTTATAAAGTATTCCTCCGTTACATTGTATAAATAATCCATATGTTAAATGTTAAAAAGATTCTGTCTTCGAGTTTATGCTGCCATATGTGAAGGCAGCATAAAGTAGTGATGGAGACACCCTGATACTTTGGTTCACATACTTTTTATTTATTTATTTTTGTTAAATTCATGAATGGTGGACTCCCCCTGCCCTCCAATCTGTTACTAGTTTAAGCTACTGTCATATTGGTAAGCATACACCTGGTGACTGATCATCTAAGGCACAGGTGTCAAACACAATGCTTGCAATAGTTAGCAACCATGCTGTCCTCCACTTTATGGTATTACTTGTGGTACCATAGTGCATGTGACTGGGTAGCTGTGAGGACAGTAGAAGAGGTGAAATGCCAGGTGCCACAGCAGCGCTTTGCAAGAAAAGAGGTAAGTATGAAATTCACCAGAGTAGCCTGTACTGTATGTGATGTCATTTGGGGTGGGGTGGGGTGAACTATTACCTTGGGGAATCACCAATATCTATGTGGGGGGGATGAATAAGACACTATTACCTATGGGGGGACTGTAACCTGTATGGGGAAGATCATTAGGACACTATTACCTATGTGTATTAACAGTATATTAAAATCAACCTTAAAGCTGCTTTCAAAGGGCTAAAAATGTAACTACGCCAAATACAGTTGCAGAAAAATGGCCCTTTGAAGACAAACATAAGGCTGATGTGGCCCTCGGTGAAAATGTTTTTGACACCCCTGGAACGGAAATCTGCAACCTACATTTTGAAGCTGAACCACTTTAACCCCTTAAAGACACGACCAAAAAAACATCTTAAGGACACGGCCCCATTTTTCAAAATTGAAGTGTCACTTTATGTGGCAATAATTTTGAGACACTTTAACTTACCCATGTGATTTTGAGATTGTCTTTAATGACACATTGTATTTCATGTTAGTGGTAAACACTGACCAATATTTTTTGCATTTTATGGAAATTTGGAAAAATTTGCAGTTTTCAAAATGTGAAATTCTCTGCTTTTCAGACAGTCATACCACCCAAATACATTAAGAAATATTATCTACCATATCTCTGCTTTATAATGGAATCATCTTTTAATCATCCATTAATTTATTTTGGACATTAGAAGGCTTACAAGTGTAACAGCGATTTTCCAGATTTACAAGGAAATTTCTCAAACCCATTTGTTAGTGACCACTTCCGTTCTGAAGGGGATTATAAAAGCCTATATATTATAAACCCCTCATAAGTCTCCCATTTTCAAGATGACAACCCTGAAATAATTTAAAACAGCATTTTGGAAGTTTGTTAACCCTTTCAGCATTTCACGGGAATTAAAACAATATGGAGATGAAATTTAGACATTTCATTTTTTTTTTCAATAATATGTTCATTTAGCCCCACAATTTACACGTTCACAAGGGAGAAAATGAGTCTCACGGTTTGTTATGAAATTTTTCCCGAGCACGGAAATAACCCACGTGTGGATGTACACTTATGTTTGGGCACACGGCAGTGCACGAGAGGGAAGGAGCACCAGGGCGTTGAAAAGCTGATTTTGCAGGAATAGTTATCAGGTGCTATCTCTCATTTACAGAGCGCCTTGAGTACCAATACAATGGAAACCCTCCAAAAGTGACTCCATTTTGGAAACTACACCCATCAAGGAATTTGTCAAGGGCTATAGTGAGCATTGTGATCCCACAGCTGTTTCACAGATTTTATTAACATTGGGATGTGTAAATGAAAAATTACTAAAATGTCACTTTATCCCCAAAGTTTTCACTTTCACAAAGGGTTAAAGGGAAAAAAAGACCCCCTAAGGTTGTTAATCAATTGCTCATGAACAAAGCAATACCCCATATGTGGTCGTAATCTGCTGTATGAGTACATGGGGAATTTATCCAGGGGTACATGTTCACTGTAACCTTGGATAAATTCCTTCTGGGGTGCAGTTTCCAAAAAGGGGTCATATGTCAGGGGATTCCACTTTACTGGTATTTCAGGGCTCTGCAAAAGTGGCATGGTGTCCAAAAACCAAAATAGCGCTCCTTACCTTGTGTGCCCAAGCAGCAGTTTATAACCACATATGACATTAAGTACGTTATCCTGGGTACAACAGTGTCATACATGAGGGCATAAATTGCAGTATGAGCAAACAGCAGGGCGCAGATGAGAAGGAGCGCTATGTGACTTTTGGAGCACAGATTTAGATGTTTGGTATCTAGACTCCATGTAGTGTTTGCAGAGCTTCTAAAGTACCAGAAAAGTGGAATCCCATAGATAAAATGACCCCATTTTGAAAACTTCACCCCTTTAAGAATTTATCAAGGGGTGTAGTGAGCATTAGTTTCCTAGACGTGAATGCAGAGCAGATGGTGAAAAGTGAAAATGCAAGATGTGCGGAGTACATTGGCAACACCATATTCCCTACTATTGTTCCAATAGCTCCTATGATGGGGAGGGGGGCTCACTCTGGGGGTCTCTACTGGCTTCATTCCCCTCGTAAGTTTTAAATCTGGGGTGTACCCTGATACACACTCTTACAACTTATACATTCCCTTCCTGTGGCAACCAGTTGTGTCCTAAAGATATGGTGATTTTTGTACATTGTACAAGCTATAATTTTTTTTTTTCTTGTGATGTAGCCACATAAGGGCTTGTTTTTTGTGGGGTGAGATGCATTTTATAATGACACCATTTTGGAGTGTCTGTATTTTATTTACAAAGTTTTTATTAACTCTTTCTGGGTGGATTAAAAAAAATCAATTCTGGCATTACTTTTTAACATTTTAAATTTTTTGCCCTTAGCTATACAACATAAATAATATGTTACCTTTATTCTATGGGTCAGTACAATTAAGTTGATAGATAATTCATATAGTTTTTTTTTAATGCGTTACTAAATCCATTTGGGAAAAAAAATCAATTGTTTTTGCATCGCCATCTTCTGAGAGGCGTAATATTTTTATTTTCCCATAGATAAAACTGGTTAAGGGCTGTACTTTTTATTGGTACCATTTTGGGCTATATATGATTTTCTGATCACTTTTTATTCTGTATTTTCTGAGGCAAGATGGCAAAAAATTGTTACTTCCAGTGTTTTTTTTTCCTGGTTTAACTAATGGTTTCATTTTATTGTACAGTTTGTTACAGATGCGACGATACCAAATATGTAGTATTTTATACTATGTTTTTTGTTTTTATTCTGTATAAGGGAAATAGGGGCATTTTATTGTGGAGGGGTTATTTATTTATTTTTTTATACTTGTAAATATATATTTTTTTTCTTTACATATTTTACTTGTCCCAATAGGGCACATGGATCAACGATCTTCTGGTCACTGGTTCAGTGTTATAAACACAGTGTTATAAACTGCAATACACACCCCCTCCCCCGGAGATGAAGCAGGGGTGCCATTGAGGTACTGGCTTGCTAGTTCAGTCATGACCGTGGCAGCTAAGGGGTTAGAACCCACAATCGGAGCTCAGCTCCGGCCGCGGGTGTTGCACGTGGGTGTCAGCTGTAAGTATCAGCTCTCGATATCACCCCCTCAGTTTCTGAGCAGGTAACAATACCATGACATAATAGTACATCATGAAGTGGGAAGTAGTATAATGTTGTACCGTGTTAGCCATTGAAAGTAGTGGAAGAGTGAAGAAATCAGGCGATATCTTTTAGAGGCTAACTGAGTATATTTATAAGTAAGCTTTCAGAAGTGAAGTGGGAAGGTACACCCTTCCATGATGTAATATTATGTCTTTTTGTGTTAAGAGGTTAAGGGGTAAGTGTTGTTTGTATAATGAAACATTATGCAATTTTTCAGTATACTTCAGTTCCTCACAGTTTTCTAGATCTCTGTTTGCTGTCATTCTTTGTTTACTTCCAGTGGATAAACATCAGCCTATGGTCATGTGATGCAGACACAGTTTTACAGTTTATTACAGAGAGAAGTCTGATTACTGTGACTGTAACAAGCTGTGTGCCTGTGTGTCCATCACATGACCATGGACTGATTTTTATCCACTGGAAGTAAACAATGAATGACAACAAGCAGAGATTTAGAAAACTGTGAGGAATTGATAAAGTATATTCAAAAGTTGTATAATTTTCATTATACAAACAATAACATTTATTTGCTAAAACTGGACAACCAGTTAACTACTATTCTGTTCTTTGTATTCACATTTCCTCTTTGCAACTTCCTCAATATCCACATTCTGGTAATCAAGGTTACCAATATTCCATATGATTAGATAAGATAGGATGAAAACGATTGTCATGCTTTAGTAAATTCCTTTATGCTTCTTAGTGCAGCTTATCTGATCTAATGACGCTAAGTCCCAGGTGGCTAGAAGCAAAATGCTTGTCGAGCTTTTGTAACTCGCATTGTGAATTTTAATCTGCTTCTTGTACTTTATTTTGGTGCTGTTCTGGATTTTTTCTCAATATGTCTTTATGCAGAATTTTGTAGAAGTTTAATTTCTTCAAAATTTAATAATTATACTATCAAGAGGACAGTTCATACATCCTCTTATCTCTTATATATACAGTATAAAAATGAGTGTCTGTCTGTCTGTTCCTTATGCACGACCAAATGACTGAAACGATCCTCAACAAATTTGGCACACAGGTACATCAGGTGTCCGGGAAGATTTTAGACCGGGTCTCCGCTCTCTAGGACGTACCATTACTGAGATACAGTATTCCCAAAAAATGACCTGCATTAGCCAATAGAAGCCTGCAAGTCTTTCTCTCATATTCCAACTGCCATACACACGGTCACATGTCCCTTATCTGCCAATAGAAGCTCACAGACACTTAGTCTCCACAGGAACACAGGTTTCCTTAGCATCCAAGCTATTTATGACCTGTATTAGTCAGTAGCAGTTCTCAGGTCCTTAAATATTCATTCATATCACGTGTATCAGCCAATATAAGTTCACATTTAATTTACCAGGTTTCCATAAATAGACTGTACCTATACTGGACTCAGTGGCGTAACTAGGAATGGCTGGGCCCCAAGGCGAACATTTGACATGGGGCCCGCCCACACAAACCGCATTCCTGCACACACTATTATGCCCCATAGTGGCCCCTGCACACAGTATTATGCCCCATAGTGGCCCCTGCACACAGTATTATGCCCCATAGTGGCCCCTTCACATAGTATTATGCCCCATTGTAGACAACCCATGAACAATTATTATACTCTGGGATCTTTTCAGACCCCAGAGTATAATGATCAGAGTCCCAGGGGAGGATACAAACATAAAAAACAATGTTACTTACCTCTCCCTGGCTCCGGAGCACTCCCTGCTACCTCTTCAATGTTGGACCAGACGTCACGTGAGCCAGGCGTGCGTCGCGACGCATAATGACGTCGGACTGGCCCACAGACATCTGGGATGTCACCAAGGAGGCCCAAAACCTACTGTAGCGGTAAGTAACAGTGTTTTTTATGTTCCCTCTCCTCCCCTGGGCCTCTTTTCAGAACCCAGAGTATAATGATAGCAGTGTTTGTGGGGTTCACGGCCCTTACTTACCGATCCCCACTCCTGCTCACAGCCGCCTCCGCAGAAGGTGAAGCGCAGGCGACCCTGAGCAGGAGTGGGGATCGGTAAGTAAATAGGGCTCGTTACCTGCCTATTAAAAAAAAAAAAAAAAAAAACATCAGGGGCCAGCCGGACCCCTAGTGTCCTGGACCCTGTGGCAGCCGCTACCGCTGCTACCCCAGTATTTACGCCACTGACTGGACTGCCATACTGGATGTCAGCATTCCTTATAAATTGAAAAGCTTTTAAACTACTCATGCCTCCTGCAGCAAAACGCATGGCTGCTGCTCAAGCTGCTGAAAATCCCCAGCAGACCCAATCCCATCTCCAATCTGACAAGGCATTGTCAGCCACATGCACACAGCTGCACTCCATGTTTCCATAACAAGCCAGCCATTTTTCTTCACTGCTGTAGGTCAGCTTTAAAGGGGCAGGGTGCTGTGGATGACACTGTTACACAAGGTCACAAACACACAGCTTTACTCCAGGTTTTCCATAACAACCGATTGCAGGATTTTCACTGATATCCAAACTGAGATACACATGATCACATGACGCTTATGGAACAATGGAAAGTTGCAGGTCCTTCAGTCTTGACATATACACAGCTTTACACTAGGTTTCCATAGCAACCAAGCTATTTATGATCTGTATGAGTCAATAGCAGTAATAGCAATAAAGTATATATAAAAAAAAAATACAATGAATGAGAAATTCAAATCATCCCCCTTTCCATAGAATACACATAAAAGAACTTAAATACTGTGAAACTCATACACATTAGGTATCCCTGTGTCTGAAAACACCCAGTCCACAAACTTATAAAAATATTTTTCCTGTATGGTGGACGCCGTTGCAGAAAAAAAAAAAAATCAAAAGGGCCAAACCGCCGTTTTTCCGCTGTCTCATCTGATAAAAATTTGGTTTCCTCTATGGACTTTTTTTACCTATAGGGAAACAATCGGTGTTTCTGTAGGTATAATTGATATGCTGCAATTTCAAAAACAGCAATTGTTTTGGAAATCGTAGAATTTCTGGTGTACTTATTTTTCTAGCGAATCCCATACACTTTGCAAGGACTGTAAAATGCTTTTTTGCTGCAGCATTTACGCCATGTGGGGCCCTGGCATCAGAATTAGCAGATAATTTGAACGTAAAATTAGAGTGGAGTTTTCAATCAGTGGAATGATAATGAGGTGTGAGTGGGGAACCTGTTTTATTTAAAGAAAAGGGATCTATCAAAGACTTTTAGAAGTGTATCATGGCACGAACAAAGAAGATTTCTAAGGATCCCAGATTGTGCACAAATTGTATAGAAAATTCTCAAGGGTTCACAAAGTTTCAAGCATCACAGTATATTCCAATTGTATTTTTCTCTGGCTCAAAATGTAGAAAAGCAAAGCAATAGGTATTGGTACCAATGAATCATTATTTGTTGATCACATACAGTATACATTGTGTGTGTGTGTGTGTATATATACTGCATATGATGTGTGTGTATGCATGTAGTTAGATTTTTACTACGCTTGACCTGCACTGTATGGGCTATTGAAGTATTATGAATATTTGTAGACCATACTATGACCGCTGACTGTCTTTGTGTGGTAATATTTATTGATATGGGTTAGTGTGAAGTATTGGTTTGATATGCTGGGGTTTATTTCTATTTATAATTAATGGCAATTTTGTTCATTCTAGAAAGTTTTGAAGTTTCTCCTTTGTCCCCACAGACTCGATCCAGACAGTGACATGTCAGACAGCTACAGTACTGACTATAAAAGTTATAATTAACTATGTACCTATTGTTACAAGAAGATTATAGTAAATCCAGGAGGTGACCAATACAAGCAGGTTTTTGTGGTGCTTTAGATGTGTGGATTTAAGCTTTACTGGCATTAGGTTTAGCATTGATTTTGCACAGCATTTGACTGATGTGTGTTTTTTTTATTTGTTTGTTATTAAGGACAATAGCGTGGTAAAGCACACATTGATAATCTAAAGGTTTTCCTTAATTCTTGAACATTGATTTTCTGTTTTGTAAGCCATGGAATAAGCGCAGAAAAAGGAAAAGAAAACTCAGTTCAAAAATTGCCACCTCCTTTTTGATACAAAAGGTCTTGAGTTTTGATCAAAATGTTGAGATGCTGGTGACTAATCTAACCACTTCTGAATCGATCAATTTTCCAGGTTCAGAACCTGACACATTTTCAGTTTTTTTGTATACTATAAGTTTTGAGGGCTATAACGTTTTTTCATTCAAGTTATTTAAATAAATTTTATTTTTGGGGGTTTTTTTTTGTTGACACACAGGGCTATTTGTATGTTATTTTTGTTCCTGCATTTTTTATATCTGGGAAAATCTAAAGAAAAAATAGAAGAGTCTGTTTTTCACATGTTTCACTTTTTTTTTTTTTTAGAACTTAGAATTTTATGAATTTTATTGATTTTATTCTGATATGTACATGCAAGGTAGAAAGACATGAAATCAAAACAGTTTAAGACAATGAGGTTGTACAAATAAAAATAGATGATAGGGATAAGGAATAGGAGGTGGGGGAAGAGATGGGAGGGAACATGGGAAAGACTTGGGGAGGGGAGAAATTGGGGAATCATTAGTGGTATATCCAATACTTATATGTAGAGAGGACTCTTGTATCGACCTCAAACATAAATGCTATTTTGATTCATACCTATGCAAATGTATTATGTATATAAAATACATCATAAATGGAAATCGGGGTTAGGGGAAATAAAAATAAGCCATGCGGTACATATACAGCTGTCAATAACTTCATGCCACTACAGTGGATAAACCAACGGGATTTTGCTAGTAAGTATTATGAAGAGATGCCCAATTTTGAGTACTGAGCAATTGATTCGGTATGGGTCACTATATGTATAACAGAGGGTGTAATAGGATTAGTGGTGAGCAAGAGTATCTGATCCATTATAGCCACTTCTCCCAATTTGTTTTGAAGGTAGGTATAGTTCCCATTCTACCAGCTGTAAGGTGTTCCATAACATAGTTTTTATGAAGAAAACTCAATATTTCAGGTAACGTAGGGATATTTATGCTTTTCTCATTTTGGCAATACTAGTTCTCACAATGGTTAAGGTGTGAAATATTACAGTTAGATCTTTGACGGGTAAGGTTTCTATATGAAGTGAAAGCTAAAGATGCTGACTTTTTTAATCAAAGTCATTACTATTGCAAAACATGTTTCAGGTTGGGAGAGGGACATAATATTGTTCTTTAAAAGGCGTATGCAGTGATAAGTAGGTCCAATATTGATACCAAAAATGTCCGGGGAATTTTGGAAGTTATGGGGAAAAGGGCTCCATAATTAATCCAAAAATAAAGGAGGACAATGGGCACCTTTAGTAATGTTAAATGAATTGGAAAATGCTCCAGATCTATACATTTGAACCAACAGCCGAGTATACAGTGGGGAAAAAAAGTATTTAGTCAGCCACCAATTTTGCAAGTTCTCCCACTTAAAAAGATGAGAGAGGTCTGTAATTGACATCATAGGTAGACCTCAACTATGAGAGACAAAATGAGAAAACATATCTAGAAAATCACATTGTCTGATTTTTAAAGAATTTATTTGCTAATTATGGTGGAAAATAAGTATTTGGTCACCTACAAACAAGCAAGATTTCTGGCTCTCACAGACCTGTAACTTCTTCTTTAAGAGGCTCCTCTGTCCTCCACTCATTAGCTGTAGTAATGGCACCTGTTTAAAATTGTTATCAGTATAAAAGACACCTTGTCCACAACCTCAAACAGTCACACTCCAACTCCACTATGGTGAAGACCAAAGAGCTGTGGAAGGACACCAGAAACAAAATTGTAGACCTGCACCAGGCTGGGAAGACTGAATCTGCAATAGGCAAGCAGCTTAGTGTGAAGAAATCAAATGTGGGAGCAATAATTAGAAAATGGAAGACATACAAGACCACTGATAATCTCCCTCGATCAGGGGCTCCATGCAAGATCTCACCCCATGGGGTCAAAATGATCACAAGAATGGTGAGCAAAAATCCCAGAACCATACGGGGGGGCCTAGTGAATGACCTGCAGAAAGCTGGGACTAACGTAACAAAGGCTACCGTCAGTAACACACTACGCTGCCAGGGACTCAAATCCTGCAATGCCAGAGGTGTCCCCCTGCTTAAGCCAGTACATATCCGGGCCCGTCTGAAGTTTGCTAGAGAGCATTTGAATGTTCCAGAAGAGTATTGGGAGAATGTCATATGGTCAGATGAAACCAAAGTAGAACTGTTTAGTAGAAACACAACTCGTCATGTTTAGAGGAGAGTGAATGCTGAGTTGCATCCAAAGAACACCCTACCTACTGTGAAGCATGGGGGTGGCAACATCATGCTTTGGGGCTGTTTCTCTGCAAAGGGACCAGGACGACTGATCCGTGTACATGAAAGAATGAATGGGGCCATGTATCGTGAGATTTTGAGTGCAAACCTCCTTCCATCAGCAAGGGCATTGAAGATGAAATGTGGCAGGGTCTTTCAGCATGACAATGATCCCAAGGACACTGCCATGGCAATGAAGGAGTGGCTTCGTAAGAAACATTTCAAGGTCCTGGAGTGGCCTAGCCAGTCTCTAGATCTCAATCCCATAGAAAACATCACTGCTCTAGAGGAAATCTGCAAGGAGGAATGGGTCAATATACCAGCAACAGTGTATGCCAACCTTGTGAAGACTTACAGAAAACGTTTGACCTCTGTCATTGCCAATAAAGGATATATAACAAAGTATTGAGATGAACTTTTGCTATTGACCAAATACTTCTTTTCCACCATAATTTGCAAATAAATTCTTAAAACATCAGACAATGTGATTTTCTGGATTTGTTTTCTAATTTTGTCTCTCATAGTTGAGGTCCACCTATGATGTCAATTACAGGCCTCTCTCATCTTTTTAAGTGAGAGAACTTGCACAACTGGTGGCTGACTAAATACTTTTTTTTCCCCACTGTATAATGTCATAATCGCCCTGATAAGGCAGGCGGGGAATTTGAATTTCTCTGAAACTGCCTCCAAGTATTTTCAATGAACTCAGTCGAATGCCTTTTCCACGTCCATAGTCGAGGAGCAGAGAAGGCGATCGATGTTGGTGGGCTACAGGTATTATATCTATAAAATGGCGGGTGAATTTAATGAATTCACTTGATCTCTATTGATGAGGGTCAGTAATATTTCAGCTAGTCTGTGAGATAGGATCTTAGCATATAGTTTTAGGTCTGTGTTCAATAGTGAAATGGGTTGGAAATTGCCTCGGTAGTGTGCAGTTTTCCTTGGTTTCACCAGTGTGATAACTAAAACTTGTAACATTTTTGGGAGGCGGGGGGTTGCTCCAGAGGTGGCTATCTCAATGAACATTAGGCAATATAAGGTGCTAAGATTGTTTTGTTTCGTTTATGATATTAATTGGTAAGACTGTCAGGATATGGGGATTTAAGCGATGATATAGCGAGTAGAACTTCATCTTCAGTAATTGGGGTCGTGAGGGCTAACGATTGAGTATCATTTAAGATAGGAAGATGAATGGGCTCTGGAAAGGATAATATATCCATTGTAGTGGGTGGTAGGGTCATCCCTAAGATTGTATAAAGTGGAATAGTATTGCGCCAGAGAATTAGCTATTCCCTTACGATCATGCACATCAAAAATGTAGGGGATACGCGATTTCATAAGTTTAGCCTTCAATCTCTTAGCAAGTAAGGATCCTGGTTTATTCCCCTGCCAATAGTAAGGCATTTTGAGCCTATGTCGGACAAGGTCATTTTTATGTAAGTTAAGATCATGCAATTGGTAATCCAGAGTCGATATGAGTTGCTCTATCGGTGGAGTAGGACAGTTTATTTAATATTTGAAGTTCACTTAGTTGGTTTAAAATGGATAGCTCATGTTTTTGTCAAAACTTTTTCACATATGATGTTTGCTGAATTAATTGACGGCATATGGGGGCCTTATGGGAACACTACAAAGTAGTGTACCATACCATGACCATTATCATCATTAACCCGGAAGTATTTGGCTAAAGATTGAGCAGTGGAGTCACTGTATACAGGTTGTTGTAGAATGTAATAATTAAGTGTCATGATAACTATTATAATGTTCTTGCACTACTATGGCCATAGGTGTGTGATCAGACCATGTCGGAATCCCTATCGCCATGGTTTCTCAGTATCTTGGTGGATGTGTCAAATGCCCTTCTGAGTGCTAACGTTGAGGTGACAAGTCAGCAAATAGTGTTATGCTTTGGAATCGCTCCAGCAGTTCAGGAGAGTCTCTGGCAGCAGCCATTAGCTTTTCCATTATGGGATGTTCACACTACCGTTAGTAGTGTCCGTTGTTAGCAACAAATGCAAAATGTTAATAACGGACACTAACAGAACTGTCATAAATCCATTAAAAATCCCATTAATTTCAATGGGATTTTATTTGTCGTCCGTTAGTGTCACTTTACACCAAATCTGTCACATGTCCATTTTTTTCGCAGATATAAAAACCCGGGGTGCAGGACTTTTGTGTTCATTCAAAATAACGGACTTATGACGGACAGCAAGCATTCATTATTTTTTAACATTGTCTATGGCTAACGGGTGGGTGTCCGTTTTGCTGTCCGTTAGTACTGCCTGTTTTTTTCTGCGCTTGCTCAGAAGGCAGAAACAAAAAAAAAAAAAAGCCAAAAAACAGACACTAACTGATGCTAATGTGTCCTTTTTTTTAACTGATCCATTACGGACACATTAAAATCAGAAAAGACATCCAACAGTATTGTGAACACCCCCTTATCTGATTGAAATGCACGTGGGCTATGAAATCCCTTGTTATTGTTGTCAGTAGATTTTTTGGCTTGGGAAGTCTTTGAGCCCTATCAGTAATGTGATCAAGTTGGGCTGGGCTAGGTAGAAGTAGGGGAAAAAAGTCCATGAGAAACTCCTCTATGTCATAATTTTTCACTGATTAAGGTACGCCCCAAAACTGCACATTGTTACGGCGTGTTTGATCTTCAAAGTTGCAACTTTGAGCTTTATGGCGTCCATTTCTTCCTCATTGTCACTGGTAACCAAGAAGCTCGTTGTGTGCAGCCGTTAATTCAGCCATTTTATTTTCTACATGCGAGGTGCACCCAGAGAGCATTCAGATTGTATTCAGATTGAAGTCCCCATAATTTGTTGCAGGTCAGATTGCATAGCCATTTTAAAATCTGTAAATAAGTCTTTCATTCCCGCTTTAGTGATAGGTTTCATAGTGTCCCCTGGAGAAGTGTTCAGAAAGGACTGATGAGCAGTCTGAAGTTTTCAGGAGCATGGCGTTGGCGGTAATGATGGGTCCGCTATAAGGGACATTTCAGGTGAACCATGGGTGGATGAGTTTGCAGGTGACCCCACAGATTTATGAGATGACTGGCTGCTGGCAGACAAAGATAACAGGAGCAAGGGGTAGGATGGAATAAGGTGTTGTACTGAAGTGGCTTGTTCTAGTATTGACGGCAGAGCATGTTGTGCCAAGAGTGCAGTGGAGTAGGCGCCATCTTGTGAGGTCTCATCCTGGCAGAATTTCTTAAGTGTTAGTGGGCTCTTTTTCCTACTGTGAACCATCGTAAGTTGGGTGATGCCTTGAGATTGTAGGCCGATGAAGTCAGTTTAGCCGGTATGTGCCGCCAGGGCCGGTTTTAGACAAAGTGGGGCCCTGGGCAAAATTAAAAGCGTTGCCCCAAATGCTAATATGCAAACAACACCATTGTCTTCCAGTGACAACCCCTATAATAACGCCTCCTTTCTGCCAACAAAAAAGTAATAACAAGCCCCATTTTACCACACACAATTCAAATGAGCACCTTTGTACCACCTAATAGATATTTGCACCCAGTCATCAGTTATTATAGCGCCTCCTTATAAATAATAGTCCCTGCTTATAAATAATCTTACACCTTTATCAGTAATAGCGCCCTTATAAATGATAAATAGTGCCCTGTATCAGTAATATTCCCCCTTTTCAGTAATAGACACCACGTAAAAATAATACTGCTCCCTTATAAATAATAGCCCCCTCATAAATAATAGTTACCCTTATAAATAATAGTCCCCATTATCACTAATAGCCCCCTTTATAAATAAGCTCACTTAATTATACCCCCTTATAAAAAGTTCCCCTCTTATAAATAATAGCTCCCCCTTATAATGGATGCCTTATATATAATAGTTTTCCCCTTATAAATAATAGCCCATCTTATAAATAATAGTTCACCCTTATAATAGCCCCCTCATACTTAAGTTTCCCACTTATATATAGTAACCCACCCTTATATATAATAGTTCTCCGTTATACAGTGTCAGACTGAAGGGCCTTAGGCCCACCAGAGGAACTTGTTCTGGGGCCCCACCCAACAGCTTCCTGCTAATAGCCTACACCACGGCTCCTTCACTGAAGTCTTACATATGTGCTGACTATCTGGTGTTACTGAGTATGTTCCCAGTATAGTGAGCCCCTATTGTACTGTGCAGGGCCCAATAACTCCATGGCCAGTTCATGCACAGTACTGTATGGGGAATGACATGGCCATGGAGCACTACTCGTATGTGCAAGATTATAGTGAGGGAGCTGTGATGCAGACATAGCACACAGGGCTGCCAGCAGGAATTGTGAGGTCCCCCACAGTATAATGCTCCACATGGTATATAATGCTCCACAGTATAAAATGCTCTCCTGAGCCCTCCAGTTTCCCCACATTGCATATAATGCTCCACAGTAACCCCCCACAGAATAAAATGCTCCCCTGTGCCCCCCATAGTGGCCCCACATAGTATGTAAGGCTCCACACAGTATAATACTCCACAGTGGCCCACACAGTATACTACCCTTTAGTGGCCCCAGACAGTGCAATATGCTCCCCAGCGCTCCACACAATATAATATGCTCCATACAGTATAATATGCACCCCACAATGCCCCCCCCAGTATAATGCTCCACAGTGGCCTAACACAGCATAACATGCTCCATAATGACCTCCACACAGTATAATATACTCCCCAGAGGGGTTCCCCCAGTATAATGCTCCACAGTGGTCCCCCACAGTATAATATGTTCCCCACAGTCCCCCCAGTGTAATGCTCTACAATGCCCCCACAGAGTATCATATGCTCCCGAAAAGCCCCACACAATATAATACACTCCACAGTGGCCCCACACAGTATAACAGGCTCCCCACACTTTCCCTTCCCCCAGTATAAAGCTTCACAGTGGCCCATAGTATAATATGCTCCCCAGAGGGCCCCCGCTAGTATAATGCTCCACAGTGCCCCCTCCAGTATTTTGCTCCACAGTGGCCCCACGCAATATATTATGC
Source organism: Leptodactylus fallax (assembly GCA_947044405.1). Lineage (NCBI taxonomy): Eukaryota > Metazoa > Chordata > Amphibia > Anura > Leptodactylidae > Leptodactylus > Leptodactylus fallax. Next base: position 16,745,894 of record CAMRHE010000001.1, read on the forward strand.
TCCCCAGAGCGTCCCCCCAGTATAATGTGCCACAGTAGGCCCCAAGCAGTATAATATGCTCCAAAGAGGGCCCCCTAGTATAATGCTCATTAGTCCCCCCCGAATAATGCCCCACAGTGGCGCCACGCAATATAATATGCTCTGCTGATGGCCCCTCCAGAATAATGCTCCACAGTGACCCCACTCAGTGTAACATGCTCCAGAAATGGCCTCCACACAGTATAATATACTGCCCAGAGAGGTTTCCCCAGTATAATACTCCACAGCGGCCCAAAACAGTATAATATGCTCTCCAGAGCCCCCCCCAGTATAATGCTCCACAGTGGCCCCGCACAGTATAATATACTGGGGGGCCCCTCTGGAGAGCATATTATACTGTGTGGGGAAACCGTGGAGCATTATACTGGCAGGGGCTCTGGAGAGCATATTATACTGTGTGGGGCCACTGTGGAGCATTATATTGGCGAGGGGGCCCTCTGGAGAACATGTTATATTCTATGGGGCCTCTATGGAGTATTATAAAGTGGTGGGGGCTCTGGAGAGCATATTATACTGTGTGGGGTCACTGTGGAGCATTATACTGGGGGGCCCTTTGGAGAGCATAATGCTCCAAAGTGGCCCCACATAATATAACATTATCTCCAGAGCCCCCCCCCCACATTATAATTTTCCACAGAGGCCCCACAGAATATAACATGCTATCCAGAGGGCCCCTTCCCCAGTATAATGCTCCACAGTGGCCCCACACAGTATAATATGCTATCCAGAGGGGGCCCCCAGTATAATGCTCCACAGGGGCCCTACAGTGCTATTATTATATTATATTCTGGGGTCCCTTCAGACCCCAGAGTATAATAATCGAAGGCCCGGGGGAGGTGAGGGAAAATAACAAACAGTTATACTCACCTTGTCTTACCTCTGCTGGGCCTCCTCGCACTACACCGCTATCCCCGCCGGCGCCGGCTTCTTCTTCTTCTCTGCGGCTGACGTCACGCGTTGTGAACGTCACCGCTGAGGCCTGTGATTGGGCCTCAGCGATTACGTGGGCAAGCTGTGAGCACGCCCCACGTGATTGCTAAGGCTGAGGCCTAACCTCAGTGGTGATGTCCGGAACGCCAGAAGATGACGTCGGACACCAAGGACAGGTGAGTAAAAATGTTTGTTATTTTTACTCACCTTGGAAAGGGAACCTGCGGTCCCTTTCTGTTATTGATTTGGCCGGGCCTGACTCCGGGATCCGGAGTCATCAGGTTCCGGATCCCGGGGGCCCCATTGGGGACGGGGCCCTGGGCAATTGCCCAGTTTGCCCCCCCCCTAACGCCGGCCCTGTGTGCCGCTGAAATAGCCAGAGAGCAGCGGAGCTCAAAGACTACACATCTTCCTCCATGCACTGCTGGCCACTCCCCACACACACACTAAGTGTTACTAAAAAAATACTTTCTAAAATAATTTACTCTCCGTTATGGTAATTTTTTAATGTAGCTGACGTATATTGTTGAGTCGCTGGGGACGCAGCTAGAAGCTGTGATGTGGTGTATTTTTTTTATTTTTTTTTTTTTAATTTCAACTTTTATATTTTTATGTCTTTACTTTTGTTTTTTATTTATATTTTTTACATTGTGCCCCCAAAAGGTCATAATACCGTGTTTCCCCGAAAATAAGACACCCCCGAAAGTAAGGCATAGGAGAGGTTTCGGAGACTTTCCCAATATAAGGCATCCCCCGAAAGTAAGACGTATGTTCCCGAACAGAACATACAGTATATACGGTATGTGAGGCCACGGGCCGAACCCCACAATCTCTGCTATCATTATACTCCGGGGTCTTTGAAAAGACCCCGGAGTATAATAATCGGAGGCCCAGGGGAGGTGAGGGAACATAAAAAACAATGTACTTACCTCTCCTGCGCTTCTCCAGGCTTCGGGCCTGTTTGGTGACGTCGCAGACGTCAGCGGACGTCATTTTGCGTTGCGACGTCAGCCCGCGTCACGTGACGCCGGCCTGGTCCAACATTGAAGAAGGCTGAAATAGCCTGGAGTGGACCGGAGCGAGGAACAGGTAAGCAACATAGTTTTTTTTATGTTTCTATCCTCCCCTGGGTCTCCAATCATTATACTCTGGGGTCTGAAAAGATCCCAGAGTATAATAATTGTTCATGGGTGGTCCACAATGGGACATATAATAGTGTGTGCAGGGGCCACTATGGGGCAAAATACTCAGTGCAGGGGCCACTATGGGGAATAATAGTGTGTGCAGGGGCCACTATTGGGAATGATACTGTGTGCAGGGGCCACTATGGGGAATGATACTGTGTGCAGGGGCCACTATGGGGCATGATACTGTGTGCAGGGGCCACAAAGGGGCATGATACTGTGTGCAGGGGCCACTATGGGGCATGATACTGTGTGCAGGGGCCACTATGGGGCATGATACTGTGTGCAGGGGCCACTATGGGACATGATACTGTGTGCAGGGGCCACTATGGGACATGATACTGTGTGCAGGGGCCACTATGGGACATGATACTGTGTGCAGGGAAATTAATGGTTTGAATTGTTATGATGATGTCCTAGAAGATGATGACATAACTGTCATTGAATAAATTTTACTTTCTATTCGTACCGTAAATATTGGTAAATGTACAATACTGTTAATTGTTGTACATGGAAATAATGGTACAGTAGTAGTAAGAAATTGATAGGATTCACAGTTTGTCTGGTTATGCTGGTTTGTGATGACAACTACTGTACAGTACCGTATATAATAAATGTTCATTTTTTTATTCAGCAATAAATGTGAATTCTTCTTCATTGAAAAAAAAATAAGACATCCCCTGAAAATAAGACACAGCACATCTTTGGGAGCAAAAATTAAACAGGGAAACAGGATAGATTAGGGTTTTTTTGGCTGATTTTTCTCTGTAAGTGGTGTTGATACGTTTAGTTGATCTGGATCCTCTAGTTCCCGGCAACTCCTACACTTCCTGACCTCTAGAGGATCTTGTAACTGCCGGGTCAGAGGGGAGCCGCATCATGGCAGCTCCTATAGATGTGTAAACAACACTCATTGAGCACTGTATACACAGTGATCAGGAAGGCAGAGACAGTAATAAACTGCCTGGACTTCTCTAGAGGAGCTCTGACAGTAGTTACAGTTGTTTTTTTTATTCTACAGCCACATGATTTTGTTCAGCTGCTTAATGCAAGGACATATAGGGTACGTCTTTGCAGGGTCAAGAGTGGACTGCCTGGACAAGTATAATCAACAGCCTGTCCAAAACTGGATAAAGGGAGTCTACCACCTTCCTCAAGGATCTTTAATTACTACCACATTACAGAGAACATTACAATGCAGTTCACTTATGCAATTTACCTTTGTTATGCATGTTTTGTAGATTTGGTGAAGAATAACTTTGAAGTTTTATGAAAATGTGGCAGTTGGTGCACTGGGGGTGAGCACCAGCTCTGGGAGCACTGCTTTTGCTGCTTAAATAGGGTGGTTGATGTAATAACACTGGAAGAATCAACTCCCTCTGCTTGGGGTTGCACTGTCAGGAGATGGTAGGGGTCTGAATGGCAAGAACAATGCTCTTGTGGCTTAAAGGGGTATTCCCACGAACATAACCATTTTTAAATTTATAGATAATTAAAAGTTAAACATTTTTGCAAATATAAGTAATTAAAAATTTTGCATACTTTTAAAGATTTTCTCTAAATATCTTGTGGTCACAGTCTGTTGTCTTGATCGGTTGCCAGTGGATATGACCATAAACGCTGGGCCTTTCTAAGATTAGAAAATCAGCCATGATGTCCTTATTGTGGCCGGGATATCTTCTCATACATCTAGTGTCCCTGCCTGATAACCCAGCTGCAATAAGGACATAATGTCTGGGTTTTTGACAAGTCCCAGACCATAGAAAATTTCTGCATTTGTGGTCGTATCCATTGGCAACCAATCTAGACAACACACTGTCAGCACTAAGATGATTAAAGAAGATCTTTAAAACTGCAGAATTTTTATCTACTTATATTTGCAAAAAGGTTTAACTTTTAATTATTTACAAATATAGATATGGTTAGGTTCATGGGAATACCCCTTTAAGGCCTGCCCCCCAGCACACCAACTGCCTCATTTGCATAAGACTTCTAAGTAGTTCTTCTCCAAATCTACAAAAGTGACATACATAACTGACAAAAGTATGTTATTTATTACTGTAATGTGCACAGTGGTAGCAGTAGAATATGCTTCAGGAAAGTGGCAGACTCTGTTAAGAATTCACATTACTGGTATATGCTTTTCCGTTTATATTTATAGATCAACAAATAAGCATGTTTAGTTATTGTCATTAAACATGTCATCAACTGAATCAAGTTAGTTTCCTAAATTGCCAAAATACGTTTTGGCACCATGTTTTTGACAGATTGGAACAGATGGGTGTCGATGAATGGAAACCGGTCTCTTGCCAGGTTCTTTTTTTTTTTTATATAACTTTTTAATTTGATCTGCTTTTTACATTCTCAACTCTTTAATTGTTTGCCAGGTTGTTGTCTTTCACTTTAGTGTACAGAACAGGTGGATAGATATTGATCCATATACATCTGTTGAATCTAAACAACTGATTGTTTAAATGTTATCTGCTTCTCCATTGAATTATTGGATAAATATTTGTGTGTAAGCATTACCGTCATGAATTCAGTAATTCACAAAGTCTGGTTCACATTAGCTAACTTTGCTTCTACATGTGTGCCAGATTGGATCTGTACCTTTTTCTGAAGTAATCACCCATGCACATGCTTACATGACAAGGTGTGAGCATGTGTTGACAGGAGTACTTACATGTTTTTGACACCATCTTGCAATACATGTTCTTCCTACAGTGCTCTCTGATAGGACAGAATAACAGAACTGTCAGGCCGGATTTAGGGAAGAAATACTTATGCATAGTAGTCTGGATTCTGTAGAGGACCCTAGAAAATACCATGTTTATCATTTCATATACATATCAGTTAGTTTATAACAGTAAAAGGAGCTAATAGTGAGTACAAGTGCTTGTTGTTCAACTCCTCTAAAACAATAAAAAAAAAAAAAACACACAATAAAAACAAATATTTAAAAATAAATAATAAAATGAATAAACAATCTGTAGCTGCTCCAGTGCCAATGCTGCTTGTGTACACAACTGGACTCTATTCTTCCTGGTGCAGCAATGATGTGATCTCTGCAGCCAGTCACTGGCTATATAAGTGACATATTGATACCACTCAGGTTGCATGTCGTGTCTACGTATCATCACTGGAATAGGAAGAACAGAAACCAGCAGAGCAGCAGGGAAGTTTTGTGACTGGAACAGCAAGAGAGTAAGGTAATAGTTTGGCAAGTACAGTGTTGCTACTTTTGTTATGCTACACAAATGTAAGCTATTTACAAAAAAAAATCATAGGGTTGGACAGCCCCTTTTAATTCTATTGCAGCACCATTTGTCTAATGATTCCAATTATATATTTTATATTTCCTTGTAAAATGAGGTTGCTTGATATGATCTGAGGTGCCTGTTTAATTCTCACCCCCTGGTGGTTATACTGATGTAGTGTTTTTAGGTGCCATTGCACGTGTGTAAGATTGGCTTCAAACAATTGTGATCGGAAATCTTTTTTTAGCTCTCCAGATAAACTTACAGTGTAGAAGGTTCACTGTTTATAATCACACTGGGAGACATAAAAGCTTGCCAAAAGAGCTTGTGTAAATGAGTAAAGCTGGTATGTGTATTTCTCCTAGAAGTTACAAAGAAGAAAGATGAATCCAGGCTTTTTCTGATTTATGAGTCTTTTCATCACCACTGCTTCCCTGTGCGGAGTGACGCTCTGGAGCATGGCCATACATTCACAAATATGCTATTTAGTTGGCTTTGTTTTATTCCAGAACAAAGCTCAGTCTTGTCTTTTTGTCTTTTACATATTGATATATATAATAAACTAGGCAATAATAGTGGCTGTCAGTAAAAGGGAAATTAAATTATACTATCATTGAATTATTGGGTACTAGATTATTAACCTTTTCTCATAGTAACATTAAAGCTATTGTCCCACTATTAAATGTTAACTGCTTTGGTCATACAAAATGTAACAATGTTTGTCCCTTACATGTTATTAGATTTACGACATTCATTTACATGGTTTGCAGTCTTCAGGAGTTTAATAACATGTAGCAATGCGTATGTCCACCTAATTAGATAAATTGCTGGTGGACACACATGCCTAGTCAGCCCCTATAGACCAGTCTCTGTGTAGTAAATCTCTGTTCTCTGCAGAGTGGATAACAAAAATGGCTTTCTTTCCTGTGATCCCTGCAGAAAAGCTAATAGAAATGCCTTTCTTTCCTGCAAAAAGTGATTTCTATTGGGTGCTCTGCAGCGAACAGATGACCTCTATGCACCAACACACAGCTCAGTAGGTGGACATGCCCAGTTATATGTTATGAACAGAAGGTGGCTACATAATAGAGTAACTTTTCACTGGATCATTTTTTAACAGCAGGCAAATGGCAAACATAAATGTTTATTTATTTTGTTATATTATTTATATGATAAATATAACATTTAATGGTGGGACAATCCCTTTAACTACATGGTTTTATCATTTAGCGAACAAATTCATACTTTAATATGAAAGCTGTTATGTAAAAAATGTTTCTTTGAGAAGATCATCCAAAATAGCATTACAAAAATTGTTCTTTAGGGGGTTGGTCTACATATAAGAGATGGCCAGTATACATAATAACTGAAACTGGAAATCTGTTGTAGGGAATCCGGCCTGAAAAAAAGGTCTTTCTGGTAGATTTCAGACCTTATGTCACATTAGTTTGTAACATTAATCTGTAACAAATCCAGATTGCATGATAGATGGAAAAAAAATCACTTGGACTCCATTGACTTGTAATGGGATCTTGTGTTTCTCTTTTGCTATGCGCCAAATCCATATAAATAGCTGAAGTAACTAGGATTCGTCAAGACGTTGTGCTAAGAGTGGCATATAGAATTGTTTCATGGATGTCAAACAGTTAGTCAGCTGAAAAGACATTGAGCAGGCAAAACTGTTTTAAACAATACATTTGGTTCCCTATTGGAACAGGCCTAGTATTGCACCTTAAATTTCATAAAATCTATGGAAGTGTTTCAAACCCACTACCTCATAGATCATCCCATCAGAGTCACCAGTAAAATTACAGAGGTGCCAATGAGGCCTGTATACTACCAAGATAATTATATATTATTTCATTGTGCCCTGCTTTTTTTTCGGTCAGGTTCCTACTTTGGCATAGCATACAGCTATCAGACAAGCCATTCATACAGCTGCGTACAAAATACTGAAATTGATGTCATGTTTAAAAAAGGTTATAAAATATGAACTGTCACATTGTATTTATGTGAGACTGATAAAAAGAATAACAACTTGTAATCCCTTGGATTTAGTGACTTCTTTAGCAGTCTCATTATACAACTCGCATGGTGTTATTACAGTTTTAACTTTGAGATAGTTACACTTGGATTTTATTTTTTATTTTTGCCAGATGGTCACTGTATAGATTAATATAAACTCAGGGAAAATTAGCTTTCCATCTTTATTTTGTTGATCCTTTCCTAACAGCTTGCAAATGAACAACATGAATAGATTTTTTTTTATGTTACTTGTGGCTATAGTTATCATACTGATGCTGATGTCAAGTATTACGGCTAGGCATCAGAGCTCTAAGTGGAAATAATAGTTGAAAAAAAAAATTACCAGAGACTAATGAAATATAACATCTGTGACAATTATATGTGATGACTTAAGTAAATTGTCCCTAGCATATTCCAGAAGGATGTTCAGAAGCAACTGGGGAACAATATATGCTAATGTGTGTGTAAGAGAAATTCTTAAAGGTTAGAGTACATGCCAAGCACTGCATTGCTGTCTCAATGAGGGAAACATTTTGCTATCCACAAGCACTATTTCATAATTCACCTGTTGGACAGCCCTATCAATTCTTTTATGAGTAGATATGCTACATTTCATGTAATGGAAATACAGTGTCTGAAAAGACACAAATCAAAATTTTTTTCAGCTACACATTCCCCCTTGGTTACAAATTGTTGGCAGTATTTTATGACAGCTTATAGTTGGCGCTGATAAAATATCGGCTTAAGAACTACATCCACATCTTATCTACTTATGGAAGTTGGAAAACACATGACTTACCTTATACTGAAACAATAACTGCAGGCTCTTGAGGTCATATCTGCCAATATTCCCTACTGGTGCATTTATTGTTTATGGTAATTTTCTTTGTCCCAAACAGCCTTTTCGGCATGCCGTGTACAGTAATGTTCTATATAAAATAATAATACATGTTGTAACCAATGACCAGTTGAAGCAACATTCAGACATATATATGGCTTACATTTACAGAGCACGTAAAATTATGTGCAAAGGTAACTTAAGATTTCATGGAGTCTGAGTTACAGTTGAGTATAGGCAATAAAAGCAGTTTTCTTGCTATTCTACAGAGCATAAGTTCAAAGGAGTCTATCACCTCTCTCAAGCATATTCAGTGATTACTGATTGACAGATAACATTACATACTACTGCTATGTAGGTCACTTTTCTAGTTTTGGAGAGAATCAAATGTGAAGTTTTGTGCACTGGGGGAGGGATTTCAGCACCCAGAGCACTGTTCTTGCTGCTCTAGTAGGATTGGTGATGTCACAGCAGTCCAAGTATCAACTCCCACTGCCCAGGGTTCTTCAGGGAGCTGAAGGCCTGGCTCCAATGCATTAACTTCCTCATTTGTATGTTACTTCAAAGTTGTTTTTCTCCAAATATACAAAAGTGAAATACATAACAAAGGTATATTGTTCATCATTTTTTATGTGCTCTGTAACACAGTGGTGACAATTGACTATGCTTGGGGAAGGAATTGTCTAAGGAATTGATACAATTTTCAGATAGATAATATTTTTATATACAAAAATTGTATTTTTTTATTTTCATGACCAGTTGTATTCTGTATATTCCAGATTGTGTTTACCATTAAAAAAAAAAAATCAGCAGCCACTGGGTGTACAAATATGTTTAATGCTGGATGGGGGACCCAGAGTACATTCTCTAAATAAGTTACAATAGCTCATACATAATTAACCTGTCAATTGTCCTTGATTTCCAATGTGCTACAGCACTATTCTCTTTTAAGCACAATGCTGAGTGTTTAGTAAGAGGTATGTTTTTCTGTACTCTAAGCACAATAATAACACCACTGAAAACAAAGGAAAAAAATAAGGCACATTTCAGCTCTATTCTGAAAATGGAGAATGTGGAGTATAATTAGATAAGCGGTTATGAGGTTTGTTTGCTTAGTTGTACCTATTTTTACTGTTATAAAAATAGACTATACATGTACAATTGAGGTTGCTTCCTAGGAAACCAGACTACTAGTATTTACTGCTCATGAGACACAAATTTTACTTCCCAAATATGTACTTATTTTTTTCATTGATCTCTGCTAAACCTCATCTGTTACTGGCTCAGGCTCCCAATCTGTCCTAATCCTTTTTACAGAGAATATACATGCTGATCTGACTTTACTGGCTTACATAATTCATACTGGCAAACAGATTTTGCTGTAAATTCACACTGCTATTTAAAATGGCAATAGTGTCAAATAAAGTGGTAGTACACATCTGTTTATATTAAACACATTTTGCCGTCCACCTCAGATTCTCTGTTATGTAAGTAAATGTGCTGATATGTTACTATTTAGTTTAGGTTAAACCTGAATTTTTTAAGTATGTTGCCTGTGTAAACCACAGAAGAAAACATGAGGTGCTTTTTGCCGTGATCATCCTCTACGGACAGGGTTGATCAAGGTGTAGCCATGCACTGCAACTTCAGTATGCTGAAGCTGGGGCAAAGTATGGCAGAACATTTCTTTTTTCAGCACAATGAGGTCACTGCCTCCCTTTGAAATCAATAGGAGACAATTTGGAGCATTTTTTGGAGCGGATGTTGAGGAAGAAAATGACTCAAAATCAAATAAAAAAGGCAGTATAGATTTGGAATGAAATAAAAAAATGTCAGTGTTGAGAATTGAATTATTGTGTCTTTTATAAAATTGGTTGTATTGTTGCACCATTAAAATGTTTAGGCTATGACCACAAAGATACTGCATATTGTCTGCTGTGGAATTCCAGATGAAGATCTAAAGCATTTACAGTAGCAGAAAAGTGGATGAGATTTCATGAAGTATCATCCAAACTGCAGGAAAAATCTGTGTGCAAATTGACATGCCTTGTGAGTATGAAATCTGCCACATATCAAACCATGCTGCATTATTAATGGATTTTACGGACCGTAAGGGCTCCATGAAAACGGGCACCCCTTGCAGTGAAAAATTGCTGTTTTTCATGGGCGGTTTCACCATTTGTTGTATGAATATAGAACCGCATATTCTGCTGTAAATCCTGGGAAACTGCTCTGTTGTGTTCATATCCGTTCAATGGTTTCTAAAATAAATGAAGCATGGTGACCTGGTGCCTGTTGAAATAAATGGGAACCCATCAAATAATATGAATACCATCAATCCTACCAACAAGGAACTGCTTTTGATAGGCCCAAGTGACAGAAGTTCTGATTGGGTGACCCCTATGAGTTACCTTCATATCATATTAGAGAATAATTTTAAGGTGAAAAAAAGGTTAACGTTCATTTTTGTGTAAATATTTGACATTTCTTTTTTATACAATAATATCTGAGTGTTTCCTTTGTAATGTAAATATTTTGAGGTTTATCATTATTCGGCAATTATTTTGTCTGGCTTTGTCTGCAACAAGTTGACAATCAGGGTGGGTTCACACCTGCGCTTCAGTCCGTCCGTTGCCAATCCGAGAGTAAATCTCAGCGAACGGGATTGGCATCGGATACAGACAGGTCAGCGACGCATTGGTTAAAAACCCATTCATTTGAATGGGTTTTTAAAGCAATGCGAGGGTGTACGATTGCACCCTCTGCGCTGCGAAGCCGTTTTTTCCTCGGGAAACAAAGTCGGACATGCAGGACTTCGTGTCCGAGGAAAAAAAAACGGTTTCGCAGCGCAGAGAGTGCAATCAGACACCCTCGCATTGCTTTAAAAACCCATTCAAATGAATGGGTTTTTAACCAATGTGTCGCTGACCTGTCTGTATCCGATGCCAATCCCGTTCGCTGAGATTTTCTCTCGGATTGGCAACGGACGGACTGAAGCGCAGGTGTGAACCCACCCTTAGTTCTTGAATTTGTTATGTTGGCAGGAAAAATGAGCAATTGTAAGGATCTAAGCATCTTTGCCAAAGGCCAAACTGTGTTAGGTGATGGTATGGTGATCAGGGCTGTGTTCTCCGGGAAAACCAACTTTGGGTTCTGGCATTGATGTTATGCTACTTTAACATGTACGAATTTACACATTAAAGAACTTATTTATGGCAAAACTTTACTACTTGTCTATGGTATTAGCCTTATTCTTGCTCTAAGCAAAAAAACAAACAAACAAACAAAAACTGTTTGATGGTCAAGTACAAGTCATGCCACTTTATGTAAAATCTAGGAATACTAAGTGAATCTGTGAAAAATGATACATGCTTCCGTAACGTTTTATCCTTGTAGAATTTAGTAGAATGGACCACAATGTTCATCTACAATTGCTCTGTAACAGTGTTATAACATGCTTTGAAATCAATCAGTGCCAAGAGACTGACATCATTTCTTCCTTGCAGAAGTTTATAAGAGGAAAGAAGTATTCTACAACTCTGCTGTAAATATACTGCATAGAACCTGCTTCTTAAACAATGAATACAAAGCATAATTTGAATGTCTTGGCAGTTCAGATTTACATAGTCATAAGTCAAATTACTTCTCAGCTGGTACCAGAATTGTATTTGTTGAGAAAAGTGAAAAAAATGGCTTTAATAACATCCCTGTAACTACACTTCCCACTGTTATGGGTCATTTTGCATTTTTAATGCTACTCTTGTTCTGTTGTGGATGTCCATTAGATTTGGCAATGCTACAGCATCAATTTTCATCCTTTTCACTAAATTTGTTTCTGTTCATTACTTTGTGAGGCATAAAGCTGTTTTTCTGAAAAAAATTAGTCTGTCTGTCTATCATGCAGTCTGGATGTATTTTGAACTGGTGTCTCTATGAAACATTCTTGCTCTAATCCAGAAAATGAGCCTTGATAAAGAGTCCCTGGGTCATTAAATATATGTCGGGACCTAATTTAAATATCTGCTGTAAATCCATAGTAAACCAGAAGGTTAGAAGTGCTGCTGAGCGACCAATTATTGCAGTGTTTTCCTGCACCATTCTGAAAGCTTTGCATCTTTCCAATACTTCCCTTATAAATCCTCTTCATTTTGATGGTAATTCAAGCCTTGTACGGGGTTAAAGCTTAAAAGGCTTTACTATCTCAAATCTTTGTGATTATAAAAATGTTGGAAGAAAGACTGCCTTTTTTAGTTTATTATAACCCAATAATCCATCAGTTTTCAGTCTATTGTGGCACTTTGGAGCTTGCAAGCTATAATCTTGTTTCTACTCCTAAACTGCATAAAAGCTCTTTATCTCTTGTGGTGGCAAGGTTCTAAACCTTTTCATTTCTCACTTGCTACTGTCATACAGTATCTGCGTGTGGCGATAAGGTAAAGTTTAACACCAAAATCTGTAGTAAGTCCTAAGACCATGTCCAAAACTAATGACTAGAAGCAGGATTCAAACCCAGCAGTTGTTGCTCACTATAATGGCACCTCCACTTACTTGTACAGAACTGACTGGCAGCAATCAGCAATATCTGGGATAGTTCTGTTTTGCAGGTGCTAAATGAGAACAGGGCCACAGGTTCCCTTGAGTTTTCTATTCACTGCCAGGGACTGCTTTCCAGCAGCCCCACAGAATAATAATAATATCATAATACATTTTATTTATAAAGAACCAACATAATTTGTAGGGTTCAAGTACAGACAAAAAAGATACATTACAAAGAAATAGTCAATTCACACAATTGAGGGCCCTGTTCGCAAGAGCTTACAATCTATGAGGTAGAAGGGGTGACACAAGAGGTAGCAGGGGCGGCATCGGAGGTAGCATGTTTGAAAGACGATGGAAAAATTCCAGAAGAGAGAGGGAGGTTGAATATTTTAGTAAGGTAAGTCGTGACAGCAGGAGACAGAGAATGGAGAAGGTGTGAGGGGAAAGGGTCACTACTGCAGGTCGTAGGACGAGAAGAAGAAAGTAGCTGAGAGACTTCCTCTTCTGTAACAGGTTCAAAAAATGAGAATGAACAGTCTGAAATGTGGTTGGTGAGGGGATCAATGCCACCTGGGGATTGGGCAGTTATTTCCTAACGGATCTTATCAATTTTGTCATGGAAATAAGTGGCCAGGTCATCTGCGCTAAGGTCTGTGAATGGCACCTGCATCTTGGGAGTGAGTAAGTGAAAAGTTTCAAAGAGCCTTTTAGGGTTACAGGAGAGAGAAGAGATGAGAGTGATGAAATAGGCTTGTTTGGCAAGGTGAAGGGCAGAACTATAGGTTTTAAGCATGAATTTGAAATGGAGGAAGTCTGCAGGTGTACGTGATTTTCTCCACAGACATTCAGCACACCTAGAGCATCGCTGAAGAAAACACGTCTTTGGCGTGTGCCAGGGTTGCTGCTTCCCGTGTCTAACTTTTCGAGTTGAGGGGGGAGCCTCCTCATCCAATGCATTCTTAAGGGTTTCATTATAGTAACTGGTGGCCAGATTGGGGCAGGAGAGTGAAGAGATGGGGGACAGAGAGGACTGTAGAATATCTGAGAGGTGCTGGGTGTTTAATACAGTGCCTTGCGAAAGTATTCGGCCCCCTTGAACTTTTCAAGCTTTTGCCACGTTTCAGGCTTCAAACATAAGGATATAAAATTTAAATTTTTTGGTGAAGAATCAAAAACAAGCAAGACACAATCGTGAAGTGTAACGAAATTTATTGGATATTTTAAACTTTTGTAAAAAATAAAAAACTGAAAAGTGGGGCGTGCCAAATTATTCGGCCACCTTAAGTTAATACTTTGTAGCGCCACCTTTTGCTGCGATTACAGCTGCAAGTCGCTTGGGGTATGTCTCTATCAGTTTTGCACATCGAGAGACTGAAATTCTTGCCCATTCTTCCTTGGAAAACAGCTCGAGCTCAGTGAGGTTGGATGGAGAGCGTTTGTGAACAGCAGTTTTCAGCTCTTTCCACAGATTCTCGATTGGATTCAGGTCTGGACTTTGACTTGGCCATTCTAACACCTGGATACGTTTATTTGTGAACCATTCCATTGTAGATTTTGCTTTATGTTTGGGATCATTGTCTTGTTGGAAGATAAATCTCCATCCCAGTCTCAGATCTTTTGCAGACTCCAACAGGTTTTCTTCCAGAATGGTCCTGTATTTGGCTCCATCCATCTTCCCATCAATTTTAACCATCTTCCCTGTCCCTGCTGAAGAAAAGCAGGCCCAAACCATTATGCTGCCACCACCATGTTTGACAGTGGGGATGGTGTGTTCAAGGTGATGAGCTGTGTTGCTTTTACGCCAAACATATCATTTTGCATTGTGGCCAAAAAGTTCGATGTTGGTTTCATCTGACCAGAGCACCTTCTTCCACATGTTTGGTGTGTCTCCCAGGTGGCTTGTGGCAAACTTTAAACGAGACTTTTTATGGATATCTTTGAGAAATGTCTTTCTTCTTGCCACTCTTCCATAAAGGCCAGATTTGTGCAGTGTACGACTGATTGTTGTCCTATGGACAGACTCTCCCACCTCAGCTGTAGATCTCTGCAGTTCATCCAGAGTGATCATGGGCCTCTTGGCTGCATCTCTGATCAGTCTTCTCCTTGTTTGAGATGAAAGTTTAGAGGGACGGCCGGGTCTTGGTAGATTTGCAGTGGTCTGATACTCCTTCCATTTCAATATGATCACTTGCACAGTGCTCCTTGGGATGTTTAAAGTTTGGGAAATCTTTTTGTATCCAAATCCGGCTTTAAACTTCTCCACAACAGTATCACGGATCTGCCTGGTGTGTTCTTTGGTCTTCATGATGCTCTCTGGGCTTTAAACAGAACCCTGAGACTATAACAGAGCAGGTGCATTTATACGGAGATTTGATTACACAAAGGTGGATTATATTTATCATCATCAGTCATTTAGGACAAGATTGGATCATTCAGAGATCCTCACTGAACTTCTGGAGTGAGTTTGCTGCACTGAAAGTAAAGGGGCCGAATAATATTGCACGCCCCAATTTTCAGTTTTTTATTTTTTACAAAAGTTTAAAATAACCAATAAATTTTGTTCCACTTCACAATTGTGTCCCACTTGTTGTTGATTCTTCACCAAAAAAAATTAAAATTTTATATCCTTATGTTTGAAGCCTGAAATGTGGCAAAAGGTTGAAAAGTTCAAGGGGGCCGAATACTTTCGCAAGGCACTGTAGCATGTAAATTCCTATATGTATGATGAGTAGGTGTGTCCTGTGAACTAGAGAAAGCACTGATGGTGAGAGACAGAGGGTTATGGTCAGAGAGTGGCAGAGAAGAGTTAGTAAATTTAGAAACTCTGAGGAGTCGATGGAAGAACAGATCAATGGTGTTGCCATCTACATGTGTGGAAGAAGAGGAAAGCTGTGAAAGACCAAAAGAAGTGGTTAATAAGAGAAACTGTGAGACAGCTGGGGAGACGGGTGTCAGTGGGGATGTTAAAGTCACCCATGATGAGGGTAGGAATTTTACTGGATAAAAAGAGGGACAGCCAAGAAGCGATGTGATCCAGAAATTGGTAGGGTGAACCAGGTGGATTGTAGATCACAGCTACATGTAAGGAGAGTGGGCCGAAAAGTCTAATAGCATGGACTTCAAATGAGGGAATGTGAGTGAGGGTATTGGTGGGATGGCCTGAAAAGTGCACTGCAGTGACAGAAGTAACCCTACCCCTCCATCCTTCCTGTTGTCAGGCCTAGAAGTGTGTGAGAATTGTAGGCCACCATGAGACAGAGCATCAGGGAAGGCCGTATCAGAGTGCTGAATCCAGGTTCCAGCAAGGACGAGCAGGTTGAGAGATTTACTGAGAAATAAGTCATTAATGTATTCTAGTTTGTTACACACTGAGCAGGCGTTCCACAGAGAACAGTAAAAAGAGACTGAAGAAAGAAAAGGAGAGGGAACACGACAAATATTGATGAGGTTTGTAGGATTTGTACAGTGGGGAAAAAAAAGTATTTACTCAGCCACCAATTGTGCAAGTTCTCCCACTTAAAAAGATGAGAGAGGCCTGTAATTGACCATAATTTGCAAATAAATTCTTTAAAAATCAGACAATGTGATTTTTCTAGATATGTTTTCTCATTTTGTCTCTCATAGTTGAGGTCTATCTATGATGTCAATTACAGGCCTCTCTCATCTTTTTAAGTGGGAGAACTTGCACAATTGGTGGCTGACTAAATACTTTTTTTCCCCCACTGTATATGTGTAGGAAGAGGAAAACAGACAGAAGGTGGTTCAGTGATTTATGTGGACGCTTATGTTTGGTTTCACTGCTAAAAGAAGTGTAGGGATTGGAATGGTTAAAGAGAGTGAAAAGTGTGTGAGAGCTGTACATGGAAAAAGGAAGAAGAGAAGGACTGATGTGGATAGTGTGCTCTGGTGTTAGAGATGGAGGGGAGTTCTGCAAGAAGACAATTGCTAAGGTAATAAGTGACAGTGCAGCTCTATTATACCATGTTTTAAAGCTTGTTGATTTGGGTATAAGTTTACCTGGTGTTCTTCCATGGTTTGCCTGTCTTGTTCCCTATCTAAGTGCCATTTATAAGTGCATTTTGTTTAATATGCACTTAGTTGAATATGGACACTACATTAGGAAATGTCCCCCTGCATTGGAAATGCTTCTCCCGTAAGCTGTATCTACTTATATAGGGATGCAGAGCTTCATAACTAGCACTAATTTAAGGGTTCAGTAAACAGTAAGACTTGGGTGTAATAGAAGATGAAGTTACCATTCAATTTCATAGCATGAGTTGAAGGTAGATGCACATCAAGCAGAAGTGAGTTGAATGGAAGATGAAGTTACTGTTCAATTTTATAGCATGAATTGAAGGTAGATGCACAGCAAGCAGAGGTGAGTTGAATAGAAGATGAAGTTACCATTCAAGTGAATGTAGAGGTGTGTTCATGCTTGCTCAGCACCTCTCCTTTCATATGGAACACTTTAGAGAAGTTGCAGGTCCACCCATTCTCCTGACTGTGGGGGGATCCCAGAGGTCAAATTGTCAGTGATCAGAAACTTGAGACACAGATCAGTTTATAAAGTGGGAAAACCCCTTTAACCCCTTAATAGTACGTCCTGAGTCGCATGACGATGTATGGAGAGCGCTCAGGAGCGGAGCGCTCTCCATACACCGCGGGTGCCGGCTGTCTAATACAGCCAGGACCCGCAGCTAACAGCAGCGATCGGTGCCTGCACCGATCGCGGCTGTTAACCCTTTAGATGTCGCGGTCAAATGTGACCGCGGCGTCTAAATTGCGGAGCCGCCAAGGGCGCCGCCATTTTTACCTGATCCCTGCCCTCCAGAATGTCATCGGAGGGCGGTGCTTGGTTGCCATGACAGCCGGGAGCCTATTGAAGGCTCCCAGGCCTGTCATTACATTACAGCTATTACGCGATGCCAGAGGCATCGTCTAATAGCAGTGAAGGCATTTTGCTATTCACTGCGATACAGTAGTATCGCAGTGAATAGTATGATCGATCAGACTCCCTAGGTTTCAAGGTCCCTAGGGAGTCTGATCATACAAGTAAAAGTATAAAAAAAAAAAGTTTTTAAAAGTATGAAAAAATTAAAAAAAAACACAAAAGTTCAAATCACCCCCCTTTCCCTAGATCAAATATAAAAGTAAATAAACAAAAGTAAGCATAAACACGTTAGGTATCCCCGCGCTCCAAAATGCCCGAACTATTAAAATATTAAAATATTTATCCCATACGGTGAACGGCGTAGCGGGGAAAAAAAATCAAAATTGCCAAATAGCGTTTTTTTCAACACTTTGTCTCCTATAAAAAATTGAATAAAAAGTGATCAAACCATCAGATCTTTCCCCAAGTGGTATCAATAAAAACGTCATGTTGTCCCGCATAAAAAGACGCCTTACCCAGCTCCATACATGTAAATATGAAAAAGTTACAGGTGACACAATATGACGCAAAATTTTTTTTCTATTTAGCCAAGTTTTTAATTTTTTAAAAGGTATCAAAACATTACAAATACTATATAAATTTGGTATCGCCGTGTTCGTACTGACCCGCAGAATACAGGTAACATGTCATTTTTACCACACAGTGAATGCTGTAAAAATGAAACCCATATGAATTTGGCGCAAATGCAGTTTTTCTCCAATTGCACCTCATTCTGAATTTTTTTCCAGCTTCCCAGTACATTGCACAGCATATTGAATAGTGACATTACAAAGTACAATTTGTTTCGCAAACAATAAGCCATCATATGACTCTGTGAACTGAAAAATGAAAAAGTTATGGCTCTTGGAGTGTGGGGAGGGAAAAACGAAAATGCAAAAACGAAAAATGGCCCGGTCATTAAGGGGTTAAAGGGAGTCTATTACCTTCACTATATTACAGAGCACACTAAAGTGGTAGACAATATAACTTTGTTATGTATGTCACTTTTGTGGGTTTGGAGAAAAACAACTTTGAAGTCTTATACAAATGAGGCAGTTGGGGTAATTTATTAAGTCTTAATTCCCCGACTGGCATGAGGCACTCAGCTTATTAGATAATTGCTTTTACCACTCAAACCCCTACCAGCTGCTGCCTGAGCTACCCCGTGCAGTCAAATTTGGTCCTCTCACAATTATGACATCACCCATGACCCTTCCCTACCTTCATTTTCTCTACATGTTATACAGCCCTGTACTCCCTTACACAGTAACATTCAGTGAGAGACAGAAACAGCTCTCAATACAGAAACAAGGCAAAGTGTGAAACCATGCAGGATTTCTCAGAAAGGAACCAAAATGTGTTAATAAAGTATATTACAAAATTATTTATGAAACACATACTATCAGAAAATCAAAAATTGTCCAAAAGTTTAGTTACGCTTTAAATACATATTTCATTGTAAAAATATACATATACAATGGTGTAATTTTTTTTTTCTGTCTACTATACTATAACAGACTGTTAGATTTTATACAAATAACGCTAGGTTCACACTAGTGTTCTGTTTTCCAAAACCATATCTGCTTAAAAAGCAGTTGCACATGGAAACCCGCAGACCCCATAAACTATAATGGGGTCCGTCTGGTTTCCGCCGAAAATGACGGAGAGAAAAGTCCTCCTTGCAGGACTTTTCTCTGCCGATTTTAAGTGGAATGGGGGATTGGAGTCTCGTACGGAGACTCAAATGCTAGTCTGAACCTAGAGTAAGACAAAAAGGTACCCTACAGAAATGCAGACTCATCATCCTTCTGGCATGTTTTGCCCACATAAACCGGTACTTCACGATGAACATTTGTATGCTTTATAATGCTATTCAAATGTATAGCATGATGGGAAAGAAACCTTAGCCATGTCAGGGCTCTACTTTGTGAAAAGTTGGCATGTTCTGAGCCTGTGCACTTTTCTGTGGTTGCTACAGGCAGTTGTATAGTTTGCTGCATATTGCGCATACTAATGTCTGTAGACATTTGCATTTCCTGTAAATTATTGCATGAAAATAATATTTGCTAAAATACAGTGGATAATTTTTTTTTTTTTGATTAGAGGAATCTAAACAAGGGTAAACAGCCTTTACTAACTGTAGGCCACGTAATAGCAATATATGCAGAGTTCATGAATATCTTGCATGTATGAAGAGTATTGTTCGCTTTTTAGCATTGCAGCCAATCCTCTGAATTTATAGTTTTTTTTCCACATTTCCAGCTGGTGCTAGAGTCCAGCAAAGTCAGCCTCAGTATTGTTTTCCATGCACCATTTCCAAGATCTCAGTGTGAATAACTAATCTTTTTTTCAGTAGATACAAAATGCACTTTTGGATAAAATGACCAATGTATTTTTTTTTATGAAATCTCCTTTTTCACATAGTAAAGTCTTAATAGAGTCTGTGTTTGCCTTATGAAGTCATTTACAGTATTATTGTATTATTTATTTGGTGGCTGCTCACTATCTAGTTTGCTGCAGATGATTATTAAATGTATTTGTAGCCCTAACCACTTCATTGTAATTGCTTGACAAACAAATGGGAGATCAAAGCTAGCAATCTGCTGTGAGCCCTATGAACCATCGCACAGTACGACAGCGGGTTGTGAAGACAAGCAAGCACCATTGAAACCAGCTTCCAAACATTTTATTTATCAGTCCTTAATAAACCTGACAGTCAGCAATATTTCCTCTAAGCACACCATTGGCGCCAATCTAAAACCTGATTACTCAGATGTTGCTATTAAAATAAATGAGTTCTTTTACTGTATGCAGGGCACTCGCTGCAGATCAATTGCCAGGTGCCGACAATTATCTTTGTCCAACAGCTGCAAGTATGCAGGAGTTTATAGATCTAGAAATTATGCAAAATATATCAGAGAACTGGAATATTATCATTAGTGAGAGCTTTGCTTTACTTTGGGCTATAACAATTTGCTTTGAATCTTTTGGAAATATGTTTAATTGCCTCCTTTGCTGGAAAATGTGATCACCCAAAAACGATAATGGATGAATACCTTATGTTCCAGCTTACTGAAGAGTAAATAAGTAATAAGAAATGGAAGTCGAGAGTACTCCAGTGGGGATTGGTTTCTTCTTTAATTGGTACCTGAGTAACATAGGATAAGTAGGTCATAGAATAACTATCAAGAGAAATTTGTCTGTGCAGGCATGATCTATTATATAGAGAAAACTATGGAGGTGATGGGAGAAGAATGAGTTGCTGTGAACTCTACAGGGAGTTTTTTTATTCTGTTCACATTTACTATGGACCAAAACACATCTACACAGAAAAATTTCAAACTCGACCCAAATTTAATTTTAATGTGAAGCTTTTTAAAGCTCCGAAATTAGCTAAAATGTCATAGCCAAAGGAATATTCTAGCCGTAAGAAAGTGATTGCAATCTGCTGAGACCCCTGAGAGATATATACAATTGATAAAAGAATTGGGACACCTACGCAGTACACCTAGAGGAGCTTTTATGACATCCCATTCTAAGTCCTTTTGCATAATATAAAACTGGCCCCCTCTTTTTAGATAAAACAGCTTCTTTTCTGCTGGGACGGCCTTGTACAAATTTTAGAATATGTCTGTTGGGATTTTCGCCCATTCATCCATAGAGCATTAGTGACACTGATCATGGACGAAAGGCCCCCTGGCTCACAATCTCTGTTCTAGTTCATCTCAAACGTAATGGATGGGGCTGAAGTCTGGGCTCTGTCTGTCTAGAACTTTCAATTTCTTCAACACCAAAATCACCCAGACATGCCTTTATGGAATTATGTGCATTGAGGTACAGTCATGCTAGAACAGGAAAGGAATTGTCTACAATGTCTTGATATGCTGAAATATTAAGTTTTCCCTTAACTGGAACTAAGAGGCTATGCCAACCCCCTAACCAGTTCCTGCTGGTGACATTTTTTCAATTTTTGTTTTTGACTCCCCGCCTTCCAAACCCCATAACTTTTTTTATTTTTCCGTTCAAAGAAACGGAATGAGGGCTTAATGTTTGTGGGGCAAATTGTTCTTCATATTGGTACCATTTATTATTCTGTACAATATACTGGGACGCTGAAACAAAAATCAGAATTGGGTGGAATAGGAGAAAAAGTGCATTTGTGCGACTTTCTTACAGGATTCGTTTTTACAGCGTTCACTCTGCAACCAAAATGACATTTCACCTCTATTCTATGTTTCAGTATAATTCTGGGGATACCAAATTTATATAGTTTTATTTACATTGTAACCCCTCAACAAAAATCCAAATGCAAAAAAAATATTTCTTAAAGTCACCATATTCTAACACCCATAACTTTTTTATATTTCTGTGTCCGGGGATGCATAAGGCGCCTTTTCTTGCGGGGCCAGGTATACTTTTTAGTTATACTATTTTGGGGAATGTCTATTGCTTTGATCACTTTTTATTCAAATTTTTATCAAAGGCAAAACAGTGAAAAAAACAGCGGTTCAGCAACTTTGATTTTTTTTTTCCATGTTTTTTTTTAGACACAGGGATACCTAAAGTGTACGTGTTTCATGTGTTTCACAGTATTTTTTTTTTTTTTTTTTAACTTTTATACTTTTATATGTATTTTAAGGAAAGGGGGGGCGATTTGAATTTTTCCTTTTTTTTATCTATTTTTTTTTTTTTTTATATATATATATATTGCATTTATTAGACCCCCTAGGGATCTTGAACTCCATGGGGGTCTGAGCAGCCTGTCATACAAATCCAGACAAGCCTAAGAACCTTCAATAGGCTCCTGGTTGTCATGGCAATGGATCGCCAGCGATCCTACCCAAAATGGCGGCACATGGCTCCTCAGTCAAAGTGGCACTGATCGCGGGCATTGGCGGTGGTTCTCTGCTGTATAATACCCCACATTTGAATACCAGACATCCGCTGTACTATTACGGCAGATGTCGGGAAGGGGTTAAAAGCAACTCTGTAGCATGATCCCTCTTCCACCAAACTTTACAGTTGGTGCAATGCAGTCAGGAAGAAGACATTCTCTTTGCATTCACCAAACTCTAACTCATCCATTAGATTGTCAAATAGGGAAGCATGATTTCTTACTCTACAGAATATATGTGTTTTATTGCTCCAGAGTCCAGTGGCTACAGAAACTCATGCTGTGAAGCTCCCTAGCACACAGTTTTTGCACTGGTAGTAATAACTAGAGGAGGTTTGCTACTCTGCTGTCAGCAGATCATTGGCTACTTTTATGCACTTTGTAACTTCATATGGTCTACCACCTTGCTGTGGTTACTAAGTGCTTCCACTATTCAATAATGCTACTCACATTTCATCGTGGAATATCTAGCAGGGAAGAAATTACAATGGTGGCATCCTATTACAGTACCAGGGTTCTTTTGTGCAAGATGTCTTTTAATCTGCAACCTGTCCCATCTGCATGTGTAAGTCTATGTTGATAACTGTTAGGAGCCTCCATTGTATATTATCTCAAATTTCACAGACAAAATAGCAGCCATCACAACAAAAACTCAATGAACCTCATTACAGTCAGTGGGGTACGTTGGGATCAATCGATTTTTTTTTTTTTTTTCTGTAATAGAACAGAAAAACAGAAAGCCCAACAGAAGTGTGAACTTGGCCTTAGTTGGGATGGTGGCTAATATTTTTCTGCAGACTGTAAAGATGGCTGTTTTCCTACGTTGCCAGTTTACTAGATATTTACAGGACATAGGACTCAAGATTTACTATTACTTCAAAGCATTTTTATTTGTAGTATGCCTGGTTCTCCAGTCAGTATTTCAGGAAACATCTACATCTCCACATTATTTTTGGTCACATCATGCTCTAAATAATGTAAATCACTTTCAGCCTTTACATACTACAGATCTATCCATGATGATTATCAGCTCCGCTCTGCAGAAACTTTTCTATTTCTATTTGTTTGTACACACATCAGAATGCCCTTGGAAATGCTGTGGTATTTTCCCCTTCAGTTATTATGTATGTCCCTCACACCTATCTACGATTTAGCTTCCCTTGTTGTATTTATTTTTTGTCATGCATACATTCATCTACAAGAAAGAAAGTATGCGAGAAAAGAGGATGGAGGCTCATTGCTATTCTAATAGTGTGACAGCACTTCCTCAGGAAGACTATTGAATCTTTGGCATTCGTTCCCAATGCTGATGTGATAACAGAATAAAAGAAGCTTTGCAGCTGATT
Source organism: Leptodactylus fallax (assembly GCA_947044405.1). NCBI lineage: Eukaryota > Metazoa > Chordata > Amphibia > Anura > Leptodactylidae > Leptodactylus > Leptodactylus fallax. The sequence goes on from CAMRHE010000001.1 coordinate 16,769,876, forward strand.
GAAGTCAAGTAGCTTGGCCATTGTGGAAACTCACTTAAAAATCACTTCTGAATACTGTTTTTTGTTGAAGGGTTGGGTCAATAATCTGTATGCACAGTACTTCCCCTATAGAAAACGGGGAAGCATCAGAAATGTGTGCTGTGTATTTTTTATGTAAGAGAAAAAGGTATTGCTAACAATTATTATTATTAACCTGGACTGTAAATGCTGCAGAAAGTATGCTATTTCATCTTAACTTGCATAGTTTCCTAAACAGTGTGGGGTTAGGCTCTATGCATACTGCCTTTGATGTATGCGGAAGTATACATCAGAAGAATACCGCTGTATAACCATGCAGTGTCATATTCTGCCCATAGGTTCCAGTGTTAAAATAATGTATACTTTGTGGCATTTTTGTGATCTGGGTCTCTATGGAATACCGCCACAGACTATTTTATTCCATACATAAATGGACACTTCAAACAAAGTGTGAATTTAGCTCTAGTTATGTTAGTGAATAGTACTTTTTTAACATCTTTTTACATTTTTTGTTTATAGAAGACCAAATTAATCAATATGATTTCTTTCTAGTTAGAAAAATAGTATAGACTAGGTGACAGGACTCTTGCTGTCAAAGTTTATGTTGCACAGTCAGCGGAGGGGCTGACCTCTTTCCATCAGAACATATTCACAAATTAAAGGATAGAACAGCACTCCAAGAACTTGGATATGCTTCAAGTGACGTTATTAACACTTAAGTGAATAAAATCATTCCAAGCAATCCTGACATCTTGGAGTGCTATTCTATCCTTTTACAGTATTCTGAATCTATCTCTAATTACTGATCCAAGAAAACAAAGCAGGAGGTAAAAGACACACTTGAAGAACCTTTTGAAAATCTGTAAAGCACTTTATGCATATTTCTGTTTTTAGATTTATCTTGAAAAAGGAAGATGACATTACATGAACTAATAGCCATGGCATACAGTATATGATGAGGATAATTGCTGTCTGTAGTATTTTGTTCACTTTTTTTTTTCCTGCTCATAACATTGCCCCTACAGTTTATTTATTTTAATAGAAAATAACTTGGGTCTACACAGGTTCTGCAGATCTACATGGATCCTATGTTTATATTTATAAGACCCTAAGAGGTTATATCACAATTTCTCTCCTGTGTATTTATAGGTTAACAGTATTCCAGTGGAACTGAATTGTTTACTCAGCTCAAACTTCTGAAAAGTCAGATCTTGCTCACAGTGGCTCAGTGGTTAGCACTGCAGCATTGCAGCGCTGGAGTCCTGGGTTTGAATCCTGCCAAGGACAACATCTGCAAGGAGTTTGTATGTTCTCCCTGTGTTTGCGTGGGTTTCCTCCGGGTACTCCGGTTTCCTCCCACACTCCAAAGACATACTGATAGGGAATATAGATTGTGAGCCCTATATGGGACAGTGACTGACAATATCTGTAAAGCGCTGTGGAATATGATGGCGTTATACAAGTAAGCATAATAATAAATAAACTCACGCTTTGGTTTTTACTTCTTATGCAACAATGGCTTATTCAATGAAATATCTTACAGATGTAGTAATTGCCAAAGAACCTTTTGTCAAATTAACATTTGTGTATTTTGTGATTCCCTTATACTGTAAGAAGAGTCTGAGGCTGGGACAGTCTCTTTAAATATCCATATCTCCAGTTTTATACTCTAGTCCCTAGAGGTTCTGGGGTCATAAAAAACTGAGATTCCAAATTTTCATATACCACCAAGGTCGCAGTTCTAGCTGTGAAAAAACTGTAGATATAGACAGCTGAAGACATGTCCACTTTATATGCAGCATGACCTTTCAACTGTATTTTCAGTTGGTATATATCTGGTTTTATATCACACCATGTAACACCAAAGCTTTGCCAGAGTACTAGTTTTCCCAACAGAGCAAGCACCCTAGATACCTCTGTGCGTGCTCATGTCTCTTTAAAAGGGTTATCTAGGATTTAAAAGTATTTGATATTGATGACCTATCCACAGGATAATAAAAAGTAAAAAAAAAAACAAAAAAAAACTTTATATTTAAAAAAATATAATGTAAACAAACAAACATGTTGGGTATGCCCATGTGCGTATAAGTCCCCACTAAGGCAAAAATAGCGTTAATTATCCAGTACGGTGCCGCAATGTGCATATTAACATTTTGGTAACTTTGCTTTCCCAAAAAAAACAAAAAAAAAGTGATCAGAAAGTCATACATACCAAACATTGGTACCAATAAAAAGTACAACTTGCCCCGCAAATAAAGAGCCCTGACATATCTCCGTCAACAGTACAGTATAAAAGTTAGAGTATGGTGACCCCAGGATATTGTTTATTTTCAAAAAGTGACATTTTATTTGTAAAAGTGGTAAAAGTAATAAAAAACAATATACGTATGGTATGGCCGTAATCATAATAACTCACCGAACAAAGCTGTCATGTCATTTTTAATGCAGAGTGAACACCGTAAAAACAAAATGCAAAAAATGACGATAGAAATGTGTGTTATTTCATATGGACCCCCAATAAAACATAAATAAAAGCTAATCAAAACATTATATGTACACCATAATGGTGGCAAATGAAAGTACCGCTCGTTACACAAAGAATAAGCCCTCACATTGCTATGTTGGCAGAGAAATAAAAAAGTTATTTTGGAAGACGGGGAGGGAAAATATGATAAAAGTCGCTCAGCATTGACTACCCTGTGTCTTTAAGAGGTTAATAGTGGAGTACGCTCTCCTTTTTTATTTAAGATTGGAAAGTAATACTAGCTGCTCTCAGGTCCAAGGGCCCAGTAACAATTGCTACCTCTGCACCCCCTATTGCTATGCCCGTAGTCAAGTATGGGTAATGGTGAAACCTGGCTTTTAAATTGCAGGCTTGTAACCTATTAAGGAAAGGATAAACACAATGATTGTGTGATCCTCTATGTGCAGAATGATTTCTCATGTGAATATAAAGGTTGGCTTTATGGCCAAAATGAATACTGCAGGGGAACTGATATGGGAGGAGCACCAAAACTTTTACAAAGTACAAAATCTGTAAAAAAAACAAAAAAAAAACAAAACAACCATTGACCTAATAAATGTTCACAGAACTCCTCAGTGACTTCTAATAATCTTATTATTGTGTATCTGTTATCCTAATTATATAATGAAATACCAATAGTCATTGATTAGTTGCATAAATAATATGCAGAAAGCTGACTGTGCTTTTCAGGAAAAAGGTAATCATAATAGTGACTTAGCTGCTAATATAATAAATCACTATATTCAGCTGTCTTTAGAATTTTTTTGTGAAAATACAAATGGTGGCCTTTATAATAATAAGTGGGAATTTATTTATAACACACGATGGAGGAGATTCTTCTAAAGCTTTTCATTATATTAAAGATCTCAATTGGTTTATTTAATCACTTGTCATTACATAGAGCACTAGACATTAGTATAGTTTTTAAGGGTTATGTTCATGTAATATATTAGCATTTCTTCTGTAGTGCCATTGTTTGCCCTTCTGCTTGATTGCTGTATGTATGAAGTATGTAATACTTGATATGCAAATATTTTTATGTAGCTATGCTGTTAGACATCTTCAGCCTATCTGAAACTTATAAAGCATTCTCCAGTGATACCATCAGGTTAGATACACCCTGCTGAAAGCATAGTCCTTCAGCTAATAAGTCTTACACTTCCTATATATATCTCAAATCAAAGAATTCTAAACACTGTTGACTTGATCTCAGTCTTGGGAAAATCAGAGTAGGTAGGGACATATAATGAGTCACATGATTTCTGAGTCATTGAAATATTTTGTTTATGAGAAGGTCATAATAGTCAAAGAAATGTTTTACTGGAATCCTTCAGTATTGCACTTTTTAGTGCATGGAGAGTATCAGGTTTAACCCACAGACACATTCAAATTGCAAAAACTCTTCCAAAAATGTCACTTTTTTTTTCTTTGCAAATTTTGAATTTATGACTCATATAAATATTGCTGGCACATAACTCTGGTGGCTTATGTGCATTTTAACTCTTTAGTGGTTTAACTCATTTTAGCCTTAATAACATTTTAGCTCTCTCTGTGTTCCAGTGTTCATAGTTTTTTACATTTTACATTTTGCATTGCATTACGATGTGTAAATCATATGTTAACATTATTTTACAGTTACTACAACTATGACAATACCAAATTTATATTTTATTTTATATTATTTATAAGGCAGGGTTCACACTACCGTTGCATTCCGCTATGAAGGTGTCCGTTAACAAAAAAAATAAACGGACACCTATCATAACAGACATTAACGGACACTAACTGATGTTAATGTGTCCGTTTTTTTAACTGATCCAATTAATGGATCAGTAAAAAAAGACGGACACATTAGCATCAGTGTCCTTTTTTTAACACTGTCCTTTTTTTTTGTTTGTTTGTTTCTACTTTCTGAGCATGCGCAGAAAAAAACGGACATAAAATAACGGACAGTAACTGATGGCTATAAGTTACTGTCTGTTAAAAGTCCGTTACCCATAGACTTCAATGTTAAAAAAAAAATAACAGACACTTGCTGTCCGTCAAGAATCCGTTTTTCCAAACGGACAAAAAAAGTCCTGCATGTTGGATTTTTTTGTCCGCGGAAAAAAAACGGACTTTTGACAGGGTGTAAACAGACACAAACGGGCACTAACGGACACAATATAAAAACCCATTGAAGTGAATGGAAATTTTAACGGAATTCTAATGGTTCAGCTAGTATCCGATGCTAAAATCTTGTAATGGACAATAGCAACGGACTCTACTGACGGTCACCAATGGTAGTGTGAACGCCCCCTTATATATTTATATTTGTACATATGACTGATTAGTATTTATTATTTTTTGTTTTTGAAAGGTGAGATGAACTGAAAATATCGATGCTGGCATCTAAATTTTAGGGCTCTTGGTGTTAATCATGTAGGATATATAGTGTGCTAATTGTATGTGACAATACCAATTGTGGATTTTTTTTAATCATCTATTTTTACTTATTCTGTACATCCACTTAGGTACAGCAGTCAGCATTGGCTGCAGCATGTAAGAGATTAATTGGACAGGCTGTGGAGGCAACTAGGCACAAAACTGTGATTATATGAACAAGTGTTCTTCTATTCCCTCCAAAAATAATACCACAATATGTAACAATGCGAGGGAAGTATGCTGTCTGATAATGTGGGGAGTGATATCATGAACAAAAGTCCATGGTACTTCCTCCCCTTGGGTTATATGAAATCACAGGGACAGGAGAATAAGTAATCATTCTCCTCTTCCAGCACACTGTCAGGTGCGCTTCGTCCCCTGCACCCAGGCTCAAGTGAGAGGTACAGCCAGTCATAGCTCTAGTTCTAATAGGGTTAAGGTTTGTAGCATCAAAACAAGCCAAAAATAGCAGTCTGGAGCTAGAGCCTTTTTAGTAACCTCTGCAGTTTCTTTTGCCCACTCCTACTCAGGCTAAACTCATAGGATTGCTCAAAAGAGGTATACACAAATGCTGTGGAATCAGGAAATTACTTTTGTTGTTTGCGGGCATGTATTTTTGTAGCTCATACAAATTTTTTCATGGAGAGAGGGTATTGCATAAAGAGGAAAAGAAACCAATATTTGTGTTAAATCCACCACCAGTCTGTAAACAAATTCAAGGCTACAGCAATGATGTGTTGTACATTCTCGTGAGTGCTGCTGCTGACTTCAGCTATGATGCTTGCATATATGGTACAAGATATGATACAACATAACTTGTGTGAAAGAAATCTTCACTGATGACATTTGTCTTTACTACAACTTCATATTAGGGCTGTTGAGTCAGAGTTCAAAACAGTTATTCATATTGTATAATTCAGTAGATGCATAGTTTGTTGTATATTTACTTTCATAGGAATTCAACTGGCTTTTCGTAAATTAGATGAGCTTTGTCGTTTCTGTCTTACCAAGGCTGTTAGCCATTTCTGAAAGAGTTGGTGGTTTGGCCTACCAACTCCTCAGCCCTGCTTCCTATGCAGATCTTGAATACCAAGTTTAAACGCTATAATCATAATTTAAAGTGTTGAAACCTGTGAATTTGTTGAGATAATTATGGTACATGGAGTATATGAAAATATTGTTAGGATTAGAGATGAGCAAATCAAACTTGACGAAGTGGAATTCAATCCAAATTTCAGGAAATATTCGATTCGCATCAAATTCAGATTTCCTCACGCTTCGTGATAACTAACGAATCGCATTTTGTTCAAAATGGCTGCTGCACATGTTAGGACATGAGGCAAGGAACTCTGAGAACGCAGGATCACCCATAATGCCATACGTGCAGCCAATCAGCAGCTAGCCGTGTGATGTCACATCCCTTTAACCCCTTCGCGAGCGCCCACGGCATGTTTGACCGCTGCATCCAAGGTGTTAAAACCCCTGATCAGTTATGGAGCAGGGTGTTATGGAGCAAGGGGCTCTGCCATTTTGCCACCCACCCAGGCTCTCTGCAGACAGGAAATAGCTGTTTATTTGCCGCAATTTCATTTGAATCGAATAGAATCGTATCGGAAAATTCGGCGAAGTTGCGAATCAAATTTTTGAAAACTTCGCTCATTTCTAGTTAGGATGTAACATTAATCACAGACAATATCCATTGTATTTTTCTTGAAATAATCAAATTGCCTCTGAAAATCTTCTTAATTCCTGGGTCAATGTCAACATTATTTAGTATTCTCCTGAATAGGACCCTGAATATTGAAAGTGCCATCCAAAATAAAAAGCAACATTTGAAACCTGCATTGGCGAAGAGACCTGATCATCACTGCGCCATACAGAAGAAGCAGAGCTTTGAAGGAGTACAATAAATAGCTGGAGCAGCTGAAATTTTTTATTATAAGGAATTTTTAGGCAAAATGACAGACACTTGTCACTGAAGATAATTTCTGCCATTTCTGTATACATAAGAGCAGTCAGGAATTACAAGAAAGCCCTATGGATTTGTATATGTGTTAAAGGCAGTAGTTGAGCTTTATGTCCATGCCAATATTGGAATAGGCTCCAAACTATCCAGAACAAATGTGAATGGTATAATATACTTAGGCAGTGGTCTTCTTCCTTTTTAACTTGCATTCCTACCATTTTGTAAACCTCTTTAAAATGGAAAGTTCCATATGGAACTTCTATCTCTGATAAAGAAGGTGCAATAAAACACAGACGTGAAGGAAGCAAATTTCTTACTTAAAATAATTGCTGTCAAAACTTTGAATCTAATTATAAAAGTTGAAATAAACTCACAGTAATTCTAATTATTTTGTATCTTACAAGCTTAACAGATTTAAGACTGATAGATCTTCTCTGACTTATTTAATTAGCTTCATTCAGGTTGTTAGTAGGGACATGATAACGGCAATGGTATGACTAATATCTAGCACAGGCTGCACTGATCGCAAATAGCTTTGTATTTTGGCAGGAATAATCAAGACACAGAGCCTCTTTTATTGGCTTTCTAAATGGAGACAGGTAATTTGTCTATCCAAAAGACTGATGTCTGTTCTCCCCTCAAATCTGCACAGATCGTTATCCCATACATTACAGTGTATTAAAAGCGTCTCACAACACTTGTTATTTAGGGATGTTGCGACTTCGACTAAGAAATGTTAACTGTGACAGCAGTAAGACTGACTTTAAATAATAGTAAAGTTACAATTGTTAGTGAACTGTATGTAGTTTATTTTCTTCCTAAAATCCTAACAAAAAAATGTTTCTTTAAAGTGGAACTGTCTGATGTCTTGTTTGTAGAAGTGTGCTAAAATTTAGTCATTTTCATTCAAACTTACTGCTTTATATTACTCAGAAATATGGTAGCATGTTACCATAATGTATTTTATGCTGGGAGAAAATGGGTTTTCAGTACTTTGCGTGTTGTAATTACATGGTAATTGGGGTACATATATTGATGACCTATCCGAAGAGTGGGGAGTCTCACATCCAGATACCCTATTCTTTAGCTGTTCCCAGCAGCTGTTAATGGAATAGGAAGAAGACAGCTCTATTCTCTATATAGTGTCTAAACAGAGTCAAAGCAGCTTAGCTCCCATTCAAGTGATCTGCAATAACCTGGTCTGGTTCCTGCTCTATTCCTTGTGTATCAGCTGCTGGGAACAGCTGATCAATGGGATTGCTGGGTGTCAGCCCCCCAGTATTCTAAAATTGTTAACCTATCCCTAAGAAAGGTCTTCAGTATTTTTAGCCCAGAAAACACCACTAGGCCGGGGCCCTATGTGGCGGAAATGCTGTGGCAAAAACTGTGGTGTTTTTCAGTCTCTGAAAAGTGGATGGGATTCTAATAAATCCCATCAGCACATTACAGAAAAATATGCGCAGAAAAGACCCCAGAGTATAATAATAGTTCATGGGTGGGTCACTATGGAGCAGAATACTGTGTGCAGGGGCCACTATGAAGTATAATACCGAGTGCAGGGGCCACTGTGGAGCATAATACCGAGTGCAGGGGCCACTATGGAGCATAATACCGAATGCAGGGGCCACTATGGAGCATAATACCGAGTGCAGGGGCCACTATGGAGCATAATACCATGTGCAGGGGCTACTGCGGGACATAAACCGGTGCAGGGGCCGCTGCGGGGGGAAGTGTGCAGGGGCCGCTGCGGGGCATAATACCGTGTGCAGGGGCCGCTGCGGGGCATAATACCGTGTGCAGGGGCCGCTGCGGGGCATAATACCGTGTGCAGGGGCCGCTGCGGGGCATAACCGGGAGGGGCGCGGGGCCCGGGCGGGGCCGCGCGGGGCCCAGAGGGCAGGGGCCGCGCGGGGCCCGGGCAGGGGCCGGCGGGGCCGTGTGCAGGGGCCGCGGGGGGGGGTATAATACCGTGTGCAAGGGCCGCTGTGGGGCATAATACCGTGTGTAGGGGCCGCTGCGGGGCATAATACCGTGTGCAGGGGCCGCAGCGGGGCATAATACCATGTAATACAGTGTGCAGGGGCCGCTGTGGGCCATAATACCGTGTAATACTGTATTAAAAAAAAAAAAACACCTACTCACCTGTCCCTTGAGCTCCGATGTCTCCCACTGCAGGCTGGTTCTGCTGCTCTGGTGTTTTCTTCTGGCGGAAGTCCCCACCGCACATGACCGCTGAGGTTGCTGACACAGGACATCTCAGTGCTGTGGGGAAGAAAACACCGGAGCAGCAGGACTGAAACGTGCTGGGAGACACCGGAGCACCTTCCCCAGCCTCATATTAAAAAAGTGGTTATCCTGGACAACCCCTTTAAGGTGGCACTTGGGCTTTATTAAAGGGTCTTTCCAGCTCAATTTTTATTGATGTTCTATCCTTAGGACAGATTATCAATAAGAGATCAGTGGACCCCACCTCTGATCAGTTGTATGGGGTGCTATGGCGCCTGTTTATATCATATGCTGTCTGTTTATAGTGACCGTGTGATGTAATTACAGCCTTGTCACATAGACGTGTATAAGACAAGGCTGTAGTTACATTACATGGCCACTATGAGATGAATGACACTGTAAACAGAGAAGCGGTCACGGCACTTACATAGGTACCACAGTTCATTCAAACAGCTGATCAGTGGGAGTCCTGGGTTTTTGAGCCCCACTGATTAGTTTATTAATGACCTGGAAAACCTTTTAATTAATTAACACCTGGAGCTATATTAATAAGGGGCACTATTTAGACAGGGTACACATGGACATTATTAATATAAAGATGCACTTGGGAGTATTATTCATTATGGGGGGTTATATCATATATTTTATAATTGAGGTAGCAGCAGGATGGGTGCGCAGGTTTGGACAATGTGGGTCAGGTGCCTGGAAAAGTGAGGAGCCAAAGATATCTGTGTTGCAGACTTTACAGAGACAAGTCATAGCTGGAAGAAGTCGTCATGGCGGTCCAAAGGGAAGAGAAGGGAAATTTGAAGGATTAGTCAGAGACGTCACCTGTAAGTCACAAAATGTTACTCTCCTGTATTCACCTAAATGATAGAGGATAAATACCTGATTGATGGGAGTCAGTCAGCTGAGACACACAGGATAGAATTCCCAACCACTGTTTTCCATTTATTCAGGTTTCTCTATCCCTTTGAAACACCCTGTATTTCCTTTTCATCTTAAGACAGACGTGTGTTAATCCCAGGCATGCCTAACCCCTTCCCATCAGTGACATTTTTCGATTTTCAATTTTCGTTTTTGACTTCCGTCTTCAAAACCCCATAACTTTTTTATTTTTCCATTCATAGAGCCATATGAGGGCTTAATGTTTATAAGACAAATTGTTCTTCGTAATGGTACCATTTATTATTCTGTACAATGTACTGGGAAGCTGGAAAAAAATTCAGAATGAGGTAGAATTGGAGAAAAAGTGCATTTGTTCACCTTTCTTACGGGCTTCATTTTTACGACATTCACTGTGCAGCCAAAATCACGTCACCTGTATTCTATGTTTCGGTTCAATTTTGGAGATACCAAATTTATACAGTTTTGTTCACATTTTAACCCCTTAACAAAAATACAAAACATTGCAAAAATGTTTTTTTCTTAAAGTCACCATATTCTGACACCATGCATAGGGTGTCTTTTTTTGAGGGGCCAGGTGTACTTTTTAGTTATATCATTTTGGGGAATGTCTATTGCTTTGATAACTTTTTATTGAAATTTTTTCCTGCCAGTGGTCACTGTACAGGAAAAATATTTTTATAAGTTTGTAGACTGAGTGTTTTCAGACAAAGGGATACCTAATTTTTCTATGTGTTTCACTGTATTTTTTCACTTTTATATGTATTCTAGGGGGGTGATTTGAATTTTTACTTTTTTATTTTTCTATTTTTTTTATTTTTTTTATATTGCATTTATTAGACTCCCTAGGGGTCTTAAATCCAGCCTGTCATAGAAATCATAGCCAGACAAGCCTGGGAGCATTCAATATGCTCCTGGCTGTCATGGCAATGGAATGTTGGCCCCGCATCGTGTTCCGGGCGCTGTTGATCCTACCCAAAATTGTGGCGCCCATGCGCGGCCGGGGGAATGGTGCCTCGATCAAAGGTGCCAGGGACCTTAAATGCCCTTGATCAGTGCAGGCAATGATAGTGGGTATTAGCGCTGGGTCTCTGCTTTATAGTACAGCAGGGACCTGGCGGATATGACGGCTATTACAGCGGATGTCGGAAAGGGTTTAAAGGGGTTATGTCATGAAAAGTATTTATCCTCTACCGATAGGATAGAGGATAAATAACTGTTTGTTGGGAGTCTGACCGCTGAGACCTCCACTGATCCCTTTTCCCCTGCTACACATTCTGCCTGAGTGCAGCCAGGCTGAATGAAGATGTGATGGTGGTGGATAGCTCTCCCATTCACTTCAATGGGAGTGTCAGAGATAGCTGAAGTACAACACTCTGCTATCTCCGGCGCTCCTATTGAAGTGAATGGGAGAGCCATCCACCACAAGTCACGCCTACATTCAACATGTCTGCAGTCAGGCTGAAAAGGCAGTGGGGAAAAGGACCTCCTGTTTTCACCTTGTGGCATAACCCCTTTAAACTCACTAACTGTATATTATAGAATCACATCTGCTGGAAGTTTGTTCCAAGGCTCAACTACTGTTTCGTTAAATTAATATTTTCAGACATTGTTTCAGATATTTCTACCAACTAATTTCAAATTGTCTCCCCTTGTTCTTCTGTTTTTACATCTTTTTTTTTTTTTTTTATCAAAACTGTATATACATCTAATTGCTTTTAAGGTCAAAGTATCACTATTTGGTGAGTTTTCACAAATTTTTCCACAAATTGTGCATAAAGTAATAGTACACACAAATATATGAAACCTTGTAATGTATCTTATTAAACAAAAATGTATCCTAAATAGGAAACTTTCTATTTCCTAGCACTTTATTTATCACACTACAGGTCGGTACTCATCTGTAATGCCCTATATGATACTGCTGCACCCTGTAGGTGTGAGAGAGAATAATGCAGCAGATACTCCTTTACTTTCTGTGTGTTGTTTGTAGCAGACATCATAGCAGCTAGTCTCCACCCACCAGCTCTGGAAAAAAAACTGGAAATTAGAGAGAGAGCATTCAGAGAGGAAAACTACTAAAAATGAAAATTATGTGATTTCTCATGTAGAAACACTGTAATATTGATACTGATTTATGTAAAGTTTTTTGAAAGGTTACACTTGTAAGTTGGTGCTTGCTACATTTGTATGTGGCCTTTTCTGGAAACATATCAAAGTTAAGATTGTGAGCCTTCTTTTGTAAATTACGTATTCTGCTTTCATGTAAAGGCTAGATTCAAATCCAGCCAAGGACAAAGTTTGCAAGGAGTTTGTATGTTCTTCCCAGGTTTGTGTGGATTTGCTCCTACACTCCAAAGACATACTGATAGGGAATTTAGATTGTGAGCCCTACTTGGGACTGTTGACATTAACTCTGTAAACTACTGATTGGCCTCAGCAGTCACTTGCAGCGAGTACTTCAGCAACAACAGGACTATTTGTGCGGGGAGGCATCAGGGACAGGTGAGTGTTTTTTTTTTTTTGGGGGGGGGGGGCCTCCCCTGGCCTAATAAATAAAATTTTAGTCTGGGCAACCCCTTTAAAATATCCAAATGGTTTGTGCTCACAGCTTCTACACAGACCTATGTGTACTGTACCCATACTTATAGATAGGGGAATAGCTAAAGGCTTTCAGCAGCATTACTGGCTGTATTAAGTATCTTTAAAAAAATAGGGGAACATGTCCTAATGCATATGATTAATCTTCTCCCTCCAATATATATATACATGTTGTAATCAGGCAAATGGTAAAATTGTGGATGGCAGGTACAGTGGCTAAAAAAAGTATTTAGTCAGCCACCAATTGTGGAAGTTCTCCCACTTAAAAAGATGGGAGAGGCCTGTAATTGACATCATAGGTAGACCTCAACTATGAGAGACAAAATGAGAAAACAAATCCAGAAAATCACATTGTCTGATTTGTTTCTCTGCAAAGGGACCAGGACGACTGATCCGTGTACATGAAAGAATGAATGGGGCCGTGTATCGTGAGATTTTGAGTGCAAACCTCCTTCCATCAGCAAGGGCATTGAAGATGAAACGTGGCTGGGTCTTTCAGCATGACAATGATCCCAAGCACCAAGCATCTGGTCATATGACATAATCCCAGTACTCTTCTGGAACATCCAAATGCTCTCTAGAAAACTTCAGATGGGCCCAGATATGTACTGGCTTAAGCAGGGGGACACGTCTGGCACTGCAGGGTCTGAGTCGTAGTGTGTTACTGATGGTAGTGTTTGTTACATTAGTCCCAGCTTTCTGCAGGTCATTCACTAGGTCCCCCCATGTGGTTCTGGGATTTTTGCTCACCGTTCTTGTGATCATTTTGACCCCACGGGGTGAGATCTTGCATGGAACCCCTGATCGAGGGAGATTATCAGTGGTCTTGTATGTCTTCCATTTTCTAATTATTGCTCCCACAGTTGATTTCTTCACACCAAGCTGCTTGCCTATTGCAGATTCAGTCTTCCCAGCCTGATGAAGGTTTACAATTTTGTTTCTGGTGTCCTTCGACAGCTCTTTGGTCTTCACCATAGTAGAGTTTGGAGTGTGACTGTTCGAGGTTGTGGACAGGTGTCTTTTATACTGATAACAATTTCAAACAGGTGCCATTACTGCAGGTCCACTCCTATGCACCAGTCCTGCTGACCTGATACCCCAGGTGTGTGCAGCCTTTATTAAGACTGGAAGCTGCCAGAGGTGTGTGTCTGTCTGTCTGTGTGTCTGTCTGGGAGTAAGAGACTGGAAGGAAACCTTCTGCTCTGTATGTTCCCCAGACTGGACAAGCACCGGACAGAGTCTGCTACTGTGTCCCAACCAAGCTGGTGAGACCAACTGATTTATTTTGGAGTTTTTGCCTGAAGTAAGGACTTTTTCTGTGCCTCATGTTTGTTAATGACAACCTGCTGAAAGATGCTGCTTAAAGGGGTATTCCCATGAACATAATCATATCTATATTTGTAGATAATTAAAAGTTAAACATTTTGGCAAATATAAGTAGTTAAAAATTCTGCAGTGTTTTAAAGATTTTCTCTATCCTTCTTAGTGGTGGCAGTCTGTTTTCCTGATCGGTTGCCAATGGATACGACCACAAATGCAGAAACTATCTATGGTCTAGAACTTGTCAGGAACCCAGCAATGATTTTCTTATTGTAGCTGGGTTATCAGGCAGGGACACTACATGTATCAGAAGATATCCCGGCCACAATAAGGACATCGTGGTTGATTTTCTGACCTTAGAAAGTTCCTGCATTCATGTTCGTATCCACTAGCAACTGATCAAGTCAACAACTTGTGACTACAAGATATTTAGAGAAAATCTTTAACACTCTGCAAAATGTTTAATTAGTTATATTTGCAAAAATGTTTAACTTTTAACTACCTACAAATTTAAAAATGATCATGGTCATGGGAATACCCCTTTAAGTTTGTCCACTGTTTACCTTGCACAAAATAAATAAAAGCCTGTTTTTTTTGCCAAGAAGTTTGAGACTGTGTTTCTGTCTAACACCTACTCTACTACTGAGCTAAACCCCCACAATGTATATTGGAGCCAGGATATCTATAAAACATCTAGAGCATCATAGCTTTATGTAATGTGTGGTAGTATGGATACTGTGGATTAGATACTCTGGCTATGTATAAAAAATAGCTGTATAAAATGGCCGGCTTAGACACTCGATGTATAGTAGTATACCTCTATATTTGGGCCAGGACAATGGGTGGGCAAAGGTAGGCAGCTGCCTAGGGTGCCACCTCACCACTCATAATGAGGTGCAAAGAACGCTTCCATCAGCATTGTGATGTAAGCATCCATTGATTACAGGAGGTCTGGGGAGTGTGCGGTGACCATGAATTTATTAGGCATCCTGAGGCTTGAGAAAGCGCATGTAGCTCAAAATGATTCATTGCCTAGCCTTGCTTGCATCTTTTTTTCTCTCTCCCATATACCTATGTGGATGTTTTTATGGACGTTTATTGAATAAAAGTCTGCCTTTTACTACATGCTTTGGTGAATGCCCTCTGGCTTTTTGTTTTTCACTTTTTATACTGAGTATATTTCAGTTAATACAATATTGATTCAAGCAGAAGACTTTGTTTCCATCTTGAATTACCTTTTTTCTATATTCTGATCATAATAATGGAAAGCAAAGCACTAATGAAGTGGGTAGTTTGCCAAAACTACCTAGGACTCCAAAATACCTTGTCCTGGTCCTGTTCTATAGTGACAGGCTTAGATACAGTGGCTCGACTCTAGGGGTAGCATATCCCTATAATGGCTGGCTAGATACAGTGACTTGACTCTAGGAATGGTAGTATACCACTTTAATTGTCATAAAATATTGCATAGATTTCAGTTTTATGCAATGGGAAGGGATTCCAGTGCACTTTTGTGATGGGAAGTCTAGTTCATTTTGAAGATTAGTTCTTTATGATCTAGTTCATTCAAAAGATTAGTTTACTTAGTGCATTACTTTTCTGGCTCTGGGATACAGCTGAGAACATAGATATAGCTTGTTATACAAAGTCACTGCTGGCTCCCTGGCTGAGTTATAGTTCCTCTAATGGTCAGGTAGATTTAGATTCTTTAGATGGCAGATAGATTTAGATGTCCTTATAAAACATTTCACGTATACCACACATTAGCAGTGCTATGTTGAACTCTGCTGTGTTTATAACATTTTCATTGTCAACCTTAAAACCTGGGATTATTGTCCAGCAATTTGGTAGCACACAGTATAGTATAGTAAACAACTGCAAAAGATTGTAATAAGAACAAGGAGGAGATACCTGGTAGAGTAAAGTCTACAGTATAGTCTAGGATGCCATGCAGCTCTCAGGTCTGTGTCCTGAGATGGTGGATACTGACTGTATCATGCAACTTGTGAACTAAATATGCTGAATGAACTACTGAACTAGAAACAAATCATGAAGGTCTAATTCAACCAGATGCATACGGATATACAGGCTCATGGTGCGCGTGTTAGACCTGAAAAGCAGTTCAGCAGCACCTAGCATATATAGCACAGAGTAGACTGGATCACGATTTTATAACAAAAACTGGTAAGTTGCATAAAGCTACACACACACACACTATCTTTCTTTCTCTCTCTCACACACTTAACACATACATTTTTCTACTTTTGCTTTTTGAGCTAAAAAGCGGTAGTAGTGCACTAGTGAGCCTGCAAGAGCTGTTGTGCTGTATCCTCCCATTCACTCCACCCACTTGCATTAGTTCAGGATGAACTAATGACTTAGTTCACTATGAAAATTAGTTAATTTTGAACTAATAGATCATGAACTTACAGTACAGACCAAAAGTTTGGACACACCTGCTCATTCCAAGAGTTTTCTGTATTTTCATGACTATAAAAATTGTAGATTCACACTGAAGGCATCAAAACTATGAATTAACACATGTGGAATTATATACTTACCCCAAACCATCTCGATTGGGTTCAGGTCTGGTGAGTGTGGAGGCCAGGTCATCTGGTGTAGCACCCCATCACTCTCCTTCTTGGTCAAATCGCCCTTACACAGTCTGGAGGTGTGTTTTGGGTCATTGTCCAGTTGAAAAATAAATGATGTTCCAACTAAACGCAAACCGGATGGAATAGCATGCCGCTGCAAGATGCTGTGGTAGCCATGCTGATTCAGTATTCCTTCAATTTTGAATAAATCCCCAACAGTGTCACCAGCAAAGCACCCCCACACCATCACACCTCCTCTTCCATGCTTCACGGTGGGAACCAGGCATGTAGAGTCCATACGTTCACCTTTTCTGCGTCGCACAAAGACACGGTGGTTGGAACCAAAGATCTCAAATTTGGACTCAGTGGTTTCTTAGCAGCTATTTTACCATGAAGGCCTGCTGCACACAGTCTCCTCTTAACAGTTGTTGTAGAGATGTGTCTGCTGCTAGAACTCTGTGTGGCATTGACCTGGTCTCTAATCTGAGCTGCTGTTAACCTGCGATTTCTGAGGCTGGGGACTCGGATGAACTTATCCTCCGCAGCAGAGGTGACTCTTGGTCTTCCTTTCCTGGGGCGGTCCTCATGTGAGCCAGTTTCTTTGTAGTGCTTGATGGTTTTGGCCACTGCACTTGGGGACACTTTCAAAGTTTTCCCAATTTTTTCGGACTGACTGACCTTCATTTCTTAAAGTAATGATGGCCACTAGTTTTTCTTTACTTAGCTGCTTTTTTTCTTGCCATAATACAAATTCTAAGACTCCATTCAGTAGGACTATCAGCTGTGTATCCACCTGACTTCTGAACAACACAACTGATGGTCCCAACCCCATTTATAAGGCAAGAAATCCCACTTATTAAACCTGACAGGGCACACCTGTGAAGTGAAAACCATTTCAGGTGACTACCTCTTGAAGCTCATCAAGAGAATGCCAAGAGTGTGCAAAGCAGTAATCAAAGCAAAAGGTGGCTACGTTGAAGAACCTAGAATATAAGACACATTTTCAGTTGTTTCACACTTTTTTGTTAACTATATAATTCCACATGTGTTAATTCATAGTTTTGATGCCTTCAGTGTGAATCTACAATTTTTATAGTCATGGAAATACAGAAAACTCTTGGAATGAGAAGGTGTGTCCAAACTTTTGGTCTGTACTGTACATCCAGTGATGTCTTTTCTGATTGTAGTACTGGGAATGAAGTACTTTTGATATGAAAAGTTTGCTGCTCTCCAGAGTATGTGTCATATTGAGGAACCTTTGCAGAAAGCATGGCAAAAGAATTTGATACATAGACTGCCAGACGGGTCCCCTTGACTTATGAGCCAGTTGCTATTGCTGTGACTGCCATAGCTACGCCACTGTTTATAAACACACATTCTGTAGTGTTGTACAGTGAAAACTCTCCAGGACACTCAATTATCCAAACCAGATTTCATGACAAATGACAGATTTTCTTATATATTATACTGTGCATCATCTTTAAGAGGACTCCCAAGAAGAAAACTTGCAATATAATTTTGGGTGGTTGTCTCAAAGAGGCTTCATTACATTACACTCTACCTTTACCTCTTCTCCTCAATAATGTACAGACATTGCAAAAAAAAGATGTCCCATCCATTCATTTCAATGAGAGTGTTGAGAGAGCCAAGTGGTATACTTTGCGCACACTGCCAACCACCGCTCTATTTGGCACAAAATAGATATGGCAAAAGATATTTTGATTAGTGGGGGTCAGTGCAATTGGACCCCAACTGATCTGCAAGTTATCTCCTATCCTATGGATAAGGGATAACTTGTTTTAAATGAAAAAGCCCCTTTAACTATGAAAACACATAAGTCTATTTTACATAGCAGCTCTATACATAAAGTAGCATGCTAATTTTATGATGTTTAATTTTTGCGTTATATGAACTAAAGCAATAACAATTTCTAAATGTGAACATACCCTTTAAAATACAATTCTAACATTGCTTTTCAGGTGTGTTTTTTTTTCCTGTACCTTGAGAACATATGATTTGCAGTTGTGTGTCTGTCTCTTACTTTGTATTCATTTAACTCACCATACATTCATTATGTAATGCAGTAAGTTCAAATTCTATTATCATGCAAAATGCATAATATAATGTACAAATCTGACCCCATAGCTCAACACCCAAGAGACAACATAATAAAAAGTACTGGTTGTTGTAAAATATGGTAATAGATGAATATCTGTAGGAATGGATATGATTTTGTTTTGTTTAATGGAGTTACAATTTAATGCAGAAATCTCAGTGGTGCTATTGTTATATATAAAAGGTAGGGGAAAACCAGACATGCAAATGAGCCTGGTTCACAGAAAGAACTGAAACAATACTGGCAGTTTCTTTATTGTGTCCATTAATTAATGCCATATTACTCAGCTTCTCTGGGAAACAAGTAGAAAAGTAATTAAGATGATACATGAGGTAAGTAGTTTAGACATCAAAATGTAAAATATGTAATAATTATATTGTTAGATTGGAGTATAAGTTGTTTGTGATGGTGATAATTAATCTTCTCCTGTGTAGTACTGGGTATTATTATTCAACCAGCTGGTCTACCCTTCCAAGTAAATGGGACTAAGGCACCCATTAATGTCTGTTAGTGCCAGATAGAAAAGAGAAGGATTCATACAAAGGCCCCATTATCACATTGCATTCAGGTGATAAAAACCTAGCCTAGCTGTGGCAAGTGAAATCATTCGTTTTCTGGAATGTTTTAGTTCCATTTCCCAAATTCTGCAGTTATTAATTGATCTGTGTGCTCAGTTGTGCTATCTTTCCACTCTTCTGGGTATAACCATTCTTTCCACAAGGTGTATTTAAAACTTGCTCAGTTAACTTTAATTACTTGCTGCAGAGCAATTATTTAAGGAATAAATTTTGCTTATCTCAAAAGTGTCTCAGTCTAAAGGCAGCACATACTGGTTAAACTTCTTAGCCTAGCTAGGACAGAACAATTACAATAATTAACAATGGTAACCATACAATTAACTAATTCTAAATAGACCACCAGTCCCTACCTAACTACAAAGTTACAGTTTGCATGGTTTGTATGTTCCCATGTCTGCATGAATGTCCTCACAGGCACTAAAGACATACTGGTAAGGAATTTAGATTGTGAGCCCTACTTGGGACAGCGAGTGGTGACAATATATCTGTAGACTACTACAGAATGTGTTGGAGCTAATATAACCCCTGATCAGTTATGGAGCAGGGTGTTAGCTTTCAGTTACAGCTAACACCCTGCTCCATAACCAATCGGGGGATTTAACACCTTGGATGCAGCGGTCAAACATGCCGTGTGCGCTCACGAAGGGGTTAAAGGGTTTGGCTGCACGCATGGCATTGTGGGGGATCCCGCATTCCCGAGTTCCTTGCCCCATGTAGAGAAGCCATTTTGAACTAAATGCGAATCGTTACCAAGAAGCATGAGGAAATTCGGATTCAATGCGAATTGAATATTTCCTGAAATTCGGATCGAATTCCACTTCTGCAGCTTCGATTCGCTCATCTCTAATGGTGAAGTTTTGCTGACCTGTAGCTTTTTCTTGAGATCTTCAAAATAACTAACTGCTTAACATCCAGATAATGAAGATTGTATTATTTTTTTCACTCAGGATCCAGGAAGAAAATCCTGGATGATGTTGACCATTTTGAGAAACTGCCTCCATATTACACATTTATAGAAGCAAACTAAACCTTTATGTTTTATACTTCAACTCCTTGTTAAATCCATCCTGAAGAAATTTGAAAATCTGTGGCGGCAAGGGGTGGAATTCAAATTTTTATCATGTTCCCTACTTTGGCATTTGAGGTATGGCTTAACATCTCACAGGCAACCAGTGCTCTGTGTTGTGTAACATACAATAATGTATCATTAGTATTAGAGTCCCCACACACATTTATAAGGCCCCTTTTTTTGTCGCAAATTGTAAGTATTCTATGCAACGATACCCCCCATTATACAGTAATACAGTATGTCCTTTAGTGACTCCCATACAGTGTGATGCTGCCTTAATGCCTCCCACATATTTTGATGCCCACTTAGTGCCCTCTTATGCTATCCTAGTGTCCCCACATAGTTTAATGCCAATGTAGTGCCCCCAAAGAGTGATTATGCCGCCCAAGTGCCTGACTGGGGATATGCAGTGACTTGCAAAAGTATTCATACCCCTTGAACTTTTTCATATTTTGTCACCTTACAACCACAAACTTAAATGTATTTTATTGAGATTTTTAAGTGATAGACCAATACAAAGTAGCACATAATTGTGAAGTGGAATGAAAATGATACATGGTTTTCAAATAAACCTTTTGAAAACTTATTTGAATCAAATAAGAATCTGAAAAGTGTGACGTGCAAAAGTATTCAGCACCCCTATATCAATACTTTGTAGAGACACCTTTCGCTGCAATTACAGCTGCAAGTCTTTTGGGGTATATCTCCACCAGCTTTGCACATCTAGAGACTGAGATTTTTGCCCATTCTTCTTTGCAAAATAGCTCATGCTTAGCCAGATTGGATGGAGAGAGTCTGAACAGCAATTTTCATGTCTTGTCATGGATGCTCAAAGGGATTTAGGTCTGGACTTTGACTGGGCCATTCTAACACATAAATATTCTTTGATCTAAACCATTCCACTGTAGCTCTGGCTATATGTTTAGGGTCATTGTCTTGCTGGAAGGTGAATCTCCTTCCCAGTCTCAAGTCTTTTGCAGCCTCCAACAGATTTTCTTCCAGGATTGCCGTTTTTATCTCCATCCATCCATCTTCCATCAACTCAAGTCAGCTTCTCTCTCCCTGCTGAAGAAAAGCCTCCCCACAGCATGATGCTGCCACCACCATGTTTCACAGTGGGGATGGTGTGATCAGGGTGATGAGCAGTGTTACTTTTCCACCACACATAGGGCTTTGCATTTAGGCCAAAAAGTTCAACTTTGGTCTCATCTGACCAGAACGCCTTCTTCCACATGTTTGCTGTGTCCCCTATATGGCTTGTGGCAAACTGCACTTCTTTCTTTAAACAATGGTTTTCTTCTTGCCACTCTTCCATAAAGGGCAGATTTGTGGAATGCATGACTTATAGTTGTCCTGTGGACAGATTCTCCCACCTGAGCTGTGGATTTCTGCAGCTCCTCCAGAGTGATCATGGGCCTCTTGGCTTCCTCTCTGACCAGTGCTCTCCTTACTCGATCTGTTAGTTTAGGTAAACAGCCATGTCTTGGTAGGTTTGCAGTTGTAGAATATTTTTTCCATTATTGGATGAAGGATTGAACAGCGCTCCTTGGGATGCTCAAAGCTTGGGATATGTTTTTATACCCTAACCCTGTTTTAAAATTCTCCACAACTTTATCTCTGACCTGCCTGGTGAGTTCCTTGGTCTTCATGATGCTGTTTGTTCACTAGTGTTCTCTAACAAATCACTGAGGCCTTCACAGAACAGGTGTATTTATAATGAGACTAAATTACACATAGCTGGACTCTATTAACTAATTAAGTGATTTCTGAAGGCAATTGATTGTGCTGGATTTTATTTAGGGGTATCAGAGTACAGGGGACAGAATATTTTTGGATGTCACACTTTTCAGATATTTATTTGATTAAAATTTTGAAAACCATGTATAATTTTCGTTCCACTTCACAATTATGTGCTACTTCTCAGCTCCTTTTCCCATAATGCCTTGTGATATGTAGATGCTTAGTAGAGGGCAAAAATGCAATTCAAAACTCTACACACCTTCACTGGTGCTCTCCACAAGGAGAGCGATTCCCTTCCCTGAGCCACTCATTGCCTCCCACAAAGCCAGCCAATTCACTCTGCTCTGCACTGATGAAGGACAAAAATCCCGAAACAGCGCTGTGTGCAGGTGAGTGATATTGGCTTGGCTAAAACTCATCTTGCTTTCTCAAGACTCAGTGGGTCAAAAGAAAATTGAGGATTTGTTACATCCAACAGAGGGCGCTTGAGCTTCCCAGCTCCTTTTCCCATAATGCTTTGTGTTGGACTGTCACTTAAAATCTCTAGGAAATACATTTAAGTTTGTGGTTGTAAGGTGACAAAATGTGAAAAAGTTCAAGGCATATGAATGCTTTTGCAAGCCACTGTAGTATGAGTGACACTACTGCTTAAAGAGGACCTTTCACGTCCTCATGTATATGCTGTTTTACATATAGCTAGAAACCCGACAGCACACTGAATTCAGCGCACTTCCAGCTTTCTCGGTATGTGCCCCGGGGCTGGACATATCGGCGGTCGTAGTTTCACCATTCACCATCAGAAGGGCATTCCTCACAGTCTAGCTGCGCTGTGAGGAACACCCTCCCTGACAGTATTCCTCCATAGCACTGTACTGGGGAGGCGTTCCTCACAGCTCAGCGTCCTCACTGGGCTGTAAGGAACGCCCCCTCTCTCTGTACTCGTCCATAGCTCTGTACTCTCAGAGGGGGCGTTCCTTACAGCCCAGCAATGACGCTGAGCTGTGAGGAATGCCCCCCAGTACAGTGCTATGGAGGAATACTGTCAGGGAGGGTGTTCCTCACAGTGCAGCTAGAATGTCAGGAACGCCCTTCTGAAGGTGAACCGTGAAACTATGACCGCCGATACCTCCAGCCCCGGGGCACATATCGGGAAAGCTGACAGTGCTTAATTCAGTGCGCTGTCAGCTTTCTAGCGGTATGTAAAACAGCCGCAGATGGGAAGATTCAAATATTTTCTTTGTGACAACTATCATGTCATGGAAAACCATGCTGGGCAAAGACAGGATGGTATGATTGTGATCACTTCTAAAGAGTCTTTTAATCTTGCTCAAGAGCCTCAGAAACATGTAAACAAATTTCCACTTCCCTAGATGAAGAAGCTATTGACTGCTGTTGGATGATCACTCCTGATGAGCAGGAGTAGCAGAATGAGAAAATTTGGTTTTATGGTTGGTTTCAGTCAGGTAAGAAAATCCCACCACGGAGATGATCTGGTAGAACTGAGGATTGAGAAACTCCCAGGTGAGACGATCCAATAGGATATTCAGAGACACTGTCAAGTAAATCACAGAGTCCCCAAATAGCTGAAGAGGACACATCAGCATGTTCCTGCTGCATAGTCGAATATATCTAGCATGCGTCTGCCAAAAGGGCAAAGCGGAATTGGCAAAGTAAGGACCACAAAACACCTCATGCCAAATAAATCTGAGAAGAATCCTTCTACATCTGTCTAGTAATCTAGTTTAACCAAACTAAACTGAAGGTCACTGTAGAGTTTTTTGTTTTTTTTGCTTTCAGCATTTGTAGTCATCAGTTTTCTGAAGGGTACATACATCCATGTACAGTAAAATTAGTGTCCTCTAAAATGTAATCATTTTCTTTGCATTATAATATTAGTTTGCTGAAGTAAATACAGCTAGACCTTCTGTGAATCTATAACCATTCACTACACTCACAGATTTTGTATATATGATAAAATAATAGGAATAATAATGAAAATACTTAAACCATATTGTGTAAGAATCTGGCATGTATCTGACAACCTAATTAAGTTTGATTAAACATTTTCCTGGATTCTTAGACCTTGAAAGATTTTTCAGGGTTTTTTGTGTCATTGTTCTGGATTACCGTAGCTTTTAGCTTCAGTGAAATTGTTGCATACTTCTGTTATGGATTCGCTCTAAAATATAGTTATAGTGCTATTCTTGTGGGTGGAGTTTTCATTCTGCACCTGCAGTGCATGTATAATAAAGTTAGAGCAAGTTCACATCTGCACCAGATGCTGCATTAGGAGTCTCTGTAAAATTTTGGATGAAAAATTCCTGTATGCGATTATGACTCAAATCAAAATCACGATTAATTGTACATTTTACCTCCTATTATGATTAGTGAACAAATATTTTAGCGCACTCACTTTTTTTACATACCGTGCCCCCTAATTATAAGCCACTGAATTTTGCTTTCGGTTATTCACATATCAGCAATCCTGATTGGATAGTGTACAGTTATTGGCATATCCTTTAGCCAGTGTGAGACAGGATGCCTCGGATGCAAAGTTACGCTAGGTTCACACTAGCGTTCGGGTTTCTGTCCTTCCAGTCTGCTTGGGGACCCGAAAAAACGGGAACCCTATCTGCTTAAAAAGCGGTTACATGCGGAATGGGGTGCACCCGGTTTCCTCCTTGCAGGACTTTTCTCTTTGCCTATTTTAATCAGAATGGGGGACAAAGTCTTATACTGAGACTCAAAAGCGTAATTGATATAATAGATGTCACAAGTTCTCATTGATTAGCTGAGCTGAATTTGGTGGTTGAACCATTTTGTGGCAGACAGTAATGCTGCATGTTGTAAGAAAAAATTTATCTAGGTGAGTCCTGAAAAAAAATTCACACATAGTATATTAGACTGTTTAGGTATTCTTTGTCTTAATTTAAATTCTGCAATTTCATCTGTATTGCTCAGAAAAAAAAAATCAGTTTATTTGTAATTTTGTTTTAATTCAATAAATAATCATATACCACAAACTATCCAAAGGGAAAGGAAGAACAGTCCACCTGACAAATGATTATATACAGATGAATATATAGCACAAGAATAGTCATAATTTAATAATCAGCTATAATAATCCACGCATTCATTTTTCTCTCAGTATCGACTCTTTGTCTTTTGATAATAAGTTAGGCGCCTTAGATGCCAAATATTATAGAAATGATCTGAAATGCCTCCAGATAGGAATGTTACATTTTATTAGAGTAGATAATAACTTTATCCAATGGGATAGTGTAAGGTGGTTAGGTGTTTTTCAGTTTAATAACATAATTTTCCTGGCACACAACATTAATAGCTTCATTAATTTCTTGGCATGTTTATTGAGCAATAGTTCCTCAATAATTCACAGCAAGCTTATTACAGGGTGCAAACTCTTGGAAAGCCGAGATGGTAGGAACAACTCTGAACCACTCCCCAGAAGTTTGAACAGCATGTTAAGGCACAAACAGAACATGTCTATAAATTTTCTTGTGATGCTGCAACAGCAGACTTTAATAATTATACTGTATGTAATATATCCGTTAGTAGATGCTTCAGGTTAATATTTAGGCCCTGGCCAAAAACAGTTTCATGTACGTCTCTAAACTACCTCCACACCATTATACTGAATGTTAACATTTTTCTAAAAACTCCCTGTGAAAACTGCCTCACACTACGTAATGTTCAAACTGAGCTTGTCAAACTGCGTGCACTGCTGCTGAAAAGTCATGCAGTACAATCCCCAAACACGCTTTACCAAGCTTGATTGGGTGTAATATTGTGCAAGTCAGTTGAGGCATGGCCTGTCCGTCAAGTCAGGAAGGGTGTACTTAAAGGACCACTAAACCTAGAATCCAAACAAATAAAAAAGAATAAATCATCTCCTATGACACCTTACCTAATCTCCTGATTTTTCTTTCTGTACTTTTCGCTTATATAATAATTACAGTGAATGAAAAATAAATTAGAAAAGCTGTGTTTTCAGCTCTTGTATGGGGGTTAAGCTGTACTTTTTGTCTATACAGTGAGTGTGCCCATTTTGCTGGAAGGAAAACCCCAAGTAACTGACAAAGTGAAGTGAATTAGAGTAGAGTAGTACCATTAGTACCAGCAGTAATGGTGCTAGTAGTAGTGTACACACACAATGACAACAATACAACCCAGTACGGCTACACAGGGAAATTATTCCAACTTTCCCAAACTGTTAAAGGGAATATATGTGTAGTTATGCTTTGATAATTATGCAATATTATGTGTGTTTATCTTTCAGGAGCTTTGAAAAGCTGAGTAATAACTAACGTATAGGTATTATGAACACCAGACCTTAATATTGCCCTAATACTATATGTATATACTCTAAAAAGTATGGCACATCATGTCAGATTTGCTTTTCTAGGTCCCAGGAGAGCTGGATAGCATACCAGGTAATTCTTTAATAGGGACTGCTGAATAATAAATTATGTCATATAATATCAAATTAATCTCCTTGATCCAGGGCTTGCCAGATTTATCTTTCAGACTTTTGGGAAAGCAGTGTAACATAACATAGCATCTTTAATAAGGAATACTAAATAATATATCTACCTACATAAATCTACCTTATTGAACTATTATGCTAAAGCATTTTATTATTTCCATTTCAGGTTTCTGGGAAAGCTGGGTAAATATCAGGTAATACAGTAATAGGGACTGCTGGATACTAAATATATCTAAATAAATCCACCTGCTTTCTCCCAATTCAAGCCACAGCTTGCTTGATTTGCATTTCTCAGAAAGCTGGGTAGCATAGCATGTGGAGCTGTGACAGGGAATGCTGAATACTACATTTCTCTAAATAAATCTCACTCCTTGCCTTGTAATCGTGCCATATAATGTCAGATGCAATTTTCAGGGTCCCGGAAAGTAAACCTTCCTCCTTGCTTCGTAATTGTTTCTTAACGTGACAGATGTATTTTTCAGGATCTCAATAAAGCTGGGTAGCATAAAAGTCAGAGCTGTAAGACAGGTAGTTTTGCTAAGTTTCAGGAGTCCAGTAAAGCTGGGTGATATGCACATTGTAGATGAAAACCACACACATGTAATCCTGCCCTCTCACTGGTGTAATTCATGCTTTGAAGCTGCTTTATCTCCTTAAGCTAGGCCATCAATTTTAAATCCGTGGGGGTCTGATTATCAAGACCCCCGCAGATCAGATATTTCCTGGAGCATGCAGCTCATGGCATTGTTTACATGTTGGGCACTGCCCTTTCACTTGACTTACTCATAGTAGCAGCAGCTATCGGTACTGCAGCAATGTCCCATTTATGGCAAGTGAGCATTGCCTGGCATGTAAACAATGCTGGAGCTGCATGGAGCCTTCTTTAAAAAAACAAAACAAAAAAAAACCAGCTGATCTGAGAAGGTCCTGACAGTCAAACCTCTTCCGATCTTAATAATAGGCCATTAATTATAAAAGGTGGATAACTCCTTTAAGAATCAGACTGTATGGCTTTTAAGCATCCCGCTATCTCCAGATGTGTCTTTACCAGTACTTTACACACAGAGCACGCTATAAGTTCAGTTTTTCTTTATGAAGCATGTCCTGGTAAATTATACCAGTACATATTCAAAATACTATTGCTGTTCAATGGTGGTGGTTTAGGGACCTACAAATAGTTGATAGGTTCCCCTAAACTTTTCTTGAAAGACATCAAAGGATTTGTATTGGCCCAACTTATTAGAAGCTTATATCCCCCTCCTATTAAATCCTTGGTGGTGAGCCTCCTAACTCCTAGACTCCCAACAATATATTTTTGACACATTACTACAGTTGGAAAATCCCTTAAAAGTGTGTGCTCTTTTTTTCTTTCTTTTAGTGAATGGAAAGAACATGCAGCTGGGTTAATAGATTTATATAGCGCTTTTTTTTTTTTTTTGTCTCTTTTATCTAATTCTTAAAACGATACCTTGGTCGTGTAGCACTAGGAACATGTCTGTTACAATGATTTTATTGATTGATGGACCGTTTTTTTGTGTAACGGAGTCATAAGCAGCACTGGACTACTGTACAGAAGGGTTTGATATTAAATTGTATTGTGTTCTGTCTTTTTCTTACAACTTTATTCTTGTTATCCTGAACAGGGATAAATAAACCTATGAACCATTATTTCCTTTTTTGTGTCTTTCATTGTACCCAGAGCACTAACCATTCAGATACAGTCTAGCACACTCCAGGTGTAATACAGGCAGGTCACTGTATGTGTCAATGTCTGTAGCAGCCAGAGAAAAGAAACCACAGTGATCCTGCAGCATCCTAAAGACGAGCATTATTGTATTAATAAAGCCATGTGTGTGGCCAGAAGAAAATGTATTTATATCTATGATGCCTTGCCTGTGCTATGTATTCAGAAAAACCTATTTCAGATTTACATTACATGTTGTGTCAGGAAATTTAATAAATTATGTGAAATGAAGTGTAACTTGACTGCGCTGATCCCCAAAGTTGGGCCCCCTAAGTTATAATACTATGTCTCAGAGAGACCGACTTTAAGACCCTCCTGCAAGAGCATGACCCAAATTCGATTGCAACTTATGCATGCTAAATGGCTATGTCCCTGACTAGCAAAGTACAGGTGCCTTTTACAGCAGCTTGTGTAATGTTAATGGAGTACTCGCAGAGAGTTTACAATGGCCACTAGCACATTAGAAGTGCCCTCCAGTATTTACTGCTAGATCAATCCTGCTTGTAAAAGGAACAATTCTGATGATGACTTAATAATAAAGAATTGCAGGTAATGCGATTTTCTATTATAACTGGCCCCAAACCATAGATTCGCTCACCAGCTACCAAGAGAGCAACATGGACTTGGTCATTTTTCTTAACTTCATGCTGTCTAGCTTCAGATATACTCCGTTGATGGAAGTGTCTGCCTTATAAACATTCTCGAATATGTGTAATGTACTTTGTGTCATTTTTGTTTCTAAGAACATTTTCAGATATTTTCAGGCCGTCATTTTCCAGTTGCTGCTAAGATTTGTAAGACATTCAAAACAGTGTGTGTTTCTTGAAACTGTAAAGCCATCTGCTTACATTTATTAGATAAGAGGAGACTGGTAGCTGCACAACGAAAACCTGCAATTTGATATGCAGCAAGTAAGAGGGACTATGTATGAAAAATAGAAAATAATGATGCTTGTCTACAGTGTTGCTTATTTGTATCAGCACCACTTCACACGGTGTTTTACAAATGGAACGTTGTTTATAGCTGTTCCTTGGTAGAGAAAAAAACTGTTTGCTGCAGTGAATAATAGTGGAGGACTGCGTTGTGTATTCTGCCCTAATGCTTCTTGTGTTGCTCTTTATTGTCTACCGGTTTAGAACACCACTTAAAGACAAGGATTTATGTAAGCTGTAAAATTAATTTATTCTAGTAAATGCAGATCTGTGGGATTTATGGCCATCTACACAGTAGTAATGCTCCTGAAAACAAAAAAGTCTGTTGTATAGATCCCAAATTCTAAATCTGTTACATAGAAAAGATAAAGGACCAATAAGTTCATGCTGTTAATTCTAAATGTATTATAATGGTCTAGCGGAAGATAGGACTTAAACCACAGGGACCCATTTGCACAGTTTCTTCAATAGGGCTAAAATTCTGTGCCAATTCCTTTCATGGGAATCTAATTCATTACTTGCATCTATTAATGAGTTCATGGTTTCAGTAAGAAGCCACTATATGTAGAAGAATTGTATTGCTTAACAACTAGGTCAACCCCATTCTTGTCCAACCCCAATTCCAATGAAGTTGGGACGTTGTATAAAAACATAAAAACAGAATATGATGATTTGCAAATCCTTTTCAACCTATATTTAATTGAGTACGCTACAAAGGCAAGATATTTAATGTTCAAACGGATAAACTTTATTATTATTTTTTTTTTTTTCAAATATTCACTCACTTTGAATTTGATGCCTGCAGCACGTTCCAAAAAAGCTGGGCCAGGGGCATGTTTACTACTGTTTACCACCTTTCCTTTTAACAACACTCAATAAGCGTTTGGGAACTGAGGACACAAATTGTTGAAGCTTTGTAGGTGGAATTCTTTCACATTCTTGATGTACAACTTCAATTGCTCAACAGTCCGGGGTCTCCGTTGTCGTATTTCGTGCTTCATAATGTGCCACACATCAATGGGAGACAGGTCTGGACTTCAGGCAAGCCAGTCTAGTACCCACACTCTTTTACTATGAAGCCACGCTGTTGTAACACGTTCAGAATATGGCTTGGTATTGTCTTGCTGAAACAAGCAGGGACGTCCTGAAAAAGACGTCGCTTGGATAGCAGCATATGTTGCTTCAAAACCTGTATGTACCTTTCAGCATTAATGGTGCCTTTACAGTTGTGCAAGTTACCCATGCTATGGGCACTAACACACCCCCATACCTTCAGATGCTGGCTTTTGAACTTTGCGCTGATAACAGTCCTTTTCCTCTTTGGCTCGGTGGACACGACGTCCATGAAATTTGAAATGTGGACTTGTCAGACCACAGGACACTTTTCCACTTTGCATCAGTCCATCTTAGATGAGCTCGGACCCAGAGAAGCCGGCGGTGTTTCTGGTGTTATCGATTATATGGCTTTCGCTTTGCATGGTAGAGTTTTAACTTGCACTTGTAGATGCAGCGACGAACTGTGTTCACTGACCATGGTTTTCTGAAGTGTTCCTGAGCCCATGTGGTAATATCAGTTACAGAATGATGTCGATTTTTAATGCAGTTCAGCCTGAGGGATCGAAGGTCACAGGCATTCAATGTTGATTTTCGGCCTTGCCGCTTACTTGCAGAGATTTATCCAGATTCTCTGAATCTTTTGATGATATTATGGACTGTAATCAAACTTCATTGGATTTGAAGTTGTAAAAGGTGGCAGTTTTCTGCTAAAGCCACTTGCAAAATTAACCTGGGAAGAGAGAAGTCCTTACACTAATCGGCCATATTTACCTCCTAGGGTTTCTGCCAGAGTTTGAGAGAGGATTCTGCCTAAATCCAGTCAGAATACACAGACAACATATTTTATACCCCATTTATGTGCCTTTGAATGTATTTTTGCAGAATAATAATAAATGCAGATTCCACACAGAATGTTCTGAGTAGTAGTAGATCTAATGGAGTACGGTAGGGCAAGTCTGTGTTTAGCCAGTCTGTGTCAGAAATAAGAGTTTTAGGTTATCATTTCTGACACAGATATTTTGAAAATCCATCCAGTGTGAACGTGGCCTTTTAGTTAATTACTTGTTACATAGTTCATCATTATAGATATACTCTGATACTCCAGCTGAGCTGACCTTCCCCCTTCTTTGGCATAACTCAAATTTGTCTGAGTTGTTTGGTCTTACAGACATACAGTTATGGTCACATGTTAGGTTTTCTACTCTGAGAGATCTGTATGACAACTATATATTTTCTTTTGACCAGCTGTGTTGTGCTGTTCCCATAACATTCCATGCAATACGTTTCTTAGGTACCTTCATCTCAGACATTCAATGTCCACTAAATTCCCTAACCCAAGGCCCTGCTTATTTCTGGAACCTCGTGGTTTGGTGTCAGCCCTTTACTCTCATCTGATCTGATTCCACTGCCTTAGTACAGTGGCATACCCTCATTCAGAGCTTGACTGATGAAACCTTCCAAGATATACTAGAGTGAGCTATGTATGTATGTATGTATCTATTTCAGCCAACAAATAAGCTCATTCAGTTTTATATACCATATCAGTGCTACTTGACCCCCATTTGTCTGCACAGAATAGAGAGAGTCCCCACTCTGGAAAGTATTAGAGTATTAGATGCTCATGCTCCAACTTTGGATGCTACTGGAAAGGGTCCACTGATCTCCTGTCACATTATCTCAAGAAATGTACCTTTTTGGCATGCTAGACCTAATCCCCCAGTATATGTAATAATTCTATCTAAATTCTTCTCTTCTGCTAAGCCATTTGATCTCACTGAGACCTAACAAAATGTACATGGAATTATTGAGAAGGAAAAGAGACTTCCTGTGTGATGGGCTGTACCACACAGACTCTCCACAGGGGGTAACATAAACTTTGGTCACTTACTACTGAAGAGCAGAGAGTTCATGTGACACATCTATGGAGAAAGGAAGGTTGAGCTGTGAGCTCTAACTATATATGTATAGTCTCAGATTATTTAGGAGAATATATAGAGAAGGATAATTACATTGCCCCAAGAAGATAAATATAGTGCAGTCTAGAACCAACCATGTCATGCTGTGCTGAGGCATCATGGTATTCATAGCAGAGCAAAGAGGAAAATAAATATAAAAGCCAAGTTAGAGACTGATCAGGAGTTTAGAAATGCTGGATTGTAGGGATATGAGGGCAATGTACATGAAAGAAGCCTGGAGAGTGACACAGTCAGGTGAAGGGTGCAGGGTTGGAAAAAAGTATATTTATGGGAGTGCTTTTCTAAAATGTATGGCTCCCAGATCTCCTCCAGTGTGTTTGTGGAGAAAACTTAGGAACTGTGAGCTCTCCTATATTCAAATAGTGTATAAAGGCAGAAGTTGCCCTGCATAGGTAGGTGAGGTGGCAATGGTGTGAGTCTCCTCTGACCCTATATAATGCTTGTTCTTATAGATCCGTATCACAGTCTCTCATTGGATAAACTAATATAAACCAAAGGTAGGGAATCTGTGATCTATAGAGGTACGAGGCGTATAATAATGAAGTGTGACTGCAGCAGTGATTTCATTGGTGTTAGCAGGTTCCTGCAACTGCCAGTGAATGGAGGCCAGGTTGCAGAACTGCCAGTGGCCTTGAAGAATTGATAGGGGATGGTGAAATGATTATTACCATTATTTTTATTATTTTATAGCACAGATGTTTGGGTTTTTTTAGACAAATTTTGAGATATAATTGTTATTTCACAGCTCATTACTAGGCAGATATCTGATCACTGTGCTGTGACTATAACAACCTGTATATCCATCACATGACATGGACTGATTATTATGCACTGGAAGTAAGCAGAAAGAATGACAGCAAGCAGAGATCTAGAAAACTGTGATGCAAAAAATATATTGGAGAATTGGAGAACTTTTCATCTCTCAATATTTGTCTGAAACTGGACATCCCCTTTAATTACTTGCATAGTTTGAAACTTAGGTCTTACTCACATATTCACAGACATTTGCTTTCAGTCAGGATCCTTTTTGTATACTGTCCGTGAATAACAGATGAACCATGTTCATTAAAAATGAATTAATCTTATTAATATTAATAATAATATTTTTAATACATGTGCGATCTGTTATTTTTACAGGCCCATAGACTTTAATGGGCATCTTTTCTCCATAACATAGACCAAAATACAGCATGTTTCCATTCGTCATCCATGGATACATAGTCTTTGGGGGAAAAAAATGGTGTCTGTATTGCACAAAAAAAAAAAAATCTACAAGATTGTGTGCTATCCATGATCATCAAGGACAGAACACATCTGTGAAACATGAATAAGGCCTGTGTGCAAATTTTTAACTCATTGTACCTAATAATATATTATGTAAACATCAATTACCTTTATGAAAGAAATAGACACCGTTTATGCAAATTACTTAATCTGCGGGATTATCTTTGAAGAAACCTATACAAAATAACTTTTTTACTGCATTTTGGTATTTTTCAGTCTGAACCTGAAGGATTTTCCCACTTCCATTTATACGTATGTGCTGCCTTTTTAGTGAGATGGCGGAAAGAGATTCTGGAAGAGAGAGATTTTCATGTAAGTGATTCTATTTTACTTGATGTAACATATGGATTCAAATGAGGCCACTGTTATGTGCCTATAGTGACTATGCAGTAAATCCATTCCACAAAGGGAAGTAATTACAAACTGTAAAACATGTGACAAATTGTACACTTAAACAATGTCACCTTTGGCATCACAGACTTTTCAACTACATCTGATTTGTAGTGAGCTGTAGTGTTCTGAACTGCAATTTAAATCTGACAGTAATAGCTC
The DNA here is from genome assembly GCA_947044405.1 of Leptodactylus fallax. Lineage (NCBI taxonomy): Eukaryota > Metazoa > Chordata > Amphibia > Anura > Leptodactylidae > Leptodactylus > Leptodactylus fallax. Next base: position 16,804,006 of record CAMRHE010000001.1, read on the forward strand.
TGTAAGATTACTTTAGTGAGAGTTGTGCTAAATGGAGGTGATTTATTTGAGTGTCTACATATGGACAATACACAAATAACTGTCTGTATTGTGTATAATCAAATAATTATTAGATCCTTTTATTAGATAATGCTTTTACTAGCTATTATAACATCTACACAACTTAAAAACATGAAAGTGATGCATTGCACTTGTATATATTTAAAAGGGTTATGCCAAGAAGAATATAGGATTAATAGATGGATCAGTGGGAGTCTGACCACTGAGACCCCACTGATCCTGAGAACAGGGGGTGTTCTCCCGTCATTGTGCATTCAGCATAATTGCAGCAAGGCTGAATGTAGACGTGTAACTATTAGTCGGACAAATCCGTTCTCAAATTCACTTCTTTGAGAGTGCCGGAGATAGCGGAAGTACAACACTTTGGTCAGGCTGAATGCACAATGGGAGGAGAATACCTCCTATTCTCTCCATGGGGGTCTCTGTGGTCAGATCCCCAACCATCAGCTATATTTCCTATATACCCCTCTGATTCACAATACAAATTTTGCAATAAATGCATAATGCATGATTCAGATACCTTGAGCCCTTCTTTTTAATCTTCCAGGCACAGTTCCTCTGATTTTCTGATACCCTCTTCATTTCTGTAATAGTCTCAGATTACTAAAATATACTTATTGGTCATCTGATCCACCCCTAAGTATAATCCCTAGTCCATTTCCCTACGTGTTTCTGTTGTAGGTATTTAATAACTCCATCATCAGAGGCAAAATTATTATGATTATTATTATGATTATTATTATTATAAGAGATACATCTGTTATTGGCACATAGCACATTATGTTAGAGAAGTATAATGCTTACAGTTTTTAATGATTACAGTAGCTGTGAACTTTAGAACCACACCAGTCATAAGCCATTTGAGGAAAATGAGTAGCATATATGATGCTTTATGTAAGAAGGGAAAACCTGTGATTAAAGGGAATAGCTTTTAGGAGATGGGTCAGACACGTCTGCAGAGTTTGCTCCATTCTATTTACTATTTTGTAAGAGCTTGCTGCAGTCATTGCTTGCTTTGCATAAGTTTCCTATAGGTTATAAAACCATACACCAAATCAAAATTTATTCCACGCATAGTTGTGCTTTAGAGCATCACTTAACTATATAGCCACTGTAGTAACTTACTTTTTATTGAGCTTAGTGCAGCATCTGCCGTATCTGTCAGAACAGGTTTGTGATATCACTGAACATTTATACATATGTACAGCCTTTGCAGTACTGAGTAGTGACTTGTGTTTTCTTCTTTGTTCTTACACTAATACAGTTCCAGCAAGAGTATTTGGTGCACTGAAGCCAAACATTTTATGGGAGGCTCTGACTTTATGTCCTAGAAATTGAGATGCAGAAAGTAGCGATGGCCAAAAAGCATGTTTTGGTTTAATTAGTATTTAAATCATATGCCATTTCACCTTTCACTGTTTTATGTGTGTATTAGCAATATTCTGCTATCTCTTAGCAAAATCACAGTAATAAAATGCATTTTCTTTAATTACTGACCTCCATCAAGGGAACACGTTCATTCCACAGTCTTATTCACATAATAAATGGTAAAGATGTAGTTTGAGTTTAGTTTGTGCTGTAAATTTCAACCATGCGTAATAATTGTATTATTGAAGGATACTGCACAGAAGACTTGCATTGCCACTGCACTGGCTTTTGCAACACTAATAGGAAAAAAAAAACATTTTAGTCAAGCACTCATAGTGCATTTCCTGAGTAGCAACAAAGACTCGTAAATGATATTAGAAGCCACTACTTAGGCAGATAATGGGGGCTATGGATTAAGTGTCCTAAGACCCAACTGCAAATCATTGCATCTATAAATATGATAATGGGTAGTATGGCTAATATTTTTTACATCTAACACCAGCAGCCAAGAAAATAAACAGGTCTCTGGTATGCAGTTGCCATATGCAGACAACATGCAATATTAATTTGTTCCACAAAGCATGAACCATAATATAAGAATTAAAACGATTAAAGACAAATAAGCAGGTAAAGAACACCAATAAAGCAAGACCTTACATATGTAACTCATAAGCAACTGCTAAAAGATGTAAATCACCATATATAAATATATACTGTATATGACAGATTATTCAAAATCCTTTTCAATACACTTGGTGAAAAATAAAATGATGTAGCAGCCATAACCTGGTATCAAAAGGAACAACTCATCCTAAGGCTAAAGCCCCACATTGCGGAAACACAGCGTTTTCTCTTGCAAATTTTGATGCGTTTTTTGAGCCAAAGTCAGGAGTGGATTAAACGGAAGGGAACCATATAAGAGCTTCCTTTTATATTTTCCATTCCTTTTAAAGCCACTCCTGACTTTGGCCAAAAAAACTGCAGCCAAACCTGCAACAAAAAACACAGCGTTTCCGCAATGTGGGGCCTCATCCTAACATAGGTAAAGAGTAGTACTGTACAGTAGAGAGGCGATATTAGACGGCTAGTCAGTTTAAGGGAACATTATTTTCATACATTACATATTCAGTAGCACCAAACAATACAGAGTAATAAATTAATCAATTGAAATATTAGGAAAAAGTGCAATGGTTGCAAGTGCTTACAATCTGTGGAGTAACACAGAGTAAAACTGCTTGCTTGGTACATGCAATAAACAGCCATATTTATTAACACGCTATTACAAATAAAACTGCGTGATCCAGCCAGCAGTTATTTGTGAATTTACAGGTGCAGATTACATCTATGTTCATTGAGAAATAGGTGTTAGTGTTGGAAGCAAGGATTAGGTTCTGAGGAAGGAATGGTGTAGGCAGAGATAGGTGTAGACCGAGGTATCCATTAATGTAGAAGAGTTAGTTTATGTAACTTGGTAGGTCTGCCTAAAATGCTTTGTCTTTAGGGCACGTTTGAAAATGTGGATATTAAGTATTAATCTGATTGTCCATGGCATCATATTTGAGAGAACTAGTGCAGTTTGAGAGAAATCTTTGAAACAGGAGGTTCAAATTACTAAGAATGTTAAACAAGAAGTATTTTGGGTGAACAACCTACTGCTCAATCCAATCGGACAAATCCAGCATAGGAGAAAGAGAAAAAAAATCTAAAAAGTAACCTCTATTAATATCAAATTTAAAATCTTTCGGGCCTGCATATTACAGTGAATACATATATTACTTGCTGTCTCACGAGTGAATAAATGTGCAAAACTAGCCTATAGTTGAGGAAACTGGTTCGAATATAGGGTATCAGAGCTAATTGAATCAATGATACCCTATCTAAACCTATTGGTATGTTTCCCTAGACTGACACAGTCTGTATTTTTATTTTATTTATTTATTTATTTTGCTTACTTATATAGCGCCATCATATTCTGCAGTGCTTTACAGATGTTGACAATCACTGTCCCATATAGGGCTCCCTCAAAAGGGTTTGTCCATCACATCTTCTATGGGATCAAGTGGAAATATTCAGATGCCATATGGACTCAATGAATCCTCATATATTCCCACGGGTGTTACAGCAACTAGTCGCTAAATCTAGGTCCCTAAGGGGAAAAAGATGATCTAGCACTGAGTCACCACATGAGATGAGGGATGGATAATCACCACAACAAAATGCACTATATAAACAGATGCATAAATATCAGCCCTTCAGTGAGCATAGCAATGATGCAACTGAGGAAGATAAATACACTATGGTCAGGGGTATGGATAGACATATATTATCAGCTAGATCAGCCTCAGAGGACCAAGTCAGTCTCAGTGGGCCCAGTATTGTATGTGACTATCACAGTTCTTAGACCTTTAATAAGATACCTCCACAAGTTGAACCAATAATGGTTTCCTGCAGTCATTGGCTAAACAGCTGATTAGAGCAGTAGCATTCTAATGTGAACAATGACTGTAACTCAACGCTTTTCTCCCTATCTTAGGGTTCATCAGAAGAAGTAAATATGTGTAGGTAAGTCGATATTGAAGATATTGCAGTTAAAACTGCAGTTCCTAGTGTCCCAATGGTGGACACCATTATAGTCGGCTATTCATAAGTACCAAAGTTTTGATATTAATAAAGGTTAGTGTTAGATCATTGGCAGAACGGAGTGGTGGTAGACAGAGGTGAGGGAAGATTTGTAGATGTGAGAAGTTTAAATTGTATTCTGTGGTGGATGGTCAACCAGTGTATCACTGGTACAGGGCATCCATGGAAAAAGATGAGTTTGGCTGTTGCATTCAGTGTGGATTTTAGAAGGGAACGTTTAGGGACAGACAATTAGAAATGAGTTACAAAAATCAAAACAAGATCAAATCATCAATAAATATTTTTGATATTTAGAAATAAATTAAGTAGTTAAGATATTGGTAAGAAATTGGAAAATTCTGGAGATGTTCAGTACTTGAGGTGCAGGTGGCTTGAGTGTACAGGTCAATTAATATAGGGGAGAACTAAAATAGAACTAAAATATATGGTATAGAGTGATGTTCAGGTAAAAAATATAAATCCATTTTTCTTAATTGGTTGTGTATGTTACATTGCAGTATAATTATGAATAAGAAATTATGTAACAAAAATGACCCATTGTGGAAGACGTACTTTGTAGCTGTACGTTGCTTTCTCCATTGCAGAAGTTCCTAAATAAATGAGATATATGACAAGTAGTACTATCAATAAGGAAAATTTAACTCCTTTAATCATATTCATAGTAGAGCACAATACAAAATGTACCATTAAAATAATATATCCCTAATTACTTCCAGGCCTTTTCACTTATTACATATTCTTTTCTTTAAAATTTTTACGTTGAAAGAAAAGAGAGAACCCATAGTCAGTCGCTGGTATGCCTTTGATAAAACTATATTGTTCAGTATTCATCTGCATGGACAGCTGCTCTCTCTTACATTAGCTGCCAAGGTACCCAAACACTTTATCATAGTTATTACATTCTTGAAATACCTGATGTTTCAGATTCCCATTTTCCTTGGCCTTCTTGTCTCGGCTAGGCCAGCTTGCCACTATTAATAGTTGTTTTTGTTTGATGTGCTTGTCTGTAGAATTGTTAAGTTGACAGTGATTTGTCCATGAGTTGTGTCAGAGTATTAATAAAATAGCTTTGGTGCTGTCCTTAACCTGCAAACATTGTGATGTTTTAACACTTTTTTTTATTGTAGTGGTAAATTTTAACATTTGAATTTGTTTAATCCTTTGTGTTTGACCAATTGTTTTATTAGTTATATTCATATGAAGAAAGCATCGTGGTGGGCGCAGAATGTTTTAAAGAAAGATTTTACCAATTTTCTATACCTATTCTGTAAATAATTCCTCTTTATGTGTAGGTGGTATGTAGGCAATAGTGTGCAACAGGGATCAATGACACTCCTTGCACCAGTGCTGGGGATAACATTTCAGGCATACACACATGGACATAATTGTTGGTACCCCTCGTTTAATGAAAGAAAAACCCACAATGGTCACAGAAATAACTTGAATATGACAGACTGGAATTTGCCAAACTACATGTTGACAAGGAATAAAGCTTCTGGGAGAATGTCCTATGGACAGATGAGACAAAAATCTAAATTTTTGGCAAGGCACATCAGCTCTATGTTCACAGATGGAAAAATAAGCATATCTTGAAAAGAACACTGTCCCTACTGTGAAACACAGAGGAGGCTCTGTTATGTTCTGGGGCTGCTTTGCTGCATCTTGTACAGGGTGTCTTGAATCTGTGCAGGGTACAATGAAATCTCTAAGACTATCAAGGGATTCTAGAGAGAAATGTGTTGCCCAGTGTCAGAAAGCTTGGTCTCAGTCGCAGGTCATGGGTCTTGCAACAGGGTAATGACCCAAAACACACAGCTAAAACACCCAAGAATGGCTAAGAGGAAAACATTGGACTATTCTGAAGTGGCCTTCTATGAGCCCTGACCTAAATCCTATTTAGCATCTTTGGAAGGAGCTGAAACATGCCGTCTGGAAAAGGCACCCTTCAAACCTGAGACAACTGGAGCAGTTTGCTCATGAGGAGTGGGCCAAAATACCTGTTGAGAGGTGCAGAAGTCTCATTGACAGTTACAGGAATCGTTTGATTGCAGTGATTGCCTCAAAAGGTTGTGCAACAAAATATTAAGTTAAGGGCACCATCATTTCTGTCCAGGCCTGTTTCATGAGTTTTCTTTTTTTTTTAAATTCTGTTGAAGCATGGTTGAAAAGCAATGTCTGACTTTCATTTTTTCATTTTCATAGAATTTTTATATATTATTACTTTTGTCAGATTCAAGTTATTTCTGTGACCATTGTGGGTTTTTCTTTCATTAAACGAGGGGTACCAACAATTTTGTCCGTGTGTGTATCTATCTGGTACAGGGCTCTCTCTGCTGTTTTAAACATAGAGCAGTGCTGCTCCAGATGGCTATCTCTCTCTCTCTCTCTCTCTCTCTCTCATCAGAAACAGTCAGGTAAAAGCTCAGAATCACACCCTTTACCTGTTCCTGTCTGACACCATCCTTCTGACAGTGCAGAGACTAAATAGCATATCAAGTATCAAGACTTACAATACGGATTGCTCGGTAACCGTGGGGACTAGAGGAAAATTTCCAACTGTGCTAGAATCAGTGGAGCAGCACCTGAAGAACTGTAGTTGGTGAAAGGTCCTCTTTAATTAGATAATTAATCGGTTACTTGTATTGTTTTCGTCAGTATCCTTTCAGCTATTGTATGGCACACTGAGAAATTTTTTATTTTTTTTAAATGGACACACCATACAGAAAAGGTTGCTGACCCCCTCTCTCTATTTGAAGAACATATGCTAATAAGTATATGGGATGTATAAAGAAATGTAACAGAATTTTTAACTCCTCCCCAACTCAGTCGTTTTTAATTTTTCATTTTTATTATCCACATTCCAAAAACCATAACATTTTTACTTTCCCATTCCAGAGCTGTATCAGGGCTTATTTTTTGCAGAACAGGTTGTACCTTCTAATGCAGGGTTGTCAACCCCCGCCACTGTTGGCACGTGACCCATAACTGTGTGGCATGGTTGCTTCCCACCTGTGTGCTGCTACCTTTGTTCCACCCCCATTATGTCAGCCTCCTGCACCCAAACACAGCAATCCCATCCATAATTTGGCCTGTGACTGTACAGGTCACTCAGCCTCCTGCAGCATTTGCAGAGTGCAATGTGATACTATAGAAGAGTCTCGATGTACAGTCGCAAGGTCCTCCACTCACTGCCAAGCTATAGACGGGTGGGATCGCTACATGTGGGTGCCGGAGGTTGAGAAAATGGGGACTGAGCGGTCATCAGGAATAAAGCACAAGGTAGGAAGGAAATACTGTGTGAGGCACTAAACTATGTTGGGGCCACTAATGGGCTTAATGGCCTGAGGGGGCACAAATGGGGCAACATACTCTGTGGGGAACTTATACTGGGACATTACACTGTGTATAGGGGGCTAATATGGTGTATTATACTGTGTATTGGGGGCCAATATAGAACATTATGCTGTATTTAGGGGGCTAATATGGCGCATTATACCATGTATAGGGGACTAATATGGAGCATTATATCTTGTATAGGGGGTAATAAAGTTTATTATACTATGTAGAGGGGGCAATAAGGAGCATTATACCATGAATAGGAGTCAATATGGAGCATTATATCTATAGAGGCCAATATGGAGCATTATACTATGTATAGGGGGAAATGCGGAGCATTACACTGTGTATAGTGGGCAATAAGGAGCATTGTACTATATATATAAGGGTCCTGGCATTCTGCAGCACTATTTTGTTAGAATTTTTTCAGGTTCATACAGGTTGTAATACTGAGGTAATCTGTCTGTATTGCAGCTACAAGTCATGTTATAATAACTTATGTAATGTTTGGCAACCTCTATCATTGCGTGGCACAATAAGTACCCCATCCTTGATTTTTTTTTTTTATTTAAATGTCCACGCAACATACATAAAATGTTGCCTACCCCTGTCCTAATGAAATTATATATATTCTATAACACAATGTGCTGGGAGCTGGAAACATTCAAAATGGGTAAAAAAATAACAGTTTGGGTTTTGATTTTATGGCATTCACTTTGTGGTAATAAGTGCACTCTACCTTTATTCTGTCGGTCAGTACCATAGCAGGAATAACAAATATATATATTGTTTTGTTATGGTTCAATACTTTTAATGTGAGACTGTTGTAGAAGCTGTTTTAGGATGTATTTCAAGCAATTTTTAGTTTTTTTTTTACTGTTTTGGGGAATATATGACATTTTGATCACTTTTTATTTTATTTTTTTTTGGGGGGGGGGGCTGATTTGTCATTTAGAATTATTTTTTTCCTATACGGCGTTGACTATTTGGGATAAATATTTTATATTTTAATATTTTGGGCATTTTGGATGTGGGGATACCCAACATGTTTGTTTATTTAATTAAAAATTTTTGCTTGTTTGGTTTTCTCATTTCTCATCAGATTGCTTATACCATAAACTGCAATACTACAGTATGTTAAAAGTTGCATGGTTGGTATTAAATTCTGCTTTAGGCCGGGGCCCCACGTGGCATAAACAGAAAAATACATGGTGGATACGCTGCGATTTCCAAAACCGTTGCGGTTTTGGAAATCGCAGCATGTTAATTAATGTTAATTATACCTTTGGAAATGCCGGCGGTTTCCCTATAGGTATAATTGAAGCAGAAAGTCTGCAGAGGAAACTTTTGCGGACTTTCTGTGAAAATCTCTGTGGGAAAAACCACGATGCGTTGCCGCTACAGTTTCTTCCGCATCACTTTTTTGCTGCGGCCCGCTACGTAGGGCCTTAGCCTTAGAGAGGTTTTAAAATAAACCTAGCATTGGCAGGCAGGCCTGGGAGCTGTCAGACAGCTCATTCCTGCCATGGCTTCCTAGAATGCCCACAGGGAAGCAGTTTGGCTTCTGTAAACAACAACGAAAGTTAAGATAAATACTCAAATGCTTTGGTCCTATCTGGACCACAGCATCTATGGGGGTTATGCAAGACAGTAAAAACCTGTCATCTTTGGTTCCCACTTAGCTGCTGGGCAGACACCATTTTTAAAGACCATACATCTGCCATACTTGTACAGTGAATATCAAGAATGGGTTAAACATTACAATTTTTTGATTATTCTTTTTTACAATCTGTACAGAGCCTGTAAAGAAGTTAAGGTAGTTCCTGCAGCGATGTACTCCAGTTGCTGCTGTATATTGCCTTCATACTAATGATTTAGGAGCAGATAACATGACTAAATCCTCATCACATCCACTAGCATTCCATGTCTAGTACACCTGAATGGGGTGTTTTATACCCCTGGTCACGTGCTGTGGGATTTTTGTCTGTGCTGTGGAAAAAAAAATGCTAGAAGAATGAACTTGCTCATTCTTCTCTCAGATTCTATTCAGAAACTCTGTGGATTAGCCCCATGGTTAGTCTTCATGCAAATCTGCAAAACATACAAGCTGGAAATCAGAGTGCCAGCCTCGCATTGCTGCTTCTGATCCTTCTGCAAAATACATGTCGTATTTAATCACATCACGTGAATGTACCCCAACATAACAGCATTTTTGTATGCCTCATTCTCATAAATGATGATCTATAGCAATGTATGCTTTCAAAAGGACCCATCATTGATAACTGGTAGAACATAAAGTAATTGACCTCTAATTGCAGCTACATTTAATGAGAAATTAACTTTCCTTGATACCTTATTTTTTATATTGTACTGTGATTCCTTCTAGAACATTTATCTAATGGGAGTGTTTGCTATCTCCCTTGTAATGTTCTCGCTTTAGGCATATTTTTGCATACACTCTGCAGAGACTTGCCTTTTTGTAAAATGTGGTTTGGACTATCATTTAACTCACTTAATAAGCTTTCTCTTTTTATATGCCCAGGATATTTAAATTCTCATTCGGTATTCAGGACTAACTGCTGTTCACTGACTTTATGGCTAGTAGAATATTGGGAAACGTGGGTTGTAAAAACTGTCCCATAAATCCATTCCAGTAGTCTAACTATTTAAATTCTAGCAGACCTTAAGTATGTCTATAATAATTACAATAATGAAGTTATCCTGGCAGCTACAGGTAGGTGTCAAAGCAGATAAACTTCTGTAAGTTTATGCACTAAATCATTAAGGAGATGTAATTACATGTATGGTCTTATTTAAATGACTCAGCGAAGTTCTATCCTTTGCATATACTTCAATTTGGCACAGCACTTAGAGGAGGCCCAGTACAAATGTAGTGTAAAATTAAATTATCTCTCACCCCTGAGAAAGTAGGACTGCAGTCCTGTGCTAAATTCATTTGCTAGGCATTTTATCAGAAATTATATGGCAGTCCTGTGTAGAGTGAGAGACGAGTTGCAACCAAAATCCCCAGTATACATTCTTCATCCAATCTGTAAAATATAATTAAGATGAAACGTGGAGATACCACTAATGATTGTAATTAGTATAATTTAGCTTTTAGCACTAATTGTAAAAACAGTTCTTTACAAAAGTGTACAAAGCTAAGACAATTTAGTCGTTGCATATCACTTGTTCAGAAATTCTCAGAACTGAGCGTATTTGCACATGAATGAAAGCAACCCAAGACACTTTTGTTCTGCGAGTACCCTGGGGAAGTCTAATGTTCTCTCTTTGTAACTACTTAATATTTTTCTTTCTACATACTGACTGAATTTTGCCTTATTGTATTAGACTGAAATATATTAATTTACATGTAAACGAATTTACTGAGTGTCATGGTATAAACCTTTGGCTCAGCTGTGAAATTGTTCATATTCAATACATACCAATGATTTCATATAGGTTTAACCTGCATTGTAATGACAATGTTACAAATGTAATGCTCAGAGATGGGAATTTGAACCTTTCTTGTTAGCAGCAAATCTGTCCTTTAGAATTGTAGAGCATATTTTTTTGCATTTTTTTTATGAATAAAGCAGCATTTTTATCATGAAAATTCTTATGTTGCTGAAAAAAACCTACTTTTAAAGATACCTTGTAATCATGTTAGGATGTCATGTTGCACAATATAAATTACCAGATCTAAAATAAATAAAATTAAATCGCAAAATTTACATTTTTATCATTTTTTGTTTACCTATCTACAGATTTTCCAACTAAATTCCATTCTTCCTTGAAGGCTTGTCAAAATAAATATTTTGGAGTATTTCATACTGCTTTCGTAGTTAATTATTTTATAGATCCACCTACAACAGGAATCGGCAACTTTCAGCACTCTAGCTGCTATGAGACTTCCATTCACTTCTATGGGAGTTACAAGAAGAGGAGAGCAAGGAGGCATGCTGGAACTTGTAGTTCCAAAACAGTTGGTGTGCTTAAGGTTGCCTACCCCTGACCTACAACTTCTTTTAATTGAAAATGCTTAATTTACATTCAGTTGTCGTTATTCTGCATACAGACGCTGTACAGGGGAGGAAGCAGCACCAAATAAATGTGAAAATGTTTCATACATACTGTAGCTCAACAGCACAATGTAATAGCACAGGCAATTCTACACTATACAGAAAACCACATGCTGCACTCAGGCATACACAAAGGGGCGGTTAGATTGTTAAAACCGCCCCCTTGAAAGCTCTGCAAGTTTTACACGATGTCTCCCAATGTTCTCCACAGTAGCTAGTGCAAAGGCAGTCACTGATGTTTGGGGAAAGCAGATTTGCTATTTCTCTCCAGAGTCACCTAGATTACTACAAAACTGGAAAAGCCTACATGTGTCCCTCAGCTGAACACATGAAAGCAAGAGCCCCGAAGAGTTATTCATTCTGGACAGCAGGAGGGTCAGCAGAGACCCGATAACCACAGCCTCCTTTTATGCATCTGGAGAGTGGGTTACTGCTGAGTAAAGGTGCATCCCTAAAGTAAACTACGATTCAAGTCAGTCTCCATGTGTGAACTGTGTCTGCCATGTGATGTGTGAGCTATGTGTGCAATGTGCCCCCTGTATGAGATGAGTGTGTCCCCATGTGTCCTGTGTGTTAGGCTGTGTTCATCTCTGTGTTGTATTGTCCATTCTTCTGTTTCACAGTAGGAGCAGTAGTGCAAACTAAAAAAAAGTAAAGATGGATCTAATGACAGAAAACAATGGGTCCAGGGGACCCTATTAACTATAATGGGCTCTGTTGGGTATATTTTTTTTCTCCATCAGTTTGCTGCAGCAGCACTTTTTCGTCCATGATTCTGGGATGAGGCAGAAAACAGGGCCTAGCTGTAGATGACATGTGTAAAGCTACAAAAACCATAAACCATTCTAAAAACAGGCCAACTGTGGATATGTTGATTCACTACTATATATATTACACTAGTTAGTATGTTAGGTCACTATTTTGTATTTGTGGAGTGGAGAGCAATTATTATGAGCGACATTGATTAGATATACTAAAAAGGTTAATTATATATGTGCATTTATATAAAGTCACTGATTGTACTTGTCCATTGATGTGATTTTTTTTTCCCTGTACGTTTAGTCAAGTCCCTAAATTGCCCCCTTGACAATTCTGAATAGGCCCCTGTCTACACTAACATTCCTGTATAATCAAATAAATAATATATATATGTGTTAATCAGGCAATAAAGCATACAAACAGTAATAAAGGATGGGGAAAAGAAGAAGGGTATAGGAAGGGAAATCCCAGACCTTATTGAGAGGAAAGGAGTAGTAATCATCTTAATCTATGTCTGAACTGTCCAGGATGGAATAGTCTTTCAGCATGCTGTATATTATTTATTTATTTGCTTACTTGTGTAACACCAACATATTCTGCAGTGCTTTGCAGACATTGTCACTCACTGTCCCATATAGGGCTCACAATCTACATTCCCTCATAGATTCTTCCCTCACAGATTGTAAGCCCTTGCGGGCAGGGCCCTCTATCCCACTGTACCGGTTAGTCTCTGTCAGCATTATCTGTTTTGTATATCTGGTGTACCGTATGTAAATCCGCAAATGTAAAGCACCATGGAATTAATGGTGCTATATAATTAAACAATAATAATAATAATAATTCCCTTTCAGTATGTCTTTGGAGTGTGGGAGGAAACCCACACAAACACAGGGAGAACATACAAACTCCTTGCAGATGTTGTCCTTGGTCGGATTTGAACCTGGTACACCAGTGCCACAAGGCTTTAGTGCTAACCACTGAGCCACCGTGCTGCCCAGGGCATGATCTCTTTTCTCAAGATGAGGCAGTTTCCGCCAAGCCATATAGCAGTTTAGCTATGCCTGTCTACTAGTCACTACTAGTGACTAGTAGTCAGACGCTACTAGTCACTGTGGTTTATATCTGCAATCACTTTAGCAAGAGTAGGATGACAAGACTGAATATCAGGAAAGAGTATAGTTAAGCAAAAGTTGAGAAAAGCTCTGGAAAGACCTAGGCTGTGTAATGGACAGTTGTTGAGGATAGGGGTTCTTTGAAATATTGGCTCATATACAGTATGTTGTACATTGTTTGCACAGATACACAGGTGTAGAAAAGTTTACTTGACACTTAACAAGCTAACAAACATGTGGTGCAGAAGTTGCTATGCACATTAGCCCACAACAGCAGATGCCGAGGGAAGAAGAATCAGGCAGATAAGCTTCAAAACACATAATCTTTTTTTTTTTTTTCTTTGTTACATCTTGCATCATTGTTTAGTTTGCTTGTTAATAGTAAAGAAATCCATTTCTGCCTGTTTAATGACTTGACCACAGCTTGGATTTTCCCCATTTCTAATTGTACATAGTATTCTGGATTTGGTATTTCGAAAAACCTGTCAGTTATCATGTACATTATGATGTAACAATGTACAAACAACCTTATTCATCTTGCGAAACTTGATCAATGTATGAGCTTTCATGATGACTTGCATTTGGCTACTCAGGACAACATTTTCCTTGTTATTTTCTTTAATCAATAAAAGGCTTTATTCTCTGATTAACAATTCTATCTTTCTTTCCTCCATGGGCTCATCAATTTGATTTTTTTTTTTTTTGAAGGCAGATCTCTATGTCTCACCTTGACAAAATGTGATTGAATGGATTTCATCGATTTGCTGAAAATGTTACAATTACTATTCAGTTCATACATCAAGCAATTAGATAATGACTGTTGTGTGCCATCTCTTAAAGGCAAAAAATACACCAGTCATTGTATTCTTAATAACTTGAAATATGGCATCTATAGGGTCAAAGGTTTCTTGAAGAAAAAATTTGATGTTGAGACTCTGAAATAAAATTTGCATCAAGTCCTCACTATATAACTGAGGATTAGCTAAGGATTATACTTTTTTATTTTACATCATGACACTTTTCAGTTTAGTCTGTTTTAGGTGTGGCATTGCCATTGATTTAGGTCAAATATAATATTTGTGTATAAAGAGGTAATCACTTCAGTTTTTTAATTCAATAATGATTCTTTTTATGGCAAATAAAGATGGCCATAGATATTAGATTATTGTCTGACAAACTATATGGGGCATCCTAACTTTTCTAGGTGTCAGATATCAGGAGTAAAGAAAGATCAAGCAAGTAGGATTACTTGCACAATTTTGTTCTCATGCAAATACGCTACCACTAGGGGTGTCTGGCAGCAACTTAAACTCCTCACTGTTGAAAACACATGCACAGTCAGCTGAGATGAGGGAAACTGTTGTCTGCAGTGTATGGCAAGATGATAAAAGAAGAAAAAAAGTCAATTAGGACTATATTGAGCTCCACTTCCTCTTCTCAGACAATGACATCACATCCATTGGTCACGGGGGCCATTCTGGAGCTCAGTCACATGAAACATATGGAGTTGAGCTGCAATACCAAGCACAGTCACTATACGGTGTACAGTGCTGTGCTTGGTAAGTAGTGAAGAGGCCACAGCAATCAATATCATAGACCTGGATACCATATTAAGTTTTGATTTTTCCAGACTTCTCCTCAGGGGCATTGGTATAGAAGATTTGGGGCATTGAATTGGGTACAACAATATTGTTGGTTCGTGTCATCATTCATGCCTTAAATAAGGAAAAAATAATTGTTGGGGAAACAGAGTCACACCTACAGAGATATCTGTTCACTGTATTCAAATTCTGGGGTTTATCTGTTCACCTTATTTCACAGCACACACATTTGACCCTGATGCAATCATAAATGGGGTACCCTTCTTCCCCACTCTCTTTCTACTCATATATCACACCAGCTTACACGGGAGTGAACCGCTCTTTTACACTTGTGCATCCACATAAAGCTGCCACCACTTGCGCTACGACGAGACACCAGTATGCCCACACCATGCACAACTAGCACACCACAGGGTAAAATGGCTAGCGATATTCACTCTTTGTGTGGGGGAAGTTAGAGCCGAAGGACAATCTTATTAAATTTTAAATTTAATATACATTAAAAAGGTACAGTGCATTACAATAAAAAGATGGAATAACACGTAGACATACATGCAACAAAGTAAAAATAAAAATGGAATAACAAAGAACAGACTTGGTTTGTCTAACAGTGACTGCAAGCTTCAGTATAAGAAGATGGACCAATCCCACATTAGTTGTGGCTCCAAAGAAGCTGACCCCAGAGTCCTCTGCCACACTCTTTTGTTTTTGAGGGCCATTTCCTCTATTTTAAAATAATTATTTAAATTAAAGAAGACCTTTCACCACTTCTACAAGTTCAGTTCTTTTCATCAATTAATAGGTGCTGCTCCACTGATTCTGACACATTTTTTTTCTCTATCTCCCACTGTTCCTGAGCAATCGATGTGGTTGGTTTTGGTGCCTGATGTGCTATTTAGGCTCTGTACTGTCAGAAAGGCAGTGTCAGGCAGGAGCAGACAAGGGGTGTGGTTCTGAGCTCTAACACTGGCTGCCTCTGATTGGAGCTCTGAATCACACCCCCTGCCTGACACTGTCCTTCTGACATTACAGAGCTTAAATAGCACATCAGACACCAAAACTACCTGCACTTGTTGCTTGGGAATGGTGGAGGCTAGAGAGATAATTAGAACTGTGCTGGAACCAGTGGAGAGTAACCTATTAACAGATGCTAAGAACTTGAATTGGTGGAGGTTGTAAGGTCCCCTTTAAGCTCACAGTAATATGTGCTTTGTATTGTAGAACATTAGATCCCCTTGCATAATTAGTGTTTCTTTTTTTTTGTTTTCAAGTACACTGATATACCTAGCTGATTTAACATTGAAAGGATCTGAAGAGTTAAAGTGGCAATAGGGTGGAGGACAGAATACCGATAGATATCACAGTATAACTGTTAGAGGAAATATCTATTTCTTCTGACACTGTACAATGCATAACTTGTACATCAAAGAGTGGTTAACAGCTTCAGACTTCCATCCTGTTACGTACACTATTGCCACTCATGCTCAGATTTATTTCTCTTGCTTATATAGCAATATCATATTTTGCAGTGCTATACTAGCATTCATCACTCATTTGTCCCAAGTAGGACTCTCAATCTATATTCCTGTGTGATTTTTTCTTTATTTTTCATTTTTTGGGAGTAAACTTGAGGAAACCCATGCAAACACAGGTAGAACATCCAGACTTTAGATGTTTTCCTTGTTCAGATGTTAATGCAGGACTCCAGCGCTGCAAGGCACCAGTGATAACCACTAAGCCACATATCATTTAAAGAAAACATCAGAAATAGGAAGCAAAGAATAAAATAAGATATTAGGTTGAGAAGGAATGTCTGTATGGAAATCTCCATCACAATAAGTCAACGCAGGAGGTAATGCTCGCAGGTGTAGCTGGTATTCCTTCTAAAAAGACAGGTTTCAGCAGCTGTACATATAGCAATTAGCAGATCACTGGGCTAGATACAATATAGAAGAGTATTATGGCCAAAGATAGATTCCTTTTGACATATGTCTGTGGAATTATTAGATGACATTAGCACATCTTCACCCTGTTCCTAATATTTAAATATATCATGAACTGTTGTTTGTATGTAAGCTTAAATATATATCATTGTTTCTATTATAGTGCAAAGATCCAACTATTCTGCTTACAAGTTGGACTAGAGACAGATGTAGTTAAAACTGTCTTGCATATATTATTAATTAACATATTTTGCATTAATTACATTTTTTCACAAGTCTGAATGGCATACAAATCTAAAAATGGTATTTGCATTTGTTCTGTTCTCTTTAGAGCTGTAATTAATCCTGATCTTGTGAGCCATCTCATTACATTCTGCATTCTCCTTTGCTATGATCTAAAGTTAATCCTGTTAGTTTACATTTTCTTAGGAATACTAAAGATATTCACAGTACTGCAGTCTGACAATGACATAGATATTCTTTGCTTTCCAACATATTGTCTGTGACAGAGATTAATATGATTGAACTACAATCACTCTCTGACATATTGTTGGTGACAAACGGAAGCTTATTTGAGTACCTACAATACCAGCTGTCTAGCCTACAAATTAGTCTCATGAAATTTTAACTCAGGATGTTGCTACTTAGCTGGTACTTAGTTTGCTTTAGGTGTTATCTACCTTAGTAAGCATTGGTTGATTATTCAGCTAAAAGCCTAAATGACAATATGAGAGCTTTTCTATGCAGATATCAGTCATTGTTTTTGTTTTTTTATTCTGTAAACATTTGCTAGTAAACAGTTTCCAGGAACTAGTATGTAAGTATAACTTAAGCTTGTAATGATAAAGAAAAGGGCTTTTATAATTATAGCTACATAATTAAGTTTTAATATAGAATTGTTAAATGGGTGTTCCTATCTCACCCCACTATGGCTGTGGTTGCCTCCATTGGCAGTATCTTGCATTATGATGAAATATCCTATTATCCTTAGACGTCTTTGTGGGACAAAGCATTGCTTTGTCTGAACATCAGATCCATGACTGAGACTAGTCTCTTGAGAAGTTGAACAGAGGTGAACAAAAAGGAAAGGACATACTTGGCAAGCCTTTTTCCACCATGTTTCACCATCCTCTTTCTATCAGTCTAGACTGGAAGTAGTTATCTGAATACACACCTCCAGCATTTTATCTCTGTAACTTTTATCTCTACAACAGTATGCAGATTCAGCAGTCACCCACAGGCTGATACTAACCAGCAATTCAAATGTTCTCAATAGGGTATACATTACGTTAACCCTTGTAAGACAGAAGTTTTTGTATTTCCTTGTAGTGAAAAACTAGGATTGATTCATTGGGGTTGTCCAGTCACAGGAATTTACCACTGTCCACATGATAGGGGTGACTTTTTAATTGGTAGGAGTCTGACCAGTACTTCATTAAAACTGGGATACAGAACACTAGAGTTCTCATAATCAGTGGGGCTTCTAATAGTCACACACCTCACCATATGCTGTGGATGGGGGTAACTTATTGTAACTGAACAACTCATCAAAGTAAATGATAGTTTAATTGGTATTTTGGGGGCATTCTTGTTTCCAAACAAAAAAAGCTTTGTCCGTATTGTAGCTTTTCAATGTATGGAAAAATCCCATGTATTTTTGACATTGCAGCAGTTTTCTAATAGTACTTTTGTGGCATTTATTCCCCTTGCTTAACTTTAAATAACAATCACACATTAAAATAGATGTTCTATTGTATATTCACTGTGTAAATACAGTAAGCTTGCATTTTTCATGGAAACATATGAGAGAGATCTGTATTTCAGAAATCAGGTGTTGACTTTAGTCGCTCACGTAAGGTGGAAAGCCATGTTATAATCCTGTTCATGTGCATTGCGGACAGCTCGTATATGGTAATTGTCTACATTAATACGCATCTTCCCAAAATCCTCCACAGCTTTAAATCTGTTAAGCGTAAGTCCTTGATGTATGAATAAATTTGAGATCTTTTCATTTTTGGTTATTAGCATCCACTTAAGACAGAATATTTTAAAACCAGATACTTCTGGTCTTTCTGAGTGCAATGCTGAAGCATTCAATTGTCTCCAACACCTATAGCTGGGATGTACTGTATGTTTAATCTCTCACTATATCACTTTCTTCAAGATTATAAAAGTGTTAAGTAATACTTTTACGTGGCAGCAATTTAACATGTTATTATAAAAGGCATGTTGTTCAGTAACACAAAATTAAAAATTACATTTGTATTGAGGTTTAAAGAAGGCAAATAGAGGTTTTACACCAGGGAAAATAGGTAATGGAGAAGGAAGTAATAAGCATATAAAATTGTTCCTCTCTTGGGATGCTGAAAATTGAAATGCATAAACTTATAAAATATTTTACATGCCTCTCTAAGTACTGGTTAAAGCTAAAGGCTTTTATGAGACACCTAAGCTATATCTCATTGAATGAAGCTCTGCAGATAAAATAGGCTTTGCATCTTAGAAATTAGATGAGAAAAAAGAACATTCAGGACTTTTTCTTTGCTCCGCTTTAATTCTTGTTAGCATTTAAAGAAGGGGAAGGCTTACATGGCACATCTCAGCAGGTACTTACTGTGGTTTGTTTACTTTAAAAAAGTAATAAAAATGAAGGTAAAAACTTGTTCAAGTAAAAAGAAAAAGATCCATAGTAATCAAACACATATTATTATATGTGTGTGTGTAGATAGATAGATAGATAGATAAATTATAAAACGTGTGTGTGTGTAAATAGTACTGTATATAGCCAGTGCTACCTCATTTAGTTATTCCTTACTCTCTGAATTCTTCTCTTCTCATGTGATCTGACTTTGGCCAAATAAAATCTATTGTAGCTAATGCATAGGTAAAAAAGTCAGGCTCTCTTCCTGTATGGACCGTTTCACATTAGCGCTACACAAGGTGAGAAGGGACACACAATTGTGTCATTAAATAATGATGATGATTAGACAATTCCTGTTACAAAGTTGAAATAATGGAGTTCGCAGCTCAGTCTCCCCAACTATCACTTGAAAATCGCTTAGATTATTTTGAAGAATATGTAAAGCAGGATACTTTACTTACCTTACTCCCTGAGTGCCCAGTGCTATCTGTTTCCTGGTCCAGTTCAAGATGACGGAAATCCCGCTCTGTAAATCACTGGCCAATTTGGGTTACCGTTACAGTAAATGGTTGGATGCAGGCATTTCCTGCTTGTCCAGCCTAACCAAGAAGCAGCATATTGGAGATAATGTAGCTCTTTCAATAAATTATGATTTGCTTTGCCCTAGTGTGAAAGATCCTCAGTGCGCCAACACTGCGTTGGCCCACACCTGAGTCTTCTTTCATAAAAACCACACTCACCGCCAGTGAGTGCTGGGTCCAGAAGATAAATACAAGACAAGCTTTCTAAATTTTATATATTTATTAACCCCTAAATGGGTCGGTATTAACTTCTAACACATGCAGTTCAGAACAGATATGTAGATATATGCAAGCATTAACAGTTACTAGTTACAATATACAGTACAATAAAATAAAAGGGAATAAAGGTGAAATAATTACTTTACCACACATCTCCTTGATGTGGTTTTGTAGTCCAACACTCACACATGCTCTGGTATGTGTGAACAACCAGTGGAGGCTTCTAGCAGCATCAACACAACATTCCAGCCTGCATGCTCCTCACAGTATATCCCAATAGTCTCTCTGTAGTCTCATCAATGTATTCTCCTTGTAGTCTCAGCCCAATCTCCTCCCACTGACCTGTTACCTCATCTTTTATACCCTTGATTACACCACCCAGAATGAGGTCACCGGCGACAGCAAGTCTGATTGACTAACGCACTCAAGTCCAGATTCTTTGTAAGAAGATAGGATTAAGTGAAATGATACAATGTTATCAACCATGTCTGATCAACAGCCCAGGCTGAACAATGCATGTTTATTTGATCACCCAGGCCTATGTAAGAATTCAATGGAGCTATTCTGGGATGGATACAAAGCCCTATTGTTATATTGTTGCCTCTACTGATAACATACAACTAGGATTATAGCTGCGCACATTATGAATAAATGAAAGTAAGAAGGAGATACGATACAACATACAACTAGGATTATAGCTGCGCACATTATGAATAAATGAAAGTAAGAAGGAGATACGATACCCAGAGATCAAATTACATCTTTGAGTTATAGCCATACAGTCATATGAAAAAGTTTGGGCACCCCTATTAATCTTAATCATTTTTAGTTCTAAATATTTGGGTGTTTGCAACAGCCATTTCAATTTGATATATCTAATAACTGATGGACACAGTAATATTTCAGGATTGAAATGAGGTTTATTGTACTAACAGAAAATGTGCAATATGCATTAAACCAAAATTTGACCGGTGCAAAAATTTGGGTACCCTTATCATTTTATTGATTTGAATACTCCTAACTACTTTTTACTGACTTACTGAAGCACAAAATTGGTTTTGTAACCTCACTGAGCTTTGAACTTCATAGCCAGGTGTATCCAATCATGAGAAAAGCTATTTAAGGTGGCCAATTGCAAGTTGTTCTCCTATTTGAATCTCCTCTGAAGAGTGACATCATGGGCTCCTCAAAACAACTCTCAAATGATCTGAAAACAAAGATTGTTCAACATAGTTGTTCAGGGGAAGGATACAAAAAGTTGTCTCAGAGATTTAACCTGTCAGTTTCCACTGTGAGGAACATAGTAAGGAAATGGAAGACCACAGGGACAGTTCTTGTTAAGCCCAGAAGTGGCAGGCCAAGAAAAATATCAGAAAGGCAGAGAAGAAGAATGGTGAGAACAGTCAAGGACTATCCACAGACCATCTCCAAAGAGCTGCAGCATCATCTTGCTGCAGATGGTGTCACTGTGCATCGGTCAACAATACAGCACACTTTGCACAAGGAGAAGCTGTATGGGAGAGTGATGCGAAAGAAGCCGTTTCTGAAAGCACGCCACAAACAGAGTCGCCTGAGGTATGCAAAAGCACATTTGGACAAGCCAGCTTCATTTTGGAAGAAGGTCCTGTGGACTGATGAAACAAAGATTGAGTTGTTTGGTCATACAAAAAGGCGTTATGCATGGCGTCAAAAAAACACAGCATTCCAAGAAAAACACTTGCTACCCACTGTAAAATTTGGTGGAGGTTCCATCATGCTTTGGGGCTGTGTGGCCAATGCCGGCACCGGGAATCTTGTTAAAGTTGAGGGTCGCATGGATTCAACTCAGTATCAGCAGATTCTTGAGAATAATGTACAAGAATCAGTGACGAATTTGAAGTTACGACGGGGATGGATATTTCAGCAAGACAATGATCAAAAATACAGCTCCAAATCTACTCAGGCATTCATGCAGAGGAACAATTACAATGTTCTGGAATGGCCATCCCAGTCCCCAGACCTGAATATCATTGAACATCTGTGGGATAATTTGAAGCGGGCTGTCCATGCTCGGCGACCATCAAACTTAACTGAACTGGAATTGTTTTGTAAAGAGGAATGGTCAAAAATACCTTCATCCAGGATCCAGGAACTGATTAAAAGCTACAGGAAGCGACTAGAGGCTGTTATTTTTGCAAAAGGAGGATCTACTAAATATTAATGTCACTTTTCTGTTGAGGTGCCCATACTTTTGCACCGGTCAAATTTTGGTTTAATGCATATTGCACATTTTCTGTTAGTACAATAAACCTCATTTCAATCCTGAAATATTACTGTGTCCATCAGTTATTAGATATATCAAATTGAAATGGCTGTTGCAAACACCCAAATATTTAGAACTAAAAATGATTAAGATTAATAGGGGTGCCCAAACCTTTTCATATGACTGTATTTACGTAGAATCATCACACCTAGTTTCAGGGAATAAGTAAGGGTATTTCTCCTAAAGGGCATTGCCCTTTGTTATTGTATGTGTTTGTGTATTGGTTGGTCCACCAAATTTTTGTGGTTTGGTTATCGAAAAAGAAATATAGTATATTAAAAACTTTATAAACTAGATAACAAATACCATGTTTTCAGTGTATCTAAATACTTGGTAATAAATGCCTCTTGCTGTCAGTGAAGAAAGTAGCTTGTACTCTTTATCATTTTCATTCTCTTGTAACTGAGTTTATAGGGATTACCCTTTACTATTGTATTAATACAAGCACACAGCTTGTGGGTGGCTCTCCATACTTAATGAGAACATTTGTCTTAAATGTAGACCATATTGTAATTTCACAGTTGCTTAACTGTTTTGTTTTCAGGGAAAGAGATCTTCCTGTCATCCTGATTATAATCTGAATTGTTGTGCCTCTGTCTCCTACTTTTTAAAATAAGCAAGGTCGAGATAATTATTTTCCAATCAGCACATTTCATAGACAAAATTAACACCTACGATATATGAACAAATCATTGATGACAGTGACAGAACATTGTTGATAGTGAAGATAAGATGCACAATTGACAGGAATTGAACAGTTACAGAAGGCTTAGGAAAATGTTGGCAGTGGGGAGAAGAATTCATTTTACTGGTCAAGATCTCTTTGATCTTTACAAGGTCTTGCAGCAATAAACAATAATAAAATCTGGGCATATATTTGAATTTAAATTTTAAAGAACTGCAAAATAAGCAATAAGTGGGAACAATCTGATAATAAAGTGGTATATCATTATTATTACAGAGGTGTTGCTAGGCTTTTCATCACCAAGGGGAAAGATTGAATTTAGCACCCCTGTTCCCTGCTGGATCGTAATTATTTTATTTATATTTTAATCTTTTAGGATGGTAGAAAACAGAGCATTTAATTTTTATGGTATATCCATAAGGAATGTGTTAGAAAATGGACAGTGTATTTGGCTGTAACCTGTTGTGCCAAAAAAAGCAAAAACACACCAAATTGTTTTTGTTGTGGATTTTGTGCATTATTGCACATTACTTCAGATTTTATTATATGCTTTGAAAATGGTGAAATCTGCAGTGAAATCTATAATGCTGGTTAATTTCTGCTGCACTTTTTTTTTTCAGCTTGTAGATGTAAATGCAGTGCTTCTCCTCTGAGATAACACTGCAACACTCATAACAGTCTCTATCAAGAATACACTATAAGGAGAGGTGCTGTTTTGAAAATGTAGAGTTTCTATTATATAGGCTTTTAAAATCCTTTTCAGAACTGAAGTGGTCCCTAAGAAATGGGTTTTGGAAATTTTCTTGGAAGAAGGAATAGACTGAGGTAAAAAGATGTAAAAATATAAAAAATATGTACTATCCGAATTATACCCTACAGTCTAGAAACTGTATCCTCAATTCTCAACTGTACCCCCTAGTTGGACATGGCCCCGACCGGAACCTGCCCCTTGCACTAAAACCCTGCCTAGGACCATATAGTCCATATCAACTGGTACAAACCCAAGGTTAGCTAATGGCAAGGCAAAGCTTTAAAATGGGAGTTCAAACTCAATAACCTAATACAAAGATTATTGTATATATAATGTATAAGCAGTATCTGCACAATTCTTTACATAATGCTCAAGGGTGCTAGTAGTAGATAAGGTCACGTAATACTCAAATCCTATCCCATATACAAAATTGACAAGATGCAATAATCACATCATACTATAACCCCATCCCGATACAAATGTTTCATTCACAATCAGTGAACTCATCAGGGGATGTATCAAATGTGAATAGCGCTATAGTCCAAAATGAAACTACGCAGTTAAATCTGCACACTCCAAACATATTGCCCCTCTGTTAAGTTCTATGAACTGAACAGTAAAAATAACTATTAAGGATAAATGCAGACAGAAGCATGAATATAGGCCAAAAACAACAGGGGTCAATAAGAGAATAAAGATAATGGTTATAAATCAGCCTCTGTTGGAGAGGGTGAGCAATGCTGGAGGGCCAGGGCTATTAGGTTATTGGTAGAGATGAGCGAATCGAAGCTGCATAAGTGGAATTCGATCTGTATTTCAGGAAATAATCGATTCGCATCGAATCCAAATTTCCTCATGCTTCGTGGTAACGATTCACATTTTTTTCAAAATGGCTGCTGTACATATTAGGACAAGGGGCAAGGAACTCTGGGAACGCAGGATCACCCACAATGCCATGCATGCAGCCAATCAGCAGGCAGCCCCTGTAATGTCACATCCCTTTAACCCCTTCACAAGCGCACACGGCATGTTTGGCTGCTGCATCCAAAGTGTTAAAGCCCTCGATCGGTTATGGAGCAGGGTGTTAGCTGTAACTAACAGCCAACACCCTGCTCCATAACCAGTCGGGGGTTTTAACACCTTGGATGCCACAGCCAAACATGACCGTGGCATCCAAGGGGTTCCACCATTTTGCTATTCACCCTGGCTCTCTGCAGCCAATAAATAGCTGTTTTTGTTATGTGATTTGCTGCGATTTAATTCAGATCGAATAGAATCGTATCGCGAAATTCGGTAAAGTTGCCGAATCAAATTTTTGAATGCTTTGCTCATCTCTAGTTATTCGGTCTGACCTCCCATTTTGCAGTTTTTGCCTTGGCATTAGCTAACCCTGGGTTTGTACCAGTTGATATGGTTCCGAATATGGTTCCGGTTGGGGTCATGGCAAACTAGGGCCGTGACTCCGAGGTTAGGAATTGAGAGTACAGTAGCTAGACTGTAGGATATGATAGGGATAGTATATATCTGTTATGTTCCTTTCAGCCCAGTAGGTTCCTTCTTCCCTCTTCTGTTAAGAAGACCATCCAGGAGTGTTGTATATTCGAGCCCATGAGAGTATCATCTGGATCTAGCTTCACAGGGATATGGTAAGACACCCTGTTCTGTTTACATTTATCTGGCAGGTTTTCCTAACCTGTTCTAATATGTGGCATTATGGATCCTAAATAGTTTTTATGTTTTGGTTTTAGGTGGTTTATATTTTATATGATACATTGAAGCTATGTTTTAGAGATCCCCTTTTTGGACTTCTATCTAGAAATCATCTCCAAATTCAACCTGAAACTAGCCTCCATTGATTTCAATAGGAGTCAGACACTGAATTTTTCCTCTAGCTTTTTTCCAGTTAGCCTAAAAAATAAGTGTCATGCTTGAACTTCAGATGGATTCTGCCTAGTAACTCCCACTGAAGTGAATGGGAGGCAGAAAAATTCTGCCTGGCAGAATTTGATCAAGCAGAAAAATTCAGTTTCAAATTCCTGAAGCTGAATATTTCAGCTAAAAAAAAAAAATTCCTGAGGCTTTATTTTTCAGCTAGAAAAAAATTTTGTATGAACATAATGTAACTGTAAAACAAATTTTTACTATTCACTGAAAATATTGATGACCTATCCTAAGAATAGGTCATCAGTCAATGCGGGAAGAAAGGGTACCTGGGATCTGAGGCCTAACTTACCACCAGCCATCTTGAAAACAGCGGCGCCGGCTTCTCCGGCCCGTCCTCGGCTCCGCAACAGCTTCTTCTGGCTCTTCGCTCCGGCGGACTCCCTGGATTATACAGCAACGACGGGTCCTTTGCGTGGCCTCCCAACTAGCTGTCGGAAAACCGTCTGGGACACTCGCTACACGGACGGGGTTCCACCATCTTCCTTCCCGCTCCATCTTGCGCCCTGGTCCTCTAGCGCCTCCGACATCTTCTATCAGCCTGCAGCCAGCGGCGAAGGGCGGTACAGCGTGGAGGACACCGGCCACTGCTGTATAACTACAGCCTCCTCTGTATCCTTGAGGCCTACTGAACCAGCCTATACCTGCATACACAGATTGCAGGCCTCCAAATCTCCTATTGCTCCTCGTGGCACGGCTACATATCCATCCTACTACATTTACTACTGTGGCACAGGCTGGACCTGATGTCCTTTGGAGTGGTTGTTTTGCAGCATTTGAGAGCAGGAGTGATTTAATGAAGTAACGGTATGTGTGGGCGCATGCCAACTGTTCTTCTCTCTACATTTATTTCTTCTTTACTGTGTCCCAGTACCGTGATGCCAGAGTAGCCACCCCCTGGTAGTGCCTAGTGCTGCGGCTTCACAGCTATACACTCCCGCCGAGATGGTGAAGATTGGTAACTCAAGAGGGTCTGAGACTCCTTCCATCGCCAAGCTCTCTAAGCCCCAGGGTGACCTACAGATATTTCTGAAGAAAAAATCTCCCGCACGGTCCCTCAAGATGTTGGAACTTTCCGGGGGAGCAATCTCCCCGGATGACACTGAAATGTACACGGCTACAGAGGGAGGCATAGAGGGCTCACAGCCCACACTTATTACCAAAGCTTTCCTACGTAACACACTCACCTCCGCACTTCAACCGGTAATGTCAGAACTGACAGCTATGCGCGCTGAGGTACAGCAGTTTGGGAATCGAATGGATACCTTAGAAGTTACTTGTAGCGATCTTACTTCTACTTCTGAGGCTATGACCGCTCAGATCTCACAACATACAGAACACCTTAACAGAGCCTTCTCCCTCATTGAGGACCAGGAGAACCGTAGCAGTCGTAAGAATATACGATTTAAAGGTATCCCGGAATCAGAGGCTCCAGAGACCCTACCTCATATTGCCATGTCACTCTTCGAGCCTCTGCTGGGCGCAGACAGGGCTGCACAAATCACTATTGAAAGAATCCACAGAGCCCTGAGACCTCGACCCAAACCATCCGATCCGCCTCGAGACGTCATTTATGGTCTTCTGTCCTTTGTAGACACCTCCGCAATCTTAAAGGCGGCCAGAGACCATGGTCAACTGCTTCACAACGATGTGGAAATACATCTCTATCAAGATATAGCACCATCTACCCTTGCGAAGAGAAGGATCTTGAAACCGGTCCTTGAGGCATTGAGAGCTAAGAATATTTCCTACTCGTGACTCTTTCCGTTTGGGCTGGCGGTATCTCATGGCGGTCGTCACCTGGTCATTTCTTCACCTGCTGATCTGGAGAAGCTCTGGCCCATGTTGGATATGCATTCTATAGCGGTTCCCTCCTGGCTTCCTGCAGAGACATCTTTGCTCCATCCTCCGAAGCGGACCTTGGAGTCTGAGACCGCGAGGCCGGGTCCATCGACATCCAGACCTGCAGGGTCAAAGAAACCCCAACAGATAGCATCTACTTCAGCCTCTTCCATGAAGGAAAAGCCGCCTCCATGATCTTGTGGACTTGAGTCTTTCTAGAGATCTCTGGACTGAAAATTTGAACTCTCAGGTTCCATTTCTTCTTTTTATTGCCTCTCTCTTCTGTTGCCTTACTTGTCTTTGTGCACTGGCTGCTGGCCTATATTTCATCTAGTTCCTTGCACTTGGGTACTACGAGTCCTGGCAGCTAGTCCACAGACCCTTGACTGATGGTGTGGTAGGCCTGGTGTTGACTCCGGGTCGATAGCCCATCGTTACACTTCTCGGCACTAATTGTTTTTTTTTCTCATCTGCTTGCTCCTAGCGGGCCGCCATTGGGTACTAGTTATATTTTAATTCTTACAGTTACCTCTACTGTATGGTGCAACTGCCCACCCTTTCCATCCTCTATCCTTCTTGCTGTACGACTTAGTACCGCGGGCCAGGTGGTTGCGCCTTCCATCATTACCTATTATTACATATTATTGTATTCTTATCTATGTGTGTTTATTGATTGCTTGTTAGGTTCATCTGACACTTGCCACACAATTGTTACATATCCTGACTTTCCCCCAACGTCTATTGCTCTCCCCCCTTTCACATTGCAGTACTTACTCAGTTTCTCCTTGCAGTAGTAGCCCCCGCAAGTGCCATAGTGATGTCGGATATAACCGCAACCACTTTTAACGTTAAGGGATTCAATTCCCCAAATAAACGTCACCATGTTCTTTTACTATTGAAAAAACTTAAGACTGATATCCTATTTCTGCAGGAGACTCATTTCAAAACAGACAGGGTCCATAAATCGCAAACTCACTATTTTTCACAATGGTTTCATAGCTGTAGTACAAACTCTTCTTCTAGAGGGGTTACAATTGCGCTTCACCATGCCCTTCCATTCAAACTTAAAGCTGAGTTTCGAGATGCTGAGGGTAGGGTCCTGTTTATCAAGGGTAACCTGGCCTCTTCTAAGTTCACATTTGCGAACCTGAATGTCCCCAATACTGGCCAAGTTAGTTGGCTACTGGAATGCCTAGATGAGTTGAGGCTTTTTGCTGAGGGCCACGTCCTATTGGGCAGAGATTTTAATTTACAGTAGCGCTTAACCCTTTGTTGGACTCCTCCTCCCAGAAATCGACAATCTCACAGTCGGCACTGAGGAAACTTCATATGAAACTGCAAGATTTAAACATTTTCGACAGCTGGAGGCACCTAGAGAAAGAGACTACTCCTTCTATTCTACCCCACATAACACCGACCAGAGATTAGACTACTGGTTAATCTCTGCCCCTCTTTTAGCTTTCACTAGGCCTCCATAGGGAATATTACGATCTCTGATCATGCCCCCTGCTCATTACTCTTTACCTTACTGAGCCTGACCCCTAGAGACTGGCAGTGGCGCCTAAACAAGACCCTGCTAGAATAGCAAGAAGGTGGAGAGATACTCCAATCACATCTCGACCTCTTTTTTGCTACTAATGCTATCCCTGAGTCCTCTCCGCCTCCCCCAGTAGTTTGGGAGGCCCACAAATCCTATATGCGCGGGATCTTCATGTCATTATAAGAAAAAGACACAGAAGGCCATAGACGATCTCTTGACTCAGATCTCTTCCTTGGAGTGGGCTCATAAACTGTCAAAGGTAGCTGAGGGATTGGCTGATCTGACAGCTCTCAGAGAGAAATTGCGCTCTCTTCTTACTCTTAAATCTGCCAAATCACACTTACTGTACCAGCATAGGATCTACGCCCATGGTAACAAGGGTGGCAGACTTATGTCCACACTCATTAAAAAAGCCAAGGATAGATCCCATATACATCAGATTAAGACTAGTCATGATAACGTCCCAGTCACTGCCACCCCCGACATAGCACGGGCCTTTAGAGATTTTTACTCGGATCTCTATAACCTTGAGTCCAGTCAGGAACCTACATCCTGTGCCTCTAGGGAAAGGGCCATCCAGGACTTCCTAGAATCCCTAGCTTTGCCGTCCGTAGATCCTCAAACAGCCTTGGATTTGATGTCCCCATTTACATCGGACGAAATTAGAGCGGCCATACTTAGTTTCCCTCCCGGGAAGAGCCTGGGCCCTGATGGCTTGTCCCTCCCATATTATAGAAAGTTTCTAGTCACTCTGCTTCCTTTCCTGACGGATATCTACAACTCCCCCCTAAGGGTCAGCAATGGCCTAAACAGTCCCAAGAGGCTCATATTACCCTTATTCCAAAAGTAGGGAAAGATCCTCATAGTTGTGGTAGCTACAGACCTATTTCCCTTTTAAATATTGATCTTAAGATTTGGGCTAAGCTCCTGGCGAAGAGACTTCAGAGGGTCCTCCCACAACTGATACACCATGAACAGTCTGGTTTTGTCCCAGGGAGAGGAAAGAAAGGACAACTCTCATAGGATTTTACAGGCTATCCACTTCACGACCTCCGGTAAGCATCCTCTGGTTCTTCTTGGTATTGATGCGGAGAAGGCTTTTGATAGGGTCTGTTGGAGTTTTATGCGAAGAACGCTCGCTTGCTTCGGTATACCTCATGGGTTTATTGACGCAATTTTTACCTTGTACTCTCAGCCTTCTGCCAAGCTGAAGGTGAATGGGACTCTCTCTCCCCCCTTCGACATCAGAAATGGTACGCGGCAGGGTTGCCCCCTATCCCCAACCCTTTTCATCCTAGTGATCGAAACATTACTACAAAGTATTAGCCAGGACGAGCGGATACATGGCCTTCAGATAGGCACGGAACGCCTCCAGGCGACAGCATTCGCAGATGACCTCCTGTTCCTTATTACGAATCCTGAATTGGGTCTCCCAGCCCTTACCCGTAGATTAGAATATTTTGGCTCCCTTAGCAATTTTAAAGTTAATTTAGGGAAATCAGAGATATTAAATATTACCCTACCACAGTCCGCCGTTTCTAGATTGAAACCCCTCACCCCCTTTACATGGACTAAGGGACCACTGATGTATCTTGGTATTTGGATACTGTCCAAACTGTCGGATCTGTATCTTGCTAATTACTCCCCCCTCCTCGAGTCCATTAAAAAGTTACTAGAGGACTACGACATTCCTCTCCTTTTCTGGATGGGTCGCATTAACCTGCTTAAGATGTATATTATGCCTAAACTCTTTTACACTATGAATATGGTCTCCATTCTACTGCCCGCCAACTTCTTCAAGGAGGTCCGCTCCCTCTTCTCTAGATTTGTTTGGAAACGTAAAAGACTAGCTCATTCCCTTTTGGTGAGGGGAAAACACGAAGGAGGTATGGGACTACCCGATGTCTAGGCTTACTACAATGCTATCCAGCTAACCCGTTGGCTAGAGCTAGACAATCCTACTAGAAATGTAGCGGCCTCCCTCTTTATGAAAGCCTCCTCTGGCCCGAGTTTCCTCTGAGATTTGTGGCTTTGTGGACATTTACCCAGACGTGGCAGAGGGGTAAATCCTATGCTGGTGGGCCCGGCACATGTTTGGGCACGATTTCAAACTGCTTTAGCCCCCTTCCCATCTCGAGCCATGCCGATGTCTCTGATCTCGTAGGTCCTCTTGAGGCCTGGCCCGAGGGATCTCCGGGCCACGCTAGACAATAAGACTCTCTCATCTCTGGCACAGTACGACCAACCATTGACGGACCAACAGTGTAGGGACCTCCCGGGACTCCCAAAACTCACCTTACTCCACTCTAGACATTTAACTAGCCTATATACACTCTTTAAGACAAAACATCAGATTAGGACGGAGTCCACGGATTTTGAAAAATTGCTTTTGGCCCCCCTTCAGAAACTCAGAAAGGTGTCCCATATTTACCATACTTATGTTGTAAAACGAGAGCTCATGAGACCGGTTTACCTACACTCTTGGGAGAAAGAGCTTGGTATCTCTCTAACGAATGACCAGGTTAAGACAGTTCTGTCCAACTCGCATGGTCTTTCTAACTGTGTTAGAATTCAGGAGAACCACTACAAGTTACTAAGTAGGTGGTATAAAACACCGGAGTGCTTACAACCTGTCGGATACTGACCGGTGCCGGCGATGCAACCAGGCCACTGGCTCTCTTTCTCATTTATGGTGGACATGCCCGGCCCTGGCCTTATATTGGAAGTTGGTTGAATTCACGATACAGACGATTTTCTCCTATCGCTTTCAGATATTGCCCACCCAGACTTAACCACACACCTGCTGGCAGCTGCTAAATTTTTGATTCCCCAGAAGTGGTTGCAAACTACGCCACCAACCCATGCGGAGTGGCTAGCCCGGGTTAATCAAATCTGCAGGTTTGAGGAGCTCTCTAGCTGGGTCACCGGCTCCCATAGTAAATTTCTTAAGACATGGTCCCCCTGGCTCAGGTTTACCGGTCGAGCATAGGTTCTTCCTTTCCTTTTCCTCCTTATTGAGTCCTGGAAGCCCCTCGGAGAGCTCTCGTTCCAGAACCCTTTTTCAAAATTTCTTACACCTCTGTTACATCTATTTTATGCTTATTTGTTACCTCCTGCCCTCAGCCCTGGGGATTGTGTTTGCTCTGGTGTCCTGTCTGCACTGTGCTTTGTGCTGTTGTTCCGGCAACTTCGGACTATGAGACGAATAAGAGACTGCTCACTGTACTGGTTACTGTACTGTTTATGGCTAATTGCTTAATGCTTTCTGCCGCTTTATTTTGAGTTACTGACGTTGATTGTCCCACCTGTCCCTATTTTCCCAACCGACCCTTCCCCCCCTCATTGCCCCTACCCCTCAACCGCACTTCCTTTACTTCCCCTCCCCCCTTTTTTTTAATTAAAACTTACGTATGTATTGCTTTAGCTCACGGGCCGCAATTGGTTCAGCGCCGTGTGATACCTATGTTTTGATAATAAGCTGTTTTATTCCTGTGTTTGCCACTTATACGTTAAATAAAGATTTGACAAAAAGAATAGGTCATCAGTACCAAATTAGTAGGGATAGCTGGTTCAGGTCCCCTAGTGGCACATCACTAAAAACCACTGCAAGGCACGGTGTTCTACACCACTATACAGGCTCTCTGCAGCCAGGAAATAGCTGTTTTTTAACGCGATTTGCCGCGAATTAATTCGGATCGAATCGTATTTGAAAATTCGGCAAAGTTGCCGAATTGAATTTATGAAAAATTCTGTCATCTCTTTGGCAGAACATATGTAATGAATAGTTTTATGAGTTTATAATATATTATAAATATAATTATAAGGCTGAATTCAGCGCACTTTCAGTTTTGCAGGTATGTGCTCTGGTTCCAGAGATATCAGTGTTGTTAGCTTTAGCCACTAATACATGTCAGAGGGGCCAGGCTCAGATCAGCATCAGTAGGAATGTCCCCCCTTCACCGTACAAGTTTATAGAGATGTACCATCAAATGGTTGTTGTAATGAAAGGTCCTCTTTAAGGTAAACAATTTAAATGTCAGATTCAGCTTTCCTGCATGTGTATATATGTTTATACAGTTATTAGAATATAGGTTTATTTATGGCCTTTTGTTTGATACCTAATAACCTGGCAGTATTAAGCAGATGCATTACAAGATTGTATGAAAAGAACACAATGGCTTTTTAATGGCTATTTGTACAGCAATAATGCCAGGCTATATTTGTTTACAGCTAATTTTTACACCATTAAAAATGTGTTGTCAATTCTATCTAGACAAATTCTATTCTTCCAAAATATTTGTTCAGAGAAGGTTTGAGGCTGTCTTTTTAAATTTATGAACGAAGACCTGTCAAAAGTAATAGCAATCACAGCATCCAATACGGCTGAGTGACAGCGCATTCAGCATAACTGTAAACTAAAGGTGCTGGTATGAAGATTGAAATTCTAGTACACATTTTATGGTGGCTGTAGCCTTTCTGTGGCACCCAGCAATAATGTATAAATATGTTTGCTTTTGTATTTGTGAACTGTGAAGATATGGTCACTGTAATATAATTTTAAATCACAGAAAAAACAATGTGAATGTTGCTAATAAAACTGTTTCATTATCTAGTTTTACTTTCTGTCTGCATGACAGAAAGCAACTGTAAAGATGAAAGGAAGCCATACCAGGCGCCAGTTTTTACAACATGAAGAAAAATGGAGCGACTGGTTGGCCAAGTACTTATCTGCCATCACATTGTGTTTAATACTGTGCATTCCTGTTTCATTTTATCAGTTTAATGATTTCAATCTCTGGTTTTGTTACACATATCATTTAATACTTGCTTAAAGATTATATCCTCTAAAACAGAAAATTGGCTAAAGGAGCAGAGCTGGAGTGTAAGCTTTTAGAACTACTCTCAAATTCATATCAGGATTCCAAAATGTAAATGAATTTACTTGGTTTTAATTGTAAAGCTTGTTTATAATTCTTTTCTGTGTATGTGCGTGACTTTTATAATATATGTACTTCTCTAAAGCAATAGTTCTTTGTCATCTTGACTTGAACCTCACCACTATCAGCCAGCTCCCATTATGTGTGAATTTGAACTTGCACCACTTGAGATTGCATGTGTAGTTTCTTTTTTTACTGTTGTGTAAGGGGGATGTTTGGTTAATAAATGTTGTAATATTATTAACCTATTTACTTCATTTTATTACAAGTCAGACTCTTAATTCTCCCTAGCAAGTGTTCTAGCCAATCATTGCCAAGAAGAATCTGGAAATAATTGTGTATTGCCAGTTTGTACAGAAGAGGGAATAACTTCCGGTAGCTGTTACAGATTTTTAGCATTCATATTACACCAGAACCACTGTTCTAGATGGTATAGCTATTTAAAGTGACACCCCCCTTTGGCAACTGTCATGTACTGTATGTACATACTGGAAATACATTGTGTATGGGTTCTACCTGTTAATGCTTAGTTTGAGCATTACTAAGGAGAATTTGGAGCCTTTTTTCTACTAGAGGGAAGTAAAATAGGTTAGCAAAGTATATTTCAAGAATACTCACCAAACACCACCTACACAGCACTTTAAAAATAAGTGAAATTGCACTTACACGTTAAAGATGACATTTAATCTTATCTCAATGGTCCAATGGGAAAAAGTCCCGAAAAAAGATCAGGCAATCAGCGCTGGTCCAGTGAATAGAATTTATTGAAGCTAAAACACTACGTGTTTCGGGACTAAGCCCATTTTCAAGTGTATCAGGTAGCTACAGGTAGATGCTACCTGGAACTTGGCATTTCATAAATTATTTGGAATCTGATATGTACATTTCACAATTATGCTGCCATTCATTGCCAACCAACTGTTGTTGTAGAGATATACTCTAAAACTACTCATTGTATTAAATGTGGTAAAATATTACCAATTGAATATTGTTTACCAAATGCCTTTATCTTTGCAATGAAATCATACAATACTCTATCCTTCCATATTCTGACTAATCTGGTAGCTATGCTAATGAATGGGTGCACAGTGCTATGAAGTTTACATTTTTTTGTCATTGCTGATCAGTATATTTCTTTTTAATAGTGGCTCTTATTGTCTTGTGTATCTGACAATGTATTTTGTAGCATTTTCATCCGTCACACTTTTTTTTTCTTATTTGAAGGATGTGTTGGATTTAAGTAATCCTCTTTGTAAGTGGGTTTTATATCAACCATACACTTTACGGATTCACAGATCTGCTTTTGATATTGATTGGCATTACTGAGCACTGCTAGAGTGTAACAAAATAAATGCATAAATAAAAACCATGAAATGACAGGACTTATTTTAATTCATTTGAAGAAGCCTGTGATTACCAAGGTTGAAGGTCACCAAGGTTAAAACGCGTAACACGTAAACATTTTTTTTTACGGTCTCTGAATTATATAATCCATATTTATTTATTTTCCTTGTTCTGCCCTGTAACAGATTTTACAGCTTTAGGCTAAACATTTTACATCTTAGTATAATCTTCACATCCTAGAACACCTGCTTTCAGGCATGCCTGCTCCTTGTCCTTGCAATGTCTCTTTGTAATTTCTGTGGCTTGTAAACAAAAACTTAAAGGGTCTTTTGTATAAAACACCAGTGCAGCCATATGTGTGGCAACTGCAAATAGTAACCAATCAGATTTGAATCATTCAAGTCATCTGATTGGCTGCTTTGGACAGCTCCTCTATTTTGTCTATGCTATTTTTTTTACATGAGGTTGGTAATCTTTTTATTTTATTATTATTTTGTATATACAGGTGCATCTCAATAAATTAGAATATTTTTGAAATGTTCATTCATTTCAGTAAGTCAGTAATACAATTCATAATCAGCAGTCTTCCATGACTGTGTGTCCTACTGAACCAGGCTGAGGGACCATTTAAAGGCTTAGAAAACCTTGGCAGGTGACACACTGAATTTACAATACTGAACTTTTTTACAATATTCTAATATTCTTAGATTTGGGTTTTCATTACCTGTAATCCATAATCAACATTTACAGAAATAAAACACTTGAAATAGAACACTCTGTGTGTAAAGAATTTTAAAATATAGGAGGTCACTTTTTTAAATTTAATTACTGAAAGAAATAAACTTATTGCCTCTATCTGATGATTATTGTATGTTGCTATAACATCGGGTAATTTACTTTATCAATGACCAGGATCACTACAGAAAGTACACAACCCATTTAATCGAAAGTTTCTTGTTTGGAAAGACAACTGTTCTAAAGAATCAATCTACAAAATGAGATGGTAAAACATTGGATAATAGTAGTAAATATTAGTAGTGAGAACTTGATACATCTGTTAGAAAAAAAAATAAAGTATATATACTTTACTCTTCAGACTATAAGACATGCCACAGATTTAGACAACAAAGAATAAGAAAAAATATTTAATAATTCAAAAATTCCTTGATGCTCAATGGAAGCAGAAAAGTCAATGTCAGTAAATTCAGTGATCTACGATAGTCCCTTTTCCTTGTTATTGCTTTATCTGTTTGTTTTTTTTACCATTTGCGTTCTTCTTGATTTAAAATGTTTTTTTTTTTTTTTTTTGTTTGTTTACACATCTCTGCAGTGCACACTGCTGCATAGAGTACATATACAGACACAGCTCTACTACTTATGCACACAGGGCCACATCTACCATAAGGTGAGATGAGCATCTTGCCTCAGGCGGCAGATTGTTGAGTCTCTAAGGTTGTGGCACTGGTGCCTCCACTTTGCAGGCGGTGATCTACTTGCCTGTCCCTCTGGACCCTCAAGTGTCTCTTAACTTAGTAGCAGCAGCTTCCCAGCCCCACCCACTTCCCCAGCAAAGTTGTAAGCTGCGGTTGGGGGGCGGGCAGGGATCTGAAGGGACTGTTCTGTATCATTGATCAGATGCAGCCAGCCTCTATGTGGCTATCTGCATGAAGGCAGTTGGACGATCATTCTTTCATGACTACTGCCCTGCTTCTCTAACTGTAATGTTTGATCTCACATGGACAGACACCAGGATGACAGAACACTTAGGCAATTTCACTTCTCATATGCAGTCCAGTTTCATTCATATGGTTTGGAAGGGAGATTCAGAGAGGGAGAGGCAGGCAGCAGTGCGTCACTCACACTCAATGTGGCGCGGTCTAAAAAGCATGACATAGGAGCACCTGCATCAGATCACGGTCCGCCCCCTTCCAACCGTAACTTACATCTTTGGTGGCGTGGAAGGGGTGCGGGCAGGTATGGCATGTAGCCACTCTTGAGTCCTGCTTTTCAGACAGTGTCATAGTGAATGTCAGTGACCTAGCGTAGTCATTACTGAACTAAGGATGGAAGGTGAAGGTGGCTGCTCCTTCTTGTTTTGATGCTAATCACAGTCAGGGAAAGTGGAGGCGCAAGTGCTGCCCTCTGAGGGACTCTGCAATCTGCCATCTGGAGCCAGATGCTTATCTTGCCTCATGGAAGATAAGTCTCTGAATTGTTGGGGGAAGGAGGCGTCATTTCAGTTTTCGCCTCAGGCAGCTAGAATCGGCCCTGTATGCACACACAGCTTTGCTGTACAGATGGTACATTTACAGACAGCCTACAGCACACAAAGTACATTTACATTCAGTTCTGCTGCAGGCATCCTAAATATAAACTCCTGACCGTTTTTTTCCTTTGAAGTCTTGACTTTGCCCAGGCAAGTGACTAGTCACATGCTTACAATGTTATTCAGTGTAGGACTTTTCCTTTCCTCTTTAGCGACCTATGATTGGAGGTATGTGCTTCAGGACCTGCGCCATGGGGAGGGCTGTTTTTCTCAGACTTACACAATCCTTTCCATGACTAGTAGATAAAAGCCTGTCCTCTCCAGCACTGATCCAATAGGCAAAGCAATCAGGCAGAGATTAGGCAAAGAAATATTTTTCTTGCTAACAAGCGCTTTTATAATACAAATATGGTGTATACACACAGACCTTTCTTCACCTGTCCTTATGACTTGACATACTGGGTTATATGTATTACAGGTTAAGCTGCTCTTCCCAACACAACATGGTTTTGTGACAAGTTATCAGAAGTTTGTGTCTGTGTGATCACACACTGGGGGCAGCCTTTCAAGGCTTTTGTTGGCATGTTGTTACATTGTGTTGAATTTGTTTCAAGACAAATTAGTAATTTTACTAAATAAGAGATCAGTTGAATATCGACATATCTGTATATACAATAATACACAGAACGCTCCTGGTTCCCTTCAGCAGACTATAGTATGTAATCTGTAATACATTCTGATGGAAGTATAACTTTCATTTCATGTTTGTATCTATGGGCAGCTCTGAGTGTAACAATCCCACAGTTCAATGGAACTTCTCCACTAATAACATGAATGTTTTAAGAGCAAATTTCATTTTGTAAAGTAGGATCCAAGTGAAGCTAGACTTTAAAGAGGTTGTCCATGATAAGTTATTTTTTAAATTAGGCCAGGGAAGGTGAAAATAAATAAATAAACCATACTTACCTGTCCCAAGTGCTCCGGTGTCTGGTCCTTCTGCTCTGCTGTCTTCTTTTGCTGGAAGTCCTCGTTGGCTGTGATGTCCTGTGTCCCTTTCCTTAGGCTGCAATCAGTGGCCTCAGCGGCCTAAGGAAAGGACATGGAACATCACAGGTAGGTCACATGTGGCGGGGACTTCTACCAGAAGAAAACAGTGTAGCTGCAGGATCGGACCACCCTGAGAGGCACCAGGGGGACAGGTGGGTGTGTTTTATTTTGTTTTGTTTTTTGTTTTTTTTTCCACCTTCCCCGGCCTAAAATAAAAAAAAAATATATATATATATATATATATATATATCCTGGACATCCTCTTTAATGCGGTTGAATAATATTGTCACACAAAGCAAACATATGCTTCTCAAAGAAAACTTTTTTAAATATTATCTGATATAATATGATATAAACTTAAGGATTCTGTTTATTTGTCCCATTTTTGCAACTCTGTGGAATATGTCGGCTCTTTATAAATAAATAACAGCAGCATGTCATTCTAATTCTATTGTAATATTAATATTTTTGTCCATTGCTTTGATACCAGCACAGAGTCATCCAAAATTGAAACTCATTTTGTGCATAGCATTAAAAAAGTCAGCAAGAAGGTTGCTAAATGTTTTAAGAGCACTGTGATAAATAAATGAATTGCTGATCATATAGAAATATGTTGCTGAGTGTAAGCTTTCATTGCATATTTCTGTTTTGATCCATAAGAAAGCTTCCAGCTTAAAACAAGTTTTGAACAACATAAATATGGGAGTGTAACAGCATGACCCAACAGCGTGAACCTCCAACTGTATGGTTTTAATTGATGCCTTCCATTGATTTGCCCTATAGTCCTGCTGTCTCAACAAAACAACTGTATGATAGCAGAGCTGTCATGTTATTACAAGTGGAGCATTAAAAATGCAGTGTTAAGTCTTGATGCACTTTTGATCTTAGGTCATTGATCATACCGTAAGTACCATCCTAATAGACTGGTGTTTTCTCGACTTATATTACATAGTGACTCTTTTCTGAAGAAATAGTTATTGTATCAACTCATATGCTGTGTGAATGTGGTAGTTTTTTTTTTTTTCATACATCTCTCTAGCTATAATGACTGTTAGAGTCCATAGATGTAGAATAGCTAATAGCACAATTGTTAGGTCAGCTGGCATTGGTCCCAATCCTCAAAATTAAAGGTGTTGTCCCAGAACCTAAAATTTTTTAGAAATCGCTTACAATACTAGAAAATAATGATAGCAATAATTTCTTACTAATCCCACTTTTCCAGTTCCAACAATTCACAGGTCCCCCACAAGTCTCTTTACCTGGAACGATGGCCTCCTTACAGAGACATATGGCCACTGCTGCCAAGTATGGCTACAGCTGACTGCTACAGCCAGTGATTGGCAGCAACAGTCACATATCCTAGTAAGAGCAAAGACATAAATCAGTAAATGACAAGCTCCCAAAAAACTATATATCAATATGCTCAGATGGGTTCTTTTTCACTTTTGACATTTTTAGTGAATCAGCCATGTGATGGCCTGTTCTTTCTGGGGCTAGGTCCATGTATTTTTTTTTTCTGTATGCAGTGTTTTAAATCATATTTTGGTTCCAATAAAATATGCTGCTTTTTATATCCATTGGACATTAATTATTGGTGGGTTTGCTAGAATGTTTCTTTAGGGAAAACTAATGTTTCTTCTCCTGGTATAACATTGCTTGCTCCTCTCCTCTCACAGAACCTCACATTATTCCATGAAGTTGTCTTTTATCCTAGTCCCAGTATTGTTTAACTATCTGCATGGTTATGATAAAGTTGTACGTCCATAGATGCCAGAATTTAAGGAATTTTCTAATATGCATAAAATAAACTGCTTATTTCTTTTCATATAAACATAGAAGATTCACAGCAGATAAAGACCACATGTCCGTCTAGTCTGCCCTTATAATATTACCATTTCATCTTAGAATAGACATGTGTTTGTCCCAGGCATGCTTACATTCACATACTGTAGATTTCCCAACCACATGTGCTGGAAGTTTGCTCCAATTTATATATACCCTTTTAGAGAAATAATATTTTCTGACATTGCTTCTAATCTTCCCCCAACTAATTTCAGATTTTGCCCCATTTATTTTCTTTCTATGATTTACATGCTCTTAAAGTTTTTTGTTCTCTATAAAACGTCCTTGCTATGTGAAGTGGTCATAAGTCTAAACGGCACACACAAAGGAACAGTGAGGACACTTTTGCTTCCACTTCTGTATTGGTATACGTTTGCCAAACTACTCTACTCATCTTAATGAGACATGTTTTATTCCCTACACAGAGCCATAATAGCTACTCTTGGTCTCCAGTAACCTTCACTGTAGTAAATAAATAAAGTTCTTGTGAGTCTGAGCGGCACTTCTAAACAAAGAAGCATCACTTTCTGAAAATGGGCCAACTACATTTAAGGAGCAACATCTCATACTTTGAGTTACTAAGCTGTATTGTGATCTTCTATCATCAATGCGTATCTTCACACATTCTCCCTGTATTCTTGATCTGTGAGTTTACACATATATAAATAGTGTGTATATATTTCTGGGGTGTTTATATATATATATATATATATATATATATATATATATATATATATGCACACACACACACTCACACACTATTAGAATGCACTCCGAGTGGTGGCCGTGGGCAGCAAGTTTTATCAATTAGAGCTGTATAGCGGATATTTATCAATACATTTATACCATTTGTCTGGTGTAAATACTTTGAAAATATGGGGGCTGATTTGTACAATGCAGAAATTAGCAAAGCAATTTTTGGCTCATTCCATAAAATTGTATTCCCCCCCCCCTACCCATTTGCGGAACACTGACAGTTTTCTTAGAAGTGGGAAATTGCACCCCAGCAAATTTTCTGGTGCAAATAATGACTTAAAGCGTAACAAAACTTTAGGACAATTTTGGATTTTCTGGCAGAATTTTGTAATATGCTTTATTAACACATTTTGCCTCCTTTCTGTGAAATCCTGCATCTCTGTTTTTTCTTTCCATTGCTCCTCTATTAAGAGCTGTCCCTGCTTCTCACTGTGTCGGGAGTATAGGCTTGTGTAAACTGAATAGAAAATGAGGGTGTGGAGAGTCATTTCAAGTAGTTCTACCTGCATTCTTTCCAGAGCTATCACTGGTTGAAAACACACTAGGGATTGTGATATTTATAATGAAATCTCCTTCTTCATATGACATCAAAAGCAAGTTTCTACGTTCTATAATGCCCGAGATATAACCGTTTGAAATCACAAAAAGGAGCCAAAATTTGTTAATAAAGTATATTAAAAATTTATTAATGGCACAAATACTTCCAGAAAATCAAACGTCTGGTAGTTTAGTTATGCTTTAATAGATTAAATCTATGTCAGCCCCTAGTAGATTTCAATGTCTGGTTCATTGACCACCTCAGATGTGCCAACCTCTTAAACATTTTGGTACTTTTCATTTCGACATGGCTGTTTAACTGCTTCACGCTCTGCACTGTACTATTACGTTGCGCTGAGCGTATAGTTGATTCTCAGTGCCATAATGGTACAATAGGGGATGTGCCTGCAGCATGACTTTTGTACCTGCAGCATGACTACTAGTGAGGACAGCATCTACGTGGTTCGGATGCAAGATCGCCCCACCCCCTTCCATCCTCGGTTCCCTCGTCATGAGATCCCTCGCCTGCTGGCATAGGGATACTATGTGTGATGTACTGCAGTACAATGTATTGCAGTACACTGCACTGGGGATCAAGAGATTCAAGTACCCTTGTGGGACAGGGAAAAAAGTAAAAAAAATAAATAAAAATAATAATAACAATAATAATTAAAAAAAATAAAAGCATAATCTAAACAAACTTATTAGGTATCCCCGTGTCCATATAAGTCCACACTATCCAAAAATAGCATTATTTATCCTATATGGAGAAAAAATATATATACCACAAAGAGCAAATTAATGTATTTTGTTCACCTCGCAGTCCCCAAAAAAATAGCAATAAAAAGTAATCAAACGCTATAACAACAGAAAATAAAAAAGTTTTAGTAGGTGGAGAAGAAAAATATGAAAAAAGTCGTCAAGCAGTAACGTCCAAACTACCTTGTATCCTTAAAGGGTTAAGACTAGCCTACTATACTCTATTCTTAATGAATCCAAACCTATGATGTTCAGAATGAGCACTATACTAATAAAAGCACCCGGGTGATTCAGAGTATGATTGATTTTTTTTAATTGAAAAATTTCCTCAAGGTTGTAAAAGCATCATGGGGAGCTGACTACATTTTGCTATGTAACACTTCGATATCTTTAATAATCATACAGGTTGCATCATTATATATTGCCAGTGGTCAGGAGGTAGTCCTTTCATGTGCAGGTACTTAGAGCAGAGTGGAGGGAGCGGGTGAGGAGCAAACAGCACTAAGTGATAACAGCATCCAACATCCACCCATCATCCCGTGTATGTTTACATTGCTCTCAATTCTCTATATAGCACTGTCAGCAGCACACATTTAGCAAAGATAACACCGACTTTGCACAAGCACAGTTTTGATTTTGTCTTTCTACTGTTTTAGTAATGTCACTTGTAAATATATGGGGTATTTATATTTTATCAAAATAAAGAAACATATAGACCGTCAGATGTAAATGCTATTAATGCCAGTTTTCGCCTCTTTGGCCGGGGGTCCCATGTGGCGTAAATGCTGCGGGAAAAAACCGCTAGCGAATCCCATCCACACATTGTGGAAAAATACGTGCAGTGGACATGCTACGATTTCCAAAACTGTTGCGGTTTTGAAAATTGCAGCATGTCATTTATAACTACAGAAACACCAGCGGTTTCCCTATAGGTATATTGGAAGCAGAAAGTCCACAGAAGAAACCTCTGCGGACATTCTGTGAAAAGCACTGCAGGAAAAATAGAGATAACAGAGTACTGATCAAGGCACAGTTCTAGTCATTATTATGGTTCACAAACTAAGTGCACTTTCCAGACCTGAGAGAAGGCTTTATTAACGGTCTGTCACAGTGAAGAGAGAACGAACATGGCCAGGAACAGGGACTGATGTCATAAGGGTAAAACGCTTAAGTTCGTTTATGCTACAAGTTTAATTATGATCTTGATTATGGGAATGCCTCTTTAAGTATTTATTTAGAAGTCCTCCAGACCCATTAGTCTATTATTTTTCTACTGAAAATGGGAAGTTTCTTAGCAAAAAAATCTGAAGTAGTTGGTGGTGACAAAATTGGATTATCTTATGTATGAGTGTTTGGGGTTGCCATATGTCTGACTTCTGCCTGCTGCATCCCTAAAGATGGCCATACATTTCAGTAACTGTCAGGCAGACCCTTGTTCTTGTTTCCCACAAATAGGCTGTTTTATCAGCATGTCCATAGTCAAGGGTAGTACAGTATAGCGTTAATTTTTAAAGGATAGAATGCAGGTTTACAAATAGGTAATTATTGAGACTGTGTGCAGAAATTTTAGGTCACTGCCAGTATTTTCCTTCAAGTTAAGTATTAAGTAAATTATATAGTGTGGTACATAATGAATGTATCTAAAAGGTAGAAAGTGCAATGTACATAGCAATCCTTTAAGTCTCTTCCTATATCTATAAATGCTTACAGTAGATGACTACAGTTGATGCCCTACATATACTGATAGATTTATTTTTGTTGAGATGTAT
This sequence comes from Leptodactylus fallax, assembly GCA_947044405.1. Taxonomy (NCBI): domain Eukaryota; kingdom Metazoa; phylum Chordata; class Amphibia; order Anura; family Leptodactylidae; genus Leptodactylus; species Leptodactylus fallax. The sequence goes on from CAMRHE010000001.1 coordinate 16,848,666, forward strand.
TTTGGTGAATACTGAGAAAGCAGCTTATGTTTTCCACTGATTGTAATAGAATCTTCAAGGTCAATCTGAAGGAACACAGTAGACTTGCAGCTTGGCTATTGGCATTTCTTGGAAAACAAATACACTGGAATAGTGTCATTCAAACAAAAGTTCATCAAATAATGTGTTTTATTCATGGTATGCTTTGGGAAATGTTTTTGACCCTTTTGTCAGTTTTCTATTTTAATTTGATGCATATGTTTAATTAATGGAAGTGAGATGATAAGCATGCAGTTTGGTTAGGTTTGACATATTCAGCTCAGAGCTACACTGTCTCTTCATATTTTAAAGCATATGGAAAATGTTTCTGAGTTCTTGTGTTCTGAGGTGTCTGCACAGTTCTTATGTAATCACAGAGGCTGTTATTTTAAAGGCATTTGGACAGATTGGCACTACATTCGATTCCAGACATAAAGGTCAGTATGTAATTTGTGATTACATATCTTTACCTCTGGTAGAGATAAAGACCCATCAATAATAAAGGACCTGCTGAGCTGCACTACAAGAGTGGATGCTAGAAAATCCCTTTTCACTAGTCTTCTAGGACCAATATTGTAGCGTACTATGTTCCTATATTATTAATTAAGGCTCATTTGATACCATCTTCAGGCCCAATAGAATGCAAAGCATTGCCAACATATTATGCCTTTTTTTATCAGAGGTGCGCCTACCTTTAGGCTCTGTTCAGATTTGTATATCATCCATTAGCAAATACTGTCCATCCAAAAAGCCAGAACATATAGCCAGGTTATGCTATATTTTTTGCTAAAATTATTGAAACCCAGCAGGCCACATTATATTAAGTGCCATTTATGTCTGTTATGTGACAGATCTTGCACTGCCATTATGTTTGTTTTTTAATATTTTTACAAATGCAGATGTGAATCCAAGCTTACTATTCAGTCAGCAATTTTTACATTTTATTCTTTAACTATTTTGCTTGTCCTTTCACTTTTTTCCCATTACATTAATGAGTTATATTTAATGTCCCAAAACTGTATTTTTTAACATAACAATCAAGAGTTTGCATATTATTTTATGCAGACGTTTATAAATTATTTAGTTATTTATTTATGCTTATTTTTTTACTGACTTTAACAATAAATACATGATCACCTATTGTAAGACATTTGGGGAAGTGTTGCATGGTAAGCTAAATCTTAAAAGAAAAATGTTTTTCATTCTATTGGTATAAAAAAGAAATTATGATTATCTAAAGGGTTTTCCAGAAATAAGAAAATGTGACTAAAGGCAAGAAGTGCTTGCTATATGAATGAATATATTTTTACCATTCCACATATATCCTGGAACATGCAAAAATTCTTGGTTTCGACTTACTGGTTGTGGGAGTGTCAGTGCTTTTCCAGACAGCCCCTCCCTGCATCTATCCACTGCACCTCCGAGCAGGTTTTCATTCACGCTCAGTATACATACATACTTATGTGTATGTATAAATTTACACAGATATACAGTACAGAGCAAAAGTTTGGACACACCTTCTAATTCCAAGAGTTTTCTGTATTTTCATGACTATAAAAATTGTAGATCCACATTGAAGGCATCAAAACTATGAATTAACACATGTGGAATTATATAGTTAACAAAAAAGTGTGAAACAACTGAAAATATGTCTTATATTCTAGGTTCTTCAAAGTAGCCACCTTTTGCTTTGATTACTGCTTTGAAAACTCTTGGCATTCTCTTGATGAGCTACAAGAGGTAGTCACCTGAAGTGGTTTTCACTTCACAGGTGTGCCCTGTCAGGTTTAATAAGTGGGATTTCTTGCCTTATAAATTGGGTTGGGACCATCAGTTGTGTTGTTCAGAAGTCAGGAGGATACAAAGCTGATAGTCCTACTGAATGGAGTGTTAGAATCTGTATTATGGCAAGAAAAAAGCAGCTAAGTAAAGAAAAACGAGTGGCCATCATTACTTTAAGAAATGAAGGTCAGTCAGTCCGAAAAATTGGGAAAACTTTGAAAGTGTCCCCAAGTGCAGTGGTCAAAACCATCAAGCGCTACAAAGAAACTGGTTCACATGAGGACTGCCCCAGGAAAGGAAGACCAAGAGTCACCTCTGCTGCGGAGGATAAGTTCATCCGAGTTACCAGCCTCAGAAATCGCAGGTTAACAGCAGCTCAGATTAGAGACCAGATCAATGCCACACAGAGTTCTAGCAGCAGACACATCTCTACAACAACTGTTAAGAGGAGACTGTGTGCAGCAGGCCTTCATGGTAAAATAGCTGCTAGGAAACCACTGCTATGGACAGGCAACAAGCAGAAGAGACTTGTTTGGGCTAAAGAACACAAGGAATGGACATTAGACCTGTGGAAATCTGTGCTTTGGTCTGATGAGTCCAAATTTGAGATCTTTGGTTCCAACCACCGTGTCTTTGTGCGACGCAGAAAAGGTGAACGAATGAACTTTACATGCCTGGTTCCCACCGTGAAGCATGAAGGAGGAGGTGTGATGGTGTGGGGATGCTTTGCTGGTGACACTGTTGGGGATTTATTCAAAATTGAAGGAATACTGAACCAGCATGGTTACCACAGCATCTTGCAGCGGCATGCTATTCCATCCGGTTTGCGTTTAGTTGGACCATCATTTATTTTTGAACAGGACAATGACCCCAAACACACCTCCAGACTGTGTAAGGGCTATTTGACCAAGAAGGAGAGTGATGGGGTGCTACGCCAGATGACCTGGCCTCCACAGTCACCAGACCTGAACCCAATCGAGATGGTTTGGGGTGAGCTGGACCGCAGAGTGAAGGCAAAAGGGCCAACAAGTGCTAACCATCTATGGGAACTCCTTCAAGACTGTTGGAAGACCATTTCAGGTGACTTCCTCTTGAAGCTCATCAAGAGAATGCCAAGAGTGTGCAAAGCAGTAATCAAAGCAAAAGGTTGCTACTTTGAAGAACCTAGAATATAAGACATATTTTCAGTTGTTTCACACTTTTTTAAGTATATAATTCCACATGTGTTAATTCATAGTTTTGATGCCTTCAGTGTGAATCTACAATTTTTATAGTCATATACAGAAAACTCTTGAAATGAGAAGGTGTGTCCAAACTTTTGGTCTGTACTGTATATACACACACACACACACAATATAATATATATATATATATATATATATATATATATATATAGCATATATAGGTACAGTGTGTGTGTGTATATATATATATATATATATATATATATATATATATATATGCATGTGAGTATCTCTGTATATGTATTTACCTATATTATATAAGACATATGCATGTGTATCTGTATATATATTGACTGAAAAGCTCAATCACACAATCTGGTCCCATGATACAACACTTCTCAAGAAGGCTGTGTTCACACGGTGCGGTTTTGCTAAAAAAAAATGTTTTTATCAGAAAATCAAATGCATTTTAAAAGAAAAAAATGCATGCGGTTTTTTAAAGCATGTTGTTTTCCATGCATGATGCTAATGATAAATCATATACATCTTTTGCACATGTTGCTCATCTTCTTCATTCTCCCTATGCATCTACCATGCTGCCAGCCTATCAGTGTCCATAAAACTTTCCAAACACTCACAGAAGAATGCCTGTCTGATGGAGACAAGAGAGAGGCTAAAATAGTTAAAAATTAAATATAAACAAAAAATAAATTTGGCTAGCTTGCTGCTGCTGCCCCTACTGCTGTGAACCAGGTGTTGGCTTGTCTTGTGTTAAAGACCAGCCTCCACCTCTTTCTGGCTGCTCTGACAGTTAATAAAGTTTAGACAACTGCTGCTTTCATCACTGAAGACATCATACTCAACATGGGTGTGGCTAACAACTGAAGTCATGTGCACAATGAATGGCACATAATCAGCATTAGTTAGGAAGTTATTATAACAGGGACTGTGTTGGTCAAACATTTCTGGAAAATGGTTGGAAATTTTTATTTGGTCTCAATTACAAAAATTAATTTAGGCAAAAGCCCCACATTGTGGAAAAGCTGCTTTTTTTTTTGTTGCAGATTTTCCTGCTTTTTTTTTTTTTTTTAGCCAAAGCTAGGTGTGGATTGAGCAGAAGGGAGAAATATGAGTTACCTTTTGTACTTTTGCTAAAAAAAAAAAAAAATGCAGCAATATCGGCAACAAAAAAAGCATCTTTTCCGCAATGTGGGACCTTAGCCTTAAGCACATTTTTTGTCTATCTGTATAGTCTTAAGCACATTTTTTGTCTGTACAAAAAAAAAAATCTAAGAAAACCCCTTAACTTGCAATGAATTTTAACAAATCGAATACATGTTCCTAGAGAAGTTACATGATAAATTCCTTTTTTTTTGTTTTTGTTTGTTGGTAAATACTGTATGTCTATGCCATGGTCCGTGATATATATAATTATTGTAATTATTACAACAAATTAGAAAATTAAAGGGAACCTTTGACTCTGACAGGCTAGACCACTCCTTACTTGATCGCTCATTCATTTTTTAAAAGCCACTGCAAACTTCAAAAGTTTTGGAAATTATCTCCGTTTTTATACATTCTAAGCCATGGTTATTTTTGTTTTTGTACTCCTTTCATGCTATATTTTATACCTCAGACAAGGATTTGGTATCTGGAAAAGCCACCATTGCTGTTCTTTGGGAAATCAGTGGTTGCAGATTCCAATATCTGCTGAGCTAGTGGTGTAGGTTCCATTCTCTGGTTTACCAGTGGGACAAAGTTGTTTATTTACCCACCACCAAGTTGTTACAGAGCTGTGCAAAGACTTAGAGATGCACATAGTATGGGACTAACAAATGCTCTTCCTTGATGCACTAATGTCAATTGGCAGAGTTTTTTCAGCATGCTTTGTGACATGTGAAGGAAGATTGAGGAAGTGAGCTGTGACCATCACTTACTGCTAGTGGTGTGATCCTGTGTTATCTGCGTCCAGTTTTATAATAGACATGTTACCCTCCATTGTAATTATGCATGTGATGATAATAGCACTATTAAAAGTGATTTCTACAAAACAGAAAGTATGAGCTTAGTGTGATGCTCAGTGGTCACAAGATTTTGTGTTTTTTTTTTTAAGTAAATTTGATCATGGAAAATAATATAAAAACTAATCGAAAAAAAGGTTTTTTTTTGCCTTTTATATTTCTTTTAAAGGTCTGCTACATGTAGTCAGTAGTATAAGAAATATATAGAATTTTTGTGTATAAATCTTTGATTTGGAATCAGTGGTAATTAAAGAAGTAGTGTGTGTGTGTGTGTGTGTGTGTGTGTGTGTGTGTATAAATATAAAATAGAGTGTGTCCAGTTTTGGAAAACAACTGGATTACATAGAATTGCTTCGGGTCTGGTGCCATAGAGCTATAGAAGTTTTTCACTTTGTAGTCTGAGCTACATCTTGTTGCTCATTCTGCTGAACAGTGCTGTACAATCTGCAGTGAGACTTGAGGTAGTATGTGAGTTCAGCAAAGCACGCTGTTAACCTCCGAGTTACACAGATACAATCTGATGTGTGTTTCCTAGAGTATATTCTTACATTGCTCCTTTTTCATCCAGGCAAAATTAGAATAGACTATTCTGTACTTGATAAGATGTCAAGGACGTTACTGCACTCCGACACAGATGTCTACCATGTGTTTAGAATGAAGGTTGTTAGTCAGATGTCAGCCTTACTAAATCTATTCCTCTTAGATGGAACAAATGTATTGTATGGAGCATTGTATAGAAGAGTGATCTGGTTTGCTCAAGTTTGTGATTTCTTGTAAGTATTTTGTATTAATTTATCAATCTCTTCAGTCATCTGCACATCTAAGTTTTAAGAAACCCCGTCATGTGTAAATGCACACTGTGCTTCTTAAGCAATTTAGTTGCCCTATTCAGCGGAATGTTAAAGCAGAGCCTTCATTTACTTAGTAATTCACTACTGTCACCGGAGACATTTCTCTCTAAAGAAAACCATTTTCTTGGTGTGTTTATTTCTCAGGTAGAATATGCTGAATAACAATGTCAGTTATTGGCCTTATCAGTGTATAACCCCAGAGATGAGGAAAATCACAGGAGCTTGCATACTTGACTACCAAATTCAATCAGAATGGCTGATAAGGAAACTAATAGAAAGTAGAAGTGTTTGGAGAATGAGCACCATAATACAATGAAGTGACACATGCCGCACATTGAAGGAAGCTGATTTAGGATTAGGGTTTTTTTTAAGGTTTTTTTTTTTTTCTGCTTCTGCATTTTACTACTTGCTTGGTGCTTAGTTTACCCATAACTTTACATTTGTCATGCAGTCTACTGATCAGTTGGTTTCACTGTGCTAGATTTGTCTTCCCTGCTTGCATCACAGATACTTTTCAGGCGTTTTTCCTAATTCCAGACAAACTCTTTAACCCTGGAAGTGATTTTTGTACGTTAAAGCTCTGCAGCTTTTTTCATATTTTCCTTCCCTGCCTTCCAAAATTCATAACTTTTTTTATTTTTCTGTTCTATCAATTCTATCATAATTTTTTGCTTTTGTTTTATGGCGTCTACTCTGCATTAAAAATGACATAGCAGCTTCATCTGGTGGATCATTACGATTATGGCAATACAATATTTATATTGATTTTATTATCCTTTACCATTTTTACAAATAAAACATCACTTTTTGAAAATGATTTTGCTGAAGTCAACGTATTCTTCTGACGCCGGTAACTTTTTTATAGTTTTGTTGACAGAGATATGTAAGGGCTCTTTATTTGCGAGGCAAGTTGTACTTTTTAATTCTACCAGTGAACCAATGTTTGGTGTGTGTGACTTTTTTATTGCTATTTTTTGGGGAAAGTGAGATGACCAAAATACGTTATTGTGAGCATTTTTTCACAGCGTTCATCAGGATAAATAACACTATTTTTGAATAGTGGGAACTTATATGCACATGGAGATACCGAACATGTTTGTTTGTTTTCTTTTTTGTTTACGTTATTTTTTTGTTTTGTTTTGTTTTTTGTTTTTAAATGTAAATTTTTTTTTATTTTTTTTTTAACCTGTTCCACAAGGAGAATCGAACCTGGAATCTTTGATCCCCTGTGCACTTCACACACAGGCTCACCATGGGTGATGGGCATCGGCAGTCAGGAGGCCATTGCTTGGCCTCCTGGCCTTCATGGCAACCCCTTGGTCCCCGCAATCTTATTGCGGGGGATCTGAAGGGTGGCAGAGAGGCTATTCCTGGGCCTCAGATGTGTAACACACTATTACGGTGCTGAGTGTTTAACTAAACGCTCAGCACGATGTACTAGTGCGTAGCGGGAAGGGGTTAATGTTCAAGAAATATATATTATGATATTATTATTGGTTATGCTGTGTATAGTAAACTGACTTGAAAGAACCACTGTTCAGCCACTAGCGACCCCCTTGCCCTCCATCCTAAGTGTGCTTGGAGCACATGCCCCAGCTGTCTCCCAAATGAAATGGATAATAAAAATGTTAGTTGGCAGTTTGTGTTTGAGAACACTTTAAAAACACTGGCACAGAACGTTAACTTAACTCTTTGAACAGCTTTTAAATGGGTTTTGTTATGTTCTGTGATTAGATATGCTGCTGCAAGTTACCAGTTTCAGTTAAACTTTGCTATATCTTTATAATTACAATTTTAAGAAAAAAAAATCCCAAACATATTTCATTCTGTGTTTTCTTGCATTCAAGTGGACTTGTGGTGGATTTGTTTTAATGACCACATATTCCACAGTCCCTGCACCCATTGGAAACATGTACACATTACAAACAGTTTCACAATCATTTTTAACAAGTTTTCATAATAACTAAGTTCGGCCGGGTAAATGGACTGCACATAGAAAAAAAAATTTAAAGCTGATGTGCTGCATTCCTTATGTTAGTCCCATACAGTAAATGGCTCACACAGTGTTCCCCCTACTGTGGACGGGTCCTTCACTGCCCTCATATAAAGGTGAGTATTGGTATAGTATTTACCTCACTGCTCCCTGGCTACACTGCTGTGAATTGTCATGTGTGCCCGAAGCAGGAAGGGGTTAGGGATTGGAAAAGTAAGTAGTGCACTTGCGCTGCCCGCAGCTTGTTAACTGCAGGTGTAATATGGCCTGCTGTCTAAAATTTGAAAAAATGCCAGTTTCAGAACTGGGTCAGGGTTCCTCTTCTCCCCGATTCTGCTAACTGGTTGCATTTTTAAAAACTGAATTGTCAAACTAGGGTAGAATCTGCTGCATCACAGCCCCTGGCCACGGGCTGCATGTTTGAGACCCCTGATGTAGATTTTACCATTGTTTGCATTTTAACCAAGAACCTTAGTACTGCTAATCATTGTGCCAGTACATACAGTACTATATTTTATCTGTAACAGTTTCTTCTGTGAAAATGAGGAGCTGAAAAAAATGGATAGATCATTGAACTAAAGTGTAGCGAACTAAATGGAGTGATACAAAATACCACCAAGCTATTGATTAGAATTCTGATTTCCTTCCTTAATCTTCTCCTTTCCTTTTCATTCTTTTTCTTTGATATTGTAAAATTTAGAAATATATAAAGAAATCTTCTCTATGTATCCTGGGAGTCATGTATCCCCTTCTCACAATCCTGTGTCTGCCTGTAAGACAACTGGATGCAGCAAGACATTTTTCCCTGTACTCTATAGGAATAGGAACTTGTACACTTGTCTATTATATCAGTGCAGTTGTCTTCATAAATAAATAAACACACATGACCCATATGTATCCTGTGTAATCCATCCCTAATATAAATACATTTTCTGTGTCCCCTAACATCCAATTACAGGCAATCTATCAGCAGTAAATTAATTATAAGCCTAGTCACAGTATCTTATAGCCAGGATTCTACAGTATCCAAATGTGCCTCATGTTAGGAATTTCAAAACCAAATAACAGAGGCATATTTGAAAATTGTAGAATCACCTCTACAGGGTGCTGACATTATTTTTAGAATTAATTTACTGCTGACAGACTCACTTTAATTGCTTAGCAATCTGACAGGTATATTTTTTTGAGAAGCAGAACTTATAAAATATTCCTACTATCAAAAACCTCTCAGGCTACATTCACATGGAGACTCTGGCACAATGTCTGTCTGAAATCGGCGTAAGAAAAAGTCTTGCATGCATGACTTTTTCGGTTGCTGCTTTCAGTTTTAACACAACGGACAACTGTCAGGCCCCATTATACTTAATGGGGTCCTCCGGGCTTCATATGTAACTGCTATTTTAGCAGTCCACCTGGCCGTTGTTCTAGACCTCCAACAGACAAACTGTGAGGGCAACACTGTATATGGTTTACTTTTATAATTTGTAAAGGCTATTTAACCTTTCTTATACATGAGATGTATACTTTAATGAATGTGGTCATTGAAGTGTATATTGATAGCTATATCGCATTTGTAATTGGAAAGCCTTTGAAAGCGCGTGTAAATTTGTGAGTTATGTATTAATCATGCATTTATTCCAAACTGAGACATGAGATGGTTGTAAAATTGGGCTGGATGGCATTTTAAGTGCCATTTTTAGAATTGTTAAACAGATCTGTTAAAATCAACATTTTTTATTTTTCAAGACATGAAGTGGCATTCATTTTATTATAGCTGAATATTGCAAATGTGTTTTATTTAAATTATTTATTCCTTGATTATTGCAATAAGGATTCCAATTCACAAAGGCAATTTATTGTGACAATTTAATGGAATAGTTATACTCCTGACTTGTCTTTATTCTCTTGAAATGAACCTTAGATTTATTAAATTACAGAAATCCCAGACATGACATTATTGTGAAATTAGGCATCGAAGAAATTATTAAAAGTAGATGTCAACTTATCCTAACATTATCAAGTGACTATGCATTGCCTAGATGAACTCATTTGTGTGACACCTCAAAGCCTTTATTTCTCCTTGAGGGGTTCTATATTGGACACTGAATTGTTTTGCCCAATAAAGCAATATTGCATGGCTCATTTTATTGACTGTGACCACTGTTAGGCTTTTTGCTGACCGGACTACAGTCTTTTTCATGGCAAATAGCTAAATGTTGATCATAAAGGGAATTTGGGAAAGAAACCTGCATTTGAATTAATCTAACTACTCAGTTAGGGGCAATAAATATAGTTGGACAAATGTGTCAGATGTTGTTTCTGAATGAAGTCCAAGTTACAAGGCATCAACACATGTAAATCTAAAGTAGCCAAGAAAGAAAATGTAACACAGAGTAGGCAAAACTAGTTCTCACTTTAGGAATTAAAGGTTGCTGGCGTTGTTAATTCTGTTGCTGTTATTATTATTATACTACAATTAATATATAGCCCTCATGCTTCTGGCAGACCTATGAGCCATGTGGCATATATGGCTGCATGCAAAATACTCACCACTCTGTACTGTGGAGCTTTTGGTAACATGTGTACTATTACATACGACATAACAATTCCAGAGCATCTTTTCTTATAACTCTATGCTGTGCATTTCATTTGTTATTCCTTCTAGAAAATGAGTAGTTTGACAAATAGGTGTTGCCAATTGGGTTATTCCTGTACAGTCTGATACTTTCCAGTCACTGCTGACAGAATCAGATTGGGCAGAGACACATCCGCAACCCACTTGACCAACATGCATGAGCTGTTAAGTCATCATCTTGTGGTTTCCTCTTGGCCTGGTGGCCAGTTGATTGCCAGGTACCTAGAAGCTGCATGAGCTGTTGGGTCCTAGACGGCCCAGATCAGCTCAGTTGTTGAGTGCTAGGAGTTTGTATTTGTATTCCTCCTGTAACTGGGGCTAATGTATCAGCTCCATTTGCAGGGGAAATTATCATTAAAAAAAAAAAATTGTAATGTTAAAATTACCCCCCACCCCAGGACTATTATGATCTTGAAGTGGGGGGCACAGTTTGTAAATAAATAGGCAAACAAAATAAAAAAAAAATAAAAAATGAAACCCTCATCATAGGTTTTAGTCCACCACCCAGCAACACAAATTTATGCGGCACCTACATAAAAATAAAAACTGCATACACTAAAAAATCCCAGAAATGTTCCTGGTAATACACCAGAAAAAAAAATGGCCTGGTCATACCTAGCCTTTCAACAGACTTTGCAGAAATCAATAGTACAACAGTCTGTAACACACTGTTTTTCATTATAATCATGAGGAGGGTAGCTTGTGGGGCCCTAAAAAAAAAAAAATACAAGGATCCAATACCTAGATAGTGACAGTTTTTCATAACACTGTACAATACAGTCTAAAAACATTGTAAGTTGTTATGCCTCAACACTTCCTGCATGTAGTATTACTGTTCTGTTAGTATCCTCCACACTTCCTACAGCTATTCCACTGATCTTCCAGTCATATCGTGTTTACAGAAAAACATATATATGTTTTTCTTTTATCCAAGAAGCTGTTTTAGGCTGAACCATGTCCACCACGGGTGATATGATCATATTTTATTTCAGGTTACCTGGCTATGTTATATATTGCATAGCTGTGTACATGAGGGAATGCATTCATTATGGGTTTTGCATGTATCTGCCAAGGCAGCCTTCAGTAATTTTCATAAACACCAGCATCACAAAAGGAGTTAAATTAAGGTAGCAATTTAAAATCCGTTTAGGGAAGTGAACAGCACCTATTTTTCAATCCAGGGAATTAACCAAATGCGTATTTATTAACCTTTAGTAATTTTGTTGGCAGGAAATATCAAATTTTTCAGCATTTCCAGAAATTGCTTCGTCAGTTAAAATATCAATATCCTTTTCTTGTAAAATAATTTTAGATTGCTCCTTGGTGAAAGCAATATGTTTCTTTTGATAAGACATTTATTATGGCCAAATGTAATGAATATTATTTGTTTGTCCCATGCAATGAATAACTAATCTTCAGCCACAGCATAATAAATACAAGTGAGAACATGGATAACCGCTTTCTGTAATAAAGATGGGCAATCTACAAATCTTTTCCCCATAATTTATATTCACTTTCTGGAATTTAATAATGGTATATTTTTACCATTCCACATATATCCTGGAACATGCAAAAATTCTTGGTTTCAACTTACTGGTTGTGGGAGTGTCAGTGCTTTTCCAGACAGCCCCTCCCTGCATCTATCCACTGCACCTCCGAGCAGGTTTTCATTCACGCTCAGTATACATACATACTTATGTGTATGTATAAATTTACACAGATATACAGTACAGATCAAAAGTTTGGACACACCTTCTCATTCCAAGAGTTTTCTGTATTTTCATGACTATAAAAATTGTAGATTCACACTGAAGGCATCAAAACTATGAATTAACACATGTGGAATTATATACTTAACAAAAAAGTGTGAAACAACTGAAAATATGTCTTATATTCTAGGTTCTTCAAAGTAGCCACCTTTTGCTTTGATTACTGCTTTGCACACTCTTGGCATTCTCTTGATGAGCTTCAAGAGGTAGTCACCTGAAATGGTTTTCACTTCACAGGTGTGCCATGTCAGGTTTAATAAGTGGGATTTCTTGCCTTATAAATGGGCTTGGGACCATCAGTTGTGTTGTTCAGAAGTCAGGTGGATACACAGCTGATAGTCCTATTGACTGGAGTGTTAGAATTTGTATTATGGCAAGAAAAAAGCAGCTAAGTAAAGAAAAACGAGTGGCCATCATTACTGTAAGAAATGAAGGTCAGTCAGTCCGAAAAATTGGGAAAACTTTGAAAGTGTCCCCAAGTGCAGTGGCCAAAACCATCAAGCGCTACAAAGAAACTGGCTCGCATGAGGACCGTCCAAGGAAAGGAAGACCAAGAGTCACCTCTGCTGCGGAGGATAAGTTCATCTGAGTCACCAGCCTTAGAAATCGCAGGTTAACAGCAGCTCAGATTAGAGACCAGGTCAATGCCACACAGAGTTCTAGCAGCAGACACATCTCTACATCAACTGTTAAGAGGAGACTGTGTGCAGCAGGCCTTCATGGTAAAATAGCTGCTAGGAAACCACTGCTATGGACAGGCAACAAGCAGAAGAGACTTGTTTGGGCTAAAGAACACAAGGAATGGACATTAGACCTGTGGAAATCTGTGTTTAGGTCTGATGAGTCAAAATTTGAGATCTTTGGTTCCAACCACCATGTCTTTGTGCGACGCAGAAAAGGTGAATGAATGGACTCTACATGCCTGGTTCCCACCGTGAAGCATGGAGGAGGAGGTGTGATGGTGAGGGGGTGCTTTGCTGGTGACACTGTTGGGGATTTATTCAAAATTGAAGGAATACTGAACCAGCATGGTTACCACAGCATCTTGCAGCGGCATGCTATTCCATCCGTTTTGCGTTTAGTTGGACCATCATTTATTTTTCAACAGGACAATGACCCCAAACACACCTCCAGACTGTGTAAGGGCTATTTGACCAAGAAGGAAGTGATGGGGTGCTACGCCAGATGACCTGGCCTCCACAGTCACCAGACCTGAACCCAATCGAGATGGTTTGGGGTGAGCTGGACCGCAGAGTGAAAGCAAAAGGGCCAAGAAGTGCTAAGCATCTCTGGGAACTCCTTCGAGACTGTTGGAAGACCATTTCAGGTGACTACCTCTTGAAGCTCATCAAGAGAATGCCAAGAGTGTGCAAAGCAGTAATCAAAGCAAAAGGTGGCTACTTTGAAGAACCTAGAATATAAGACATATTTTCAGATGTTTCACACTTTTTTGTTAAGTATATAATTCCACATGTGTTAATTCATAGTTTTGATGCCTTCAGTGTGAATCTACAATTTTTATAGTCATGAAAATACAGAAAACTCTTGGAATGAGAAAGGTGTGTCCAAACTTTTGGTCTGTACTGTATGTGGTCCTCAACCCATCCTGCCTAGAGTAGGAAGTTATAAAGCAGCATAGTTCACTGTGCCATGCTGTTTCTGTTACTTCTGTTCACATCTCTGAACATTATGGAAACAGCATATCTGAGCAATCTTGTTTGTTTCAATAATCCTGGCCACACATTCCAGGAGGACGGGGTTGGGGGACCCCAGCTGTAGACATCTAGGTGGGATATGCCATAATTGTCTGAGATGAGAATAACATGGAAATCATATACAAAGCTCCTTAATAGAAACTGATGTATAGATTTGAATGTTTAATTAAGTACAGAATGGTCCTGAACTTGTGGTCTCAAGATCTCAAGGGTACAAATTTTCAAAGATTTACCTTTGTAATTCATGATATTATTATTTATGTTGATTGTCTGCTTAAAAATCCTTTTTAGTTAGATTAGTCCCCCAAATATATACAGATCACACAGCGAAAAAGAAGCATCGCATGGCAATCATTGAACCCAATCTGTCCAGGTCCTCCAGAGACAGACCTGTTCTCTGTAGCTGCAGTGTGCCCTGGATTACCAGTGGACAGCTGTATTAACAGGTTTGTGACCCATGGGGTGACTCAGGGGTGGATGCCAGGTCATACAAACTGACATAATATTACATTATGATAATGGTGCTGGCTCTGGACATGACCTGAGTAACACACAGCTGATATCCTGTACTAACAGCTTGCAAGCGGTGAAAACACTGTTTGGGGCAGTTTAACTGCTTAGGTGTCACCATCAATAATGATGGTGATATCTAAGGGGCCTCTTTGTGTTTGCCCCCCCTCATAGGCATCCCTGCAATGCAATGAGAAGGTGATGGAGGGCCTTCTGTGTCTTATAGATTTACTTTCACTTATTAAAGCATAATACATTGCAATACAGAAGTATTGCAATGTACTATACAGGCAATCATGCCCCCTAGGTTTCAAGTATGGGACAAGTGCAGAGGTTAAAAAAAAAATACTGTTATGGAAAATAAAAATATTATGGCTCTCTGAATAATGACACTAAAACAACACCATAATCATATTGACTGGTATGTCATTTATGATGCCCAATGAACCATGCAAAATTAAGAACGTAAAAAAATTGTGAAACTGACACTTTCGCCATCCTGAATTGCCAAAGTTAACAATTTGACCAATAAGCTGTGTTTACAGCTCATTGCGCAAAAAACAAGCCCTCATATGGCGATGTTGACCTTAAAATAAAAAAAGTTATGGCTGTGACAATGGAAACAATAAGGGGTTACTGCCATTTTGGGTAAGCAGTTCTGTCACTTGTGACAGCAATAATATTGCAGTTTAACTAACTCACAAAAATAGTCCTGCCAAACAATATGAACTGTATTTCAATTCACATTGCCATGGTTGCAATAGAAATGCAAACAAAACACTGCAACAGTATTCTGCTAGCACCAACAGCATTACTGCCATGTCTAATGTATATATAAATAAGAAAATGAGATTGTCATGCATATTTTGATCAAACTCTGTTAGCCCATCTGCCAGCAACAAGACAACCTCTTTAGATGGGACCCTACACTTCAAAGATTCATCTTTCTCTGGGCCTTGGTCTCCAAATGGATTCAAGGGAAATGTTGTTCAACTTTATTGTGCTCTTAATAAAATCAGCCCTGGTCAGATGGGTGGCATGCATGGCCGAAATGACTTCCGTTGCTTTTCCCCTGAATTAATTTGGAGCCCAGAGAGAGGGAGAGTATTTGTAGTATATGGTAAGTATATTATGGCTGAACTACACTTCCCCTGAATTAATTTGGAGGCCAAAGCCCAGAGGCTGGTGAGTGTTTGTAGTGTAGGGTACCATATAAAGAGGCTGCCTTGTTGTTGGCAGATGGGTTTACACAATTTGATCAAAATGTGCACTAAGAACCTCATTACTTTATAAATACAGTAGATTTGGCAATAATACTCCTGATACTATCGGAGTGCTGTTGCAATTTATTGTTTTCAGTATTGCAGTATGTAATGCTATTTCTGCAGTCAATACATTGGAAGTGTCAGTGGGGCAGATTTATTAAAATGGTCTAAAAGCAAAGCAGTCTTAGTTGCCCATAGCAACCAATTAGAATGCAGCTTTTATTTTGTACTCTGCCCCTGGAAAATGAAAGTTGTATTGTGATTGGTTGCTATGGGCAACTAAGACTGTTTTGCTTTTAGACCATTTTAATAAATCTGCCCCCTGTGAGTCTATTGGGGACCAGTTGGATCCACTGTACAGCATCATGGATTACATTCTAAACAACAAGACAGACTCAAAATGAACATGGCCTTCAAGTACATTTTTATGTTTATCCTAAATAAAGGTGTGTGTGTTTGAGCTTGATCCTTATTTTACTTGTGCTATGTAGTATACAGAGGTTTTGGCATAAAAAGCAGGATTGAATTGATAAAACCTACTCAAGACAGGTTATGTCCAAACTCTACATGGCTTGTTTTCTAGCTTAAACAGATCTGTCGCTGCAGCAAAACTATCTAGGCTGCCTCTGTAATTCCTGATATTTAAAAATGAATAGATGCATTTGCAGAACTTGTGGTTGTTGAAGTTTCATCAAGTTTATTAGGAAACTAGAATGTAAGAAATAACGTATAGCAGATGCTGAAGATGTAGAATGAGATTTCATATTTTTAAATACCAGAAAGTAGCACCATATATACTGTGTGTAAAATCTCGGATGATAGCATTTCCCATTTAATGTGGCATGGTAACAAACTTGCTGTAACATGTTTCTTGAGGAGAAAGTAAACACTATTTTTCGCTTGAGTTCCTTTATGACTTTAATCTTGTCCGTCTCCCCTTCCTAATTCTGTTTACTTTTATGCCAGCTCCTGGATCTGCCAGGTATTAAATCTTTCTTATACATCTGAGACAGGATTTACAAAATTGCAAAGTATTTCAGATTGATAGATGAAACACACTGCGTGTAAAATGTCTACTAAAATATGCAAGAGCACTGAGCTATGATGTCATTGCCTTTGTCATTACCAATTCTTTTATGATATTGTGTATGAACACACTTGTGATATTTTTCTTACTTGTATTGCAGATTTCCCTTCAATAAATCTATCTCAGGGTCTCGATATACTGTCATATAACTTTCATATAATGCCCAGTTTAGTAATTCATGTGCCATAATTTTGCTAGGTAGATATATACTGTTGCCACATAATGCTTTCCAAATGTTGTTTAGAATTCCGTACTTTGTCACATTGTCACACAGTGCCTATTTAGTAGCATTAGCCATTCATATTGTACCCATATAGTGTCATGTTGCACCCTTACTAATCGATACAGTGATCACACAGCACCATTCCAGAAATACTGTATTAGTGTACCCTTCTACACTCGCGTTTACAGGAGAAGCTTTATCGAGTTTTGTAGAACAAAATATCCAGAGGGTGTAATTCCATTCCAGAGGCTTCCATGGGTAATGGCTACCATATTGCAACATGTCTCAGTTCTGGTGTTTTCCTATATCGTGCCATGCCAGTACCACAAAATGAAATTCACACAGAACACATTTCTCATGTATTGACTTACTGTGCACACACCGTTTCAATGAGATGGGCTTTGGGAACCATTCTTTGTACAGTGTAGGTTTTAGACATCATTACCCCAGGTAGTAGAAATGACCAGTATTTTCATAACTTTTTCTATTGCTTTTTTCTTACAGGTTTTGAGGGAAAGATAGAGATAGTAAAGGTTGGGAGTCTTCTTTCATGTAGCAATGTACTCTGCATTCAGGAAATATTGTAGTTGCTAGCAATTTCACTTAACTAATTGAATCAGGTAATAAGTTTATACACTACTGCTCATCTATCTCCTTAGTGTCGGCACAGCCTTCTCGCATTTGTGCACAGGTATTCTGGTTGTTCAGTGTAGCTTTTAATGTAATTGACACCCTTGATCTATTCAATAGCCTTTAAAGTGCATTTTTATTGAATTGTTTCCGTACATAAGTAGGTTTGTGGTTTCTATGGGTATGTTTTATTCTAATTTTCTGTAATAATTATATATCTATCCAATATCATGCAAACAGAATTTTCAGGCAGATATCAGAAAATTAAACCCGCAAATATGATGAACTATGGATCTAAAGTGATTTGTATGTTTACGAGGTTATTAAATGGAAAGCGATTTTAATATCTTTACAGCCTCTCTACACAGTTAAAATAATAAGTAAAACAACTATAGAGCAACTATTTGAGTTGCACTTGTTTTATAGAAAAAGGAAGGAAAATGCTTATTTAGCAATTCCCCTAAATAATTGAGTCATCTGCTTGGACTGCACTGGCAACTGCTCATTTTAGGCCAGTGTGCAGTTTGGACACCACTAGGTGACTGGGATTATTTTCTGCTAATAGCAGTAGGAACATACGTTTCCTTTCCTGAAATCTGCTAATTTACTATATTTTTCAAGTCTGAATACCTATCTTTTATTATTATGGTATGTCACTGCAGCATTTCATATCATTAAAATGATAGGGGCTGAACCTTGGGGATCCCCTCAAAGCTAAGCAAGATAAATAATAAGTTTAATTGGATTGTTACAGACCCAGCAGTACCAAATATGTGTCTAAAAAAAAAAAAAAACATAATAAAGGATTAGTACTGAAATACTAATGCATTGCAGTGTATTCTGGCTGTCAGCATAAAAAAGCTGACCATCTCAACTTTGCCTGCCTCCTGAGCTGTCGCCATTGACATGACGTAATAGTATGATATGGTGCCCTTACTTTCTCCTTGCTATGCCCTACTAATTACATCATGTTTTGGGAAGGGCTTAAAGGGAGGAAGTGTTTCATTCTTCCTGATTTGGTAATTGGTAGTATTGCAGGAAAAAGGCTTCTTTGAACATTTAACTTTTATTGTTTTCAGTATGCTTTTTTAATCTGCATTTTTATTTTCTGTTGCTTATACAGTGCCAACATATTTCACAACCTTATGTGAAGGTCAGCAACAATATCAATCAGTCCCAGTCTCAGGCTCAGGCATACTAGGGGTAGTTTCAGAGAGTACAAATTAACCTCAGAAGTCAGCACAAAAATATTGGCAAGTATGTACAAATATGGAAACATGAAGAACACATACAAACACAAAGCAAATGTTTCCCTTGGTTAGATGGATAACCAGGAATCCAGTACTGTAAGGCAACACTTCCAACCTCAGAGTTCGTGTACTGCCCACACACCTGACTATAAATATTTTTCACTGCCAGAGGCAGTTCAACAAACATGTATTAAAAGCAGTGGCTTATAGCACTCATTTAAAATCACTTTAAACAACTTTGGTGCATATAACACTGTTATTTGTTTGTAAATGGCCCCAAATTTGATACACTACTATTTGCCATCCCCTTATTTTGGGTACCCTACCTGAGTGTTCTGCCACCTTTATAATTTCTACCCACTTGTCAGCATGCAATGCCCCTCAATCACTAGCATTGATCTAAAACTTCTCCTTTCTCTTATTGTTGCATAGCTTTGATAGAGAGGAGAGCAGGAGCAGACAACAGTGTGCAGCATAAATAAACAGGACTGGTGCTCAAAAAGTTGCTGCCAGCATTGTTCGCTGACAGAGAATCAGGAAAGTGTTTTAGGGTCCCATTGATGCCGTGGGCAGTAATAGCTGTATGGCACTCACTCTTGCTGGCCCCTCAGTGTCTCTGCTGCTAGAGATGAGTTCAGTTGAATAGGCAGCGAATAACAAGTTAAACCCACATGGGGAAACACTTAGTAGCCAGTAATTTATCGAGCAGAAAACTTTAATATAGTAATATATATAGTAAACAAATTAATGTAAACTTTGAAAGTCATTACATAGGCTATTTTGCGAGCATATGTTTGTTAAAAACAGTGACCATTCAAAGACTTTGGATACCTTTATGCAACAATTATACACCCTTTTTACTACGTTTCTGTAGTAAAAAAAAAAAAAGTTGTACTTATCTGTTTTTTTTTTTTTTTTTGCAATGAGCTGCCTTCTTGTGCATTCAATAACCCTCATATGTAGTTTGCAACCTCTTCTCATTTAGACCTCTGGATTGTGGCATTCCTTTGCATCAGTCACATTATCCTCTCAGGTGGTTTTGGTTTTTCATGAAGGAGTGCAGCTTCAGCCTAGTTCTGCCCATACACATTAAGCTTTCAGTAATGATTTTACATAACTGTACACACTGGTACACAGCCTTTAGATGTTTGCCCTCTGCTCATGAACGGTGGTGCTGTGAGCTGGCTATGAGGTACTGTGGACAATCTTCTTGGATTTTCCACAAAAAAGACTAGAGCAGCTTGTACTGCAGGTAGGATGTTTTTAAAGAGAACCATTTACCACCTCCACTAAATCCAGCCCTTTGCATAATTTTATAAGTAACACTGCACTGGAAAATTTGGAATTATTTCTCTTGCCCCAGCCATTCCTGAGCAATAAGTCCTGTTAGCTTTGGTGCCTGATATGCTATTTAGGCTCTCTACTGTCAGGTGGATGGTGTCAGGCAAGGGGTGTGATTCTAAACCCTGACACTGCCCACCTCTGGAGATAGTCTATCAGCAGTTAAATCATATGTAAATGATGGGCAAAGTTTTCAGTCCAGGGCACCCCAAAGTACTTTCTCCTCAATGGAATATGAATATAAAGATGATTTACATGAAAATGGGGCTCCATAATGGTATATGTAATAACTCCTCTACAAGGTACTGAGATTAGGTTTATAACCAATTTACTGCTGACAGATTCCTTTCAATAGAATCAAACTTTAATTTCATAATATGCATAAAATGTTTAATTTCATAATATGCATAAAATAGCCATACAATTTTTTTTTTTGTAAATGTGTCCATATCCTTTAAGTTGATGGTATCTAGAAATGGAGGACGGTGCAAGAAATATAAAATACTGAAGCCTATTTACCTTATGATAATTCATGTACTGTATTATTATGTCTTAGAACATTTATCAGTTATAAGTCTTGAATGCATTAAATGAAACAGACTGCACATTAAAATGTAAAATGGGTTGTTTACAATTAACAAGCTGCTTCTATCTGTTCTGTTAATATAATCAGAGTCTAGTTATATTGCTCATTAATGTTGGAATTAATATAGTTTTATGCCCTCAGCATAATGCGGATGACTTCAATTACCTGTAGACTATGCACATAATGCTACAATTCTGATGTGTTTGGGTTAGAAAGCATATTAGTTATTATATGAGTGAAGTGACCGGAATATAGATATTATGCGTATTATATGTATTATGACACTTGGGGATTCTAGCGTCTTGGAGTAGACAGAGGTATTTATAGTGCTGGGTGCCAAATAAATAGCATTGAAGCTAATGGCAGTCCAAAAGAAATAGCTTTATTCAGCTTATAAACGAAAGACAACAGCATAGGACAATACCTCACTTCTAATAATAATAATCCCTTTAAAGAGGCCTTGCCTCCACTCTGTGGTAATCAAGTTTCTTCTGTTCCACCTATCTGTCTCCCACTGATCTATTTCAGTCCTGTTTTTGGATTGAAAACAGGTTCACACACTAATAATATACACTCACGAACAAAAAAAATAACGCACCCAGATAAAATTATTGGATTTCTGCAAAACTCAACATGCAGTGATATCTCAGGCAGATATGCAAATGCTTACAGTTGTGGTCTGATTAGTCACTGGGTCTTGCCACAAGAGGGCATAAGGGCACACACACACTACAGACAGGCTTTAGACAGCCCAGGCAGACCACCAGTAGGGAGGTTTGTTTGATCCACTGACAATGAGAAGCAGCTCCTACAGTTTCCTTGTCAACTATCCAGTCACAGATGGCACTTTCATTACACACCCTTCTCTACCCGTATCGTTTCCAGGTGCTTAGCAGAAGAAAATATGATGTCACAGTGACTTTACCTGTCCTTCCATTGACAACTAGCCACGGTCTCCTTCATTTGCCATAGTATCATGAACTTCTCCTGCAAATGGAGTGCTATGGACTTAAACTGTATCAACTTTAGCTATGAATCGATGTTCTTTTTGGGCTCTGGTGACAGTTGGGTTCAAGTTTGGAGGCCTCATGGTGGGTGCTTCAGTCTTTCTTTTGCAATGCCCCAACTGCTGGTATGATAATCTGGGTAGCCATTGCATACCATAATCATTCACTCCTAGTAGTGATATGAGGGACACTAACAGCTCAATGATATAGATATATACTGGATATCCTGCAGCCACATGTATTGTCTCTCATGGCAGGGCTTCCAGCTGGCAATTTTCTGCAGGATATGGCTAGTCCAAACACAGCTAGGGTTTCCCAAGAATGTCTCCGCCAAATTGCAGCACTTTCTTGGCCTGCCTGTTCACCAGATTTACTGCCAGTCGAACAATTATGGGACTAGCTGACATGTCACCTTCATCAGCCTATGAGTGTGCAGGATTTACAGGACCAGCTGTAAGAGCTGTGGGCAAATGTGCTGCAGGATACCATACGGAACTTGCATGCCTCCATGCCCAATCATATTTAATCATGTAGCCAGATTAAGAGACTGACCTAAAGGGTACTAGAGCCTCCTTTTCAATTGTACAGTTTCCCCCAGTAAATTTATCCTTTGGCTCTAATATTGTAATCACTTACGTGTATCATCATTACATTCACGCATAGAAAGCTTTATTCCATTCCAACAACTCCTTCTTGGTGCGTTATTTTTTTTTTTGTCAATGAGTGTACTTACATCATAAATATTTTTGAGGAGGCTTTTATTTATTTGAATATTATCCTGTGTTATTGAAGAATTCTTAATTTTTGGTCCCCACTAGGGTCCTAGAAGCAACAAACACATTAATTAACTACATAATGCTTTGGAATACTTAATATTGACTGTGGCATTTAAGGGGTGTTATGGCCAGGAATTGAGATAATTCCAATCCCATCTATTGTAGTTGGTCTGGCTGTATATCTTAGAAGCTGGGCCCATGCCATTCAATGTTTTAACAATTACATTGTTGGGATGGTTTCACTGCACATTATGAGGAATTATTGGGAAGAAGTTTTTAAAGGGAATCACCAGGAAATCTGACATCAAGCCAGTCTCAGTGCATTGTAGGTAACCTTATGCTGAGCACCATCATATCTTTATACCAATAGATGCGTCTTTTTTAGAAATCTGCAAATGAGACACAAGTGTAATGGGGAGTGTACCAGAGCCTCCAAGGGCTCTGTATCTTGGTTTGAAAACCTGAGGCTTTGGCACAACACATTTCACTTGAACCGTATTTGCATATTTATAAAAACTAATTTTTTTTCAAGGAATCGGTGTGTCTATTGGACAATCTAGAAGTATGATGGTCCTCATCATAATGTACAATACAATGCACTGTGGCTGGTTTGATATTTAGTGTCCTGTGATAGACTGTCTTTATAGAATAACAATTAATACCGTTAACCCAAAATGCACAAAAGTGTAATCTTTACGGAGTGCTAATCAACATAATACAAGCACTACATATACAGAAAAACCAAGTAGATCCTCCATAGACATGTCAGGTACAAGATATTCAAACCACTGGCTCCTTGCTGCTTAAAATAAAAACACTACAGAGACTTCAAACTTGCTTCAGTGCTGAACAATTCTGTATTTATGAAGTGAAAATTGTAAGAAAAATGTATGAGAGATTTAATTGCTGCCTTAAGTGGGTCATGTAGTGATCATAAAATATATGCCCCAGTGTATGATAAAAGAAATATGAACAGCAAAGACCATCAATGTGTCATAAGCTTTTATTTTCAGGATATAAAGGTACATTTCTCCATGGAATTTCTCCTTCTCAAAAATATGAAATTAATTACACAAGCAATATACCTCCCTATGTTATCAGAAGATTAACAGAAGATTGCTCTGTCAAAGTGTCACCTTCCATTTTTCACTTTGTTGAGAGCTGTCAGCCCGAGTTGTTGACCAATTTCAGAAGCTGGCAGTTGTGTCCTATTGAGCTATCAATGTCTCTCTATTTTTAGCAGAGGATTCTTCCACAACTTGACAAGATATTCAAACTAATAACAAGCTGTCAAATCAATAAACTTTGAGAAGCTGCATCCAGTGATGCTTAGAGATAACTACTGGGGAGATTTAGCCCCATGTTTAGAAGACCATGGTATATTTGGAGGAAGGGCACGTAAAAAGTCAAATCATAGGTTGCTCACTTCCACATGTAAAGCCAGGAGAAAGGGTTTTAAAGCAGATGCTGTACATTGACCAAAGCTGGTTCTTATTGGGTTTGATAACATGACAGTAAAGATTGACTTTTCAGAATGAGTGTCCATCGTCAGATCTAAGTCAGTGCTGAATGACCTTTTTTGTCTCTAGTTAGTTTCATCTTTTCAGTGTATCAGGTTGTGTTCTCTGTTTTTTGATCCATTGACGAAAAGGTCATAAGAGTGTTGTTAAAGGTTAAAAATAAGATAAATAAGGATGATCTTTTCATAGGCAATTTTCTTACAAGAAACTTTTAGACAATGGAATGCTTAACTGTTATTTCAAATACAGATCTTAAAGTGAAACATGGGCCCACAGGCAGCAGGAATTTGACTTTAAGATGCAAAGAGTACATAAAACACATTTAACCTTTTATGGATGCAGACTAGTTTGGGCCTTAAAAGTTCAGGGAAACATATTTTTTTCATTTTTACAACTTTGTAGTTCAAAAGCCATAGCTCTTTTTTTTTTTTTTCTATTGACATAACTATTGAGGGCTTGTTTTTTGTGTGATGGGTTTTATTTTTAGATGGCTCAATTTAGGGATAAATATGTTGTTTTGTGCAACTTTTTGAAAGGGGTTATGGGGAAGTAGTAAAGCTTTCACCATCTCCACCATTTCAAGTTCTTAGCATCTGTTGATAGGTGCCTTTTCACTGATTCCAGCGCAGTTGGAATTTTTTCTGTAGCCTCCAACAAGCAAATTTAATTTTGATGACTGATGTGCTCTTTAATCTCTGTAATGTTAGAAGGGCAGTGTCAGGCAGAAGTGTGTGATTCAGAGCTCCAATCGGAGGCAGCCAGAGACAGCTCAGAATCACACCCCATACCTACTCCTGCCTAACACCACTCTTCTGACAGTAAAGAGCCTAAATAGCATATCAGACACCAATACTAACAGCACTTACTGCTCAAGAATAGTGTGGGCTAGAGAAAAAAAATTCCAGCTGTGCTTGAATCAGTATAACGGTGCTTTTGAAAGGGATTGTGCATGAAAACATGGCTGATTTCTTCTTCTCAGGAAGTTACATAACGTCTGTTGGTCACATGGCTATGCCATAGTTTGGTTTCATCATTTCAGTGGGACTGAACTGTAGCTTTTCCATGTGACCAATGGACATGATGTTACTGTCTGAGTTGAAAAAAGCAGACATGTTTTCTAGTACTGCACAAACTGTTTGATGCATAGAACTCAACTGGTTGGAGGTAGTGAAAGGTCTTCTTTAAGCACTATTACAAATGTATACCCTGGTCCCTCCAAGCCCCATTCATTACTTTTGCGGGGGGCAGTAGGGGAGGCCAGAACTTTTTTTTCTTTTCTTCCATGCAGCCACTCTGTCTCTTACTACATTCTAATGAATGGAGCTGAAGCCCTCTGCCAATGCACTGGTAAACTTTATTACTCTTCGGATTACCCCTTTTAATATTTTTGGGTTTCATTTTATGCAGTAATAATTGTAATGTAACTTTTTTTAATGCGTCATTATGGTTACAGTGATACCATATTTATATAGATTTTGTTATATTTCACCACTTTTACTTAATAGAATCTATTTTTATTAAAAGAAAACAATGCTTGGGGGCACCATATTTCAAAACATCTAACTTTTTATATTTTTTTGGTGGTGGTGTTGTGTGAGGGCTCTTTATTCTGGGGAAAGCGATAGTTTTTATTGGTACCATGTTTTTGCATTTTTTAACCCTTTTCTATTTTATAGCAATTTTGTTTATTTTTAATTGTTTTTTGTACAGATGTAGCAGAGTTTAACTTCACACATTGCTGTGGCACAGAGTGTTAAATCAATTTTTCAATTGATTTCAGTGGTTTTTGCTGTCTTCTGTGATAAGTTAACATGCTGCAGAATATCAAGTTAAACAGTGCTATATCTGTATATGGGTAAAGAGGGACTGATGAAAGTGAAACTCTCGACAAATGAAATGCTAGGGTCATTTACTTTGCCATCTGACAATAAGGGAGAATTTGATTTAGAGGACTAGTAAAGCATGCATGCTGCTGCTCCATTCAATGTCTATGGGATGCATGGAAACCGTAATGAGGCTCATGGAAAGGTAATAAAATCACTGCTACGTTTTACTGGGCTGTACAAATGTTGCCAATAACACATGCTCATTGACATCACTTCCTGCTCTGCAGCTATTAGCTACAGCTGTACCTTAGAGAATTTACTGTCCACTGCATTTTAACACATAATGAAAATTGTTTTCAAATATATTACTTGTCTTCAACAGAATCCAGGTACTCTTATTACAGTTACAGTTATTTCAATTGTCTCAAAATATTTGCACATGTATTCACTTTAGATTTAGGTTTAAAGCATAACCAAAATTATTTTTCTATTAATCTATATGCAGGAGGCAAAACTTTGTAATATGCTAGAAAGTGCCTGTTTCTTCAGGTATTTGTCTCCTTGTGCAACTGATCAAATCTGTACAATAGATGTTTATGGAGAAGGAAGGAAGAGGATAGCTCTGTATTTTTTCACAATACAACTAGGTTATCAGGAATTACTATCCAGCCTTCTTCTGACAGATATGACACATTTAATTCTGTAGACAGCTTCATATCTCTATCTTTTTATTATTATTGTTTATTTATATAGCACCATTAATTCCATGGTGCTTTACATTTGCGGATTTACATACAGTACACCAGATATACAAAACAGATAATACAAACAGTGACCAACTGGCACATTGGGATAGAGGGCCCTGCCCGCAAGGGCTTACAATCTATGAATCCTTTTCATCCTCCTTATCTTCCTGCCCCTCCCCTCTTCATAGAATTCATTGTAAACTGACACTGTTTATGTACGATGAGTATCAGTATATATTATAATTTATTTTTAGTTCAACATTAATTCCATAATGCTGTATGTTTGAGGGTCCATAGACAATACACAAAATACACAAAACAAGTATGAGTGTACTGAGCAGTGGAAGATGTACTTGTTCACTTGCGGGCCAGCCTAAAGCTCACACTGCCATGTACTCCTGGTAGATCCAGTTGCTTGATAGTCACATGGTATGTGACATAGTACAAAGATGTGCCTTCCCATGGAAAACGAAGGGGCCTGAGATATTGTACTGCAAAGCTTGAAGGCCATATCAGTAGCCACACAGCATTTATGCACTGGCATACAGACTCCATCATGTACAGAGATATCGTTCTCTAGAAGCATTGCGATAAAGCATGTCACAATGTATTTTCTGCAGCATTCAAATAAAATCCACTAGAAAAGCCTCTCCATATAAAATGCTTAGAAAGAGATCAACAGAGGCACCGAGCAGTGCAAAGTGTAATTCTGTAACAACACAATGTATATTTCACAGACAGATAAGTGAAGTGGCCTCTCTCCTTAGAAGGTTGTGTATATGGCCACAACAACCTTACTGGCATATACACACGTGGACAAAATTGTTGGTACCCCTCGTTTAATGAAAGAAAAATCCACAATGATCACAGAAATTACTTGAATCTGACAAAAGCAATAATATATAAAAATTCTATGAAAATGAACAAATTGAAGTCAGACATTGCTTTTCAACAGAATTTAAAAAAAAAGAAAACTCATGAAACAGGCCTGGACAGAAATGATGTTACCCTTAACTTAATATTTTGTTGCACAACCTTTTGAGGCAATCACTGCAATCAAACGATTCCTGTAACTGTCAATGAGACTTCTGCACCTCTCAACAGGTATTTTGGCCCACTCCTCATGAGCAAACTGCTCCAGTTGTCTCGGGTTTGAAGGGTGCCTTTTCCAGACGGCATGTTTCAGCTCCTTCCAAAGATGCTCAATAGGATTTAGGTCAGGGCTCATAGAAGGCTACTTCAGAATAATCCAATGTTTTCCTCTTAGCCATTCTTGGGTGTTTTTAGCTGTGTGTTTTGGGTCATTATCCTGTTGCAAGACCCATGACCTGCGACTGAGACCAAGCTTTCTGACACTGGGCAGCACATTTCTCTCTCGAATCCCTTGATAGTCTTGATATTTCATTGTACCCTGCACAGATTCAAGACACCCTGTGCCAGATGCAGCAAAGCAGCCCCAGAACATAACAGAGCCTCCTCCATGTTTCACAGTAGGGACAGTGTTCTTTTCAAGATATGCTTCATTTTTCCATCTATGAACATAGAGATAATGTGCCTTGCCAAAAATTTCAATTTTTGTCTCATCTGTCCATAGGACATTCTCCCAGAAGCTTTGTGGCTTGTCAACATGTAGTTTGGCAAATTACTTTTGTCAGATTCAAGTTATTTCTGTGACCATTGTGGGTTTTTCTTTCATTAAACGAGGGGTACCAACAATTTTGTCCACGTGTGTATATCCTTATTACTGGGTAGAGATGGACTTTATCCAACTCTGTCTACACTTGAAAAAGGGGTACCATCACCCTGAAATGCATTGTGCGCCTGTTTGATTTGGAAATAAAGAGTTCATTTCCGGATAAATCTCTGGGTAAGCGTGGTGCCTTCATCCCCACTTCCAGCCTTGGATATGGGCCTGGTTCTACTATTTGTCTCCATATAAAATGGCAGCATGAGGAACTACAGTAGAGGCCTTATGGGCCTCTGTTGCAGCCCTATTGCTTTGTACAAAACAGAGCTGTGAACATGAACCCTAATTTATATTATTTATAGGAAGCTACAGTAGAGGCTTTATGGGCCCATGTGGCAGCCCTATTGCTTTGTACAAAACAGAGCTCTAATATGGCTGTGAACATGAGCTCTTATTGATTATATTTATAGGAATTATAGGAAGCTACTGTAGAGGCCTTTTGGGGCAGTCCTGTTGCTTTCTACAAAACAGATCTGTGAGCGGACTATGAACTTGAGCCTCTACTTTTTTGTTTATCTGCTATCTAAAACTTGGCACTACCAAAGTTGTACAAATATACTTCATTTTTTGTAAAATTATTTGCCTTTATTCTGTCCTCTTGTTACTTGGATCATACACAATGTAAGACTGTTAGAATAGATCTGATTTTTAAAGATAATTTGTGGACAATAACAAGGGAGACAGAATATAATTAGTTACTTTTTTCATTTTTTTCCTGTAGAGATTATACAGTAGGAAAGGAGAGATTAATGCAGTGTACAATTGTGGCACAAAGTTTTGGGTCTGACACATATTTTGTTTTTTAACTAAGTTTGCTGCTTCAGTCTTTTTAGATCTTTTAGTCAGATGTTTTTATGGTATACTGAAGTACAGTTATAAGTATTTCATAAGTTTTTAAACTTTTATTGACAAATACATCAAGTTTATGCAAAGACTCAATATTTACAGTGTTGACCTTTATTTTTCAAGACTTCTGCAATTCACTCCAGGATATTGGATATCAGCTTCTGGGTCATATCCTGACTGATAGCAACCCATTCTTGTCTAATCACATATGCGTCAGAGTCTCTGGTGCAGATCTGTCTAAAATTCCTTTTTCGTACACCAATTTCAGTTAATAAAAAAACAACAACAAAAAAAACAGACGCCTGACGGACAACTTAATGGGATCCCTCGGGCACGGTTCATGCCCGTTATAGAATGAATCTGGTTTTGTCATTTTCCAGTCCTGTAACAGGACAAAAGAATGGAGTTCACAATATAGATATGAACATAGTGTAAAAGATCTAATACATTGAAGCAGCAAACTTTGGGAAAACCAAAATTTGTGTCATCCTAAAAACTTTTGGCCAAGACTATATGATTAAAGGGGTTGTCCAGGATAACCCATTTTTTGATATGAGGCTGGGGAAGGTGAGAAAAAAAAATGATAAAAAAAATACCTGTCCCTGGTTCTCCGGTGTCTCCCACTGAGGTTTGGTCCTGCTGCTCTGGTGTCTTTTTTTTTTTTTTTGGTGGAAGTCCCTGCCACACATGACCGCTGACCGTGAGTCGCTCTCAAATGTCATCTTTGACATCCCGTATTCTTTTCTTAGGCTGCTAATTGCCCTCAGCAGTCATATCTGTCTGGCAGGGACTCACACGCTCTCCTTTTTTTTTTTTTTTCTCGCCTTCCCCGGCCTCATATCAAAAAATGGGTTATCACGGACAACCCCTTGAAGTTCAAATCATGATCTATAGGTTAAAATGCAATGATTTGTTATTAATACCAATAAAGTGTATTAAAATACCAACTTTTTCGAGATAGAAGAGAATATTTGCAAAAAGCTATGTTTTGTATACCATCTGTTATATTTTCTGTTTTGTCTCCAGAAGTTCTTTAATTAAATCACAATGTAGACCTTATAGATCAGGATTTTATTACACATGTTGTTAAATTCTTTTGATAGGTAGTATGGTTTAAAGCTTTACGTGTCAATATCAGAATCCATATATGCCTTCATATTTTAGAACTAACATGTGTATATATTTATGGTGATTAGTGAATGGGTGTGTTTAAACAACACACAGGTTTTTAAAACAGGGTGAAACTTTTAACTTGTATGCCATGAGTAAGGGACCCTTTGAGTCCTGAAACACGTAGGCGGCTTTCTTATGCAATTAACCTGTCATCACATGATTTGATACCATGATACCTTTTTGTATGGAGTAAATAAAAGTTAAGTTCTATAATTTTATTTACACTGGAACTTTTTCATTTTTGGACTGCTGGATTCCACCGCATTGGTTCTTCCATCTGTTATATTTATCTCTTATTAAACTTTCCCAAGATATCAGTTTATCAAATATCTACAGGATAGGTGATAAGTGGAATTCGCATACTGTTGCTCTATTCATTCTCTGTTGGAATTCTGGAGCTAGCCCAGTGCTCTTTAATTACTGTGAAGTAACAGCAATAGTACATGCTCATTCCACTGCCCCTAATACACATAATGACATATATTTGGATTTGCTGCTACTTTCCCTTTAAATCTCTTCTTTGTGCGAAAATTATGCAGTCTATGAGATTAAAAAAGTCAACATTGAAGTTGTAACAATCTGTAAAAATATAAACAAAATTAGAATATTTTATGTAGTGCAGCTGTCATGAATAAATTAATTACATGGTTATTCATGACTCAGTAGACCTGCGTATTGAGACTTGCCGCTGCTTGATTTGGGGAATAATATTTAGTTCAGGAACAAAATCCGTTAAAAATGTATTTCCTCCTTACTAGATGGCTGCTTAAGTGCTCAGTGGGGATGTGCAAACTAGATGAGTACAAATGTGGTTTGAAAGTACTGAGGATGTAATTTTTCTTTTGCAAGCACCTCTGAAGCAATGTAGATCAGACGGTCAGTATTTATCAAGATGTTTATGCTAATTAACCAACATAGTGGTTTCTCATTGCTAGCTACAGCTGCAGTAAATGATAGTTTTCACCTCATGTACATAGTCCATCAGTAAATGATGCCAGCTTCTTTTCAACATGTCAAAGCACTTGGAAGAGGAGGAAACATGCAGTTGGAAAGGGTAATATGTGTTGTCCTCTAGTACAGTAATGCTTTTGGTTATGTGGTTGGAAACTTTTTTCTTTTAATCTGGTCTTGTTCACGTGCATTTTTCAGCTTAAATCTGATGCTTCTAGTTCTACTGTGCCATATTACAGCTCATGTTCATGCATACATATAAAATAGTTTTTCTGTCAAACTAAATCTGAAAAAAGGGCTTATGCAATGCTTTATGAGATGCTTAATATGAAGATCTCCCCCACAGAATCATTGCTTCTAGGGGAGAAAATATCCATAACTGTTGAGGCATCATAAGTGAAACATGGAATATTTATGGCTCGGTTCTGCTTCCCAAGTGGGACAAAGGATGCTGATGGATCTGCAGAGACTCCGTGTGCCACCCAGCTACATCTACAATTAAAAGGAATGACATGGTGTGTTAGATATGAATATTTTCACCAAAAAGCACTGTTCTAAGGGGAATATTGTCCAATATACAGCACCCATAAAGGTACAGCTTTGCTGGTAATATAGTGTGCTGTGCAGTTCCTTATTGCACATTGTATTAAGGCCTTTTGTGTGCATAATTTCTTATGTTTTCTGAATTTCAGTTTTTCAGGTGACAATAATTGTTAAAGTAGTAACAGTTTCTGCTTAGTGTTGCATGCTGTGCTATTTAGTCTTCATGGAAACCCAACGTTTCTCATGTCAGATTCCAAATCCACCACTTCGATTATTTTCATTTTTCTGTTCTTAGATCAGAAAATGGAATTATAGGTTTATATGTAAAGCCCGTCTAATGTAAACCTTATTGATATTGTGCTCTGTTTATTAGGTATGGAATACAGTGCTTCAGTTGTGTTTATCTGTATTTTTATATGGGTAGTTTGGACTAGAAAATGGGCAGACTACATGTTTTAATGCCCCTGTCACCACAGTTGCAATGCTACCCCTTCATGTACAGCACCCTGGACTCTCTGCACTGAAGACTTGCTAGCTCCTCCATCTGCTTTGAGTGGTGTTTCTAGTGGTCTCCTGATTGGATGCTCAAGCCATCACTTAGACCAGAGGGAAGAGCTTGGTGGCATTCAGTGCAAAGATGGGGCCACCTCATGGGCAATCACACACCCTGAGCATTAAAACATGGATTTCTTGGTTGTACCACCTGCATCGCCATCATCCTTGATACGCCTGTACTGCTCTTCCGATCCTCAGAATAGTGCTGACAGACTCCCTTTTAGATTTAATTTCTAATAATTATTATTATATAACAGTATCTAAGAAAGGAATTCTAGTGTTTGTAATGAATATCTAGCCAGGATCACATGTACA
This sequence comes from Leptodactylus fallax, assembly GCA_947044405.1. NCBI lineage: Eukaryota > Metazoa > Chordata > Amphibia > Anura > Leptodactylidae > Leptodactylus > Leptodactylus fallax. Next base: position 16,881,531 of record CAMRHE010000001.1, read on the forward strand.
AATGGTTCCTGCTTACATTTGTATTCAGATACCTAAAGCTCACTAATGACGGAGATAAGAGTCTCATTTACTCACAATTATTCATTATTCTTTCATAACTGCATAGAGAAGAGATAAAACAATAGCCGTTAAGTTGTACATGCAAACAAGGGAGATTCAGGTTAATTGGTCTAATACACTTTCCAATCACATCTGCACAAATTAGCTTGTGTCTTCACGTTTAGCAGAGTAATGAGTCATGATGGCAATCAAGTGAGAAGGATGTTTTAGTAATGAATAGGTTTTTGATGGTAAGCCTTCAAAGGACACATTTCACAGGATTTGGACTTGGAGTTCAAGAGTCTTAGTAACTGTTTTTATGTTGATTCTTTTAATGTGATTTATTTTTCTTTGTCAAGATTTATATATGTTGCACAACAGGGGATTTTCATTTAAGGACATAGGATTGTGCTTCTCATATCCTATTGTAGCTTAGCAACGTAAATTGAGTATAAATTGCAGTAGCTTCTATTAGATATGAAACGCTGACTGTAGGAGATGATTTATTTGTTTCCTATCATCTTACCTTTTTTCAGTAGTCCATCTTAAGCAGCGGTTTTCAGCATATTTGTACAGATTGTCTTTTTCTATACATTGTTGAACTTTTCTGTGCTAATACATAATGGAAATAATGTATTTTTATAAAAGAGGGTCTTTTGTAACGTAGTTATCTATCTTTGAAACACCTGCTGTATCTTTTGTAGCATACAGCAGTGACTGTCCACAGGACATGCCAGTCTTTCTGCATTAGCAGCAGCAATGGGTAGACAGAAGACAGTAATCTGCTGCAAGCACAAAAGAAAATGGGTGCTCCAGCAGATTTGGCCCCACCCTGAGTGCACCAACCAGTTAATTTGCATATGGAATAAAAGTTGAATTTCACAGCAGCAAGATTGCACTTTGACGCAAGAAAGTATGTTCACTTATGCCACTAATATTCTCTACAATAGTATATAAATGGCTTAGAAGCGATTTGGTGGTGGTAGACTTTTTTTTTTTTTTTAGCAATTTTAAGCTTCCAGAAAATAAAAAAAACTTTGTAAATACACTCCTTAATATTGAAATTGCAATGCCAAGAATGATCTGCAAATGATCAAAATTTTCAACTAACTAGCCCCAATCTGTGGCTTGTAAGAGGGCCATAAAAGCCAAATTGAAAGCAAAGTTTTTTAGCCACATGAAACCTCAAAAAAATCAATGGAAGTGGTGTGGGATGTGTGATGTCCCCTGTTCAGTAATGTGTCAGTTATTGCCAGTTGTCACAAACTTAGAGGGACAGAATACTTGAAATGAGAGACCTTATTTTATCACTCTGTCAGATTTCTACTCACCAAGGCCTAGATTTCAGCAGTGTTCATTTTTTACGCGTCCAGGTTGTTTGGAGAACAATGGCAAACTGGATTGACAGCAGAATGTGCACAGAGATGAACCGCTGCATGGAGGGATTGTCTGATGAAGAATGGTGTATAGTGATCCGTTCTGTACTGCAAGTGAAATTGGATGTCACATCTCCAGCTTGGGGTAGCAAACAGTCTTGACAAACCATCAGAAGGCTTTGCACAACAATGGGCTAAGAACCAGATGTCTTGCTAAAGGTGTTCTATTGAACTCACGCCACAGCTCTCAAATGACTATCATGGTACATAGCAAGACGGCAGTGGAGACTGGAATAGATGGTTCCCGCTTTTGTCTCGGATAAAGTCATAGCCAGAGATGGGTTTGGAGACTACATGGACAACGCTGTGTAACACTGATCCTACTCCTAAGATTATGGTGTGGGATTTTGATGTTTGACAGCAGGGACCTCTCTAGTCTTTATATCAGGTACACTAACAGCTTGGTGCTACATTAATTTGGTTGTGGAACCAGTGGTATGGCCATTTCTCCTAAGTATCCCAGGAGCCGTTTTTCAACAGCACAATGCCCAACTGCATGTTGGTATTGCTACTGTGAGTAGCCAGCATGGCCTAAACATGCTACTATGGCATGCATTGGCTCCAGACTTGTCTACCATCAAACACATCTGAACCAACAGAAGTTGTTGGTTGGCAATTGCAAAGGGAGCTGCCAGCAGCCAATCTTGATGATTTGCTTACCCAAGATCATTCAGCATAGCATAACATTCCTCAGACAACCATTAATAACCTCATTGATAGCATGCCGTGTTTTTCTGCATGTTGTGCTTATACTCAATATTGAGTAAATTGAGATGTTTTGAATATTTTGTTTCCATTTCTTATCATCTGCATATCATTAATATGTCTATTGATTCAGTGATTTCCTTAATTTCATGACTTTTTCTTCTTGGTGTTACAAGTTCAATGTTGAGGAGTGTAATATGTTTATCTCGTTATCTGTTAAAGTTATGTGAACAGATCTGTTCTCCAAAGGCTAACGCAGCAGCTTTCCCTGCTACACTTAGAGCAGGAAATCCCACCAAGATCTATAGTACCTATCAGGATTGTGTGTGCAGTAGCAGCTGAGATATTTCTCTAAAGATTACCTGTGACTTCCTATCTGTGAAAGAAGTTGGTAATACATTTACAGCCGTTATGCAAAAAAAGAAATGCTCCAAGAAGGAGTTGCATTGGAAAGAAACTTTGTGTGAAATGATATATGTAATTGATTACAATATTAAAGTGAAAGGATAAGTTTATTGGGAAAAACTGTACAAGAAAGAAGAAGGCTCTAGTACAATGTTGGGCTGCCTCTAGCATGGATATAAGAGGATACTGTTGAGCATGGAGGCATACAGATTCCATATAATGTATCATGCGGGACATTTACCCACCACAGATGTTGCAGCTGGGCCTGTAGATCCTGCACATGTGTAGGTTTCCAAAACTGGCATCTTAGCTGGTCCCATAAATTGTCTTGTGACCAGGCAGACAAATGATGTACTGCAATCTGGCGGAGACATTCCTGGGAAACCCTTGCTTGTGGGGGCAAACATTATAAGCTCTGCCATGGGAAGCAACACATGCATCCCCATGATGTCCTGCACTTATCACTGAACTGTTGGTCACCCTTAGTAGTAGTGTCACTATCTGTTGTATCCAATGGTTATCCAGATCATCACACCAGCAGTTGGGGCAGTGTGTCACACCACAGCAAATTCTGGATACAACATCATTGGATCTAAAACAGAACCTTAATTCATGGCTAAAGATTATACAGTTCCAGTCCATAGAAGTACAGATTTCGCTTTCATGACCCCATTGCAAACAAAAGTGGCTGTGTGTCAATGACAGAACATATAAATGATGTAACACCAAATTTCAGAAAAGAGAAAAAAGGTGCTCAACCCTCAAAATTTCAAAGAATATAACAAGTCTTTATTAAACCTTTGAAAATAATAGAGCCTTCCATAGGTAGGGTATATTAGTAGGATCAAATAACTAAAGGTCTATTGAAGTGCAGTATATTAATCTGCAATGTACAGGAGGATATATAATAAAGTGTTTATTTTACTAGTCCTGTAGTGCTATCCCTATTAAATATATACTATATTGTCTGAAAAGAAAAATAGAAAGAATGAAGTAACAAAAATACAAAATATACAGATATGACCAGCATATCAAATGTGCTTCTTTCTGCTATAATATAAAAGTGCATCATAGTGTTCATAAAGATAAAAAATAAACATATATCCCCTCCATATACTATGTATACACAAATAGGAATAAGAAACAACTAAGTAGAGATACTGCCACTAAATGTACAGCTAAGGCTAGGTTCACACCTGTGCCCTGTCTCCACTCGGGTATTCCGTTCCCCATTCCGCTTTAAAAATGCAGAGAGAACAGTTAATTCTACTCTCTATTTTCAGATGGGTGGTCCTTGGCTGAAGCGAATAGTCTAGGACAGTCCACCTGACAGTAGAGAGTCTAGTAAGCATATTTGGTGCTGAAACTAATTGCCCAGGAGTGGTAGGGGTTAGAGAAAAAAAATCCAGCAGTGCCAGAATCAATATAGCAGTGTCTTTTTTGAAGGAGTTTGCTGTGAAGATTGGCTCACTTGTTTGTGTATTCATGAATGTACAGCTTCCATGTTCCATCATATCTCTTCAACCTAGTTTATAATCTCTCTTTGTTGCTGTTATTATGTAGAAAGTCATTCTCCCTCATATTTTTGCAATTCAGTATACCATACACGCTCTTATTGCCAATGGCTAGTGAACTTTACTTTTTATCCTTCTGGGTAGATTGCTCTGCTTACCACATTGATCTCAGTATGGTAAATGGCCTATGGTTTTCACAGCTGTTTGTAGGGATTCTTCACTTACTGAATTCAGCTTGTTTACTGGAATTCAGCAGCACATAGGACATCACATGGTTATGGAACTTAGTATATTGGAATTATTGTGATTGCGCTTTGATGTATATGGAATGATAGTGTAGATAGAATATAGTTCAGATGTCAGGTGCAAAGGTCAAACAAACTAACTAGAATACATTTTGTCTCATGTTGTTTACGCTATTATTTATAATACTTAACTAACTTGTAGTTTTGGCAATTTTTTCAGTTCTGAAAACTTCTGCCTCTTTCACTGGCATAATAAAATTGAAGCCAGTCACTATAAATTCCAATGTCAATACATAATCATCTATAAGAATGTGGGAAAGTATGTATTGCATAGTATGTATGCATTTCTGCATCATTATCAGTCACCGTTGGTGGTTTTCAGCACCTGCATCTCTTCTTTTACAGCCAAAGCTGCTTCCAGACTCCTGCTGTTAATAAAGACATAAGGCTGACATAAGTGGCATAGCTGTTAAAATTTGATAGAAAACAGAATCATGGACAGTATATTATAGTTTTCATTTTCTGTGGGAAAGTATGTTTTTCTTGCTTTAAAGGCATGCAATATTTTTCTATTTGGTATTATACACTTTAATGTTGATGGGCAGTATTAAAAGCTTAGGACCGGCCACCCTTTGACTAAGTGAATGAAAGCTGAGTTGCAATAGCCTGGCATGGCCACTACACAGTAGACAACTGCCTCCTTGCAGGTTTGCCAGCTGTGGCCATCACCTAATCTCTGATATTAAACACTATGGCTGACAGCCATGGTCAAACAGCAGCAGGCAAAGATCCTCTAATTCAGTGACAAAAGCCAGTAATTATGAAAATGTAAGAGAGGAACAGGCAAAAAAATGAAGCTTCAACAACCTCCAAAACAGAAGTCCAAGCAAGAACCTCAGATGCCACCAAACAAAACCAGAGTACAAAGAGATAGAAGCTTCCCATGAAAACTTTTAAGAACTGGCTAAGAAAAGGAAGAAGTCTGGAAGAAATTGTCTGTGTAAGGCTATGACCCCACATTACGGAAACACAGCTTTTTTTTGTTGCAGATTTTGTTGAGGTTTTTTGAGCCAAAGCCAACAATGGCTACAATAGGAATGGGAAATATATAGGAAGTTCTTATACTTCTACCTTCTGCTCAATCCACTCCTGGCTTTGACTCAAAAAACCGCAACAAAATCTGCAACAAAAAAAGCTGCTTTTCCGCAATGTGGGGCCGTAGCCTAAATCAGATTTATAAAGGGGCCTTAGGAAGGGGGGGTTTTAGTATGTAATGAATTAGTTGGGGGGAAGTGGAGGTTCCAGTGGGAAAGAGGAAGGAGATAAAGCAAGGGGGGGGGAAAGGAGGGGAGCTGACATGGGCTTACAGTTTCAGTTATCTACACGGGGTCCAGGTCTTAAGGAAACTGTTGTGGGATTGGGCAATTGATGGATACATTGATCCAGCTGAGTTTCAATGGAGGTTCAGGTTGAAGCTATATCATGGGGATAAGGGAGTGAGCTGCTTCCAGAACAATGGACATGACATTATTTTTAGACAGATGGAATGTGGGCGTGGGCAGGCATAGAATAACTATGGAGAGAGAGAAGAGTTTGAATTTCCTGCCAGAATGGACGGATTTTAGAGTAGAACCACCATATGTGCAAGAGAGTAAGAGGTTGTGTATGGCATCTAGTCAGGCGGGTTAACAATACCATCTGGTGAGCAGTTAGTAGTGTGTCTCTTAGAGACAGACGCAAGAGGAGAATCCGTGGGAGGTGTGGAGAATCTGTTTGATTTGGTCATCTGATATTGAGTTCCATTTCCCAGGGGGTAAAAAATGGTGTGTTTGGACAGCAGACAGGGAGTGATGAATTTTGAGAGGAGATAGGATGTCTTGGAGAGTTGTTTGCTTTTTGATAGGAGAGTCAAATGGGGTCATCCAGAGGTCAAATTTCTTAGGTTCCTCATGGATCCAGATAAATGCGCTTTATGCAAAAAATAGAGGGAGAGTCCAGGGAGTAGTGTCTCTAGTTTAGTTGTGCCAATGCCTGATGGAGTATCTAAGAGGTCAAGGAGACGGTGTGGCATTAAACAGAGTAAACCGCACATGGTTTGCTCAGTAGGTCCGGTATGAGACCAGCAGGTAACAACGGTGTTGGGGCAAGGATGTCTTTGAAGTCTCGCCAGGTTTCACAAGCTCCCTTGAGATGATCCATCTCAAGAGAGGGGCCTTGTGGCTAGCTGAGCCATAAAACCAGAGGTCTGAAGATGGAGAAAAGCCAAATAGTTCAATAGCTGAGTTGGAAACAGAGGAGCATTCAGAAAAGACGTTGAGCGCTATCCATCTCTTCTGCTGTACCCCTCGATAATAGTCGAATAACTCGGGCAAGCCCATGCCGCCTGCAGATTTTTTCTTCATAAGGAGGGAAAGACGTAAGCGGGGTCTTTACCAATGCCACAGGAAAGATGAGAATAAACTTTGCATTTTTTGACAAAAATAGGTGGAAGATGTATGGGGACCATGTGGAGACGATAGATCACTTTAGGGAGTATGTAGGATTGAAAGAGGTTTCTCCTCTGAACCAAGAGAAGGGTAGGCCTTGGTAAGAATTTAGCATGGTGCTGAGGTCTGAGAGTAGGAATGGAAGTTCTCATTATAGGTCAACAATATTCGCTGTGAGCTGAATTCCTAGATACTTGATTGACTTTGAGGTCCTTCAACCCTGTTGGGTACCATTTCATATCTCAAAGCTGGGAAGAGAGTACTATTAATCTTGAGTCAGGTGTGAGGTGCTGTGTAGAGAGTAAAGATAGCATCTATGAATTGAGATGGAAAGTTGAACTTGCAGAGTACTACTTTTTTGTATTGCCAATCCACTCTATCAAATACCTTTTTGGCATCGACACCTTGAAGTACCAAATCAGAGTTGGTTTTGCAGGCATAGGCAATGGCATGTAATAGACGTATGGAGTTGTCTTTCCCCTGTCTTCTTGGGACAAATCCGGTTTGATCTGAATGGTTTAGGGACGGCAAGAATGAAGAGTAAAGATATTGGTTCTCTTCCACCATCAGAGAGTTGCATGATAAAAAAAGGTGGGGTAGGAGTTCTGCTTGAAAGACTTTATAGTAATGTAATGGGAGGTTATCAAGTCCAGAGCTTTTACCCTTTGGGAAACTGTTCATGACCTCAGTGATCTCAGCGAGGGAGACAGATGCTGTAAGAATGGACGTATCTTCGGTGGAGAGAGTTGGAAGGTGGAGGGATTTCAGGAAGGCAGTCCTCTTGTCAGATTTATGAGCCAGTGTAAGAGAAGAGGGGGTAGCTTTCAGGTTGTACAAGTCAGAATAGAACGAGAGGAAGGCAGAAGTAATGCCATTAGTGGACTGGCTGGTAAGACCTGAGTTGTCTTTGACAGCAGCGATAAAGCATTTAGATTTCGCCTTGTGCAACAAGGATGACATAAATTTACTACCTTTGTCTCTGTGAGCATAAATTCTGTGCTGGAAGTGGAGAAAGTGCTTGGCAGTGCGGGCATTAATTATGTTTTTCAGCTGCTCCCGTAGGCGAGAGAGGTCAGGTTGCGAGGAGAGAATTTTGCTGCGTTTTCTTAAACGCTCAATAGATGCGATCTCAGAGAGTATCCAATGCAGCCTGTGTTTCTCTCTTCACTTTGGAGGCAAGAGAAATAAAGGTTCCTCTGATGATGGACTTGTGAGCCTCCCAGGTGACTGTTGGAGAGGTCTCAAGGGAGACACTGAGGTTGAATAACTCACTAGATATTGCTTGATTTAAGTTGATGATTTCTGGGCAATCAAGGGAGCTCCATTCAGCCTCCAGCACCAGTCTTTAGGTGGAAGTTGTTGGAGTGTAATCGTGGTCAACACTGGAGCGTGGTCTGAGACCGTCATAGGTTTTGTTGCGGGACCTAGAGGAGTAGAGAGCTAGGTCAGAAGATGCGAAGACATATTCCAGCCTTTGATATGATTTTTATGGGTTGGAGAAGGAGAAATCTTTGGTGGAGGGGTTGAGTAAACACCACAGTTCCACTAGGTGTAGGTCATTGAGTTCTTGCTGTAACCGACCAAGGGCTTTCTGAGGGGTGGTAGAGGATCCTATAGAAGAGTCAATGGTCAGATTTAGTGTGAGGTTGAAGTCACCAGCTAGTATGATCTGTCACTCAGCAAAGAGTTTGAGGGGCATTAAGTAACCAGGGAACTTAGTGCTGATTAGGAGCATAGAAGTTCACAAATGTAAGGATAGCAAGGAAAGGGAGTAAGTTAAACGGAAGGAGAGAAGGTGTGGGGACGCTGGTAGGAGTAGGAGTGTAGAGAGCAGTAAATGAGGTAGGGAGGAGGATGTGTCAGCGTTAGCGGCTAATAACCACTAGCAATAAGCTAGGTCCTAATTGGCGGGGCCTACTGCATTGCCTTCCGTAGGAGTGAGTGGGAGGGAGCCAGGAATTGAATGGACAGTGTGCAAGTTTGGGTGTGAGAGAGGCGTACTGGGCATCTTAACTTCTAAAAGTTAAAGTGTAAGACAAAAAGGAAAAACACAGGTCATAAGAATGCAATATAACCCGATCATAAAAATGCAGTTTCACACAGTTATGTAATTAGCATATACTGGAAGTAGCAACCAGTGGCGTAACGACCGGGCCCAGCAGGGTATAGGAACCGTGGCCAGCTGAAGATAGCCAGGCCCCTTTCCAATAGATGGCAGCCCAGGGAAGGTGACTGAAAATAATAAATACATATGCTCACCTCTCCTGGGCACAGCGTTCTCTCCGGCGCTCTTCCGTCACGTGACTGAGGTCTGTGATTAGGCCCCAGCAGTCACATGGGGCATGGCCATGTAATGACGTCATTGTTCCCCCCCCACGTGACCGCTGAGGCCCAATCACAGGCCTCAGCAGCGATGTCTGAAGAGGGCTTGTAGATGCTGAAGATGGCAGGATGGAGCAAGGATGCCAAGGAAAGGTAAGGCAAGGTGAGTATGAGAGTTTATTTTTGATCACCTTCCATGGGCTTCCGATTATTATATTCTGGGGTCTGAGGAGACCCCAGAGTATAATAATAGCACCGAAGCAAAGGGGGGCTGTTGGGAGCATATAATACTGTGTGTGGGCCACTGTGGAGCATATAATACTGGGTGGGGGTCACTGTAGAGCATATACTACTTTGTGGGGGCCACTGTGGAGCATATACTACTGTGTGGGGACAACTGTGGGAAGCATATAATACTGGGTGGGAACAACTGTGGAGCATATACTACTGTGTCGGGGCCACTTTAGAGCATATAATACTGTGTGGGGGCCACTGTGGAGCATATAATACTGGGTGGGGGTCACTGTAGAGCATATACTACTTTGTGGGGGCCACTGTGGAGCATATACTACTGTGTGGGGACAACTGTGGGAAGCATATAATACTGGGTGGGAACAACTGTGGAGCATATACTACTGTGTCGGGGCCACTTTAGAGCATATAATACTGTGTGGGGGCCACTGTGGAGCATATAATACTGAGTGTGGCCACTGTGGGAAGCATATAATACTGGGTGGGGACCATATTATACTGTGTGGGGCCACTGTGGGGAGCATATTATACTGTGTTGCCACTATATTATACTGTGTGTGGGGGGAGCAATGTGGAGCATATAATGCTGTGTGGGGGCCACTGTGGAGCATATAATGCTGTGTGGGGGCCACTATTGAGCATATAATACTATCTGGGGCCACTGTCGAGCATATTAAACTGTTTGGGGCCCGTAACCGTCCCTATTAAGAATTTGCTGTAGGGAGGGGGTAGGGGGCCCCAGACAAAAGTTTGCACCGGTGCCCACAAGACTTAAGTTACACCACTGGTAGCAACTCCATATTACATCCCAGGGAAAGGATGGGGGGCATATAGGGAGAGGGAGAATGGGGGGATATAGGTAAAAAGAGATATACAGTCTTAATGGAATGATCAAAAACAGAATTCAACAGACACACAACAGCATATAAAATTAAAGCATCTGTAGCTTAGTAGAGTATATAATATCGCCATGGACAGGATGGGTAGAATATATCAAATTGTACATGAGCTAGTTACCGCGGCTGAAGGTGGGCAACAAGTCGTATCCCATAGCTAAGAGTTGGCAGGGGAAGCTGGATGGAGTGGAGAGTGGAGGAGGGGAAGTAAGGGGAAGGGTTTATGTGACGGGGGAGTTCTTGTAGCAGAGAGGAGGTGAATGGGAATGATGGGGGCATGAAGAGAAAGGCATATTGAAGGCCTCTCTCCTCTTTTTCCAGCAGTAGCCACAGGGCATCCATTTGGTGAACGTGGAAGGGGCAATATCCTGAAACAAATGGATTTTGCTGTCCTCATATGTAAGTGGGCACCAGTTGAGAAGTCGACCATGGACATCAGGCTGTAGATGACGTCCATGGGTGGTTCGTTCTACGGTTGGGACGGACAGCCGTGTGGATCCTCTCTATCTGAATGTTTTATTCAGATGTGTTCCAGGTGCTGAGCCACAGCAGAGGAGTGAGTGGTGTGAGAAGGTGACAGGCAGGGTGCTGGAGTCACTGTATGTCTCCCCCAGATTTCTCACTTATGTGTGGTCCAGTGCAGGCCTCAGCCCAGATGTGGGTCCTGGGCTCGTTACTGGGCCATAAAAGGCTGCAGAGCCTGCACTTCAGGGCAGATCCTGGGAGTGAGAGGAGGCACCTGCGTCTGTCCTGGAGAACTTAGTTTTTGGTGAGACCAAACTAGGACTTGTGGTTTTGTTTTGTTTGTGTGGTCTGTAGTAAGCCACATGTATAGCTAGGTTTATTTTGTACTAGTTAGAGCTCGGACGAGCAGGAGTTTTGTTTTGCCTTTTTGCCTGAAGTTAAGGCTGTATTTTATTTTGCTTATTTTTGTACCTGACATAAGGTTTATTTATTTTGCTATTTTCAAATAAACCACTTTGCACCAGACATTGAGTCCCTGTGTCTGACTGGTTGGGTCCGCACCATTGCTGCTACCGAGCTACCTACCCCACAGTGGCGAGATCTGAACATGCCGTCTCTAGTATGTCCACTCTCCTTCCTACTGTACGTACATCCACACGCAGATCTGAAAGCTCCAAGAGGACAGGTGCTATAGCTTGGGAGAGGGCTCTGCGGAGGAAAGACTTGGAGATAGTGCTAGCGATGGATTCGGATTTATCCGCACCCAAAAGGCTGTTCAGGTCTGAGTCTTCTGCCGCCTCTCCATTACTAAGCTCCTCAGCTGCCATCTTGCGCTCCATAACTGGGGATTGTGCAGCTTTCTTCCTGAAGAACTTTTGGACGTCTGACTGGTTACTTCTGCCTCCGGGGGTGCCTGAAGGGACTGGGCATCTAGCTCTGTCAATCTTGCCCATTCTAATCGGCGGTAAGTAAGTGGAAGGCAACGTTTCAGCCCTAGGTTAGAAGGAGCTGCAGGCTCAAGCCTACATCTAGTTCACTGGTTCATTTGGTACCATTTTTTTTACTCCAAGCTGTTATAAAGTTGTAATATGACATCCATAAAACTCTGTGGGACCCTACTTGTATGTCTGTATGCCTTCCATTTGTTATGGATTCTAATTGTTGCCTATGTGATATTGTGCTACTATACATGGAGTGGCTATGGCTCAACAGGAACTCTATTCAACTTCATGCATTTTAACTGTTTAAATAGTTCTGTATTTTTCTCTCCATAATACTGAAAGGAGAAAGGACAGCATTCCTAATCATACACAAATAGTGTTTTCTAAGAATAATGTTATGGCATATGTGTGTGGAAGGATATGAATGCCTTTAAGTTTTATTTCAGACTACTTTTACTTTCTGAGTTGTGTAGATTTGGTATTTATTTGCGATCTAGTTGTTGACCATACATGACCTGTATATCAGCTGCACACTATAATATACTCACTGGAATAATATTAGAAGATGATGTTATTAATTAACTGATGGCGCTAAAGTGTCATTTAAATTAAGAATCTTGTGTCAACAAGAGGCATGCCATTGTTGTGTTCTGGAAGTAGGAGGTAGGACAGGATATGACAGATGTAGTTGTCAGGGTTCATATTTCAATTAAATGGGCAAACTCCATTTTAGACTTAGATTGTATCAGAAGATTTACTTTATTTTGTCTTTACTTTATATAGAACTGAAATATTTTAACATTCATTCAGCAGTGCAGTACAGAAAAGGTAACATACAAGAAAAGTACTATCAAGATAAACTTTTTACATTTGTAATACAGAACCCTTGCATACATTATAAATGTAGGAAAAAAGCAAATAAAGCTGAGCTGTAATGCCACACACGTCTTGTCCACAGGCATGGTGCTATTTTTTAGAAGAAAGCACCTCAGGCAGTCATGATACAGTGCCTTGCGAAAGTGTTCAGCCCCCTTGAACTTTTCAACCTTTTGCCACATTTCAGGCTTCAAACATAAGGATATAAAATTTTAATTTTTTTGGTGAAGAATCAACAAGTGGGACACAATTGTGAAGTGGAACGAAATTTATTGGTTATTTTAAACTTTTGTAAAAAATAAAAAACTGAAAAGTGGGGCGTGCAATATTATTCGGCCCCTTTACTTTCAGTGCAGCAAACTCACTCCAGAAGTTCAGTGAGGATCTCTGAATGATCCAATGTTGTCCTAAATGACTGATGATGATAAATATAATCCACCTGTGTGTAATCAAGTCTCCGTATAAATGCACCTGCTCTGTGATAGTCTCAGGGTTCTGTTTAAAGCGCAGAGAGCATCATGAAGACCAAGGAACACACCAGGCAGATCCGTGATACTGTTGTGGAGAAGTTTAAAGCCGGATTTGGATACAAAAAGATTTCCCAAACTTTAAACATCCCAAGGAGCACTGTGCAAGCGATCATATTGAAATGGAAGGAGTATCAGACCACTGCAAATCTACCAAGACCCGGCCGTCCCTCTAAACTTTCATCTCAAACAAGGAGAAGACTGATCAGAGATGCAGCCAAGAGGCCCATGATCACTCTGGATGAACTGCAGAGATCTACAGCTGAGGTGGGAGAGTTTGTCCATAGGACAACAATCAGTCGTACATTGCACAAATCTGGCTTTTATGGAAGAGTGGCAAGAAGAAAGCCATTTCTCAAAGATATCCATAAAAAGTCTCGTTTAAAGTTTGCCACAAGCCACCTGGGAGACACACCAAACATGTGGAAGAAGGTGCTCTGGTCAGATAAAACCAAAATCGAACTTTTTGGCCACAATGCAAAACAATATGTTTGGCGTAAAAGCAACACAGCTCATCACCCTGAATACACCATCCCCATTGTCAAACATGGTGGTGGCAGCATCATGGTTTGGGCCTGCTTTTCTTCAGCAGGGACAGGGAAGATGGTTAAAATTGATGGGAAGATGGTTGGAGCCAAATACAGGACCATTCTGGAAGAAAACCTGTTGGAGTCTGCAAAAGACCTGAGACTGGAACGGTGATTTATCTTCCAACAAGACAATGATCCCAAACATAAAGCAAAATCTACAATGGAATGGTTCACAAATAAACGTATCCAGGTGTTAGAATGGCCAAGTCAAAGTCCAGACCTGAAGCCAATCGAGAATCTGTGGAAAGAGCTGAAAACTGCTGTTCACAAACGCTCTCCATCCAACCTCACTGAGCTCAAGCTGTTTTCCAAGGAAGAATAGGCAAGAATTTCAGTCTCTCGATGTGCAAAACTGATAGAGACATACCCCAAGTGACTTGCAGCTGTAATCGCAGCAAAAGGTGGTGCTACAAAGTATTAACTTAAGGGGGCCAAATAATTTAGCACGCCCCACTTTTCAGTTTTTTATTTTTCACAAAAGTTTAAAATATCCAATAAATTTCCTTCCACTTCACGATTGTGTCCCACTTGTTGATTCTTCACCAAAAAAATTTTAATTTTATATCCTTATGTTTGAAGCCTGAAATGTGGCAAAAGGTTGAAAAGTTCAAGGGGGCCGAATACTTTCGCAAGACACTGTATATTGTACAGCATGTCTAAAGTTACACTCTTTCTTTAACTTTCAATGTCATCTTTTATGTGAGACCATATATTAGTTGGTGGGCTTATCTTTGGCACACAGTGGATTATTTTGATTCATGTTCTAAGTGTTATAGCCAGGGTTGGACTGGCTCACCTGGGGACCGGTGAATTCCCTGGTGAGCTCCATGCCATTATGGGGCCATACCGGACCCCCACTGATTTTTTTATTAGACAGTGGAGGTGCGGTAATGGCCCCCCATTCACTTACCTCTCCCCCCGCTCCTGGCCAGGGGCCCCCCCCCCCCCCGTATGCCGCACATTACATCATCGCATTTGATGTGCAGTGCACAGGGCCCAGGCTGCTGCTGGATGAGGAGAGGCTGCAAGCAGGAGTGGGGAGAGGTAAGTGATGCAGCCAGGCTCTCCCCGGTTTTGGGATCCAGTTTTAACAACTGGGGAGAAGTGGCACCGCCGACCCGGTTCTGCTACTAGTGGAGCAGAAAGCCACTGGCTTCCTGCTCTACCACTCACAAACTTGTAGGCCACGGGCCACATTGAGCTTGTGGCCTACAGGCTAAGTTCCAATACTTACTCACTGCTCTCCAGCACTTCCTGCTTCTTCCTGCTCCGGGCACACATGACATCACATCAGTGCGCCTGGATCAAGAAGGAGTGGGACCGGGGAGCAGACAGGCAGGTGAGTACCTAATGCTGCCATAGGGGGTGAGGGGGCCCCCTTCACTGTTCTCCCTCCCATACAGTGGCCCCTTCACTATTCCCCCTCATACAGTGACCCCTTCACTGGTCCGCTATACCGTATGGGGGCTATTATATTGTGGGGGGGGGGCAGTGATGGGGGATAACATCCTGGGGGACATTAAAGTGGTTGTCCAAGATAAAAATTTTTTTTTTTTTTTTTTTATAATTAGGCTGGGGCAGGCGAAAAAACAAAACAAAAGAACTTTCTCTCCTGTTCCCAGTGTCTCCAAGCACGGTTCTGTCCTGCAGCTCTGTTGTTCCCACTGAACGTGACTACCTGTGCCAGTGAGGACTTCCGGCAAAAGAAAACAGTGGAGCTTCAGGACCGGACTGTGCTGGAAAAACACTGTAACACCGGGGACAGGTGAGTGTTTTTTGTTTTTTTGGAACGGGGGGGGGGTTCCACCTCCCCCAGACTAATTATAAAAAAATAAAAAATTATACTGGACAACCTCTTTAAAGTGTGCCACATTAGGGAGTTGTGCAGGCTTAATTTTTTATGCTTTATCCTCAGGATAGGCCATAAATACCGATCTGTAGGGGATCGATACCCGGACCCCGGACTGATCAGCTGTACGGAGCCACTTCCAGCGCCCGTCCTGTACACAGTACGGGGCCGGAAGCAAAAAGCTCTGTCCACTTTATAGGTGCCGGGCACCTTCACTGCATCTCAGCACATTTTGAAGTCAGTGGGAGCTGAGCTGCAGTGAAGTGAGCTGATATACAGCTGCTATACAGCGGATGGAGCTTTCTGCTTCTGGCCCTGTGTTTTGTACAGAACGGGAGCCGGAAGTGGCTCCGTACAGCTGATGGGGCCGTGTGTCAGCCTCCTACCGATCAGGTATTTATCTCCTGATGATAGGCCATAAAAAAAAGTTTACCCTGGAAAACCCCTTTAATATGCCCCACACAGTTTAATGTCCCCCCCCACAGGATGTTAGTCCCATCAATGCCCCCCACACAATACAGTATAATGGCCCCATCACAGTTCCCCATACAGTATGGGGGACCAGTGAAGAGGCCACTGTATGGTGGGGCATAAAAAAATTTGGCCTAGACAACCCCTTTAAAGAGGTTGTCCATAAATTGGAGCGACCACTGTGGCAGCCAGAGAGGTGTAAAAATTTTAAAAAAGCATATTCCCCTGTCCCCAGCAACCCGTTGTCCCCCGCCTGTGTCTGTTCGGTCTCATGGCAGTGCCTCATTTCTAGAAATACTGTACCTAATTGGCCTCAGTGATCACATGAGGTGCATGACTCACAGCAAGAAGGAGCCAGCACGAGACTGAATGGACACTGGCGGCGGACAACGGCTCACCAGAGACAGGTGAGTATGCTTTTTTTATTTTTATTTTTATTTATTTTACACCTCCTGCTCGCCAAATGGTTTGCTCCAGTTCCCGGACAACCTCTTTTTAAAGGATTTATCCATATTTCTAATATTGATTGTTCTTAGGATAGGCCATTAATATTAATATTACAAATATAAAAATGCAGCAGCACTCTGTAACACAGCACAAAGGTATATTTAGAACAGAGATGGAAACTGTATTACTGCTATTATTGGCACATATAGATAATAGTCTATAGACTAAATACACACGTGGACAAAATTGTTGGTACCCCTCGTTTAATGAAAGAAAAACCCACAATGGTCACAGAAATAACTTGAATCTGACAAAAGTAATAATATATAAAAATTCTATGAAAATGAACAAATGAAAGTCAGACATTGCTTTTCAACCATGCTTCAACAGAATTTTTTAAAAATAAAACTCATGAAACAGGCCTGGACAGAAATGATGGTACCCCTGAAAATAATATGACCAAAGGGACATGTTAAATCAAGGTGTGTCCACTAATTAGCATTACAGGTGTCTACAATCTTGTAATCAGTCAGTCGGCCTGTATATAGAGCTACAGATACTCACTGTGCTGTTTGGTGACATGGTGAGTACCACACTCAACATGGACCAGAGGAAGCGAAGGAAAGAGTTGTCTCAGGAGCTTAGAAAGAAAATTATACACAAGTATGTTAAAGGTAAAGGTTATAAGACCATCTCCAAGCATCTTGATTTTCCTGTGACTACAGTAGCACATATTATTCAGAAATTTAAGATCCATAGAACTGTAGCCAACCTCCCTGGACGTGGCCGCAGGAGGAAAATTGATGACAAATCAAAGAGAAGGATAATACAAATGGTAACAAAAGAGCCCAGAAAAACTTCTAAAGAGATTAAAGGTGAACTTCAAGCTCAAGGAACATCAGCTTCAGATCGCACCATCCATTGTTTTTTTGAGACAAAGTGGACTTCATGGGTGACGACCAAGGAGGACACCATTGTTGAAAACAAATCATAAAAACGCCAGACTGGAATTTGCCAAACTACATGTTGACAAGCCACAAAGCTTCTGGGAGAATGTCCTATGGACAGATGAGACAAAAATCGAAATTTTTGGCAAGGCACATCAGCTCTATGTTCACAGACGGAAAAATGAAGCATATCTTGAAAAGAACACTGTCCCTACTGTGAAACATGGAGGAGGATCTGTTATGTTCTGGGGCTGCTTTGCTGCATCTGGCACAGGGTGTCTTGAATCTGTGCAGGGTACAATGAAATCTCAAGACTATCAAGGGATTCTAGAGAGAAATGTGCTGCCCAGTGTCAGAAAGCTTGGTCTCAGTCGCAGGTCACAGGTCTTGCAACAGGATAATGACCCAAAATACACAGCTAAAACACCCAAGAATGGCTAAGAGGAAAACATTGGACTATTCTGAAGTGGCCTTCTATGAGCCCTGACCTAAATCCTATTGAGCATCTTTGGAAGGAGCTGAAACATGCCATCTTGAAAATGCACCCTTCAAACCCGAGACAACTGGAGCAGTTTGCTTATGAGGAGTGGGCGAAAATACCTGTTGAGAGGTGCAGAAGTCTCATTGACAGTTACAGGAATCGTTTGATTGCAGTGATTGCCTCAAAAGGTTGTGCAACAAAATATTAAGTTAAGGGTACCATCATTTCTGTCCAGGCCTGTTTCATGAGTTTTCTTTTTTTTTTAAATTCTGTTGAAACATGGTTGAAAAGCAATGTCTGACTTTCATTTGTTCATTTTCATAGAATTTTTATATATTATTACTTTTGTCAGATTCAAGTTATTTCTGTGACCATTGTGGGTTTTTCTTTCATTAAATGAGGGGTACCAACAATTTTGTCCATGTGTGTATATAAATTTGAGGTTCTTTGTTATACATATTTGATCAAATAGTGGGAAGTCCACCTGCTCTGACAATCAATCTATCTTTCTTTCTTTCTTTCTTTCTTTCTTTCTTTCTTTCTTTCTTTCTTTCTTTCTTTCTTTCTTTCTTTCTTTCTTCCTTCCTTCCTTCCTTCCTTCCTTCCTTCCTTCCTTCCTTCCTTCCTTCCTTCCTTCCTTCCTTCCTTCCTTCCTTCCTTCCTTCCTTCCTTCCTTCCTTCCTTCCTTCCTTCCTTCCTTCCTTCCTTCCTTCCTTCCATGTTGTTATAAATATTTGAGATGGGTGATGGGTATAGTATGACTGGTATTACAGATGACTGTGTGTTATGATACAGTTTGTACTGATTCTATATACTGTTATTTTGTTGGGTGCCTTGGCTTGGTTTTGTCTCATGGGCTTTGTTTCCATTTAACCCCTTGATTTTCTTTTCTTTGTGTGCTTTCCCTTCAGTTTTCTTTTTTTTTCTTTTTACCATTTGTAATATAGGAGTCGTGTGTTTCTAATTCTGAAAACCCCTTGAAAAGCCCCAAACCTTTCAAGTTTATTTACCACAAGATCCCTGTTTCAGTGATTTTGGGGGTCCCACTGGTAGCACTCCCTCAGATCATACCTTTTAAGTTTGTTACATTAGTGGATATCAGCTACATTTTCTTGTCAGACCCCTGGTCCAAAAGAATTGTAAGAGGCTGACTGGAAAAATAAGGAAAATGTCATAGTTTCTGCAAGGAGTTTGTATGTTCTCTGCGTGTTTGCATGGGTTTCCTCCAGGTACCCTGGTTTCCACCCACACTCCAAAGACATACTGATAGGGAATGTAGATTGTGGGCCCTATATGGGACAGTGACTGACAATATTCTGTAAAGTGTTGCGGAATATGATGGCGCTATACAAGTAAGATAAATAAATAATACTTTAGTAAATGAGCCTAAGATACCCTGTTAGCATTTAAATGATATATTGAAATGTTTTCTTGTAATGCAGGGGGTTGATCTTTAGAAATCAGACGTCTTAGTATTTTTAAGCCTAAGGCAGTGTGTATGAGATACAGCATAACAGAAGACGTCATCATATGGATCATTGATCCGAGCACTGAGAAGTCTCTTTAGTGCTTTTGTTTCTAAAATCACAAGTAAGCGACGCCTGGACCAGGCTAACATATCAATCTGATTGTTGCTTTACAAAGGTTAGTAGGTCCTGCCAAAGAGATTTCTTTGTCTTTTGTCCTGCTTATAATTGAGGTGACCATAAAAGCAGACCTAAATGTAGTTAGCAGACTTTATTTTCAGGCTTCTGCCTTACTGTCTTCAAAGGTCAAACAAATAGAATTTTCATCTCTTTAACATTTTATAAGACAGAGGTCTGGACAGTTTCGTTCACCCTTTATCTACTGAACTTGGATCCCTAAATTAGATTTTGAAATTGAGTGTGTAGCTTAGTCAGTAAGTTACCATAATGCTGGAGCACTGCATTCAACCCTAGAACTATAGAGGTCATAGTAATATAAAGTGAAATGGATTGAAAACGAAACTCCAAAAAAGAAAAGTTATTTCTTATCTGGTTTTAGCAAAGTGAGCATAGATTTTCAGAAATCATTAAATTGTAAGCTGAAATTATAGTGGAAATGGGAACTGTAAAGCATACAATACAGAAACAGATGAGTTCACCTCATATCTCTGCTGGTGTAGGGAAATGACACATTTCAGTGGGAACAATGCCTTGTATTTTATTTTTTAATGAAACTCTTGTACATTGAAATTGATCTTAATGTGAAGTGTCATCTTAAAATAATGCTGTAGGGAAATAGATAATGATGATGATAATAATAATAATAATGATGATGATGATGATGATGATGATGATGATGATGATGAGTATAATGATAATGGAATTTCAGATCCCCAGTGCTTACACACTGCAAGCCCTTCAACAGATACAGGTAGAACAACTGCTGATCCAGAATGTTCTGTTCACTAAGGATAGGTGTAACATGCAGATATACCATGACCTGCGTGTCACTACATGTGTGTAATACAGTGCCTTGCGAAAGTATTCGGCCCCCTTGAACTTTTCAACCTTTTGCCACATTTCAGGCTTCAAGCATAAGGCTATAAAATTTTAATTTTTTGGTGAAGAATCAACAACAAGTGGGACACACTCGTGAAGTGGAACGAAATTTATTGGATATTTTAAACTTTTGTAAAAAATAAAAAACTGAAAAGTGGGGCGTGCCAAATTATTCGGCCCCCTTAAGTTAATACTTTGTAGCACCACCTTTTGCTGCGATTACAGCTGCAAGTCGCTTGGGGTATGTCTCTATCAGTTTTGCACATCGAGAGACTGAAATTCTTGCCCATTCTTCCTTGGAAAACAGCTCGAGCTCAGTGAGGTTGGATGGAGAGCGTTTGTGAACAGCAGTTTTCAGCTCTTTCCACAGATACACCTGGATACGTTTATTTGTGAACCATTCCATTGTAGATTTTGCTTTATGTTTGGGATCATTGTCCATTTCAATATGATCGCTTGCACAGTGCTCCTTGGGATGTTTAAAGTTTGGGAAATCTTTTTGTATCCAAATCCGGCTTTAAACTTCTCCACAACAGTATCACGGATCTGCCTGGTGTGTTCCTTGGTCTTCATGATGCTCCCTGCGCTTTAAACAGAACCCTGAGATTATCACAGAGCAGGTGCATTTATACGGAGACTTGATTACTCACAGGTGGATTATATTTATCATCATCAGTCATTTAGGACAACATTGGATCATTCAGAGATCCTCACTGAACTTCTGGAGTGAGTTTGGTGCACTGAAAGTAAAGGGGCCGAATAATATTGCACGCCCCACTTTTCAGTTTTTTATTTTTTACAAAAGTTTAAAATAACCAATAAATGTCGTTCCACTTCACAATTGTGTCCCACTTGTTGTTGATTCTACACCAAAAAAAATTAAAATTTTATATCCTTATGTTTGAAGCCTGAAATGTGGCAAAAGGTTGAAAAGTTCAAGGGGGCCGAATACTTTCGCAAGGCACTGTATTTGTGGTCAACCAGTTATTTCTGTGTACGTTGTGATTTTTTTTTGGTTTGGGTAGATTCAGTATATAGATTGGGTAGATTAGGTACTATTCAGCAATAGTACAGGATCAAAAATGAATATGGATCTCTTTTTGCAGCTCTTATAAGATCAAACTTTTGATATAGGAATACTGTGTACGCATGCATGTGTGCCTGAGCCTGTCTATACAGAAACATTTCTTTTACAAAAAAGTTCCTTTTTTTCATATTTTGCAGGGTTTGTTGATGCTTTTGCAGAATCTGCCAACAGTCCACTGGGGAAATGAAGATGTCGGTGTACTATTAGCTGAAGCCTACAGACTAAAATTTGCATTTGCAGATGCCCCAAATCACTACAAGAAATAACATAATTCAACATGTGCAGCTATCGAGAGTTTCCCTCCTTATTAATGATTTCTATGAATATATATATAAATATTATAAATACTTTTTTGTCCTTTTTTTATCACAGTGCTAAAAATTTACAGGAATCAAACATGAATCCATTACTGAATCAACTTAGGTGTCAATTTTTCTCTAGGTTACCCTATGATATGGACATGCCATATACCAAAGAAGCATATTTTTTAAGTGTATTACAGGGTAGAAGTAGGAACAGTGACATCATCCCGCTTGTGATTCAAATCATAATGACAGATGTGATGAGAATTGCTTTGATAGGTGTGTCAAATCTGAATTAGACCTGCACAGCTTCAAATCTTTGTATTTCTGAAAATAACTATTTGGAACATGTGAAATGTACAGTACAGTAAGCATTAAAATTCTTATAACATATTAACCACATAATCGCTTGTATCTTCATTTCTGCTTTCATTTTGCCTTATTATTTATGATGATTAAACAAACATGATAGCAAATCACTTAAGCCCTCACCCTATTATATTAATGAGTTTTTCCTTTATTATGAACAAAGATATTTTTAGATACAATATTTTACTGTACAAACAGCAGAATATTACATGGAACAATGATCTAAAGACCTGTCAGATATGATGTGGAGTATTATTCTGCTGCATTAACACTTGTCTTCATTCACCATTTTTGGAATTTTTCCTATTAGCAGTAGTCAGTTATCATCATCGAAGATGCTGTAGTTTATGGGAAGCACATGCAGGCTGCTCCTCTTCAAGTAATAGGAGTAACAGAAGCACATCCTCTTCTATTACTTGAATAGGAACAGCCTGCAAGTGCTCCCTGTACACTGCATGAGCTTTCAGTGCCGGAGGCTCTGGGTGTTGGACCCCCACAAATCACATACTGATATCCTATCTTGACTTCAGTATGAAAACCCCTTTTAAAGTTGAGAGCCCTTCTTGCCTTCTGTTAAATATCCCACACTCCTTGATTTATGACACAGAGTGCACTTAGGTGACACCAGAGAACAGCAGGAGTCCGTTGAGTAGATTCAAAGGAAAAAACAGGTTTAATCAAAATAAATAGTTAGTTTACAGAAAAATCTATTCCTAAAACATAGGTTAAAGTTTAAACAGAAGATCAAGAAACAAATAGAATGAGAGCTGTTGTGAAAAGGTGTTAGTGCTCTGTCCCCATACTCCTAAAGCCTGCTTTTAAAGGCTGAGAGAGCCTTACCCCTGTCCATCATAATTCCTCATATGGATAAGTTTTTTGTATGATCCTTCCATGGATACTGGATCATTCCCTATATGAATATAGCCCTAAATTTGGTTCCTATGACGTGTTGTGTGTTATACTGAGACCTTCCTTTTTCCACCTACTCAGCACAGAGCTACTTTAGCCATAGTCTGTCAAGAATGACATGCCACACAAATGTTACTTCATGACCTTTTCCATTCTAACTTTAGACTATTAAGATTTAACACCTTCTATAGTACAGTATACGCTTGAGACCAACTAATAGCAGCTGCCATTGTTGGTGGCACTGCACTTTAAGCCCCAATGAACCTAAATGGGTGGCTGCATGGAGGTTATAACATTGCAGGTTGCCCATTAAAATTAATGGGCATTTATAAATTTCTATGAAAGCCTACGATCCTCCAGATTTGAGAGCCATGCCATACACCTGGGACCCCCACAGATCAGCTGCTCTGTGATCATGGGGCTCCCGATAATGTTTACATCCTGGGAGCCACACTGCTCACTTGCTATAGTAGCGGCAGCTTTAGGTACTAAAATATATGGGACAGCGCTGCAGTACTTGAATTTGTCATTACATATTGTATGACAGTTGAGCAGCCTGGCATGTAAACATTATCAGGAGCCACGGTGTCCCAGAGTGGCTGATCTGTAGGAGTCCCATTTATCAGAGCCTAGTCTATCTAATTGATGACCTATCCTACATATAGACCATCAATGGGCCAACGTGTTTCAGCAAGTACGTGTAGTAAGGCACTACTTATTGCAGGACAGTAAATCAATGGAGCTGCATCCAAGCAGTTTTCCTGCAATTTTTTATTAGCATTTATCCCTAGTTCAGACCCATGATCATATAATTCTTTTAACAATACTTGAATGTGGCTGATTTTTAGCAATCCTTAAGTGCTAATTTTTTTTTTTTATTTCATGCTATTTGCTGTCAGAGCTGAATAACTAATTTAAACTCTCTTTGCATATCTAATGTCAGATGGATTGCATAATCTGAAAAACACTTTGGAAGAAAAGACATTCCAGCACAAGTTGTTGCTGTAGAGTAAAGTGAGATGAGATAATGACATGATCGCCTCATATTATTGTTATTAGAGTACATTCACATGATGATCTATACTGAACATGCTTTATATTTTAGTTATCTCTATCTCACATGTCTATGAAAACTGAAAACAATATCAACTTAGTTTAGTAACTTAAAATGTGTGATTAAAGACTGATATACTTACTGTTTAAAAAGAGCAAAACTACATTTAATTTTGTCATTAAATGTGACTGGTTAATATTGTTTCTTATGTATTTCTTTGTATGAAAAGTAATACATAAATGAAGCCATACATGAAAGTGGTCATGATTAAAGGGGTTGTCCAGGCTAAAATTTTAATTAAATTAATTAGGCCGGGGTAGGTGAAAAAAACATACTCATCTGTCCCTGGTGCTCCGGTGCCTCCCTACGCAGTCCGGTCCAGCAGCTCTGCTGTTGTCTTCAAGCGAAAGTACCTACCGCATGTCACGCAAGGGAATTGGGACGTCACAGCCGGTGAGAAATTCCATAGCAAGAAGGCAGGTGAGGTGCAGCACCGGACAACCGTAGGCGGACCCCGGAGCATCAGGGACAAGTGAGTATGTTTTGGGTTTTTTTCTAATTTCACCTCCTACTGCCTAATTAGAAAATGATGTTTCCGCCTGGACAATCTCTTTAACTTTCCTTCAGTAATGCATCTAGTCTGGTGTGAGCAAAAAATAAAGCGTTTTTCATTGTATTTTCGCAGAGTTTTCCTCTGCCCCTATTACAGTGGGGAAAAAAAAGTATTTAGTCAGCCACCAATTGTGCAAGTTCTCCCACTTAAAAAGATGAGAGAGGCCTGTAATTGACATCATAGGTAGACCTCAACTATGAGAGACAAAATGAGAAAATATATCTAGAAAATCACATTGTCTGATTTTTTAAGAATTTATTTGCAAATTATGGTGGAAAATAAGTATTTGGTCACCTACAAACAAGCAAGATTTCTGGCTCTCACAGACATGTAGCTTCTTCTTTAAGAGGCTCCTCTGTCCTCCACTCATTACCTGTAGTAATGGCACCTGTTTGACATTGTTATCAGTATAAAAGACACCTGTCCACAACCTCAAACAGTCACACTCCAAACTCCACTATGGTGAAGACCAAAGAGCTGTGGAAGAACACCAGAAACAAAATTGTAGACCTGCACCAGGCTGGGAAGACTGAATCTGCAATAGGCAAGCAGCTTGGTGTGAAGAAATCAACTGTGGCAGCAATAATTAGAAAATGGAAGACATTCAAGACCACTGATAATCTCCCTCGATCAGGGGCTCCACGCAAGATCTTACCCCGTGGGGTCAAAATGATTACAAGAACGGTGAGCAAAAATACCAGAACCACACAGGGAGACCTAGTGAATGACCTGCAGAAAGCTGGGACTAACGTAACAAAGGCTACCGTCAGTAACACACTACGCCACCAGGGACTCAGATCCTGCAGTGCCAGACGTGTCCCCCTGCTTAAGCCAGTACATATCCGGGCCCGTCTGAAGTTTGCTAGAGAGCATTTGGATGTTCCAGAAGAGTATTGGGAGAATGTCATATGCAAAACGCCAGCGTTTCCACAGGTATAATTGACCTGCTGCAATTTTCAAAACCAAGGGCATTTTTGAAAACTCAGCTTTTCCGCTTTTTTTTTCTGCAATGTGTGAATGGGAATTTGCCAGAATTTGCAGGTATTGTAAAACACAGCATTTCCACAGCCCCTGGCCTAATAGTTTGCTACTTTGTGAGTGAGGAAAACCTTCTTACACTGATGTATCTTCAAGATAAGACTCAGACTAAGATAGGATGGCAATGTAGACACCAACAAAAGTGACTGTAAAAATTTCTCTAATGATAAATTTCCCCAACTGTCTAATTAACCACCATTGAGAAGAGATGAACATCTGCTAATGGCAACACTCAGGCGAATGCACATTAGTAAGGGGAAGCCAGAAGGGTCACTTTAATTTACTACTTCAGAATGCAAATTATGGTAAAGCTGATTCACAGAAGACTGAGTATTGTATACATTTCCATTGCCACAGCACAGTGGTGTGCTTTATCTCATTAGAAGGAACACAAATTGTCTTTTCTTGGCAGGTAGTGTTAAAATAGCAACCATACTCTGTTTCTATCCAACAAAAGCAAAGTGTAATACAAGATTATGAAAAACAGTCCATTGAGTAATAATAAAAGGTTGACTGATTTGAAGTGTCCAGATTAATACATTTCTATTTATAGATAAGTATTGAATGTAAGAATCTAAGGTTCCAACCACCTTTTTAATCCAATGTCAAAATTTGGTGGCTGTAAATTGGTCAAATATATTCAGTAGCCTGACACATATTAAGTCATCAAAATATCACTGAATAATGCATGGATTGATTCACAAAAATTCAACTGGTTAGTGCAAAAATGTATACTAGTAGAACAATATATTCTACATAGAGCAGTGATTCCCAGGCTTAACGTAGAGTTGTTAGATATACCTTAACTTTAATGTCCACCAAAATCGGAGAACATATAAGTTAATGTGATATTTTTAAAAGCATCTTCAATTTTGTCACAGCTACATGCCTTAAGCACCTCCTGCACCATGACCTACTGTCATAAAAGCAAAATATTGTAAAGTATGCAAACTTAATAATATTAAAGAGCATAAATAGTCCCTTTTCCATTAAATCTTGTTTAACTACAGAATAAAGCTAGGAAGAGGAAGTAGTGTGCTATTTGCTGGTATCAGAAATCTTCCAAGGCACAAACTGGAGAAGCCGGCAAGTAATAGGATGTCCCAGATCACCAACTCAAAAGAGGCCAGCTACAAACCATGGGCAGGACATTCCTTAGGTGATACTATCTGGGAGGTGGGGTATAAAATTAAATCCGGGCTTAAGTGTGAGGGGAAGGTAGCTAGCTGAAATTTGAACCTAGACCTGTACCACAACTCTCTTGTTAATGCCATGGGACCTTAAAGGTAAAAACGAATGTAAGTATCCATTGGCATTTGGAATTCTGACACATTTTAAAACATGGACAACCCAACACAGGGATATATAAAGGCAAGGTGTGGTGGCACAGGGGTGTTAACTCTGGAAGCAGGGTCGCTCACTCATTCAGTTGTAATCTACGATGTGTTGTTAATGGCGCCACCCAACTGCTCAGTATACCTCAAACACCAGTAATAAAGAACAACAATCTGTAATGTTTTTATTTAGAACTATGCCAATTGCATCTTCTTTTTTTCCTCAAAATTACAAGATATTATGTTTATACAATGTATCACTTTGAAAAGTCTCAATGCTCTGTCATTCCTCAGACTTGGCCATGCTATGACGTGTCAAGGTCCACCCCTTTCTCACCCTGGAATCCTGAAATGATTATGTGTGCCCAAGTCTTAAGATATATTTCAGAATTTGGAGAATAAATTTGATATCTTTACTGTAAAAATAACAGGTATTGTTGCTGTGTTTTGGGGAACCCTGAGTAGGGGACAAGGAGAGCTCATTGGTAACTACTGTTTTAGGGGCATGAAACAAAAAGTGAAAGTTGGTGATGTTATGGCTATAAAAAGATTGTGTTGATTACAGTAAAACTCCATGAAATCTACTGGTTTGTAGTTGTTACACAACATAAAGAAGGAAAGAGTCTCTAGAAGAGTCATTACTGTTTCTAGGCCCTGGTGCTGATGAGGTGTCCATTGCAAATTTGCATCTCTGTGGTAAAACAGATTTTAGACTGATTTCTACTTTCATAAGGACGTCCCATGTAGTATAGTTATCCCATAGCACATTTGGGATAAAACAACAGTGTGTGAAAGAACTTGATTTAGTTCTAAGAATCTGCAGAAATAAAACTGACAGATTATTCCTATAGATTATTATCCAATTACTAGGTTATACACAATTCAAGTCTGAGGCCAATATAACTAGATTGCTTGCACATTAACTCATATTGAATTCTATTGATTCATGAAAAAAAGGATATGCTGACTCCTCAGTTCTAATGTGGATACAAGAACATACAGTTTAACGTATTTGTTTCCAAAGGAAAAGGGCCACAGCTTTTATCTCAATTTGATTTTTTTTAAAACCTTTCTGTTCTGAGCATGTAATATATATATATATATATATATATATATATATATATATTACACTACACTACAATACATACACTAATTGTATTAAACACTAGTTACATAGTTAGCAAGACTGAACAACAGCTACAGCTGAAGTTTAGGCCTTGTAAAGTAATATTTAAAGATACTACTATATCATTTTTCTCTATATATAGGCATCCATTTTGATATTCACTCATTGTATTTGCTGTAACTAGGTTTTTGTGGTAAGCAATTCCATAGCTTAATTGCCATTACACTGAGCAACCTCCTTTGGTTACTTGATGATGTCTGCAGTTTTCTGAATGCACAAGCTTTGCCTTTACATTGAACTTATAGCATCATTATATATCAGTAAGGTCACCTCTAGAACAATGTTCCAAAATAAACAAGCCTTATTTTACTGTCTGGTCTTAGTGAAGCTTTTCATTTCCTTTTACCAGAGGGTTTTTAGGTTTTCTTGAGCTCTTATAGGGAGGTGTACAATATTGTACTACAGCACTAAGGAATATAATTGTATCACTTTTTTGCACACTTATCTAATTTTGATGTATCCCAGTGCATATCTTTTTGTCACTTTTTAAAAGTTTCTGCCCTTCTTACCTTGTATCTGTTATAATAGGTTGTTTAAGTCATTTGTAGCCTGAAGGTCCCAGAAAACACTGTTCACTTAATGTATAATGTGGGGATTGCAGGCGTTATAAACCTTTCATTTCATAGATAAGGCAGAATATCTTTGTTTATGGTTCCACATTTTGGTTGAACGTTGCCTAACAGTGGATGTTCCTGACTCCTTACTTTGCCTATTTCTCTTTACTCCTACATTTCTATTTACTAGGGTATTATAAGTCAATATATCTTAGATAGCTATCATTTCTCCTTACATGTTTGTTTTAGTAATTACTTGCGTTTTGGAACTCTGTGTTGTTCTTATTAAGAAGACTGAGGCGGTGAGCCCTGTGGCTGCTTGTATTCCAACAGTCATCTGTTACCCTCTTGCGTTGCAGTGCACCACAGTTGAATTTCATAAGGGCCTCATAATGCATGTCTCAAAGCTTTCTGTGTTTCCTCCTGTCGTCCCCTATTTTTCTTGACATTTTCACCTGTCTGGGAAGTAATACTTTAGGAACAGGCAGTTGAAATCACACTTTTGAAGGTTCATTGTCCTTTTGCATATCATTAGCACTTGTTTAGGACCCTTCTAAGGGTAGAAAGGGTTTTTTTCCCTAGTAATTTACAGACAAAACTAGAGTCTTATTGCACTTAGGGATGTGACCCAAAGTAACTACAGGTGTTCACTTGGGAACACAGAGTAATTTACAAATAAATTTTAACATAACCATTTAAAAAAATGCTATCTTTTAGAACCCCTTTTGTCCAGTGAATAATTGTGTTGTTCCTCTGTTATTCCTTCTAGAAATTTATGAAAACATTGACAAATAAGTGTTACTACATAGGAGTGGATCTGTATGCAGTCTGACACTATACAGCCAGTACAGACAGGATCAGAATTCATAGGGATACAACACATCCCTTTAACAAGGGTAATGGTAACAGTCAATTGGCAAGTTATTAATATATTTAGTAGTGATAAGAGAGGAAGGGAACAACATGGGGGTGGGATTATCAAGACCTTCATTTAGCATGCCGGAACTGTTCATCCCTGAGCCGCAGGATGATGGGCCTCCTTTATGACACTCCACATGCCTCATCCTAAATCAGGTGTATCTTTCTGTGGAGCTGTCTGACTGTGCTAAAATCGACATCAACTCATACCTAATGTACATTTCATGCATTAGTAATGTCAGTAAACCAGCATAAATCATAGTAAATTTGTGCATAGCCCACACAATGCCCCTCGTCCTACTGCTTCCGGAAAGTGGAGAAGGGTTTAAAAGAGAAAAAAAATCACAAGTTTTTGCGCAAAACCCAATCTTTCACAAAAAATGGTGACTTTTTTTATACAGTTTTTATTGGTTTTTCCAAATATATACAGTACAGACCAAAAGCTTGGACACACCTTCTCATTCCAAGAGTTTTCTGTATTTTCATGACTATAAAAATTGTAGATTCACACTGAAGGCATCAAAACTATGAATTAACACATGTGGAATTATATACTTAACAAAAAAGTGTGAAACAACTGCAAATATGTCTTATATTCTAGGTTCTTCAAAGTAGCCACCTTTTGCTTTGATTACTGCTTTGCACACTCTTGGCAATCTCTTGATGAGCTTCAAGAGGTAGTCACCTGAAATGGTTTTCACTTCACAGGTGTGCCCTGTCAGGTTTAATAAGTGGGATTTCTTGCCTTATAAATGGGGTTGGGACCATCAGTTGTGTTGTTCAGAAGTCAGGTGGATACACAGCTGATAGTCCTACTGAATGGAGTGTTAGAATTTGTATTATGGCAAGAACAAAGCAGCTAAGTAAAGAAAAACAAGTGGCCATCATTACTTTAAGAAATGAAGGTCAGTCAGTCCGAAAAATTGGGAAAACTTTGAAAGTGTCCCCAAGTGCAGTGGCCAAAACCATCAAGCGCTACAAAGAAACTGGCTAACATGAGGACCGCCCCAGGAAAGGAAGACCAAGAGTCACCTCTGCTGCGGAGGATAAGTTCATCCGAGTCACCAGCCTCAGAAATCGCAGGTTAACAGCAGCTCAGATTAGAGACCAGGTCAATGCCACACAGAGTTCTAGCAGCAGATACATCTCTACAACAACTGTTAAGAGGAGACTGTGTGCAGCAGGCCTTCATGGTAAAATAGCTGCTAGGAAACCACTGCTATGGACAGGCAACAAGCAGAAGAGACTTGTTTGGGCTAAAGAACACAAGGAATGGACATTAGACCTGTGGAAATCTGTGCTTTGATCTGATGAGTCCAAATTTGAGATCTTTGGTTCCAACCACCGTGTCTTTGTGCGACGCAGAAAAGGTGAACGAATGGACTCTACATGCCTGGTTCCCACCGTGAAGCATGGAGGAGGAGGTATGATGGTGTGGGGGTGCTTTGCTGGTGACACTGTTGGGGATTTATTCAAAATTGAAGGAATACTGAACCAGCATGTTTACCACAGCATCTTGCAGTGGCATGCTATTCCATCCGGTTTGCGTTTAGTTGGACCATCATTTATTTTTGAACAGGACAATGACCCCAAACACACCTCCAGACTGTGTAAGGGCTATTTTACCAAGAAAGAGAGTGATGGGGTGCTACGCCAGATGACCTGGCCTCCAAAGTCACCAGACGTGAACCCAATCGAGATGTTTGGGGTGAGCTGGAGCGCAGAGTGAAGGCAAAAGGGCCAAAAAGTGCTAAGCATCTCTGGGAACTCCTTCAACACTGTTGGAAGACCATTTCAGTTGACTACCTGTTGAAGCTCATCAAGAGAATGCCAAGAGTGTGCAAAGCAGTAATCAAAGCAAAAGGTGGCTACTTTGAAGAACCTAGAATATAAGACATATTTTCAGTTGTTTCACACTTTTTTGTTAAGTATATAATTCCACATGTGTTAATTTATAGTTTTGATGCCTTCAGTGTGAATCTACAATTTTTATAGTCATGAAAATACAGAAAACTCTTGGAATGAGAAGGTGTGTCCAAACTTTTGGTCTGTACTGTACATAACATGAAAAAATGTTGCGAAAAAACATCATCGTGAAGAGTACATACATTTCACGGAAAACAAGGCATTAGTGGATAATACGTGTGAGCGTGGCAATGAAGAAATCATATAGCGGGCCAAAATATATTTCATATATACGACATCAGTGAAGTGAGAAAGGGGGTGTTAGTGGTTAGTAAAGGAGGGGGAGAAAAAAATAGAGAGGAGGGGGTTAGAGAGAGGGAGAAAAAAAATAGAAAAGGAGAGCTTGGTGAAGTGGACTGGAGTTG
The DNA here is from genome assembly GCA_947044405.1 of Leptodactylus fallax. Lineage (NCBI taxonomy): Eukaryota > Metazoa > Chordata > Amphibia > Anura > Leptodactylidae > Leptodactylus > Leptodactylus fallax. Next base: position 16,913,644 of record CAMRHE010000001.1, read on the forward strand.
TAGTTGTCGCCAGAGGGACCAGGTCTTGAGGAATCTGTTGTGTGATCTCTTTTTCCGATTAGAAAGTCTTTCAAAGTGGATAGAAGGATAGATATAAGGTTTGTTCTTGATGGGTGGTATGTGGTAGAGGATAATGACAAATTGACCATAACAGGAGATACTTCAAAGTCGGGTTTAGAGAGTTGTCTAAGGACAGTTTGAACAAGGAAGAGGAGGATAAGTTCATATGATGCAGCCAGCTTGGTGAACGGTACCATCTAGTAAGCAATTTGTAGTGGGTCTCCTGGAGAGAGACACAGGGAGAGAAACCTTGAGATGCTCAAGGGATCTGTTTAGTCTGTTCATCTGATAGGGTGATGTTCAACTCTAGTTCCCAAGAGGTTAGGAACGAAGGCTTATATAGTGTGTTGGAATTGATAAATCTGGAGAGAACATGAGATGCCTTCGTAAGTAGTTTGTTGCGGGAGAGCAGAGCGAGCTCAAAGGGAGCGAAAGCGGATTGCAAGTCAAATTTCTTGGATAATTCAGTGAAGTGTCTGGAGAGGTGAGCCTTATGTAGAAGGGAGAAGGGTATTTCGGAGAGTAGGGGCTCCAGTATGGTTAGGTCAACTGCTAAGTGCTTGTCAAGAAGTTTAAGGAGACAGTAAGGCATTAGACGATGCCAAATATCAGAATAAGCAGTGCAGGGTTTGCCCTAACAAATCTGGTAGGAGACTAGTAGGGAATAGGAAACAGCATAGGAGCCAATAACTCTTTAAGGTCATGCCAGGTTTCACATGCGCCCCTGAGGAATTGGTCTGTTGTGGAGGTTCTGTAGCCAGGTGACTTGTAAAGCCAAAGATCAGAAGGGAGGGAGGGTCCAGACAGTCCTTTGACTAAATCATATATGGGACTTCCCTTGGTGAAGGTCGACAGTTCAATTCATGGTTTCAGTTGAACCACCTTGTAGTAGTCAAATATGTTGGGTAGGCCCATACCCCCTGCAGACTTGTTCTTCATGAGGAGGGAGAGTGGAAGATGGGGACATTTTCCACGCCATAGGAAGAGCAAGAAGATACTGTGGATTGTTTTGAAGAAGAGAGGAGTAAGGTATATTGGAACCATGTGTAAGCGGTATAACACTTTGGGAAGGATGTAGGATTGAAGTAAGTTTCTTCTGCTGAACCAAGAGAAATGTAGACTTTGGTAGAAAGCAAGCATAGTGCGGAGTTCCACAAGTAGAGAGTGGAAGTTCTTAATGTAAAGGTCAACTGGGTTCGCTGTCCGTTGGATGCTTAGGTACTTGACAGATTTCAAAATCCAATGAAAGGGTGTGAGGTTGGATTTAGAGAATGCCACTGTAGGGGAGAGTGAAATATTAAGTACCTTGGTCTCGGAGAGATTAGCTTTATATCTGGATACAGAGCCATATTGGGAGAAGAGATCAACAATAGCAGCATGTCCTGAAGACGGATTGGACACAAGGAATAATACGTCACAAAGGCTGTAGTGTGGAGGGTCTGGGGACCCACTTTCAGACCTTGAATGCCAGGATGTGAGCAGACTGCTTGAAGCAGCATTTCAAGAACCAGTATGAAGGGGGATGAGGAGAGGGGACAACCCTGTCGGGTTCCGTTCCGAATTTCAAAACTAGGAGAGTGTTTTTGATCTTGAGGCACACAAGAGGAGAAGCGTAGAGAGTAAAATTTGCATCTATAAATTGAGGTGGGAAATTAAATTTGCTCAATGTGGCTCTCATATACTGCCAGTCCACTCTATCAAATGCTTTTTCGGAGTCAACACCTAGAAGGACGAGATTTGAGTTGGTCTTTGGCGATGGCATGTAGAAGTCATGTTGAGTTGTCTTTCCCTTCCCTACCCAGGAAAATTCTGGTTTGGTCTGAGTGGATTAAATCTGGCAGGCGATTGGCCAATATCTTTGCCCAGATCTTGAGGTCAACGTGGAGTAAAGATATCGGTTGGCAGGACAACAAATCTTTTCATCTTTGAGTCTCAAGGTGATGTGGGTCTCTTGTGCTTGTTTGGGGAGCAATTTTCCCATCAGGAGGGCATTGCAGGCCACGGAAAGATAAGGTAGAAGTTCGGAGTGAAATACAGTACAGTACAATAGTGTAAAGGGAAGCATCAGACCCAGGGCTCTTTGCTTTTGGAAAGCTGTTCACAACATCGGTTACCTCTTTAAGTGAGATAGGTGCAGTGAGCGTCAATGCATCCTTAGTAGATCAGGAAGGGAGATGGAGTGTGTCCAGGAAGGTTGAAATTTTATCGATCTTCTGAGTCATGTCAGAGCACGTGGAAGAGGAGTCTAAATTGTAAAGATCCTTATAGAACGAGAGAAAAGCAGAAGTGATGCTATTGGTGGTCTGATGAGTGCGACCGGAGTTGTCCTTGACTGCAGAGATAAAACATTTGGACTTTGCCTTACGTAACATAGAAGACATGAGTATCCCCTCCCTTGTCTCTGTGGGCATAAATTTGTGTTGAAAATGTAGAAAGTGCTTGGCAGTGCAGCATTGAAAATATTCTTCAGCGATTCTCTCAAGTGGAGAAGGTCGGTCTGTAGGGGGAGAATCTACCTGTGCTTTTTCAGCCTTTTAATGGAAGAAATCTCTGATAGGATCTTATTCTATTCAGCCTGAGAGTCTTTCTTGACCCTTGACGCAAGGAAGATAAAGATCCCTCTGATGATGGACTTGTGAGCCTCGCAGGTGTTGGTAGGGCAAGTTTCGGGTGAACTAATAATATAATTTGCAAGAAGACATAGGTGAGACATCTAGCCAAAAAGTAATTAGACATAAAAAATAAATGTGATGTCCATGTCATAGGAGGCCTCTATAATGAAAGAAATCTCATTGACATGGAGAAGTACATTATCATAGAGCGCAGTCTATTCAAGCATATAGTACAAAAAAGACATTTAGAGTTCTGGTGGGGTGCAACCAGAGCAAGTGTCATGTGTCCCATAAGAGGTGAGAGGTGGTGGGGTTAAAAGATGCGCAACCCCATGTAAAAGTATGGAAACATTTATTTTAACCAAAACCATGGGGTTGACAGGTGACCGGGGTCCGCATGAAAGGAGTATTCAGTGGCCCAGGCTAGGTGAAGAGTTGCGTACAGAGAAGGACTAGGTCGACCTCTGTGGAGTCCGTAGGTGTATGAAACAAGTAAGGGGTATCATACGTGGGTGGGCGTCAGTCAGAATGTAGCAAAGTGTATAAAGCAAAAATTATCAGTTACCTCTCGGGACCAGTAACAGAGACGTGGGCAGTAGCTCATAATTAAGGGCCATGTGAGCTGCATGGCTACAGATGTAGGATGGCTCGAATTATACAACTGTTGATACATTGTATGGGGTATAGAGTAGGAGGTAGAGTTGGGAACTTCGAAAGTGCAAATGGATATTAGGGATGGAGGCGAACAGTGAAGTGTTAAGTGGTACCCTGTAAATGGAGATTAAATACTATAATCCTCTGATGGACTGAGAAAACTACCTAGAGATTCTGTTACCTGAATTAGGTGATAGGGATCATATGGCTACATGTGAAAGTGGCCTATAACAAACGTGAGATAAAGAGAAACCACAATCTGAGAACTTTGAGTACAACAACTGTGAGTTCGTCAGGGACAAGCCTGGTCACTATACAGTTGGTTGCTGACCGTGAGGACCAACGTATACAAGAGGGGTGCCGCTAACCAGAGTCTTGTGTGGGATGTCTCAGGGAGGACTTCCGTGCCTTTGGGGATTTAAAACGTTGAGGCAAACCATTGGGCTCCAGCCTTGGTATAGAGGGTAAGGGGGCAGACGCCCTCAGGAAGCAGGAGCCAAGATGGGATGTCCTGTGTGGCCCATGAAGATGGTAGGTCTTCCGGGGTATGAATTGTGATCCTGCGGCCTTGCGTATTGGAGGCCCCATTTGCGTAAAGCTTCCAGAAGAGGGTGTAGGGCCCACCGTTTCACCAGAGTGAACATCCTGATAAAATTGATCTAGGCATCCTCGTAGTGGAAGGGACAATTGTCTATGGCTGTAAGGAGGTCTGCCGAGGTGTCTAGGGCATAGAGGAGACTGCATATTACATCTCTTGGTGGTTCATCTGACAGTGGTTTGGGGCAAACAGTTGTATGGATTCACTCTATTTGTATAGATGCAGCTCTCTCATGGCCTAGAAGGGTGGAGAAAATGGCAGTTGCAACATCTCTCAGCATGTCAGGGGCAGTCCTTTTATGTGCAAGATGTGCATTCTGTTTCTATTTTCTAAGTCCTCAATAAGGGAATGGACTTTGTTCATATGCAAGTAGTGAGAAGCAAGGTGTTCCGCTACTGCTGTCGAGCGTGTGAAGAGGTCAGAGCAGGCAGTTTCAAGCAGTTCAAATCTCCTCCCCATTCCTTGTATATCAGCACGGAGGTTCGAGAGTTCTGAGAGCACCAGGGAAAAGGCCTGGGATAGAGACTTTCGCAGGAACAATTTCGTGCCTGAGAAGGGTTCAGGTTTGTCTGTGCTCGGGATACTATCCAGGCTGGAGTCTTCTGCCGCTTCTCCATAACTGAGATCCTCCAGCGCCATCTTGCGCTCCATTATAGGAGAATGTGCTGACTTCTTCCTAAAGATTTTTTGGACGTCGGAGGGTCACCACACTTGTCCCTACCAATTTTGGCCATGCTAACTAGCTGTTATAAAGCAGAAGGCAGTGGTTCAGCTCAAGCGTCCATCAGGTTCAGCGGTTAGGCCAAAAAAAAATGGTGGCTTTATTATGCCTTGTATGCCACAATCTGTGTGTAGCCCAACCCAGTAAAGAGTATAGAATAAGCTAAATCAACATAAGTGATTAAGCTTCATCTATGTTGACTGCCTATGCATTAGTACACAAAGATGGAGCGTCATTTAAGTAAAGCTGGAAAAAACAAAAGGTGGGCAGCTGACAAAGGCACTCTTGGTAAGATGAACAATTTATGAAAAGATAATAAATAAATATAAATAACAGCGCAATGCGTTTTGTCAACATCACTTTCATTAGGTACTGGTTGCAAATCCAGGTATTGGCATATTTAAACTAAAATCAGAGGAAGTAACAGAAGTACGTTATAGTTAACATAATTGGCATGACATGATTGAATCAATAACGTTCATTCACAAAAATACTGAAAGGCCATTAACCCTTCAGTAATTCAATCATCTTGTTTAATCCACTGGATTTAAGGGTATTTATTTTATAGATCCAGTACACCTCACGTTCTACCACAAATTTAAATAGATTTCTGCTTCCTGAAGGAATGTGTTCAATGATCCACAATTAAAGTTTAATTTTAGTATTTTATGAATTAAATTAATGTCGAGTTTATTTAATACCTAAAAATCCTAAAATTAAACTTGACTTGTGGATCATTGAACAGATTTCTTCAGAAAGAAGAAATCGATCTAAAGGGTGAATATCTTTACACCCAGTGGATTAAACAAGGTGACTGAGTTACTGAAGGGTTAATGGCCTTTGATAATTTTTGAGAATAGACCTTTGTAAATGAACGTTATTGATTCAGTCATGTTGTTCCAATTATGTTAACTATAATGTACAGTACTTCTGTTACTTCCTATGATTTTAGTTTAAATATGCCAGTACCTGGATTTTTAACCAGTACCTGATGGTGAGGTTCACGAAACAAGTTACACTGTTTGTATTTATTTAATGAATTGTTCATCTCACCAATATCCTCCTATCTTTGGTATGGTTTGTCAGTCATCCTGAGGGAATTTTCTGTTCCTACTTGGAGGTGGTTGCAGCACTTGGCAGTCTTCTGAAGAATCCTGAAGTGTTATCATCAACTTAATCTATATACTACCATACAAGTTCAACCAGGTGAAGAGTCTCTCCTATGTTTGTTTGATTCTGTTGCAATAGTGGTATCACGGTAAGAAGTGCCTTCTCTGTTTCTTCTTTTTAGAGATTTAAAGGGGTTGTCTGGGATGAAATAAAAATTAACCCCTAAACTAAACTCTTTTCCCCCAGCTTACTTATAATTTACTTTTATTAAAAAAAACTATAATTACCCATATGCCTGGGGCCGGTCATGTGACCGTCTCAGGCACACTTTCTGATAATCCGGTGACATTCTGTTTCACCGTTTCCGAAACGGAACATTACCACTACTCCCTCTCTCCTCCAACCCAATCATACTTGCGTATCGTCCTCTCCGGAACAGCTCCTCCCCTCTTCCTCTCTGCCAGCACTTGCGCAGTCTGGAGGTGCCTGCGACACATGCGCAGTAGAGATGACATTCAGGCGTCTCCAGCCTGTGCACAGTGAAAGAAAAGTAGGAGCTGTCTCCCAGAGAGGAAGACAGGTAAGTATAATGCGGTGGGGGAGTGGGCTGAGTTAGTTAGTTGGGAAGGGCTAGTAGTGGGCACGATAGCTAGGGAGACAGGGAGGGGGTGTAATGGAGTGAGAGAGGAAGGGGGGAGTGAGAGGTAGGTAGTGTGGAAGCTACACAGGAAGCTACACAGCAGAAAGCTACACCATATAAACAAATGCAGACGATGCCAGGAACTCCCAGAGAAACCCAGAAATCACTCAAAACACTGTTAAAGGTATATGGGTGTACTTATTAACCCATTAATAGCACTAACAGACATTTTAAAAAATATATTTTTTTTTTTTTGCCCGGAAAACCCCTTTAAGTAAAACCATTGCACTGTAATAGTTGCTGTGACCGTCAATATAGTACAATATAAATCCTTTTTGAACATTCACAAGTTAAAGGAGCCTAGAAAATATAGTTAAACTATATTATTTAACTTTATGATTCAATGGAAAGGTGAAACTTCCTGAAGTGGATTGAAAATGAGCTGCAAATGTTTAATACTGAATAAATATAAATAAAAAAAAAGAAACATAAATGAAAATGGCTTAATGCAATTTGTCAATGTGAGGTTCTGTTTTGCGAATCTAAACAGTAAATAAAAAGTAAAGTATGTTATTTTTGTCTTCAAGTTGTTCTCTAAGCCCTCAAAGTCTACACAATTTAATTTGATATTGCTTTTGTACCTGCTGAGCGAATAAAATGCAGTTCTTGTGAATAAGCTGATTTCCCAATTATATATGTGCATAAACAATAACCTCTAAAGGGGATTCCATCTGTAGGCTTCTGCTTTATTTATATGGAATATCACACTTCTGACAAAAAGCTAAACATCTTGGATGTGGAGAACAAACTTTAATTTGCTGCAATACGTTAATTATAATCTGTGTATATATATATATATATATATATATATATATATATATTGTGGGAGGATTGGCTCAGTAGCAGCCGCTGTAGACCCAGATAGTCAGAGACGGACACAAAAATATCAGGTTCCAAAAGGTTTTTCCCTGTATGTTATTTTACTAAACTGGCAGAAATAAAATAAACCTTAGCTTTCAGGCAAAACAATAACATAACTTCTGCTCATCTGAGCTCCTAACTAAACACAGAAAATACCTTAACTGTACGGGTGGCTAGCTTCAGCCACATGGTCAACATAGAGGGCAAAAACATCCAAACAGTGGCAGCAGTCTCATCAATCATCACAAGGCTGGGACAGAACCCAGCTCCTCCTCTCTCCCCACTTCTCTCAACTGAGGTTTTGTTACAGTTACCTGAATTGTAACCCTACTTACCATACATAAATGAGAAATCTGGGGAAGACATAGCGACCTTCCAGAATCTTACCTGTCACCTTCTCCCAATATGTATGTGTGTGTGTGTGTGTGTGTGTGTGTGTGTGTGTGTGTGTGTGCGTGCGTGTGTGTGCGCGTGCGTGCACGCACACACACACACACACACCAGAGTATAGGCACACTTAAAGGGGAATCCCCATAAATATAACCATATTTAGACTTGTAGACAATTAAAAGTTAAAGACTTTTGAAAATACAAATAAACATTTTGTGGACTATTAAAGATTTTAGATTTGGCAACCAATCAAGACAGTAGACTGTCACCAAAAAGATGAATAGAGAAAATTTATAAAACTCTGCAATATTTTTAATTATTTATATTTGTAAAAATGTTTAACTTTTAATTGTCTACAGTTTTAAATATGGTTATGTTGATGGGAAAACCCATTTAACCCCTTCCCAACATCCACCATAATAGTACGGCAGATGTCAGGTATTTAATCATGGTGGCCGCTCAGGAGCTGAGCAGCTGCCATAGCCACCAGGCCTCTGCTGTATTATACAGCAGAGAAGCAGTGCTAATCTGTGCCCACGATCTGTGCCTGCACTGATTTCAGGCATTAACCCCTCCGGCCATTTTGTTGGCTGCTGACATTTTGCCCGGGGATCGCCAGCTCCAGGGCCAGCATCCCATTGCCATGACAGCTGGGAGTCTTTTGAAGACTCCCAGGCCTGTCAGTCATTACCTTCTTTTGCATCCTGCAATAGAAGTACCGATATTTTGCAATGCATTAGCATTATGATGAATAGCATTAATGATCAGACCCCCTGGGCTTCTAATAAGTGCAATAAAGAACACATAAAAAAGTACTTCAATAATGTGAAGCAAATACACATTAGGTATCTCTGTGTCCGAAAACACCCGATCTACAAACCTATAAAAATATCAGAAGTGCCAAATTGCCATTTTTTCGCTGTTTTACCTCTAATAGAAATTTGAAAAAAAGTGATCGAAGCAATAAACATTCCAGAAAAAGCTATAACTAAAAAATACACCTGGCCCTGCAAAAAAAAAAAAAAAAAACGCCCTATACATCCCCGTACACGGAAATATAAAAAAGTTATGGGTGTCAGAATATGGCGACTTTTAGAAAAAAAATTTTTTTTTTGCAACGTTTTAGATTTATTTTAAGGGGTTAAAATGAAAATAAAACTATATAAATTTGGTATCCCTGGAATTGTACCACAAAGCATAGAATACAGGTGACATGTCATTTTGGCTGCACAGTGAACACTGTAAAAATGAAATCCATAACAAAGTCACACAAATTAACTTTTTCTCCAATTCCACCGCATTCTGAATTTTTTCCAGCTTCCCAGTACATTGTACAGAATAATAAATGGTACCATTATGAACAACAATTTGTCACGCAAACATTAAGCCCTTATATACAGTGCTGGCCAAAAGTATTGGCACCCCTGCAATTCTGTCAGATAATACTCAATTTCTTCCAGAAAATGATTGCAATCACAAATGCTTTGGTAATAATATCTTCATTTATTTTGCTTACAATGAAAAAACACAAAAGAGAATGAAAAAAAAAAGTCAAATCATTCATCATTTTACACAAAACTCCAAAAATGGGCCGGACAAAAGTATTGGCACCCTCAGCCTAATACTTGGTAGCACAACCTTTAGACAAAATAACTGCGAACAACCGCTTCCGGTAACCATCAATGAGTTTCTTACAATGCTCTGCTGGAATTTTAGACCATTCTTCTTTGGCAAATTTCTCCAGGTCCCTGAGATTTGAAGGGTGCCTTCTCCAAACTGCCATTTTGAGATCTCTCCACAGGTGTTCACTGGGCCCTACATTATGCTGCAAAATTTGTTGGTAGTCTTCAGACTTCATAATGCCATGAACACGGTCAAGCAGTCCAGTGCCAGAGGCAGCAAAGCAACCCCAAAACATCAGGAAACCTGCGCCATGTTTGACTGTAAGGACCATGTTCTTTTCTTTGAAGGCCTCTTTTTTTTTCCTGTAAACTCTATGTTGATGCCTTTTCCCAAAAAGCTCTACTTTTGTCTCATCTGACCAGAGAACATTCTTCCAAAAAGTTTTTGGCTTTCTCAGGTAAGTTTTGGCAAACTCCAGCCTGGCTTTTTTATGTCTCTGGGTCAGAAGTGGGGTCTTCCTGGGTATCCTACCATAGAGTCCCTTTTCATTCAGACGCCGACGGATAGTACGGGTTGACACTGTTGTACCCTTGGACTGCAGGACAGCTAGAACTTGTTTGGATGTTAGTCGAGGTTCTTTAGCCACCATCAGCACAATCTTTCGTTGAAATCTCTCGTCAATTTTTCTTTTCCGTCCACATCTAGGGAGGTTAGCCACAGTGCCATGGGCTTTAAACTTCTTGATGACACTGCGCATGGTAGACACAGGAACATTCAGGTCTTTGGAGATGGACTTGTAGCCTTGAGATTGCTCATGCTTCCTCACAATTTTGCTTCTCAAGTCCTCAGACAGTTCTTTGGTCTTCTTTCTTTTCTCCATGCTCAATGTGGTACACACAAGGACAGAGGTTGAGTCAACTTTAATCCATTTCAACTGGCTGCAAGTGTGATTTAGTTATTGCCACCACCTGTTATGTGCCACAGGTAAGTAACAGGTGCTGTTAATTACACAAATTAGAGAAGCATCACATGATTTTTCAAAGGGTGCCAATACTTTTGTCCACCCCCTTTTTTATGTTTGGTGTGGAATTATATCCAATTTGGCTTTTTGACAATTCTTTTTGTGGTTTTCCATTGACGACAAATTAAATGAAGATATTATTACCAAAGCATTTGTGATTGCAATCATTTTCTGGAAGAAATTGAGTATTATCTGACAGAATTGCAGGGGTGCCAATACTTTTGGCCAGCACTGTAGCTCTGTCAACAGTAAAATAAAAAAAATGGGGTTTGGGAGGTGGGGAGTCAAAAACGAAAATCAAAAAATGTCACCGGTGGGAAGGGGTTAAAGAGGTCCTTTGACCAACTTCAACAACTCCAGCTGTTTTTATCAATTAATAGGGGTTGCTCTACTAATTCTGGCCCAGTTGGAATTTTTTCTCTATTCCTCACCATTCCCGAGCAATCAATGCTGTTAGTTTCGGTGCCTCATATATTATTTAGGCTCTGTACTGTAAGGAGGTCGGTGTCGGGAAAGAGCACACAAGGGGTGTGATTCTGAGTTCTGACACTGGTCACTACCCCTGCCTGACACTGCCCTTCTAACATTACAGAGCTTAAATAGCACATCAGGCACTAACACTATCTGCTCTTATTGCTTGGTAACAGTGGAAGGGCCTATTAACACTTGAATTGGTGGAGGTGGGGATAGGTCCTCTTTAACCAAAGCAGGATTGCACTGATAAAGCTTTATACTCCCCTGTAACCCCTTTTAAAGATGTTACAAAAAACAATATATGTACTCCTAAATTGAGCCTAAATTGAGGTGGTGAAAGGTCTTTAAAATCTGTAGAGTTTTCACTCAAACAACCAATCATTTATTGAAATGCTAAAGCCATGTCTCTTACAATCATGATATCTGATCAATCAGTCACATTCATATTTAACCCCTTAATGACATTGGACGTACTATTACATCCTGTGCGCTTGGTACTTAGCGCAACAGGGCATACTAATACACCCTGGGGCGGCCGCCCGCTCACTATCTGAGCGGGCGGCATCGGAACCGGGTGTTAGCTTTAACTGACAGCTAACACCCTGCTCCATATCCCCCGGTCGAAACTGAGTTCCGATCGGAGGTTTTAACCTCTTGGATGCCGCGGTCAAACATGACCGCGGCATCCAAGGGGTTCCACCATGTTGCCGCTCCTAGAGGGGCCGATATCTATAATCTGCAGCTCGGGGTCTGCCCAGTGACCCCAGGCTGCTTGGAGACCCCACTACCTGGTTGATCCTGCCGAGACCTGCGGAAGTGAGCTCTATGCGTCTGCATAGCCTCACTTCCTGTATAGACTGCAAGATACTTGTAAGCTCGTGTCTTGCAGTCTAAAGTGCTGAGCCAGCAATCAAAGCATTGCTGGTTCAGGTGTCCTAATGGGACACATGAAAAAATAAAAAAAAAGTGAAAAAAAATAAAATAAAGTGTTTGAAAAAAATTAATAAAAGCCCCAAAAATTCCCTTTTCCTATATAAAATAAAGTATATAAAAAAAACCCTAAAAATTAATAAAAACAATGCATATTTGGTATCGTCGCGTCCGTAACCTGTACAATAAAACTGAAACAATATTTAATGTACACGGTGAACGTCGGGAAAAAAAAACTGAAAAAACTTGCCAAAAGTAATGATTTTTTGCCATCTCACCTTACAAAATATGCCATAAAAAGTGATCAAAAAGTCATGTACCACAGGTTGTCCCACAAAAAATAAGCCCTAAACCAACTCTGTAAACCATAAAATAAAAATGTTACGCATCTCAGAAGATGGAGATGCAAAAACAATTAATTTATGTCCCCAAATGGGTTTTTGTTCTGCAAAATTTGTATCGCATAAAAAAAACAGTATAAATGAAGTATCTCCGTAATCATACCGACCCGTAGAATAAAGGTAACATGTTACTTATGCTTTATGCTGCATGGTGAAAAATTTCAAAGGTAAAACGCAGTGCCAGAATTGATGGGGTTTTTTTTAATCCAACAAGAAAGAGTTAAGAAAATTTATTCAATAAGTTATAGGCGCCCAAAGATGATGTCATTACAAAATACATCTCATACTGCAAACAACAAGCCCTCATATGGCTACATCACCAGAGAAATAAAGAAAATATAGCTCGTACAATGTGAAGACAAAAACCCCAAAAATCGCCAAATCATTAGAACATAACTGGCTGTGCGAGCGTATATCAGGGGACACCCTAGATTTAGAGCTTATGAGGGAAAATAAACCAGAAGTGACCCCCAGAGTGACCTCCCCAATAATAGGAACTACTGGGGAAATATTAGGGAATTTGGTGTTCCCAATGTACTCCGCACAGCTTACCTATTCACTTTTCCCCATCCGCTGTGTATTCACGTCTGGGATACTAATGCTTACTACACCCCTTGATAAATTCTTTGAGGGGTGCAGTTTTCAAAATGGGTCACTCCTTTGGGGAATCCACTGTTATGGTACCTTACAGGCTTTGCAAACATGAAATGGTGTCCAGATACCAAACATCTGAATCTGCACTCCATAAGCCACATAGCGCTCCTTCTCTTCTGCGCCCTGCTGTGTGCCCAAACTGCAGTTTATGCCCACATGTATTACACTGTTGTACCCAGGGTAACGTACTTAATGTCATATGTGGGTATAAACTGCTGTATGGACACAGCCGAGCACAGAAGGGAAGGAGCGCTATTTGATTTTTGGAGCACAGGCTTGGACGGTTTGGTTTTTGGACGCCATTGCACTTTTGCAGAGCTGAAACGCCAGTAAAGTGGAATCTCCTGACATGTTACCCCATTTTGGAAACTACAGCCCTGAAGGAATTTATCCAGGGGTACAGTGAGCATTTTTAACCCCCAAGTGTTGCTATAATTTATTATCCATAAATGAATACGCAGCTGATTGTGAAAGGTGAAAATGACAATTTTTCCAGGAATACATCATTTCAGTGTGTAATATGTTGTGCCTGACTTGTATCAGAGATGAACGCTCCAAAAGCTGTTGTGCCCGGGATCCCCGCTTAACAGTTTTTGGAGTGTGTGTCTCTGCTGACATAAGCTGGGCACAACATATCGGGCACTGAAATGGCGTATCTCTGGAAAAATGTTATTTTTAACTTTTCATTATCAGCTGCGCATTCATTTCTGGAAATTAAAAGAATGCAACACTTAAGGGTTAATAATGCTCGCTACACCACTTGATAAATCCCTTGAAGGGTATAGTTTCCAAAATGGGTTCACATGTCTGCGGATTCCACTTTACTGGCAATTCTTGGGCTCTGCAAAAGTGACATGGTGTCCAAAAACCAAACTGTGCTCTAAAAACCAAAATAGTGCTCCTTCCCTTCTGTGCCCGGCTGTTCCCAAACAGCAGTTTATACCCACATATGGCATTAACTACGTTATCCTGGGTACACCAGTGTCATACATGTGGGCATAAACTGCCATTTGGGCACACAGCAGGGTGCAGATGTGAAGGAGCACTATGTACTTTTGGAGCACAGATTTAGATTGTTGGTTTTTGGACGCCATGTCACATTTGCAGACCCTAAAATCATCCCTACAAAATGGGGGTCACTTCTTGGGGAATTCCAGTTTACTGGCACCTCCAGGGTTCTGCAAAAATAACATGGCGACCAGAAAGTCCCTCTAAATCTGTAGTCCAAAAGCTAAAAAAACACAGTGCTCCTTCCTTTCTGAGCCCTGCTATGTTCTCAAGCAGCAGTTTACACCCTCATATATAATTTTTTTTTCCCCCGGGATAGCCCACTTAATAGTTTTAGGAGTTCATGTCTCTGATGCCACAAAGTAGCCGCAACATATTCTGAAATTGGATATTTCTTCAAAAACTTCAATTTTCACTTTGTACATTAATTTTTGGGAAGCATTTTTAGGCTCAAAATGATAATACCCCTTGATACATTCCTTGAGTGGTATAGTTTCTAAAATGGGGTCACTTTTAGGGGGTTTCCATTGCATTGGTACTTTAGGGGCTCTGCAAATGCAACATGGCACCTGAAAACTATTCCAGCCACATCTGCCCTCCTAAAGCTAAATAGCACTCTTTCCATTCTGAGCCCCACCATGTTCCCATACAGCAGATTACAACCACATATGGGGCATTTCTGTGTTCAGAAGAAATTGTGTAACAAACCGTGGGGAGCTTTTTCTTCTTTAACCACTTGCAAAAATTTAAAATATGTCGCTAAATGGACTGTTTATTAGAAAAAAAAGTAATTTTTCATGGTTACATCCCAATGATGATAAAATCTGTGAAACAGCTGTGAGGTCAAAATGCTCACTATACCCCTAGATAAATTCTATGAGGGGTGTAATTTCCAAAATGGGGTCACTTTTGAGGGGTTTCCATTGTATTGGTACTTTAGGGGCTATGCAAATGCGACATGGCACCTGAAAACTATTCCAGCAAAATCTGCCCTCCAAAAGCTAAATAGCGCTCTTTCCATTTTGAGCCCTGCCATGTACCCATGCAGCAGATTACAACCACATATGGGGCATTTCTGTGATCAGGAGAAATTGTGTAACAAACTTCGGGGAGCTTTTTCTCCTTTAACCCCTTGTGAAAATGAAAACTTTGGGGATAAAGTGACGTTTTAGTAATTTTTCATTTATACATCCCAATGTTAGTAAAATCTGTGAAACAGCTGTGGGTTCAAAATGCTCACTATACCCCTTGACATGTTCTGTGAGGGGTGTAGTTTCCAAAATGGGGTCACTTTTAGGGGGTTTCCATTGTTTTGGTACTTTGGGGGCTCTGCAAATGCAACATGGCACCTGAAAACTATTCCAGCAAAATCTGCTTTTCAAACTTCCAGTGTCACTCCTTCCCTTCTGTGCACTGCCGAATGCCTGAACATCAATTTACACCCACATGTGGGGTATTTCTGTGCTCAGGAGAAATTGTGTAATAAACTGGGAGATGCATTTTCTCCTTTAACCCTTTGTGAATGTGTTAAATTTAGGGCTAAATGAAGGGATTAGTGGAAAAAAATGAAATATCTAAATTTCACCTCGATATCGTTTTAATTCTTGTGAAATGCTTAAAGGGTTAACAAACTTCCCAAATGCTGTTTTGAATTATTTCAGGGGTGCAGTTTTGAAAATGGGGTGATTTATAGGGGGTTTCTAATATATAGGCCTTTATAATCCCCTTCAGAACTGAAGTGGTCCCTAAAATATTAGTTTGGGAAATTTACCTGTAAATCTGGAAAATCGCTGTTACACTTGTAAGCCTTCTAACATCCAAAATAAATTAAAGGACGATTAAAAGATGATGCCAATATAAAGCAGAGATATGGTAGATAATATTTATTAATGTATTTGGGTGGTATGACTATCTGTCTGAAAAGCAGAGAATTTCACATTTTGAAAATTGCGATTTTTTTCCAAATTTCCATCAAATATCTTATTTTTTTATAAATAAATACAAAAATATTGATTAGTGTTTACCACTAACATGAAGTACAATGTGTCACGAGAAAACAGTCTCAAAATCACTTGTGCAAGTTAAAGCGTCTCAAAGTTCTTGCCACATAAAGTGATACATGTCAGTTTTTAAAAACAAGGCCTGGTCCATAATGCACTTTTGGGCTGTGTCCTTAAGGGGTTAAATGTCATTCACATATATGTTCCATAGGAAGTTTTATAGTTAGCAGTAAGTGTGATAAATTAGTAAGCCTATATACACACGTGGACAAAATTGTTGGTATCCCTCGTTTAATGAAAGAAAAACCCACAATGGTCACAGAAATAACTTGGATCTGACAAAAGTAATAATATATAAAAATTCTATGAAAATGAACAAATGAAAGTCAGACATTGCTTTTCAACCGTGCTTCAACAGAATTTTTTAAAAGAAAACTCCTGAAACAGGCCTGGACAGAAATGATGGTATCCCTGAAAATAATGTGACCAAAGGGACATGTTAAATCAAGGTGTGTCCACTAATTAGCATCACAGGTGTCTACAATCTTGTAATCAGTCAGTGGGCCTGTATATAGAGCTACAGATACTCACTGTGCTGTTTGGTGACATGGTGAGTATCACACTCAACATGGACCAGAGGAAGCGAAGGAAAGAGTTGTCTCAGGAGCTTAGAAAGAAAATTATAGACAAGCATGTTAAAGGTAAAGGTTATAAGACCATCTCCAAGCAGCTTGATGTTCCTGTGACTACAGTTGCACATATTATTCAGAAATTTAAGATCCATGGGACTGTAGCCAACCTCCCTGGACGTGGCCGCAGGAGGAAAATTGATGACAAATCAAAGAGAAGGATAATACGAATGGTAACAAAAGAGCCCAGAAAAACTTCTAAAGAGATTAAAGGTGAACTTCAAGCTCAAGGAACATCAGTGTCAGATCGCACCATCCGTCATTGTTTGAGGCAAAGTAGACTTCATGGGAGGCGACCAAGGAGGACACCATTGTTGAAAACAAATCATAAAAAAGCCAGACTGGAATTTGCCAAACTACATGTTGACAAGCCACAAAGCTTCGGGGAGAATGTCCTATGGACAGATGAGACAAAAATCGAAATTTTTGGCAAGGCACATCAGCTCTATGTTCACAGGCTTGAAAAGCATGGTTGAAAAGCAATGCCTGACTTTCCTTTGTTCATTTTCACAGAATTTTTATATATTATTACTTTTGTTAGATTCAAGTTATTTCTGCGACCATTGTGGTTTTTTCTTTCATTAAACGAGGGGCACCAACAATTTTGTTCACATGTGTAAATACTGTGAAACACATACACATTAGGTATCCCTGTGTCCAAAAATGCCCGGTCTAGAAATCTATAAAAATATTTTTCCCGTATGGTAAATGCCATAGCGGGAAAAAAAAAAAATCAAAAGCGCCAGACCGCCGTTTTTTCACTGTTTCGCCTCTGATAAAAATTTGAATAAAAAGTGATCAAAGCAATAGCAATTCCCCAAAATGGCATAAAAAAAGATGCCCTATGCATCCCTGTACATGGAAGTATAAAAAAGTTACAGGTGTCAGAACATGGCGACTTTTAGAAAAAAAAAATTTTCTGCACAGTTTTGGATTTTTGTTAAGGGGTTAAAATGTAAATCAAAGCATATAAATTTGGTATCCCCGGAATCATACTGAAACATAGAATACAGATGACATGTCATTTTGGCTGCAGAAGCCCGTAAGAAAGTCTCACAAATGCACTTTTTCTTCAAATCCACCTCATTCTGAATTTTTTTCCAGCTTCCCAGTACATTGTACAGAATAATAAATGATAGCTTCATAAAGAAAAATTTGTCCCGCAAACATTAAGACCTCATATGGCCCTGAGAGCGGAAAAATAAAATAGTTATGGGGTTTGGAGGGGGGGCGGGTGAGGAGTAAAAAACGAAAATCGAAAAATTCCTCCGGTGGGAAGGGGTTAAGATCTCTCCACAGTTGTTCAATGGGATTTAGATCCAGACTCATTGTTGGCCACTTCAGAACTCTCCAGCGCTTTGTTTCCATCCATTTCTGGGTTCTTTTTGAAGTATGCTTGGGGTCACTGTCCTGCTGGAAGACCTATGACCTAGGACGCAAACCCAGCTTTCTGATACTGGGCCCTACATTGCGATCCAAAATTACCTTTGGTAATCTTCAGATTTCACGATGCCTTGCACGCAGTTAAGGCCTCATTTAATTTTCGATAATCAGGTAAACAGTAGAATGATGTGCTTTACCAAAAAGCTCTATCCTGGTCTCATCTGTCCTCAAGACATTTTCCCAGAAGGATTTTGGCTTACTCATGTACATTGTGCCAAACTGCATTCCAGATTTTTTATGTCTCTGTGTCAGCAGTGGGGTCCTCCTGGGTCTCCTGCCATAGCGTTTTATTTCATTCAAATGTCAATGGATAGTTTGCGCTGACAATGATATTCCCTGAACCTCCAGGAGAGCTTGAATTTTTTGGAACTTGATTGGGGTGGCTTATTCACCATATGGCTATCCCGCCTTGCAACCTTTCATCAATTTTTCTCTTCCATCCATGTCCAGGGAAATTAGCTACAGTGCCATGGGTTGTAAACTTCTTCATTATGTTGCGAACCATGGACAAAGGAACATCAAGATCTCTGGAGACGGACTTATAACTTTGAGATTGTTGATATTTTTCTGCAATTTTGGTTCCCAAGTCCTCACACAGCTCGCTTCTCCTCTTTATGTTCTCCATGCTTAGTGTCGCACACACAGACACACAATGCAAAGGTTGAGTCAACTTCTCTCTTTTTTATCTGGGTTCAGGTGTGATTCTTATATTGTCCACACCTGTTACTTGCCACAGGTGAGTTTGAACGAGCATCATATGCTTAAAACAAAGTTATTTACCCACAATTTTGAAAAGGTGCCAACAATTTTGTTTGGCTCATTTTTTGGAGTTTTGTGTGAAATTATGTCCAATTTGCCTTTTTTTTTCTTAGTTTTTTTTTTTTGTTGTTCCAATATACACAAAGGTATTAAACATGAGTATAACATAACAAGTGTAATTGCAGTGATTTTCTGGGAGAAATACTTAATTTTCGGGAAAAATTTCAGGGCTGCCAACACTTACCACCATGATTGCATATGACAGACCAAAATAAAACATTAATTGTAGTGAATAATTATTGAATGCGTTCTGTTCATCATGGAAAATAACTGAATAAGTAAATATAATCTATATTAAGTTTCAATAAATTCAAATAGATTTTTTATGTATTTTGGTAATACATAATAAATGAATATAAATGAATATAAATGCTATAATAAATGAATATATATATATATATATATATATATATATATATATATATATATATATATATATATATATATATATATATATATATATACACACAGTGCCTTGTGAATGTTTTCGCCCCCTTGAACTTTTCAACCTTTTGCCACATTTCAGGCTTCAAACATAAAGATATAAAATTTAAATTTTTTGGTGAAGACTCAACAAGTGGGACACAATTGTGAAGTGGAACAAAATTTATTGGTTATTTTAAACTTTTGTAAAAAATTAAAAAACTGAAAAGTGGGGTGTGCAATATTATTCGGCCCCTTTACTTTCAGTGCAGCAAACTCACTCCAGAAGTTCATTGAGGATCTCTGAATGATCCAATGTTGTCCTAAATGACTGATGATGATAAATATAATCCACCTGTGTGTAATCAAGTCTCCGTATAAATGCACCTGCTCTGTGATAGTCTCAGGGTTCTGTTTAAAGTGCAGAGAGCATCATGAAGACCAAGGAACACACCAGGCAGGTCCATGATACTGTTGTAGAGAAGTTTAAAGCTGGATTTGGATACAAAAAGATTTCCCAAACTTTAAACATCCCAAGGAGCACTGTGCAAGCGATCATATGGAAATGGAAGGAGTATCAGACCACTGCAAATCTACCAAGACCCGGCCGTCCCTCTAAACTTTCATCTCAAACAAGGAGAAGACTGATCAGAGATGCAGCCAAGAGGCCCATGATCACTCTGGATGAACTGCAGAGATCTACAGCTGAGGTGGGAGAGTCTGTCCATAGGACAACAATCAGTCGTACACTGCACAAATCTGGCCTTTATGGAAGAATGGCAAGAAGAAAGCCATTTCTCAAAGATATCCATAAAAAGTCTCCTTTAAAGTTTGCAACAAGCCACCTGGGAGACACACCAAACATGAGGAAGAAGGTGCTCTGGTCAGATGAAACCAAAATCGAACTTTTTGGCCACAATGCAAAGCGATATGTTTGCGTAAAGGCAACACAGCTCATCACCCTGAACACACCATCCCCACTGTCAAACATGGTGGTGGCAGCATCATGGTTTGGGCCTGCTTTTCTTCAGCAAGGACAGGGAAGATGGCTAAAATTTATGGGAAGATGGATGGAGCCAAATACAGGACCATTCTGGAAGAAAACCTGTTGGAGTCTGCAAAAGACCTGAGACTGGGACGGAGATTTATCTTCCAACAAGACAATGATCCCAAACATAAAGCAAAATCTACAATGGAATGGTTCACAAATAAACGTATCCAGGTGTTAGAATGGCCAAGTCAAAGTCCAGACCTGAATCCAATCGAGAATCTGTGGAAAGAGCTGAAAACTGCTGTTCACAAACGCTCTCCATCCAATCTCACTGAGCTCGAGCTGTTTTCCAAGGAAGAATGGGCAAGAATTTCAGTCTCTCGATGTGCAAAACTGATAGAGACATACCCCAAGCGACTTGCAGCTGTAATCGCAGCAAAAGATGGTGCTACAAAGTATTAACTTAAGGGGGCCGAATAATTTGGCACGCCCCACTTTTCAGTTTTTCATGTGTCCCATGTTGTTGATTCTTCACCAAAAAATTAAAATTTTATATCTTTATGTTTGAAGCCTGAAAAGTGGCAAAAGGTTGAAAAGTTCAAGAGGGCCAAATACTTTCGCAAGGCACTGTGTGTATATATATATATATATATATATATATATATATATATACAGTCATATGAAAAAGATTGGGCACCCCTATTAATCTTAATCATTTTTAGTTCTAAATATTTGGGTGTTTGCAACAGCCATTTCAATTTGATATATCTAATAACTGATGGACACAGTAATATTTCAGGATTGAAATGAGGTTTATTGTACTAACAGAAAATGTGCAATATGCATTAAACTAAAATTTGACCGGTGCAAAAGTATGGACACCTCAACAGAAAAGTGACATTAATATTTAGTAGATCCTCCTTTTGCAAAAATAACAGCCTCTAGTCGCTTCCTGTAGCTTTTAATCAGTTCCTGGATCCTGGATGAAGGTATTTTTGACCATTCCTCTTTACAAAACAATTCCAGTTCAGTTAAGTTTGATGGTCGCCGAGCATGGACAGCCCGCTTCAAATTATCCCACAGATGTTCAATGATATTCAGGTCTGGGGACTGAGATGGCCATTCCAGAACATTGTAATTGTTCCTCTGCATGAATGCCTGAGTAGATTTGGAGCTGTGTTTTGGATCATTGTCTTGCTGAAATATCCATCCCAGGCGTAACTTCAAATTCGTCACTGATTCTTGTACATTATTCTCAAGAATCTGCTGATACTGAGTTGAATCCATGTGACCCTCAACTTTAACAAGATTCCCGGTGCCGGCATTGGCCACACAGCCCCAAAGCATGATGGAACCTCCACCAAATTTTACAGTGGGTAGCAAGTGTTTTTCTTGGAATGCTGTGTTTTTTTGACGCCATGCATAACGCCTTCTTGTATGACCAAACAACTCAATCTTTGTTTCATCAGTCCACAGGACCTTCTTCCAAAATGAAGCTGGCTTGTCCAAATGAGCTTTTGCATACCTCAGGCGACTCTGTTTGTGGCGTGCTTTCAGAAACGGCTTCTTCGCATCACTCTCCCATACAGCTTCTCCTTGTGCAAAGTGTGCTGTATTGTTGACCGATGCACAGTGACACCATCTGCAGCAAGATGATGCTGCAGCTCTTTGGAGGTGGTCTGTGGATTGTCCTTGACTGTTCTCACCATTCTTCTTCTCTGCCTTTCTGATATTTTTCTTGGCCTGCCACTTCTGGGCTTAACAAGAACTGTCCCTGTGGTCTTCCATTTCCTTACTATGTTCCTCACAGTGGAAACTGACAGGTTAAATCTCTGAGACAACTTTTTGTATCCTTCCCCTGAACAACTATGTTGAACAATCTTTGTTTTCAGATCATTTGAGAGTTGTTTTGAGGAGCCCATGATGCCACTCTTCAGAGGAGATTCAAATAGGAGAACAACTTGCAATTGGCCACCTTAAATACCTTTTCTCATGATTGGATACACCTGGCTATGAAGTTCAAAGCTCAGTGAGGTTACAAAACCAATTTTGTGCTTCAGTAAGTCAGTAAAAAGTAGTTAGGAGTATTCAAATCAATAAAATGATAAAGGTACCCAAATTTTTGCACCGGTCAAATTTTGGTTTAATGCATATTGCACATTTTCTGTTAGTACAATAAACCTCATTTCAATCCTGAAATATTACTGTGTCCATCAGTTATTAGATATATCAAATTGAAATGGCTGTTGCAAACACCCAAATATTTAGAACTAAAAATGATTAAGATTAATAGGGGTGCCCAAACTTTTTCATATGACTGTATATATATATATATATATATATATATATATATTTATATATATATTCTTTTATTATAGCAATCCATTAGCATGGACTTATTTATTAATTAACTTATTCTTTGTTTAATAACCATCAATTTAAATTTGTATTCATATTCATGTTATATGTTCTATATATTCTGGAATTTTGAGCCAAAGGAGAAACCAGCAAACACATAAATATGCAGCTGGGTGATCACTTTGAAGCTATAGCTGGGTATATCTCGGTATCACTAACAATTACTTAGCTGGACCGGCCAGCCAGGTGACCGGCACATAGATAATATATGTAACCTGAGACATCGGCTCAGCCAGTATGAGTGCGCATGCGCTGACCATACACAATTTAGAGCTGCCCCTAAAGATGATGGTTGGACTAAACAATTGGCCGGCCATGTCTATAGTCTGCTGATTGGTCCACACTCAGTATAGGCTTGTTGACACAGAGCATTCGAGTGGCAGGATTAGCTGTTTTTACAGCCGATAGCTCTCCTTCGCATTCCCTTTTACTATGATCTGTTTATTTACTACCTGAGCCGCAGTGGAGTGTTATAACACACTTATAACATTATATATTATATAATGTATTTTTTGTATTCATGATGCATATGTTTTGCACATTGTCTAAATATGTGTCTCTATGTGTTTATAAACCTGGATGACCTTCCTAACCTTTCTAATCACATCATGAGAATTTCTTTGTATAAATGCTTCCATTCGATGTAACAACATCAGTATGTTATTTTTTTGTCTGTGGAAGCAGCAATAGCTCCAAAACATGTAACCATTTTTATCTGCAGCAATAAAAGAACTTGTAATTGTCTTACATTGGCCTTACTATTGGTCGTTGTTTTTGATAATTACGCTGTGCCCGTGCCTGGAGAGAGCACAGCTACGTTTGGTCCATTTTTTACAGTTGATATGGGAAATCACATTAACAACCTCAAAGTCTAACACCCTTGGTCTATCCTTTGGACAGGGGATCGGGTACCAGAACTACAGCACCCCAGATACCTGCATTCATGGTGCATCAGTTGCTGTGTCGTACACACCATCATAAGGTATTATTACACCTGTAAGGGTTTATAACTTCTATTCTATTTTTCTTGTTGAATTTAGTAAGGCTGTGCACAAGGAAGCACCCTATTGTGTTCTTTCTCCCTTTTAGTTTTACAAATCTGGCAGTAGTATTGATGAATCCAGGTCCACCAACCATGCAAACACTACATCATACATTCCTTCCTTGGGCACTTGCCTGAGGCCTTATGTCAGTTGGGCCACCACCGGGTACAAAGCTTTGGGCATGAATAGCTTCTTACCTTCCTTCCACATTTCCACAGACCATCCTCCTCTTGGACAGTGTTCTTTCCTGTTTAAGCACACCCAAGTCTGCTGGGCCTAACTCCAGATGCACTACTGAACTTGCACTTTTATAATGCCTACCTGTTTAGGCAGTGTCAGGGCCACAAACAACTCTCTCACACACTCAGTCTCGTTTATTGATTTCCCCTCAACAGAATATCTGCTCCTCCAGATAGCGCTATAATCATGGGCAATACCAAAGGCATACCTGAAGTCCATGCAAATGCTTCAACTCTGCCTCCTGTGTAAGGATGGAGGATGGGAGTGGTTTGTTCTTCTTCACCTCAGTTTATGTGCATATTCTATTGTGTATGTTCCATTCTGGCAATATCTGAAAACATCTAAAAAATGCAAAGTCTACATTAGTAAAAAAAAAACAAAACACAAAGTAACACAAAAATGCAAAAAGAACACATTTTAAGGCTTTGTTTACATTTGCATCATGGCTTCTTCTATAAAAGTAAATCATGACGTAATGCTGGTTTTGTCTCATGGCAGACATCACCTTTACCCTACAGATCTATGCCCACACAGTAGGTTTGAAGCGTGATATCACAGAAACTGAGCTCCAACCCCTAAAATGTAAAATAATCATTCATTTTTAGCCTTATTACATGAACGAAAGGGTCCTTGTATTCAAGAGTCAAGAGCTGAGCCTGCTCAATATGCCACTGGTGTTGGCTGTGTTATAACAGTGATTTTGCATGAAATTTTGCCTTGTGCAGAGCAGCTCTTTGTTGTGGCTGAAAGGGGCAGGACCTAGCAGGGAACCCTCCTCTATAACAGCCGTCCATAAGGGCTTATGCGTATGGAATGTCTTTATAAGACAACCTTTTAATGGCTGTCAAAATGTACGTAGTGTAGAACTGTTATCTTAGGCAAGGAGTAGAAAATAATGTATAATTATTCTATGTGTAATCCTGTTTTGACCATTGAGAAAAATACAAATTATTATATTGAATTAATGTTTGCTGTATGCATTGTGTCTGTGCATCTTAGTGTATGATTTCTTTATTGTGCACTGAACATGAAGAAAATACTTATTACAATATAGAATAGAATTGGGCTTGATGCATGTTTTATCTTTCTGCCTTTCTGTGTTTTTCTTAATTGTGGAGTAAAATCACTTTCAATATATTAAGCACTGTAAAAGTTCGGGATTAATATTGCTTGGATACCGATACTTTGTAACAGTGGAGCATAGCTGATATGTTAATATATCCTACTTATTTCTGAGTTTCAAACTGATGTCAAGATACAGTCATATGAAAAAGTTTGGGCACCCCTATTAATCTTAATCATTTTTAGTTCTAAATATTTGGGTGTTTGCAACAGCCATTTCAATTTGATATATCTAATAACTGATGGACACAGTAATATTTCAGGATTGAAGTGAGGTTTATTGTACTAACAGAAAATGTGCAATATGCATTAAACCAAAATTTGACCGGTGCAAAAATTTGGGTACCCTTATCATTTTATTGATTTGAATACTCCTAACTACTTTTTACAGACTTACTGAAGCACAAAATTGGTTTTGTAACCTCACTGAGCTTTGAACTTCATAGCCAGGTGTATCCAATCATGAGAAAAGGTATTTAAGGTGGCCAATTGCAAGTTGTTCTCCTATTTGAATCTCCTCTGAAGAGTGGCATCAAAATAACTCTCAAATGATCTGAAAACAAAGATTGTTCAACATAGTTGTTCAGGGGAAGGATACAAAAAGTTGTCTCAGAGATTTAACCTGTCAGTTTCCACTGTGAGGAACATAGTAAGGAAATGGAAGACCACAGGGACAGTTCTTGTTAAGCCCAGAAGTGGCAGGCCAAGAAAAATATCAGAAAGGCAGAGAAGAAGAATGGTGAGAACAGTCAAGGACAATCCACAGACCACCTCCAAAGAGCTGCAGCATCATCTTGCTGCAGATGGTGTCACTGTGCATCGGTCAACAATACAGCACACTTTGCACAAGGAGAAGCTGTATGGGAGAGTGATGCGAAAGAAGCCGTTTCTGAAAGCACACCACAAACAGAGTCGCCTGAGGTATGCAAAAGCACATTTGGACAAGCCAGCTTCATTTTGGAAGAAGGTCCTGTGGACTGATGAAACAAAGATTGAGTTGTTTGGTCATACAAAAAGGCGTTATGCATGGCGTCCAAAAAACACAGCATTCCAAGAAAAACACTTGCTACCCACTGTAAAATTTGGTGGAGGTTCCATGATGCTTTGGGGCTGTGTGGCCAATGCCGGCACCGGGAATCTTGTTAAAGTTGAGGGTCGCATGGATTCAACTCAGTATCAGCAGATTCTTGAGAATAATGTACAAGAATCAGTGACGAATTTGAAGTTACGCCGGGGATGGATATTTCAGCAAGACAATGATCCAAAACACAGCTCCAAATCTACTCAGGCATTCATGCAGAGGAACAATTACAATGTTCTGGAATGGCCATCCCAGTCCCCAGACCTGAATATCATTGAACATCTGTGGGATAATTTGAAGCGGGCTGTCCATGCTCGGCGACCATCAAACTTAACTGAACTGGAATTGTTTTGTAAAGAGGAATGGTCAAAAATACCTTCATCCAGGATCCAGGAACTGATTAAAAGCTACAGGAAGTGACTAGAGGCTGTTATTTTTGCAAAAGGAGGATCTACTAAATATTAATGTCACTTTTCTGTTGAGGTGCCCATACTTTTGCACTGGTCAAATTTTGGTTTAATGCATATTGCACATTTTCTGTTAGTACAATAAACCTCATTTCAATCCTGAAATATTACTGTGTCCATCAGTTATTAGATATATCAAATTGAAATGGCTGTTGCAAACACCCAAATATTTAGAACTAAAAATGATTAAGATTAATAGGGGTGCCCAAACTTTTTCATATGACTGTAAATGATTATGCATCAGTTGTCCAGGCTCTTTTTTTTTTGATCCTGTAAAAAAAACAAAAAACTTCTGCAACAGACATAAAATACATTATATAACATTATCTGAATATATGCAAATAAGATCTCAATGGTGGAAAAGAGGAGCTTGTTCCTAGAGCCACCTTTTGGAAGGTAGCTCCCTATAGATTAATTAAAAAAGCAGATTAAGGCCGGGGCCCCATGCGGAGTAAACTGTCCGGAAAAAGCGCAGTGTTTTACAATCTAGCGAATCCCATCCACACCTTGCACAATATATGCGCTGCGATTTCCCAAACCGTTGAGACATGTCAATTATACCTGCGAAAATGCTGCCGATTCCCCTATAGGTGTAATGGAAGCAGAAAGTCCACAGAGAAAACCTCTGCAGATTTTCTGTGAAAAAAACTGCGACGCATTTCCGCCTCGGTTTTTCCCAAAGCTCTTTTTTTCTGCGGCCCGCTACGTGGGGCCTTAGCCAAAGATAGCTATTTTGAGGTTGTTGTCTCTCATCAGTGCAGAGACGGTTGCTGGCTGGCTGTGAGAGGTCTAGATGTGGGTTAGTAGGGGTATTGTGTCTTATTAGGGAGAAACAGTACAAGGACTTATTAGTTCATGCATTCCCTGCTAAGAATTCTGGGTAAAGTATATGCAATTAAGATCTAATTGGCAGAAAGGAGGAACTTACTCCTTGTGTGTTGAGGATCAGGATGACTAATACGTACTTCCTGGTACTGTGTAAATGTGCTGACATGCAGTGTTCTGGTCACACTACAGTTGCAGTCAGCACTGATGCAACTGGTGCTTTCACTTAAAGAGGGTCTTTCACCACATTAATCAATTCTAGTTCTTAGCATCTGTGAATAGGTGCCACTCCTCTGATTCCAGAGCAGTTGGAATTTTTTCCAATCATTCCCCAGCAACAAGCACAGTTAGTTTTGGTCCCTGATGTGCTATTTAGGCTCTGTAATGTCAGAAGGGCGGTGTCAGGCAGGGACCGTGATTCAGAACTCCAGTCAGACGCAGCCAGTGTCAGAGCTTAGAATCAGACCCCTTGCCTCATACCATCCTCCTGACAGTACAGAGTCTAAATAGCATATCAGACACCAAAGATAATAGTACTGATTGCTCTGGAATGGTGGGGACTAAAGAAAAAATTCCAATCATTGGAGCAGCAGCTATTAAATGATGTAAGAAGCTGGACTGATTGGAGCTGGTGAAAGGTCCTCTTTAAGTAAGTGAATGCATTAATTGTTTAGCATCTTTCTGTTACTGGCTGCATGATAACCTGCGAAACTGCACAGCTGGTAATAAGAAAAAGTCAGTTATCAATGCATTATGTACTTAACCCTGCACCTAATCAGATGGGGTTTTTTTTTAATGCGAAGCAGTTATTTGGTTATTGTGTAACACTATGTGGTCGTCCACAAAGGAGTAAATTATATGTATGAACTCTGCAGATTTAGATTTTTTTTATTGTTAGAAGCTGTTGTGCATCTTGGACTCAAAAGTGTGAACATTGTCCCCAAACCTCTGGCTGGGAAAGGGATGAAGGCACAAATATCAAATGATCATGCTGGATCTGTATTGTCCTCATTGATTTCAAGGGAATGGTAATGTGTTTTGTTTTGTTTTTTTACAGATATTTTATACACCTCCCCCCCCTTTTTTTTTCAAAAATGGATCAAAATACAATGCAAACTTGAGTGAAATGATAAATAATATGTTTTACTATTACCTAGGGCCGTGAAGGCGAACCTATGGCACGCGTGCCAGAGAGGGCACGCAGAGCCCTCTCAGTTGGCACGCGCGCCGTCACCATATCTCACTAACGGGGAATCCAGTACAGGATTCCCCGTTAGTAAGTGATCGCTTCTTTCAGCTGTATGTGCAAATGTACATACAGCTGAAAACTGTCAGTGTAGGCCGCGGTCCGTAGGACCGCTGCTTACACAGTACATGCTGAATTGATAAAGGCTAAACGCTGTACTCTGGAAGGACCTTCTGACGTCATAAGGTCACATGACAGGGTAGGCGTGTCTTTGCTTGTAAGAAGGTCCTTCCACATGAAGAAGTATCCCGAACAGTGGAGGAACATGGAGAGATGTGGGGCTCAGGGTGTAGTGTGGGGGGAGAGATGTGGGGCTCAGGGTGTAGTGTGGGGGGAGAGATGTGGGGTTCAGTGTGTAGTGTGGGGGGGAGAGATGTGGGGGGGGAGGGTGTAGTGTGGGGGAGAGATGTAGGGTGTAGTGTGGGGGGTAGAAATGTGGGGGGGAGGGGTGTAGTGTGGGGGGAGAGATGCAGAGTGTAGTGTGGGGTATAGAGATGTAGGGTGTAGTGTGGGGGTTAGAGATGTGGGGTGCAGTATGTAGGGTGTAGTGTGGGGGTTAGAGATGTGGGATGCAGGGTGTAGTGTGGGGGGAGAGATGTAGGGTGCAGGGTGTAGTGTGGGGGGAGAGATGTGGTGTGTAGTGTGGGGGGTAGAGATGTGTGGGGTTGCAGGGTGTAGTGTGGGGGAGAGATGCAGAGTGTAGTGTGGGGGAGGAGAATGTGGGGTGCAGTATGTAGGGTGTAGTGTTGGGGTTAGAGATATGGGGTGCAGGGTGTAGTGTGGGGGAGATGCAGGGTGTAGTGGGGGTAGAGATGCAGGGTGTAGTCTGGGGGTAGAGAGGCAGGGTGTAGTGTGGGGGTAGAGATGCAGGGTGTAGTGTGGGGGTAGAGATGCAGGGTGTAGTGTGGGGTGCAGAGATGCAGGGTGTAGTGTGGGGTGCAGAGATGCAGGGTGTAGTGTGGGGTGCAGAGATGCAGGGTGTAGTGGGGGGTGCAGAGATGCAGGGTGTGGGGGGGGAGATGCAGAGTGTAGTGTGGGGGAAGATGCAGAGTGTAGTGTGGGGTCCAGGGTGTAGTGTGGGGGGGAGAGATGTGGGATGTAGGCTGCTTGCAAGAGGGGGGAATGGGGGTGCTGGCTGCTTGTGAGCAAGAGGGGGGATGCTGGGGAGGAAGGTTAATTTAAGGTGAAATTGCCGTGTTGGCACTTTGCGATAATTTAGTGGGCTTTGGGTTGCAGTTTGGGCACTTGGTCTCTAAAAGGTTCGCCAGCACTGACCTAGGGCCAGGGAAGTTAAGCTGGGTCATCTTATGTGTCTATTATATCTTAGAGTACAAAAGTAAAGTGAAGATTCAATCCTCTATGAAATCATTGTGTTTTAAACCAGTGCATATAGCCTTGCGGCACAGTGCACTTTGTCAAAATAATATATATCCACATGCCACTGGTGTTTATGGCATCCCTCAGCTAGCAGTTGTGTGTGCTTTCAAGTAAGTTTTATGGAGGTAACATTGACATTCAACTATTGCAATACAACAAGTAAAACAAGAAAATAGGTGTCAGAAATATTTGGTAATGTAGTTTTAAATCTATAAAGAAATAATAATAACAATAACCTAATAACAATCACTATTTAAAAGGATTGCACACAAGAAGTATCCTGACTGTGTGAAAAAGTTAAGGGTTTAAAAAAAAATGATTGAAAGCATCGAATGTATTCAAATATAAAAATGCGTATCGTCTGGCAAATCCCTCACTGCCCCAGTTGTCCCCTGCTAGTCTTTGTTTGCTTGCACCACACTGATGACATCAAATAAAAAAGCAAACAGAATCCAGTAAGGACCACCAGAGCAATGGCAATATCAAAACTCAGAGATCAGCTCATCTTGTCCACATGCATAAGACCCTAGGTATAGATCAATCCTAGCACATTGGATCAGGTAGTAAAAACTTTGTTGCACTGCTTATGGCTCAAATGGGAGAGAGCAGCAGGGTTTTCTAACCTCCTAGTGACAATCCATTCTCTGGAAACCACTCATAAACAAAACTGCAACCAGCCAACATTAAATGAGCTCTTGAATGCCAGGGAGGAACTGCATTCCTTCTTGAATGAGATGTCCCTCCATGGAAATGACTGTGTTATATGCTACTAGTTTTAATATTTTACTAAGTGTGGGCGCTCACTTACCCAACATTTACACCCTCATAATTTCCAAACTTACATACCTTGCCTTTGCAACAACAGTGGGCAGGATATACATAACCCAGTCAATATCGCTGACACTTTCCAGTCCTACTATAACGACCTTTACAATATTCATGGCGAATTCGCAGATATGGCCCCTGAGACATTACAGGCTAAGATTCAGGAGTATGTGGAGGAGACTGCCCTCCCTTCCTATGGAAACTAGGTCCTCCATAAATGAGGTTGCCTCAACTGTTAAATCAATCCCTAAAGGCAAGTCCCTGGGCCCTGACAACTTTACACCACGGTTCTATAAATGCTTTAGTGAGCTGCTTGTCCCTATCATTACTAAAATTTTCAAGGGGATAAATGATCAGGCTCTATTCGCTCGCCAGTCCCTGTCAGCCCTCATAACAGCTATCCCAAATCCTTGTAAGGATCTCAACCTACAATTGTTCTCTATTGGCTTTCTATCGCCTGTGATCCTCACATTGAGCCCCACGGACTAAATGGGTCTTACTCAGGAGAGAGAAGCCAGGAACAATGTTAAAAAATTTTGTTGGTATTATCCAGAACAATGGATTGCAGTCATTCTCTGTGTCTGCTGTCAGTCAACACTGGGAATGCCTTTAACTATGTAGTGTACACTGGGGCTTTCTACAGGCCATGCTTGCTGAGAAGGGCTTTGGAACCAGCATCATGGGTAAGATATTTTCTCTTTATGGTGACCCTTCTGTCCAGGTTTGGGCCAAAATAGTGATGTCCGTGCCCTTCCCAGTCCGTAATGACACTAGACTGGGTTGCCCATTATGTCCACTCCTGTACAAACTCTTTCTGGAACATCTGTTGGTTACCCAGTGTACATGGTTTTCAGATGGGTACTCGGCAGATGGCCCATTATGCAGACAACTTCTCGAGACACTTAGTTACCTCCCTCTTTTCTTCACACTCCCTCTTCACACTTCACACTCCAGGGCCTCCTAGACGTCTCTTTGAACACTGGTCTACAGCCAAATTGGTTCAGACATGAAAACAGTTGATCTCAACTAATTTTGGGGTGCTGAGATCGAAAATGATGCTCAAATTTTGAAATTGGCTCTAATTTTCATGATACAGAGGTGCTTTTGATATTTCTCACAGCCTTTAATACAATACTGTGAAAAGTATGCATCATCAGTATTGCATCATCTACTAGAATTGCATCATCTCAGAATGACCAATAGAAAGATACCAATAAAGACCAGGTGATGCAATCCTAATTAAACTTGCATCACACAACTTTATATATTCTCCCTCTATCAGTCATCCAGCACTTGTTACAGTTCAGCTTACATCGTTCAGTCTATATACGTTCAGCTATGCCTTGGACTTGCATTAATAAAGCAGTTGATTTCTTCTATATATGTGGCGAAGTGACTTTTGCATCACAAAAGCAAAGTTTGTCTCCAATGGTTAGGAAAGCCTACCACCTGTATTTTGGCTGCAAAATAGGAGATCAGGACAAGAGTTGGGCTCCACACACATGCTGTAATAGATGTTCATCAAACCTCACGCAGTGGCTGAACGGGAAAAGACAATCTATGCCTTTTGCAGTGCCAATGGTCTGGAGAGAGCCAACTGACCAAGTGCTACTTCTGCATGGTGCCTCCAATTGGGAAAGGAATTTCGAATAAAAAGAAGTGGATCTTACAGTATCCAAATATTCAATCTGTGATACGCCCAGTAGCTCATTCAGAAGAATTGCCAGTTCCAAAAGCACCAGAAACAATCTCACTCGATTCCACTGAGGAAGAAAAAGAAGAAGCATGTGTTCATGAACAATCTACCTCACACAATCAAGATTTTCTTTCATCAATCTCCACCGAACCACACCTTATATCGCAAAGTGAACTGAACAATCTTGTTAGATATCTAGATCTGCCCAAGAGTAAGGCAAAGCTCTTAGGTTCCAAACTGCAACAGTGGAATCTGCTAGCAGATGATGTTTCACCGTTTCCTGCGTGGCAAGGAAAAGGTTGCATGGGAAGCATTCCGGTTAGTAGTAACAAATTTCCTGGGAAACACCAAGGCAGAAAACTTTGAAGAGTTGGTGGAAAATCTCCTTAAGGCATATAAAAACCTGAGATGTAACATGTCTTTAAAGATTCATTTCTTGCGCTCTCATCTAGACTTCTTTGCACCAAACTGTGGAGCAGTGAGCGATGAACATGGTGAGCGATTTCACCAGGAAATTGCGACTATGGAAAAAAGATATCAGGGTAAATGGAACCCATCAATGCTTGCAGACTACTGCTGGACAGTTACCAGAGACCATCCGATACTTGAATACAAGAGACGTGTGAAAGAGCCGAGTAGCCAATGAATGACGATCTACGTTGCAGAGATCAATAACATATTAGCCTAAATATAATTATAATTTGTAAAAGTGCTTAGACATGTCTGTAAATTATAGTTGATTTTAAATACAGCTAAGTTTCCTCAGAATATATTTCAAAATTTTCTGAGCAATAAACTTGCACCTATATGATTGCAGAAGTCACAATTATATATTATCATCTATACAATTTATATAACAGTAAAACGAGAATTTTTCGATATAGATACAAGAGCCAATTGACAGTTTCCCCTCTGATATTTGAATTAAGCACATGAAAATCATTACGAAATGGCTCATTTTATTTCTGAACCAAACAACTTTTGAAAATTTGTAGACTTGTGTAATCCATTATTTCCACCAGGTCTATCAGCACGTTGGTTCCTACTGCGCTGTGCTAGAAATGACGTACCTGTGCATCATGTCCATAATGGGGCTCCACTGCCCTATATTGAGTTTCTACAGTACCCTCTGTGCGCTTTTTTGCTGCTTTATAGCCTCCTCTGGTGAAAAGTAACTCCTGGCAGGCCTCCATATATTCACTCTTGGGAACATGATATTCAGAGTGTGCTTACCAGTTTGGACTGGGATAGATCCTTCTCCCTGTCTCATAAGCAACTGCTGTGCTGTATTGCACAGGAGAAGAACTTCAAGCTCTCGACCCAATGGTACCGCTACCAGGCTCCTTAACGGGATTTACAGTGGGTACAGAAAGTATTCAGACCCCTTTAAATTTTTCACACTTTGTTTAATTGCAGCCATTTGCTAAAAGCAAAAAAGTTCATTTTATTTCTCATTAATGTACACTCAGAACCCATCTTGACAGAATAAATCAGAAATGTAGATATTTTTGCAAATTTATTAAAAAAGAAAAACTGAAATATCACATGGTCACTTAGTCAGCCACCAATTGTGCAAGTTCTCCCACTTAAAAAGATGAGAGAGGCCTGTAATTGACATCATTGGTAGACCTCAACTATGAAAGACAAAATAAGAGAACATCACATTGTCTGATTTTTTAAGAATTTATTAGCAAATTATGGTGGAGAATAAGTATTTGGTCACCTACAAACAAGCAAGATTTCTAGCTCTCACAGACCTGTAACTTCTTTAAGAGGCTCCTCTGTGCTCCACTCATTACCTGTTGTAATGGCACCTGTGTGAAATTGTTATCAGTATAAAAGACACCTGTCCACATCCTCAATTTGAGGTTGAATATGTGGCTTGAAGGATAGGTCAGAGTCTAAGGTTATCCCAAGGCAGCGGGCTTGTGGGACTGGGGTGAGAGTGGTTCCATTAATTTTGATAGATGGGTCAGGTAGGGGGGTCATGCGTTGAGGGGTGAAGATTATGAACTTCGTTTTCTCCATGTTGCATTTGAGAAAGCAATAGGAGAGAAAGGAGGCTACAGCTGCTAGACATTCTGGGACTCTGGACAACAGAGGGGTAATGTCTGGTCCAGAGAGATATATTTGGGTGTCGTGGGCATAGCAATGGTAATGGAAACCATGGGATTCTATGAGTTCGCCAAGGCCTAGGGTGTAGATTGAGAACAGGGGGGGTCCTAGGATAGAGCCTTGGGGGACACCTACAGAAAGAGGGCATGGCGGGGAGGTGGTGTGCGAGTGGGAGACGCTGAATGTGCAGTTGGCGAGGTATAAGGAGATCCAGGAAAGGGCCAGGTCTGAGATGCTAAGGGATAAGAGAGTTTCTAACAGGAGGGAGTGGTCAACTGTGTCGAAGGCAGAGGAGAGGTCGAGGAGGAGGAGGACAGAATAGTGACGTTTGGCTTTGGCAGTTAGAAGGTCGTTAGTGACCTTGGTTAGGGCAGTTTCTGTGGAGAGATGGGTTAGGGCCGGAGTAATGACTTCAGAGAGTTTGGGGATGAGATGTGACTGGATTGGGTCAAACATGCAGGAGGTGAGGTGGGATTTAGAGATTAGGGTGGAGAGCTTTTCATCAGTGATGGTGGAGAAACAGGTTAAAGATGAAGAGCACCGAGCAGTTGGATAGAGTGGTTGTCAGAGGTGTAGGGTGAGACTGTCCCTGATGGTGTCAAGTTTGCTTTTGAAATAAGAGGCAAAGTCGTCGGCTATGATAAATGATGTCGGGGGGGGGGGGGGGGCACAGGAGGACGGAGAAGGGAGTTGAAGGTTTTGTTTGTTTTGTTTTGTTTGTTTGAGTTGGAAGGGACCTCAAGGGCCATCGAGTCCAACCCCCTGCAAAAGCAGGAATTCCTAGATCATCCCAGCTATATACCTATCCAGATTCCGCTTGAAGATTTCAATTGATGAAGAACTCACCACCTCCCGTGGCAGCCTATTCCACTCCTTCACTACCCTTACTGTTAGAAAGTTTTTCCTAATGTCTAATCTGAATCTCCTTCCCCTTAGTTTCATCCCATTACTTCTCGTGCTTCCTTCTGCTAATGAGAATAGGGTAGATCCCTCTGCACTGTGACAACCTTTCAGATATTTAAATACCGCTATTAAGTCTCCCCTTAGCCTTCTCTTCTGCAAACTAAGCAGTCCCAATTCTTTTAGCCTTTCTTCGTAGGACATGGTTTGTAGACCTTCCACCATTTTGGTTGCTCTTCTCTGGACCTGCTCCAATAAATCGATGTCTTTCTTAAACTGGGGAGCCCAGAACTGTACACAGTATTCCAGGTGGGGTCTGACCAGGGCAGAGTACAGTGGAATAATTACCTCTCTCGATCTAGCTTCAATGCTCGTCTTGATACATCCTAGAATTTGGTTAGCCTTTTTAGCCACCGCACCGCACTGTTGACTCATGTTGAATTTGTGATCTATTATTATGCCCAGATCCTTTTCCCCTGTACTCTCACTTAGTTCTATTCCTCCCATACTATATATGCTTCTTGCATTTCTGTTACCCAGATGTAGAACTTTGCATTTGTCCCTGTTGAATACCATTTTGTTCACCTCAGCCCATTGTTCCAGTGTGTCCAAGTCCTTTTGGATGCACTCTCTCTCCTCTCTAGTGTTGGCCATTCCTCCTATCTTTGTATCATCTGCAAATTTTATTAGTTCCCCATTAATCCCATCATCCAGATCATTTATAAAAATATTAAAAAGTACTGGGCCCAGGACAGAGCCCTGCGGCACCCCGCTTTTTACTTTCTTCCAGTTTGATGTATAGCCATTTAGAATTACTCGTTGTGCCCGATCATTTAGCCAATTGTGAACCCACCTTACTGATATTTTATCAAAGCCATACTTGATCATTTTTTCAATAAGAATGTTATGTGATACTTTATCAAAGGCCTTACTAAAGTCAAGATATACTATGTCCACTGCATTCCCCTGGTCCAACCATTCAGTGACTTTATTATAGAAGGAAATAAGATTAGTCTGACAAGATTTATTAGGCATAAAGCCGTGCTGGCTCTGATTAATTAAAGCCTTCCCATCCCGGTACCTAATTAAATGTTCTTTAACGATTTGTTCAAAGATTTTTCCTACTATCGAGGTCAGACTTACCGGCCTATAATTTCCTGGGTCGTCCCTATTCCCCTTTTTGTAGATGGGGACCACATTTTCCCTTTTCCAATCTAGAGGGACCACTCCTGTTTCCCATGACTTATTAAAGATTATTGCAAGGGGTTCTGTTATTTCCTCTGCTAATTCTTTTAAAACTCTAGGGTGTAAATCATCCGGTCCAGGGCACTTGGTTTCCTTAATCTTAGCTAAATGTTCTCTTACCAAACCTTCACTTATAATCAGCTTGGAGTCCTCATTCCCCTCATCACTATCACCATTAATGTTGATATTTCCATCCATTTCTTGGGAGAAGACGGATACAAAATATGAATTTAGTAACTCCACCTGCTGATCCACCATGTTAATTTTTTCACCCTTTTCGTTCTTCAGGACTCCAATGGTTTCCTTCACTTTTCTTTTGCTCTTAACATATCCCCAAAAACCTTTTACCTTACTCTTAACTTCTTTTGCAAGCTTCAATTCGTATTCAGCCTTAGCTTTTTTAATGCTTATCTTGCAGAGTCTGCAAACTGCTGTATACTCTCCCTTAGATATAGCTCCCATCTTCCACTTGTTGTATGTTTCCTTTTTCTTTTTTAGTAGGTTATGTAATTTTTTGGTAATCCATCCTGGAGTTTTTAGGTGATTCCCATTTTTCTTGCTTCTAGGTATTGTTAGTTCCTGTGCATTAATGATTTCCCTACGGAAAATTTCCCACCCCTCATGTGCATTTTTGTGCTTAAGTATTTTTCGCCATGGAATTCTACTAACCCTTACCTTTAGGCCCCTAAAATCTGCCCTACTAAAATTGAGCCTTCTAGTCTTTGTCTTCTCAGGTCTTCTTCTTACAACCCCAAACTCGAGTATAGCATGGTCGCTGAATCCCAATGTCCCTGCTATCCTTAATTCCTTAACCATGTCCTCCTTGTTAGTTAAAACTAGGTCCAGAATGGATGTTCCTCTCGTGTTTTTTTCTACTAACTGGGCAATGAAGTTGTCTGCTAGAGAGGATAAAAATTTGATAGAGCTTTTACTCGTAGCTGTGTGAGTTTCCCAATGAATATCTGGGTAATTAAAGTCTCCCATGATAACAATTTCAAATTTCTTCGAAAGCGTGGTCATTTGCTGTGAAAAAATCTCATCCATGTCTTCTGTCTGTCCTGGTGGTCTATAATAAACACCTATTATGATGTCCTTATCATTGTT
Source organism: Leptodactylus fallax (assembly GCA_947044405.1). Classification (NCBI taxonomy): domain Eukaryota; kingdom Metazoa; phylum Chordata; class Amphibia; order Anura; family Leptodactylidae; genus Leptodactylus; species Leptodactylus fallax. Next base: position 16,951,530 of record CAMRHE010000001.1, read on the forward strand.
TTTCCCCTGAATTGTTACCCAAATATTTTCCAATAAGTTATCATTTTGTAAAACTGTAATTTCCGTGGAAATGTGGTCTTTTTTAACATACAATGCAGCTCCTCCCCCTCTTTTATTAGTTCTATTTTTTTTTTGAATAAGTTGTATCCTTCCATCTGTATATTCCAATCATGCTTATCGTTCCACCAAGTTTCTGTAATACCAATGACATCATATTTTTCCTTCTGTATTATCAGCTCTAATTCTCCCTGTTTATTTCCCAAGCTTTGCGCGTTTGTGTAAAAACATTTCAGATTGCGCTCTGGTACTTCCTTTTTCTTAATTTCATTCTGAGTATCCTGTCTTGGGTCCTCATTACCACATCTAGTAACCTTGTTTAGTATATCCTTTAGCTGCATGTTCTTGTCTTCCTTTTTACTTCCCATCCCCTCCTCTTCTAGTTTAAAGCCCTCCTGATAAGCGTGGCAAGTCTTCTGGCAAATATGTGTTTCCCAGGCTTTGTGAGATGTATCCCATCTCTAGCAAGGAGTCCATCATAGAGGTAATTCACTCCATGGTCCAGAAATCCAAATCCTTGCTCTCTACACCACTGCCGAAGCCACTTGTTTACCTCTAGTATTTTATTCCATCTCCTGATACCATAACCATCAACTGGGAGAATTGATGAAAATACTACCTGCGCATCCAATTCCTTCACTTTCTTTCCTAGATTTTCAAAGTCTTTACGAATAGTTGGTAAATCATTTTTAGCCGTGTCGTTTGTACCCACATGTAACAACAAAAATGGGTAGTTATCCTTAGAGCTGAAGAGGCATGGAATCCTATCGGCCACATCCCTAACTTTTTCTCCTGGGAGGCAGCATACTTCTCGTGCCGTTATATCTGGCCTGCAGACAGCTGCCTCTGTGCCCCTTAGCAGTGAGTTGCCCATAACCACTACTCTTCTTTTTTTCCTCGCTACGCTATTTCTTGTTGCTCCCTCTTGTCTCTGGGTGACTTTTGTTTCTTCTTTTGCTGATAGATTATTCTTATCGTTTTCATCGGTCTGCATAAGAGTTTCATATCGGTTACCTAGCTGTGTAAGTGGTGATGGCCTTGTGATCCTTTTGCATCTCTTGGTCACCTGTATCCATTTATCTGCCTCTGTAGGTTCACTCAAGTATTCTTCCCTTACTATATTTAGGAGGTTTGCTTCAGCCTCCACCACTGTAGGCTCTCTCTTACTTTCTTCCCTTACTATATTCAAGAGGCTTGCTTCTGCTTCATCAATAAAAACCTCACTTTCTTTGATGCCTCTCAACGTCTCTATTCTTTCTTCCAACCTCTGCACTTTATCTTCTAAAAGGGCCACTAGTTTGCATTTCATACAGGTGAAGTTGGCTTTATGGTCAGGCAAATCTGTAAACATATAGCATATGCTGCAGCTTACCATGTGAGTTTTCTCCTCTTCCATATTCCTCTCTTCTGGCCGTGCTGGGCCGCTACTCACCGCCGTGAAGCTCACTCCTGGCCCCACTGGGCTGCTGCTCGCCGCTATAAAAAGCCCCCGGGACACAGCGGTCTACCCTCCGCACGCTGCAACGCTGACTCCTGCTCACAGCTGACTCACGCTCACAGCTGACCAGCGGGCACGGCGGGCTGCTCCCCGGGTGGCGGTCTGGGTGTCCGTCCCTCCTTCTCTTGTAGGGCATCTCCGCTCTTCCTCTTGCTGCTGCTGCTGCCCGGCAGTAGGCCGGCAGCTCTCTCCTGGCCGCACTGGGCCGCTGCTGGGCCTCTGCTCACCGCTGTGCAAAGCACCGCTCACAGCTCACAGCTGACTCCTCCCGCTCACGTGACTCACTCTCACGTGAATAGCTGTTTGGGGTTGTGGGATAGGGCAGATATTAGTGTGGTGAAGTAGACCTGCTTTGCAGAGGTGAGTGCATTCTTGAATGTGAGAACTGCCTCTTTATACCTAAGGAAGTCCTCCTGGGAGTGGCTTTTCTTCCAGAGGCGTTCTGCAACCTGTGAGGCACGTCTCAGTTTTTTAGTCAGGTCAGTGTGCCAGGGCTGCCTATTGATCGATCAGGTTCTGGTGTTAGTGAGAGGGACCACAGAGTCAAGGGCAGCAGTGATGGTATTGTAGAAGTCAGCAGCGGCATCTGTGTCCTGGAGTGAGGATATGTCAGCGAGCGGTCGGAGAGAGTCTGAGAGCGTGCAGATGTCAAGGCGATTAAGGTTCCTGCTGGGGCGTGTTGGTTTAGGGGTTGGGGGGTCAATTACAGAGGAGAGGGCTGAGAATGTCAGCAGGTTGTGGTCAGAGAGCGTGGACTGAGAGTTAGAGAGGTTGAGTAGAGAGCAGAGGCGGGTGAATATGAGGTCAAGTGTGTGTCCCTTTGTGTGGGTGGCAGAGGAGGACCATTGAGAGAGACTAAAGGAGGTAGTGAGGGACAGGAGACTGGAAGCGGAGGGGTGGGTTGTGTTAACACTAGAAGTCCCAGAGAGGGGTCATTTAACATTTCTACCTTTGGAACCCAGAGACGGGTCGAATGAAAAAATCAAAGATGAGGTACTCGGAGTGCCGGTCAATAATTGTAAGTCTGACGACCCCTAAACTAAAGTCATATACCACAAACCATAACACAGAAGTGCTGCCACCAGATGCTTTAGGACACATGCGTTTACTGCTATTTCCTGGGACACTCCTGTACTTTCTGATTAGAAGCAATGAAAGTCCATGTGCAGCCCCCAATTAGTGGTAAATTTATTGTGTCCAGGAGCCCCGTATGGCAGCATCCTTATGGTGAATACAAACTATGTATCTGGATGCAGCTATATTTGGAACTTTTTCATTCAATGTAAAACTGGTGCATTTTTGCACAAAAAAAAACAAAGCCGGAGTTTTCTGTGCAAAAACACATCCTTAATATAGAAAACACACCGTTATACAGAATAATGTCCCATAGTGGTCCCTGCACACGGTATTATGTCCCATAGCGGCCCCTTCAACATGGTATATGTCCCATAGCTGCCTCTGCACACGACATTTGTCCCATAGCTGCCTCTGCACACAGTATTTGTCCCATAGCAGTCCCTGCACACAGTATTTGTCCCATAGCGGCCCCTGCACACAGCAATATGTCCCATAACGGCCCCTACACACCGTATATGTCCCATAGCAGACCCTGCACACGGTATATGTCCCATAGTGGCCCCTGCACACGGTATTATGCTCTATAGTGGCCCCTGCACACGGTATTATGTCCCATAGCAGCCTCTGCACACGGTATTTGTCCCATAGCGGCCCCTGCACACGGTATTTGTCCCATAGCGGCCCCTACACACGGTATTTGTCCCATAGCTGCCCCTGCACACAGTATTTGTCCCATAGCGGCCCCTGCACACGGTATTATGCTCTATAGTGGCCCCTGCACACGGTATTATGTCCCATAGCGTCCTCTGCACACGGTATTTGTCCCATAGCGGCCCCTGCACACGGTATTATGTCCCATAGCGGCCCCTACACACGGTATTTGTCCCATAGCTGCCCCTGCACACAGTATTTGTCCCATAGCGGCCCCTGCACACGGTATATGTCCCATAGCGGCCCCTGCACATGGTATTATGCTCCATAGTGGCCCCTGCACATGGTATTATGCTCCATAGTGGCCCCTGCACACGGTATATGTCCCATAGCGGTCCCTGCACACGGTATTATGCTCCATAGTGGCCCCTGCACACGGTATTATGCTCCATAGTGGCCCCTGCACACGGTATTATGCTCCATAGTGGCCCCTGCACACGGTATTATGCTCCATAGTGGCCCCTGCACACGGTATTATGCTCCATAGTGGCCCCTGCACACGGTATTATGCTTCATAGTGGCCCCTGCACACGGTATATGTCCCATAGTGGTCCCTGCACACGGTATTATGCTCTATAGTGGCCCCTGCACACGGTATTATGCTCCATAGTGGCCCCTGCACACGGTATATGTCCCATAGTGGCCCCTGCACATAGTATATGTCCCATAGTGGCCTCTGCACACGGTATATGTCCCATAGTGGCCCCTGCACACGGTATATGTCCCATAGTGGCCCCTGCACACGGTATATGTCCCATGGTGGCCCCTGCACACGGTATATGTCCCATAGTGGTCCCTGCACACGGTATTATGCTCTATAGTGGCCCCTGCAGGCAGAAGCGCCCGAACAGTACAGAGCGGCTGTGGAGCGTGGAATAGTGAGTACATTGTTTTTTATGTTTGATCATCTCCCCGGGGGCTCCGCTTATTATACTCAGGGGTCTGAAGAGACCCCACAGTATAATAATAGCAGTTTCGTTTCGGCCGTGTTTGGTCCGATCGAAACTGCTGGGTGAGGAGTCCGCTGCCGTGCCAGGGGAATAAGCCTCGCGTGCCAAGAGTGGCACGCGTGCCATAGGTTGCCGAACCCTGGTCTAAGGCCTCAAGCACACTAGCGAAAAAAAATTGCGCGAAAATCGCATCGCAATGCGATGCAATTTTTTTCTGCGATTTGCCAATGTATTTCAATGGCACCAAGCACACCTGCGATTTTTTTTTCGTGCGATTTTTTTTCATAGGTGCGATTTTCCTGCGATTTTTTTTTTTTTTTGTGCGTGCGATTTTTTTCGTGCGAAAAAATCCCAGAGGAGTGATCTATATGACCAATGGGACAGATCACAAAAATATCACAAGTAGCTGTGATTTTTTTTGCGATTTTTTTTTTTTTTTTTCTGCACCCATTGACTTGAATCTAAATATACAAAAATGTAAATATACAAAAGAACAACTGTTATTTGTTTCTATGCTTTTTATTTTTGTTATGAAAATAATAAAAAAAATACAAGGAATAAAACAATTCCACACATATTTACAATAGGCTGCTGTGGGGGGCTGCGTGTGTGTGTGTGAGTGGCATGTCCTTCTTGTGTGACTAGCATTTCAGCACTCACTCAGCAGTCTGTCTGCATTGTCGGAACATACCTGGCACTGCCTGGGTATGTCCCTGGTACATTTGCCACACGTGTATTTGTAGCAGTCAACACATCTCTCAGTTGCACAATTGTTCGTGCATCGATGGTTGACCTGACACTTCGCCCTTTTGCCAGGGCTGGGTGTGGAAGGTTGTTGCCGAAGGAGTTTCTCCTTGCGTGCCTTCTTTTCAGTCACATGAGAGCCACCTAACTCTTTTGCAAGCTCAACCAGGAAGTCCACCCGTCTCTCCTGCACCCCAGTGCATGCCTGATAAAGAACATGAGCATTCAGTGCTGCCATGTCAATCATGTTGTAGAACACGGCGAATGGCCATCTCCGTGTTCCTGCATGCAGGCTGTACTCCCGCACCATTTGGTCCATTACATCCACACCGCACTTTGTGTGGTTGTATTGTGTGACCGTGTTTGGCTTCCTTTTGTTGGTATCCTTAGTCTCAACCACGCTGTGCATGCTGCTGAGAATGTAGACGGCCTTCTTTCGTTTGGGTGCATACACTGTCAGTGTGGCATCAGTGGTTGAAAACACCTGAGTGGTGAATTCAGTGCGGTCCATCTGTCTAGCGGATTGAGGAATTTCCCGGCGACTCTTGTTGACTGTGCCGAGGATAGTGGTTTTCCGGCTAAGCAGTCATTGTGCAAGTGACAATGATGTAAAGAAATTGTTCGTGGTTACAGTTCTGCCCTTGTCCATGAATGATTCCATCAGCCTCATCACTACAGTTTCGGACAGTCTCTCCCCGCTGGGACGACTGGGGTCCTTGCCAAGATATGGGAGGACATTACAGATGTACTTTGATTTCAAGTCGCAGACTACTTTGAGAAGCAGTCACATCCCCCACAGCACAAAAGGCTGCATGCAAATTTGCTAAGGTGTTAGCAAATATTCCCAGCACAACAATGCAGCTGGGGGGTGGGCAGACACTCAGGAGCAGCTTACATTCTTTTCTTTACACTCTCTTACAAGACCTGAGGTGGATCAACACAATTCCCCCCTGCAGATTCCTCAGACAATGGCCACATTTACAAATGAAAGGAAATGCTAATTGGAGCCATCAGAGTTGTCAGTTTGGACTAAGGGTCATTTGACCCTCTTTCAGGACTTGAAGGGGGAGCTCGAAATTTCTGGGACTTCTAGTGTTAATGGGGATGTTCAAATCACTCATGATGATGGTGGGGGTGTCTGTGGATAGGATGTGCTTTAGCCAGGTGGTGAAGTGGTCGATAAAGGCAGCAGTAGGTCCTGGCGGTCGATATATGACAGCCAGTTGAAGGTTGGAGGGCAAGTAAATGCGAACAGAGTGCACTTCAAAGGAGGGGAGGGTGAGAGCAGATATCGGTTGGATTGGGGCGAAGGATCAATCGTCAGACAGGAGTATGCCTAAGCCACCACCTGGCTGATTGTTGGGTCGGGGAGTGTGCGAGAATTGCAGACCTCCATAGGAGAGGGCAACAGGGGAGGTGGTGTCTGAGGGTGTTATCCACGTTTCTGTGATACCAAGAAATGATAATTTATGAGAAATGAAGAGGTCGTGGATGTAGTCGAGTTTGTTGCGTACAGAACGAGCATACCATAGTGCACCGGGGAGTATGTGGGGAGGGACAAGAGTGGGTGAGATAGGTGTAAGATTTAGGGGGTTCCTTGCACTGATGCCGGTTGTGCGGAAAGATCTGACAGCAGGGAGGTGCTGGGGCTGTCCAGGATTAGGAGATATGTCGCCAGAAGTGAGGAGTAGCAGGGAGAGGGATAGCATGTGTAAGTAGGAGAGAGTGTGGGGAGGTTGTGTGTTTCTGGGGCGGGAAGCTTGCAGGTGTGTGAGTAGCTGTGCAGAGAAGGTCAGATGGTGGGATAGAATAGATGGAGAGATAAAGATACAGTGCCAAGAAAAGTACTATCAAGATACACTTTTAACATTTGTAATACAGAACCCTTGCATACATTATAAATGTAGGAAAAAAGCAAATAAAGTTGAGCTGTAATACCACACACGTCTTGTCCACAGGCATGGTGCTATTTTTTAGAAGAAAGCACCTCAGGCGGCCATGATACAGTGCCTTGCGAAAGCATCCGGCCCCCTTGAACTTTTCAACCGTTTGCCACATTTCAGGCTTCAGACATAAGTATAAAAAATTTTAATTTTTTGGTGAAGAATCAACAACAAGTGGGACACAATTGTGAAGTGGAACGAAATTTATTGGTTATTTTAAACTTTTGTAAAAAATAAAAAACTGAAAAGTGGGGTGTGCAATATTATTCTGCCCCTTTACTTTCAGTGCAGCAAATTCACTCCAGAAGTTCAGTGAGGATCTCTGAATGATCCAATGTTGTCCTAAATGACTGATGATGATAAATATAATCCACCTGTGTGTAATCAAGTCTCCATATAAATGCACCTGCTCTGTGATAGTCTCAGGGTTCTGTTTAAAGCGCAGAGAGCATCATGAAGACCAAGGAACACACCAGGCAGGTCCGTGATACTGTTGTGGAGAAGTTTAAAGCCGGATTTGGATACAAAAAGATTTCCCAAACTTTAAACATCCCAAGGAGCACTGTGCAAGCGATCATATTGAAATGAAAGGAGTATCAGACCACTGCAAATCTACCAAGACCCGACCGCCCCTCTAAACTTTCATCTCAAACAAGGAGAACACTGATCAGAGATGTAGCCAAGAGGCCCATGATCACTCTGGATGAACTGCAGAGATCTACAGCTGAGGTGGGAGAGTCTGTCCATAGGACAACAATCAGTCGTACACTGCACAAATCTGGCCTTTATGGAAGAGTGGCAAGAAGAAAGCCATTTCTCAAAGATATCCATAAAAAGTCTTGTTTAAAGTTTGCCACAAGCCACCTGGGAGACACACCAAACATATGGAAAAAGGTGCTCTGGTCAGATGAAACCAAAATCGAATTTTTTTGGCCACAATGCAAAACGATATGTTTGGCGTAAAAGCAACACAGCTCATCACCCTGAACACACCATCCCCACTGTCAAACATGGTGGTGGCAGCATCATGGTTTGGGCCTGCTTTTCTTCAGCAGGGACAGGGAAGATGGTTAAAATTGATGGGAAGATGGATGGAGCCAAATACAGGACCATTCTGGAAGAAAACCTGTTGGAGTCTGCAAAAGACCTGAGACTGGGACAGAGATTTATTTTCCAACAAGACAATGATCCAAAACATAAAGCAAAATCTACAATGGAATGGTTCACAAATAAACGTATCCAGGTGTTAGAATGGCCAAGTCAAAGTCCAGACCTGAATCCAATCGAGAATCTGTGGAAAGAGCTGAAAACTGCTGTTCACAAACGCTCTCCATCCAACCTCACTGAGCTCGAGCTGTTTTCCAAGGAAGAATGGGCAAGAATTTCAGTCTCTCGATGTGCAAAACTGATAGAGACATACCCCAAGCGACTTGCAGCTGTAATCGCAGCAAAAGGTGGCGCTACAAAGTATTAATTTGGCACGCCCCACTTTTCAGTTTTTTATTTTTTACAAAAGTTTAAAATATCCAATAAATTTTGTTCCACTTCACGACTGTGTCCCACTTGTTGATTCTTCACCAAAAAAATTAAAATTTTATATCCTTATGTTTGGAGCCTGAAATGTGGCAAAAGGTTGAAAAGTTCAAGGGGGCCAAATACTTTCGCAAGGCACTGTATTCTTAGTGACATGGCTGGTTTGGGGTAGAAAAGTGGTTTTTACAAGTATGGGAAGAACAACAGTGATTAAAGTAAAAAGCATTTCTATATTTTATAACTAAGCGTCCTTTTAGTGGCTTGTTACCTTCTGTTCCAAGTCTGGCCTAAGTCTGGTCTATATACTTAGAATCTGCACTTGGAAAATGCGCTGACCACTGGCCGCAAATTTATACTAACTGGCAATACATTTGTTTCATGTGTATCAGGTGTGAATAGGGGGTGTGGAAACATGCAGATAGAATCAGACATCAGGAAGGAGTAGGTGAGGAATCAGCAGGGGAAGGAGACAGTGGTTTCAAAGTTAATACATTAACAAAGTGGAGGACACATACCAGCAGATAGATAGAGATATAATTAATAGAGCTACAGATGTATATTTGAATGGATGAGATGAACTTTTGTTATTGACCAAATACTTATTTTCCACCATAATTTGCAAATAAATTGTTTAAAAATCAGACAATGTGATTTTCTGGATTTGTTTTCTCATTTTGTCTCTCATAGTTGAGGTCTACCTATGATGTCAATTACAGGCCTCTCTCATCTTTTTAAGTGGGAGAACTTGCACAATTGGTGGCTAAATAAATACTTTTTTCCCCACTGTAGATATCATCCAATAACATCTGCACGTATCTGTAAAAAAAAGCCTTTTTAAAGGTGTTTATTATAAGGGTCTTATTCACTGTTCTTACAAGGCATAACATTAGTCAGTACTATTGTGCCAAAGAAAACTGAATTATCATCCAATAATATCTGCACGTATCTGTAAAAAAAATGTGGGGAAAGACATAATGACGATATTCGCTATTTTGTTACCAGTATAAAGTTGCAGGCCATTTTTAAAAACAGTATTGTCAATAATAATTCAATAACTCTTAGTGGTTATCATCACTTATTTAAAGTTGTTTATTAGTGTCTAAACCCATAAGGAGGACCATATTCGCCATTTTGTTCCAATTGTGCTGATGGAGCCAATACTGCTCCTTCCACCCCCACCCTCTCCCACAGCTACCATACCAGTGCAAGTTGAGCTCTCAGGGCCCCCCTGGTCAGACATGTGAGAGGATGGACGATGGCACAGATAGTCAGCGGCCAATTTACTACATAGGATATCTCTATAGTAGTTCAGTTTGTCCTCCCTCTCAGCGGGTGTAAAAAAGGCCCCCATTTCCCTCTGGTAGTGAGGGTCTAACATGGTGGAGAGCAAGTAGTCATCCCTCTGCAAAATGGTGACAATTCGGCTGTCACTGTGCAAGGAAGTCAGCATGCTTCAGGCCATTTGTGCAAGTGACTCCGAGGGACTCTCTGCATCCATCTCCACTGCATACTGCCACGGTGCATCTGGTTCATCTGCCTCATCCTCCTCATCTCCCTCTGGCTGTTCTGTTGCTCCTGCTCCTCCTCTCCACTCATTTGGCTACACATTGTTTGTGCTCCAATGTCTTCCTCATCCTCCTCCTTCAGTTCAGCCCCCACAGGGCTCATGTGGCCATGAGATGTAAACGTCACATCTCCAGTCCCCTGACCAGCCAGATTGAAAAGCATCTTTTCCAGGATGTGAATCAGTGGAATGACGTTGTTCATCCTGTAGTCCTGGCGACTGACTAACAAAGTGGCCTCCTCAAAGGAAACGAGCAAACGGCAGGTGTCGCGCATGAGCTGCCACTGGCTAACGTTAAAGTTACAGTCTTGCTAGAGGCACAGGAAACTTGGTCAAAGTTAAAGGAAAGATGAATGCTGCATGTTATCAGCAAATACTGGGGGGAAATTTGCATTCATCAGCCAGGAAGCTGCACATGGGAAGTACTTGGATATTCCAACATGACAACGATCCAAAACACAAGGCCAAGTCAATCTGTCATTGGCTACAGCAGAAGAAAGTGAAGGTTCTGGAGTGGCTATCTCAGTCTCCTGACCTCAATATCATTGAGCCACTCTGGGGAGATCTCAAGCGCACAGTACATGCAAGACAGCCCAGGAATTTATAGGAACTGGAGACTTTTTGCCAAGAAGAATGGGCAGTTTTACCATCTGAGAAAATAAAGAGCCTCATCCACAACTACCACAAAAGACTTCAAGCTGTCATTGATGTTAGAGGGGGCAATACACGGTATTAAGAACTGGGGTATGTGAACTTTTGAACAGGGTCATTTTGATGTTTTTGGTTGTCATTATTATTTAAAAAGAGAAAACACAGAAGTCTGACAATAAATGGCTTCAACCAACCACTAACCATGAGTGGAGAAAAAGTTTTTTGTTATCATTCATATTCTCTGAAAAAAAGCCAAAAAAACAAAAAATCTGTCGGGGTATGTAAACTTTTTAGCACAACTGTACACAGGGTAGTACCTCTGTCTGCTTGGATCATAAAGAAATTGTTTATGGCTTTTCTCTGTTCATATAGTCGATCGAACATATGGAGGGTGGAGACATCACATATCAGCCTATGTTGTGGGAGGCCGTTCTGCTGCTGCAGCTCAAGGAGGGTGTGCGAGTGGCTGAAGTGCATGCAGGCTCTCTGAAGCCAGGAAATAGGTGTTTTTTTAGCAGTATTCGCCGCAAATTACAGGTGTATCTCAATAAATTAGAATATCTTTGAAACGTTTATTTCTTTCAGTAATTACAGTCATATGAAAAAGTTTGGGCACCCCTATTAATCTTAATCATTTTTAGTTCTAAATATTTGGGTGTTTGCAACAGCCATTTCAATTTGATATATCTAATAACTGATGGACACAGTAATATTTCAGGATTGAAATGAGGTTTATTGTACTAACAGAAAATGTGCAATATGCATTAAACCAAAATTTGACCGGTGCAAAAATTTGGGTACCCTTATCATTTTATTGATTTGAATACTCCTAACTACTTTTTACTGACTTACTGAAGCACAAAATTGGTTTTGTAACCTCACTGAGCTTTGAACTTCATAGCCAGGGGTATCCAATCATGAGAAAGGGTATTTGGGGGGGCCAAGGGCGGGGGGTCCCCCTTTTTTTTTCCCCCGGGGGGGGGGGGGCGGGGGGGCCCCAAAAAAACCCTTAAAAAGGGGAAAAAAAAAAAGGTTGATATAAGTTGTGGGGGGGGGGGGGGGAAAAAAAGGGGGGGGGGTTTAAACTCTGTGTTGTCTCCGGGGGGGGGAAAGGGGGGGGGGGGGGGGGGGGGGGGGGGGGGTTTGGTTTGGCCGGGGGGGGGGGGGGGGGAAAAAAATAGGGGGGGGGGGGGGGGGGGGGGGGGGGGGGGCAGGGGGGGGCCCACCCCCCGCCCCCTCGGGGGGGGGGTGGTTTTTTTTTGTGGTGGGGTGGGGTGGTTTGGGGTTCGGTAAAACACCCCTTTGGGGGTGGGGGGGGGGGGGGGGGGGGGGGGGGGGGTGGGGGGGTGGTGGTTGCACGGCGGGGGCGGGGGGGGGGGGGGGGGGGTGGGGGAGGGGTGGGGGGGGTTTGTTTTTTGTTTGGTGGGGTGGGGTGGGGTGGTGAGAGGAGAGATGATTTTTTTTTGGTCATACAAAAAGACGTTATGCATGGCGTCAAAAAAACACAACATTCCAAGAAAAACATTTGCTACCCACTGTAAAATTTGGTGGAGGTTCCATCATGCTTTGGGGCTGTGTGGCCAATGCCGGCACCGGGAATCTTGTTAAAGTTGAGGGTCGCATGGATTCAACTCAGTATCAGCAGATTCTTGAGAATAATGTACAAGAATCAGTGACGAATTTGAAGTTACGCCGGGGATGGATATTTCAGCAAGACAATGATCCAAAACACAGCTCCAAATCTACTCAGGCATTCATGCAGAGGAACAATTACAATGTTCTGGAATGGCCATCCCAGTTCCCAGACCTGAATATCATTGAACATCTGTGGGATAATTTGAAGCAGGCTGTCCATGCTCGGAGACCATCAAACTTAACTGAACTGGAATTGTTTTGTAAAGAGGAATGGTCAAAAATACCTTCATCCAGGATCCAGGAACTGATTAAAAGCTACAGGAAGCGACTAGAGGCTGTTATTTTTGCAAAAGGAGGATCTACTAAATATTAATGTCACTTTTCTTTTGAGGTGCCCATACTTTTGCACCAGTCAAATTTTGGTTTAATGCATATTGCACATTTTCTGTTAGTACAATAAACCTCATTTCAATCCTGAAATATTACTGTGTCCATCAGTTATTAGATATATCAAATTGAAATGGCTGTTGCAAACACCCAAATATTTAGAACTAAAAATGATTAAGATTAATAGGGGTGCCCAAACTTTTTCATATGACTGTAAATTAAAAAAATGACCTCCTATATTTTCTAGATTCTTTACACACAGAGTGTTCTATTTCAAGTGTTTTATTTCTGTAAATGTTGATTATGGATTACAGGTAATGAAAGCCAAAATCTAAGAGAATTTGAATATTGTAAAAAAGTTCAGTATTGTAAATTCAGTGTGTCACCTGCCAAGGTTTCCTAAGCCTTTAAATGGTCCCTGAGTTTGGTTCAGTAGGACACAAAATCATGGAAGACTGCTGATTATGAATTGAATTACAAAATTACTGAAATGAATGAACATTTCAAAAATATTTTAATTTATTGAGATTCACCTGTAATTCGGATCGAAGCTAATTTTTTTGGAACTTCGAATCGAACTGCAAAATCGAACTTTTGAGAAATTCGCTCATCTCTAGTGGTGTAGAACACTGTGCCTTGTAGTAACATGCATAGGGAGCCTTCTGTGGTAGTGAAACAATACTGTGAGTCAGTATGACACGCACATTACAAGCGTTGCTCTTAGAACCGCTGCACACTTCACTTATTTGGACAGTTATGGGGCCAAAACTGACCAACTCACTCAAGTGTGAACCCAGCCTTACAGGTCCATGTTAGTGCCAGGTATTAAGAACCGTGCAGAGGCCCAACATCCTACTGTAGCATGAAAGAGCACACTCCTTTTACACCATCGTCTGCCGATTCCACATAGATGTCTATAGAGTGGCAAGGCGATATAATGTGGAGTTGGCAGCAGCATGAGGATGCCATACAGTAACCCAGTGTCAGCGGCATTAGGAGGACATATAGTGACCCAGCAGTGGCAGCGGCATGAGGAGGGCATACAGTGATCCAGTGGCAGAGGAGGAGGTAGTAGCAGCCTTAGGTGGGCATACAGTGACCCAATGGCTGCGGCATGAGGAGGGAATACAGTGACCCAGTGGCAGCGGCATGAGAAGGACATACATTGACCCAGTTCCTCCCCTGTGTGACTTTGTTTGCCCAGGCAAACAAGGTGTAGAACAGCGTGAAACCGCTGTACCCTGTACATGTGGTATGCTGGAGGAGCATACACCTTATTTAACGAGGACCATATTCGCCATTTTGTTCCCAGTATAAAGTTGAAGGCCATTTATCAATACAGTATTGTCTCAAATCTCTGCCTTTATCACACTTTTTTTATAGGTGTTCATTAGTGGGGAAAGAAATAAGGGGCATAAGTAGAAAATAACAGGCCTTTTTGCCCTTTGCAATTACATTTTTTCATCAAACAGTATGGCAGACAGAGAGGTGAGAGGCCATGCACAGGGGAGGGACGCAGGCCTAAATGTTTCTGGCGCAGGCACAGGTCGCAGCAGAGTAAGGGGGCGTGGCAGCAGGGGTCAGTTACATAGGTCTGAGCTCCCAGTGTCAAGTAGCAGTCGTGATTTGACCAGCAACCCAACGGTTGTAGACTGGTTGACTCGTTCATCCAATTCATCCCAAGTCACATCAGACACCCCCAGCCAAGGGTCGGTGGGTTCGTCAGACACAACCCTTAATTGGCATGGCCCGGCAGGAGGCCCTGTGCCCTCACCTGACCTCAAGCTGCCTCTATCCTTTTCTTTTTCCTCAGCTAGAGAAGTACTCTATGCTGTCGGCTCAGATCCACTGTACAGTGAGGAGGAGGTATTATTTGTTATTATTGTTTATTTAGCACCATTAATTCCATGGTGCTTTACATTTGAGGGTTAACATACGGTACACAAGATATACAAAACAGATAATACTAACAGTGACCAACTTGCACAGTGGGATACAGGGCCCTGCCCGTAAGGGCTTGCAATCTATGAGGGAAGAGGGATAGAGACAGAAGGTGGGGGTAGAGGCTGTTCAGGTGGTTGTATGGAGACAGTAGTGTTGTTGGAGGTTGTAGGCCTTCCTGACTAGGTGAGTCTTCAGGGCCTTCTTGAAGCTTGTGCTTGTGTGGGTCAGTATTATGTGTCTTGGTAATGCGTTCCAGAGTATGGGGGATGCAGAGGAGAAGTCTTAGAGACGATTGTGTGAAGAGCGGATAAGAGCAGAGCAGAGTAGGAGGTCTTTGGGGGATCGGAGGTTATGTTTGGGCAGGTAGTGGGAGATTAGGTCGGAGATATATGGAGGGGACAGGTTGTGGATGGCTTTGTATGTCAGCGTTAGTAATTTGAACTCTATTTGCTGGGCAACGGGTAGCCAGTGAAGGGATTGGCAGAGGGGAGCAGCCGATGAAGAACGGGGGGAGAGGTGTATTAAGCAAGCGCCGCAATTTAAGGTGGACTGAAGGGGGGCAAGAATATTTGCTGGGAGGCCATGGAGAAGGGTGTTACAGTAGTCTGTGGGAGATTATGAGGGCATGGACTAGCATCTTTGTAGTTTCTGGGGTGAGGAAGGAGCGGATTCGATGGATGTTCTTGAGTTGGAGGTGGCAGGAGGTGTTGAGGGTTTGGATGTGCGGCTTGAAGGATAGGCCAGAGTCAGAGGCGTAGCTAGGGGTTCAGCACAGGGGGGCGAACATGTCCAAGTGGGCCCCCAACTTGGACTTGTTCGTATACCGATACTATCAGTATACGGTGAGCGTATAGTGGTATATAGCAGCTCTACACAGGGCTCTGCAGACTATTTAGGTGAATACAGGGCAGTAGCATTTAGTGACTTACCTGTGACGTCTCTGACCAATCCTTCATGTTTCCCATCTCTTTCATCTGGACGGCCATGACCACTTCTTCCAGTCTCTGTAAAGTTTGTAACACAGACATCTTTGGCACCTCACTTTTCCAGGCACCAACCCACATTGTCCTCACCTGCACAAAGCCCCCATCCTACTGCTACCCCAATTATAATATATATAATATAACCCCCCATAATGAATAATACCCCCAAGTGTATCTTTAAGTTAATAGCTTCCCTGTGCACCCCTTTAAATAGTGCCCCTTATTAATAATGCCCCAGGTGTTGGTGTTTCCTAATTAAAAAGGGAAAAAAAAATTATTGGGGTTCCAATACCCCGGACCCCCAGGATCAGCTGTTTGCATGAACCATGGTACCTGTGTAAGCGCCCAGACCCCTTCTCTGTTTACATAGTGTCATTCTTTTCATAGCGGCCATGTAATGTAACTACAGCCTCATCCTATACACGTCTATGTGACAAGGCTGGAATTACATCACACGGTCACTATAAACAGACAGTGTGTGATATAAACAGGCGCCATAGCCCCTTCATACAGCTGATCAGCGGGGGAGTCACTGATCTCTTATTGATGTTTTATTCTGAGGATAGACCATCAATAAAAATGAGCTGGAAAACTCCTTAAAGAGGACCTTTCACGTCCTCATGTATATGCTGTTTTACATACCGACAGAAAGCCGACAGCACGCTGAATTCAGCGCACTGCCGGCTTTCCCGGAATGTGCCCCGGGGCTGGACATATCGGGGGGTTTTAGTTTCACCGTTCACTGTCAGAAGGGCGTTCCTGACAGTCTAGCTGGGCTGTGAGGAACGCCCTCCCTGACAGTTCTCGTTCATAGACTTGTACGGGGGGCATTCCTCACAGCTCAGCGTCATCGCCGGGCAGTAAGGAACGCCCCCTCTGACAGTACAGCGCTATGGGTGAGTACAGAGAGGGAGCGTTCCTTATAACCCGGCGATGATGCTGAGCTGTAAGGAACGCCCCCCAGTACAAGTCTCTGAATGAGAACAGTCAGGGAGGGCGTTCCTCACAGCGCAGCTAGACTGTCAGGAACGTCCTTCTGACAGTAAACCATGAAACTAAGACTGCCGATATCTCCAGTCCTGGGGCACATACTGGAAAAGCTGGCAGTGCGCTCAATTCAGCGTGATGTCGGCTTTCTAGCGGTATGTAAAACAGCATATACATGAGGACATGAAAGGTCCTCTTTAAGGCTAAGGCCCCACGTGGTGTCCTGCAGCAAAAAAAGAGCTGCAGGAAAAACCGCAGCGGCGACGCATCGCGGTTTTTCCTGCAGCGCTTTGCACAGAAAGTTCGCAGAGGTTTCCTCTGCAGACTTTCTGCTTCAATTATATCTACAGGAAAACCGCCAGCATTTCCGTAGGTATAATTGACATGCTGTAATTTCCAAAACTGCGTCTGTTTTGGAAATCGCAGTGTATCTGCTGCGCATATTTTACTGCAAAGTGGGGATGGGGGCCACATGTGACGAAAACCCATAGAAACAAACCCGGCATTTTATATCTAGCAAATCCCATCCACACATTGCGGAAAAATACGTGCAGCAGATGCACTGCGATTTCCAAAACCGTTGCGGTTTTGGAAATTGAAGCATTTCAATTATACCTACAGAAACACTGGCGGTTTCCATATAGGTGTATTGAAATCAGAAAGTCCACAGGGGAAACCTCTGCGGACCTTCTGTGAAAAGCGCTGCGGGAAAAACCACAATGTTACCGCTGCGGTTTTTCCTGCAGCGCTTTTTTTTCTGCAGCCCACTATGTGGGGCCTTAGTCTTATTAAAACCCAAGTGCCACCTTAATTAAATTAATTGACCCTCATATTATGCCCCTGATTCCCCTTGACATAAATACTGCACCTCTAATGGCTCCTTATATTAATGACCACCCCCTCATGTTCATAATGCCTCCTAATATAAATGATGCCCCCTAATGGCTCCTTATATAAATAATCTCCCCCTTGTATTAATAATACCTCCTAATAACCCTTATATAAATGACCCCCCATCGTCATAATGTCCCCTAATGAATCCTCCCTTATAGTTATATTTCCCCTCCTATCCACCCCTTTTACTATTAATATACCCACAACTGCACTAAAAAAAACAAAAACAAAAGTCATACTCACCTGTGATGAAGATGAATGGAGCCGCCGGCGCTTCCTCCCGGTCCATGCACAGGACGTCTGTGTCTGAGCGCGGGCGGCGCGTTGTTGTGACGTCATCGTGCCACCTGTGCTGAGAAGCAGACGTCGTCTGTGGTCTCTGCGTTTTGTAAATCGCAAGCCTATATTGGCTTGCGGTTTACAATACTGTTAAGTTGCAGGTTACCTTTCAACTAGATCGGTGTCTGCAGGGTGTCAGCAGTGTGAGGTCGGCAGCTAAACATTCGAGGGGTAGACCACCTACTTCGCACAGCCTACCTGCCCAGAAAGCAGTGGTGCAGGGGTTCACGGAGGCAGTGGCGGTAGCAGTCAGTTAGCGCGGAGTGTTGGGGGTAAAATCACCTACTCAACGGTGTGGCAGTTTTTTATAAAGTCGCCGGGGGAGGTAATCATGGCCATATGTTCAATCTGTGGGCAGAAAGTGAAGCATGGCCAGGGTGCCAATGTTGGCACCACTGCCCTGCATCAACATATTCAGCGTCACCATAAAGTGGCCTGGGAGAGCTGTGGCTCCAATTTGGTGGTCCAGCCTGCCACAGCAACCGCTGCAGCATCCAGTGGCATGCACCCCATTTCAGGCAGTCAAGGCTCCACCACCTCAGCCAAAGGAAGCTGTGTGTCTTTCCCATCATCTGCTGGTCGTGATGCTCATGCTCCTTCTCCTCCTCCTTGTCAGTCATTGCATCAGCAATCCATCACAGAAGCGATTTCGAAGAGACAACAGTTTGTGTGCACTCATCCAACAGTGCAGAAGCTGAACATGCTCCTGTCCAAGTTGCTGGTGTTGCAGTTCCTCCCTTTCCAAGTGGTGGACTATGCACCTTTCATAGAACTGATGGCTTGTGCCAAGCCGAGGTGGAAAGTCCCAAGCTGTCATTTCTTTACCAAAAACGCAGTACCATTCCCACACAAATATGTAGAAGAGGTGAGCCAATCCTTGAGTCTGTCGGTGTCTGCCAAAGTGCATGGCAGCGCCGACGTGTAGAGCTGTAACCACGGTCAAGGACAATATATGTTATTTACGGCCCACTGGGTTAATGTGGTGCTTGCCCAGGCACTCCATCAACTTGGACAGGTGACACAGCTTCAGCCTCCACATTCTCATGCCGTTGGTCCTGCAACAATGTCAGCCTCATCCTCCACTCTCTCCTCAGCCTCCACTGCAGGGACAATTCACAGTGCTCCTCCAGCATACCATATGTGCAGGGCACAGCGGTGTCACGCTGTTCTACACCTCATTTGCCTGGGCAAATGGAGTCACACAGGGGAGGAACTGCTCTGCATCCTTCCTCAAGAAATCAAATCCTGGCTTTCTTCGCGACACCTCAAAATCGAAACCATGGTGACGCTTCATCAAGGAGGGCTAATCCATGCGCCCTGCATGGCGCACGTGTTCAATCTGGTTGTCAAGCGTTTCCTTAAGTGTTCCACCCATCCTAAAGTGTTCCACCCAAGACATCCTAAAAATGTCAAGGAAACTTTGCATGCACTTCAGCCACTCGTACACCGCCAAGCACACCCTCCTTGATCTGCAGCGGCAGAACGGCCTCCCACAACATAGGTGTTAGGAAACAGATGCAGCGTTGAGCTAAGCAGTGAGTACCAGCACCAGTCGAACCAAATCGAAATGGTAAAAACCGTGCTGAACGTCCCGCGCTCTCCCAAACGCACTGAATCCCACCCCCTAGAGATGTTCACCAGGGCCCCTGATGGTGGGGATGGACTTGGAAGCTACTGACGGGCAGAGCGGCACGGGTCAGAGAGCGCTGGATGCACATCACACCACCAGACACAGTAGAACAGAAACCGGAATCACTTACCAGTAGTAGCAGGAGTAGGGATGTCAGCCTGCAGAGTAGAAAGCAGGAGATGGCGGCAGGCAATAGATGGCAGCAGAGTTCCAAAGAGTTGTTGTACAATCCAAGTTGTCAGCGTGAGGTTAGAGAAGTACAAAAGGGAAATCCAAATAGATGTGTCAAACAAGCCGGGTCGGTAAAAGGAGAGCAGATCAGTACCAAATCGAAATTCAGGAAGACGAAGTCTGAAGTCAAGCCGGGGTCATTAGCAGTAGAGGGAGAACAAGGTACAAAATCGGGAGGCCAGAAGGATAGTCAAACAACAGAAGCAGGAGGTCTAGACAGGAGGTAACAGGACAGGAAATATGCAAAGCTTACTACCAGGGGAAACTGAATAGCCAGCGATTACCTGGAGCGGAAGTCACGAATATAAAGGTTCCGACCGAGCACCTGCTCCGGAAGGGAATCCCGTGGCCCGAGTGGGGAAGGAACGGCAACCCCCCGCATACCGTCGCAGAGGTTCCGGCCCACCTCCCTAGGGGCCGGGAGGAGCACTTAGAGGAGAGGACCAGCAACCCCCACATGCCGCCGCGGAGGTTCCGGTCCGGCTCCTTCCAGTAGGGTGATATGCAATGTTTCCACCCTCCATATGTTGGATTGACTATATGAGCAGAGAAAAGAAATAAATGATTTCTTTATGATCCAAACAGACAGAGGTACTGCCCTGTGTACAGTTGTGCTAAAAAGTTTACATACCCCGACAGATTTTTTGTTCTTTTTGGCCTTTTTTCACAGAATATGAATGATAACAAAAAACTTTTTCTCCACTCATGGTTAGTGGTTGGTTGAAACCATGTATTGTCAGACTTCTGTGTTTTCTCTTTTGAAATCATGATGACAACCAAAAACATCAAAATGACTCTATTCAAAAGTTCACATACCCCAGTTCTTAATACCATGTATTGCCCCCTCTAACATCAATGACAGCTTGAAGTCTTTTGTGGTAGTTGTGGATGAGGCTCTTTATTTTCTCAGATGGTAAAACTGCCCATTCTTCTTGGCAAAAAGTCTCCAGTTCCTATAAATTCCTGGGCTGTCTTGCATGTACTATGCGCTTGAGATCTCCCCAGAGTGGCTCAATGATATTGAGGTCAGGAGACTGAGATGGCCACTCCAGAACCTTCACTTTCTTCTGCTGTAGCCAATGACAGATTGACTTGGCCTTGTGTTTTGGATCGTTGTCATGTTGGAATATCCAAGTACTTCCCATGCGCAGCTCCCTGGCTGAGGAGTGCAAATTTGACTCCAGTATTTGCTGATAACATGCTGCATTCATCTTTCCTTTAACTTTGACCAAGTTTCCTGTGCCTTTAGCATAACTGTAACTTTAACGTTAGCCAGTGGCAGCTCATGCGCGACACCTACCGTTTGCTCGTTCCCTTTGAGGAAGCCACTTTGTTAGTCAGTTGCCAGGACTACGGTATGAACAACATCATTTCACTGATTCACATGCTGGAAAAGATGCTTTTCAATCTGGCTGGTCAGGGGACTGGAGATGTGGCGTCTACATCTCACGGCCACATGAGCCCTGTGGGGGTTGAACTGGACGAGAAGGAGGATGAAGAGGACATTGGAGCACAAACAATGTGTAGCCAAATGGGTGGAGAGGAGGAGCAGGAGCAACCAGGACAGCCAGAGGGAGATGAGGAGGATGAGGCAGATGACCCAGACACACCATGGCAGTATGCAGTGGAGATGGATGCAGGGAGTCCTTCGGAGTCACTTGCACAAGTGGCCCAAAGCATGCTGACTTCCTTGCGCAGTGACAGCCAAATTGTCACCATTTTGCAGAGGGATGACTACTGGCTCTCCACCATGTTAAACTCTTGCTACCGGAGAGAAATGGGGGTCTTTTTTACACCCGCTGAGAGGGAGGACAAACTGAACTACTATAGAGATATCCTATGGCAGTGATGGCGAACCTTTTAGAGACCGAGTGCCCAAACTGCAACCCAAAGCCCACTAAATTATTGTAAAGTGGCAACACGGCAATTTCACCTTAAATTAACCTGCCTCCCCAGCATCCCCCCTCTTGCTCGCAAGCAGCCTGCACCCCCATTCCTCCCTCTTGCAAGCAGCCTACATCCCACATCTCTCCCCCCCACACTACACTCTGCATCTCTCCCCCCACACTACACCCTGTATCCCACACTACACCCTGCATCTCTGCACCCCACAATACACCCTGCATCTCTGCACCCCACAATACACCCTGCATCTCTACCCCCCCACTACACCCTGCATCTCTACCCCCCCACTACACCCTGCATCTCTACCCCCCCACTACACCCTGCATCTCTACCCCCCACTACACCCTGCATCTCTACCCCCCACTACACCCTGCACCCTACATACTGCACCCCACATCTCTCCCCCCCACACTACACTCTGTATCTCTCCCCCACACTACACACTGCACCCCCACATCTCTACCCCCCACACTACACCCCACATCTCTATCCCCCACACTACACTCTGCATCTCCCCCCACACTACACCCTGCACCCTACATCTCTCCCCCCACACTACACCCTGCACCCTACATCTCTCCCCCCCACACTACACCCTGCACCCCACATCTCTCCCCCCACACTACACTCTGCACCCTACATCTCTCCCCCCCACACTACACCCTGCACCCTACATCTCTCCCCCACACTACACCCTGCACCCCACATCTCTAACCCCCACACTACACCTGCGCCCTACATCTCCCCCACACTACACCCTGCACCCCTCATCTCTCCCCCCACATTACACCCCGAGCCCCACATCTCTCCTCCCCACACTACACCCTGAACCCCACATCTCTCCCCCCACACTACACCCTGCACCCTACATCTCTCCCCCACACTACACCCTGCACCCCACATCTCTCCCCCCACACTACACCCTGAGCCCCACATCTCTCCTCCCCACACTACACCCTGCACCCTACATCTCTCCCCCACACTACACCCTGCACCCCACATCTCTCCCCCCACACTACACCCTACATCTCTCCCCCACACTACACCCTGCACCCCACATCTCTAACCCCCACACTACACCTGCACCCTACATACTGCACCCCACATCTCTCCTCCGCCACACTACACTCTGCATCTCTCCCCCACACTGCACCCCACATCTCTCCCCCCACACTACGCCCTGCACCCCCATCTCTAACCCCCCACACTACACCCTACATACTGCACCCCACATCTCTAACCCCCACACTACACCCTGCACCCCACATCTCTCCCCCCACACTACACACCGAGCCCCACATCTCTCCTCCCCACACTACACCCTGCACCCCACATCTCTGCATGTTCCTCCACTGCTCGTGATACTTTTCTTCATGTGGAAGGAGCTTCTTACAAGCAAAGACACGCCTACCCTGTCATGTGACCTTATGACGTCAGAAGGTCCTTTCAGAGTACAGCATTTAGCATGTACTGTGTAAGCAGCGGTCCTGCGGACCGCAGCTTACACTGACAGATTTCAGCTGTATGTGCATTTGCACATACAGCTGAAAGAAGCGATCACTCACTAATAGGGAATCCTGGACCGGATTCCCCGTTAGTGAGATATGGTGACGGCGCGCGTGCCAACTGAGAGGGCTCTGCGTGCCCTCTCTGGCACGCGTGCCATAGGTTCGCCATCACGGTCCTATGGTATGGTAGCTGTGGGAGGGGGGTGGGGGTGGCAGGAGTAGTATCGGCTCCATCAGCACAATTGGAACAAAATGACAAATATGGCCCTCCTTATGGGTTTAGACACTAATAAACACCTTTAAATAAGTGATAGTAACCGCTAAGAATTATTGAATTATTATTGACAATACTGTTTTTAAAAATGGCCTGCAACTTTCTACTGGTAACAAAATGGCGAATATGGTCGTTATGTCTTTTCCCACGTTAAAGGATTTTTTTACAGATACGTGCAAATATTATTGGATGATAATTCAGTTTTCTTTGGCACAATAGTACTGACTAATGTTATGCCTTGGAAGAACAGTGAATAAGCCCCTTATAATAAACGCCTTTAAAAGGCGTTTTTTACAGATACGTGCAGAAATTAGTGTATGATAATTCACTGTTTTTTGCTGTACTGCACTGCAAAAGGTTTGTTGTGTTCCAACTTGAAGACACAGATATGAGTAATGAGCAGCAGTATAACGGTAGTGAGTGCTGCAATGTGAATTATGCTGCAAATTCTTGCTGTAAATGACTTGCAACCACCCCAAATTCTTCTCTGAATTTCTCCCTTTGCTTTCCCTACAATTCTAAGGCTCAGCCTCTTTCCCTGAACTTCTATCTTTTTTCTAAGTCTTTCCCTAGCTCCTGCCAATTCTGTCCCTACAGTAAGAGCGATGTGCAATGACTCTACCTAAAATGGCCTAGGGTTTTTATAGGGCTGTGACATCACAGGTCCTGCTGATTAGCTGAACGCTTGGCATTGTGGGTGATCCCGCGCTCCAGAGTCCCTTCTCCCTTGTCCTAAAATGTGCGGCGGCCATTTTATTAAAAAAAAAATGTGATTCGATGCATCAAAGCTTGAGGAAATCCGGAATCGTGGAGAATCGAAGATTTCCTGAAATTTGGATCGAATTCCACTTCTGCAGCTTCGATTCGCTCATCTCTAGTAATAATAATTTCAGTATAACAATAGTTTTTTTCATAAAAATGTGATGAAATCTGTTTATCAACATAAATTATTATTCACTCATTAACCAAAAATAACACACCAAGATAGAATTGTGAGATTGCTGCAAAACTTAGAAAGCAGTTATGTCTCAGGCAGATATGTCAATGATTACAGGTGTGGTCTGATTAGACACTGGGTCTTGCCAGAGGCCAAAAAAGTGGTTTCCCTGTGGCCCTATAAAAAGGAAGCTTTTAGGTACCATGCATGCCTCTTTGTGAGCGATAACTTTAGCATTAACTGCTAGACATGCCTCTATAATTCCATTGAAGAGATTCTCCCCAGTTGACAAACTTTGAGTGGGGGAATATCATTGGACTGAAAGAAGCAGGATGGTGGTTTTGAGCAATTGCTTGACATATAAGTTGTTCTGACTTAGCTGTTAGGAGTTGTTGGAAGCACTGGCTAAGCGAGGGCCACACACACACACACACACACACACACACACACACACACACACACACACACACACACACACACGTGTTCTGGATGGAGGATTATTTGATCTGCCAAAAAGCATGAGGAGTTCCCACAGTTACCTTGTCCACATCCAGACACAGGTGGCACCTTCATTACACACACTTTTCTCCGCCAGAACTATTTTAGGTGCTTAGCAGAAGGAAAACAAGGAACCTGGACTGTTATGAACTAGAACAGTATCATCTTTAGCAATTAATCCAGGTTGTTTTTGGGATCTGATGATGGCCGGGATTGAGTATGGAGGCCTTGTGATGAGCAATTCAATTGTGCCTTTGATGTGGATTGGCACACTGCTCCAACTATTGGTGTGATGATTTGGGGAGCCATCTCATACAACAGACAACCAACCCCACTAGTGATATAAGAGACATTAAAAGCTTAGTGAAATGTGCATAAAATTCTACGGCCATGTGTGTGTTGCCTCTCAGGGCAGGGCT
This sequence comes from Leptodactylus fallax, assembly GCA_947044405.1. Taxonomy (NCBI): domain Eukaryota; kingdom Metazoa; phylum Chordata; class Amphibia; order Anura; family Leptodactylidae; genus Leptodactylus; species Leptodactylus fallax. Next base: position 16,976,829 of record CAMRHE010000001.1, read on the forward strand.
TCCAACTGGCATTTTTCAGGAAGATAATGTTTGCCCACACACAGCAAGGGTTTCCCAGGAATGTCCCACCAGATTGCAACACCTTCTTGGCCTTCCTGGTTGCCAGATTTCTCACCATTTGAGCATTTATGGAATGCCAGCTTCATCAACCTGTTGTGCAAGATCTAAAGGCCCAGCTGCAACATCTATGGATAAATATGCCACAGGGTTCCATATGGAAACTGTATGCCTCCATGCCCACCTCCAAGACTAGAGGTGGCGCTGAACATGGTACTAGAGCCTCCTTTTGCTCTATTATTGTAATCACTTGCATACATCATCATCATCATTACATTTACACAAAGAGAGTTTCCTTCCATTACAACACCTTCTTGGTGCATTATTGTTTCTCAGTCAGTGTTTTTAACTATTTTCGAAATATTTAATAACAAGAATTTACCCTCATGAATTCCTTCCAGCACCTTTATAATTAAATATAATAGAATTTAAGTTCAAGTTTGTTGCCAATACTAATCATTACTTTTTTTTTTTTAAGTGTTTATCCAATATTTACCCTGATTGTACCATATATGAAAGTTCCAGTCTCTACAATTACATGTATTGGCTTTATATATATTTAATCTGTGTTTCATTATTCAAACTATGCCTTGTTTCCTAAACTCTTAAATAAACTCGAATTCTAATCCACACTTCCTAATCATCCTAAATCTATAATGACTAGCAAAGATTAAGCCTCACACATGGCTGTATTTGGGATCAGTGCCATATCTATAGACCAATACTGCAGTACTATTTGTCTCTGATTTTACATAGAGGAACAAAGGGGGAGATTTATTAATTAGAACTGTTGGAGTAAAATGCATAAAATTTATTATGAGGTAGACACCTTTACGCTCGGTTCACGCTAGCGTTTGGCTTTCCGTTCTTTGGGTCCTCTTGGGGACTTGAAGAATGGAAACCTCATCCACTTAAAAAGCAGTTACACACGGAATCCCCCGGACCCCATAGTCTATAAAAGGAGTCCCCCAAATGTAGAGCAGGCGCAGGTGTGAACCTAGCCTTAGCTGTACTTGCACCAGAAATTAAAATCTTCATCTGCTATGAACAGGTGTAGATGTGCACTATAATTTGCCTCAGTTTTTGACCTACATTATAGTAAACCTGTTTGTTCGCAGAATGTCTTGCTCCCTCTGCTCCCGAAAGTGAATGGAGAAGGGCAACACAGGCACACATCTCTCCATTCACTTGTGTGAGTTACTGAATAGCTGAAGCCAGGGGCGCATCGCTAATGAGGCGAAGTGAGGCGGCCGCCTCAGACGGCACTATCCAGGGGGCGGAATTTTTACTATTTATTTAATGTAAACCAACCCAGGACAGGCCGCTGCTATGAGACGCAGAAGGGGGAAGTGGATGCAGCTGTGAGCAGCCGCAGGCATCGGTAAGTGAGGCCGCGGGCCTCAAATACTACTATTATTATACTCCGGGGTCTTTTCAGACCCCAGAGTATAATAATCGAAGACCCAGGGGAGGTGAGGGAACATAAAAACCTCAGGCGGCACTATCTGGGGGGCGGAATTTTTACCATTTATTTAATGTAAACCAACCCAGGACAGGCCGCTGCTATGGGACGCAGAAGGGGGAAGTGGATGCCGCGGGCATCGGTAAGTGAGGCCGTGGGCCTCAAATACTACTATTATTATACTCCGGGGTCTTTTCAGACCCAGCAGTTCAATAGAAGAAGAAAAGACAAGTCTCAAGTAAAGTAAAACAACATTAATGTAGAAACAGAACTTCAGATATTTTGTATAACTGTGTTCTGTTTTGTAGAATTTACAAATAAGTTGGGAAATCCTCATTACGCTATTACATTATGTTTAGAATTTCTCTATGCAATGTACATTATGTTGATTATTAAAATTGAAATAAACTTTAATACTTTTTTGTCCCCATAAAGGGTTTATATGCAGTCATATGCAATAATAATGGACACAAAATTTGATGTGCATTGTCATATATTCATAATAATACAAGTATATATGGTCTTGATACTGGCATATAGAGAGCTTTCCCCAAGGCATGTAGTTCTATTCATGAAATCTTCTGAATCAAAATCAGCAATGTTCTAAACTGCCAAACAGCAAAATAGTAATACTAATAATGATAGTTCTTGCTCTATAGCATTAACAAACTCTCCTAAACTTTATTTTACTTCAACTGACAATAAATTCCAGGCAGTCTATCCAAATTTTATAGCAACGTCTTGTATCTGTCCCTCAAAAGACAGTGTCAGCTTGCATATTTCATGAGCTCCGGATCCAGGGCATCATAAAGATGTAGATATCAGGCTTTGGGCAATATAATATGAAGTAATGAAGCAATGAATCTTGGAGCAGCCAGAGATGAAATATACTGTAATATAAGAAACATAATGCGGTGCCTACAATTAAAATGCTGTTCATTTTTTGAGGGAGATATATGTCACCCAAACTTACAGTGCCTCCGTTAAATACTGAACACTGGTAAAATAAGAAGATGATTATACAGTTGATTAAAATGATAATATAAAAGTTATGACATTATGCCTGGGTATACAGTGGCTTTTCTCTTTGCTCTTTATGATATTGCACATTTTCACTTTATTTCAGCTTACCTGTTACTTACATGTACCTAGAAAGATGAACATTTCCACAAGATCATGCCTTTTCTTTTGTGAATTTGAAAAATGTAGATTTTTTATATAACATTTATGTGTTAGTAACAATATTTCTTTTCTCGTAGCATTAATTTTACCTATATTCAGTCTATGTCTGTGAGGTTTTAATATGATGCTGTTGGGAAATATCCTAAGTAATAAAACAGTGGTGTAGTTTAACACAATAGATATATGGAAAATCAATAAGTAGCCTATGTGCGCTCTCTCTGGAAAATCCTCATGAAATAACCTGTTGTTTCTTAAAGCATTTGAAATATCATGCTAAAGCCTGCAACATGTGAACACAGACTGAAGACAGCTAAAGGGTTCCATTGGGTGCCGTTTATGCCTGTTATATGACTTGGCACTGCTGATTTTTTTTTTTATTATTTTCCACTGCTACCGTGTAACAGAAAAGATAAATGGGAAAAGCATTGGCTATGTGATCCCAGCCTAATATGTTAACATAGTACCATGCATTGCACGGCATAGCTTTGTGTAAACATAAAAAATAATGTCACTCACCTTCCTGGCACTCCGCGGCAGCCGTGTGCTCTGCAGGCGCTTCTGCCTGAAGTCAGCTGACAGGGCCTCAGGGGTCACGTCCGGCGCTATTATGCATAATGACGCGATGTGACCCCTGAAACCCAGTCAGCGGTTGCTGACTACATCAGAAGTGCCGAAGAGAACACAGCCGCCGCGGAGCGCCGGGAAGGTGAGTGACATTATTTTTTATGTTTGTAACCTCTCTTGGCCCTCCACTTATTATACTCGGGGGTCTGAAGAGACCCCACAGTATAATAATAGCTAGTGAGTGGCACAAATTGGAATATTACAAAAGTTAGAATATTATACTGTGTGCAGGGGCCACTATGGGACATAATGCTGTGTGTAGGGACCACTATGGGACATAATGACATGTGCAGGGACCACTATGGGACATAATACCGTGTGCAGGGAGCGCTATGGGACATAATACCGTGTGCAGGGAGCACTATGGGACATAATACTGTGTGCAGGGAGAACTATGGGACATAATACTGTGTGCAGGAAGCACTATGGGACATAATACCGTGTGCAGGGAGCACTATGGGACATAATACTGTGTGCAGGGAGAACTATGGGACATAATACTGTTTGCAGGAAGCACTATGGGACATAATACCGTCTGCAGAGACCACTATGGGACATATACCATGTTCAGGGGCCTCTATGGGACATAACATCATGTGTAAGGGCCGCTATGGGATATAATACCATGTGCAGGCGCCACTATGGGACATAATACTGTGTGCAGGTGCTGCTGTGGGACATAATACTGTGTGCAGGGACCACTATGAAACATTATTCTGTATAACGGTGTGTTTTCTGTATTAAGGATGTGTTTTATTTTGTGCAAAAATGCACCATGTGAACGCAGTTTTACATTGAAGTAAAAGTTCCAGTGGCCTAAGAATATAGCTGCATCCAGATACATAGTGTGTTTCCACCATAAGGTGCTGCCATACGGTGTTCCTGGACATATACATTTACCACTAATTGGGGGCTGTACATGTACTTTCATTGGTTCTAATCAGAAAGTAAAGGTGCGCCCCAGGAAATAGCAGTAAATGCATGTGTCCTGAAGCATCTGATGGCAGCACTTCTGTGTTATGGTTTGTGGTATATGACTTTAGTTTAGGGGTTGTCAGACTTACAATTATTAACCGACACTCCAAGGACCTCATCTTTGATTTTTTAATTAAAATTGGCACGCCGAACAAAAAAGGTTGCCTACCCCTGGTATAGGATAATCCAGCACCCCATATCAATTGGTGCGGCTGCCACTTTACTCTGTGCCATACCACATTGAATTTTTGCTCACGTGTTGAATCTGACTTTTATAAAGATCCCTCTGATAAAGATCATTTTTCTTTTAAATGAATAAAATAAAATCATAACTGTTCTATGGATTAGTTTTGAGTGCCAATGTCCATTTTTAATACATGATACTTTAGCAGAAAAGTTTGATAAATTGAAAATTTGAAAAAAGCTTGATTGAATCAATCCCCATATATTTTCTGAAAACAGACAACCTGACAATTTAAATAATTTAACCAGCCATTTACAGCCATGACCAAGTTTGTGACATACACAAAAACTAATGCAGGAGGTCAGAAGTTTATGACCAATGGCCCAAGTTCTTGGACACAAAATTATTAGTAATTCAGGATCAGTGTGACATTAGTAAAATAATGAATACATGAACTAAGTCAACTTTGTATGTTGAAACAATTATGTTAGGGAACTATTTTAATACAGTTTTGTATTTGTATCTTTCAACCCTTTCCCAATCAGTGCTTTACTACTACTGTATGTTGCACTGAGGGTATAGTTAAAGCTCAGTGCTATAATAGTACTGCACTGTATTATAGCAGGCACAGAAGTAAAATCTGCTACTATTTTAGTACAGTTCTGTATTTTTTTCCATTAACCCCTTCCAGCTTAGTGCATTACTACTACATTGCATACTACTAGTGTATAATTAATGCTCAGTGCCATAATGGTACTGCACTGCGATGTAGCAGGCACAGAAGTAGCATCTCATACTGTTTTAGTACATTTCTGTATTTGTATCCTTTAACCCTTTCCCATTCAGTGCCTTACTACTATGTTGCATTGAGGGTATAGTTATTGTTCATTGCCATAATAGCACTGCAATGTGATGTAGCAGGCAAAGCACTAGTACCTGCTACAATCCTACCAAGTTCCAATTGTATTATATAGCCAGTACTCAACACTCTTTTTGTGATCAATAATGAAATGTGGTTAGAGGAGGGAAGCCTCTTTTCGCACTCCCTTGACCCCACAACAAAATTGTGGGGTCCCTCTTGTGGGACAGTAAAAATGTTATTTGAAAAAGCATAAAAAAAATTTGTAAAAAAATAAGTAATCTCCTGTTCCCATTTCAAATCCATAGAGTTCTATTGCAGGCTACGTAGCTCAGTCTGTAATAGAACTACACTGATAAACTTAGGAGCCTTCAATAGTGTCTTAGTAATGGATCACCACCCCTGATTTTGTTCTGGGGATGGCAATTGTCATCAACATGATGACACCCATGCACTGCCTGTAAGTAGATGCCTTGGTCACATTTGACCAAGGCATCTGTAGACTTAAAGAGGTCGTTCAGGCTAAAATATTATTTTTTAATTAGGCCAGGGAGGTGAAAAAAAAACAAAAACATACTCACCTGTCCCTGGTGCTCTGGTGTCCTCCCAGAGTGGTCCAGTTCCACTGAGGCACACTGTCACATGTGGTGGGGACTTCCGCCAGAAGAAGAAAATGGAGCTGCAGGATCAGACGGTGCTGGGAGGCATCGGAGCATCGGGAATAGTTGAGAATGTTTGTTTGTTTTTTTTTCACCTCCCCGGCCTCATTACAAAATTTTTTTTTTTTTCCTGGACAACCCCTTTAATGCCGTCAATCAGGGCAGGATGGTTAATTTGTATCCTTTGCTCCTTGGAAGAATAAGGGGTGCATGTGAAGAACCTGTGTGGGTGTTTAAAAACTCAATAATAAAGTTCAATGCACTCTTCTTTATGGTAAAGTTAGTGTTCTGTTTATTAATGTATCATCAATAGAAGCCAGATATTGAGAATTCACACGCACTCTCCTCAGCATATTTCTATGGAGGTCAGCAAGCACATGTCTCAGCTTCTGGCACCGTACTCTGGCACTGTTCATAGGCATTACTACTGGGTCTCTGCCGCATAGTACATCAGAGACATGGCGACTATGATGGCTGCTCATCTCCTAATTGGTTGCATGTTTCATAGTAATAGTACAGTGGATATTGGGAAAGCATTAAAGGGGTAGTCTGGTTTTAATTTCTTTATTTGTGTGCAAAATGGTATAAATACACACAATTTTCAAATATAAAAATTACTGACTGAAAAGAAAACATAAACATTTTTTTCAGGCAGTAACTTTTATATAGAGATTGATTTTTGTTTTTCAATTTTCCTATATTCGTGTATTTAAAATTCTGTTCATTAACTTCATATTTAATGAAGTTAACTTTAAAACAAAACATGCACATGTTGCCAAAAAATTGTTGTATTGATGTATTGCTCAGTGTCAACCTCACAATTATACTTGTTACCTAACTGTAAACTCTCCTAGTGCTAAGTGTGTGCCCCTGTTAGCTGGTGCATTGTACTGCATCAAATGCACATTTATGCAGTGCTATTATACATAATCTCTGCCTGTGTGATAATTTTTTGCAAATTGTGTTTTTTTTCCAAATAATCAGTTTTCAGAATAAGCCTTGGTCATTCAGGTACACAAGGCAAAATTGAATGGGCCATCAATGTGAGCAAGATCATTTTAGTAGAGAGGCCAGAACCACAAGTAGTACATGGTCATTCTCATCGTTACCGTCTACTTCTCCTAATCTCCTTACTCTTCTGTTCCATCTGTCATCCATAAAGGAATGTGAGAGACATTTTCATAGTTTTGCAATTATTAACCCTACACAATCGGACATTTCCCGCATTGTCCATCATTTTCCATACTGTACTGCGGCCAGTCATTCCTCTACTACTACCTCTACACTGCTAGACATCTACTGCCTTGTCTATCATGTTCCTTACTGTACTGTGGCCAATGCTTCTGCTACTACTGCACCTACGCAGCCAGTCATCTCTTGCTTTGCTCATTATGTTACAAACACTACTGCTTTTGTTGGCATAATAAAATTAGGTTTTAACAACTTCCGTACCGCCCATAGAGTATATACATCCAAGTGGTGGTTGTCTATTTCTGCAAGGATGTACCGGGATGTCCAAGCAGAAACAAACAGCTGCACGAGATCGTGCAGCTACTGAAACTGTAACTTCAGCCAAAGCTCCCAGAGAGAAGACAGGGAAGGTTTATTACCTTCCCTGTCTTCCCCGATCGCTGTGTAAACAGCGCATAATAAGAGCTGTATACAGCGCTATGGGCACCGCCATCTTACAGCCGCCCTCTGACCCGACGGTCAGGTGATCCGCCAGGTGCAGCGTCTGTAAGAGCTGCTGGGTCCTACAGGATTGAGATCAGCTCTGTAGTAAGGTGCAAGTAACGTGCAGGAGGCTGTTTTCCTCCTGCAACTGGGGCTAAATATACCAGCCCCAGTTACAGGGGAAATCAGCCTCCCCAACATAAAAAACTGTGATCAGATGTCCCCAAATGTCTATTATAACCTTATGGGGACACAATATAAAAAAAAAAAACGTATAGAAAAGTAAAAATAAATAAATAAATAAAATAATACGCCAATAACATGCCCTTATTAAAGGTTATAGACCCACCCCCGACAACACCATACAAAATAAAAATTACCGTAACAGAGAGGAAAAACTATTTTAAAAAGTTTTTTAGTAGCACTTTGTGTTATTAAATTTAAAAAAAAATGAAAAGTGAAAAACGGAAATGTTTTCCCTCCTCTTTGTTTATATTTTCCCGGATATAAAAAAAATTAAAACACATGCAAAAATAAAAACGACATAAAAATTAAGCCCTATATGTCAACGAAAAAAGACGCAGAAATTAGTTGAATAACGCAAATGGTGAAAATGTTATAGTCCTCAAAACCGCACATACAAAAAACTTGAAAATGTGCCTGGTCTGGAAGAAGGGTAAAGCATCTGGTATGGAAGTGATTAAAGTTATTTATTTATTTAGTTTTTTTTTTCTCTAAAATAACACCAAACCTGTTGCTACTGTCCAAAAAGGGATAATTTTTAAATGCTTGTAAAAAGCTATTGTTTCTTCAAATACCACCTCATGCATATAAATATGGGCTGCAATTTGCCCCAAAAAGGAATAATTTTTGTACAGTTTTTAATTTAAAAAAAGTGTAAAAAAAATCCAACAGTGCAGTCTGTTCCTAAACAGTCTGTATGTCACCAACATCTAGCATCCATTTACCCATGGCCATATATGTTGTGAAACTGACATTACTGATTTTGTCTTTTATGTTAAAGAGCTTAAGTCCGGGGCCTCACGTGGCATAAATGCTACGGTTTGGCTGCACCTGAAAGCCGCGGCAAAAACGCATCATTTTACAGTCATTGCAAAGTGAATGGAATTCTAGGGAATCCCATCAGCACATTGCAGAAAAATATGCACAGCGGAAATGGTGGGAAAAGGGCTGGAGGAAAAATCGCAATGTGTTTCTGCCGTGGTTTTTCCCGCAGCACATTTTTCACTGCCGTCTGCTACGTGGGGACTTAGTCTAAAAATAGTTTCATATAATCCTAGGAGAACTTTCATATATAGCGATTTTAGGGCAATTGAAGCAGTTTTGATCTGGAACAAAATTATTCAGACCGGAACTAATTTGATGGTGGAATTGTCCCCAAAAGAAATTTCAGGAGATTCACTTCTTTAGTCAGCGTACTTTAATGCCCAAACTAAGCTGTATCCTTAAAGGGTTAAGAGGATTCACTGTGGAAGTTGATGAAGGAGATCATCATGCCCTAAAATGGTGATAACGTCAAGTCATTTTTTCAATACAAACTTCTGTTCACCTCTTTCACTGGAAATGACACCTTGGAGGTGTCCTTAGTTTCTTATATGGTTCCTCATTCCACGATATGTAGTGTCAATTATAACAACACAACAGAGAAACTGTAACAAAATAAATATGCACTATGGGCATATGGAACTTAAGGAAAAAGTGGAGTTTCTCTGCTTTAATATCACACTCTCTCCCTCTCATACATACAAAAATCATGGTTACAGCAATTCCCGTATGCACATACATAGGTTAACCTACCATTCAAGCCTTGTTTGTATAAATTTTATACAGATAGACGTTGTGTACAGCATTATTGATATTGCCACAGACCAGTTAATATTTCAAGATGTCTGTTAGCAGAAAAGAGTCAACCAGATTGAATTCATAACCTTTTACAGCCCATCTGCTGTTCCATTATTCTGCACTATGATGTGCAAACATATGCTTATAAGGTGAGATTTTCTGCCTATTCACAACTTGGTACCTAAACTAAATGATACACCATACACAGAGATTCTGAAATAAAATGATGTGCCATATAAAAGTGTTGCATTATCATGTCAGTTTTCATAGCCTAATAAAGTCCTCAGCTCTCAGGTCACCTTTGGTGACTTCGCCAGCATTTAGTGATACTATAAAATGTTGGATTTTACATTGACACTGACAAAATTGCTCTCAGAGTATTTCTGTAGTCCACAAATAAATTCACTTTAGATTTATTCCCTATTAACTCATTAAGAAGTGTTCACATTTTTGTGCCACTTTTATTGCAAAACTTTATTATATATCAACTCAGCTTTATTCTAGTCTTGACATAGGAACAATTTTTGACCTGTGTTTTTAAGGACAAAGGGGCTTCAGGAGACATCCATTATTACCCAACTAAGTATTTACTAATATTAGACTTAAAAAGACACTAATTTATCAAAGTGGCTGAGGGTATTTCATAAACCTGGTATATCTAGTCTAGCTTTATACCACTTATTAGTTGGATTAGTTTCCAACAGAAACGCACCTCAATGTTGCTGCTTTTTTGGTGCTTGATGTCTCATTTTAAGCTCAATCCCTTTTCCAATAAGCTCTACCCTTTTTCTAACAGGCCGCACCTACTTGTTGGACAAATAACAGAAACTATGAGGACGTGTCTAAGGCCCCACGTAGTGAGACACAGCAAGAAAAAAAGTGCTGTAGAAAAACATCGTGTTTTTTTGCGCAGTTTTTCAAAGAAAGTCCACTGAGTTTTCCTCTGTTTTTTCCTCTTTTTGCACATAATTTACCTATACAGAAAACGGCAGCGTTTCCGTAGGTATAATTGACATGCTGTGATTTAATGGTTGTGTTTTTGAAAATGCAGCTTTTCCGCTGCAGATTTTTTTTCTGCAATATGTGGATGAGATTAGCCAGAATCCCAGGTATTGCAGGTATTTTCGCAACGTGGGGCCCCAGCCTGAAGCACTAAATAAATGAGGTGTAATGCATGTATACCAGCTTTTGGCACAAATTAAGCATAATTTTTATCAGCCCCATAGTCTTTTCTAAACCATAACTTAAAAAACCAAACTCAAACCATAAATGTATCTATCCCTACAAAGAGGCACTTTCCCATGAATCACATGCTGTCACACAGTAACACTTTCATGTACTGTAATTAATATGCTCACATTGTGTTTTTTTTATTGGTTATCTTGTTTTGAGTTACCAGAATGTTAACATATAGATTGTTTTTATCACAAGGTGTTAGGTCTCACACTCACTTACTGGTGAGATTCAAACAGGCTCATAGTCCATTTGTGGGTCCAAATTAGTTCATACGATATCCCGGAGAGAAGGTTAAAACACAAATCTATGATACTCTGTATCCAGACACTCTGAATTATTTAAAGCAATCTCAAGTAGTTATATTTAGAAAAGGGGAGATGGCCAGTGACTGGCCAATCATAGACATGAAGTGTATCAACAATCCACAGATGAAATCGCATCATTTCTGGGAATGCACAATATGTACAAGTTTAGAATATTTAAAGTACAGACAGTATACAGTATATAGAAATATTGCTTACGGAATATAAAATGGACACACTTAGTTCACATATATGTTAACAAAAGGGTTTACACACCATAGGTACTTAATTATATGCAGCTTCTATAGGGCCTATTTAAGGGAGGGCCAGGTCAGGTGTGCCATATCCCTTATTTTAAAGGGAACCTGCCATGTGGATTTGACATATTAAATTATTAACACCCAATTATGGTGCTTTGTTGTGTCTAAAATCTCTGATAAAGGCTTATTGTAAAATGCAAGTTCTAATCTATAGTACATGTTATGCATACATCTCTAGCCATCTGTGTATGTCTATTTATGAAATACAGGTAGTCATGCTACCAGTGCATGATGTACAGATGTACAGATCTCTCCAAGTCTTACAAGCCAAGTGGGTGAGAAATTTATACAAGGATTGTGGGAAGGATATGAAGCTATAACCTCTGAGTTAACTTGTCCTGTGTGGCTATTGTTGTATTAGTGTTAACTAAGACTAAAAGAGGGACCTCACTTTAATCTTTGCTATAGGTAACCCTCAAATCTATGTATACTTTTATCGTTTTGCATTTCTGCTTTTCTTATGTGATATACCTTTGGGATATGTATGTAATATGATGATTTTGCCCATCCTGCTATATAGCACAGAGCATCAAGACACAGTATCATACACCAGTCTTAATAAAGGGTCAAACTGGTGCTGGCAAAGAGAGATTTATGAATAGGTTGTGGCCTCTTCATAAATCAGTCCTAAATACCTGTGCCAGAATGGAAATCTGCACCAGTTAGGAACTGTCCTAGATTCCCATTATACAGTCATATGAAAAAGTTTGGGCACCCCTATTAATCTTAATCATTTTTAGTTCTAAATATTTGGGTGTTTGCAACAGCCATTTCAATTTGATATATCTAATAACTGATGGACACAGTAATATTTCAGGATTGAAATGAGGTTTATTGTACTAACAGAAAATGTGCAATATGCATTAAACCAAAATTTGACCGATGCAAAAATTTGGGTACCCTTATCATTTTATTGATTTGAATACTCCTAACTACTTTTTACTGACTTACTGAAGCACAAAATTGGTTTTGTAACCTCACTGAGCTTTGAACTTCATAGCCAGGTGTATCCAATCATGAGAAAAGGTATTTAAGGTGATCAATTGCAAGTTGTTCTCCTATTTGAATCTCCTCTGAAGAGTGGCATCATGGGCTCCTCAAAACAACTCTCAAATGATCTGAAAACAAAGATTGTTCAACATAGTTGTTCAGGGGAAGGATACAAAAAGTTGTCTCAGAGATTTAACCTGTCAGTTTCCACTGTGAGGAACATAGTAAGGAAATGGAAGACCACAGGGACAGTTCTTGTTAAGCCCAGAAGTGGCAGGCCAAGAAAAATATCAGAAAGGCAGAGAAAAAGAATGGTGAGAACAGTCAAGGACAATCCACAGACCACCTCCAAAGAGCTGCAGCATCATCTTGCTGCAGATGGTGTCACTGTGCATCGGTCAACAATACAGCACACTTTGCACAAGGAGAAGCTGTATGGGAGATTGAGGCGAAAGAAGCCGTTTCTGAAAGCACGCCACAAACAGAGTCGCCTGAAGTATGCAAAAGCACATTTGGACAAGCCAGTTTCATTTTGGAAGAAGGTCCTATGGACTGATGAAACAAAGATTGAGTTGTTTGGTCATACAAAAAGGCGTTATGCATGGCGTCAAAAAAACACAGCATTCCAAGAAAAACACTTGCTACCCACTGTAAAATTTGGTGGAGGTTCCATCATGCTTTGGGGCTGTGTGGCCAATGCCGGCACCGGGAATCTTGTTAAAGTTGAGGGTCGCATGGATTCAACTCAGTATCAGCAGATTCTTGAGAATAATGTACAAGAATCAGTGACGAATTTGAAGTTACACCGGGAATGGATATTTCAGCAAGACAATGATCCAAAACACAGCTCCAAATCTACTCAGGCATTCATGCAGAGGAACAATTACAATGTTCTGGAATGGCCATCCCAGTCCCCAGACCTGAATATCATTGAACATCTGTGGGATAATTTGAAGCGGGCTGTCCATGCTCGGCGACCATCAAACTTAACTGAACTGGAATTGTTTTGTAAAGAGGAATGGTCAAAAATACCTTCATCCAGGATCCAGGAACTGATTAAAAGCTACAGGAAGCGACTAGAGGTTGTTATTTTTGCAAAAGGAGGATCTACTAAATATTAATGTCACTTTTCTGTTGAGGTGCCCATACTTTTGCACCGGTCAAATTTTGGTTTAATGCATATTGCACATTTTCTGTTAGTACAATAAACCTCATTTCAATCCTGAAATATTACTGTGGCCATCAGTTATTAGATATATCAAATTGAAATGGGTGTTGCAAAAAACCAAAAAATTAAAAAAAAAAAAAAATAAAATTTTTTAGGGGCCCCAAACTTTTTTTTTTTATTTTACTTTTTTCTCCAAACCCCCCCCCCCCCCCCCCCTTTTTTTCAATAAACCAAAAAAGGGGGGATTTTTTTGGGGGGTGGTGTAACTTTTTTTAAATAATTATATTCCTTCCCCCTAAAATTTAAAAAAAAAAACTCTTTTTTTTTAAAAAATTTGTTTAGAGGAAAAAAAAAAATCCTTTTTTTTTTTTTATTTTTTTATAAATTATTTTTTTAAAAAAAAATAAAAAATTATTTTTTTTTTTTTTTTTTTTTTTTTTTATTTAAATTTTTTTCTTTTATATTTTTATTTAATTTTTTTTTTTTTTTTTTTAAAATTTTTTTTTGAAATTTGGGGCCATTTCTACTAGGATATAATGTATCTGGCTTCTTTGCCCCTGCAGTTTGGCTTCAGAGACCCCAGGCATTTAGTGCAAGTTTTGTTTTGTAAATACAGTGAGTCAGACACATGTGAGGCAGAGCTGCTGGGGGGAGAGATGTGAGCAGAGCTGCTGAGAAAGACATGTTATGTCTGGGGGAGTCTAAGAGCCACTTGTTCCTCTTTACTTCACAGTATATAGTTAGGTATGTGTTACCCCCTATATACTCACAGGACCTAGCTAGTAACTGTAGTTAGGGATCAATATATATATAGTTCAGGGCAGTGATAGGTTAGGCTTCCGAAGGCCAACTAGCTAGTTAGAGGCCCGGTGGCACTAGTAGTTTAGCTGGCAGGTTAAGGACTCAGTGTTAGGGTAGTCAGGCCTGCATCTACTGCCGTCACCGTCGCCCTGTTTGCTGCCTGTGAAGAATCTCATCATCATCATCATCTCCTGATCGGCTGTCTGTCATCTCCTGGAAGAATCCGAGGATCCACAGTCATCCACAGAGGCCCCTGCATCTCTTCTGTTGCCTGGAGGTATTGTGCACTGGACTCTTGCTATATATCTATATATATACCCGGGTATATAACCTAAGACGGTTGAGGACTTGCTGGTTGTTGTAGTATTGCTGTGTTCTGAGTATATTGTATGTATGTATTATTACCCTTTTGATTCTTATAAAGCTACTGTTATAACCTTATGTGGTATCTGTATGTATTCTTCAGACTGTGAGATTAGTACAGTGATCCTTGTTAAGGCTACTAACTGTACTTCATGGGTAAGTCCCAGGAAGAGATCCTCCCTGTAATACAGAGGCTCTATCCTGGGTGGAGGCACTGATATATTTCATATATGTTCCCACTCTTCCCTTCAGCGAAGGCTTCAGGTCCCATTATACACACAGGTCAGCGCCAGAGTCTGTTGCGGGAGGGATAATACTCATACCCCCCCCCAAATAAGGCTACATTTGGAGGCACTGCTGAGATTTAGAAGTGGGAATAGTCATTGATATGGAGAAGCGATATAGCTCAGAGGGGAACCTCCCACTAGCTACTACATGGGATTACCGACCGCCTGTTCCCCCCCCTGGTTCAGGTAAAGGAAGAACCCCGCTCAGCCAGTTACCCCCCCCAGTATGGCCGTCGCTAGCAGTTCCTCTAGTGACAGTGCTATTAGCACTTTAGCCAGGCTGACTGAAATGTTAGCTCAGGGCCTGCAGGCCACTCACTACAAGAAACTAAAAGTATTCTCTGGTAATGTCCCAGTACCACAAGGGGAGGAAAACTTTGAGATATGGAAAGAACATACTCTCCAATGCCTGAAGGAATGGTCTTGCTCTGAAGAAGGCAAGCGGCAGCGTATCAGTGAAAGTTTGCGGTCTCCTGCTGCAGATTTGATTCGCTTGTACAGAGACTCTCATGAAGGAGTGAGTGCATTGGACTATATACAAGTACTGTCTGATCACTTTGAGCCATACTATGACCTTGCCCAGATGGTTGCTGATTACCGAATGGTTCGTCAAAAAGAAGGGGAAAATGTCTCTACTTTTATTAACCGTTTACAGCTACTTCTTTCACGTCTGGTGTACCACGCAGCTATATCTACTTCAGAGGTAGACGCTCTGAGAACCAGTCAGTTGGTGAGAGGGTTACAACCTCATCATCCTCTTGCTCAAGTACTCAAGGTCTTACTATCTGATAGAGTCCTTCCATTTCCTGACTTAATGAAGTTAGTGAAGAAACAAGAAGCTGACATTAGTTTTAGTACCCCTAAGAAAGCGAAAAGCATCTCTAAAGAAGATGTTGTTCCTAATTCAAACAAGGACAAACCAGCGGAGCGGTCAGAACTTAGACAGTCCGCCACTCCACCCACTGCCACTCAACGGAGGAAGGATGCTAGAACCTGTTATAAATGTGGTCAGACGGGCCATACTGCCAGACAGTGTACGGAGGACAGTGAGGGATTGGGACACAGTGCTGTCTTCTCTATTCAGAATCAAAGACACCAAAGGAAGGCGGGCCGAGTAAATACCAGAGGCGCTATCGCGGGCTCCAGGTCCGTTGTCAAAGTCACTGTCAATGGTCATGCCGCTCCTGCCCTGTTTGATACAGGATCTCAAGTGACCCTGATTTATCGCTCGTTCTACCAAAAGTATCTGAAGGATATACCTCTTCAGTCTACAGGACAAATGAAATTGTGGGGGCTTAATTCAGGATCATATCCTGTAGATGGCAGCCTACAAGTAGTTATAGCTGTCCCTGAATTAGAAGATCAGAGTGTCGCTCCCATGAAGATTACGGCTCTTGTCTGTCCTGATACAGGGGATTCTTGTGCAGCTCCTGTGATACTTGGCACTAATTGTCCCGCAGTGCATTATGCTTTTCAGAAGTTTCTTGGAAGAGATTGGAACCCTGCAGCTCAGCCGGTGAATATATCTTCTGATCTTAGAGAACTCTGTGATGCCCTGTCTACTGGCTATCGACATGGAATGGTATATCATATCGGTGAGAGAACCGTGGAAGTTCCTGCCGGCGGGGAGAGAGTTCTGAGAGTAGCCTCCAGCATTGCTCCCGATTTGCTTGAAGGGGGGAGTTATGTCCTTATGGAAACCCCTGAAGAAATGATTAACCAGAATGGCTGGATGGTGATCCCAGAGAGAAAGGACTGGAGAAATAAAGTGGAGTTATCTACCTGTGTGACAGTGAGGAACTGTTCACCGCATCCGATTGTAATTGGACCATACCAGAATGTGGCCCACTGCTACCCTGTGCTTGGAGTAAATCCATACGCTGAAGTGTGCAGGATTCAAATCCGAGATGCAATCCCTAATCTCAATCTTGACTTGAGTGATCCACATTTACCAGAGGCCTGGAATCAGCGACTGACACAGAAGTTGTCTGAATTATCGGAAGTGTTCTCCATGGATGATATGGATGTAGGTTGTGCTAAAAGTGCTCAACACACTTTCCGATTGACCGATTCTACTCCCTTCCGGGAGCGACCACGGAGAGTTGCTCCAAAGGATGTTGATGAGTTAAGACAGACTCTACAGCAAATGAAAGGTCAGGGGATCATTGTGGACAGTAAGAGCCCCTATGCCTCACCTATTGTGGTGGTAAGAAAAAAATCTGGAGCAATTCGACTATGTGTGGATTACAGAACTCTGAACCGGAGAACCTTACCTGATCAGTATACACTGCCGAGAATTGAAGAAGCTCTGGAAGCTCTGAATGGAAACTGTTGGTTCACAGTGCTGGACCTAAGATCGGGATACTATCAAGTCCCAATGGCACCTGAGGATCAGGAAAAGACAGCCTTCATATGCCCCTTGGGTTTCTTTCAGTTCACTCGTATGCCGCAAGGTACAAAAGGTGCGCCAGCAACGTTCCAAAGGTTGATGGAAAGAGTGTTAGGTGATTTAGTGCCCCGGGAATGCCTTGTATATCTTGATGACATTATTGTGTTTGGAAAGACGCTGGAAGAACATGAAGAACGACTCATGAGAGTACTCCATCGCTTAAAAGAAGAGGGGCTGAAGTTGTCGGCTGACAAATGCAAATTTTGTAGATCTTCGGTCACTTATGTAGGTCATATTGTTTCTGCTGAAGGAGTTGCTACCGATCCTGGTAAGATTGAAGCTGTGGTGAATTGGCCCCGACCGCAAAATATTACGGAGTTGCAATCTTTCTTGGGGTTTTGTGGATTCTATCGACGATTTGTGGAAGGATATTCAAAAATTGCTCGAGCCCTCCTCGACCTGTTGAAGAGTGATGCAGGAGATCCGGGAAAGAAGAAAGGGTCTTCCAAAAGCCTTTTTGGCGATAGGTGGACTGCGGATTGTGAAGAAGCATTTAAGTTGTTGAAGAAGAAATTGACAGAAGCTCCCGTTCTGGCTTATGCTGATGCACATAAGCCATATGTGCTACATGTAGATGCCAGCTTTGAAGGATTAGGTGGCGTGCTGCACCAAGAATACCCGGCCGGGTTACGGCCCATAGCTTTCATAAGTCGAAGTCTTTCTCCCAGCGAGAAAAATTATCCAGTACATAAATTGGAGTTTTTGGCGCTCAAGTGGGCCATTGTTGATAAATTACATGACTATTTATACGGAGCCACGTTTGAAGTAAGAACAGACAACAATCCACTGACATACGTTTTGTCAACCGCTAAACTCGATGCTACAGGACATCGCTGGTTGGCAGCTTTATCCAACTACCAATTCACACTCAAGTATAAATCGGGGCCTAAGAACATTGGGGCAGATGCTCTATCAAGACGGCCTGGATTACCTAGTCCGGAAGTAGTGGATGAATGGGAAGAAGTGCCAAGTCCTGGAGTAGGAGCTTTGTGTGCCATGGCTGCTGTAGTTGAAGACCGAGTAGCCTTTTCTGAAACTCGGCTTATTGACTCTATTGGGGGAGGTCCCGAAGCTGTACCAGACATGTTTGCCTACCCTGCCGCTTTAGGATCCTTTGAGAGTTGTTCTATATCTTCAAAGCGAATGATCTGGAGTCAAAAGACTGATCCTTTAATTGGACCTCTTTATCAAGCAGTGAGTTCTCAAGACAGAGAAATGTTAAAGACATCCCTACCCTCTGAATGCAGTCAACTTCTACGAGATTGGGAGAAGTTTGTAATAGACAATGGCCTACTTTATCGTGTGGTGCTGTATCATGATCACCCTGGAAGGCGCCAACTAGTTATTCCAAGCTGCTTTCAGAAGATGATTTTCCGAAGTCTGCATGATTATCATGGTCATTTGGGACCTGAGAAGACTTATGGCCTAATACAAGACCGATTCTACTGGCCCAAAATGAGAGATACCGTGACTCGTCTGTGTAGGTGCTGTCGCAGATGTTTGCAGAGGAAGACTGTCCCGGTTCGAGCGGCCTTCATGGGACACTTGAAGAGTTCGGGCCCCATGGATCTTGTCTGCATAGACTTCCTTTGTATTGACAACGACTCCAGAGGATTTGGAAATGTATTGGTGGTGACTGATCACTTCACACGATATGCTCAAGCCTTTCCGACTAAGGATCAAAAAGCAGTCACTGTTGCAAGAGTGCTTTGGGAAAAGTATTTTATCCATTATGGCTTACCACACCGGTTGCATTCTGATCAAGGCCGGGATTTTGAGAGTAACCTGATCAAAGAGTTACTTCAGTTGTTGAACATCCACAAAAGTCGGACGACGCCTTACCATCCAGAGGGAGATGCCCTTCCTGAAAGATTTAACAGGACTTTACTTGATATGCTTGGTACCTTACGAATTGAGGATAAGCGATCCTGGAGTCGAAAAGTGAAGGCTATGGTGCATGCCTATAATAGTACAAGGCACGAGAGCACAGGATATTCACCATACTTTCTGATGTTTTGGAAGAGAGCCTAGGCTACCTATTGACATCTTGTTGGGAGTCTCTACCGATGGTATCAGTCATCGAGATCATTACCGATACGTGGCACGTTTGAAAGAAACGCTTAAGAGTGCTTATCAGCTGGCTGAGGAAAATGCGGCCAAAGTGAATGAAGGAAATAAAAGGAGATTTGATCTTCGAGTAAGATACCGAGAATTGAACCCTGGGGACCATGTTCTGCTACGGAATTTGGGAGCATCTGCAAAACATAAGCTGGCTGATCGATGGCGGAGTGAACTCTTTACATTGGTAGATCGGTTGCCTGGAATACCAGTCTACAAGATAAAAGGACGGGACGGGAGGATCAGGACTTGGCATAGAAATCATTTGTTGCCTGTACCTCAGATTGATGGTATGGATATCTCCAATGATGGCTCGGCCTGCGATTCTCCACAGTCCTTAGCCGATATTCCACCTGACCTTCCTGAAACTCCTGAGAGTGATTGGACTGTGGCTCCTGAAGTTCCTAGATCACCAGTATCTTCTCCTTCAGGGAGACCTATGAACCCTCAAACTCCAGAATTCGTACCTAGATCTGTGTCTACAGATGAGCAGGGATCTAGCTCTCCTACGCCACCAGCACCATCCCCTCCCATGGCAGACAACCCTAGTTTAGGGCCTGGACATGCTAGTTTACCTCAGAGAGAGGTACGGAGAGGAGAGAGAATTAGACACCCTCCACCTATGCTGACATATGATAGTTTGGGGGACCCCAGATTTACTACTCAGCCTCATTTATACCATGCTTGGGTGGGTGCAGTGTCCACTTTGGTCAATATGTTACCAATTTTCGCTCCTGCTGGCATGTATACCTATTAACCTGTTGTGACTCTGTAAATGCAAAAGCAACCATATTGATATTGTCATTGGTAATGTTGACTGTATACTATGACTTTGTATGTCTTTGACGTGACGTAAAGATTTCACCAGAGGGAGAGTGTAGGGAACTGCCATTTCTACTAGGATATAATGTATCTGGCTTCTTTGCCCCTGCAGTTTGGCTTCAGAGACCCCAGGCATTTAGTGCAAGTTTTGTTTTGTAAATACAGTGAGTCAGACACATGTGAGGCAGAGCTGCTGGGGGGAGAGATGTGAGCAGAGCTGCTGAGAAAGACATGTTATGTCTGGGGGAGTCTAAGAGCCACTTGTTCCTCTTTACTTCACAGTATATAGTTAGGTATGTGTTACCCCCTATATACTCACAGGACCTAGCTAGTAACTGTAGTTAGGGATCAATATATATATAGTTCAGGGCAGTGATAGGTTAGGCTTCCGAAGGCCAACTAGCTAGTTAGAGGCCCGGTGGCACTAGTAGTTTAGCTGGCAGGTTAAGGACTCAGTGTTAGGGTAGTCAGGCCTGCATCTACTGCCGTCACCGTCGCCCTGTTTGCTGCCTGTGAAGAATCTCATCATCATCATCATCTCCTGATCGGCTGTCTGTCATCTCCTGGAAGAATCCGAGGATCCACAGTCATCCACAGGGGCCCCTGCATCTCTTCTGTTGCCTGGAGGTATTGTGCACTGGACTCTTGCTATATATCTATATATATACCCGGGTATATAACCTAAGACGGTTGAGGACTTGCTGGTTGTTGTAGTATTGCTGTGTTCTGAGTATATTGTATGTATGTATTATTACCCTTTTGATTCTTATAAAGCTACTGTTATAACCTTATGTGGTATCTGTATGTATACTTCAGACTGTGAGATTAGTACAGTGATCCTTGTTAAGGCTACTAACTGTACTTCATGGGTAAGTCCCAGGAAGAGATCCTCCCTGTAATACAGAGGCTCTATCCTGGGTGGAGGCACTGATATATTTCATATATGTTCCCACTCTTCCCTTCAGCGAAGGCTTCAGGTCCCATTATACACACAGGTCAGCGCCAGAGTCTGTTGCGGGAGGGATAATACTCATACCCCCCCCCAAATAGGGCTACACTTACAATACAGTCACACAGGGTGCCCCACTAGTAAATGGGGGGCGGCGGGGGTTGGTTCTTGGTATGGCTTTCGCCCCCCCTTGCACCACAATCTATTTGTAAAAATGTTTTTTTTTTTTGCCAATCCCCCCCCCCCTCTTTTTTTTTTTTTTTTTAATGTTGTGGTTAAAAATTGTGGGTTAAAAGCGCGGGCAAAAAAAAAAAAAGAACCTCCTTACATGCAATGCAGATGTCCTTGGTCATATTTGGAACCAGTGCCCCAGTAGTACAAGGCACTCGCTTACTATCCACTGTGCCAATACTACTGATGTACAGATAGAAGTGATGTTTCTTTTATATTCTATGTATTTAACATCTTAAAGGGACACTAAACCCTGAAAACCAAACATAAAAACAAAAATATGCATGATACAATTCATCTCTAGTTGTTCCTGTAGGATTAACTGCTAATGTACATCCTTGAGCAGTTTAGCATAAATCTTATGGGTTTAGGTCCCATTCAATCTAAAGCTGTAATGGAGGGCCATTAAGCGCAATGGAGATAGTGCAGCTTTCCCTAGACCTGGAGGTTGCTGAAACAGCTGATCTGTGCAGTGTCTGGTTATCAGACCCCCACAGATCACATATTGATAAACCATACTATGGATAGTTCATCAGTATGAAAAATCCATTTGGGGCTGAAAAACCCCTTTAACCCCCTAACAGTCACATTAAAATGGCAAAAACCATCCCCAAATAAAAAAAATACTACTGACACATAACTCTGGTGCAGTTTAACTCTTTAGCGATCTGCACATTTTAGCCTTAAACCAGTAACATTTTATCCCTGTTATAGTTGAGTTCCAAGAGCACATCACAGCAAAAACAGAGACTGGCTGATAACAGCAAATAGAAAAACAAGCTGTTTAAAACCAGTAGAGCACTGCAAGCCAGAGACAGACCCCCAAATGCCTTCACCAGCGCTGGCCACAAGACCAGTTGAACTTTGCACAATCTGGGCATCTGAATTGTTACTACCAGTCACTGTACAGGTAATAAATGCTCCACTAACTGAAAACGAACCAAAAACTACTATTTACTGACTGTGAATATCTGGACCAGGAGTATGATGTGGAGGGTAGACTCCAGGAAGTAGCCTGTCAGAAGATACATCTGAGCCAGGAGAAAGTGGAATCCAATAACCTGCCAAAGTCGTATTCAAGAGTTCACATCAGGACAAAATCAGAAGACAAGCCGTATCCAGAAACAGAAGCCAACGAGTTGATATACCAGGAGGTCGCATCAGGGTAGAATCAGAAGACAATTTAAGTAACATATCAGTCACCAAAACTAACTACATTGATTGCTTGGGAATAGTGAAACCTAGAGGAAAACTTCCAACTGCGCCATAAACAGTGGAGTGGTGGCTATTGACTGATGCTAAGAATTGGAGTTGGCAGAAAGGTCCTATTTAACCAAGCTGCAGATCAGTTGATGAATTATTTTAATTGAAGCAATGTACCCTCACATATTCAACAATTAAGCTGGGTATGAGTCCTAAAACATTAGGGAAGGAAACACAACAGTAATTAAAATTAAAACCCGTATATTCAGTGGCAGTATAACCAGATCATGCTTTTACATCTATATATCCAAATGGTGGAATTTCTGATTAATTTCCACTTGCTGCTTGCTAATAAGAGATATCTTCATCAATTTCCTTGACTGTGGCTCAGGTGTTTATGTTGTTCATACCGTGAAGGAGAAACACTTAAGAGAATCATATCATATGTGGTTACTCCTTGGGGGTGATAAACACTTCATTATAATTCAGATGATATAGTTCCATAGTTTATTATGACACTTGCTTGCATAACTTCTGTAATAATGCAGTCACAATGTTGTATGAGTAGCAAAATTGCTCAACAATAGTTCAAAAGAGTATTATATACTATACCATCAACTACAGTAGAACTATACTATGATGTAACAATATAAGAAACTATCTTTCTTAAATTTTTCAGTGTTTTTTTCAGCAGTGCTCTAGGTGTGCTGAACCTCTGTGGAGAAAATCACGTACACCTGCAGACTTCCTCCACTATAAATTTATACTTAAAACCTATAATTCTGCCCTTCACCTAGCCAAACAAGCCTATTTCACCGCTCTCATCTTTTTTCTCTCCTGTAACCCTAAAAGGCTATTTGAAACTTTTCACTGCTTACTCACCCCCAAGGTGCAGATGCCATTCACAGACCTTAGTGCAGATGACCTGGCCACTTTTTTCCATGACAAAATTGATAAGATCCGTCAGGAAATAACTGCCCAATCCCCAGGTGACACTGACCCCCTCACCAGCCACACTTCAGACTGCTCATTCTCATCTTTTGAACCTGTTACAGAGGAGGAAGTATCTCAGCTACTTTCTTCTTCTCGCCCTACAACCTGCAGTAGTGGCCCTTTCCCCTCACACCTTCTATAGTCTCTGTCGCCTGCTGTCACGAATTATCTTACTAAAACATTTAACCTCTCTCTCTCTAATGATCTCCTGATGGCTAAATCCAAAGGTGACTTCTCTCTTCTCATTCTTCTAGATCTCTCAGCAGCATTTGACACTGTTGACCATCAACTCCTTCTCACTATGCTCCGCTCTGTCGGCGTCAGGGACACCGCGCTCTCCTGGTTCTCCTCTTATCTCTCTGACTGCACTTTCTGTGTATCATTTGCGGACTCTGTTTCTTCCCCTCTTCCCCTTGCCATTGGGGTTCCTCAGGGCTCGGTCCTAGGCCCCCTGCTCTTCTCTCTCTACACAGCCCCCATTGGACAAATCATCACCAGATTTGGCTTCGGGTACCATCTTTATGCTGATGACTAGAGATAAGCGAAACGATTCTGCAGAAGTGGAATTCGATCCGAATTTCAGGAAATCTTCGATTCGCCATGATTCCGGATTTCCTCACACTTCGATGCATCGAATCACATTTTTTTATAAAATAGCCACTGCACATGTTAGGAAAAGGGGGAAGGGACTCTGGGAGCGCGGGATCACCCACAATGCCAAGTGTTCAGCTAATCAGCAGCCAGCAGGACCTGTGATGTCACAGCCCTATAAAAACCCTAGGCCATTTTAGGTACAGTCATTCCACATCGCTCTTACTGTCGGGACAGACGTTGGCAGGAGCTAGGGAAAGACTTAGAAAACATATAGAAGTTCAAGGAAAGAGGCTGAGCCTTAGAACTGTAAGGAAAGCATAGGGAGGAATTGAGAGAAGAATTTGAGATGGTTGCAGAGTCATTAACAGCAAGAATTTGCAGCATAATTCACATTGCCATTATACTGCTGCTCATTACTCATATCTGTGTCATCAAGGTGGCAGTGGAACACAACAAGCCTTTTGCAGTGCAGTACAGCAAAAAAAAAAGTGAAATATCATACACTAATATCTGCACGCACCTGTATACGAAGCCTTTTTAAAGGCCTTTATTATAAGGGGCTTATTCACTATTCTTACAAGGCATAACATTATTCAGTACTATTGTGCCAAAGAAAACTGAATTATCATCCAATAATATCTGCACTTATCTGTAATAAAGGCCTTTAACGTAGGGAAAGACATAACGACCATATTCGCCATTTTGTTACCAGTATAAAGTTGCAGGCAATATTTAAAAACAGTATTGTCAATAAAAATTCAATAAATCTTAGTGGTTATCACTTATTTAAAGGTCTTTATTAGTGTCAAAACACATAAAAAGGACCATATTCGCCATTTTGTTACCTGTATAAAGTTGCAGGCCATTTTTCAATACAGTATTGTCAATATTAATTCAATAATTCTTAGCGGCTATCAATTATTTAAAGGTCTTTTTTAGTGTCAAAACACATAAAAAGGACCATATTCGCCATTTTGTTACCAGTATAAAGTTGCAGGGCATTTTTAAATCAGTATTGTCAATAATGATTCAATAATTCTTAGCTGTTATTATCACTTATTTAAAGGTGTTTATTAGTGTCTAAACCCATAAGGAGGACCATATTCGCTATTTTGTTCCCATTATGCTGATGGAGCCAATACTGCTCCTGCCACCCCCAACCCCTCCCACAGCTGCCATGCCAGTGCAAGTTGAGCTCTCAGGGCTCCCCTGGTCAGACATGAGAGAGGACGATGGCGCAGATAGGCAGCAGCCAACTTATTACATAGGATATCTCTATAATAGTTCAGTTTGTCCTCCCTCTCAGCGAGTGTACAAAAGGCCCGCATTTTTCCCCGGTAGTGCAGGTGGTGGGTGACAGAAGGATACTGTCCGTGGTGAGCTCCATGCAGAAGAAGAAGTCCCATCCCATGCATGAGACTGTGATCGCGCTGAGCAGTACTGTCAGTGACCGACTGCTCCACCCTAGGTGTGAGAAGGAGCGCTATTGGAAGTCTTTCCTCCCCACCGCGGTTAGGCTGTACAACCAACACCAACCTAAGCGGAGATCATTACACACAGAGAACTGAAATATCTCTCTGCCTGTTAAATCCCTAAACCCCCCCCCCCCCCCCCGCTACTTCCTATCTGTCTGTCGGCTATCAAAGTAATGCCTCTTACCTTGGAACATTCCTGTACATGTTGTATTTGTATTTGTATCTGCTTATCTTTGCTGCTGTAACACACTGAATTTCCCCATTGTGGGACTATTAAAGGACTATTATTATTATTATTATTATTATTATTATTATACTTCAGGCCACATGCGCAAGTGACTCCGAGGGACTCCCTGCATCCATCTCCACTGCATACTGCCAACTGTGTGTCTGGGTCATCTGCCTTATCATCCTCATCTCCCTCTGGCTGTTCTGGTTGCACCTGTTCCTCCTCTCCACCCATTTGGCTACACATTGTTTGTGCTCCAATGTCCTCCTCATCCTCCTCCTCCAGTTCAGCCCCCACAGGGCTCATGTGGCCTTGAGATGTAGACTCCACATCTCCAGTCCCCTGACCAACCAGATTGAAAATCATCTTTTCCAGGATGTGAATCAGTTGAATGATGTTGTTCATCCCGTAGTTCTGGCGACTGACTAACAAAGAGTCCTCCTCAAAGGGAACTAGCAAATGGCAGGTGTCGCGCATGAGCTGCCACTGGCTAATGTTTAAGTTACAGTTGTGCTAAAGGCACAGGAAACCTGGTCAAAGTTGAAGGAAAGATGAATGCAGCACATTATCAGCAAACACTAGAGGCAAATTTGCACTCATCAGCCAGGAAGCTGTGCATGGGATGTACTTGGACGTTCCAACATGACAACGATCCAAAACACAAGGCCAAGTTGACCTGTCATTGGCTACAGCAGAAGAAAGTGAAAGTTCTGGAGTGGCCATCTCAGTCTCCTGACCTCAATATTATTGAGCCACTCTGGGGATATTTCAAGCGCGCAGTGCATGCAAGACAGCCCAGGAATTTACAGGAACTGGAGACTTTTTGCCAATAAGAATGAGCAGTTTTACCATCTGAGAAAATAAAGAGCCTCATCTACAACTACCACAAAAGACTTCAAGTTGTCATTGATGTTAGAGGGGGCAATACATGGTATTAAGAACTGGGGTATGTGAACTTTTGAACAGGGTCATTTTGATGTTTTTGGTTGTGATCATTATGATTTAAAATGAGAAAACACAGAAGTTTGCCAATAAATGGCTTCAACCAACCACTAACCATGAGTGGAGAAAAAGTTTTTGTGCTATCATTGATATTCTCTGAAAAAAGGCCAAAAAACCAAAAAATCTGCTCGGGTATGTAAACTTTTTAGCACAACTGTACACAGGGGAGTACCTCTGTCTGCTTGGATCATAAAGAAATCGTTTATGGCTTTTCTCTGTTCATATAGTCGATCCAACATATGGAGGGTGGAATTCCAACGGGTGGAAACATCGCATACCAGCCTATGTTGTGGGAGGCCGTTCTGCCGCTGCAGCTCAAGGAGGGTGTGCTTGGCGCTGTACGAGTGGCTGAAGTGCATGAAAAGTTTCCTTGACATTTTTAGGATGTCTTGCAGATGGGTGGAACACTTATGGAAACGCTTGACAACCAGATTGAACACGTGCGCCATGCAGGGCGCATGGCTTAGCCCTCCTTGATGAAGCATCACCATGGTTCCGATTTTGAGGTGTCGCGGAGAAAGCCAGGATTCGATTTCTTGAGGAAGGACACAAAGCAGTTCCTCCCCTGTGTGACTTTGTTTTCCCAGGCAAATGAGGTGTAGAACAGCGTGACACCGCTGTGCCCTGCACATGTGGTTTGCTGGAGGAACACTGTGAATTGTCCCTACAGTGGAGGCTGGGGAGACAGTGGAGGATGAGGCTGACATTTTTGCAGGACCAACGGCATGAGAACGTGGAGGCTGAAGCTGCGTCACCTGTCCAAGTTGCTGGTGTGTCTGGGCAGGTACCACATTAACTCAGTGGGCCGTAAATGACATATATTGTCCTTGACCGTAGTTACAGGTCCACATGTCGGCGCTGCTGTGAACTTTGGCAGACACCGACAGGCTCAAGGACTGGCCCACCTTCTCTTCTACATATTTGTACAGGGCTGGTACTGCCTTTTTGGCAAAGAAATGACAGCTTGGGACTCTCCACCTCGGCTCGGCACAAGCCATGAGTTTTCTGAAAGGTGCAGAGTCCACATCTTGGAAAGGGAGTGACTGCAGCACCAGCTACTTGGACAGGAGCACGTTCAGCTTCTACACTGTTGGATGAGTGCACGCATACTGTTGTCTCTTCGAAATCGCTTCTGTGATGGATTGCTGACGCAATGACTGACTAGGAGGAGGAGCATGAGCATCACGACCAGCAGATGATGGGAAAGACACACAGCTTCCTTTGGCTGAGGTGGTGGAGCCTCGAATGTCTGAAATGGCGTGTGTGCCTCTGGGTGCTACAGCGGTTGCTGTGGCAGGCTGGACCACCACATTGGAGCCACAGCTCTCCCAGGCCACTTTATGGTGACGCTGCATATGTTGACGCAGGGATGTGGTGCAAACATTGGCACCCTTGCCACACTTCACCTTCTTCCCACAGATTGAACATATGGCCATGTTGACCTCCCCTGGTGGCTTTACAAAAATCTGCCACACTGCCGAGTAGGTGATTTTACCCCCAACACACCAAACTAACTGACTGCTACCGCCACTACCTCCGTGAACCCCTGCACCACTGCTTTACAGGCAGGTAGGCTGCTGCGAAGTGGGTGGTCTACCCTGGGCACGTTTAGCTCCTGACCTCCCACTGCTGCCACCCTGCTGACTCCCCCAATGCCTCATGCGCAAGCTGCAACTTTCTTCTCCTGATGACGATGAAGCCCCTCCCAATTACGATCGGCTACATTGTCATCCACTACAGTCTGCAGTTCACTGATGTCCTCCTCAACACCAGCTCCCACACTACTCTCCACATCACTACTTGCCCGCCTACCGGAGGAAGCAGCGGATGTCTCTTCCAGATCTTAGCTGAGCAGTAGCTGCTGACTGTCCCATGGGTCCGCTGCCTTGGGATAACCTTGGACTCTGACCTATCCTTCAAGCCGCACATCCAAACCCTCAACACCTCCTGCCGCCTCAAACTTAAGAACATCCATTGAATCTGCTCCTTCCTCACCCCAGAAACTACAAAGATGCTAGTCCACGCCCTCATAATCTCCCACTTAGACTACTGTAACACCCTTCTCCATGGCCTCCCAGCAAATACTCTCGCCGCCCTCCAGTCCACCTTAAATTGCGCGGCTCGCTTATTTCACCTCTCCCCCCCGTTCTTCATTCTTCATCGGTCGCTCCCCTCTGCCAATCCCTTCACTGGCTACCCGTTTCCCAGCAAATAGAGTTCAAATTAATAACGCTGACATACAAAGCCATACACAACCTGTCCCCTCCATATATCTTCGACCTGATCTCCAGCTACCTGCCCACACGTAACCTACGATCCTCCAAAGACCTCCTACTCCACTCTTATCCGCTCTTCACAAAACCGTCTCCAAGACTTCTCTCGTGCATCCCCCATACTCTGGAACTCATTACCAAGACACAAGACTGTTCCCAACAATCACAAGCTTCAAGAAGGCCCTGAAGACTCACCTATTCAGGAAGGCCTACATCCCCCAATAACGCTACTGTCTCCATACCACCACCTGAACAGCCTTTACCCCCACCTTCTGTCTCTATCCCTCTTCCCTCATAGATTGTAAGCCCTTGCGGGCAGGGCCCTGTATCC
Organism: Leptodactylus fallax; assembly: GCA_947044405.1. Lineage (NCBI taxonomy): Eukaryota > Metazoa > Chordata > Amphibia > Anura > Leptodactylidae > Leptodactylus > Leptodactylus fallax. The sequence goes on from CAMRHE010000001.1 coordinate 17,006,504, forward strand.
CACTGTGCAAGTTGGTCACTGTTAGTATTATCTGTTTTGTATATCTTGTGTACCGTATGTAAATCCTCAAATGTAAAGCACCATGGAATTAATGGTGCTGTATAAATAAACAATAATAATAATAATACCTCCTCCTCACTGTACAGTGGTTCTGAGCCCACAGCATAGAGTACTTCTCTATCTGAGGGAACAGAAAAGGACAGAGGCAAGTTGAGGGCAGGTGAGGGCACAGGGCCTGCTGCCGGGCCATGTCAGCTAAGGGTTGTGTCTGATGAACCTGCTGACTCTTGGCTGGGGGTGTCTGATGTGACTTGGGATGAATTGGATGAACGAATCAACCAGTCTACAACTGTTGAGTTGCTGGTCAAGACATGACCGCTACTTGACACTGGGAGCTCAGGCCTCTGTAACTGACCCCTGCTGCCACGCCCCCTTACTCTGCTGCGACCTGTGCCTGCGGCAGAAACATTTAGGCCTGCGTCCCTCCCCTGTGCATGGCCTCTCGCTTCTCTGTCTGACTGTTCGATGAAAAAATGTAATTGCAAAGTGCAAAAAGGCCTGTTATTTTCTACTTTGAAGAGAATGGCAAATATGCCCCTTATTTCTTTCCCCACTAATGAACACCTATAAAAAAGCATCAGAAAGGCAGAGATTTGTGGCTCTGAATTATTGAATTATTCACAATACTGTATTGATAAATGGCCTGCAACTTTATACTTGGAGCAAAATGGCGAATATTGTCCTCCTTATGGGTTTCCACACTAATAAACACCTTTAAATAAGGTGTATGCTCCTCCAGCATACCACATGTGCAGGGCACAGCGGTGTCACGATGTTCTACACCTCGTTTGCCTAGGCGAACAATGTCACACAGGGGAGGAACTGGGTCTCTGTATGTCCTCCTCATGCCGCTGCCACTGCTGGGTCACTGTATGCCCTCCTCATGCCGCTGCCACTGCTGGGTCACTGTATGTCCTCCTAATGCCATTTCCACTGGGTTACTGTATGGTATCCTCATGCTGCTACCAACTCCACATTATGTCGCCTTGCCACTCTGTAGACATCTATGTGGAATCTGCAAATGAGGGTGTAAAAGGAGTGCGCTCTTTCACTCTACAGTAGGATGTTGGGCCTCTGTATGGTTCTTTCTACCTGGCACTAACATGGACCTGTAAGGCTGGGTTTACACTTGAGTTAGTTGGACAGTTTTGGCCCCATAACTGTCCAAATAAGTGAAGTGTGCATCGTTTCTAATAGCGACACATGTCATGTGCGTGTCATTCGGACTCACAGTATTGTTTGACTAGCACAGTAGGCTCCCTATGTTTGTTACTGCAAAGCACAGTGTTCTACTCCACTATACAGGCTCTCTGAAGCTAGGAAATAGGTGTTTTTTAGCGATATTCTCCGCAAAATAATTCAGATCGAAGCAAATTTTTTTGGAACTTCGAATAGAAGTGCCGAATCGAACTTTTGAGAAATTCGCTCATCTCTACTGATGACACCCATTTATATATGTCATCCCGTGACATCACCCCTGCACTAATACAGAACACCAGTGACTATCTCTCTGCTGTCTCAAATATCATGTCTTCGCTCTATCTGAAACTGAATCTCTCAAAGACTGAACTACTGCTGTTTCCACCATCTAATAGATCTGTCCCTGATATCTCCATTCGCACTCTGGCCTTACCATATCTTCTAGGCAGTATGCCCGCTGCCTCGGGGTTATGTTTGACTCAGATCTTTCCTTCACCCACCATATCCAATCACTCGCACACTCATGTCATCTCCATCTCAAAAACATCTCTAGAATCCGCCATTTCCTTACCACAGATAAACTAAAGACACTTATTGTTGCCCTTATTCACACTCGCCTTGACTACTGTAACTCCTTACTAATAGGTCTTCCCCTTACTAAACTCTCCCCTATACAATCTTTTCTGAATGCAGCAGCCAGGCTCATTTATCAGTCTAGACGCTACAGCGATGCCTCTGGTCTGTGTCAGTCACTACATTGGCTGCCTATGCAATACAGAATACAATATAAACTTATCACCTTCATCCACAAGGCTCTCCATAATGCTGCACCTCCCTACATTTCCGCCCTCATCTCTGTCTATTGCCCAACCCATGCTCTCCGTTCACTCAATGACCTAAGACTAACATCCCCTATTATCAGAACCTCCCATGCCCGTATACAAGACTTCTCCCGAGTTGCACCACTTGTGTCACCCCCTCTACCTAATAGATTGTAAGCTCTTGTGAGCAGGGCCCTCAGTCCCATTGTGTGAATTGACTATTTCTTTGTAATGTATCTTTTTTGTCTGTACTTGAACCCTACAAATTGTACAGTGCTGCGAAATATGTTGGCGTTATATAAATAAAATGTATTATTATTATTATTATTATTATTATTAAATAGTATGAAGCAATTTGTAATTCTTCTATGGAAATATACTATGTGTCCATCACATAGTATATGGCGGCTGCCCTGGGCTCACTGACTCGCCCACCCCTGGGCCGCCATTAATACATCTTTTACTTTTAACTAGATCGGTGTCTGCAGACACCGATCTAGTTAAAACGCTTCCTGCAACTTGGCTGTCTTGTAAACCCGCAAGCCACATGAGGCCTGCGGTTTACAAGACAATGAGAACACAGACAGTCGTCTGCTTCTCGGCAGGCGCGATGACGTCACAACATTGTGCCCCCTGTGCTGAGATGCAGACAACCTGCGCGTGGAAAGGGAGGAGGCGTTGGCTCCATTCATCTGAATCGCATGTAGGTGAGTATAATTTTGTTTTGTTGTGTTTTAGCTTAGTTGTGGGTATTTTAATAGTATAAGGGATGGTTAGGAGGGGGCATTATGAACATAAGGAGGGTCATTTATATAAGGGTTATTGGGGGCATTATTACTACAAGGGGTGAGGTTATTTATATAAGGGGCATCATTTATATTTGGTGGCATTATGAACATAAGGGGGGTGGTCATTGATATAAGGGGTCATTAGAGGTGCAGTATTTATGTCAGGGGGAATCAGGGGCATAATATGAGGGGGCAATTAATTTAATTAAGGTGGCACTTGGGCTTTATTAAGACTAAGGCCCCACATAGCGGGCTGCAGTAAAAAAAGCACTGCAGAGAAAACCGCAGCAGTAACACATTGTGGTTTCTCCCGCAGCGCTTTCCATAAAGTCCACAGAGGTTTCTTCTGCTGACTTTCTGCTTCTATTATATCTATAGGGAAACCGCCAGTGTTTCCCTGTAGGTATAATTGACATGCTGTGATTTCCAAAACCGCAACGGTTTTGGAAATCACAGCGTGTCCGCTGCACATATTTTTCCTCAATGTGTGGATGGGATTTGCTAGAATCTCATCCACTTTGTAGGAACTATAAAATGCCGGGTTTTGCGGCCCCATCCCATCCCCACTTTGCAGTAAAATACGCACAGTGGACACGCTGCAATTTTCAAAACAGTCACGGTTTTGGAAATAGCAGCATAGCTACTGAAACGCTGGCGGTTTAGATATAATTGAAGCAGAAAGTCCGCAGAGGAAAACTCTGCAAACTTTCTGTGCAAATCGATGCAGGAAGAAACGCGATGTGTCAACACCATTTTTCCCATAGCGCTTTTTTGCTGTGGGATGCCACGTGGGGCCCCGGCCTTAAGGAGTTTTTCAGCTCATTTTTATTGATGATCTATCCTCAGAATAGATCATCAATAAGAGATCAGTGGACCCCCCCCCCTCTGTTCAGCTGTATGAAGGGGCCATGGTGCCTGTTTATATAAAACGCTGTCTGTTTATAGTGACTGTGAGATGTAATTCCCGTCTTGTCACATAGATGTGTATAGGATGAGGCTGTAGTTACATTATATGGCCGCTATGATATGAATGACACTATGTAAACGGAGAAGGGATCATGGCCCGTTCATACAGCTGATCAGTGGGAAATCACTTATCTCTTATTGATGATCTATTCTGAAGATAGATTATCAATAAAAATGAGCTGGAAAACTCCTTAAGGCCGAGGCTCCATGTGGCGTCCCACAGCAAAAAAGTGCTGCGAGAAAAACCAAGGTGACAACACATCGCGTTTCTTACACAGGTACCACAGTTCATTCAAACAGCTGATCCTGGGGGTCCCGGGTATTGGAACCCCACTAATTTTTTTTTACCTTTGTTTTACCTTTCAATTAGGAAATGTCTTTGGAATTATTAACAAGGGGCACTATTTAAAAGGGATACACATACGGGAAGTTATTAATTTAAAGATGCACTTGGGGGTATTTTTAATTATGAGGGGTTACATTATACATTTTATAGTTGGAGGTAGCAGCAGGATGGGTGTGCAGGTGAGGACAATGTGGGTCAGGTGCCTGGAAAAGTAAGGAGCCAAAGATGTCTGTTCTGTAAACTTTACAGAGACTGGAAGAAATGGTCATGGCGGTCCAGATGAAAGAGACGGGGAATATGAACGATTAGCCAGAGACCATCACCTGTAAGTCACTAAATGTTACTGCTCTGTATTCACCTAAATCGTCTGCAGAGCCCAGTGTAGATCCGATATATACCACTATACGGTCACCGTATAGTGATAATAATCCGTATTCCTAAGTTGGGGGCCCACTTGGACATGTTCGCCCCCCCCCCCGTGCTGAACCCCTAGCTATGCCTCTGGTTACACTTCATGGCTCATACTGCTCTGTCTGTGAGAATCTGGAATCAAACATGCAGTCACGATTTTTTTTTTTTTAAGTTTTGGTGGATTTTTTGAAACACCAAAACAAGGAGTGAAATATGCCATTTAAGTGCCCAATACATTGTACCCACTTTGTGTCATCAGGATACCCACACCTAAAACTATTAAGTAAGTTATCTTGGTTGCAAAGAAGTTGTATATGTGGGTGTAAAACTGCTGTTTGGGCACACAATGGCTCAGAAGGGAAGGAGCAGTGCGCTTTTTAGCATTTGTAGTATAGACTTAGAGGGACTTTCTGGACACCATGTTGCTTTTGCAGAGCACTAGAGATTCCAGTAAATTGGAATTCCCCAAGAAGTGACCCCATTTTGTAGGGGCAATTTTAGGGTCTCTGCAAATGAGACATGGCGTCCACATACCAACAATCTAAATCTGTGATCCAAAAGCACATAGCGCTCATTCACATCTGCTCCCTGCTGTGTCCCCAAACTGCAGTTTATTCCCACATGTATGACACTGCTGTACCGAGAATAACATACTTATTGCCTTATGTCGGTATAAACTTCTGTTTGGGCACAACTGGGCCCAGGAGGGAAGGAGCGCTATTTTGGTTTTTGGAGCACAGTTTGGTTTTTGGATGTCATGTCACTTTTGCAGAAATGAATTGCCATTAAAGTGGAATCCGCAGACATGTGAGCCTGTTTTGGAAACTACACCCCTCAATGAATTTATCAAGTGGGGTAGTGAGTATTTTTAACCCTTGAGTGACACATTAATTTAATTTCCAGAAATTAATGCGCAGCTGATAATGAAAAGTGAAAATTGCAATTTTTCCAGAGATACACCATTTCAGTGCCTGACATGTTGTGTCCAGCTTGTGGCAGCAGAGACTCACACTTCAAGAACTGTTAAGTGGGCATTCCAGGCACAGCAGCATTTGGAGCGTTTGTCTCTGATAGAAGCTGGGCACAACATATTGCGCACCGAAATTTCCTATTCCTAGAAAATTTGTCATTTTCTCCTTTCACCATCAGCTACGCATTCATGTCTGGAAGATAAATTAATGCAACACTTGGGGGTTAAAAATGCTCACTGTACCCCTGGAAAAAAAATCCTTCAGGGGTGTAGTTTCCAAAATGGGATCACATGTCAGGAGATTCCAATTTACTGGCATTTCAGGGGCTCTGCAAAAGTGTCATGGCGTCCAAAAACCAATCCGTCTAAATCTGTGCTCCAAAAACCAAAATAGCGCTCCTTCCTTGCTGTGCCCGGTTGTGTCCAAACCCAGTTTATATGACATTAGGTACATTATCCTGGTTACAACAGTGTCATACATGTGGGTATAAACTGCAGTTTGGGCACACAGCAGGGCGCAGATGTGAAGGAGCGCTATATGACTTTTGGAGATTTAGATGTTTGGTATCTGGACTCCATGTCATGTTGCAGAGCCTCTAAAGTACCGATAAAAGTGAAATCCCCTATAGAGTGACCACGTTTTGAAAACTGCGCCCCTCAATCAATTTATCAAGTGGTGTGGTGAGCATTAGTTCCTCAGATGTGAATGCACAGCGGATGGTGAGAAGTGAATATGTAAGCTGTGCGGAGTGCATTGGGAACACCAAATTCCCTACTATTTTCCCAGTAGCTCCTATGATTGGGGGGTCACTCTGGAGGTCACTTCCATTGTAAGTTCTAAATCTGGGATATACCCTGATATATATGCTCGCACAGCTTATACATTCCCTTTCTGCCACAGCCAATTTTGTCCTAAATATATAATTTTGGCCTATATATGACTTTTGATCATTTTTTATTCCATATTATCTGAGATGAGATGGCAAAAATTGTTACTTCTTCCGTTCTTTTTCCCATTTTTTTCCCCCGATGTTAACCGTGTGGGTTAACTAATGGTTTACTTTAATTGTACAATTTGTTACGGACGCGGTGATACCAAATGTGTAGTTTTATACTGTATTGTGTGTTTATATAATGTATAAGGGAAAAAGGACATTTTATTAGGGGGGGGGGGGTATTTCTTTTTTCATACCTGAGGTGCAGATCGCAGACCCAGGGCCACTGAACAGGTACCGGGTTGCTAGGGTAACCCTTTAGATGCTGCAGTCTTTAATTGATTGCGGCTTCTAAGGGGTTAACACCCCCAATCACAGCTCAGCTCCAGCAATGGGTGTTACATGTGGGTGTCAGCAAAAGTGTTTATGTTATTAGAAAAGCCCAATTAAATCCCTCTATCACTGATTGGGCACTGTAGACAATGGATATAACCTGTAGTCTATCTTCATTCAGGACTAGCGTACCCAGTTTGCTTTTTTCACTTTCCTATAGCAGCGTATAATAGGGCTAAATATTTTTATTTTTTACACTTTTATTCGCTATACATTACCAAACCCTTCCTTGTTATTAGAGATAACACACTATTTGTTTTGAAGATTATTTGTAACGTTTGGCCCAATGGTTGGTTTCAGGCTGAACTTGTTTGGCACAAACCAGAAGTGCTATTATTATATTCTGGAGTTTCCTCAGACCCCAAAGTATAAAAGTATAATTAGTGGAGGCCCAGAAGGGGTGAGTAAAATAACAAACAGTTAAACTTACTTCTGTTTGTCTTAACTATGTAAGTCTGTGTCTTTTAGTCCATCTTTGGCTGTATTGTTGTGTGGGCTTACTGCAGTATACCTCTGATACTTGTTTGGCTACTGGACCAGTGGCGTAAATACCGGGGTAACAGCAGTAGCGGCTGCCACAGGGCCCGGGACATTAGGGGCCCGGTGGGCCCCTGATGTTTTTTTTTTTTTACTAGGCTGTTACCTGCTGGAGTAACCCCAGCAGGTAATGGGCCCTATTTACTTACCGATTCCCGCTCCTGCTCACAGCCACCTGCGCTTCCCCTTCTGTGGAAGCAGAGGCGACTGTGAGCAGGAGCAGGGATTGGTAAGTGAGGCCGCGGGCCCGCAAACCCCACAAACACTGCTATCATTGTACTCTGGGGTCTGAAAAGACCCCAGAGTATAATAATCAGAGGCCCAGGGGCCAGGGGAGGTGAGGGAACATAAAAAACAATGTTACTTACCTCTCCTGTGCTCCAGCAGTCTTCGGGCCTCTTTGGTGACATCCCAGACGTCATGTGGGCCAGGCCGGCGTCATTATGCATCGCGACGCCGGCCTAGCTCATGTGACGTCTAGTCCAACATTGAAGAGGGCCAGAAGTAGCAGGGAGTGCGCCAGAGCCAGGGAGAGGTAAGTAACATTGTTTTTTATGTTTGTATCATCACCTGGGTCTCTGATCATTATACTCTGGGTGTTCATGGGTGGTCCACAATGGGGCATAATAGTGTGTGCAGGGGCCACTATGAGGCATAATACTGTGTGCAGGGGCCACTATGGCACATAATAGTGTGTGTAGGGGCCATTATGGGGCATAATAGTATGTGCAGCGGCCACTATGGGGTATAATAGTGTGTGCAGGGGCCACTATGGCACATAATAGTATGTGCAGGGGTCACTATGGGGCATAATAGTATGTGCAGGGGCCACTTTGGGGAATAATAGTGTGTGCAGGGGCCACTATGGGGCATAATAGTGTGTGCAGAGGCCACTATGGGGCATAATAGTTTGTGCAGGAATGTGGGGAATGCGGTTTGTGCAGAGGGGGCATGTCAAATGTTCGCCTTGGAGCCCAGCCATTCCTAGTTATGCCACTGTCCTGCCCTTGTTACTTTTGTTTTACTTATTTCTCTTTTGAGTCTGTTCACATGCCTGTCCTGGTTTTACGTTCTGTACAAACTCTGTGTTTTTATGCATTTTATCCATTTTCTGTGGTGCTTAGCACCACAGTTCTGACCTGCCAGGTCAGCTGCTATCAAGCCAGGACCACCTCATGAGTTAGCAGCCTGGTGGACTCCCTGCCACATAGACAAGATCCCCATATGGGGGTTAAGGCTTTGGGAGTCAACTACAATAATGCCATTAGAGGTGGCCCTAAGCCAAACCAGTTAGCATGGTGGGTCAATGATGCACTGTTTGCCCATATTACACTGGTCATTTCGATCTGATTAAATGGTTGCTTTTGTTTTAAATAGATTATGCTCATATAAAAACCAATGTGACAACAATCAAAAGGGATAATTATTTTAGCATAATTGATTGTGTGTGGTGTATTCCTTGTATCTAACTTGCTATCCACTGTCTATTGCCATGCAAAGGCTGTCTCTAGGAACAAACACAATGACATTACAGGAAGTGGGATGGAGCTTTCTAATACAAAAAAAGCTGCTCTTCTCTTTTGTGTGAGCCCTTCATTGTGCAAGCCCTAAACTATTAACACTTTCCAACCCCCCCCCCCCCCCACACACACACATTCAAAGCCGGCTAGTTTGCAGGCTATATCAGCAGCCACAACAATTCTATATATCCTAGACATGCAGGGTACTGACATTACTATAACTAATATCTATAGCAGCAATTCCCCAACAGGGGTGCCTTGGAAACTCGCCAGTGGGCTGCAACACTCTGGTTGGGAAGATGATCACATAACTTTATATAATATCATCTCTGTCCTTAGGATTTTTGGGTAAAAATTGTTTGGTAGGAAAGCCCAGAGGAAATTTTATGAATGGGATACCATTAGTCTGAATAGTTTTGGAATCTCTGATCTATGTGTGGGGACTGTAAAACAATGCAGCAAAGCTATGAACACTGCTGAATGGGCTGACTTTTGTACTATGACTATATACTGTATGCTACATACACTATAGCTTTGGCTACAGGTACAGTGCCTTGCGAAAGTATTTGGCCCCCTTGAACTTTTCAACCGTTTGCCACATTTCAGGCTTCAAACATAGGGTATAAAATTAAAAATTTTTGGTGAAGAATCAACAATAAGTGAGACACAATCGTGAAGTGGAACGAAATTTATTGGATATTTTAAACTTTTGTAAAAAATAAAAAACTGAAAAGTGGGGCGTGCCAAATTATTCAGCCCCCTTAAGTTAATAAATACTTTGTAGTGCCACCTTTTGCTGCGATTACAGCTGCAAGTCGCTTGGGGTATGTCTCTATCAGTTTTGCACATCGAGAGACTGAAATTCTTGCCCATTCTTCCTTGGAAAACAGCTCGAGCTCAGTGAGATTGGATGGAGAGCGTTTGTGAACAGCAGTTTTCAGCTCTTTCCACAGATTCTCGATTGGATTCAGGTCTGGACTTTGACTTGGCCATTCTAACACCTGGATACGTTTATTTGTGAACCATTCCATTGTAGATTTGGCTTTATGTTTGGGACCATTGTCTTGTTGGAAGATAAATCTCCGTCCCAGTCTCAGGTCTTTTGCAGACTCCAACAAGTTTTCTTCCAGAATGGTCCTGTATTTGGCTCCATCCATCTTCCCATCAATTTTAACCATCTTCCCTGTCCCTGCTGAAGAAAAGCAGGCCCAAACCATCATGCTGCCACCACCATGTTTGGCAGTGGGGATGGTGTGTTCAGGGTGACGAGCTGTGTTGCTTTTACGCCAAACATATCATTTTGCATTGTGGCCAAAAAGTTTGATTTTGGTTTCATCTGACCAGAGCACCTTCTTCCACATGTTTGGTGTGTCTCCCAGGTGGCTTGTTGCAAACTTTAAACGAGATTTTTTTATGGATATCTTTGAGAAATGGCTTTCTTCTTGCCACTCTTCCATAAAGGCCAGATTTGTGCAGTGTACGACTGATTGTTGTCCTATGGACAGACTCTCCCACCTCAGCTGTAGATCTCTGCAGTTCATCCAGAGTGATCATGGGCCTCTTGGATGCATCTCTGATCAGTCTTTTCCTTGTTTGAGATGAAAGTTTAGAGGGACGGCCGGGTCTTGGTAGATTTGCAGTGGTCTGATACTCCTTCCATTTCAATATGATCGCTTGCACAGTGCTCCTTGGGATGTTTAAAGTTTGGGAAATCTTTTTGTATCCAAATCCGGCTTTAAACTTCTCCACAACAGTATCACGGACCTGTCTGGTATGTTCCTTGGTCTTCATGATGCTCTCTGCGCTTTAAACAGAACCCTGAGACTATTACAGAGCAGGTGCATTATTACTGAGACTTGATTACACACAGGTGGATTATATTTATCATCATCAGTCATTTAGGACAACATTGGATCATTCAGAGATCCTCACTGAACTTCTGGAGTCAGTTTGCTGCACTGAAAGTAAAGGGGCCGAATAATATTGCACGCCCCACTTTTCAGTTTTTAATTTTTTACAAAAGTTTAAAATAACCAATAAATTTCATTCCACTTCACAATTGTGTCCCACTTGTTTTTGATTCTTCACCAAAAAATTAAAATTTTATATCCTTATGTTTGAAACCTGAAATGTGGCAAAAGGTTGAAAAGTTCAAGGGGGCCGAATACTTTCGCAAGGCACTGTAATGCTATAGCTGGCTTTGATTGCAAAGAAAAAGGGGGTTAATATTAGATGCAATACTGTGCTTCCCATTCATGGTAGGAAGTTAAAAGGGTTTTCCGGGCAAAAAATCTTTTTGTTAAAAAAAAAGGTCTGTTAGTGCTATTAATGGGTTGATAAGTGCACCCAAATACCTTTAGCAGTGTTTTGAGTGATTTCTGGGCTTCTCCGGGAGCTCCTGACATCTTCTGCATTTTTTTACATGGTGTAGCTTCCTGCTATTTTAGCTAATGCAATGCATCATGGTAAGTTGTAGGCTGACTCACACTACCTCCCTCTCACTTCCCTCCTTCCTCTCTCAACCACACACACCCCCTCCCTCTCTCCCTAACTATCCTGCCCACTACTAGCCCTTCCCAACTAACTCAGCCCACCTCACAACCCCATCATACTTACGTGTCTTCTTCTCTAGACTTCCCTTCTAGGATGGCTCCTCCTTTTCTTTGACTCTGCCGGCTCATGTGCAGGTCGGAGGTGCCTCCGACGCCTGCACAGTAGAGATGACATCTCTGCCAGTGCATGCACAGGCCAGAGGTGCCTCTGACGCCTGCGCAGTAGAGATGGAGTACCATCTCTACTGCGCGTGTGTCAGAGGCACCTCAGTCACCAGCCCAAATATTGTCGAACTTCCTATAGCTGTACTCCCCATTCCTGGGGGATGTATGAGAAACTTGGCATCAGACTTCCTGTCCTTAAAGGGGTTGTCTAGGATAAAATAAAAATGAACCCTTAAACTAAACCCCCTTCCCCCACCTAACTTCTAATTTACTTAGTTTTAAAAAAAACGTATAATTACCTAGATCACTAGGGAGGTCATGTGACTGCCCAAGGCACACTTTCTGATAATCTGGTGACATTCTGTTTCCCTGTTTCCAGAAACGGAATGTCACCAATAACCCCCCCCCCTCCACCCCATCATACTTACGTGTCTACCTCTCTAGACGTTCCTTCTGGGAAGACTATGCGAGACTATAACTAACAAGCCAGTGCATTTTTCATATTTGAATTAATTGCTATCAAAAATGATTAAACCAAGCATACTGGATTTTTTTTTTTTTGGTATGTGTCTTCCACCTGGACCCATATACTGAAGCTCCCCTACACCATTCATACTATACATCTGCTTGCTGATTTTTATTATATCTATCATCTGCTGGTATGCTATTTTCCACTTTGTAATTGTATTATCTTTGAAACCACTGTCTCCATCCCCCTGCTGATTTCTCACCTGTCCCTTCCTGATGTCTGTGATTTTATCTGCATGTTTCCACACCCCCTATTCACACCTGATACACATGAAACAAATGTTTTCCTAGGTAGTATAAATGTAAGGCCTCTGGTCATTTTGACCCAGGTCATTTTGCATCTTCAAAGTGTAGCTTTAAAGTGAACAGACCAGAATTAGGCCAGAAATGGACCAGAAGGGAACTGAAGGTAACAACAAGCCACTAAAAAACATTCACTATAGAAATGCTTCTCACTTTAATCACTGTTGTTTTTCCAATACTTGTAAAAACCACTTTTCTACCCCAAACCAGCCATGTTATTAAGAATATCTGTATCGCTCCATCTATTCTACCCCACCATCTGACCTTCTTTGCACAGCTACCCACAAACCTACAAGCTTTCCGCCCCAGACACACACAACCTCCCCACATTCTCTCCTATTTACACCTGCTATCTCTCTCCCTGTTACTCCTCATTTCTGGTGACATATCTCCTAATCCTGGACCACCCCAGCACTTCCCTGCTGTTGTTCCGCACAACCACCATCAGCGCACGGAACCCCCTAAACCTTACACCTATCTTACCTGCTCCTTCCCATCCACACGCACTCCCCAGAGCACTATGGAATGCATGCAATAAACTTGGCTACATCCACGACCTCTTCATTTCTCATAAATTATAATTTCTTAGTATCACAGAAACGTGGTTAACACCCTCTGACACCACCTCCTCTGCTGCCCTCTCCTATGGAGGTCTGCAATTCTCGCAACTCCCCGCCCCAACAATAAACCTGGTGGAGGCGTAGGCGTACTCCTGTCTGACAATTGCTCCTTTGCCCCAATCCAACCACTACCTGCTCTCACCCTCCCCTCCTTTGAAGTGCACTCTGTTTGCATTTACTCGCCCTCCAACCTCCAACTGGCCATCATATATCGACTGCCAGGGTCTACTGCTGCCTTTATCGACCACTTCACCACCTGGCTAAAGCACTTCCTATCCACTGACATCCCCACCATCATCATGGGTGATTTCAACATCCCCATTAACACAAACCACCCCCCCCGCTTCTAGTCTCCTGTCACTCACCGCCTCCTTTGGTCTCTCTCAATGGTCCTCCTCTGCCACCCACACAAAGGGGCACACACTCGACCTCATATTCATCCACCTCTGCTCTTTAATCAACATCTCTAACTCTCTGTCCACGCTCTCTGACCACAACCTGCTGACATTCTCTGCCCTCTCCTCTTTAATAGACCCTCCAACCTCTAAACCTACACGCCCCCGCAGGAACATTTTCGCCTTGACATCTGCACGCTCTCAGACTCTCTCCTACTGCTCGCTGACATATCATCACTCCAGGACGCAGATACCGCCGCTGACTTCTACAATACCACCATCATTTCAGCCCTTGATTCTGTGACCTCCTTCACTAACAACAGAGCCCGACCGACCAATAGGCAATCCTGGCACACTGACCTGACTAAAAAACGGAGACGTGCCTCACGGGTTGCAGAACACCTCTGGAAGAAAAGCCACTCCCAGGAGGACTTCCTTAGGTACAAAGAGGCAGTTCTCACATTCTCACCTCTGCAAAGCAGGTCTACTTCTCCACACTAATATCTGCCCTATCCCACAACCCCAAATAGCTATTCACTACCTTCAACTTCCTTCTCCATCTTCCTGCACCCCCTCCGACATCACTTATCACAGCTGATGACCTTGCCTCTTATTTCAAAATCAAAATTGACACCATCAGAGACAATCTCACCCTACACCCCCAACAACCACCACACCCAACTGTCCTATGCTCTTCATCTCTAACCTGTTTCTCCACAGTCACTTATGAAATGCTCTCCACCCTAATCTCTAAATCCCACCTCACCTCCTGCGTGCTTGTCCCGATCCAGTCACATCTCATCCCCAAGCTCTCTGAAGTCATTACTCCGGCCCTAACCCATCTCTTCAACCTATCCCTAACCAATGGATCCTTCCCTTCCACCTTCAAACATGCTACCATCACACCTATACTTAAGAAACCCTCCCTTGACCCATCCTCTCCAGCCAACTATCGCCCCATCTCACTGCTCCAGTACGCCTCTAAATTGCTGGAGCAACACGTCCACTCCGAACTATCCTCCTATCTCTCGTCCAATGTGCTCTTTGACAGACTACAGTCAGGTTTCAGACCCCATCACTCCACAGAAACTGCCCTAACCAAGGTCACTAATGACCAAAGTCATTAGTCAAACGTCACTACTCTGTCCTCCTCCTCCTCAACCTCTCCTCTGCCTTTGACACAGTCGATCATTCCCTTCTGTTAGAAACGCTCTCATCCCTTGGCATCTCAGACCTGGCCCTTTCCTGGATCTCCTCATACCTCACCAGCCGCACATTTAGCGTCTCCCTCTCGCATACCACCTCCCCGCCACGCACTCTTTCTGTAGGTGTCTCCCAAGGCTCCGTCCTAGGACCCCTCCTGTTCTCCATCTACACCCTCAACCTTGGCCAACTCATAGAATCCCATGGTTTCCATTACCACTGCTATGTTGATGACACCCAAATATATCTCTCTGGACCAGACATTACCTCTTTGTGGTCCAGAGTCCCAGAATGTATACCAGCCGTAGCCTCTTTTCTCTCCTCCCGCTTTCTCAAACTCACCATGGAGAAAACGGAGTTCATAATCTTCATCCCTCCTCGCACGGCTCCCCTACCTGACCCATCTATCAAAATTAATGGAACCATTCTCACTCCTGTCCCATGGGCCCACTGCCTTGGGATAACCTTAGACTCTGACCTATCCTTCAAGCTGCATATTCAAACCCTCAACACCTCCTGCCGCCTCCAACTCAATAACATCAATCGAATCTGCTCCTTCCTCACCCCTGAAACTACAACGATGCTAGTCCACACCCTCATAATCTCCTGCCTTGACTACTGTTACACCCTTCTCCATGGCCTCCCACCTAACACTCTCGCCCCCTCCAGTCCACCTTAAACTGTGTTGTTCGCTTAATACACCTCTCCCCCGGTTCTTCATCGGCCGCTCCCCTCTGTCAATCCCTTCACTGGCTACCCTTTGCCCAGTGAATAGAGTTCAAATTACTAACGCTGACATACAAAGCCATCCACAACCTGTCCCCTCCATATATCTCCGACCTAATCTCCCGCTACCTGCCCACACGTAACCTCCGATCCTCCAAAGACCTCCTACTCTGCTCTGCTCTTAACTGCTCTTCACACAATTGTCTCCTAGCCTTCTCCCGTGCATCCCCCATACTCTGGAACTCATTACCAAGACACATAAGACTATCCCCCACAGTCACAAGCTTCAAGAAGGCGCTGAAGACTCACCTATTCAGGAAGGCCTACAACCTCTAATAACACTACTGTCTCCACACCACCACCTGAACAGCCTCTATCCCCACCTTCTGTCTCTATCCCTCTTCCCTTATAGATTGAAAGCCCTTGCGGGCAAGGCCCTGTATCCCACTGTGCCAGTTGGTCACTGTTAGTATCATATTTGTTTTGTATATTTTGTGTACTGTATGTAAACCCTCAAATGTACAGCACCATGGAATTAATGGTGCTATATAAATAAACAATAATCATGATAATCATTTTGTAAAATTGTGTGCTATTTGCATACAATGAACTGGAAAGTGTAAATACTACTTCTTCATGAGGTACATCTGGTGTGTTTTGTATTAACTAACATAATAATTAAACGTTTACGTTCTATATTCCTGAAGGCTATCAGTAAGGTTGTAACTCAATATCAGGAATTCCAATAGACTGGTCCGGCTTTAGCTATTTTTCTCTTCAATTACTCAGCCTTGATATATTATTCATGAAGCCATTCATCCACCAAGGTTTTATAAAATCCCAGAATGACTTTGATCACTTCGGCGTAGTGTTGTTATTTACACTCTTTTATTTTTTTAGTTTGTAAGAGTTCATCTCTCCTATATCCCTTGGTAACAGTGCATCTGTTTTTTTCAAGGAAGTGTAATTCAGCAAGTTACTGATGAGTAAAACAGAATGTGTGCTGTGTATCAATAGACATGTATGCATTTATTTAGTTTGTAATTTTTTAGTGCAGAGATATTAACTAAAATGATACAGGTGAATAAATCAGAATACAGATCAATACTATGTATGATATTCAGGATATTTCCTGAAAGTGTAGCAGAATCCAAAATAACAATTTCATACTGTATTGTGGAAACCTATTTATATTTGGTAAGATAAGTTTTCTATAGAAAGCTTCAGTGTGACAATCTCCCTAACGTATGCAACCACATACTGGATTGGAATGATGAAACCCCAGTAGTCAGTAGTGTTCACTGAGAAAGGCTGTGAACAGTCATACATTGTGGCGCCCATGCAAACAATGTGGTGCCCATTCAAAGCTACCATGTAAAAAAAAAGAAAAAAGAAAAAGATCAAATGGTCATTTGTTGTTTAATGTACACCCACACTTACAATAAAAAAAAAATCCAAAAAAGCAATTGTATACTAGAGATGGGTAAACCTCTCAAGATTTGTTTCAGGTTTGGGTGGCTTAGATCCAAGATTTGTTTCGGGTTGAACAAGTTTGGTACCAACCACACCTTAATATGACTAAAAACATAGCATGGAACGCTCCGAGGAACCTATCTATCCAATTTCTACATCTCTAAGGCAAACACAGCTGAAGTTGTGTCAAAGTGAAAGTGACATGTACAGAATGTCTATGCAAAATGGATGGCAAGCAGCGGATGTAATTTGAGTTTAACTATAAACTGTGCTTAAACTCGCTTTTATGCATTTTAACATTTAAAACACTCCAAAAATTACCCTTTTATTGGGGAAAGGTGCGTGGTTTTTAGACTATTTTAGTTTTTAGGCTATGTTGAAAAAAGCAATGGTTTTGTAGAAAAATAAGCCCGTTTTGATGACTTGTAAGTGCTACAGGCTTGTTATGTGGGAGACAAATTTGAGGTTGTAAGCCTAGTTGAAAAGTGATTAAGAATTGGCTTTACAAAAAAAAAAGCCACCAAAAATGATCCCTTTATGAAAGCATAATGCTGCACCAACTTTGCATTGATACTGGATATTGGGATTGTTTGTTTTATTTTCTGTTTATGCCAATAGAGTGGTAGTTGTACGTGGCACTGCCAACTATAGAATTTATCACAGAAAAAGGGCACACTTACACAATACCAGATGATAGATGGCTGTGCAGGATGCAAGCAGGCTCCACCAAAATAGTGGTGTATAATAGAAAAAGAACAGGTGCAAAATGCTAATTAAACATCCACTCACACACCTACAATCCATGAGGAGGGTAGATGCCAGCACCTCAAATTCACACAAATGAAAGTTATACACAGCACTGTGACATGATAATGTGAGGCACACAGCGCCAGAGAACAGCCTATTTGGTCATGCCCCACACTATTAGAACAGGCAGTATTGTGAATTGTAGGTGTGTGAGTGGATATTTCATTATGAACCAGTGCTTTTTCTATCAATAAAAATAAAAAAAAATTTAAAATTAAAATCACCCCATTTTCCCTAGAACATATAAGTACTTAAATACTGTGAAATACATACACATTAGGTATCCCTGTGTCTGAAAACACTTGGACTACAAACATATAAAAAAAAATTCCGTACAGTGAACACCATAGCAGGAAAAAAAAAAAAAAATAAAAATCAAAATTGCCAAACCGTCGTTTTTTCGCTGTTTCGCCTCTGATAAAAGTTTTGGATTTTTCTTAAGGGGCTAATATGTAAATAAAACTATATACATTTGGCATCTCTGGAACTGTACTAAAACATAGAATATAGGTGACATTGAACGCCGTAAGAACAAAGCTTGTAAGAAAGTCGCACAAATGCACTTTTTCTCCAATTCCCCCCCATTCTGAATTTTTTTCCAGCTTCCCAGTACATTGTACAGAACAATAAATGGTACCATTATGAAGAACAATATGTCCTGCAAATATTAAGTGCTCACATGGCTCTGTGAACGGAAAAATAAAAAAGTTATGGGGTTTGGAAGATGGGGAGTGAAAAACAAAAATCGAAAAATACCTCTGTGGGAAGGGGTTAAGGTTGTCATGCCAAAACATGAAGCTTTCTGCAGCTCTCAGAGCTCTGTTTTGCTGAACCATTTAGCAGTTTAGGAGGGATATTTCAGGTCTGTTCTCAATGACCCAGGTGCCTGCTATTAGTTAAATATTACTAAGTTTGGTTTCAGAACTCTGTTAATACTGTATTTGTTTGTTGCTGTTATAGTGACCTTGACTTGTTTACCAGATATTCCATTGTTTTCTGATTTTGGTGTTTACCAGAGGTGTAGCTAGCGGGGGGGGGGGGGCAGCGACCACTGGCTCACTGACACTGGGGGGCCCACCTCAGGGCCGCCGCAACACACGTTGCATATTAACTGCATCGGTGTCTACATGACACCGATGCAGTTGAAGTGCATAGTAGAGGAGGAAACCTCTCGCTTTCTTCTCTACTAGTAAGTAGCTTGTAAGCCAAAAAACCACAAGCCACTACAGGCCTGTGGCCTACAACCTGCCCTTAGACATCTGCATCCTGCTGCAGACATCGGTGTGATAACGTCATTGTCCTGTACCAGAACGCAGAGGTCCTGGTGCTCTCCAGTGAGCAGCGACGGAGACTCACCCCTAGGGGATCGGAGGTAGGTGACTATCATGTTTATTTATTTTTACACACTTGGGGCACATTTATATAGAGAGTGGGATAATACATATAAGAGTGGAACTGGGGGTTTTATATATAAGAAAGGACCTTTGGATATTAGAGGACCTTAATAAAAGGGGGTATAATTTATAAAGAAGGCAGTGGGGGCAGTATGAATATAAGGAGGAATTGGGGCAGCTTTAAAGGGGTTTTCCAGGAAATAATAAAATTTACTGGTAAGCACTGGTAAGCTTTAATATTCCCTGGATAACCCCCTTGAAGGACAAATTGCAGAGGAGGCAGGGGATGGTGAAACCTACAAAAAAATATATACTCAACTGTCCCCAGAACTCCGATGTCCATTGCCTGTGTCAAGCGTGTGCTGTTCCTTCCCCACCGTAAGTCCTGCTTGTGACCTCAGTGGTGGCTGGAAAGGACTTGGTGATGTCACTCATATACATTACTGGGTCCTTTCCTGCTGTCACTGAGGCTACTGATTAGCCTCAGCAGTCACATGTAGCACAGGACTTACAGCGGGAAAGGCATGGCACGCACTCAAGTGGACAACGGTGGCGGACACCAGAGCACAGGGAAGAGGTTTTATTTAAAGGAGTAATATTTATGTAAGGGGGCATCAGGGGCATAAGTTATACAAGGAGATGTTTGAGGGTATAACTAATAATAGGGGACTTGGTCAAAATTAAAGGGTTGTCCACAGTGGTGTAACGATCGTGGTCGCAGGGGATGTGACAATGACCGGGCCCGGAGGGGTACGGGGCCCATGGCCAGCCATGGCTGGAAATAGCCGGGGCCCCAGACCACCATGATAGGGGTCGGGGAACCAGCCTTTTCCCGACCGCTATACATGTTAACAGAAAGGGGTCCCATCGGGCCCCTTTCCAGTTAATGCCAGCCCAGGGTAGGTGGCTAAAAAAAAAAAAATTATTTATACTCACCTGTCCAGGGCTCTTCTGGCCGGTTTCTGAGGTTTTCCTGCGCTCCAGACGTCACTGCTGGCATCTGTGATTGGCCCCAGCGGTCACATGGGGGCGCGCCGGCGTAATAACGTCATCGTGCCCCACGTGACAGTTGAGGCACAATCACAGGCCCCAGCAGTGATGTCTGGAGCACAGGACCTCAGTCGCAAGACAGAAGAGAAGCGAGGATACACAGGTAAGGTAAGGTGAGTATAAGTGTTTGTTATTTTTTAGTCACTTCCCCTGGGCCTCTACTTATTACACTCTGGGGTCTGAGGAGACCCCAAAGTCTAGTAATAGCACCAGCTCTAGGAGGGGGGTTCTTGGGAGCTCATAATACTCTGTGGGGGCCACTGTGGAGCACATAATGCTGTGTGGAGGCCACTGTGGAGCGCATAATGCTGTGTGGGGGCTACTGTGGAGCGCATAATGCTGTGTGGGGGCCACTGTGGAGCGCATAATGCTGTGTAGGGGCCGCTGTGGAGCGCATAATGTTGTGTGGGGCTGCTGTGGAGCGTATAATTCTGTGTGGGGGGGCCGCTGTGGAGTGCGTAAAGCTGTGTGGGGGCCGCTGTGGAGCACATACTCACCTGTCTATGATGCTCTGGTGTCTCGCAGCGCAGTCTGGTCCTGTTGCTCCAGTGTTTTATTCTGGCAGAAGTCCCCGCCGCACTGTGATGTCCCATGTCCCTTTCCTTAAGCCACAGAGACTGCTGATTGACCTCAGCGGTCATGTGTGGCAGGGACTTCCGCCAGAAGAAAACACCAGAGCAGCAGGACCAGACCATGCTGGGAAACACCAGAGCATGGAGGACAGGTGATTATGTTTTTTCTTTTCACCTTCCCCAGCCTCATATTAAAAAAGTGGTTATCCTGGATAACCCCTTTAATTTTAGGTGGTACTCAGGCATTAATGATTTAAGGGGGTCTACAGGGCATTATTAATTAGGGTCATTATTCATTGAGGGGTACTATTATTTAAAGGGGGCACACGGGGGTATTATTCATTTCCTGGAGATTTTTATATTACAAATTTTATAACTGGGGTAGCAGCAAGATTGGGACTTTGTGTAGGTGAGGACAATATGGTTTGGGTGCCTAGAAAATTGGGGACCCAAAGATGTCTGTGCTACAAATTTTACAGAGACAAGTCACAGCTGGAAGAAGTGGTCATGGCGGTCCAGATGGGAGAGACGAGAAATGTGAACAATCACAGAGAGTGACATTCACTTGTAAGTCAATACATTGTTCTTGTACTGTATTTACCTAAATGATCTTTACAGACCTGTGTAGAGCCAGTATATACCACTATACGGTCATTGTATAATGATAATGTTTGTATACCTGAGTTGGGGGCCCACTTAGATGTTTTCGTACCCCTGTGCTGACCCCCTAGCTACGCCTCTGGTGTTTACTCTGACCTCTTGGATTGACCCCGGGCCTATATACGTTTATTCTTTTGATTCAGCTCTCATGTTTTGATCTGCCTATTGAGTAGTACTGTGGGTTTTGGTTTGCATTCAGATTGCAGAGCATCTATTTCTTGCAATTAGCAACTAGGATGATACCCTGGGTCCAAATTCAGCATAAGTCGAACCAGCTTTCCTGTGGGCTCTGGTGAAGAACATTTGGGGTGCCTTAGATCTATCTCTCAATGCAGTGTGAGATTTAGAATGCTTGTTCTACTGCTCTCTGGTATCTGCCATTTCCTGTAATTCTTGGGAAATGCTCCAGTGGCAATTCTCAAACAGCAAACATGAATTTGCTGTGTTTTTTTTTTAATAATGTACCCTTGTTTTGAGCTTTCCTCCCCTTACTGTGACTAGGACATCAAGAAATTCTGCTGATCTCCAAAATTATATGTCCACCTCATGTTCCTCTGTTTAACCTAATTTAGGGATGTGACGAAGTCACAAAAGCTATGATGAGGAAACCGCCCATATAATGAAGACATCGTCCACATACCTCAAAAAAGTAAACATATACTTCAGATAGGACTTACAAGTTGTAAATACATATTTTGCCTCAAAGACCACTAAGATGGGTGAACCTCATGAGATTTGTTTCGACGAATATTTGCGATTTTCAACCCTCCTGTTCGTTTCATACCAAACTTGTTTGGATAGAACCAGCAGTGCCATTATTGTGCTCTGGGGTCTCCTCAAACCCCATAGTATAATAAGTAGAGGCCCAGTGGAGGTGAAGAAAAATAATAAACATTTATACTCACCTTTCCTTCCCTCTCCTGGACCTCTTTGCAGTGTCTGGCGGTCTCCCTGCATCGCATTCAATATGAGACCCAGCATCATGACGTCAATGCAACCCATGTAACCGCTGAGGCCCAATCACAGGCCTCAGCAGAGTTTTTATGGTGTGGAAAGTCAGCCAGAAGCTGGAAGAGGCCTGAAGAGGCATTTTTATTTATTTTTTACTTTTTGTAACAAAATGTCTACTTACATATTTTATAATCTGATTTATACAGTAATTAAATTCACCCAACAATATTTTAATAACTAAAAAGGATAAGAGATGGAGTAAAATGCGACTGAAGGGTGATATGTGAATGGATACAGGAAAGGAGCTGGACCAGTGGCGTAACTAGGAATGGCTGGGCACCAAGGCGAACATTTGACATGGGCCCCCCCCCTGAACCGCTGACCCCAGTGGCCCCTGCACACAGTATCATGCCCCATAGTGGCCCCTGCACACAGTATCATGTCCCATAGTGGCCCCTTCACACAGTATCATTCCCCATTCCCCATAGTGGCTCCTGCACACAGTATCATGTCCCATAGTGGCCCCTGCACACAGTATTATATCCTATAGTGGCCCCTGCACACAGTATTATTCCCCATAGTGGCCCCTGCACTGAGTATTTTGCCCCATAGTGGCCCCTGCACACACTATTATATGTCCCATTGTGGACCACCCATGAACAATTATTATACTCTGGGGTCTTTTCAGACTCCAGAGTATAATGATCAGAGACCCAGGGGAGGATAGAAACATAAAAAAACAAAGTTGCTTACCTGTTCCTCGCTCCGGTCCAGTCGCTGCTACTTCGGCCTTCTTCAATGTTGGACCAGGCCGGCGTCACGTGATGCGGGCCGGCGTCGTGACGCAAAATGACGTCCGCTGACGTCTGGGACGTCACCAAACAGGCCCGAAGCCTGGAGAAGTGTAGGAGAGGTAAGTACATTGTTTTTTATGTTCCCTCACCAACTTTGGGCCTCCGATTATTATACTCCGGGGTCTTTGAAAAGACCCCGGAGTATAATGATAGCAGAGATTGTGGGGTTCGGCCCGCGGCCTCACATACCGATCCCTGCTCCTGCTCACAGCCGCCTCCGCAGAATCGGAAGCGCAGGCGGCCGTGAGCGGGACCCCAGGGAACGGTAAGTATATAGGGCCCGTTACCTGCTGGCCTATTAAAAAAAAAAAAAAAAAGCATCGGGGGGCCCGCAGGGCTCCGTAATGTCACGGGCCCTGTGGCAGCTGCTACCGCTGCTATCCTGGTAGTTATGCCCCTGAGCTGGACTATTATATTTATTTTTGGGGGATAGAATAGTTATGGTGAATTCCTCACACTTTAAAAACTCACTGTTTACAGTCAGAGGATAACAGACGTTCTGACTTGTTCTTGCTTTCATGCAACTGCTATTTGTTACAATGTATGATCTAGGTGAACTGCTATGAGTCTGGGATTGTTGTGTTATTTAGTTCATAGATTTCCTAGACTGATACATTATAACAAATCCTCAGCTGCCATCAAGACTCATGCTTTTAAGCCACTAATGTAAATAATAAATGTTAACTTGTGCTTTAAATATATGTGTATAGATGCCAGCCCTGAGGGCTGTAACTGATGGTTTTCCTGATTGATATTTTGTACTAGAAATGTATAAGTAACAATTAGAGTTTTGCAGCCATTACAGCAAAGTAATAGCAAGTCTGAGACTCGGGAAGGAAGCAGTCTTCCTTTTTTATGTGTGAATACATAATATTCTAAGAAAATTGGTTGTCCACTTCTTTCAGGCATTGATTCTAGTGCAATTTACAATTACAATTAGTGCAACTAAATTAGCAAGTTTCTTTAATGTGATTCTCCAATAAATGAGGTCATGAGCTTTACTGTAATCAAGTAGCAGAGTGAGAAAAACATCTAAATTTCATTAATTATGTAAAAACATTCCTGAAAATATTAAGTTAGCTCTAATAAAAATCTCTTCTTTAAATTTGAAATGTAGATGGAAAGGCAGCCTTGTGTATAGTTATGATGCAAGTCCGTTCTTTTTAATATAACATACATTATGCCAAAGTGCCAAACTGTATCATGTGAAATGTGACAAGCTCTGGCTAGACTAGGAGTGAAAATGACTATGGACATCAGGATGAATCCTTACCATCTGTACTACATATATTCTAATTTTCAGTGGAGGTGGCATAGATGATGATTTGCACAACCAATTTAGTGTTTAGGACCAAACAGTATACTGTATGCTATCCCTATGCTTCCCTAAAGCTTGTAATTAATGTAAACATATTTTTCTAATTTACAAAGTTTTAAGACTCAATGTACATTTTGTCATAAACATTATAACATGGAAATACATTAGATCTTCAAAAGGAATGTAGTATCGGAAAGATAACCTATTGTTTAACCTATTCAAGTGTTTCATTTTTAAAGGGGTTGTCCGGGATAAAATGACCTTTCTACACTAAGCTAAACACCCTCCCCCCGCCTAACTTCTAAATTACTTTAGAGAAAATATATATGTACCTGGATTGCCGAGGCGGTCATGTGAATTGCCCCAGGCACATTTTCAGATTTTCCTGTGACATTCCGTTTCCCCGTTTCCAGGGAAAGATTGCTTTTCAACAGTCATCTCATTATCATGATCACATGCAGAATTGCAATGAAACACCTCTACTATAAAGCTAGAGACAGATAACACCATATTACAGACTTTGTAATATATTATGTATTTTAGGTTACAATATCAATGTATTTATCAATTTAGGAAGCAGACAGCAGCAGCACTCTCATTGATGGAGGTGTTGGGTGCACTATTCCAAGGAGGACTGACCAGACTTCTCCAAAATCAATTATAAAATAGAAGGATGGACAGCACTCCAAACTGTTTTTTAGAGCTTGCTTATTTTATTGCAATTATAGTATTATCAGAATCCATGTAAAGCATAAAGCCACATAGTACATATTACATAATCATAGGACTTTTGGGCAATGGGAACCATTCATCACGTTAATATGTAGTGTCAAAAAGAACATGGATGTAGAGGTGAAGGAAACAAATTGTCCAAAAAGGATCCTAAGTTAAATCCTTGTGGTGTTGGAATGGCGGCTGTGACTGAGTAATATGTATTATGCAGCTTTATGCTTTACATGAATTACAATGATACTATAATTACAACAAAATAAGCCAGCTCTGGAAAACCAGTTTGGAGTGCTGTCCATCCTTCTTCTATTTAAAAGATTATCATTGTATTGCTTGTCCTTTTTAACACTTCATAAGTTTAATGATCTACAATAAATAATTACATTTTCAACACATTTTCAATGAAGGGCACCATTATCACCTCTTGGATATATTTTAATATCACAACACCAATTTAGCTGTTCACAAGGACTCACAAGGGATAAAATTATGTAAACCATTGCTAAGCAGTCGAGTAAAGGGTAAGGCTGGCCACTAGCTGTTGGCTGGAAGCTTGCTCAATTGACTGATATCCTCACCCTCCCCCCACGCATGAACATCGGCCATAGCCAAGCATGAATGTGGTCTCAATGGAGAGAGGGGAATAAGGCACTGACAGACATCTGTGGTGGTATGTTATCTCATCTCAGAACAAAATCCAACATGCCTGTTTCTTCTTTCTTTGACATCTGCCCTGCGGTAATTCAAGACACTGCCATACACATCAGATCATTGCCAGGTCCCACCAAAATTGTCAGGTTATACTGACAGAAATCTAATATATATGGGTACCTCAAAACTGCAAACAACTGAGCATCTATTAAAAAGAGCATATGTCCTGGAATCAAAACTTTAAACTCAGTTTAATTCATTTCTGCATTCTCAAGCAATCTCAAAATGTACCACAAAGCCAGTTTATTTCTGCCCAGCACTCATTGTAATCACTGTAACTTTTATTATCTAAGGTATTCACTGGTAAAACACTGGTAAAAGTGTCTGCACTGTTTAGCCTTGTAATAGTTGCTCTCTGCAGTGCAGTGCAGTACTACACTGCACTGTGCCAGGATGAGCTTCTATTCGGGATACAAGACTGACTGCCCATGTCATTATATTAAAGATCATTTACGCTACTCTACTGGCATAAATGATGCCTCAAATCTACGCCAGCTAATTTTAGTGCAGGTGCACAGCTCCACAGTAGGATGCGCTTGATTTATGACAAGGTGTATGAAAATGATGACATGAAAACTGGCATAAAAGGCATAAATTTCCTTCCTGTGTGTGTACTGTAGCCAAACCTAAAGAAGCTAAAGAAGCTTCTTCCATTTACATAGGAAGTAATTTCATATCTCCCAACAGCTATTTTTGAGTTTTATATATATACAGTACAGACCAAAAGTTTGGACACACCTTCTCATTCCAAGAGTTTTCTGTATTTTCCTGACTATAAAAATTGTAGATTCACACTGAAGGCATCATAACTATGAATTAACAGATGTGGAATTATATACTTAACAAAAAAGTGTGAAACAACTGAAAATATGTCTTATATTCTAGGTTCTTCAAAGTAGCCACCTTTTGCTTTGATTACTGTTTTGCACACTCTTGGCATTCTCTTGATGAGCTTCAAGAGGTAGTCACCTGAAATGGTTTTCACTTCACAGGTGTGCCCTGTCAGGTTTAATAAGTGGGATTTCTTGCCTTAGAAATGGGGTTGGGACCATCAGTTGTGTTGTTCAGAAGTCAGGTGGATACTTTTGGTCTGTACTGTATATATATACAGTGCTGGCCAAAAGTATTGGCACCCCTGCAATTCTG
The DNA here is from genome assembly GCA_947044405.1 of Leptodactylus fallax. Classification (NCBI taxonomy): domain Eukaryota; kingdom Metazoa; phylum Chordata; class Amphibia; order Anura; family Leptodactylidae; genus Leptodactylus; species Leptodactylus fallax. Next base: position 17,033,608 of record CAMRHE010000001.1, read on the forward strand.
TCAGATAATACTCAATTTCTTCCAGAAAATGATTGCAATCACAAATGCTTTGGTAATAATATCTTCATTTAATTTGTCTTCAATGGAAAACCACAAAAAGAATTGTCAAAAACCAAATTGGATATAATTCAACACCAAACATAAAAAAGGGGGGGTGGACAAAAGTATTGGCACCCTTTGAAAAATCATGTGATGCTTCTCTAATTTGTGTAATTAACAGCACCTGTTACTTACCTGTGGCACATAACAGGTGGTGGCAATAACTAAATCACACTTGCAGCCAGTTGAAATGGATTAAAGTTGACTCAACCTCTGTCCTTGTGTGTACCACATTGAGCATGGAGAAAAGAAAGAAGACCAAAGAACTGTCTGAGGACTTGAGAAGCAAAATTGTGAGGAAGCATGAGCAATCTCAAGGCTACAAGTCCATCTCCAAAGACCTGAATGTTCCTGTGTCTACCGTGCGCAGTGTCATCAAGAAGTTTAAAGCCCATGGCACTGTGGCTAACCTCCCTAGATGTGGACGGAAAAGAAAAATTGACGAGAGATTTCAACGAAAGATTGTGCGGATGGTGGCTAAAGAACCTCGACTAACATCCAAACAAGTTCTAGCTGCCCTGCAGTCCGAGGGTACAACAGTGTCAACCCGTACTATCCGTCGGCGTCTGAATGAAAAGGGACACTATGGTAGGATACCCAGGAAGACCCCACTTCTGACCCAGAGACATAAAAAAGCCAGGCTGGAGTTTGCCAAAACGTACCTGAGAAAGCTAAAAACTTTTTGGAAGAATGTTCTCTGGTCAGATGAGACAAAAGTAGAGCTTTTTGGGAAAAGGCATCAACATAGAGTTTACAGGAAAAAAAAAAAGAGGCCTTCAAAGAAAAGAACACGGTCCCTACAGTCAAACATGGCGGAGGTTCCCTGATGTTTTGGGGTTGCTTTGCTGCCTCTGGCACTGGACTGCTTGACCGTGTGCATGGCATTATGAAGTCTGAAGACTACCAACAAATTTTGCAGCATAATGTAGGGCCCAGTGTGAGAAAGCTGGGTCTCCCTCAGAGGTCATGGGTCTTCCAGCAGGACAATGACCCAAAACACACTTCAAAAAGCACTAGAAAATGGTTTGAGAGAAAGCACTGGAGACTTCTAAAGTGGCCAGCAATGAGTCCAGACCTGAATCCCATAGAACACCTGTGGAGAGATCTCAAAATGGCAGTTTGGAGAAGGCACCCTTCAAATCTCAGGGACCTGGAGAAATTTGCCAAAGAAGAATGGTCTAAAATTCCAGCAGAGCATTGTAAGAAACTCATTGATGGTTACCGGAAGCGGTTGTTCGCAGTTATTTTGTCTAAAGGTTGTGCTACCAAGTATTAGGCTGAGGGTGCCAATACTTTTGTCCGGCCCATTTTTGGAGTTTTGTGTAAAATGATCAATGATTTGACTTTTTTTTCATTCTCTTTTGTGTTTTTTCATTGCAAGCAAAATAAATGAAGATATTATTACCAAAGCATTTGTGATTGCAATCATTTTCTGGAAGAAATTGAGTATTATCTGACAGAATTGCAGGGGTGCCAATACTTTTGGCCAGCACTGTTATATATATATATATATATATATATATATATATATATACAGTACAGACCAAAAGTTTGGACACACCTTCTCATTCCAAGTGTTTTCTGTATTTTCATGAATATAAAAATTGTAGATTCACACTTAAGGCATCAAAACTATGAATTAACACATGTGGAATTATATACTTAACAAAAAAGTGTGAAACAACTGAAAATATGTCTTATATTCTAGGTTCTTCAACGTAGCCACCTTTTGCTTTGATTACTGCTTTGCACACTCTTGGCATTCTCTTGATGAGCTTCAAGAGGTAGTCACCTGAAATGGTCTTCCAACAGTCTTGAAGGAGTTCCCAGAGATGCTTAGCACTTGTTGGCCCTTTTGCCTTCACTCTGCGGTCCAGCTCACCGCAAACCATCTCGATTGGGTTTAGGTCTGGTGACTGTGGAGGCCAGGTCATCTGGCGTAGCACCTCATCACTCTCCTTCTTGGTCAAATAGCCCTTACACAGTCTGGAGGTTTTTTGGGGGTCATTGTCCTGTTGAAAAATAAATAATGGTCCAACTAAACGCAAACCGGATGAAATAGCATGCTGCTGCAAGATGCTGTGGTAACCATGCTGGTTCAGTATTCCTTCAATTTTGAATAAATCCCCAACAGTGTCACCAGCAAAGCACCCCCCACACCATCACACCTCCTCCTCCATGCTTTACGGTGGGAACCAGACATGTAGAGTCCATTCGTTCACCTTTTCTGCGTCGCACAAAGACACAGTGCTTGGAACCAAAGATCTCAAATTTGGACTCATCAGACCAAAGCACAGATTTTCACAGGTCTAATGTCCATTCCTTGTGTTCTTTAGCCCAAACAAGTCTCTTCTGCTTGTTGCCTGTCCATAGCAGTGGTTTCCTAGCAGCTATTTTACCATGAAGGCCTGCTGCACACAGTCTCCTCTTAACAGTTGTTGTAGAGATGTGTCTGCTGCTAGAACTCTGTGTGGCATTGACCTGGTTTCTAATTTGAGCTGCTGTTAACCTGCGATTTCTGAGGCTGGTGACTCGGATGAACTTATCCTCCGCAGCAGAGGTGACTCTTGGTCTTCCTTTCCTGGGGCCGTCCTCATGTGAGCCAGTTTCTTTGTAGCGCTTGATGGTTTTGGCCACTGCACTTGGGGACACTTTCAAAGTATTCCCAATTTTTCAGACTGACTGACCTTCATTTCTTAAAGTAATGATGGCTACTCGTTTTTCTTTACTTTAGCTGCTTTTTTTCTTGCCATAAAACAAATTCTAACACTCCATTTAGTAGGACTATCAGCTGTGTATCCACCTGACTTCTGAACAATACAACTGATGGTCCCAACCCCATTTATAAGGCAAGAAATCCCACTTATTAAACCTGACAGGGCACATCTGTGAAGTGAAAACCATTTCAGGTGACTACCTCTTGAAGCTCATCAAGAGAATGCCAAGAGTGTGCAAAGCAGTAATCAAAGCAAAAGGTGGCTACTTTGAAGAACCTACAATATAAGACATATTTTCAGTTGTTTCACTCTTTTTTGTTAAGTATATAATTCCACATATGTTAATTCATAGTTTTGATGCCTTCAGTGTGAATCTATAATTTTTATAGTCATGAAAATACAGAAAACTCTTGGAATGAGAAGGTGTGTCCAAACTTTTGGTCTGTACTGTGTATATATATATACAGTATATATACAGGTGCATCTCAATAAATTAGAATATCTTTGAAATGTTTATTTCTTTCAGTAATTTAATTAAAAAAGTGACCTCCTATATTTTCTGGATTCTTTACGCACAGAGTGTTCTATTTCAAGTGTTTTATTTCTGTAAATGTTGATTATGGATTACAGCTAATGAAAACCCAAATCTAAGAAAATTAGAATATTGTAAAAAAGTTCAGTATTGTAAATTCAGTGTGTCACCTGCCAAGGTTTCCTAAGCCTTTAAATAGTCCCTCAGTCTGGTTCAGTAGGACACACAATCATGGAAGACGCTGATTATGAATTGTATTACTGAATTACTGAAATGAATGAACATTTCAAAAGTATTCTAATTTATTGAGATGCACCTGTATATATAATTTGCTTTATCTGTATAATTACTTTAGCTTTTTTTTGTTTAATGCTCATTTTGTCATATCTTGGGAGGACATTTTACAATGGTCATCCCGAAATGAATGCAGTACCAGTGATTCCTGTGTAGATTTTTGAGTCCCTGTACAAACCACTGAACACTACAAATAACCCCTGGGTATTTTGTTGAGTCCCTGCACACAACACTATACTGTTCCAATGACCCCTGGATACTTTATTGAGTCCCTGCATACAAATTGTACTTATTTTAGTGATTCTGTTTTCAGCCTGTGTTGACCCTGTGGAAAGTCTTTCATGACAATTTTAAGTTGACAACATTGTAACTTGAGACAATAACTCTATGTAAACTAGTAATTGTTCTTAATCAGGAGGGTGTCTCGAGCCGCGGACACCGCAGGCGGAATCTGCGGCAAGATTGAGCAGGACGCTTCTTTTTTCCGCGTCCTGCTGCGATCTCTGCCTCCCATTGAAAACAATGGGAGGCGGTTTTGGGAGGAGTCTGCTCCAGATTCGGGGGCGGAATTCACCCCCAAATCCGCGGCAAATTCCTCTGTGTGAACACACCCTAATACAGCAAGCTCTTATATATAAAGGACAAAAAAAGCTGCTGGGAGATAAGAAATTACTTTCTATGTAAATGGAGGGAGCCTTAAACAAAACAAAACATGAGAAGCAATGATAGTGAAGGAAGTAATATTGCTGCTTCAGGAGAGGTGGCTCAACCTTGTAACATCACATAGGGGAAATTTATGATGCCTTGTATGCCAGTTTTCATCTCATCATTTTTATGTACCTTGTGATAAATCAATACATCTGTTTGTGAATTGCGACTGGAGCAATTCCCAAAAATGCAGGAACTGGCAGATACCAGAAAGCAATAGAACAAGCCACCTAAAGACTTTAACCCCTTAACGACCCAGGGCGTAATAGTATGTCCTGAGTCGCATAACAATGTATGAGCTGAGCGCTCTCCATACATCGCGGGTTCCGGCTGTATAATACAGCCAGGACCCGCCTCCATTTTTCCCCCATCGCCGCCCTCCAGAACGTCATCGGAGGGCGGCGATTGGTTGCCATGACAGCCAGGAGCCTATTGAAGGCTCCCAGGCCTGTCATTACATTAGAGCTATTACACGATGCCAGAGGCATCGTCTAATAGCAGTGAAGGCATTTTGCTATTCACTGCGATACAGTAGTATCGCAGTGAATAGTATGATCGATCAGACTCCCTAGGTTTCAAGGTCCCTAGGGAGTCTGATCATATAAGTAAAAGTAGAAAAAAAAAGAACACAAAAGGGAGCCAAGAGGAAGTGGAGTACTATGACATCGGACACAGATAATCCTCCAATTGCAACAGACAATAATTAATCAGGAAAGCACTGATGCAAACAATAATAAAACTTAACATTTAATTACTAAGCATTAAAACAATATAAAAAATGTAGAACAAACATCAAATTTAACATAGCCACTCGTTGGAGTCTAATGTTATAGCAAATATATAGATATTCACCACCATATACCGTAAAACATCATGGCGGCTAAACAATTAGAAAATGGAACAATCTTACCAACATCTGAGGCAGGAGAACCTGGCAGGTGATGGTGCAAAACAGGAGGATGAACTAAGTCCCTATTCATGCCCCTGAAATTTCCACTAACACCCAAAATGACTCCTGCCCTAATAAGGGCAGTACCAAGCTGTCCTTAAAGTGACCCTATAGAACCCTAGTCCCTACGCGTTTCCTGGTACAGTAATGAACCAATCATCAGGGGACTTATTAGACTACTCATAAGAACCAAAAAACTTGGTCAAATACATATAGGAAATAAATAAATAAATAAATAAATAAATGCTGCCTACAGTGGTAGAGCAAAACATAAAGAAAACCCCACAATGGAGGAAAACCGCAAAATGCTAACTGACTCCATGTAGTGACAATGGCAGTAAGAGCAAAGTGAATCAGGGCAACTTATATAGTGATAAACTCTGCCTACAAACAGGTGTGCTCAAATTCACATAAGTGATGTTTGTTTGAATATGGCGCTAGAAAACCGCGCACATTAGTGATGTAATACGTAGTATCACATCTGCCCATAGTGATACGAGCGCTAAAAAACAAACTGCGCATGCGCGAAGTAAAAAAAAAAATCTCCGCACATGCGCAATGGCGCTCGATCACCGGCCGAAAGTGCGCATAGGCGAAGCAAACACCCCGCGTATGCGCATATCCTCCTAAATCCGGCGCTGAAAGACCAGAGCAGATATGCGTTGTGGGACAGGATGCTGAAGGTCCCACAGAGCGCATAAACTGCCTAGAAGGATAGGAAACGTCTATTAGACCAATCTATACCACAACCAATGAGCCAGTTTCTAGCAAAGTATACCAATATAGAACAAAGGGACCCGGAGAGACCCTATCAGTCTCTATCCAGGTTCCGTAGCCCCAGAACATTAAGGGCTGGACTGAATCAGCAAAATTGGTCAGGAGTAGGAAAATTTCTCTAAGGATAAATATACGTATCATCTTGTACAGATATATATGCAAATAAAATACCACAATTACCTATTCATAGCACCAAGATATATGATCTACCAAATCTAACAAATAGATCTGTATCAATATTTGACTGTGGAAAGAATATCTTAACCATAGGGTCTAATTCGTTTAAGTAAATGGGAAGAAGGGGGAGATCAAATAAAACAGCAAAAATTAAGGCGTCCATTAAGTCCATTTGGAATCTCGGTTTTTAATTTAAATATCCATTTGGATTCACATTGCAATGTCATTTTATGCCAATCCCCTCCTCTTGGATGGGGTTTAACCAAATCAATTCCTGTAAAACGTAAACAGTTAGCATTACCTCCGTGGCATGAGTTAACATGTCTCGCCACTGGGGTGTCCCGTTCATGCCGTATATCCCCAAGATGTTCACCAATTCTTTTCTTCAATTCTCGGTTGGTTTTACCAATATATTCCAATTTGCACTGGCATGTGATCTTGATGTTTGTTCTACATTTTTGATATTGTTTTAATGCTTAGTAATTAAATGTTAAGTTTTATTATTATTTGCATCAGTGCTTTCTAGAAAAAAAAAAAGGTTTTAAAAGTATGAAAAAATTAAAAAAAACCACAAAAGTTCAAATCACCCCCCTTTCCCTAGATCAGTTATAAAAGTAAATAAACAAAAGTAAGCATAAACACTTTAGGTATCCCCGCGCTTCAAAATGCCTGAACTATTAAATTTTAAAATATTTATCCCATAAGGTGAACGGCGTAGCGGGGAAAAAAAAATCAAAATGGCCAAATAGTGTTTTTTTCAACACTTTGCCTCCTATAAAAAATTGAATAAAAAGTGATCAAACCATCAGATCTTTCCCCAAATGGTATCAATAAAAAACGTCATGTTGTCCTGCATACAATGACGCCATACCCAGCTCCATACATGTAAATATGAAAAAGTTACAGGTGACACAATATGGCGACGCAAAATTTTTTTTTCTATTTAGCAAAGTTTTAAATTTTTTAAAAGGTATCAAAACATTACAAATAGTATATAAATTTGGTATCGCCGTGTTCGTACTGACCCTCAGAATACAGGTAACATGTCATTTTTACCACACAGTGAATGCTGTAAAAATTAAACCCATATGAATTTGGCGCAAATGCAGTTTTTCTCCAATTGCACCTCATTCTGAATTTTTTTCCAGCTTCCCAGTACATTGCAAAGCATATTGAATAGTGACATTACAAAGTACAATTTATTTCGCAAACAATAAGCCATCATGTGACTCTGGGAATTGAAAAATGAAAAAGTTATGGCTCTGGGAATGTGGGGAGGGAAAAATGAAAATGCAAAAACCAAAAATGGCCCGGTCATTAAGGGGTTAAATATTCCTCCTAACCTGTTGAATGGTTCAGCGTAACAGAGCTCTGACAGCTGCATAAAGCTTTATGTATTGACATGACAACCTTAAGGCAACAGCAGCAAGCAGTGCTGCACACTGAGATTCCTAACAGCATCCTCCAGCAGAACCGTGCAACTGCATAAATGATCATTAATCTGATCTGGGCAGCCTTCCTTATTTTATATATATGTCCTGGTGGTTCTGTGCTTGTTTATCTTAAATCACAGAATTTTACTATATTTGTCTAATCACCATTCTCTTCTGCAAGCCATAATTGTGACTGTGGCCTAAGCCTGTATTCATTCTTTGTTATTCTTCATTGAGTTTATTTTTTTTTTTTAATGTAACGAAATCTACGACATGTAATAGAGAGCCTAACAGTGTATGCAGTAAGTAAACTGAACACACTTTATCTTGGGATGTTGCAAGTTGGCAGATGGGATATAAATTTTTTCTAGCTTTTAAAACCCTATCATTTAAGGAATAATTTCTGTCACAGAGGTGAAAGCTTCTTTCAAGAATGACTTAGAGATTGACAAACTTGTCTGATCCATCACAGGAAGAGTACTTGCCATTGTTTCATTTTCTGTGGAAGGGATGCTATGTCTATAAGCAGAAGTAATTGTAGGCCTGCCTAATTGTAGGATGGATGAACATTTGGAAAGCGAAATGAAGAACCATTTCTGCCTTAAGTTCAGAATACAAATTACTTTGACATTTAAAGCCCTCTTCACAGAATTTGTATAGACAGTAAGGATAAAATCAGTAAAAAACTGGGTATGGTTGTTAAATGCTTATCTACCAATTGCAAATGTATTATAAGTGATTTGATTATATATATATTTAAAATAATATATAAATTAGTAATATGAGTTCAGTTTAACTATTTCTGACACAACTCCTGTGATTACAGTTCAGGTTGCAAATGTTTTACTAGTCTTTGCCTACTGAGATGTGATCATGTAACATACCCATTAACTCAGCAATTTGGGTAACAGATGTCCCTCCCAAGACACACACCAAAAATTGGTCCCCTTTAGAGATGAGTGAACCACTCAAGATCTGTTTTGTTTCAGCTTCAAGTGGCTTGGGTCCTTGATTTGTTTGGCTTAAAACATAGTGCTTAATGCTGCCAGGGCTCCTATGAACCTATCTATCCAATGTCAAGCTCTCTAAGGTAAACAAAGCTAAAGTTATGTCAAAGTCAAATCAGTGGATGCAAACTCCGAGTTTAACCATAAACTGCACTGCCACTCCCTTTTATTCATTCCAACATGTAAAATGCTCCAAAAATAACCCTTTTTTAGGGGAATGGTATTTGCCTGTTTTTTTTTTAATACACATGGTGATTATATTGCAAAAAGCAATAGTTCTATAGAAAAATTAGCCTGTTTTGATGACTTGTAAGTGCTGCAGGCTAGTTGTTATTTGTGGCTGTGTGCTTAGTTAAAGAGTGATGTAGAATTGGCTTTTCAAAAAAAAAAGCCATCAAAAATGATCTCTTTTTGGGAGCAGATGTGAAATCAAAATTCTTTTGATTTTGTGATGCCAACACTGTAGCAGCAACAGCGTGGTATAGTGGAATGTGATAGACCGGGCCGCATGACATGCCTGGCTGACTGGTGGCTGTGGCAAAATGAGTGGCAGAGTGGCATGGAATGATATGATGGACCAGGCCAAAAGACATATCTGGCTTTTAAAGATTAGCGCAGGCTGTCTGCAAGACTGTATATTGGGTGAGCATCAAAAAACCCCCATAAATAATGGAGATTTTTTCAGATTAGCGCAGACTGCCTGTGAGACTGTATATTGGGTGAGCAACAAAAAAATTCTTAAGAAACTAATATTTTTTTCAGATTAGCAGGCTCTGTCACATTGTTTATTGCATGAATACAAAAAAACCCTTTAAGGCTAAGGCCCCACGTTGCGGAAAGAATGGCTGCAAAAGGAATGGGAAATATAAAGGAAGCTCTTATACTTCTATCTTCTTTACAATCCACTACTGGCTTTGGCTCAAAAAAACGCAGCAAAATCTGCAACAAAAAAAGCTGTGTTTCCGCAACATGGGGCCTTAACCTAAATAACAGAATTTTTTTTAAGATTAGCACAAGCTGCGAGACTGTTTATTGGGTGAGCAACAAAAAGACGCTTAAATAACAGAGATTTTTTTTCAGATTAATGAAGGTGGAATCAGCTGTTAGAAGAGCAGTTTGTATGTATTTAATGAATTTTTACTCTTGCCCAAAAAAAATCTTAACAAAAGATTTTTCACTAACAAGAATGTTAGTAAAAACTATGTTTAAACACTCTGTAGACAGATGAATCTGTTCTATTGCACAACAGACTTAGACAAAATTAGATTATTTGCAATAAAAGGGTTAACTGTCCTTTGTGCATTAGTGCAGGCTGCTGCAGTCAGGTTTACAACAGCACAAATATTCTACCTCATTCCTATCTATGATTTGTATCACCAATAAGCCTGTAATTGATTAAATTTGACTAAACTCTCCTTCTCCTTGAGTTTCTCTAGCTCTATTACACTCTGTGTTCTATTTCAAGCAGTGAGATGAATAATAGATCCATCCCTACATCCACCATAACTGCAATGTCTCATGTTCAAGTCCACAGCACCATATATAGTGTATATAACATCAGCACTGTAAGGTGTCCACCGACCACTGACTATTGGCTAAGAGGCTGTAAGCTGATGTCAGGTGGCACCAGATCATCATAGTGACTCACAAGACACGTGTTTCTTCTGTATTCCTGAGTAATACATGTGGTGGTGATGTCTTCTGAGACAAATTGCCATTTGTTTCGTTTTGTTAAAAATCAAACAATTTGGAAGATTTGGGTCCAACCCAGCACGTGACTAATCCGTTAGCCTATCTCTAGTCCCCTTTGGAACTCTGAGATATCACACCTCTTAAATAAATACACAGATTTTTAGAGTAACACAAGTAATAACATTTATCAAATTATAAGCTATGTGACTGAGAAAAAGGGGGTGTTATTGGTGATGAAAAATACAGTATATGAGGAAGAGTTAAACATGACTGTGTAAAAATAGAGGTGTTCTAGTTATTTTGTCTAGTGCTGCTCCTGTGACCACGCTTTAATCCTGCTCCTTTGTCTTACACATTCTAGTCTTTCTTCTTTGTCCATGAACTAGTCCAGCTCTATTCTGGTTCCTTTCTGCCTTATAATCATGCTTCTGTGTCCACATTTGAGCCCTGCTTTGTTGTCCATGTTACTAGTTCCAACTCAAGGTCTGTTCTTTTCCGTGCTCAAAGCGTGATTGGTTAAGGTTCTTCCATCATTTTAAGTTACTTACCTTTTCTCACTATCTTTCCTGATGGACACACTCCTCAGCAAGTATACATCAGCCCACGCCACTTCTCCTTTTGGTGGTTTCTTCTTTCAGTGGGCAGACACATCTTTTGGCTTAGAATCAATCTGTTTTACATCACAGATCGGAGATTGTGGTCTCTTTCATCACAGTTTGTGATGTAAAAATATGCTCCTAATAGGTATTTTTATCTATCAAGTGCCTTTGTGTATACAGTGGGGAAAAAAGTATTTAGTCAGCCACTAATTGTGCAAGTTCTCCCACATAAAAAGATCAGAGAGGCCTGTAATTGACATCATAGGTAGACCTCAACTATGAGAGATAAAATGAGAAAACATATCTAGAAAATCACATTGTCTGATTTTTTAAAAATTTATTTGCAAATTATGGTGGAAAATAAGTATTTGGTCACCTACAAACAAGCAAGATTTCTGGCTCTCACAGACCTGTAACTTCTTCTTTAAGAGGCTCCTCTGTCCTCCACTCATTACTTGTGGTAATGACGCCTGTTTGAAATTGTTATCAGTACAAAAGACACCTGTCCACAACCTCAAACAGTCACACTCCAAACTCCACTATGGTGAAAACCAAAGAGCTGTGGAAGGACACCAGAAACAAAATTGTAGACCTGCACCAGGCTGGAAAGACTGAATCTGCAATAGGCAAGCAGTTTGGTGTGAAGAAATCAACTGTGGAAGCAATAATTAGAAAATGGAAGACATACAAGATCACTGATAATCTCCCTCAATCAGGGGCTCCACACAAGATCTCACCCCGTGGGGTCAAAATGATCACAAGAATGGTGAGCAAAAATCCCAGAACCACACGGGGAGACCTAGTGAATGACCTGCAGAAAGCTGTGACTAACGTAACAAAGGCTACCATCAGTAACACAGTATGCCGCCAGGGACTCAGATGCTGCAGTGCCAGATGTGTCCCCCTGCTTAAGCCAGAACATATCCGGGCCCATCTGAACTTTGCTAGAGAGCATTTGGATGTTCCAGAAGAGTATTGGGAGAATGTCATATGGTCAGATGAAACCAAAGTAGAACTGTTTGGTAGAAACACAACTCGTCGTGTTTGGAGGAGAGTGAATGCTGAGTTGCATCCAAAGAACACCATACCTACTGTGAAGCATGGGGGTGGCAACATCATGCTTTGGGGCTGTTTCTCTGCAAAGGGACCAGGACAACTGATCCGTGTACATGAAAGAATGAATGGGGCCATGTACTGTGAGATTTTGAGTGCAAACCTCCTTCCATCAGCAAGGGCATTGAAGATGAAACGTGGCTGTGTCTTTCAGCATGACAATGATCCCAAGCACACCTCCAGGGCAATGAAGGAGTGGCTTCGTAAGAAGCATTTCAAGGTCCTGGAGTAGTCTAGCCAGTCTCCAGATCTCAACCCCATAGAAAACCTTTGGAGGGAGTTGAAAGTCCGTGTTGCCCAGTGACAGCCCCAAAACATCACTGCTCTAGAGGAGATCTGCATGGAGGAATGGGCCAACATACCAGCAACAGTGTGTGCCAACCTTGTGAAGACTTACAGAAAACGTTTGACCTCTGTCATTGCCAACAAAGGATATATAACAAAGTATTGAGATGAACTTTTGTTATTGACCAAATACTTATTTTCCACCATAATTTGCAAATAAATTCTTTAAAAATCAGACAATGTTATTTTCTGGATTTGTTTTCTCATTTTGTCTCTCATAGTTGAGATCTACCTATGATGTCAATTACAGGCCGGCCTCATCTTTTTAAGTGGGAGAACTTGCACAATTGGTGGCTGACTAAATACTTTTTTCCCCACTGTATGTAAAGTTATTATTATTTATCAACTGCTCATTCTTTTATGCATTGAACATCCCCTCCCCTTTGGTGAGTGGATGTTTACTATTCACAAGTGGCATTTTTTAGACACCATTTTGACTTTTTAATTTGTCATTGTTTGTGTTTTGTGTATGCATCACTCTCTGGTGGTCAGATAAAGGGGTATTTGTAACCCAAACACATTCTATTTGAGACTTTATGATAAAACTTTGACTGCCTTTATATTGAAGTGGTTCTTTGGATGACTGCTTATTCTACAATCCCTTTGAGTTTTTCCAAATTTTGTGAACCTCTGTTTCTGCTCCACATCTTATTTTATGTCTGTCCTGTCATTGTTGCAGTGTTTGACTGTCAACCAGTGATTATTTTGCAGACTGTGACCTGCAGATCCATCTGCAGTTAAGTCCACATCTCCACATCTGTCTTTCCATGTCTTGCAAAAAGATATGAAAAGGTGATAACAGGGCTAGGAGAGGTCCTTCATCTTAATTTATATCAACAGCAACAGTTTGAATGTTGGGAAATATCTTTTCTATTTTTTAAGTTTTTTTTTTTTTTTTTTTTAAAGATGGAGCTTACAGAAGTCAAAGTGCTTGCTGGCAAAACAATCCCATTAAAACGAATGGAACTGAATTTTGTAGAAATTTCTGATATGTGCCATGTGTGAACACCACCTAATAGGAAAATTATTTTCTGAAGTTATTGTAATAATATTAAACCAATGAAGATGCAGTTGTATGTAGTATAGGATATGTAACTGTCTACTTAGATTTAAGTTCACCACTGTTGATATTTATTTCTTAGAGAATTAACCATCTGAATCCATATTTTTAGAAGTCACACTGATTTAGTACATACTCATCAACATTTAACTCTCCCAAATCAGGACTTTCATCAACTGGAGGAGATTAGCATGAGCACTGCCACTTTTGTTTCGGTTCTTGGGACTGTCCCACCAAAATGTGGTCTGTTAATATGTATGCTTGGCATAGAGCAGAGAAGCACCAGATAATTTAAATTATCCTTAGCTTCTTTGTTGTCATGTCAGCAGTAATACTCAGATGAATTCCAGTAATCCAAATTGCAACTGTGCATCACCTATTTTGAACAACTTCTAAACGCTGTCTTCTGAATACCCACAGATTACAAACAGCTCTTGATAAAAAGGTACACCAGCTTAATCACTGTAAAAGCTCATTTTAATACATTAGAAGTATCTCTTTTAGTAGTTGTAAAGCTTCATTCGTAGTAGTCAATGGAATGCAGCAGCCATCCAAGAGGTTAAATTGCTATGAGGCAATAGATTAAAAAGACAGTGATGTGTTTATTCATCCAACTGCGACATTTCAGTTCTATTATATGGTACCTATACAAGTAGGTATTAAACTTTGCAATAACTGTGAAAAGCACAGTCCCAGTCCAAGAAACATTAAGGCCAAGTAGTGGCTCAACCTGCCAAGTAGTCTGCAGTTTCAGAAGTTTCCTGGGTTTGTCCAATTAGTAGCTGAGGAGACATATATAAGACTCCTCCCTCCTGATTGCCAACTAATTTATTTTCCTAGTTTGGCTCTGTATGTTATAATGTGTGTTTTGTATTGCATCATTCTGACCATTGGCTTGTTCTTTGGATATTCATTTGCCTGCTGATTCTGCCATTGACATACTTGTTCGTATTTGACCCTTTGGCTTTCTACTGGATATCGCTTTTGTCTCCTGATTCTGCCTCTGACGTCTTCTTCTGGTTTTGACCCTTTGTCTTTATGATTATTCTTCTGTTTCTGATCCGCACTGTAGGTGTATTGTGAGTTCTGGTTGGTTTCAGCTTGTAGGGCATTTATCACTGGTACAGTAACTGGTGGCAATTCAGATTCCCAGATACATCAAAGTCCATCTGACCGTCAGTGCTGGTAAAGGCGTCTAGGGATCTGTTTCTGGCTTGCAGCTTTGTACTGATTTTAAATAGCTGGTTATACTGCTCTCTGTTATCAGCCAGTTCCTGCTTTTTGCTATCTCTTTCTCAACCATAAAAGTCCATTTTTCACTACCGTTTTGCACCCAAGAAGCACCTGTTTTCACAGATCCCCTATACATTACAGTGTATGAAGGGATCCATGAAAACGGACAAAAATAGAACATTACCTATATTTTGATGGTCTGTTGCTATGGACCATCAAAATAACGGTAATGTGAATAGCCCCCATTCACTGACATTGAATTTAATGCTGCCATGCGATGTAGGTTAAAAAAACGGACTTCAAACATCCATTAAGTGTGTGAAGTTGTGTGAATGTAGCATTAGTGTGATGTTATTTTACAATTTCAACTATCTTTATGGTTAGAATAAGTAACTGGCTTAGCAGATTCCCGCTCCAGCCTTATATCATTTAGTATTAAGGTGATTCATATGGCTTTCTAGGCTAAATCAGAATAGAAGTTGTAATTACTGAATATATACCTATGAAGCCAATATCATTAGATATAAATGTTCACACAAACAGTTATAAAGTAATTAATATTGAAAAAAGACAAAGTTACATTAAGTGCAGAAACATGTCATTTTTGATGATAATGATAGCGCTATCTTCTGTGATCTATAACTTTCCTATTGATTGAACTGCAACGAGGAACATTTTTATTGATCTTAGGAATGTGGTTCTAAGTCTATTATTACCCCAGAGGGAAAGTTCATGTAAACGTTTAACACTAGTTATGATGGCAGCTGCCTGTGAGATAGATAGCCAATAATTTTTAATCAACAAACAATCCCAGAGGCTATGATAAATTGTAGCTTCTAAATAGTTCAATTTAAGAATAAAATGGTGGAATAACTTATTCTATAGATTATTTGTGGAGTATAATATATCATTAGCAGCATAGAGTAAAGTAATTGCTTTATTTCAGCAAAGGTCTAAACATAAATATTGGATAGTAAGCTGGTTTTATACTATACACATGCTCTCAAATGGCTGCCATATAATGTGTCTACGCATATCAAATAAGTCATGTTACACATAGGTGTATTGGCCTCCTCTAGCTGTAATGTGGTCTGAGGGTTGTATTCAACCAATCTTACACTGACGGTGGCATACACATGAAATTGGTGAGTGTCATTTACCAAAAAGTTTAGCAGTGCTGTTGATCATACAAGGACACATCCGAGGTGGTTATAAAATAATTTATTGTTTACACATTTCAGTTCTGAACTGACACCTTCATCACATCACAGAAACATACAGCTTTACAAAGGTACAGTAGCTATATCTTACTAATATCTTATTTATTACCAATAAAACCTGCCTTTGAGACCTAACAGATAAAAAAATGGGTATTGGCATGATCATTGATTTGATTGACTGCAGCACTCACCAATGCAAACTGCCTTCAGGACTCAACAGGCAAAAATAGGTAGTAAACTCATAAGTGATTTGGCACCATAACTTACCAATAGAAACTGTGTTTGAGGCTCAACAATACAAGTAATGAATAGTGAATTAAAATACTCATATAGTTATGTCAAATATGTGTAAATAATATAAATAATTACATTTTTAAACTCAAAGAAATAGGAATGCATATAATAGAATGAATGTGCCGCAATCAAATACAGGGAACCGGAGGATGGGAGTAGTAGTGATAATGGTGATATCACAAAATAGGCTGAGTAAACTCAAACTTCGTCCTCCAGCCCTCCTCCCAGGCCGGACACTGATGAGGGGGAGCTTGCGTGGTATCTGATGGTGGTGGTAGTTGTTCCCCCGGGGTGCTTCCAGTCAGAGAGGGGTCCTCTCTCATGCTGAACCGTGTGGTGGTATTTGGAAGGTCCCTGATGGTAAGCACAGGAACAACTTAGGAGGCAGTTGGTGCAGTTTAATCAAGGTAAACTTTATTCTGAGAACAATTTAACTCTTAACTTGTGTACTTGTGTAGCTTTGCGATAGGGGTAGTAGTCTCCACCTGGTTGGCTATTCCCATGCTTGAGATGAGAGATGCCCAATATATGATGGTCTATCATAATGTATAATACTCTGTCGCTCCCAGTATAGACTGTGTGGCTGACTAAACCAAAGTCCCAAGGGCCCAGATACCTGAATGCAAATGAGTCCTGGCTAATGGCTTCCTTAGAAGCACAACTCCTTTCTCCTCTCTCTCCTATCAGGCACACTTGTTAACACTCTGGGGTCGACAGCTATATCTTTCCTATCTCAGGGCTGTCTTTGGCTGATGATGGCTTTCAGCGATTATTTCTCCCTCAGGGGCTGCTGAGGACTTACTCAGAGATCCAGTCACACTGCCAGTACACACTCAACTGACTCATCTGAATAACGGTCCTCTGGAGACTTAAAGTCTTCACCCCCAGACCAGTGGCCTATGATAAGCCAGGGCTGTACCAAGCCCTCTAACACAGATGGGTAGCCAAACAGTGGGATAACCAAACCATGGAGATAACACAAATGGGAAGCTGCAAACATACAATAATACATAAAATAACTAGAGATGAGGGAATTTCTCAAAAGTTCGATTCTGCTGTTCGATTCAAATATAAAAAAAAATTTGCCTCGATCCGGATTAATTTGTGGTGAATATCGTTAAAAAACACCTATTTCCTGACTTCAGAGAGCCTGTATAGTGGTATAGAACACTTTGCCTTACAGTAAAATGCATAGGGAGCCTACTGTGGTAGCGAAACAATTCTGTGAGTTAGTATGATACGCACATGACAGTTGTTGCTCTTAGAACCACTGCACACTTCACTTATTTGGCCTGTTACGGGGCCAAAACTGACCAACTCACTCAAGTGTGAACTCAGCCTTACAGGTCCATGTTAGTGCCAGGTAGAAAGAACCGTACAGAGGTCCAAGATCCTACTGTAGCGTGAAAGAGCGCACTCATTTTACACCGTCGTCTGCCGATTCCACATAGATGTCTATAGAGTGGCAAGGCGACATAATGTGGAGTTGGCAGCAGCATGAGGATGCCATACAGTGATCCAGTGGCAGCAGCATAAGGAGGAAATATAGTGTGGCAGCGGTATGAAGAGGACATACAGTGACCCAGCAGTGGCAGCAGCATGAGGAGGGCATACAGTGACCAAGTGGAAGCGGCATGAGGAGGCCAAACAGTGACCCAGTTGCAGCAGCATGAGAAGTATACAGAGTGACCCAGTGGAAGCGGCATGAGGAGGCCACACAGTGACGCAGTGGCATGAGGAGGCCATACAGTGACCCAGTGGCAGTGGCATGAGGAGTACACTGAGTGACCCAGTGGAAGCGGCATGAGGAGGCCATACAGTGAACCAGTTTCAGTGAGGAGGTGACAGCAGTATGAGTAGGTCACAGAGTGGCAAGGTGATATAATGTGTAGGTAGCAAAAGCCTTAGGAGGCCATACAGTGACCCAGTGGGAGAGAGAGGAGGTGGCAGCAGCGTGAGGATGCCATACAGCGGTGCAGGGTTGTGGTGCCAACATTGGCACCCTGGCCACACTTCACCTTCTGCCCACAGTTTGACCATATGGCCATGTTCACCTCCCTCGGCGGCTTAACAATCATCTACTGCCACACCGCCGAGTAGGTGATTTTACCCCAACACTCCACACTAACTGACTGCTACCGCCACTGCCTCTGTGAACCCCTGCACCACTTCTTTCTGGGAAGGTAGGCTGCTGCAAAGTGGGTGGTCTACCCCGGGCACGTTTAGCTCCCGACCTCCTATTGCTGCCACCCGCTGACTCCTCCACTGCCTCATGCGCAAACTGCAACCCTCTTCTTCTGATGACAATGAAGCCCCTTCGCCACCCGGCTCCCAATTATGATCAGCTACATCGTCATCCACTACTGTCTGCAGGTCACTGATGTCCTCCTCAACACCAGCTCCCACACTACTCTCCTCATCACTATTTGCCCGGCCCACCGGAGGAAGCGGCGGATGACTCCTCCAGATCTTGGCTGAGCAGTAGCTGCTGACTGTCCTCTAGTACCTCCTCCTCACTGTATAGTGGATCTGAGCCCACTGCATAGAGTACTTCTCTAGCTGAGGGAACAGAAAAGGGCAGAGGCAGGTTGAGGACAGGTGAGGGCACAGGGTAAATAAAGGTAAATAACCGCTCTGTGAAGGCCCTGCTGGACTCAGGTAGCCTGGTGACTTTGGTTCGGGCCAGCCTTGTGGCTAGGGACTATGTGCCAGGCAAACAAGTGAAAGTACTGTGCATTCATGGGGATTTTATTGCTTACCCTGTATACTCAGTCTGTTTGGAAACCCCATCTGGAGCTGTGACTTATGAAGTCGGGGGTTGTAAAAAGACTAATGTATGAAGTTATACTAGGCCATGATTTCCCGTTATTTTGGGAGTTGTGGAAAACGGGTAACACTTCTGCTGCCAGTGAAGAAACTCCAGCAGAATATGTACCTTCCCCTGTAAATAGTGGTACTGATAAGGGGCAAAGTGGAAATGTGAGTGTACCTGAAGTGCAGGATGATGATTACTTTCCCTTGCAGGTGTTAGCTGGGGAAGAAGAAGAAACTTCTCCATCGGGACAAGTGTTAGACTTAACTTTGGGACCGAGCAAGTGGGAGATCTTACTCTGACTACTGCTCGGGCCAATGTTACCGTAATAAATGGTGTACCACAGGAACCTGAGGCTGATAAAAAATTTCCACACTTTGCCATGAATGGGGATTTCGTGTACCGGGTCACCAAGATAAACAATGAAGTTGTGGAACAACTTCTGGTGCCAAAATCGTACCGCCACAGGGTGCTCGACATGGCTCATAGCCATGTTCTTGGGGGTCATTTGGGGACCGAAAAAACCCAAGAGAGAATCCTTCAGAGGTTCTTTTGGCCTGAGGTATATGAAGAAGTAAAAAGGTATTGTGAGTCATGTCCCATATGTCAGATAAGTGCCCCAACGTCACACTTCCGTAGCCCCTTGGTGCCCCTTCCCATCATCGAGGTACCATTTGAGAGGATTGCAATGGACCTGGTGGGGCCCATTGTCAAATCTGCTAGGGGACACCAGTACATTCTCGTTGTGGTGGACTATGCCACTCGGTACCCAGAGGCAGTACCCTTAAGGAACATGGCTTCTAAAAATATTGCCCGAGAGTTATTTTACAAGTTCTCTCGCATCGGGCTCCCTAAAGAAATCCTTACTGACCAGGGTATGCCCTATATGTCAAAGGTCATGAAGGAGCTGTGCAAATTATTTAAACTCAGGCACATTCATACATAAGTGTACCACCCACAAACGGATGGGTTAGTGGAGAGGTTTAACAAAACCCTAAAACATATGCTAAAAAAGGTTGTAGAAAGGGATGGTCAGAACTGGGACTGTCTGTTACCCTACCTCATGTTCTCCATAAGAGAGGTACCCCAGGCGTCTACAGGGTTTTCACCCTTGGAGCTAGTTTATGGCCGACATCCAAGGGGTTTGTTGGACATCGCCAAGGAAACCTGGGAGACCGAGGCAACCCCTTATAAAAGTGTTGTTGAACACGTCACCCAGATGCAGGATAGAATAGTGACAGTGATGACAATTGTCAAGGAACATATGCAAAGAGCTCAGGTGGCCCAAAGCAGAATTTATAATAGATCTGCTAAGCTGAGGGTCTTTAATCCTGGGGACAGGGTCCTGGTTCTAGTACCTACTGTCAAAAGTAAGTTTCTGGCAAAGTGGCAGGGTCCCTATGAGATTGTAAAAAGAATAAGTGAGGTGAACTACAAGGTGCATCAACCAGGCAGGAGAAAACCCTTCCAGGTCTACCACATAAACCTCAAGCCTTGGAAAGATCGGGAGTCGTTAGTAGCCACCCAGGCTGTGGCAAAGGAGGTGGTACAGCCAGTTCCCCCAGTAAGGGTAGGTGAGGCACTGTCAGGGCACCAGAAGCAGGAGGCAAGAGAATTTCTACAGGGAAAAAGGCACAAGTTTTCTGACTTACCAGGCCGTACTCACCTGATAAAACACCATATTAAGACTGAGCCTAACCATAGAGTGAACCTGAAGCCGTACCGCATACCAGAAGCCCGCAGGCAGGCGGTATCCTCTGAGGTCAAACATATGCTTGAGCTAGGTGTTATTGAGGAATCTGCCAGTGAGTGGTCAAGTCCCATTGTACTAATCCCAAAGCCTAATGGGACATGGAGGTTCTGTAACGACTTCAGAAAGTTAAATGAAGTGTCAAAGTTTGATGCATACCTCATGCCCCGAGTAGATGAACTGATTGAGAAGCTTGGGAGGGCAAGGTATATTACAACACTTGACCTTACAAAAGGTTATTGGCAGATTCCACTATCTGATGAGGCTAAAGAAAAGACTGCATTCTCCACACCAGAAGGCCTGTTCCAGTATGTAGTGATGCCATTCGGGTTACATGGGGCCCCTGCTACATTTCAGAGAATGATGGATCTGATCTTGAGACCACATCGTAATTATGCTGCTGCTTACCTGGACGATGTGGTAATTTTTTCTTCTGACTGGAGAAGTCATCTCTGTAAGGTACAGGCAGTGTTGGACTCCATCAGTGATGCGGGCCTAACTATCAACCCTGAGAAGTGTGCAGTGGGTCTAGAGGAAGTGAAATACCTGGGATACATCATTGGTAAAGGCTTAGTTAAACCCCAGATCAATAAGATTGAGGCGATACAGAACTGGCCTAGACCATTAACAAAAAAACAGGTCAAAGCCTTCCTTGGCATAACCGGGTATTACCGTCGGTTTGTGCCCAATTTTGCCTCAATTGCATCACCATTGACAGACTTGACAAAGGGCAGTAAGTCAGTGATGGTGGAGTGGACTCCAGAGGCAGAAAAGGCTTTTCAGAGCCTAAAGTCTGCCCTGTGTGAACAACCAGTGCTCGTGTCCCCGGATTTCAAAAAACAGTTTCTGGTCCAGACGGATGCGTCTGATACAGGCTTAGGAGCGGTTCTGTCACAGGTGGTAAATGGGGAAGAACACCCAGTGATGTACCTGAGCAGGAAACTGACCCCAGCAGAGAGAAATTATGCCATAGTAGAAAGAGAGTGCCTGGCTATCAAGTGGGCGTTGGAGTCCTTGAAGTATTATCTGCTGGGTAGACAGTTTGTGTTAGTGACAAACCATGCTCCTCTGGCCTGGATGAAACAGAATAAGGAGAGAAACGCAAGAGTGACCAGATGGTTCCTCTCCTTACAAAATTTCACTTTTAAGGTGGAGCATAGACCTGGTAAATTACAAGGGAATGCAGATGCGATGACCAGGGTATACTGTCTGTTCAGTAAAAGTACCCAGACCTCTGGTCTGGAGAAGAGGGGGATATGTGGTAAAGTGTACGATAAAGTGCTGGACGGAGTGTTTCCTCTGCCAGGTGAGATAAAGAAAATCCAGGATTTAGGTTGCTTTAGCAGACCATAGTCTGCTAGCGTTTTTTCATTATATTATATGGGCTGTTTTTTTCTGGACTGGAGGGCAGGATTGGAAGTGGGTACTCTCCAGTCCACACCCCAGTCCACTTCGGGATTTGCCTTCCCCTAATCCCAGGTGCTCCCAGGTGAGGTTTCCTGTGTGTTATTGATTGAGGAAGGAAACCTAAAGCCGGACAGGCCTAGACATTTATTTTGTTTGGACACTTTTGTTTTGTGTTGAAATTGCCACAATGAAGCACTATCACAGTTTTAAGTAACCTGCTGTGTGTGAACTTGGTCATTGCCGCCCCCACCATGCGTGCTGATCCCTACAATATATAATACATAACACATAATGTTGTACTACTTCACACAAAAGAGAAAATTTATTTTATTTTTATTATTGATTATGCTTACTTATATAGCGCCATCATATTCCGCAGTGCTTTACAGACATTGACAGTCACTGTCCCATATAGGGCTCACAATCTACATTCCCTATCAGTATGTCTACACAGCATTTTAACCCCTTGGCGCTCATCATAGATGATCGGGTGCCATGGACAGAAGTTGTCAGCTGTAACATACAGCTGACACCCTACTGTAGTACTGTGGTTTGAGATACCATCGATCACGAGTATTAACCCCTTGGGTGTAACAGTCAATCATGACTGTGACATCTAAAGATGTATACAAAGTTGTGCAGACCTGAGAGGCTCCCCCTCGAGCTGACTATGGGGATGCTGGTGTGTTTTTATTGCAACCTGAGATCTGATCAGTAATCCCAGGTCTGTTTCCTTCATGCCCCAAAAAAAAGTAGATAGGTTCTCAGTCTATGCCTAGGCTGACAGCCATTAAATATAGTAATACATAAGTATTGCAGTATATAGTAATGAATCAGAGATCAGATAATTGCTGGTTGAAGTCTCCTAGTGAACTAACCTATAGAATAAAGGTGACTCTGGACAACAGGGAGGTAATGTCTGGTCCAGAGAGATATATTTGGGTGTTGTCAGCATAGAAATGGTAATGGAAACCATGGGATTCTATGAGTTGGCCAAGGCCTAGGGTGTAGATGGTGAACAGGAGGGGTCCTAGGACGGAGCCTTGGGGGGCACCTACAGAAAGAGGGTGTGGCGGGGAGGTGGTGTGCAAGTGGGAGATGCTGAATGTGCGGTTGGTCAGGTATGAGGAGATCCAGGAAAGGGCCAGGTCAGAGATGCCAAGGGATGAAAGCATTTCTAACAGGAGGGAATGGTCGACTGTGTCAAAGGCAGAGGAGAGGTCGAGGAGGAGGAGGAGGAGGACAGAGTAGTGATGTTTGGCTTTGGCAGTTAAAAGGTCATTAGTGACCTTGGTTAGGTCAGTTTCTGTGGAGTGATGGGGTCTGAAGCCTGTAGTCTGTCAAAGAGCACATTGGACGAGAGGTAGGAGGACAGTTCGGAGTGGACGTGTTGCTCCAGCAGTTTAGAGGTGTACGGGAGCAGTGAGATGGGGCGATAGATGGCTGGAGAGGACGGGTCGAGGGAGGGCTTCTTAAGTATAGGGGTGACGGTAGCATGTTTGAAGGTGGAAGGGAAGGATCCATTGGTTAGGGATAGGTTGAAGAGATGGGTTAGGGCAGGAGTAATGACTTCAGAGAGTTTGGGGATGAGGTGCGACTGGATGGGGTCAAGTGCTCAGGAGGTGAGGTGGGATTTAGATATTAGAGTGGAGAAACAGTGGAGTGACAGTGGAGAAACAGGTTAAAGATGAAGAGCACAGGACAGTTGGGTAGCGTGGTTGTCGGGGGTGTAGGGTAAGACTGTCTCTGATGGTGTCAATTTTGCTTTTGAAATAAGAGGTAAAGTCATCAGCTGTGATAAGTGATGTCGGAGGGGGCGCAGGAAAACGGAGAAGGGAGTTGAAGGTAGTGAATAGCTGTTTGGGGTTGCGGGATAGGGCAGATATCAGTGTGGTGAAGTAGACCTGCTTTAGAGAGGTGAGTGCATTCTTGAATGTGAGTACTGCCTCTTTATACCTAAGGAAGTCCTCCTGGGAGTGGCTTTTCTTCCAGAGGCATTCTGCTACCTGTGAGGCACGTCTCCGTTTTTTAGTGAGGTCAGTGTGCCAGGGTTGCCTATTGATTGGTCGGGCTCTGGTGTTAGTGAAGGGGGCCACAGAGTCAAGGGCTGAAGTAATGGTGGTATTGTAGAAGTCAGTGGTGGTATCTGAGTCCTGGAGTGAGGTTATGTCAGCAAGTAGTAGGAGAGAGTCTGAGAGCGTGCAGATGTCAAGGCGATTAAGGTTTCTGCGGGGGCGTGTTGGTTTAGGGGGTTGGAGGGTCTATTACAGAGGAGAGGGCAGAGAATGTCAGTAGGTTGTGGTCAGATAGTGTGGACGGAGAGTTAGAGAGGTTGACTAGAGAGGAGGACCATTGAGAGAGACCAAAGGAGGTAGTGAGTGATAGGAGACTGGAAGCGGGGGGGGGGGTGGTTTGTGTTAATGGGGATGTTGAAATCACCCATGATGATGGTGGTGGTGTCTGTGGATAGGAAGTGCATTAGCCAGGTGGTGAAGTGGTCAATAAAGGCAACCGTAGGTCCTGGCGGTCGATATATGACGACCAGTTAAAGGCTGGAGGGCGAGTAAATACAAACAGAGTGTACTTCAAAGGAGAGGAGGGTGAGAGCAGGTAGTGGTTGGATTATGGCAAAGGAGCAATTGTCAGACAGGAGTATGCCTATGCCTCCACCAGGTTTATTGTTGGGGCAGGGAGTGTGCGAGAATTGCAGACCTCCATAGGAGAGGGCAGCAGGGGAGGTGGTGTCTGAGGGTGTTAGCCACGTTTCTGTGATACTGAGAAATGATAATTTATGAGAAACGAAGAGATCGTGGATGTAGTCAAGTTTGTTGCGTACAGAGCAAGCGTTCCATAGTGCACCGGGGAGGGCGTGGGGAGGGGCGGGAGCGGGTAAGATAGAGGTAAGATTTAGGGGGTTTTGTGCGCTGTTGCCGGTTGTGTGGAAAGATCCTACAGCAGGGAAGTGCTGGGGTGGTCCAGGATTGGGAGATATGTCGCCAGAAGTAAGGAGTAGCAGGGAGAGGGATATCAGGTGTAAATAGGAGAGAGTGTGGAGAGGTTGTGTGTTTCTGGGGCGGAAAGCTTGTAGGTGGAGAGGTAAAGATATTCTTAGTGACATGGCTGGTTTGGGGTGGTAGAGTGGTTTTTACAAGTATGGGAAGGACAACAGTGATTATAGTGAGAAGCATTACGGGGCTAATTGTTTGGTTTTCATTTAGTGGGTTGTTACCTTCAGTTCCCTTCTGGTCCAATTCTGGCCTAATTCTGTTCTATACACTTAGAAACTGCACTTGGAAACGGCAAAATGCAAGAGCAAGGGAAATCTCTTAGCAAGGTCAGAGACAAAATAGCCAGCAACCATGTGTGGGCTGATGGCCAGTTTATAGAAAGTCCAGAACCCACCCCAAGCTTGATTGGCAGATAAGCTATCAATCACAAAGCACACAAATGTTAACCTTTAACAGTGCCAACACAGAATGACAAGAGTCCGGGAACAGGTAATCATGAATGGACACGCCTCCTGCGCCATTCAATGAGGCCAGAGGATGGCTCAGGAGTTAGAACGGGTGAGGATGTAACAATGTGCCTCTATAGCATTATAATTGCATTGTATAATCTTGATGGCAGTACAGAATCAAGAGGCCATCAAGTCCTTGCTTTTTTCCTTCATTCCTTCCTTCATCAAATACTGTAGATTTTCCCATTCTAACCTTGTTGAAAATGTTTAAAGGTTTCATTCACACTTCCTTCTTTCCACATGCACGTATCCTTATTTCCTCATGACAATAAATATTAAGTTCCTATAGTTTTTCCTATTTTTCTAATTATTTTATAGCTTAGACAGTTAGACAATTGATATCTTGTGGAGCCTCAGCATGTTCTTCCATGAACTTTGTTAAAGTCTTTGTCCCCTCCGCACGTGACTGCTGAGGCCAATCAGCGGCCTCAGAAGCCTAAGGAAAGGACAAAGGATGTCTCTTTAAACTGAAATACTAGAGTATTGAATAATTTTATCAGAGGATCACAGATTCAAGTTCCATAGTGAGAATGAAAAAAATAAAGTTTATATAAAGTTCACATAAAAAATAAGTCCCAAAAATAATTGTAGAATTGCTGTTTTTTCTGAAGGTTAATTGAGGAGACACAGTATACTATATGTGCAGTATTCTCAAATGGTACTAATATAAAATATAACTGGTCACGTAAGTAAAGCTATGTTTTTAGAATACTGCTTTTATCATACAAACTTAATAGAGTACAAAAAATGTAATTATCTGGTATCAGTATAAACGTAGCAATTCACAGAATAAAGATAAATGTTATTTATACTGTCCTATCATCAAAATAATAAAAAAAAAACTTAATTGAAGAATTTTAAATATTGTAAAACGGTACTATTGTAAAACGGTGACAAAAATGTATCTTGTGCCATAAAAATATGAGCACTCATACAGAAAGGTCAAAAATGTAAAAAAATTATTGCCCTTATGAAAAAAGCAAAAAAAAAATAAAAAATACTGCATCCATTAGATGAAGCTACTGTAGACAGCTTCCTCAATATCAATAAGTTAAGCTAGAGTGTTATTGTATTAAATAGGGAGAAATAGACGTGATGACATTTTGTTCCTGCACCTGGGGCTGACAATGTGATATAAATAAGAAATTGGTCTATTTAGGCTTAGTCTAGCTGAGAAATGATACAGAAGTAAATGAGGTGCTTCATTAATATTTTGTGAAAGTTTTTTTTTATATGAATATGATCGACTAAATGCTAATAATATAGAATCTAAAGTTCTATTGATGCTTTCCATATTACATCACTGTGGAGAGAGTGGAATATGTATTTCACATTAAAACGTATCTTTCAATATATATAATTAAAATTGTTATTCAGTTCAGCATTTAGATACCTATACCTATAGATAGATATAGTCATATGAAAAAGTTTGGGCACCCCTATTAATCTTAATCATTTTTAGTTCTAAATATTTGGGTGTTTGCAACAGCCATTTCAATTTGATATACAGTCATATGAAAAAGTTTGGGCACCCCTATTAATCTTAATCATTTTTAGTTCTAAATATTTGGGTGTTTGCAACAGCCATTTCAATTTGATATATCTAATAACTGATGGACACAGTAATATTTCAGGATTGAAATGAGGTTTATTGTACTAACAGAAAACGTGCAATATGCATTAAACCAAAATTTGACCGGTGCAAAAATTTGGGTACCCTTATCATTTTATTGATTTGAATACTCCTAACTACTTTTTACTGACTTACTGAAGCACAAAATTGGTTTTGTAACCTCACTGAGCTTTGAACTTCATAGCCAGGTGTATCCAATCATGAGAAAAGGTATTTAAGGTGGCCAATTGCAAGTTGTTCTCCTATTTGAATCTCCTCTGAAGAGTGGCATCATGGGCTCCTCAAAACAACTCTCAAATGATCTGAAAACAAAGATTGTTCAACATAGTTGTTCAGGGGAAGGATACAAAAAGTTGTCTCAGAGGTTTAACCTGTCAGTTTCCACTGTGAGGAACATAGTAAGGAAATGGAAGACCACAGGGACAGTTCTTGTTAAGCCCAGAAGTGGCAGGCCAAGAAAAATATCAGAAAGGCAGAGAAGAAGAATGGTGAGAACAGTCAAGGACAATCCACAGACCACCTCCAAAGAGCTGCAGCATCATCTTGCTGCAGATGGTGTCACTGTGCATCGGTCAACAATACAGCACACTTTGCACAAGGAGAAGCTGTATGGGAGAGTGATGCCAAAGAAGCCGTTTCTGAAAGCACGCCACAAACAGAGTCGCCTGAGGTATGCAAAAGCACATTTGGACAAGCCAGCTTCATTTTGGAAGAAGGTCCTGTGGACTGATGAAACAAAGATTGAGTTGTTTGGTCATACAAAAAGGCGTTATGCATGGCGTCAAAAAAACACAGCATTCCAAGAAAAACACTTGCTACCCACTGTAAAATTTGGTGGAGGTTCCATCATGCTTTGGGGCTGTGTGGCCAATGCCGGCACCGGGAATCTTGTTAAAGTTGAGGGTCGCATGGATTCAACTCAGTATCAGCAGATTCTTGAGAATAATGTACAAGAATCAGTGACGAATTTGAAGTTACGCCGGGGATGGATATTTCAGCAAGACAATGATCCAAAACACAGCTCCAAATCTACTCAGGCATTCATGCAGAGGAACAATTACAATGTTCTGGAATGGCCATCCCAGTCCCCAGACCTGAATATCATTGAACATCTGTGGGATAATTTGAAGCGGGCTGTCCATGCTCGGCGACCATCAAACTTAACTGAACTGGAATTGTTTTGTAAAGAGGAATGGTCAAAAATACCTTCATCCAGGATCCAGGAACTGATTAAAAGCTACAGGAAGCGACTAGAGGCTGTTATTTTTGCAAAAGGAGGATCTACTAAATATTAATGTCACTTTTCTGTTGAGGTGCCCATACTTTTGCACCGGTCAAATTTTGGTTTAATGCATATTGCACATTTTCTGTTAATACAATAAACCTCATTTCAATCCTGAAATATTACTGTGTCCAACAGTTATTAGATATATCAAATTGAAATGGCTGTTGCAAACACCCAAATATTTAGAAATAAAAATGATTAAGATTAATAGGGGTGCCCAAACTTTTTCATATGACTGTATCTAATAACTGATGGACACAGTAATATTTCAGGATTGAAATGAGGTTTATTGTACTAACAAAAAATGTGCAATAAGCATTAAACCAAAATTTGACCGGTGCAAAAGTAGGGGCCCCCAAAAAAAAAAAATACAAAAAAATTTAGTAGCCCCTCCTTTTAAAAAAAAAAACCCCCTTTTCCCCCCCCCCCTGTAGCTTTTAATCAGTTCCTGGATCCTGGATGAAGGTATTTTTGACCATTCCTCTTTACAAAACAATTCCAGTTCAGTTAAGCTTGATGGTCGCCGAGCATGGACAGCCCGCTTCAAATTATCCCACAGATGTTCAATGATATTCAGGTCTGGGGACTGGGATGGCCATTCCAGAACATTGTAATTGTTCCTCTGCATGAATGCCTGAGTAGATTTGGAGCTGTGTTTTGGATCATTGTCTTGCTGAAATATCCATCCCCGGCGTAACTTCAAATTCGTCACTGATTCTTGTACATTATTCTCAAGAATCTGCTGATACTGAGTTGAATCCATGCAACCCTCAACTTTAACAAGATTCCCGGTGCCGGCATTGGCCACACAGCCCCAAAGCATGATGGAACCTCCACCAAATTTTACAGTGGGTAGCAAGTGTTTTTCTTGGAATGCTGTGTTTTTTTGACGCCATGCATAACGCCTTTTTGTATGACCAAACAACTCAATCTTTGTTTCATCAGTCCACAGGACCTTCTTCCAAAATGAAGCTGGCTTGTCCAAATGTGCTTTTGCATACCTCAGGCGACTCTGTTTGTGGCGTGCTTTCAGAAACGGCTTCTTTGGCATCACTCTCCCATACAGCTTCTCCTTGTGCAAAGTGTGCTGTATTGTTGACCGATGCACAGTGACACCATCTGCAGCAAGATGATGCTGCAGCTCTTTGGAGGTGGTCTGTGGATTGTCCTTGACTGTTCTCACCATTCTTCTTCTCTGCCTTTCTGATATTTTTCTTGGCCTGCCACTTCTGGGCTTAACAAGAACTGTCCCTGTGGTATTCCATTTCCTTACTATGTTCCTCACAGTGGAAACTGACAGGTTAAATCTCTGAGACAACTTTTTGTATCCTTCCCCTGAACAACTATGTTGAACAATCTTTGTTTTCAGATCATTTGAGAGTTGTTTTGAGGAGCCCATGATGCCACTCTTCAGAGGAGATTCAAATTGGAGAACAACTTGCAATTGGCCACCTTAAATACCTTTTCTCATGATTGGATACACCTGGCTATGAAGTTCAAAGCTCAGTGAGGTTACAAAACCAATTTTGTGCTTCAGTAAGTCAGTAAAAAGTAGTTAGGAGCATTCAAATCAATAAAATGATAAGGGTACCCAAATTTTTGCACCGGTCAAATTTTGGTTTAATGCATATTGCACATTTTCTGTTAGTACAATAAACCTCATTTCAATCCTGAAATATTACTGTGTCCATCAGTTATTAGATATATCAAATTGAAATGGCTGTTGCAAACACCCAAATATTTAGAACTAAAAATGATTAAGATTAATAGGGGTGCCCAAACTTTTTCATATGACTGTATATCCGTATATGCATATATGGGGCATAATGCAACTGAACCTCCATCCTTCATATATCTAATAGGGATACCCTTTCTTATATCTAAACACTGAACCTAAGTTATTCCCTCTTATAAAAATATATCCTAGTCTCTTAGTTCTCTACAGTACATGTTACACTCTCACATATCCATGGTACATCAGATTAGAGCAGATATTAGCAGTCAAAACTGCAGTTTATTTGATAAAAGCAGTTAAAGCTGTAGTCCTCCAAAACCCTGATGGGACATGGGGGCAGTAGGCGCCAGCAGTTCCTTGATGAGCCACTGTCAGTGACTACATGCTGAACATTTATAGCCTAAACCTCACCCCTTGTACTTAACACTCCCAGTCTGACATCACAATCTGGAGTGTAGACTTACAGTCTCACCGCCGCCCCTATCCACTCATTGGTCAAGGTAGGTGTGGTATGTGATCAATGTAACATCACGCTACTACACTCGACCCATGCAAACTGTGATGCCATGGCAGCTCCAGTAAGTATACTGTACATAAGAACATGCACTCCTTAATATTAAGATACACAAGGGAACACCACTTCAGAGATAGGAGATACCCAACAGGGAACACATCCTTGTATAGACAACACTTAATCAGACCATCATGTGTCTGAATAAATCAGTAGGATGGTACTGCTGGTTATATTCTAGAAAAAGTGGGCAATGACCATCATGAACAAAATCAAAAAATCATTGTAGGGTAATTGTATTGCATAAAGGGTGCTGCTGTCTCAGCCACAACACACTAATAGGGTACAACCAGCTGTTCATGACATTGCTAGTTTATCCACAGATGATATCATAGAATCAGCCATGTAGACAGTCAGCATTAGGTGACAGGTAATTTTATTCTTCCAGTTACAGGGCGTCATAATACAGACCTCAAGAGATCCCTCTTTGTGGCATATCTCACATAGCATCTCAGACACCAAGGAATAAATCGCAATGACAGTTACATACAGTATATCGAGGCATATATGATGGTGATAGTTTGAAATACCCAGGTAGGTCCCCAAAACACTCATTAAAGTCTTGAACTCCCCATGCTTTTACCCCAGTGGTTTGATATTTTCAAGTCCACTGGGTTTCTTTTTGTGAGATTTTCCAATCCCAATCACCGCACAATAACCCCCGTATTGAGGGGTGAATTCTTTCAATCCCATGAAATTTCAAGCATTTGTGATCACATCCCAGATATGTTTGTCGACTGGACAGTCTTCTCTGTGTAGGATATTGCCTACCTGGTCCAGGACTGATCTCCTAAACTCACTGACAGTTTTGCCTACATAGTTTTTTGGACAAGGACACATTTCCATGTACTACCAGAAAGGCAATTCTATGGGGATCAATTTTGGCCATGAATTTCATGTTAATGGGTTTGTTAATAAGGGCTACAACACAGTCCCAGAAGGATCCCACTATCCCTGCATTATCTCCATGAAGACATGATACTTCTCCCACCAGCCCAAAAAATTATTAGCATAGGTAGGTGCCGCAGGGCTTCCCATTGTGGCCCCTTGTAACTGTTGGAAGAAGTGCCTATCAAAAAAGAAATAGTTCCTTATATCTATTAAACGTTATTAAAGGTGTATTTCCATCTCAAGGATCCTATGTACTGTATATTGCTAGTTTATCTAATTTAAAGAGTTTTCCTAAATACATTGCTATAGCATTGCTGCTTTGTTTGCCTGATATGTGGAATTATTCCTCCCATTGTTTACACATAGTCTCCTTGGTCCCCATACTATATCTGATAACACAGGTAGGAGGATGACTCACTGCTCTCTGGGAGGGCTGAGTTTTTTTCGATGCTGTTCTGTGGTCAGGACAAGCAGTTCAGCTAATTGTAGTTTGCTGATAAAGGCTCGGACAGTGTTGAAATTATTATTATTATTATTATCTATTTTTAAACACAAGGATACAATTGAGTTTATTGCAAGTCTGTTTTGCGAGTATTTTTTCTCTCCAAATCTGTTTAATATAATATATATTTACTGTGCATAATATTTGATCTGCATTTATATTAGAATTCTAGTAATCATAATAAATAATCAAACAATCAAAGCCCCCCACCAGCTGGTGGAAGAATACAGGAAGTGAGAAGAAGAGACAGCAGGCAAAGCTACTGAGAGAGGGACATGGGAAAACATCTTTAATTATCTATATTAAAAGTTCTGTTTTAATGTGAAATACATATTTCCTGCTTTAAAGTGATTTCATACATATTTAATAGAACTGTGAATTGTTTGCATATACAGTAATTGGTTGAATGGGGGAAAACTCCAATAACTGTTATTGTAATACACAACCAACTAAAAAAAATCATGACTACACTGAAAATCTAAGCATAAAGGGGAGAAATGAAGCTGGAACAAAGTGACCTGGTCCTTCTATATCATGTTCATCATTTTGTCCCTGTATATTATACTCATTCTTTGTTATATTAATATATATTGTTGCAGTGATTGTATAATTGTGTGGGATTTGTTTTTCTGGCTTTTATTTATGATTTATGCAGTAAACTACAAAGTTGCATGGTAGTGTTGTAAATTAATGTTAAAATGTTTCAAAGAAATGTACTAATTCAAGCCTGCAGAAGTCTAGTAATATGAATTGAAAATAAAAAATAATTACCAGATAATGTGTTGAGCATGAGAAGTTCATGGAATAATGATATTGTTTTTATGTTCTATTTACAATGTCATTTTTTGGTCACATACGTAGCTGGTTTAACTGATATTCATATAAATAATGGATACATGAATAATGTATACTACTTTTACAGATCTCATTTTCCTTTTCAAAATAAAATGAATTCACCAAACATTTTCACTTATAGATCTGTCTTAATTGATATGTTTACTGTCAATGAACATCTAGATGTTTCTTTCAATAAAAATTTTTTTTATGCCTTTTTAGTGCATCATAGGTGTTACTAATTCCTTGAGGATATAAAGATTTTCCATTTTTTAATTTTTGCTTTTTAATCCCAGCTTTCCAATATACATAATTTCTTTTGTCGACATAGCCAGATGAGGCCTTGTTTATGGGGGCAAGCTGTAATGTAATGGCACCTTTATTTTTTTTTAAATATACTGTAAATGTATTTTAAAAACATACAGTATGTTCAAACAAATATTAAAATATTGATTAATAGAATTTAGATCTTCCAATGTGCGACCAAATATCCCATAGCTATACCATTATCATTAGGTTAACTATGTGACCTGCTCTTGTCTATTATTACATCATGCCATGTACACAATGTCCATCAATATATAGATGTAATATAACAGGCAGAAAACACAATTAAAGTCAGTAAACTTCTATATGCATGACTGTGGAGAAAGCAGAGTATTGTAAGAATGGAGCAACCTGAAAATAGAATATATTCATGCCTACATATACAGTGGGGAAAAAAAGTATTTAGTCAGCCACCAATTGTGCAAGTTCTCCCAATTAAAAAGATGAGAGAGGGCTGTAATTGACTCCATAGGTAGACCTCAACTATGAGAGACGAAATGAGAAAACATATCTAGAAAATCACATTGTCTGATTTTTTAAAGAATTTATTTGCAAATTATGGTGGAAAATAAGTATTTGGTCAATAACAAAAGTTCATCTCAATACTTTGTTATATATCCTTTCTTGGCAATGACAGAGGTCAAACGTTTTCTGTAAGTCTTCACAAGATTGGCACACACTGTTGCTGGTATGTTGGCCCATTCCTCCATGCAGATCTCCTCTAGACAGAGGCGTAGCTAGGGGTTCAGCATAGGGGGGCGATCACGTCCAAGTGGGCCCCAACTCAGGTATACCAACACTATCACTATACGGTGACCGTATAGTTGTAGATAGTGGTTCTACACAGGGCTGTGAAGACCAGTTACGTAAATACAGTACAGGAACAATGTTGTGACTTCCAGGTGACATCTCTGACGGTTTACATTTATCGTCTCTTCCATCTGGACCGCCATGACCACTTCTTCCAGCTGTGACTGTAAAGTTTGTAACACAAACATCTTTGGCTCCTCACTTTTCCAGGCACCTGACCCACATTGTCCTCAATTACATAACCTCTCCATCCTTCTGCTACCCCAATTAAAAAATATATGATATAAAATCCCCTGGAAATGAATAATAACCCCATGTGCCTTTTTAATTTAATAATGCTCCTATGTGCCCCATTTATTTAATACTGCCCCTCAATTAATAATTCCCCCTAATTAATAATGCCCTGTGTACCCCCTTAAATCAATTTAATGCCCGAGTGCCACCTAAAATTAATATTGCCCAATTCCCCTATTATTAACTATACCCTCTTATGTCTCCTTGTATAAATTATGCCCTCGTACATAAATGCCCCTCTGTATTAATAATGCCTATTAATAACCCCTTTGTATTAAAGACGACCTTTCATGTCCTCATGCATATGTAGTTTTATATACCACTAGAAAGCTGACAGTGCACTGAATTCAGCACACTGTCCGCTTTCCCGTTATGTGCCCCGGTGGAGGATATATCAATGCCGTTAGTTTCGGCACTGATCTCTCTCCACTGTTAGAAGGGCGTTCCTGACAGTCTAGCGTCATCGCTGGGCTGTGAGGAACGTCCCCCCCCAAGACTTGTACTGGGGGAGGGGGGGCCTTACTCAAAGCTCAGCGTCATCACAGGGCGGTAAGGAACGCCCCCTCTGACAGTACAAGGCTATGTTAGAGTACTGTCAGGGGGAACCTTCCTCACAGCCCAGCGATGACGCTAGACTGTCAGGAATGCCCTTCTGACAGTGGGGACAGATATGTGCCGAAACTAACGGCACTGATCTCTCCTCCATCGGGGCACATAACGGGAAAGCCGACTGTCTGCTTTCTAGTGGTATATAAAATCACAGGTTCATGAGGACATGAAAGGTCCTCTTTAAAGGGGTTGTCCAGGAAGTGGACAAATCACAGTGGAGGTGAAGTAGGTGATAAAAAAAAATCATACTCAGGCTGGGTTCACACCAACACTTGAACCCCATTATTGAGGGATTCTGTCCCCCATTCCGTTTGAAAAATGCGGAAAGAAAAGTCCTGCAAGCAGGCCTTTTTCTCTGCATTTTTCAGGCAGAAACCAGACAGAAACCCAGCAGACCGCATTATAGTCCGCAGGTAACTGCTTTACAAGCGAATTGGGTTTCCGTTTTTCAGGTCCCCAAGTGGACCTGAAAAACGGAAAGCAAGCGCTAGTGTGAACCCAGCCTTACCTGTCCCCAGTGCTCTGGTGTCTGCCGCCACTGTCTGTTCAGACACGTGCCATACGTGACTGCTGAGGCCATCAGTGGTGTCAGTGATGGCTGGAAAGGACTCAGTCATGTATAGGAGTGACATCACAGAGTCCTTTCCAGCTACCGCTGAGTCCAATCACATGCAGTGCAGGACCTGTGACAGGGAAGTGGCGTGCTTGTGCCTGAATAGACAGCAGAAGGCTGCAGACATCGGTAGCCCGGGGACAAGTGAGTATTTTTTTTATGTTTCACCTTCCCCGCCTCCTCTCCAATTTGCCCAATACAATCTTTACCAGTAAACTTTATTATTCCCTAGAAAACCCCTTTAATACTGCCCCAATGCCCCCTAATATTATCTCCCCTTACATTCATTCAGCCCCCAATGACCTTTCACTATAATTTATATCCTCTTTTACTAAAGCCCCCTAATACCCCTTATATTAGTTATGGTCTCTTATCTAAATTCCCAATGCTCCCAACTGACCTCTTATATGTATTACCCCCATCCCCCCACCTCCAATTACAATGCCCAAAGTGAGTTAAAAAAAAAAGGCGATGCTACTCACCTACCTCCGATACCCCGAGGAGGAATCTCCACCGCCGGCACTGCCGCCTACTGAAGAAGCAGGACCTGCGTCCTGGCACGGACTGCGCAGGACAATGACGTCATCGTGCAAACGTCTGTGCCAGGATGCAGACGTCTTAGGGCAGCTCGTAGGCCACAGGCCTGAATTAGCTTGTGGTTTACGAGCTACGTATGAACAGAGAATGTATTTTAACTGCATCGGTGTATGCAATTAATATGTGAGGGTAACCTGTGTTGCGGCAGCCCCGAAGTGGGTCCCCAAGATTCAGTGGGCCCGGGGCCACCGCCCCCCTGCCCCCCCGCTAGCTACGCCTCTGCCTCTAGAGCAGTGATGTTTTGGGGCTGTCGCTGAGCAACACGGACTTTCAACTCCCTCCAAAGGTTTTCTATGGGGTTGAGATCTGGAGACTGGCTAGGCCACTCCAGGACCTTGAAATGCTTCTTACAAAGCCACTCCTTCATTGCCCTGGCGGTGTGCTTGGGCTCATTGTCATGCTGAAAGACCTAGCCATGTTTCATCTTCAATGTCCTTGCTGATGGAAGGAGGTTTGCACTCAAAATCTCACGATACATGGCCCCATTCATTCTTTCATGTACACGGATCAGTCGTCCTGGTCCCTTGGCAGAGAAACAGCCCCAAAGCATGATGTT
Source organism: Leptodactylus fallax (assembly GCA_947044405.1). Lineage (NCBI taxonomy): Eukaryota > Metazoa > Chordata > Amphibia > Anura > Leptodactylidae > Leptodactylus > Leptodactylus fallax. The sequence continues at coordinate 17,070,600 of CAMRHE010000001.1, forward strand.
GCCACCCCCATGCTTCACAGTAGGTATGGTGTTCTTTGGATGCAACTCAGCGTTCACTCTCCTCTAAACACGACGAGTTGTGTTTCTACCAAACAGTTCTACTTTGGTTTCATCTGACCATATGACATTCTCCCAATACTCTTCTGGAACATCCAAATGCTCTCTAGCAAAGTTCAGACGGGCCCGGATATGTACTGGCTTAAGCAGGGGGACACGTCTGGCACTGCAGTGTCTGAGTCCCTGGCGGCGTAGTGTGTTACTGACGGTAGCCTTTGTTACGTTAGTCCCAGCTTTCTGCAAGTCATTCGCTAGGTCCCCCCGTGTGGTTCTGGGATTTTTTATCACCGTTCTTGTGATCATTTTGACCCCACGGGGTGAGATCTTGTGTGGAGCCCCTGATCGAGGGAGATCAGTGGTCTTGTATGTCTTCCATTTTCTAATTATTGCTCCCACAGTTGATTTCTTCACACCAAGCTCCTTGCCTATTGCAGATTCAGTCTTCCCAGCCTGGTGCAGGTCTACAATTTTGTTTCTGGTGTCCTTCCACAGCTCTTTGGTCTTCACCATAGTGGAGTTTGGAGTGTGACTGTTTGAGGTTGTGGACAGGTGTCCTTTGTACTGATAACAATTTCAAACAGGTGCCATTACTACAGGTAATGAGTGGAGGACAGAGGAGCCTCTTAAAGAAGAAGTTACAGGTCTGTGAGAGCCAGAAATCTTGCTTGTTTGTAGGTGACCAAATACTTATTTTCCACCATAATTTGCAAATAAATTCTTAAAAAATCAGAAAATGTAATATTCTGGATTTATTTTCTCATTTTGTCTCTCATAGTTGAGGTCTACCTATGATGTCAATTACAGGCCTCTCTCATCTTTTTAAGTGGGAGATCTTGCACAATTGGTAGCTGACTAAATACTTTTTTTCCCCACTGTATGGCAATTGATACAAGTACAATCATTATGTAGTAGTGGATTTCCGCCACAACCTCTTGCATTGACTGTTCTGACACCATTTTGGTTGGTTCAATATATGGATATATTTGACATTTATTAACATTTACAGCACTGTGCAGTTTCATATCATTATACTTTGATATATCTATACATTTATGGGTATTTTGATGATAAGACATTTATGATTATCCATTATTAAGCACTGCACACTTTGATATCGATATATTTATTTGGCTTTTTGAGCCATATTATTTATTGCATTAATTAATTAATCATCATCACTGGGCATATATCAATTGTTTTCCATATGCTTTTTTTTATTTATACTAATCTGTAGAAATATATGAAATTTGGTGTACGTATAGTAGCTTTTGGTATTTTTCAGTCTGTGCCTCCTCCTCTCCTATGTCTAGTGTGATTTTAATGTTTTTTATTTTATTTTTCTGGCTTATTTATTGATGTCTAATAAATTTCATGAATTTAATTATTTAGGTAGGTTTAGGTTGGGACACACACACACACACACACACACACACACACACATATATATATATATATATATATATATATATATATACAGCACAGACCAAAAGTTTGGACACATCTTCTCATTCCAAGAGTTTTCTGTATTTTCATGACTATAAAAATTGTAGATTCACATTGAAGGCATCATAACTATGAATTAACACATGTGGAATTATATACTTAACAAAAAAGTGTGAAACAACTGCAAATATGTCTTATATTCTAGGTTCTTCAAAGTAGCCACCTTTTGCTTTGATTACTGCTTTGCACACTCTTGGCATTCTCTTGATGAGCTTCAAGAGGTAGTCACCTGAAATGGTTTTCACTTCACAGGTGTGCCCTGTCAGGTTTAATAAGTGGGATTTCTTGCCTTATAAATGGGTTGGGACCATCAGTTGTGTTGTTCAGAAGTCAGGTGGATACACAGCTGATAGTCCTACTGAATGGAGTGTTAGAATTTGTATTATGGCAAGAAAAAAGCAGCTAAGTAAAGATAAACGAGTGGCCATCATTACTTTAAGAAATGAAGGTCAGTCAGTCCGAAAAATTGGGAAAACTTTAAAAGTGTCCCCAAGTGCAGTGGCCAAAACCATCAAGCGCTACAAAGAAACTGGCTTACATGAGGACCGCCCCAGGAAAGGAAGACCAAGAGTCACCTCTGCTGCAGAAATCGCAGGTTAACAGCAGCTCAGATTAGAGACCAGGTCAATGCCACACAGAGTTCTAGCAGCAGACACATCTCTACAACAACTGTTAAGAGGAGACTGTGTGCAGCAGGCCTTCATGGTAAAATAGCTGCTAGGAAACCACTGCTAAGGACAGGCAACAAGCAGAAGAGACTTGTTTGGGCTAAAGAACACAAGGAATGGACATTAGACCTGTGAAAATCTGTGCTTTGGTCTGAGGAGTCCAAATTTGAGATCTTTGGTTCCAACCACCGTGTCTTTGTGCGATGCAGAAAAGGTGAACGAATGGATTCTACATGCCTGGTTCCCACCGTGAAGCATGGAGGAGGAGGTGTGATGGTGTGGGGGTACTTTGCTGGTGACACTGTTGGGGATTTATTCAAAATTGAAGGAATACTGAACCAGCATGGTTACCACAGCATCTTGCAGCGGCATGCTATTCCATCCAGTTTGCGTTTAGTTGGACCATCATTTATTTTTGAACAGGACAATGACCCCAAACACACCTCCAGACTGTGTAAGGGCTATTTGACCAAGAAGGAGAGTGATGGGGTGCTACGCCAGATGACCTGGCCTCCACAGTCACCAGATCTGAACCCAATCAAGATGGTTTGGGGTGAGCTGGACCGCAGAGTGAAGGCAAAAGGGCCAACAAGTGCTAAGCATCTCTGGGAACTCCTTCAAGACTGTTGGAAAACCATTTCAGGTGACTACCTCTTGAAGCTCATCAAGAGAATGCCAAGAGTGTGCAAAGCAGTAATCAAAGCAAAAGGTGGCTACTTTGAAGAACCTAGAATATAAGACATATTTTCAATTGTTTCACACTTTTTTGTTAAGTATATAATTCCACATGTGTTAATTCATAGTTTTGATGCCTTCAGTGTGAATCTACAATTTTTATCGTCATGAAAATACAGAAAACTCTTGGAATGAGAAGGTGTGTCCAAACTTTTGGTCTGTACTGTATATATATATATATATATATATATATATATACTAGAGGAAGGACCCGGCTTCGCACGGGTATATTTCATTTTTTGTTTGTGTAGTGACCCCATAAGAATTGGCCAGTTTTGCACTTGACATCCAGTATGGCAGTCCAGTATAGGTATAGTCTATTTATGGCTGTGTTGCTATGGAAACCTGGTAAATGAAATGTGAACTTACATTGGCTAATACACGTCATATGACTGAATATTTAAGGACCTGCGAACTGCTATTGATCCATACAGGACATAAATAGCTTGGTTTCTATGGAAACCTGGTGCAAAGCTGTGTGTATGTCAAGACTGAACCTGCGATTTTCCATTGGTCCATAAGTGTCATGTGATCATGTGCATCTCAGTTTGGATATCAGTGAAAAACCTGCGATCGGTTGTTATGGAAAACCTGGAGTAAAGCTGTGTGTATGTGACCTTGTGTAACAGTGTCATCCACAGCGCCCTGCCCCTTTAAAGCTGACCTACAGCAGTGAAGAAAAATGGCTGGGTTGTTATTGAAACCTGGAGTGCAGCTGTGTGCATGTGGCTGACAATGCTTTGTCAGATTGGAGACGGGCTTGGGTCTGCTGGGGAGTTTCAGCAGCTCGCTGTTGTCTGTAACATACCTTGTCAGATTATAGACAGGCTTGGGTCTGCTGAGAGTTTTCATTAGCTTGAGCAGCAGCCATGCGTTTTGCTGCAGGGGACATGAGTAGTTTAAAAAACGTTTCAATTTATAAGAATGCTGAAATCCAGTATGGTAGTCCAGTCAGTGGCGTAAATACCGGTTTAGCAGTGGTAGCAGCTGCCACAGGGCCCGGGACATTAGGGGACCCGGCGGGCCTCTGATGTTTTTTTTTTTTTTAACACCAGCAGGTAACGGGCTCTATTTACTTACCGATCCCCACTCCTGCTCACAGCCGCCTGCACTTCACCTTCTGCAGAGGCGGCTGTGAGAAGGAGCGGGGATTGGTAAGTAAGGGCTGTGGGCCGTGAACCCCACAAACACTGCTATCATTATACTCTGGGGTCTTTTCAGCAGGCTTCGGGCCTCCTTGGTGGCGTCCCAGATGTCGGTGGGCCAGTCCGACGTCATTATGCGTTGCGATACATGCCTGGCTCACGTGACATCTGGTCCAACATTGAAGAAGTAGCGGGAAGTGCGCATAATACTATATAAAGGAGTCACTATGATACTGTGTGCAGGGGCCACTATGGGGCAGAATACTGTGTGCAAGGGCCACTATGGGGCCTAATAGTGTATGCAGGGGCCACTATGGGGCATAATAGTGTGTGCAGAAATGCAGTTTGTGCGTGGGGGGGTTGCGGGGGGGGGTCCCATGTCAAATGTTCGCCTTGGGGCCCTGCCATTGCTAGTTACGCCACTGAGTCCAGTATAGGTACAGTCTATTTATGGCTGTGTTGTTATGGAAACCTGGTAAATTAAATGTGAACTTATATTGGCTGATACACGTGATATTTAAGGTCCTGTGAACTGCTATTCACTAATACAGGTCATACATAGCTTGGTTGCTATGGAAACCTTTGTGCCTGAGGAGAGTAAGCGCCTGCGAGCTGTTATTGGCTGATAAGGGACATGTGACCGTGTGTATGGCAGTTGGAATATGAGTGAAAGACTTGCAGGCTTGTATAGACTAATGCTGGTCATTTTTTTGGAATACTGTACCTCAGGAACGGTACGTCCAAGAGAGCTGAGACCCAGTCTATAATATTCCCGGACACCTGATGTACATGTGTGCCAAATTTGGTGAGGATCGGTCCAGTCGTTTGGTCGCGCATAAAGAACAGACAGACAGACAGACAGACAGGAACTCATTTTTATATATATAAGAGATATAGGAGTACATGGGTATTTTATGGGAATTTAATGAAATTTGGTAGGATTATTGACTGTGTAAATTGTACATATGCTGAGCACAAAAAAATCACTCTATACACCAACACTGAGAGTGAATGTGCCAAATAGCCAAAGATGTAACAGCAGTATTGTCACTATAACTAAAACTTGAACTTTTTATCAAAGAATTAAAATGATCCTTCAATCCTTCAACTTAAGTAACATAAACTCACTCAGCTGTATACTACTTACTCAGCACAGATATGGAGTGGAGAATACAGGTAAGAATCAGTACATATATTCATTTTGTAACCCTCCCCTGTTGGTTGCATTAAAATGTATGATCCCAGGCAACCTTTTTAAGTATATGAAGAACACCCTCAAACAAAGAAATTTGGAAGAGGATCCAAGACACATCACCATTATACCATTAGACGTGTAAATATTTCAGGTAGCACTTAGTAGCTTTTTCTGATTCCTTTCTCTCAGCCCTCCTTCCTCTGGAGTGTAGTGAAGAGAATTATATGCTGCAGTCTGAATTCTTGTCTTTACAGTTCTTGTTGGCTACAATAATTAAGTCTTCTCTCAAACATACGAGGCATAATTATTTATGTCTGGTGTGCTGGCCGTGTGCTGCAGGTGGTATGGTGGTATGTCCACCCCTGCACATCAGGCTTTATGCTTTATTCTATGGGCAGGTGAATAAACTGTGAAACAAAAATTTCACCAGCATGGTACATTATTTATTCATAAACAAATAAATGTAGCACTAGACATAATATTCAAACATGTGTAAGCTAGGCTGGTCCCCCACCAAAGCTACACGGTATGTGTTATTAATTTTTGGCCAGACTGGTTTGCGCCTTCTGTTAGAATTTAATATGATCTAAAATTTCTCCAAAGTACAAACTTTACTAAACAATAAACGTTATTGCTTTTTAAATGTGGTTATTTTTTCTGTTTGGTATGATTTGTAGCCTTAGTAAGTATTTTTGACAAACAATACCTATTTATTTTTGAAGATTAGGGCAGGGTAATTAGTGCATCAGTATGTTAATGACTTGCCTCTGATGCAAAACTTATAGTTTGGGAACTATAATATTTTGGATGGAATACTTGACTAATCATTTCCATACATCTTTTTTTAATGACTAGAGGCAAATTTGCTTTGAAATTGAAAAGTAATTTTAATAAAATATACAGTAACCCTTGTCCTGTGGAGGATACACCAAGCAAGAAGCAAGTATTTTTTTTTCTCATGAGGCAGTGGTCTGGTAGAAAGTTCTTTATGAGAATGCTTTCTTCCATCACTATAAATTTCAGTATATAGGCATACTTAAGAATATATTATTACATTAATTTGTATTTGGCAGCATAGCTGCATTTATAGCTGAAATGAAAATTTTAGCACTTCCTGGAAATGTTAGTGAGTAACTTAGAAAGATCATAGGAACCATACTAGTGTGTTATTTTTACTATATATATGATTTATCTCTGAATCCTGCTTTCCATTGGCCTAACTTTATAGGGTACTTCGGGGTAACATGTTAGCTTTGTACTCAAAATGATCTTCATGTCTATAAATGTTCCACTGACTGTAGGGTATATAAAGATAACATATACCCAGAACATATGAAAATTAGGCGAACATAAAATAATTGGATATGTAATGTTATTTTTAACTTTAGTTCTTTAGAGAATGTTTATGCATTTTGTTTTGAAAACTTACATGTCCATTTTAGCATCTAAAACTTCATTTTTTTTGTGAACTACAGTACTTTATCACTGCTACATGTGGTGATACACAGACAACACAACTGCTATATCCACTGACCATCCATGCTAGCAACATATGCTCTCATTGCCATAAACAAATTATACTGTTAGTTCCCAAATGTAAACGTTCTTCAAATGACTTTAAATACATGAAAATATATGCTCATATGCTGGAAAGAAATCAATATTTAAAATGCAGACTTTCGAAATTACATAGGAATAATTTATATTTTATTCAACACAGACATCACAGAAGTAGATACAAGTACATAGAAGACTTTTCTTACATTGTAAGATGTGAGATTTGCAGAATCCTCAGTCTTTTCCACACAGCAATAGTTTACAGACATTTCTGGGCAGGCTGCAAGAAAAATCAACGACTCCCCTTTACATTCAATGTGTGAAGAGAGAAAAGCACTGCCCTCTACACACACTCTCTTTCTGTCTTGCCTCTATCCTTGAATCTATGGATGGACTTCCTTGGTAACAATAGAGTGAACTGCAAATTAGCTAGAAGGGAGACAAAAAGTGGTAGGAAATTTAGAGAGATTTTTCAGGCAGAAAGGAGCCACATTTTTAATAAAACTAAAGTAAAGTAAAAATTACACTTTGGTCCAGAATCAAATGCTCTATGAAAAGAGACTAATTTGTCTGAAAAGTTAGTGACCACTTAATTTCACCAGTCCTCATTTTTAAGCTGTTCCAGTAATAGATCAAAGTTGCATAACAGGTATAGTTTTCCACTGTGTTGAATATAATTGTGTTTCCTTTACTGGTATCAATTTAAAAGGGCAACCTTATGCCAATGACCTATCCTGCATGTCTGAAAATGTATTTCATGATCAAAGTAAAAGACAGTTGTCACTTTCTAATTTAACATGCATTGCTGAGCACTAGCATAGAGTGAATAAAGCTCAACCTTGGGAAAAACTGGATGCTAGGCCTGCAGTCCTGTAACAGACATTTCAGCTGCATAAAGATTAAATAATGTAACGGAAGGGATAAGGAAGCAGAGGAGAGTCAAGTAAAGATTGTTATAGAGCCTGAGACACAAACGGCTGAGTGTATTGGAGCAAAGATGTGAGAACATTAAAATTATTCAGAAGAACATGAGGCATAAACTCTCTTGGCCATGATTACTATGTAGTATGATCTACTAATTAAAAATTAAAATGACATACAGTAACTGAGAGGAACCTACTGTAGGTAAGTTTTATAAACAATGCTAAATTAAGCTTTTCTTTGTTACAATTGGAATATGTCTTCAGCCGGAGTTTTAAAAGAAATGTGCATGGCATGTGACATCAAAGATAAATACAAACAAATATATCAGAAAGATCTTGTCAATAATTATTGGTCTTTTTGTAGGTTGTTTCACTGATGACTTTTCAGTCTTCTAGAATATATGTGTGCAGTTCAATGACCCTTCCGATTAAATTGAAAATATTATATCCTGTTTTAAATACAAGTTATGTTACAATATTTATAATATGTCAGTTTGGGTTATATGTATTTTACATGAGACCAGACTTCTCTTCAAACACCATTTGCTGAGCCAACTTTCCCTACATGCAGTCAATTCAAGGAAATGCTTAATTTTCAAAAGAAATTACATATAACAGCCTGCATGGAAGCTGTGCTACAGAGAAAAATTGGCAGAAAGTTGTCATCGCTTTTTACTTTACAGATGTGAATTGGCTGTTAGAGTTCTGTGATAAATTACTGAATTTATTTCTTATTGTTAATCTGACACTAGCGAAACAGCTTGATCAAATCAAGTAAATCTTTCATTAAAATTGTCTCCTTGAAAAAATATTGCAATTTTAGCTCAAAATGTAGTTTGCTTCTAGTGTCTTCACAACTACAACAAAAATAACACAAGATAATGAGCTATATGGAATAACTCCAAAACAGTCGCAGGTACGTCAAACAATTTAGCAGTTATTAGTTACGACCCAGTATATCTCATTTTATTAAGTTACATTGTAATCTCAGGTTTAGCTGCTCATTCAGAAGACTGGGGCTTACTATTTTTCTAATTAGAAGTTATTGTTTAACATGTTGAAAGAATCAAAAGCTCTTCTGTAGGACACATTTATTGTACTTTGTAACATTTCCATTATGTTGATGTGGTAACAATAATGTTTTGTTCTGGCTTTCCTTCTGTGTAATAATTGAAATATATTATTTCCAATGAAAAACAGCCAATGCTAAAGTATATTTATTATGTTCTGTTCAGCTTTATTAAAGCAAATATCAAAAATTTGGTTTACTAGCTGCATTTCAATTTTAATAAAGACAATAGACTTTCAAAAGCTATTCCGATTAAATATACTCAGTTAGCCTCTAAAAGGTATCGCCTGATTTCTTCACTCTTTCAAAAGCTAACAAGGCATTGAAGGCATGTCCTAGGCTACAAACTGCATTGTGTGGTTGGCTTCTGCTGTCCAGCATTCTTCAATTGTTTATTGATGTTGTTAGTAATTCCCACTGGTTTCTTTGATAATTGGTTGTTTGGCGTATAGTAAGTCAGATCATCCATCTATGTGTTTAAAATGAAAAAAAAAAAATTTATGTGCAAGCAAAAATAAATGTATGTTTATCTTGAAATTAAATTCAGATGTAATAGAGTTGATATTAAAAATACACAAGTCACAAGAAATGTATTAAACAACTCCAAATGACATTGATTACATAAAATATGATACGTGTTCCATATTTTAGCTCATATCCAAGTCCAGTATATAATGTTTGGTGGATATTTGAAGTCATGTGATCAGGGCTAGAAATTCAATAAGTCTATTAAATAATATCATAATGGATTAATAAATGTATAAATGTACCATCAATATTTCAGTAAGATGCAAATAATATAAACTTATTTCCCAGATGGTGTGGTTATGATTATGACTGTATTGTGAATTGTCTAAAAGTATTTAGGAAATCCCTACAAATACTGTAAAAATTATGACAATGAAGAAATGCTCTTACATGAGCATCATATCAATAGTGGGCTATATGATATACAGTAGATTAAACTAGTATTTCCTCTACGGTTTCTCTGGATTCAAATGTGGTTCTCAAGCTCCTGATCTGTGGATTCCTATCTGTTGTCAGAGCAGATACAGATGTGACCACACTGATGTCCAGTTCGATGAGGAAATGCAATAGTTCATGAAACCAGTTCAACAAATTACGCCGTGCCAACATAAGACTGGAAAATCTGTAATTTAACTCTTAATCCACTTCATACAGTGTGGCCACAAATAGACACAAACAGGGTAGTTAGCATATCTTTTTTTTGTTAACTTATCATAAAATAAGAAAAGCTGACATGCCCAGCCAAGAGAAAGGGAAAGGAAGAACACTGATAATCTTATTATTGAGTAGGTAGCATTCATATAACTTGATAATACAGTCAAAACCATATAACTACAGTAGAACTAAATGTTAGCCATTGCATAGATCAGACTGACTCTGTTTCAGCCCCACCTTCCTGAAGTAAGAGTTAACGGAAATGATCAGTTCCCTGTCACAAAACACCCTGAAAACAGTGCTCAAAGTGAACACAGTGTACCCTTTCACTGTATCTGATGGGGTTTTTTTCTTTACTTTTGCTGTAGACTAGCTTTTTAGGATCCTGCCTAATACATTCTCTTTTTCAAGATAGCTAAGGATTTCTGCTGTAAGTAGGAAGGTTGAACCACTTCTTCTTAGTTTGGTAACGGTTCATGTAATATTGAATTTGTGTGTAGTGAGAGAGATCCTCTTCAGTTAATTTTTTAAAATGCACTTATTTTGTGGCAATTTCTCTGGTTAAAATAATTATGATAAATTACACAAGGCAATTTAAATTTTTTCATTTTCTTGTTCTTGAAAGGGTTAAAATATATAGTTAAATACACACAATTGGTATCACTGCAGAAGCGAATCCCTTATATAAGTTGAATGTTTTATTTTTCCCACATGGTGCAGGAAGCCTTCAGTCTGTAGAATGCTGCAATCCCACTCCTCTGCCCCCCAAAACACCCTACATTCGGACTATAAGACGCACCACCATTTTCCTCCCAAATTTGGAGGAAAAAAGTGCGTCTTAGTCCGAAAAATATGGGTATGTTATTCTGTTCCAGTAAACAATCCAATACTTTATTTTGGAACTGTTTAAAACATATAGTCGTTAAAGCAGGAGTAGGCAACCTTCGACACTCCAGCTGTTGTAAAACTACAACTCCCAGCTTCCTCTGCTGTTCTTGAAACTCCCGTGGAAGTGAATGGAGTATGTTGGGAATTGTAGTTTCACAGCAGCAGGAGTGCCGAAGGTTGCAGGTTGCTGACCCCTGCTTTAAAGGGTATACACATCACACATTCTTAAATGTGTTTTTCCAGCTAAAAATATTATGTATAGTACTACTACTATGCATAGTGGTAAACAGAGTTGTCTGCTTTCTGCTCCATTCTCAGTGTTTCAACTGCTGAGAACAGCTATTTGATGGGGGTGCCAGGTTTCAGACCCCTATGCATCTCCTATTAGTGATCTTTCTTTAGGATAGGCCATTAATATTTTGAACCTGGAAAACCCCTTTATTCCAGGGCTCCACGTAGTGTAAACACAATTGAAAAAAAAACGGTGTTTTATAGTCCCTACAAAGTGGATGGGATTCTAGTGGATCCCATCCACACATTGCGGGAAAAATACGTACACCAGACACGCTGCGATTTCCAAAACCATTGCGGTTTTGGATACTGCAGCATGTCAATTATACAGAGGTTTCCTGTGAAAAGGGCTGCGGGAAAAACCATGATGCGTTTCTGCCATGGTTTTTCCCGCAGCGCTTTTTGCTGCGGCCCACTAGGTGGGGCCTTAGCCTAAAAGTAGACCATCAATGTGTAATTGCTGTGGACCTATCCTTAAGAATCATTTGAATGGAACTGAGTTGCAATGCAGGGAATGGCCGCATATACAATGAACAATGAATGGTGTAAAAAGAATACTCATTTAATGAATCCACCTTTACTGCTGTGGTCCTTGCTGACCACTGTTTACTTTCACATAGCTGATGAGCTTCAGTGTATACATGTCTGTTTGTATTGTATGAAGCCAACAGCTGCACTGGTGCAGTGGGGATTAAAAAGTTTTTTTTTTTTTTTTACATCATTTCCTGTCTTTTGAATTTTCTACTTCTACAACAAGCCCATTAATGGATACTAGATAGCCCCAGTATTATTTGTAATATACTTATGGAATGCACTCATCTGTATATAACTTCTAGTAGCACCAGAGCAATTTTTTCCCTTGTTTTAGTTTTGTTATTGTAAAATAAAATGTGGGAAATTGTGCTCTATAGAAAGTCAGTTATTTATACTTGCCATTATTACATTATTATTAAATAATGTCAGAACTCTGACCCCAATCTGTTTAGAACTATTAGTTGTATTAAACAATTTGTAAAGTGTAATTCTAGTGACGGGCAGTTCTTTCATCAGTACCTCTCACTGAGCTCATGGGAATTGGCCTATAGCCAACAGGAATAATTTAGTTTGATAACTGTTTTTGTTTTTGCCATGTCCCAGCACCTTTACAAATATATCCACACTGCCCATTTTGCTCTTTTTCTGTTGATATGTGTAGTACAGCGCAGCACCAATGCCCGGCTATAATGATTTTATTGTAGAATTCTCCAGTGAGAACATGTAAGCTTTATAAAGCTTGGCTAAAGGGATTCCCACTGCTTGCTACTGCCCTCCTCCTTTTCCTCCCACTTCCCATCTTTTATCTTGTACTTACTGAAAAATCCAATTTTTATGCTCTACATCAGGTGTGTTTTCTCAGCAACAGACCTCAGAGGAATGAAAAAATGTATTATAAGCTGCTGTAAAGAAACAGCGGCAGACTATACTATCCCTCTACAGTGTGGTGTCTACATCTATTTCAGTATTTCTAAGCACAAATATTTAAAAGGCCAGTGACTTATTTTCCAAGTTACTAAAGTTCTGTTTATGCTTGCACTTTATGTATTTGAGAAATTAAATACAAGGGGTTATATAGGGTGTAGGTCTAGATATAACTGTAAACCTAATGCAGAAAACCAATCAAAGGATTCAAGGGAAAGGCTCATGTTATAGGTATGTGACAGGATAAAGAAGAAATAAAACTTAGCTTTTATTTAGCCAATTTAAAATCATACAGATTTAAAAAGACATTAGAATTATTTTTGAGCATGAATGGAGCAGAAGATAGCGGAGGAAATCATGAAATATGTGGACTCATGCAATATGATCACGCTGTGATCTCAACATTAGTTATTAGTTGATTTTGAAATTCAGCGGTCTAGCAGTCATGTGTAACTCAAACTGTGAAAGTCTTCACTAGTCTCACTTGCTTCAAATGGTCAGAACTATTAATATAATAATATATATATATATATATATATATATATATACAGTACAGACCAAAAGTTTGGACACACCTTCTCATTCCAAGTGTTTTCTGTATTTTCATGACTATAAAAATTGTAGATTCACACTGAAGGCATCAAAACTATGAATTAACACATGTGGAATTATATACTTAAGAAAAAAGTGTGAAACAACTGAAAATATGTCTTATATTCTAGGTTCTTCAAAGTAGCCACCTTTTGCTTTGATTACTGCTTTGCACATTCTTGGCATTCTCTTGATGAGCTTCAAGAGGTAGTCACCTGAAATGGTCTTCCAACAGTTTTGAAGGAGTTCCCAGATATGCTTAGCACTTGCTGGCCCTTTTGCCTTCACTCTGTGGTCCAGTTCACCCCAAACCATCTCGATTGGGTTCAGGTCTGGTGACTGTGGAGGCTAGGTCATCTGGCATAGCACCCCATCACTCTCCTTCTTGGTCAAATAGCCCTTACACAGTCTGGAGGTGTGTTTGGGGTCATTGTCCTGTTGAAAAATAAATGATGGTCCAACTAAACGCAAACCGGATGGAATAGCATGCCGCTGCAAGATGCTGTGGTAACCATGCTGGTTCAGTATTCCTTCAATTTTGAATAAATCCCCAACAGTGTCACCAGAAAAGCACCCCCACACCATCACACCTCCTCCTCCATGCTTCACGGTGGGAACCAGGCATGTAGAGTCCATTCGTTCACCTTTTCTGTGTCGCACAAAGACACGGTGGTTGGAACCAAAGATCTCAAATTTGGACTCATCAGACCAAAGCACAGATTTCCACAGGTCTAATGTCCATTCCTTGTGTTCTTTAGCCCAAACAAGTCTCTTCTGCTTGTTGCCTGTCCTTAGCAGTGGTTTCCTAGCAGCTATTTTACCATGAAGGCCTGCTGCACACAGTCTCCTCTTAACAGTTGTTGTAGAGATGTGTCTGCTGCTAGAACTCTGTGTGGCATTGACCTGGTCTCTAATCTGAGGTGCTGTTAACCTGCGATTTCTGAGGCTGGTGACTCGGATGAACTTATCCTCCGCAGCAGAGGTGACTCTTGGTCTTCCTTTCCTGGAGCCAGTTTCTTTATAGCGCTTGATGGTTTTGGCCACTGCACTTGGGGACACTTTTAAAGTTTTCCCAATTTTTCGGACTGACTGACCTTCATTTCTTAAAGTAATGATGGCCACTCGTTTTTCTTTACTTAGCTGTTTTTTTCTTGCCATAATACAAATTCTAACACTCCATTCAGTAGGACTATCAGCTGTGTATCCACCTGACTTCTGAACAACACAACTGATGGTCCCAACCCCATTTCTAAGGCAAGAAATCCCACTTATTAAACCTGACAGGGCACACCTGTGAAGTGAAAACCATTTCAGGTGACTACCTCTTGAAGCTCATCAAGAGAATGCCAAGAGTGTGCAAAGCAGTAATCAAAGCAAAAGGTGGCTACTTTGAAGAACCTAGAATATAAGACATATTTTCAGTTGTTTCACACTTTTTTGTTAAGTATATAATTCCACATGTGTTAATTCATAGTTTTGATGCCTTCAGTGTGAATCTACAATTTTTATAGTCATGAAAATACAGAAAACTCTTGGAATGAGAAGGTGTGTTCAAACTTTTGGTCTGTACTGTATATACTGTATATATTTATTTATATATTTTAATTATGATCACTCTATACCAGTGATGGCGAACCACAACCCAAAACCCACTAAATTATCGCAAAGTGCCAACATGGCAATTTAACGTTAAATTAACCAGAATCTGTTTTAAAGTGACCGTGCAATGTTATTACAGCCTGTAATAATATCACGTCTGCTATAAAACAGATACTGTGTGATATAAATAGTGACGGGCTCCCACACAGTACAATTCGCTCCGAAGTGGCCCCCAGACAGTATTATATGCTCCAGAGTGGCCCCCACACAGTATTATATGCCCACAGTGGCTCCCACACAGTATTATACGCTCCACAGTGGGCCCCGCACAGTATTATACAGTCCACAGTGGCATTTGCACATACAAGTGAAAGAAGCAATCGCTCACTAACGGGGAATCCTATACCAGATTCCCTGTTAGTGAGCGATCATGGCGACGGTGCGTGTGCAGGCTGAGAGGGCTCTGCGTGCCCTCTCTGGCACACTGCCATAGCTTCGCCATGATGGCCCTATACTATGACTCATGGAGTATAAATTCATCCCAATAGGGATGCACTCTGAAAAGAGTGTACTCCAGAGTCATTAGTCCCCTAATCTCAAAGACTAATGACTTTGGTGGCAGGGTTGATTTTTGGCATGTTGTCAGAGGTGAAGTTGCAGTTCAAGTGAAGGTCTGGGGTGCTGGAGTTCTTTTTATACACACCCACTAATTAACTGATCAATTAGTGAGCACAGGTGAGGCTTTAAACTAGGATTGGGTGCATTATATGACAAGGCGACAAAACTTTTGTCTTGCCAAAATCTGACCTTTCTGTGTTCATTAAATGATCAATATTTCAGCAGTGAAGACAATTTATTTTCTTAACCAAAAAATCATTTGGGAGGGTTTCAGCTTTCATATGAGTCATTTCTGAAACCAATGGATGAATTTAAAGTCAGGTTATAAGCTTTTGATTCCACAACATGGATAAGCGACAGAACTTCTGTCATGGACTATATTCAACATATTCATGTTACTTCACATAAATATAATATAAGATTATATATTTTATAGGGAAGGGAAACTACGGATGCTTTCATAGAGGACACCTGGAAAACCCATTACTGTTAGGTCTAATTCCCTCTTTCCAGGACATCATCCTATGACAGCACCACAGGAGCAGTACCAGATTACAAATGCTCAGGGTGGGGGACAACAGTCCAAAACTCAAATCAGAATATAAATCAAGCCTATAATACTTTGTAAATGCATGGAAACTCAACCAGGCGGCAGCCCTGCATATCTGGTCTACAGATGCTTTACCTCTCTCTTCCCAAGAGGCAACTACTGCACTAGTGGAATGGACTTTAATACCTTCTAGAGGAGATAAACACGGACTAAGATAGGCATTCTGTGTGGCCAACCTAGCCCATCTAGATAAAGTGGATCTGGATGCTTTCCTGCCCTTATTTTTGCCTGAAAGGAGAACAAATAAATTATCCTCCTTCCTCAGCTCTGCTGTTCTACTGAGATAGCAAAGGGCCGCTCTTCTAACATCTAGACAATGGAAGGTCTGTTCTTGCGGATTTTTCAGATTATATAGGATCAGAGATTCACCACTGACATTCAGGAAATCATGTGCCTGAAGAATTTTTACAAAGATAATGGTGTAGATTATGGTGTTTCTTTAAGCTGATTTTGAAATATCATAACTTTGCCATATCTGGACGATCTGTTACTAGTGGCAGACTCTCCAGAGGAATTAGAGATCCAGAGAGACCAGACAATCTCCCTGCTACAGCAGTTGGGTTGGATCTTAAATAAAGAGAAGTCAAACCTTCTACCAGAAAACTGGAAGGTCTTCCTGGGAGTATTAGTAGATTCTACCCTTCAATCTTTTCTTCTAGCAGAAAAATAAAGGAATATCCTGGAGAAAATTTCTCATTTCTACAGAAGAACATCTTACTGTAAGAGAGGCAAAGAAGATCTTAGGCCTTATGAACTCTTGCATCCAGTCAGTAAGATGGAGTCAGTTCCATTTGAGAGGCCTTCAAAGTCAGGTTCTTTCTTTCTGGGACAGATGCCAGGAATCACTAAGGGAAAGGACAGGTAACTGTCCACCTGTACCAGGGTCAGCTGGCCTTTTTTTCTTTTTTTTTATTGGCAACAGATGGGGCTTATATGAAGAACCACCCCTTCTATCGCCATAGTACTCAACTCCCACAAATGTGAATATCCTCCTTCCTTAATGTCCATCAGTATGGAAGTAAGATCATTCCAATTTTTTCTAGCTGTAGTGATGGTTTTTCTGGGTGAACAAAATAGTTCCTGGATGTGTATTCATATACAGTATGTGAACATTATCTTACTGTGCATTTTTTTGTTTTTTTGTTTGGTTTATTGTGATATCATAGTTGCCAGTGGTTTTATGGCAGAATAAAATTTATGTTTGAATTCACATTGTACATGCTATAGTGCTGGTTCAGATTGGCAATCATCACCACATTATCAGTTTGCCAGCCATTTTAATAAGTATTAAAGTCACCAAAAAAGACCCCATTATATACTATAAGGACAGCCATGTGTACAGCTTTATATAGACTATATACTGTGTACAGTGCTGTCCTCTAAAATATATGCTGTATACAGAGCTGTTCATTTGGCTGCTCTGTACAATATACACTGCCCTTTCAGTCTGTATTGTGCACTCCACTGCCCTAACAGTCACATCCAGACTATTACATGGAATATATACTTATGGCAAATACAGAAAATTACATGGGAAAGGACTGGGAAATTACTCAAGAAATAACCCAAACCAAAATTCAGTGTTATAGCGTGGCATATAAATAGGGGTTTGACATGTAAAAATGGGAGTGTCCTAAAATAATCATTTGTAATCAAGACAAAATGTTCAAATCACTGTGATTTTGATTCTGGTCATAGTCAACCAGCTCCAGTAATACCTGTTATTGATTTATTGAAGTATCTGCTCTTTTTTAGCTATAAAATCAACGAGGTGCTCCTATTGGTGATTGATAGCTTACCCTTTACAACTGTGCATACAGAGATAGCTGCAATGTATTGATAGGTCTGCCTCCTTCACTTTATAAGAAATAACAGAGATTTCAATTAATCAAATAAAATTATTCTGAATATTGCCCCACAAACCAGTTCTACCTGCTCTACAACATGCTGCCTTCTGACTGCACTGCAGGTTCCCTTTAACCATGTGCAAGAGTGAGATATAGGTAATAGTAGACACGGAGCAGGGCACAGTAGCAAAATCAGTGCAAGGTATGGCATTATCTTTATAGCTAAATATTTTTCTAATTCACATAAAACATTAGTAAACTCCAAAGACCTTGTCATACTTGCTGGAAGTGCATTATAACCGTTGGAGGGAAGGTATGAGCAGTTGACAGCTACTATTAACTGTTCACTGCTTAAATTGATTATATAGCATCAAACATTGCTTAAGTAATCCAACCCTAGGAGAAAAGCCCATAGATGTCTGAAAGCCATTCATCCATCAATGGGAGTCTATTGTGCATGGGTTGTTTCACTGTCAAGCTTGACAAGCATGCCTATCAATGAGCGTTAGCAGGTGATGGTATTTTTGACACTGCATTGTGACTGATGTGCATTTATAAGCAAGGATTAATAACCTATATACAAATACTAATTTGAAACTAGGAGTCTAATAGTACAACCATAGAGTCCTTTGACAGTATGTCTATATTAACTTTTTGTCTTATTGCTGGCAGTAGATCATGAATGTTATGCTGTAGGTGTATATATAGTTTATTTTACTTTATAACCGTTTTTAACTTCAGACTACTTGATTGAGAATCATAACTGTGGGAAGTCAACAATAAAATCACTTGAAAATGTACAATTCACCAGGGTCCCACGTTGCGAATAGGCAGCGTTTTCTACTCGGCGGAAACGCAGCAACAAAAAACTTCGCATATTACACTACCTGCAAAGTGGATGGGATTCTGGGTAATCCCATCCACACATTGAAAAAATAAATAAATAAAAAAAATTTGTTTTTGCGTTTTTGTAAATCACAGCATATCAATTATACCTAAAGAAACAATGGTGGTTTCTGTATAGGTATAAGAAGGACAGAAGAAAATTCTGCGGACTTTCTGTGAAAAACGCTGTGGGAAAAAAACTCAATGCGTTTCCAACACGGTCTTTTCCGCAGTGCGTTTTGGCTGTGGCTCGCTATGTGGGGCCTTAGCCTGAAAGATAACCCAGTGCTTTTCCCATTTATAGTCAGCAGAAATGGAATTAATTATTTATGCACTGTCTTTTGTTTCCATTATATAACAATGCATCTCTGTTTCATTCCCTTTCCCTAAAACCTGAGAATGCTATCCTCATGATGACCTCTGTTTTACAGAAGTTATAGTCCATTTCATACAAATGTGTCCAACCATCTCTAATTTGGTTAAAGACGCTAAGTAAATAAATGACTCTAAATTACAGCACAAATAGATTATACTTTTCAGGTTAACATTATACTGTAACGCACGATGATGGCCATTTTAATGTTTGCTATATTTGTATATGCTCGTGCTTATGTAACTGTGGTGATATACAGGTATACACGTGAACTAAAAATCCTATCTGTGGAACCAATTCATAGTTAGATCTGTTTATATCACTAGATAGATAGATTTGACATTTAGTAGTCTGGTAAAACGGAAAACAACTCTGGTAGCTTTTTGCTATACAGCAGAACAGTTTGTGAAGTATATTAATCTATGCTTTAGGAACATCAACCACAGTTGAATATATTGGTGAATATGTTGACCAGATTGCAATTTATCTGCAGGGATTATCACATTAATTACCTATTTTTAGTACAGGCTCACAGTGTGTGAGCTGTGGGGCTCCATCTCCCTGAAACCCTACAGATCAGTAGAAGCAACAACTGGGACCCTTCTTAACTGTAGTAACTTGCAATGAACTGATTGTGCCTGTACTACACTTCAGTCCCGAGTGACATTGCCTTTCTTATAATATTTTATGTTGATTCAGGAGGTAGGAGCTCCACAAATCATACACTGGTGGTTTATCCTCAGGTTAGACCATCAATGTTGTTTTTCAGAAAAACTTTTACTGTGGTAAAACCACATTTTTAGAGTTGGATAATATATATTAATCAGTTTAAACCCTTGTCATGAATTGGGCTCCTTAATCACCAAGACTATTAGGAAATGCATTATTAATAGCAGTAGAAATTGGGAAAGTTAGATTCTATACCTCACAATGGGAATAGTAATTGAAACTCTTCCAAAGCTGTAATAACTCTGCAATTTATGGATATATCACTTTAGAAATTATTAATTATTTATGCTATTTGATGGGGTGATTTTCCTGTCAATTAAGAAATCATTTATGCACAATTTTATGAAATAACTAGAAACTAGCAAAATTTGTACAAGACATTAACAGACCAGGCTTTTAAAATGGTTGTTTTAATCCAACAGCACAATCTAAGCAATGCAGTAGATAATTTATTCCCAGAGGAAGAACATATAGTAAAAGTTGATTAATTCTCTCTGACTCAGTTAACTTAGCTGTGCAATTAATTAGTGTTACTATTAATGAAGTGTTTGATTATAATAGGAGGAGTTGTGGACTGAGATTGACCAGATGATGTCTGGTCAATCTCAGCAGTGATCTAATGACCCAGACAAAGATACAGAAAGTTACTTCTTTATATTCCTACAATATTTTG
The DNA here is from genome assembly GCA_947044405.1 of Leptodactylus fallax. Taxonomy (NCBI): domain Eukaryota; kingdom Metazoa; phylum Chordata; class Amphibia; order Anura; family Leptodactylidae; genus Leptodactylus; species Leptodactylus fallax. The sequence continues at coordinate 17,091,196 of CAMRHE010000001.1, forward strand.
CTGTTTACATTGGGATATAAGACACACTGCATACAAAATGAATGCCACTGCCCCTGAGCTGTGGAAGTTATTTTATTTCTACTGTACTAGACTGTCAAAGAAAATCCAAGTATAGCTCTCGGCTTTTCTTTGGTAGTCTCATAAATGAATGAAGCAACTGGTCCACTGGTCACTTCAAACAGGGCTACTCAGGATCCTCATTCCGATGATCAGAGGGTGTTCCATTTGGGGGACCCTCTGATCAGATACCCAAAAACAGTGTTTTTTGTCGCAAATTTCACAGCACTTGTTTTTTTTTATCTAAAGCCACGAGTGGCTTCAGAAGGAATGGGAAGTATATAAGAAGCATTAAGGCTAAGACCCCACGAAGAGAGCCACAGTGAAAAAGAACAGTGGGAAAAAAATGCATTGCAGTTTTTCCCGCAGCACTTTTCACAGAAAGTCTGCAGCATCTCTCCTGCACGTATTTTTCTCCACTGTGTGGATGGAATTCGCCAGAATCCCATCCACCTTGCAGACACCGTAAAACGTCATGGTATTTGCCACGTGGAGCCCCGGCCTTATACTTCTCCTTTATACTAAAACTATTCTTGGCTTTGGCTCAAAAACTAAAGCAAAATCCACATCAGAAAATGCAACTTTTCTGCAACATGTGCCCTTAGCTTTAGATCTTGTATACACAGCCGTGCTGTTTTTCAAGGACCTAATGTCCATGAAAAATGGCCGTGTGTATCCGTGCATAGACAGCCTTTATTCACATGGTAGTGAATAATGGCCATGCAGCGGCAGTTTTTTAAATGGTATCACATGGCCATTATAGAACCCATGATTTTGACTACCATGAAAAATGGACCATCAAAAAAAACGTACATGTGAATAGACACATTGGGGGTTATTTATCAAATGCGCCTCCTTTCGGTGAAATTTTGTGCAGTTACGCCCTTTCATTTTTGGGCGTGATCAACTAATTGGGCGGAAGCTGTTGATAAATGCCATGCACATGTCATCTCCATGTGTGTTGCACTTTTTTTTTTTATTTACAGGTGTTTGCAATGCGCTAAATGTATCAAAAATGCGCAACTACTTAATATGGCGCAAACACAGAACAGAATGGTATTTAAAGAAGCAGAAACAAGTGTCCTCTGGATCTGCAAAGATGGCATCAAATCCATTTAGCTTGTCCAATGAAGAGAACTCCTCTGATTTTTCAGTCTCAGAGCAAACTTTGCTTGCAAAATCCTAAAAGAAAAAGAAATTCTTAAAAAAAGAGTGTGGCCAGGTCTGCAGCTCCCACAGCCCCCCCCCCCCCCCGCCGCTAGCTATGCCTCTGCTCTGCATTCTTGATGCTGCCTGCAGCCATGCAATTGTCCAATTTAGTTGGCAATGCATTTTAGGATTTGACACAAGTAATTGAATATGATTTATAAAATTGATTTAAATGTTAATTCTGTTAACTTTGCATAGTTAGCAAAGTTAGCAAACATATGTTCACCCTAGAAGACACACCTACTTGTCTCGCCAAAATCACAAAGGCGCAAACATTTTATAAATCCGACAAAAAGGTGCAAAAAAAGCGCAACTCACGACAAATACAGGCGTAAACACGTTGCTAAATGTGCTTCATTGAATTTAATGTGCTCTCAAAATGGATATGTGATGTCCGTTGCTAAAACAGCTGTCACGTACATTTTTTCGCTGTTGTGTGAATAAGCTCTTTAACTAACAAGGATTGCAATTTCTAGTAAATTAGTGCTGTTAGATTTCTTCACCGCTCATGGCTAACAATGAGTACAGATTGTTTGTTGTGTAATTTGTCATTCACACTACTGATGTATCCGGAATATATAATATTACATATGATGCATAAACTAAAAACAATTCAAAATAAATCAAGAAAGTTTAAATAATTACATGAAAGTATTGTTGCAACTAGCTACATATTAGGATAAATGCTTATAATTTTACTAACAAGGATACTATACATGTTGTGTTAAAAACGATTTGCAGCTCTAATATAATATAAACGGCTATGCATTTTTACACTAAACCAGCAAGGGAGACACAGAAATGAATACAATCTATCATTACCTAGTTGTTTGAGGTAAAATTTGTTTTCACTTAAGAGTTTAGAAAGCTTAAATAATGGGGAATATCACGGGGGACAGTCCCCTGCTGATAAGGAAATGAGTTGCCAACTTCTGACAAATTACCTCCAAACTCTGTCATTGAAGATGTCTTTTTTGTGTCAATTTTTAACTTCTGTTGAATTTTTTTTTTTTTCAGTGGCTTGCTGGTATCAGTTATAGGGATTCTGTGCCTGTTGTACTGTGAATATATTAGGTATATGTTTTTCACCATCTTGTGATCTAAAGGTGATAGAATGAATTTAAATCAGATAATAAAGTTCCTGCAATTTCCAGCAAATCGCCAGGAGGAGAATCTATCCTTCTATCCCAGTGGGTAACAGCCACAGCATGTTCTCACATTCTCAGCTATAATGTTGTTATCATGTTAAGATAAGCTATTGCTCTTTCATAAATGAATCCCAATTAGATTATAACGAGAACGGAAAATGATACAATCTGTTTTTTGTTTTTTTTTCATTCTACATGATTGAGCAGATAATTCTTTCAAGGATGTTTATTAGAACCATTTTACAGTTAATGCACTTAAGCAATATTATATTCCTGTAATCAAATCTGTTTTCCTAAAATACAGTAAATACTAAGTACAACTTTCTAATATTTAATTTAGAGTGTTAAATTTACTGTAAATTATGGTATGCATATGCCTAGGCTGACAGTAGTTATACACTGCAATACCTGAATATGGTATTTAATAATAATGAACAAGAGTTCAAATGACCCCATAGTGGGAGTAAAAAAGAAAATGAAAAGTAAAAGTTCACAAATATAAAATAAATAAAAATACCAAAAATGCTTTTACCATTATTTGGTATCCTCACATCCATAGCAACCAGTACAATATAACTAAAGCATCACTAAACCTGCATAATGAATGCTGTAAAAAAATGAAAAAAAAATCTGTCAGAAATAATGATAAAAATTAAAAAAGCGATCAAAATGTTATATGTACCCCAAAATGATATTTTATTTTATATTCGGGAAAATATAAACAAAAAAGGTGGGAGAACGTGTCTGTTTTTCACTTTTCATTTTTTTTTAAATTTAATAACACAAAGTACTACTAAAAAACTTTTTAAAATAGTTTTTACTCTCCGTTACGGTAATTTTTATTTTGTATGGTGTCGTCAGGGGTGGGTCTATAACCTTTAATAAGGTTGAGCGCTGTCTACACAGCGATCAGGAAGGCAGGCAAGGTAATAACCCTTCCCTGCCATCTCTCTGAGATCTCCGGCTGAAGTTACAGCCGGCTCCCCATTTCAGCAGTTACACGATTTTGTGCAGCTGCTGAATTCTGCTTGGATGTACTGGTATGTCCTTGCAGAACCAGACAACCACCTTCTGGACATATATCGTCTATAGGCGGTCCGGAAGTGGTTAAGTGGCAAAACTGGCAGGTACAGGAAGGGAATGTATAAGCTGTGCAGGCATACATCATAGTACACACCAGCTTTATAGTTTACAAGGGAAAAGACAAACTTGACCCCGCAGAATACCCTTTATCCTAGGAGTTAGTGGGAAAATAGAGTGGGATTTTGTATACCAAAGTACTCCGCACAGCGTACATATAGTACACACTTTAAACCATCTGCTACATTCATTCCTGAAAAACTATTTGATGATTTACCTGTGAGTCAAAATTCTTATTACACCCTTTCCACCCCTTTGGAAACTACACTCCTTTTAGTGTAGAGAAGGTGGCTTCTCCTTTCGTTCTGTGCTCTACTGTGTACACAAACAGCAGTTTATGCCCTCATATATGGCATTTTCTCATTTAACCTTTATAAATGTATACATTGTAGGGCTAAGTGAATGAATTATTGAAAAAAAAAATAATTTCTATATTTTACCTACATTTTGTTTTAAATTCCTTTGACATGATTTAAGTGTTAACAAATTTCTTACATGGTGTTTTGAATAATTTGAGGGTGTAGTTTTGAAAATGGTGTGATTTATGGGAAGTTTCTAATTATTTGAAAAAGCCTTTAACCCTTTACATGATGCAGACATTTTTTTTTTTTTTGTGTTTTCATTTTTTACTTGCTGCATTCTAAAAGCCATAACTTTTTCATTTCTCCATTTACGTAGTCATATGAAGGCTTGATTTTTGCATGACAAGTTGTACTTCAAAATGTTACCATTTATTATTCTGTACAATATACTGGGAAGCAGGAAAACAATTCAGAATAAGGTGGAATTGAAAAAAAAGGGAGTGGCATCATTTTGTTTTTGTTTTTACAGCTTCCACTTTGCAGTAAAAATGCTATGCTAGCTTTATTATCCAAGTCAGTAAAATCACAGTATCACCATATTCTGACTCCTGTACCTTTTTTTATTTCAGTGTATGGAACTCTGTAAGGTGTCTTTTTTAAGGACAATATGTAGTTTTTATTGATACCATGTTGGGGAATGTATGATGTTTTGATCACTTTTTATTTCATTTTATTAGAGAGGCAAAGTGGCGAGAAAAAGGCCAATTCAACAATTTTGATGTTTTTTCCTGCTTCGGCGTTTACCATGTGGAACAAATGTTTTTATATTAAATAATAATAATAATAATAATAACTTTATATATTGGCAACATATTCCGCAGTACTTTACAAATCAGGGGACACATATGGGGACGTGATTTAAACTTTTAGGGTTTTTTCTCTTTTTTTTTTAAATTTTTTATTTTTTTTTTACTTTTCTTCAGATCGCTTGTGCCATAGACTATGGGAGATTAGCTATGTAACTATTGAAACCTGCTGCCAGAAGGCTCCCAGCTGCCATGGTAATGGACGGCTCCCACAAATGCACTGCGGGGGGGGGCTGCCCCATTACCAAACGTGAAGGGAAAGTGAAAGTAACCACTCAGAAGCCATGGTCACATTTGACATGTACAGGTACGTACTGGTGCACATATCTTGCGAATCCCATCCCCACTTTACAGGAAAATACCAGGTGCGGACATGCGGCGATTTCCAAAACCGTGTTTTGAAAATCGCAGCGTAACAATTATATCTATGGAAATGCTGGCGGTTTCCCTATAGATATAATTTAAGCAGAAAGTATGCAGAGCAAACCTCTGCAAACTTTCTGTGCAAAGCGCTGCAGGAAGAACCGTGATGTGTTGCCGCCGTTGCTTTTCCCGCAGCGCTTTTTTTTGCTGCGGGACGCCACATGGGGCATTAGCCTTAAACAGAATTGTTCCTTAACCCCTTCCCGCCACAGCCAGGATTAAGGTTAAGATCCCACATTGTGGAAAAACTGATTTTTTTTGTTGCAGATTTTACTGCCTTTTTTGAGCCAAAGCCAGGTGTAGACTGAGCAGAGCTTTCTATATATTTCCCATTCCTTTTGTAGTCATTCTTGGGTTTGGCTCAAAAAAGTGCAACAAAATCTGCAACAAAAAAAAGCAGCTTTTCTGCAACATGGGGCTGCACTAAGACTTCCTGATAGATCTAGATTTTTCAAATCTGACATGTGTCACTTTGCAGTAATAACTTTGGAACACTTTAAGGCTGAGATCTCATGTAGCGTAAATGCCGTGATTTTTCACAGCGTTTTACAGTACCTGCAGAGGGGGTCGGATTCTGGCTAATCCCATCTACACATTGCAGAAAAAAATCTGCCGTAAGAATGCTGCGATTTCAAAAACTGTTGTTTTTGTAAATTGCAGCTTGTCAGTTATAACTATAGAAACGCTGGCATATTCAATGTAGGCATAATATAAGCAGAAAGTTTCCTCTGCAGACTTTCTGTGTAAATCGCTGTGGAAAAAAACCTGATGCATTTTCGCTGCGTTTTTTTCCCGCATCGCTTTTTGGCTGCAGCTCGCTATGTGGGGCCTTAGCAGATGTGAATTTAGCCTTACTCACCAAAGTGTCTTTGTAATTGTTTTTCGTGACATATTGTACTTTGTCTTAGTGGTAAAATTTGGTCGATATGTTTTGTTTAATTATGAAAAAATAGGAAATTTGGTGGAAAATTAAAAAAATATGCAATTTAAAAAGTTTGAAATTATCTTTTCATACAGATAGTCATACCTCCTAAATTAGTTAATAAATCTAAATCTAATTTATAAATCTAATTTATATCTCCACTTTATGCTGACATCAAACTTTAATCACCCTTTAATTTTTTTCCGGGTATTATATGGCTTACAAATCAAATGGCAATTTTCCAAATTTTCAAGACTAAGTCAGACTTTCAAGACTTTCAGATTTTCAAGACTAATTCAGTTCTGGAGGGGTTTTGAAAGGCCTCTGTGCTAGAAACCCCCATAAATCACCCCATTTTCAAACCTGCATCCCTTAAATACATCAAAGCAGCGTATACAAAGTATCTTAACCCTATAAGCGTTTACTAGGAGGTGAAATTTACACATTTCAATTTCTTTTACTAATAAGTTCATTTAGCCCTAGAATTTACACATTTACAAGGGATTAAAGGAGGAAATGCATCACATAATTTGTTATGCAAGTTCTCCCGACTTCTAAAATAGTATAATAGAACACGTTGAGCTTTTGGGGGGCAGATTTTGCTGTGATCAGTTTCAGGTGCCATGTTGCATTTTCATAGTACTTGAGGTGTCAAAATATTGGAAACCCCCAAAAAGTGACCCAATTTTGGAAACCTCAAGAAATTTATCAAGGGATATAATGAGTATTTTGATCTTACAGTTTTTTTTTTAATAAAATGATTACCATGAGATCTGAACAATACTTTTTTCCAATAAAATGTTGCATTAGCCCCACATTTTTCATCTTCACAAAGGACTAAAGGAGAAAAAACAATTAACATTTTTCTCCTTATTATCAAAATACCCCATATCTGGTGACAAACTGCTGTCTGGGCACTTGGCAGGGCTTGGAACGGTAAGGGTATTATTTGGAGGGCAGATTTTGCTGGAATAGTTTTCAAGTACTGTAACGTCTTTGCCTGTTCAGGTCTCTGCACCACCCTCCGCCCGCACGCGGCTGTGCAGGAGGTGTGCTCAGTTTGATTCCTTGGTTAAGATTTTTGTTGCTCAGTCTGAACACTGTCCTAGACTATGTAATTGATTTTCTGCCACACCTGTCTACTCCACCTTGGTTTTCATCTGCTCCACTAATAGTTAATTTTGGCCTTGCCTGTGTGATTGTCAGCCTTTCCTCCTATCAAGTCTGGGGCGGGTTCTTTCTTCCTTTTTATTTTTTGCTCACATTTACATTGGCGCTGGTTATTGCTTTGTGTGTTCTGGCTATTATTCCTTGCTGTTTTTGTTACCTGTATTCCTATTCCTGACCTATGGCCTCGACTTTTGACTATTCTCTTGGATTTTGATTCTGTACTGCATTGCTTGTCTGTTACCGAGCTCTTGGCTTGCTGACCTCCCTTTTTGTCGTTTGTTCTGTCTGTGTTGTCACTTATTCAGTGTAGGGACTGGCTCCGAGTTGTCGACTGTCACCTAGGACAGTCAGGCAAGAGGCAGGGACAGTGGGGGGGTTTTCAGCTTTAGGGCTCACCCTCTTGTTGTGCCCCTCCCCCAGGGTTCTTCAGCAGCTACTGGGGAATCACTCCTCTAGCAATTCCCTTACAGAATAACCAGCCCAAAAAAAAAAAAATTACCTTCTGCCATATCTTCCCTCCAGATCAGCATGGATCCTATTCAGGGCCTTGCAGCCAAGATGGAGGGTTTGGCAGGCCTTGTAGCTGAGCTAGCTAAACAGGTTCAGACCCTTACTGATGCTGCTGCAGCATCTCCGGTTGTTTCTGTCCCTTTCAGGGTTAAGATGCTACTCCCGGATCATTTCTCGGGGGACCAAGAAAAATTTGAGACTTTCCGGGAGTCTTGTCACCTGTATTTCTGGATTAATCCACATGCATTCCAGGCCCAAATGGTGGGAGTAGTTATAACCCTCCTACAGGGGATCCACAAGCTTGGGCCCTTAAACTCCCACCAGGGGCTGAGGAGTGGTCAGATTTTTAAAATTTATTCTATATATGCTGAGCCAGACCACATTGGACTTGCAGAATCGCAACTCCTCACCATGTGGCAGGGGAAACGCTCTGCTGAGGAGTACTACTCAGAATTCCATAAGTTCAGTGTAACTGCAGGTTGGTGTGAGTCAGCTCTAAAGGCTCACTTTAAACCAGGCCTGTGTGACCGTGTTAAGGAGGTCTGGGTTGATCACCCAGATCCCCCTACTCTTGAGCAGGCCATGACTTTGGCCGTGCGCATAGACCATAGAATCAGGGAAAATTCTAAAGAGAGAGTAGGGTCTGTTTCCTCCAAATTTTCTGTCTATTCCTCTCTCTCTCCTGCTAAACCCACTTTTTCTCACATCACTCCTGGTGAGGAACCCATGCAACTGGGAGCTCTGGATGCCAAGACACAACAAGAGCATCGTCTCCGGAATAACCTCTGCCTGTACTGTGGTACTTCAGGTCATATAATTCGAGACTGCTCCATCAGACTCCGCACACCAGGGCAAAAGCTTCAGTGCCTGAGTGGTAGTCAGAAGAACCACTCAGGCAACCAGGTATTTGCCGGAAATAACAATAAGATGATGCTATCTGTGTCTCTGTTCTCTGGGGACAGATCTGTTTCTGGCCAGGCCCTAGTTGACTCTGGGTCTGCGGCAAACTTAATCAAACTGTCGTTTGTCTCAGCTTTAGGCATGAAGCTTTTGCCACTTGATACTCCTCTGGCGGTTACTGGAGCGGATTTTGCCCCACTGGCCAGGGGTAAAGTCCAATGCAAGACCCCCCTTAATCATGTTGCAAGTGGGTTCTGTACATTCTGAGGTCATAAGCTTCTACGTTATGGAGCATTTGTCTTCCGATATTGTTTTGGGACTTCCCTGGTTAAACCTTCATAACCCTATTTTTGATTGGGGTAAAAGGGAGTTAATAAAATGGGGAGATCAGTGCTCATCCCACCGTATTGCTTTGCATACCTTAGATTGTGTCAGTGAGGAGACGGTCTCGGGTTGGAAATGCCAAGCGAATAAAAAACTAAATAAAAAAAGAAAATACTGGATCCTTCAAAAACTGGTTTATCTGGTGAGGGTCAGGTGGCCCCTCATAAAGGAGGGGTACTATAACGTCTCTGCCTGTTCGGGTCTCTGCACCACTCTCCACCCGCACGCGGCGGCGCAGGAGGTGTGCTCAGTTTGATTCCTTGGTTAAGATTCTAGTTGCTCAGTCTGAACACTGTCTTAGACTATGTAATTGATTTTCTGCCACACCCGTCTACTCCACCTTGGTTTTCCTCTGCTCCACTAATAGTTACTTTTGGCCTTGCCTGTGTGATTGACAGCCTTTCCTCCTATCAAGTCTGGGGTGGATTCTTTCTTCCTATTTATTCTTTGCTCACATTCACATTGGCGCTGGTTATTGCTTCGTGTGTTCTGGCTATTATTCCTTGCTGTTTTTGTTACCTGTATTCCTATTCCTGACCTCTGGCCTTGACTTTTGACTATTCTCTTGGATTTTGATTCTGTACTGCATTGCTTGTCTGTTACCGAGCCCTTGGCTTGCTGACCTCCCTTTATGTCGTTTGTTCTGTCTGTGTTCTGTGTTGTCACTTATTCAGTGTAGGGACTGGCTCCGAGTTGTCGGCTGTCACCTAGGACAGTCAGGCAAGAGGCAGGGACAGTGGGGGGGGGGGGGGTTTCAGCTTTAGGGCTCACTGTCTTGTTATGCCCCTCCCCCCAGGGTTCTCCAGCAGCTACTGGGGAATCGCTCCTCTAGCGATTCCCTTACAGGTACTTTATCTTATTTGCCCCTGAGTGCCAAAACAGTGAAAATCCCCCAAAAGTGATACCATTTTGTAAACTAGACCCCTCAAGGAATTAATCAAGTGGTATAGTGAATACTTTCACCTTACAGGTCTTTCATGGAATTGGGCCATGACAATTATCTACAGTGGCTTGCAAAAGTATTCATACCCCTTAAACTTTTTCCACATTTTGTTACCTTACAACCACAAACTTAAATGTCTTTTATTGAGATTTTAAGTGATAGACCAAAACAAAGTAGAACATAATTGTGAAGTGGAACAAAAATGATACACGGTTTTCAAAATATTAATCAAATAAAAATCTGAAAAATGTGACGTGCAAAAGTATTCAGCCCCCTGTACTCTGATACCCCTAAATAAAATCCAGTGCAATCAATTGCCTTCAGAAGTCACTTAATTTAATTAATAGAGTCCAGCTGTGTGTAATTTAGTCTCAGTATAAATACACCTGTTCTGTGAAGTCTCAGTGGTTTGTTACAGAACACTAGTGAACAAACAGCATCATGAAGACCAAGGAACTCACTAGACAAGTAAGAGATAAAGTTGTAGAGAAGTTTAAAGCAGGGTTGGGTTATAAAAACATATCCTAAGCTTTGAGCATCCCAAGGAGCACTGTTCAATCCATCATCCAAAAATGGAAAAAGTATTCTACAACTGCAATCCTACCAAGACATGGTCGTCCACCTAAACTGACAGATAAAGCAAGGAGAGTACTGGTCAGGGAAGCAGTCAAGAGACCCATGGTCATTGTGGAGGAGCTGCAGAAATCCACAGCTCAGGTGGGAGAATCTGTCCACAGGACAACTACAGTGGGGAAAAAAGTAAGTTCTCCCACTTAAAAAGATGAGGCCGGCCTGTTATTGACATCATAGGTAGACCTCAACTATGAGAGACAAAATGAGAAAACAAATCCAGAAAATCACATTGTCTGAGTTTTTAAGAATTTATTTGCAAATTATGGAAAATAAGTATTTGGTCAATAACAAAAGTTAATCTCAATACTTTGTTATATATCCTTTGTTGGCAATGACAGAGGTCAAACGTTTTCTGTAAGTCTTCACAAGGTTGGTACACACTGTTGCTGGTATGTTGGCCCATTCCTCTATGCCCGTGATGGCGTACCTATGGCACGCGTGCCAGAGAGGGCACGCAGAGCCCTCTCAGTTGGCACGCGCGCCGTCACCATATCTCACTAACGGGGAATCCAGTACAGGATTCCCCGTTAGTAAGTGATCGCTTCTTTCAGCTGTATGTGCAAATGTACATACAGCTGAAAACTGTCAGTGTAGGCCGCGGTCCGTAGGACTGCTGCTTACACAGTACATGCTGAATTGATAAAGGCTAAACGCTGTACTCTGGAAGGACCTTCTGACGTCATAAGGTCACATGACAGGGTAGGCGTGTCTTTGCTTGTAAGAAGGTCCTTCCACATGAAGAAGTATCCCGAACAGTGGAGGAACATGGAGAGATGTGGGGCTCAGGGTGTAGTGTGGGGGGAGAGATGTGGGGCTCAGGGTGTAGTGTGGGGGGAGAGATGTGGGGTTCAGTGTGTAGTGTGGGGGGAGAGATGTGGAGGGGAGAGATGTAGGGTGTAGTGTGGGGGGTAGAAATGTGGGGGGGAGGGTGTAGTGTGGGGGGAGAGATGCAGAGTGTAGTGTGGGGTATAGAGATGTAGGGTGTAGTGTGGGGGTTAGAGATGTGGGATGCAGGGTGTAGTGTGGGGGGAGAGATGTAGGGTGCAGGGTGTAGTGTGGGGGGAGAGATGTGGTGTGTAGTGTGGGGGGTAGAGATGTGTGGGGTTGCAGGGTGTAGTGTGGGGGAGAGATGCAGAGTGTAGTGTGGGGGAGGAGAATGTGGGGTGCAGTATATAGGGTGTAGTGTGGGGGTTAGAGAGAGGGGGCAGGGTGTAGTGTGGGGGGTGGGGGGTAGAGAGGCAGGGTGTAGTGTGGGGGGTAGAGATGCAGGGTGTAGTGTGGGGGTAGAGAGGGGGTGTAGGGGGTAGAGATGCAGGGTGTAGTGTGGGGTGCAGAGATGCAGGGTGTAGTGGGGGGTGCAGAGATGCAGGGGTGTGGGGGGGAGATGCAGAGTGTAGTGTGGGGTCCAGGGTGTAGTGTGGGGGGGAGAGATGTGGGATGTAGGCTGCTTGCAAGAGGGGGGGAATGGGGGTGCTGGCTGCTTGTGAGCAAGAGGGGGGATGCTGGGGAGGCAGGTTAATTTAAGGTGAAATTGCCATGTTGGCACTTTGCGATAATTTAGTGGGCTTTGGGTTGCAGTTTGGGCACTTGGTCTCTAAAGGTTCACCATCACTGCTCTATGCAGATCTCCTCTAGAGCAGTGATGTTTTGGGGCTGTCACTGGGCAACACGGACTTTCAACTCCCTCCAAAGGTTTTCTATGGGATTGAGATCTGGAGACTGGCTAGGCCACTCCAGGACCTTGAAATGCTTCTTACGAAGCCACTCCTTTGTTGCCCTGGCATTGTGCTTGGGATCATTGTCATGCTGAAAGACCCAGCCGCATTTCATCTTCAAAGCCCTTGCTGATGGAAGGAGGTTTGCACTCAAAATCTCACGATACATGGCCCCATTCATTCTCTCATGTACACGGATCAGTCGTCCTGGTCCCTTTGCAGAGAAACATCCCCAAAGCATGATGTTGCCACCCCCATGCTTCACAGTAGGTATGGTGTTCTTTGGATGCAACTCAGCATTCACTCTCCTCCAAACACGACGAGTTGTGTCTCTACCAAACAGTTCTATTTTGGTTTCATCTGACCATATGACATTCTCCCAATACTCTTCTGGAACATCCAAATGCTCTCTAGCAAACTTCAGACGGGCCCGGATATGTACTGGTTTAAGCAGGGGGACACATCTGGCACTGCAGGATCTGAGTCCCTGACGGTGTAGTGTGTTACTGACGGTAGCCTTTGTTACGTTAGTCCCAGCTTTCTGCAGGTCATTCACTAGGTCCCCCCGTGTGGTTCTGGGATTTTTGCTCACTGTTCTTGTGATCATTTTGACCCCACGGGGTGAGATCTTGCGTGCATCCCTTGATCAAAGGTGATTATCAGTGATCTTGCATGTCTTCCATTTTCTAATTATTGCTCCCACTGTTGATTTCTTCACACCAAGCTGCTTGCCTATTGTATATTCAAACTTCCCAGCCTGGTGCAGGTCTACAATTTTGTTTCTGGTGTCCTTCCAAAGCTCTTTGGTATTCATCATAGTGGAGTTTGGAGTGTGACTGTTTGAGGTTGTGGACAAGTGTCTTTTATACTGATAACAATGTCAAACAGGTGCCATTACTACAGGTAATGAGTGGAGGACAGAGGAGCATCTTAAAGAAGAAGTTACAGGTCTGTGAGAGGCAGAAATCTTGCTTGTTTGTAGGTGACCAAATACTTATTTTCCCCCATAATTTGCAAATACATTCTTAAAAAATCAGACAATGTGATTTTCTGGATTTGTTTTCTCATTTTGTCTCTCATAGTTGAGGTCTACCTATGATGTCAATTACAGGCCTCTCTCATCTTTTTAAGTGGGGGAACTTGCACAATTGGTGGCTGACTAAATACTTTTTTTCCCCACTGTATAAGTTGTGCATTCCACAAATCTGGCCTTTATGGAAGCGGCAAGAAGAAAACCAATGTTGAAAGAAAGACATAAGAAGTGCTGTTTTCAGTTTGCCACAAGCCATATAGGGGACACAGCAAACATGTGGAAGAAGGCGCTCTGGTCAGATGAGACCAAAGTTGAACTTTTTGGCCTAAATGCAAAGCGCTATGTGTGGCGGAAAAGTAACACTGCTCATCACCCTGAACACACCATCCCCACTGTGAAACATGGGGAGGCTTTTCTTCAGCAGGGACAGGGAAGCTGGTCAGAGTTGATGGGAAGATGGATGGAGCTAATTATAGGGAAATCCTTGAAGAAAATCTGTTGGAGGCTGCAAAAGACTTGAGACTGGAAAGGAGATTCACCTTCCAGCAAGAGAATGACCCTAAACATACAGCCAGAGCTACAGTGAAATGGTTTATGAAAGAATATTCATGTGTTAGAATGGCCCAGTCAAAGTCCAGACCCAGAGGCGTAGCTAGCGGGGGGGGCAGAGGGGGCGGCTGCCCCGGGCCCAATGAGTCTTTGGGGGCCACCATTAATACAGACCTTTATTTCTAACTCGACACCGATCTAGTTACAATGCTTCCTGGTGCTTAACTGTCTTGTAAACTGCAAGCCAATAGAGCCTGTGGTTTACAAGACGCCAAGACCACAGACGGATGTCCGCTTCTCAGCACAGGCGGCACGATGACGTCACAACATCGCGCCGCCCGCGCTCAGACACAGACGTCCTGTGCGTGGAGAGTGAGGAAAGGCCGGCGGTTCCGTTCATCAGCATTGCAGGTAGGTGAGTATGACTTTTTTTTTTGTCGGTATATTAATAGTATAATGGGTGGTTAGGAGGGGGAATATAACTATAAAGGGAGGATTCATTAGGGGGCATTATGACGATGGGGGGGGTCCTTTACAGTATATAAGGGTTATTGAGGGGTATTATTAATACAAGGGTGGAGGTTATTTATATAAGGCACCATTAGGGGGCATCATTTATATTAGGAGGCATTATGAAGATAAGGGGGTGGTCATTGATATAAGGGGTCATTAGAGGTGCAGTATTTATGTCAGGGGGAATCAGGGGCATAATATGAGGGTCAATTAATTTAATGAAAGTTGCACTTGGGCTTTATTAAGACTAAGACCCCACGTAGCGGGTTGCAGGAAAAACCATGGCGGTAACATTGTGGTTTTTCCCGCAGCACTTTTCACAGAAGGTCTGCAGAGGTTTCCTCTGTGGACTTTCTGTTTTCAATACACCTATATGGAAACTGCCGGTGTTTCCATAGGTATAATTGAAATGCTGCGATTTCCAAAACCGTAACGGTTTTGGAAATCGCAGTGCGTCTGCTGCACATATTTTTCTGTAATGTGTGGATGGGATTTGCTAGAATGCCACGTTTTTTTCTGTGGGTTTTCGCCACAAGGGGCCACATCCCATCCCTACTTTGCAGTAAAATATGAGCAGCGGAAACACTGCGATTTCCAAAACAGTCGCAATTTTGGAAATCGCAGCATGTCAATTATACCTAGGGAAACGCCGGCGGTTTCCCTATAGATATAATTGAAGCAGAAAGTCCGCAGAGGAAATCTCTGTGAACTTTCTGCGCAAAGTGCTGCAGGAAAAACCGCAATGCGTCACCGCCGCGGTTTTTCCCACAGCTGTTTTTTGCTGCGGGATGCTACATGGGGCCTTGGCCTTAAGGAGTTTTCCAGCTCATTTTTATTTATGATCTATCCTCATAATAAAACATCAATAAGAGATAAGTGATTCCCCACTGATCAGTTGTATGGGGGGCTTTGGCGCCTGTTTATATCACACGCTGTCTGTTTATAGTGACCGTGTGATGTAATTACAGTCTTGTCACATAGACGTGTATAGGACGAGGCTGTAGTTACATTACATGGCCGCTATGAGATGAATGACACTATGTAAACAGAGTAGCGGTCACAGCGCTTACACAGGTACCACAGTTCATTCAAACAGCTGATCCTGGGGGTCCCGTGTATTGGAACCCCAATCATTTTTTTTCCCCTTTTTTTTTCCCCTTTTCAATAAGGAAATACCTGGGACATTATTAATAAGGGGCACTATTTAAAGGGGATGCACAGGGAAGTTATTAATTTAAAGATGCACTTGGGGGTATTATTCATTATGGGGGGTTATATTATATATTTTATAACTGGGGTAGCAGCAGGATGGGGGCTTTGTGCAGGTGAGGATAATGTGGGTCAGGTGCCTGGAAAAGTGAGGAGCCAAAGATGTCTGTGTTGCAAACTTTACAGAGACTGGAAGAAGTGGTCATGGCGGTCCAGATAAAAGAGACGGGGAATGTGAACAATTAGTCAGAGACGTCACCGGTAAGTCACAAAATGTTACTGCCCTGTATTCACCTAAATCGTCTGCAGAGCCCTGTGTAGAGCTGCTATATACCACTATACGCTCACCGTATACTGATAGTATCGGTATACAAACATGTCCAAGTTGGGGGCCCACTTAGACATGTTCGCCCCCCCCCCGTGCTGAACCCCTAGCTACGCCTCTGTCCAGACCTAAATCCCATTGAGCATCTGAGCTTGAGCAATTTTGCAAAGAAGAATGGGCAAAAATCTCAGTCTCTATATGTGCAAAGCTGGTAGAGACATACCCCAAAAGACTTGCAGCTGGAATTGCAGCGAAAGGTGGCTCTACAAAGTATTGATATAGGGGGGACTGAATACTTTTACATGTCACACTTGTCAGATTTTTATTTGATTAAAATCTTGAAAACCATGTATCATTTTCCTTCCACTTCACAATTATGTGCTACTTTGTGTTGGTCTATCACGTAAAATTTCAATAAAATACATTTAAGTTTGTGGTTGTAAGGTGACAAAATGTGGAAAAATTCAATGGGTATGAATACTTTTGCAAGCCACTGTATAATTATACTTATGTACAAAATGCTCTTTTAACCCAAAATGTTTCATTTTTACAAGAGGTTAAGGGAGAAAATGCACCCCACAATTTGTTAAGCAATTTACCACAACTGTGTAAATGCCCCACATCTCCATATACATTTCTGTATTGGCACACAGCAGGGCACAGCAGGGAATGAGCACCATTGAGCTTTTTGGAGGGAAGATTTTGCTGGAATTGGTTACAGGTGCCATGTTGCATTTGCAGAGCCCCTGAGGTACCAGCCCAATGGAAAGCCATAACAAATGACCTCATCTAGACCCCTCAAGGAATTTATCATTTGAGGCCTAATTTGGTTATTCACACTGCATTGGCAAGCAATTGCAGAGGGTCTGAGGCAAAAAAAAAAAAAAATTAACCCCCTGTTTTAGAAACTACTCTCCTCAAGGAGTTTATCAAGGGGCATAGCAAACATTTTTATCCCTCGAGTATTGCATTATTTTAATTTCCAGAAGTAAATGCGCAGTGAAAAGTTAAAATTGCATTTCAGTGCCCGATATGTTGTGCCTAGTTTTTTTCATCAGAGACACACAGCAGGTTATCCCAGGTAGAACAGCTTTTGGAGCGTTGATCTGTAATCCAAGCTGGGCACCACTTATTGTGGACTGAAATTACTCATTTTCACTTTGTGCAGCTGATGGTGCATTGATTTCTGGAAAATAAATTAACGCAACGGAAATTCCTTGATGGGTGGGTAGTTTCCAAAATGGGGTCACATGTCGGGGGGATTCCACCTTACTGGTTTTCCAGAAACTGCAAAAGTGGCATGTTGTCTAATAACCAAATTGTCTAAATCTGTGCTCCAAAACCCAAATAGTGCGGTTTCCCTTCTGCACTCTGCTTTGTGCCCTCTATGCTTCCACCGTAATGTCAAGAAGGGCTTGAGGAATTGTTTTTAGAAATTTTCTTGAAAGTGTGGGTAATTGGGGTTTGGGTTGTAAGTCTTTTAGAAAAAAAAAAAAAAAAAAGGGTTGAATAGTGTTAAAAAAAAATTAAAAAAAATTTTTTTATAATTATTTTGTGGGGGGGGGGATGGTAAAAAAATTTTAAAAATTTATTTTTATTTAATTTTAAATAAAAAAAAAAGGTTGTTTTATAAAAAAAAAAGTTGTGTGGTTTTTGGGGGTGGTTGTTGTTGTTAATAAAAAAATTTAACTTCTTTTTTTAGAGGTTATTATTTTTTTTTTTTTTTTTTTTTTTTTTTTTTTGTGTGGGGTGTTTTTTTTATTTAAAATATTTTTTTTTTTTTTTTATGAGGGGGGGGGTGGGTGGTGTGTGGGGGGGGGGGGGAGGGTGTTGTTTTTATTTTTTTTTTTTTGTTTTTATTAATTTTTTTTTTTGTTTTTTTTTTTTTTTTTTTTTTTTTTTTTACAGCAGCCATTGTAATTGTGTCATGATGCTGGAGTGACACCCCCCTTTTTGATGTCAGCCTGCCTGTTCTGCAGACAGAGTGTGAGCAAAGAAGCAGGAAGTGACGAGAACAGAGAGCAGCAGCCATCTTGGCAAGAGAGAAGACAGGTGTCTGTGCTGTATTGAAATGGTGTGGAGATTTTTCTGTGCAGCTAAGCTGTATCTTGGTCCAGAGACAATCAGAGTGTAAAGAGACAACAGGACTAGTGAGCCCACGTGAAAGGAACTGTGCTCAGTGGGAGATCAGTGAGATTGACATTGTGACTGTGTATATGGATACCACAGATAGAGACTCGCAGTGCTGTTGAAGTACCGGACAGTAACTGCTAAATCCCGGCTTACATCCCAGCTCAGTGTATGGATTCGGCAGGACTGTCAATGTGCTGAGTGGAATCTGCTGTTGGATTACATTGCATTAATTTGGTTTCCCTGTCTGTTAAAGAGGACTCCATTACTCCCGAGATCTTGATAACCGTGAGGAGAGGACGCTTCACTATAAAAGCAAGGAACAACTTTGGGCCCCACCACGCGCTTCTACGGACTGTAAGCGGTCCACCTGGACCACTGGGGAAAAGGGGGTGCACCCAAATGTGAAGTCAGGGTCAGTTAGGGATAGTTTTGGGTACATTGCTCATTCAGTGTCCATACTGCAGAAGTGGACATAAAAGTAGAAACCATTGTAGAATTTGCCTTGAAATTGTTCATGCTATATTGCATATTTTGCTTGTCTTTATCCCTGTTATTTTACCTTTAACTAGCCTTTATTAATTTAAAGTAAATATATTTTTCTTGAGCTTAACCACTGCGTGTGCGTTCATTTCTGGTTGCGGAGTCCAAACCACCCGCCTGGCCCCGGGGGCCCGGGGGGGGCCGGGCCGGGGGGGGGGGGGCCCCGGCCGTGGTTCCGGGGGAAAAAAGGGGGATATTTGGAAAGTGTAAAAACACCACCATATAGTGTGGTGGTGTGTATAGTTTAAAAAAAAAAGGTTTGTTGGTAGACTTTTTTTAAAAAAGAAGAGGACAACATAATAAAAAAAAACCCCCTCAAAAAAAATTTTTTTTTTTTTAAAAAAAAAAGGAAAAAATTTTTTTTTTTTTATTTTTTTTTTTTTGTTTTTTGGGGTTTTTTTTGTTTTTTTGGATGGGGGGGGCATGCCCTTATAACCACTTGCATAAGCTATATACAATATATGCAAAGAATTGAGAAAAGAACTTTGAAAATATCTCTCTGGATCTAACAGGAAGGGATCTGATCATGCTATAAATACACTTCCATCATGTCATAATATGTTTATGTTAAGTCAGCCCTAGACAGATGCCACAGTTAGCTCCTTACAACTGAAGATGCAGACTTAGAGTTTATCAGCAGCTGAAAGTACAAATAGTATAAGGGTATTGCATTTTTGTAAAGATAAAGAAATCTAAGGCCTGTTTCACTCAGCCATTTTTGGACTGATAAAAAATGTCCATGTATTGGACGCATTTACCTTCCCAAATGCAGCTAGTCTGAACTGAACTCAGCATATCAGCTCAGCCTAGCTGCACTTGAGTCGGTAAATCCATTTGATACATGGACCTTTTTGCCAGCCGAAACATGACCAAGTGAAATGGCCCTTAAGCTGTCCACACATGAGATGTTTATCTGCAGATCATTGGCAAATTCAACTTATCTAAATGGCATTTACTTATCTTAATAATATAGTTTCAGATGTAGTCACCATTAAATTAGATTTTATTAGATACAGGACTCCATTTTCTCATTAAGTCAATTCAATGCAATTTTTTTTTAAATTATCCCCTGAGGAAGCCCGTTCGGTGGGCGATACGTGTGGGGTTAAGTCATGTCTGGAGAGACTACATAGGGCAGGTATACCTTGTTTATTCTTAAAGTATAACAGTCCTCATATATATTACTATGTATATTTAGAGGAACTTAATGTATGAATTTTATTTATGGTTGTGCACTTTATAATTGTATGGCCATTTTGGCACATTGTATTTATATGGACACTGCACTGCTCAATTTTTGTGTTGTTTTGACAATGATTACTCATGGCTGTTCTTGTTTTATATTTTTTCTTGTATTTCTAGATGCTGTGTAATTAAGGAAGTGCAAGGCTAAATATTAGGGTCAGCACATCCCAGACCACACCAAATACACAATATATTATTAGTTCTCAATTAGGACCTTTTTAATATTTCTATTTATTATGCCTGCCCAATTTTGTGCTCTCATAGCATAGCTTTTTCTCTTTTTTAACTATGTTTAAACTTATTTTGTTCAATAAAGATTTGTACAACTATTTTTCTATATACTACTAGGGTTGAGCGTCTGTTTTATGACATGAATCCTTTCTACTTTTCCATTCAAATGTTTTGTTATCATGGTTGAGATGCATCCCCGTCTTTATATGTGTGGTGCCCACTGCTTAGCTTATTATCTTTAAATTCAATGCAATTTTGTAACATCCAGTGGGTATCCACATAAAACAGAGTGTACCACCTTGAGATACAGTATTGTGAAAAATCTTTGTCTTGTCTTTTGCTACACATAGGAGGGCATGTCCAGCCAATAGGAAAAGTAAGAAATAACATTAGTTTTGTAAGGATGCACTCATAAATACAATTTAGTTTAAAATATATATATTTTATGAAACATGACTTATGCAGTTGGACTGTGCCTAAATATACATGTTTAGCATTTAATGAAAGTGTTCTGAATGTACGTTATATATTAGTCTAATGGAAATAATTTCCTTTAATAAAATTTGATTTCTCTTTAAATTAATTGGCAGTTGTTCCTGGTTATTTGAATGTGCATTGATTTTGGAAATGATTTTGTAATATTTTCTAAAACTGTAACAGTAACTGCAAATGTGAAATGTAACTTATTTTCAAAAAAAGTTTTGTTTTGTATGTCAGCTTGTGGGTTGTATTATAACCTAGATAATTGCCTTATTTAAAGAGAAGAAATGCCTTGTTATAAGAATAAATATTAGTGGGGCTCTGGGTGCATGAGTGACTCTGATTGGTTACTGTAAGCATATACACTGCTAATTCCATTTACTCAAGTAGAGCATAGCATAGGAGTGCTGATGAAAGCGAAGGGGCGTTGAGCTCATCTGAATGGCTTTTGCCATTATGTTTCAGTCATTGGTGGGGGTTCTCAGCACTTGGACCCTCATAAATGAAAGCTTCTGACATGTCACCATGACACTCAAAAGCACCAGAATGCACTCATAATTATGTAAATTTGGATAGCTGTGTTTGTATAAGTGGAGTGGCTTGGTTAGACATTAAATTAGGGGTTGAAAAACGTTATCCATTGTCACTGTAATCCTGTGCCACTAGGATCGACCATGTTGTTTAAAATCATACTGTTGTACAGGTATATTGAGTGATTTAGTTAGATGTTAGTATC
The DNA here is from genome assembly GCA_947044405.1 of Leptodactylus fallax. Taxonomy (NCBI): domain Eukaryota; kingdom Metazoa; phylum Chordata; class Amphibia; order Anura; family Leptodactylidae; genus Leptodactylus; species Leptodactylus fallax. The sequence continues at coordinate 17,112,512 of CAMRHE010000001.1, forward strand.
TGAATGTGATCCTAGGTGTTTACAGCCACCTCTTACAATATTGTCTCTGATGTCTTTAGTGCCCCCCCTCTCCGCTATGGCTATGAATAATAGGTTCTTAGCCTTTAAAAGAGATGGCAAAACATGACATTGCTGATATTTATTTTGAATATTGTATTTATTCCTTTTTTGAACCTCATAACTCTTCAATCTGTTTGAACGTAGGCTGGCAAGTACAGTTTTATATGAATTAGTTACTGCACCCAAGCTATGTTTGTCAGTATACATGTCTTGTGATAGTATCTAAGCTATCATGCAGCACAAAATAATCAAGTAACACATTCAGACATAGACTTAACTATTCCAATGGTTTTTCAAAGTTTTTTTTAGTCTTGTGTGATGAGATACCACACTGTAGCAAGTTATCAAATTAAAATTTAATTTTGAAATATCTTTTATGCTATGGCCCTCCTTCTCCCTCCTTGTACAATAAACCATGAACAGGTCTCAGAGCATGCTCTGGACCAGAGGTGTATTTATAAAGGGTGCAGAGATAGCAGTTGGTACCGAGCCCTGGACCCTGAGGGGGCCCCAAAGTTCCCACTGCCATATAAAATATACCACTGCCATATAAAATATACCACTGTTTTAAATGCCACTATGTAGGTAGGGGCCCTGTTGCAAATTATGCATTAGGGCCCATGACGCCCACTGGGAGGACTAAACTTATCCTGAGAAAACACACACAATATACAATAAATATCATGATAGAGATATCCATAAAGCTTCCTTAGATGTTCAGATCCGAATAAACTAGTTACATTGTACAGTGTGTCATTATAAGTAACAAAACACCAATTTGAAAACTAAAAAAGAAAACTCAGAGTCCTAAAAGAGCAGAGACACATGGATGATATATCTGTTCCACACATGCATAAAAGAGCCATCATAAATTGTGAAATGCATGTGCAGGGCGAATATATTGCGCATGCGCAGTAACTCTTTCACGATTTATGATGACGTAATACAGCTCAAAAGCTAATAGGAGGGGACTATAGAGATATGAAAATTCTTCTGCAATATCAAATACTGTATATGAATAAAATAGGGGAAGCTTTTCCTTAACCCCTTAAGGATACAGCCTAAAAGTACCTTAAGGACCAGGCCTCTTTTTTTCAAAACTGACATGTGTTAATTTATATGGCAATAACTTTGAGATGCTTTAACTTACACAAGTGATTTTGAGATTGTTTTTGTCATGTCACATTGCACTTCATGTTAAATGTTAAACATTGATCAATATTTTTATGGAAATTTTATGGAAATTTGGAAAAAAATAGCAATTTTCAAAATGTGAAATGTTCTGCTTTTCAGACAGTCATACCACCCAAATCCATTAATAAATATTATCTACCTTATCTCTGCTTTATATGAGAATCATCTTTTAATTGTCCTTTAATTTATTTTGGATTTTAGAAGGTTTACAAGTGTAACAGCGATATTCCAGATTTACTATTTAATTTCCCAAACTAATTTTTTTTAGAGACCACTTAAGTTCAGAAGGAAATTATAAAGGCCTATATATTAGAAATCCCCATAAATCACCCAATTTTCAAAACTGCACCCCTCTAATAATTCAAAACAGTATTTGGGAAGTTTATTGTTTTAATAATACATTCTTTTAGTCCTAAAATTAACACATTCACAAGAGGTTAAAGAAGAAAATGCATCTCACAGTTTGTTATACAATTTCTCCCAAGCACAGAAATAACCCACATGTGGGTGTAAACTGATGTTTGGAAGGGAAGGAGCACCACTGGATGTTTGAAAAGCAGATTTTGCTGGAATAGTTTTCAGGTGCCATGTTACATTTGGAAACTACACCCCTGACAGAATTTATTAAGGGGTATAGTGAGCATTTTGACCCCACAGCCTTTTCACAGATTTTATTAACATTGGGATGTGTAAATGAAAATTAATAAACATCACTTTATCCCCAAAGTTTTTCATTTTCAGATAAAGGAGAAAAAGCTTTGCAAAGTTTGTAACACAGTTTCTCCTGAACATGGCAATATCCCATATGTGGCTGTAAACAGCTGTATGGGTACATGGTGGGGCTCAGAATGGAAAGAAAGCTATTTGACATTTGGATGGCAGATTTTGCTTGAATATTTTTCTGGGTGCCATGTCATATTTTCACAGCCCCTAAAGTACCATTACAATGGAAACCCCCCAAAAGTGACCCCATTTTGTAAACTACAACCCTCATAAAATTTATCAAGGGCTATGGTTAGTTTTTTGACCTCACAGCTGTTTCACAGATCCTATTAGCATTGGGACATAAGCATGAAAAGTTACTTTTTTCCCAATAAACTGTCCATTTAGCACCAAATTTTTCATTTTTACAAGGGGCTAAAGAACAAAAAACACACCACAGTTTGTTACACAATTTCTCCTGAACACAGAAATGCCTCATATGTGGTCATAAACTGCTGTATGGATACATGGTGGGGCTCAGAATGGAAAGAGCGCTATTTGACTTTTGGAGGGCAGATTTTGCTAGAATAGTTTTCAGGTGCCATGTAGCATTTGAAGAGCCCCTAAAGTACCAGTACAATGGAAACCCAGAAAAAGTGACCCCATTTTAGAAACTATACTCCTCAAGGAATTTCTCAAGGGGTATTATCATTTTGAGCCTAAGAGTGCTTCCCCAAAATTTATGTGCGAAGTGAAAATTTTATTTTTTTAAAGAAATATGCCATTTCAGTGCCCAATATGTTGCGCCCACTTTGTAGTATCAGAAACATGCACTCCTAAAACTATTAAGTGGGCTACCTAGGTACAAAAAAGTTGTATATGTGGGCGTAAACCACTTTTTGGGCACACAGCAAGGCTGAGAAGGGAAGAAGCGCTGTGCTTTTTAGCTTTTAGAGTATAGATTTAAACGGACTATCTGGATGCTATGTTGTTTTTGCAGAGCCCAGATGGGGCCAGTAAATTGGAAGTGACCAATTTTGTAGGGGCAATTTTAGGGTCTTTACAAATGTGACATGGTGTCCAAACACCAACAGTTTAAATCTGCACACCAACAGTACATGGCGCTCTTTCACATCTGTACCCTGCTGTGTGCCAAAATGGCAGTTTATGCCCACATGCATGACACTGTTGTACCCAGAATAACGTACTTATATGTGGGTATAAACTGCTGTTTGGGCACAGCTGGGCACAGAAGGGAAGTAGTGCTATTTTGGTTTTTGGAGCATAGTTTGGTTTTTGGCCATCATGCCACTTTTGCAGACCCCTGAATTGCCAGTAAAGTGGAATTCGCATGTGGCATAGAGAGCATTTTTAACCCTTAAGAGTTGCATTAATTTAATTTCCAGAAATGAATGTGCAGCTAATAACGTAAAGTGAAAATTGCAAGTTTTCTAGAGATAAACCATTTCAGTGCCGGATATGTTGCACCCAGCTTGTGTCATAGACACACACTCCAAAAACTCTTAAGTGGATATCCCGGGCACAACAGCTTTTGGAGCGTTCATCTCTGATTCAAGCTGGACACAACATATTACATACTGAAATGACGTATTCCTGGAAAAATTGCCATTTATACCTTTCACCATCAGCTGCGTATTCATTACTGAAAAATAAACACTAGGGGTTAAAAAGGCTCACTGTACCCAAGGAGAAATTCTTTCAGCGGTGTAGTTTCCAAAATGGGGTCACATGTCTGGGGATTCCACTTTACTGGCATTTCAGGGTTTTGCAAAAGTGTCATGACTAGAGATGAGTGAATTGAAGCTGATGAAGTGGAATTTGATCCGAATTTCAGGAAATATTCGATTCGCATCGAATCCGGATTTCCTCACGCATAGCATTTTTTCATAAAATGGCTATTGCACGTTAGGACACGGGGCAAGGAACTCTGGGAACACGGGATCACCCACAATGCCATTCGTGCACCCAATCAGCAGCCAGCCAGCCCTGTGATGTCACAGTCCTTTAACCCCTTCGCAACCGCCCACGTCATCAGGAGCGGGTGTTAGCTGTAACTGACAGCTAACACCCTGCTCCATAACTCCCAGTCGGAGCACAGCTCCGATTACAGGTTTGAACCCATTGTTTGACTGCGGCATCCAAGGGGTTCCGCCATGCTACATGTCCCTCTCGGCACCTCCTGCGATGAGATCAGTGGGTGCCAATATGCATCTTCTGCAGCCCAGGGTCTGGCCAGTGACCCCGGGATGCTAGTAGCCCCCAGTACATGGTTGATCCTGCCCAGAAGTGAGGAAGTCAGCCTATGGGTCTGCATAGGTTGACTTCCTCTATAGACTGCAATACACGTGTATTGCAGTCTATAGTGCTGAACCAGCGATCAGTGCATCGCTGGTTCAGGTCCCCTAGTGGGACATCACTAAAAACAACTGCAAGGCACAGTGTTCTACACCACTATACAGGCTCTCTGCAGCCAGGAAATAGCTGTTTTTTTTAACGCGATTCACCGCGAATTAATTCGGATCGAATCATATCAGAAAATTCGGCGAAGCTGTCGAATCGAATTTTTGAAAAATTCGCTAATTTCTAGTCAGGACATCCAAAAACCAAAACATCTAAATCTGAGCTTATAGGTATCAGCACTAGAAGGCTGGGTTCTATACAGTGGTTCACTTTCCAGAACTGGATATTACAATTCTTTGGGCACAGGAGAGAAGGAGCGTCCAAAAGCAGTTTATACCCATATATGACATTAAGTACCTTACCTGGGTAAAAGGATACATGGGGTAAAAGAGTTTGGTAACAGGGGGGCAGAAGGAAAGAGGCTGGGGGGGGATATTAGATGGTGCCCCCCCCTTTCCCCCCAAAAAGAAACCCCCCAGGGGAGCCCCCTATTTCTAAAAAATTTATAAAAAAAAAAAAAAAAAAAAAAAAAAGGGAAAAAAAAAAAAAAAAAAAAAAAAAAAAAAGCGAAGAAAATGTTTTGTTTTATGTTTATAATTGATTTCCTGTTTTGTAACCTTAGTTGTGGTACATGAGTTGCCAGGTCTGGTAAATCCTCTGTGTGAATGTTCTATTACTGCTTCTTATTTCTTTCTTTCCTCATTAGGCTGGCCACCTAATGCTCTATTTTTCTACTCTTTCTGGTCTTGCCATCTGGAAACAATGTACCAAAACTAAGGAAATACTCACAATTTGTGTTTCATAAAGAAGTGTTTTCATTTACTTACCTGCAGTAGTGGAGCTGTAGTAGGGTGTGTCTGCCCTGGCCTTATAAGAGGCAAGTCTGCATCAACTCCAGTGTTTTATAGAGAAAACTGCATAGGATTATGGGAAATGTCTATGATATAAAAGGATTCCATTACCCAGCAAGCTCAGTAGTTGTTGATGGAGTTGACATAGTGGGAAACCTGTGAGACTACAGTAGCCTGAAAGGCAAGGGTTCTGTTGTATGCGTTATGGATATTTTCTGATGAAATATTTTCTCTGTTAAAATTGGACTTCGAATAAACTCCTTTGGATTTCTTTGCATCAATCAAGGTCTGATTGTTTTTTGGAAAATCCCATGCTTCACATATGGTGTCAGAAGTGGGATGATTTTTGGAGTATCGCTCCAAGTACTCCAGCATAAAGAAACCAGGGAGTTATGGACAAGACACGTTCCTGGCGCATTACAAAAAACCAACTGTATCTGCAAAGCAAACTGCTGCAAGCAAGCTGGTGAAAATGGAAAGTCAAAGTGCCAGACCCAGTGCACAGATAGAGGAGGAGGAGGCAGAAGTGCAAGGAGCCACGGCTGCTCCAATAACTCCAAGTGTTGCTGGACCTTCTGAAATGACTTTACCTGAGAGCATTGCTGACCTTATGAAATGGTTAACTGTGCAGCAGATTGAAGCAGAAAAAGGCAAATAGAGGAAGCCAGGAGAAATCGCGAGGAATTGCAACGTCAGGATGAACGTTGGAGGGAACTATTCCAAACCCTGAGACCGCCTGTTGCTATGTCTCCTTGGAAAGACCCTCGCATGACAAAACTTTCTCCACAGGATGATATTGAGGCATATTTAACCACATTTGAAAGAATTGCACATACTTGTCAGTGGCCTAAGGAACAGTGGGTGGTAAGACTGGCACCATATCTTACTGGACAAGCCCAACTGGCATATAGCCACATGAACATAAACGATGCAAATAACTATGACTTGGTTAAAGAGACTATTCTAAGGCGATATGACATCAGTGAGGAAACCTACAGGCAGAGGTTCAGAGAATTGAAGTACTGCTACACTGATGGTCCAAGAGAAGTCTTTACTCGCCTGCAAGACTTATATGTGAAATGGATGAAACCAGACACAAAGACAACTAAACAGATCAGTGAAATGATCATCCTTGAACAGTTTCTACAAATTCTTCCAGCTGATATCCATGCCTGGGTTAAAAAACATCGGCCCAAAAATGCTGACAAAGCAATTTCTTTGGCGGAAAACTTTCTCCTAGCAAAAAGAGACCTAAGCAGGTCTGCAACAGGCCCATCCAAACCATTTAGAATTATCTCTGGAGGGAGAGGTCAAGAAGCCAGAAGTCCATTAAAAACCATGAACACAAGTGAAAAAAGTGCTATATTTGTCAAGAAAAGGGACACATAGCTAAATTTTGCCCAAGGAAAAGCACTAAAGGCCCAACGTCTGGATCGTTTTGTGCTTGCAGTGACTTTGTGCGGCCAATCCAAATTAATGGACAGACTGTGGATGCTTTGCTGGATTCTGGCAGTAAACTAAGTTTGGTAAAGGGGGACCTAATAACTGAGAAGATGGACTTTCCCAAAGTGCCAATTACTTGTGTTCATGGAGATACAAAAAATTACTCCACATCAAATATTGAACTTCAGTTGGATGAGAAATGTTTTACCATGCAGCAGTTGTTGTTCCGGAACTACAAGTACCAGTGATCTTGGAAGAACTACTCCTGGATTCAAAGATTTGCTAATGGGGGAAAGCCAGTTGTCTGCTGTGACTACCCGAGCTAAAGCAAAGGCACACAAGAGAGATGAGACTTTGAAGGACATTTTCCCATTTCATGAGGACATCAGGGAGCCACCATCATCAAAGCCTCGAGCGTTCCAGGACAGCAGGATGCCTTCAGGAAAAGACTTTCCCAGGATGGCAAGTATAAAAATGCTGAACTGTGGGACACTGATATTGCATTTGAACAAAAACAGGACATTGACTTATATCCATTGTATGAACAGGGTTTAACTAACTGTAAAGTGGTGGAAGAAAGTGGTAGGCAGCCTGTTACACCCTTTTATCTAGTTGAAAACAATATTTTATATAGAGTGTGTAGTCATCCAAAAACAAGAGAACAAGTGCAACAGTTAGTTGTGCCAAAAAGGTTTAGATCCGAAATTTTGAAATTAGCGCATGATGTTCCTATTGCTGGACATTTGGGTTATAAAAAACTTTGGCCAGAGTACTTTATCGGTTCTATTGGCCTAGAGTTTATGATGAAATAACTACTTATTGTCGTAGTTGCCCAGTATGTCAGTACACAGCTTCTGTTCCTCCCAAAGCAGAACTTATACCCTTGCCAGTAATTGATGAACCATTTAATACTGTGGGTATGGATATTATTGGTCCACTAGAAAAAGTTCCAAAGGTAACCGTTTTATTCTTACAATTGTAGACTACTGTACCAAGTATCCTGAAGCCATACCTATGCGCACAGTTACTGCTAAAAGAGTTGCTGAGGAAATTTTGAATGTGTTTAGCAGGGTTGGATTACCTAAGCATATCCTTACTGATCAGGGGAGTAACTTTACATCTTCCTTTCTGTTAGAAGTTTATAAACTTCTTGGTATACAGCCCCTCAGAACTACCCCTTATCATCCACAAACTGATGGGTTGACTGAACGATATAACCAAACCTTGAAAAATATGCTTAGAAAATTTGCACATAATGATCCAAAACTGTGGGACAAATGGTTGCCCTTTCTGTTATTTGCTTATCGTGAGGTTCCACAAGAGTCTACAGGGTTTAGCCCTTTTGAATTGTTATATGGGAGACGACCCAGGGGACTCTTGGATGTTATTAAAGAGGTATGGGAAGGTAGAGCTGGTCATCAGAAAAATGTGGTGGAACATGTGTTGGAAATGAGAGAGAGATTAATGAAATTGATTAAGGTAGCCCATGATAATGTCCGCAAGGCAAAAGTTTACCAAAAGAAATGGTATGATCAGCATGCCAAAAATAAGTCAATTAAAGTTGGAGATAAGGTTCTTCTCTTGCTTCCTAGCAGTGAGAATAAGTTGTTGGCCAGATGGCAAGGGCCATATAAAGTGGTTAGACAAACAGGTCCTGTTGACTTTGAAATTGAAACCCCAGAAAAAAACAAAAAAATAAAATTTACCATGTAAATTTATTAAAACGTTGGCTTGAACCAGAGGTTGATCCCACAAATAGCATTACCGGTACTATTGTCGCCGAGGCTTCACAGAATATGTCTGAAGAGATTTATGATTTGTTGAAAAATTGTGCACACTGGTCAGAGGTAACTTTGAATCCAAAGTTATCTAAAGGACAACATTGTGACATGAGGAAACTTATTGGGTCTAGTTCACATGCTTTTGGAAGTAAGCCTGGTCGTGTGTCTTTAATTTCTCATGCAATAAATACTGGAGAGCATGCGCCTATCAGGCAGAAACCTTATCGAATACCTGAAAAATTAAAGGGTGAGGCTGAAAAGGAGGTGCAGGAAATGCTTAAATTGGGAGTTATTGAACCCTCCAAAAGTCCTTGGTCATCGCCTGTAGTGATGGTTGGGAAAAAGATGGGACAATACGATTTTGCATAGATTTTCGTAAAATTAATGCCATATCTAGTTTTGACAATTACCCAATGCCGCGTATTGATGAGCTCATAGATAGATTGGGGTGTGCAGAATATATTTCTACCCTAGATTTATGTAAGGGTTATTGGCAAATTCCACTTGATGAGAAATCAAAAGAAAAACTGCCTTTGTGATGCCTAGTGGTCTGTATCAGTTCAGAAACATGCCATTTGGTCTTCATGGTGCTCCAGCCACATTTCAAAGAGCCATGGACTTACTCCTGAAGGATCATATGGAGTACAGTGCTGCTTATCTAGATGACGTTGTAATTTTTAGTAAATCATGGGAAGACCACTTATATCACTTGGAAAAGGTCATAACTGAAATTGAGAAAGCTGGTTTCACAATTAATCCACGCAAATGTGCTTTGGGATTCCAAGAAACAAAGTACCTTGGGTTTATTGTGGGTAGTGGTAAAGTAAGGCCAGAAATATCAAAAGTACAAGCCATTCAATCTGCTACTATTCCAGCCACAAAAAAAGAAGTCAGATCATTTTTAGGTCTTGTTGGTTATTATAGACGTTTTATTCCAGAATTTGCTACCATAGTTGCTCCCTTAACGACCTAACTAAAAAGAACAGAAGAGAGGAAGTTGTATGGACAACAGAATGTAAGCTAGCTTTTGAACAGATAAAAGAAATTTTGTGTAAAGAACCGGTCCTGCAAAGCCCGAACTTTGACAAACCATTTATTGTGCAGACTGATGCATCAGAGGTGGGACTTGGGGCAGTCCTAAGTCAAGAGGATAATGGTGAGGAACATCCTATTCTTTATTTGAGTAGGAAACTTTTCCCCCGTGAACAAAAGTATTCTACTATTGAGAAAGAAGGGCTGGCAATTAAGTGGGCTTTGGAGGCATTACGCTATTACTTACTAGGAAGAGAGTTTACTTTGGTAACCGATCATCATCCCCTCACTTGGATTCATACCATGAAAGACAAAAATGCCAGAATTACTAGGTGGTATTTAGCATTACAGCCATTTAAGTTTGAGATACAACATCGGTCAGGGACGAAGCACCAAAATGCCGATCATTTGTCTAGGTATGGTGCTGAAGTAAAAGTTGTCTGAAGAAGGACAAGCTTCCTCTTAAGGGGGAGGAATGTGAAGAGGTAAAATGTTTTGTTTTATGTTTATAATTGATTTCCTGTTTTGTAACCTTAGTTGTGGTACATGAGTTGCCAGGTCTGGTAAATCCTCTGTGTGAATGTTCTATTACTGCTTCTTATTTCTTTCTTTCCTCATTAGGCTGGCCACCTAATGCTCTATTTTTCTACTCTTTCTGGTCTTGCCATCTGGAAACAATGTACCAAAACTAAGGAAATACTCACAATTTGTGTTTCATAAAGAAGTGTTTTCATTTACTTACCTGCAGTAGTGGAGCTGTAGTAGGGTGTGTCTGCCCTGGCCTTATAAGAGGCAAGTCTGCATCAACTCCAGTGTTTTATAGAGAAAACTGCATAGGATTATGGGAAATGTCTATGATATAAAAGGATTCCATTACCCAGCAAGCTCAGTAGTTGTTGATGGAGTTGACATAGTGGGAAACCTGTGAGACTACAGTAGCCTGAAAGGCAAGGGTTCTGTTGTATGCGTTATGGATATTTTCTGATGAAATATTTTCTCTGTTAAAATTGGACTTCGAATAAACTCCTTTGGATTTCTTTGCATCAATCAAGGTCTGATTGTTTTTTGGAAAATCCCATGCTTCACACCATGACCAGGTCCTCCATGCATAAAATGTATAAGAGGAGGTTATAGATGGAGTTGATGTTGATTTCCACCTCCTGGGGGTGGGGGGCCCGGGCGCTACCAAAAAAAAAATGATGAGTTTGTTTATATTTTTTTTTGAGTATACAGGAAAAAATAGACAGCAGAAGGGGAGCTGGGTCATCCTCTAACTCTACTCCAGTGACCATCTTGTTGACTCTACATGCCAAAAGGGGACATCATTGTCTTGCTGGGGGTGGCAACATCATGCTTTGGGACCAGGACGACTGATCCGTGTACATGAAAGAATGAATGGGGCCATGTATCGTGAAATTTTGAGTGAAAACCTCCTTCTATCAGCAAGGGCATTGAAGGTGAAACGTGGCTGAGTCTTTCAGCATGACAATGATCCCAAGCACACCGCCAGGGCAACGAAGAAGTGGTTTCGTAAGAAGCATTTCAAGGTCCTGGAGTGGCCTAGCCAGTCTCCAGATCTCAACCCCATAGAAAACCTTTGGAGGGAGTTGAAAGTCTGTGTTGCCCAGTGACAGCCCCAAAACATCACTGTTCTACAGGAGATCTGCATTGAGGAATGGGCCAACATACCAGCAACAGTGTGTGCCAACCTTGTGAAGACTTACAGAAAACGTTTGACCTGTCATTGCCAACAAAGGATATATAACAAAGTATTGAGATGAACTTTTGTTATAGACCAAGTACTTATTTTCCACCATAATTTGCATATACATTCTTTAAAAATCAGACAATGTGATTTTCTAGATATGTTTTCTCATTTTGTCTCTCATAGTTGAGGTCTACCTATGATGTCAATTACAGGCCTCTCTCATCTTTTTAAGTGAGACAACTTGCACAATTGATTGCTGACTAAATACTTTTTTTTCCCCACTGTATATGCAGTCTTTTGTCATTTTTACTCACATATGGTGTTTCCTTAAGCACCTTATATTTTTTTATGTATGCAAATTTTATTTGATCTTATTCTTATTTATGTATTCTTTATTGATTCAATGGTAATTATTGCAATTGATAAAGGAGCGTATAGCTCTGAAATGCATAGTGCCCTGTATACAATAAAGAAAGCTTGTACAAATAACCCATTGTGACCAGGTAATTCCTGTGAAAGAGCGCGGGCTGTCCATCATCTCTCTGGGCTGTGGTACCCAGTCTTTCTAGTGCATAATGCAATCCATGGCCACATCAAAAATAATAAAAGCTTCTTGTTACTCCCCCAACGCCTCCGTGGTACATAGCAATCTCACCAGGAGCACCATTTATGTATGATGTTAAAATTAAAATTTAAGATGTTAAAACATAATTCACACAGCACAGTGCACACCATAAAAGTAAAACTCATAAGAAAGTGGTGCAGATGTTCTCTAATTCCACCCTATTCTGATTTTTTTCCAGTTTCCCAGTACTTTGTATGGAATATTAAATGTTAAAATTACAAAGTGCAATTTGTCCTGCAAAAATTAAGCCCCCATATGGCTCTGTGGACAGAAAACTTAAATAAGTAATGACTTATGAAAGGCGGGCAGTTAAAAAAAAATCGAAAAAGAACAAAAATGGCTGCAATGGGAAGTGATTTATAATTACTTACAGTATCTTCATACTCAAAAACATGTACTGTATATACACAGGTAACTGGTATGGTAAAGGAATACTACAGTGAACATACAGTGGTATTATTTGCAATTTCCAATAATGTCTTCATATTTTTTTTGTATACACTACTTGTCTATTTTGATAGTTTACTCTCTGAAGTCAATCTCTTGTGATTTCTATGGGAAGTTGGCTTTACATAATGTGTTTACTGGTAGTATATATATATGTGTATATACTGTATATCTTACTATTAAAAGAATGTGTCAGCAAATGGAATCCAGTAGTTTAATGTACAAATAAACCTTTAAAGCAAGATTGAAGCCTGTCTGTTTTGTTGCTAGCTCCATTGAACCATGTTGGCTAGAAAAAAAAACTAATTTGCAATTCCGCATTAAATAGTCTAGTTTAGAAAGAACATCAATTTGCACAGTTCACTGACTTTTATATGAAATTTATGGATTGGCTATATTTTAGTAATATTGTCTGACACTTCAAGGGTAACATTCTGGGTCTTATGGCACTTTCATTTTTAAAAAAGTAACACAAGTATGCAGATACTTGAAAGTGCCAGATTCTAGCATTAATCATTTCTGTATATTTTACATAAAAAAACATCTGAAACCATACATTCATGATCAAGTCTATCTATCTATCTATCTATCTATCTATCTATCTATCTATGTATGTATCTACTATCTATCTAAAGTCAGACCAGCCTCTGGAAGGCCCCTAAAAAACAGGGTCCCAAAGATCCAGCAGATGACAATCTCATTTAGAAATGGATCAAGGGTCTATAACCCTCATTGATGACATGCCTTATGCATTCTATAAATAATATAAACTAATCTATCTATCTACAGATGTGCCCTTTCTGACCTTTTTCCTTGTCTGACAAGCTGATATGCTAACGATCCTCTTTATGTTTATATGGGGCAGCCTTTCAAGGCTTTTGTTATCATGTCATGATATTGCGTTGAATTAACTTAATAAGAAATGTCATTCGTTAACTAAACTGGAGATAAAGTTTGGTCACATCTATATTTGTCTGAATTTCTGCCTATCTATCTATGATATATCTATCTACCCCACAATGAAATATTACAATTAAATATTTTTAAAATTCTACTCCTATCTCTACATATTGTGCTTACATACTTATGGCATCCCATGGTGTTCTTTTGAGTCCCTCTCAGAACATCCATCCATATGCTGTACTGATTACTCCTTCTGGCCAACATGCCACCTCGTTTTCATTTATTTCATTATTACTATAGATGAGTGAATTTCTCAAAAGTTCGAATCTACAGTTAGATTCGAAGTTCCAAAAAAATTTGCTTCGATCCAAATTAATTTCCTGGGAATATCGCTAAAAAACACCTATTTCCTAGCTTCAGAGAGCCTGTATAGTGGTGTAGAACACTGTGCCTTGCAGGAAGCCTATTGTGGTAGTCAAACAATACTGTGAGTCAGTATGACACACATGATAGGCGTCGCTCTTAGAACCACTGCACACTTCACTTAATTGGCCAGTTACGGGGCCAAAACTGACCAACTAACTCAAGTGTGAACCAGCCTTACAGGTCCATGTTAGTGCCAGGTAGAAAGAACTGTGCAGAGGACCAACATCCTACTGTAGAGTGAAAGAGCGCACTCCTTTTACACCGTCATTTGTCGATTCCATATATATGTCTACAGAGTGGCAAGGCGACATAATGTGGAGGTGGCAGCAGCATGAGGAGGCCATACAGTGACCCAGTGGCAGCGGTATGAGAAGGCCATACAGTGACCCAGTGGAAATGGCATGAGGAGGGCATACAGTGACCCAGTGGTTGCGGCATGAGGAGGGCATTCAGTGACCCAGTGGCAGCGGCATGAGGAGGGCATACAGTGACCCAGTGGCAGCGGCATGAGGAGGACATACAGTGACCCAGTTCCTCCCCTGTGTGACTTTTTTCGCCCAGGCAAACGAGGTGTAGAACAGTGTGACACTGCTGTGCCCTGCACATGTGGTATGCTGGAGGAGCACTGTGAATTGTCCCTGTAGTGGAGGCTGAGGAAAAAGTGGAGGATGAGGTGGACATTGTTGCAGGACCAACGGTGTGAGAACGTGGAGGCAGAAGCGATGCCACCTGGCCAAGTTGCTGGTGACAAGGTGACAATGTGAAGTTGGCAGCAGCATGAGTAGGGCATACAGTGACTCAGCGGCTATGGCATGAGAAGGGTATGCAGTAACCCAGTGGAAACGGCTTGAGGAGGGTATACAGTGACCCGGTGGCAGTAACATGAGGAGGTCATACAGTGACCCAGTGGCAGCAACATGAGGAAGCCATACAGTGACCCAGTGGCATCAGTATTAGGAGGCCATACAGTGACCCAGTGGCAGCGGTATGAAGAGGCCATACAGTAACCCAGTGGCGGCGGTATGAGGAAGCCATATAGTGACCCAGTGGCAGAGGTATTTGGAGGCCATACAGTGACCCAGTGGCAGCAACATGAGAAGGCCATACAATGACCCAGTGGCAGCGGCATTAAGAGACCATACAATGACCCAGTGGCAGCAACATGAGGAGGCCATACAGTGACCCAGTGGCAGCATGGATCATTTAATCTGCTGCATCAGGCATTGGTGGGTGGAAATCCTGGCTGATCCACACCTCATTCATCTTCACAAAGGTCAGTCTCTCCAAATTTTGGGCGAGTTTTCCTTGGGGTAACTATGGCCCCCGCCGCACTAAACACCTGCTCTGATGCCACACTACTGGCTGAGCAGGACAGCTTTTCCAGGGCAAACTCGGCCAGATGCGGTCAAAAATCCAGTTTGGCTGCCCAGTAGTCCAGCGGATCTTTGATGACGGATGGCAGGATGTACTCTAAGTATGGCACCACCTGCTGGTTCAACTTCTGCTCTGTGTCTAGCTGCTGATGAGCAGCTTCTTCACTATGTGGCTAAAGAAAACTGCAGATCAGCGACTCTAGGCTCAGGCTGCTGCTGATGGAGCCGATACTGCTCCTGCCATCCCCACCCCCTCCCACAGCTGCCATGCTAGTGCAAGTTCAGCGCTCAGGGTCCCCCCGATCGGACATGATAGAGGATGGATGAAGGCGCAGATAGGCAGCGGCCAAATTGCTACATAGCATGTCTCTATAGTAGTTCAGTTTGTCCTCCCTCTCAGTGGGTGTAAAAAAGGCCCCCATTTTTCTCCGATAGCAAGGGTCTAACATGGTGGAGAGCCAGTAGTCATCCGTCTGCCTAATGGTGACAATTCAGCTGTCACTGCGCAAAGAAGTCAGCATGCTTCGGGCCATTTGCGCAAGTGACTCCGAAGGACTCCCTGCATCCATCTCCACTGCATACTGCCACGGTGTGTCTGGGTCATCTGCCTCATCCTCCTCATCTCCATCTGGCTGTTCTGGTTGTTCCTGCTTCTCCTTTCCACCCATTTGGCTACACATTGTTTGTGCTCTAATGTCCTCCTCATCCTCCTCCTCCAGTTCAGCCCCCACAGGGCTCACGTGGCCTTGAGATGTAGACGCCACATCTCCAGTCCCCTGACCAGCCAGATTGAAAAGCATCTTTTCCAGGATGTGAATCTGGAATGACTTTGTTCATGCCATAGTCCTGGCTACTGACTAACAAAGTGGCCTCCTCAAAGGGAACTAGCAAGCGGCAGGTGTCACGTATGAACTGCCACTGGCTAACGTTAAAGTTACACAGGGGAGTACCTCTGTCTGCTTGGATCATCAAGAAATCGTTTATGGCTTTTCTCTGTTCATATAGTCGATCCAACATATGGAGGGTTGAATTCCAACGGGTGGAAATATCGCATATCAGCCTATGTTGTGGGAGGCCGTTCTGCCGCTGCAGCTCAAGGAGGGTGTACGAGTGTCTGAAGTGCATGCAAAGTTTCCTTGACATTTTTAGAATGTCTTGCAGATGGGTGGAACACCAGCTTGACAACCAGATTGAACACGTGCACCATTCAGGGCGCATGGCTCACCCTCCTTGACGCAGCACCGACACCATGCTCTTCCTGTTGTCGGTCACCATTGTTCCGATTTTAAGTTCTCTTGGAGAACGTCAGGATTCGATTTCTTGATTGAGGAGCAGTTCCTCCCATGTGACTTCGTTCACCCAGGCAAACGAGGTGAAGAACAGCGTGACACTGCTGTAACCTGCACATGTGATATGCTGGAGGAGCACTGTGAATTGTCCCTGCAGTGGAGGCTGAGGAGACAGTGGAGGATGAGGCAGAC
Source organism: Leptodactylus fallax (assembly GCA_947044405.1). Classification (NCBI taxonomy): domain Eukaryota; kingdom Metazoa; phylum Chordata; class Amphibia; order Anura; family Leptodactylidae; genus Leptodactylus; species Leptodactylus fallax. The sequence continues at coordinate 17,128,959 of CAMRHE010000001.1, forward strand.
ATTGCTGCAGGACCAACTTCGTGAGAACGTGGAGGCAGAAGCTGCGTCACCTGTCCAAGTTGCTGGTGTGTCTGGTCAGGCACCACATTAACCCAGTGGGCCATAAATGACATATATTGTCCTTGACCGTAGTTACAGCTCCACACGTCTGCACTGCCGTGCACTTTGGCAGACACTGACAGGCTCAAGGACTGGCCCACCTTCTCTTCTACATGTTTGTGCAGGGCTGGTACTGCCTTCTTGGCAAAGAAATGACGGCTTGGGACTCTCCACCTTGGCTCGGCGCAAGCCATCAGTTCTCTGAAAGGTGCAGAGTACACCACTTGGAAAGGGAGTTACTGCAGCACCAGCAACTTGTACAGGAGCACATTCAGCTTCTGCACTGTTGGATGAGTGCACGCATACTGTTGTCTCTTAAATATAGATTCTGTGATCGATTGTTGACACAATAACTGACTAGGAGGAGGAGGAGGAGGAGCATCACGACCAGGAGATGATGGGAAGGACACACGACTTCCTTCAGCTGAGGTGGTGGAGCCTTGACTGCGTGAAATGGGGTGCATGCCACTGAGTGCTGCAGCGGTTGCAGTGGTGAACCTAGCCTCTTTGCTGTCTGAGGCGGACTATAGAAAGACACCCCCCCCCCAAAAAAAAATTGAGTTTCCATGCTAGCTTTACACGCTGTTATCGTCGCACAATATACACAATACACAAAGTTATAAAACAGTTTTTAAGAATTCTTCTTACTGCATTACTTCAGTATCAGATCAACAACACGGTATTAACAATGAAAGTAACTTCACACATCTGCTTGGTGGATGGACGAGCCCACGTGGCCCCCATTCTCTATAATAGGAGCTCCGCAGATAGCTGAGTACTGTACTTCGGCTATCTTTGGCACTCCCATTGAAGTGAATGAGAGCCACGCAGGTTCATCCATCCACCAAGTGACACACCAATATTCAGCCTGGCTGCGGTCAGGCTAAGTTCCCACCCAGTGGGGGGGGGGGGGAAACCCAATTCTCAGGCTCAGTGGGGGTGTCAGCAGACAGACCCCCATCAATCAGGTATTTATCCTCATTTAGGTGAATACAGTGCAGTAACATTTTGTGACTTACAGGTGACGTCTCTGACTAATCCTTCACATTTCCCGTCTCTTCCCTTTGGACCGCCATGACCACTTCTTCCAGCTGTGACTTGTCTCTGTAAAGTTTGCAACACAGACATCTTTGGCTCCTCACTTTTCCAGGCACCCGCATTGTCCTCACCTGCACATCTATCCTGCTGCTACCCCAATTATAAAATATATGATATAACCCCCCATAATGAATAATACCCCAAGTGCAACTTTATATTAATAATGTCCGTGTGTACCCTGTATAAATAGTGCCCTTTATTAATAATGCCCCAGATGTTAACTAATTAAAAGGTTTTCCAGGTCATTAATAAACTAATCAGTGTAGCTCAAAAACCCAGGACCCCTACTGATCAGCTGTTTGAATGGTACCTGTGTAAGCGCCGTGACCGCTTCTCTGTTTACATAGTGTCATTCATCTCATAGCGGCCATGTAATGTAACCACAGCAGCCCCTTCACACAGTATTACGGCCCGCAGCGGCCCTTGCACACTGTATTATGCCTTGCAGCGGCACCTGCACAAGGTATTATGCTCCATAGTGCCCTCTGCACACGGTATTATGCTCCCTAGTGGCCCCTGCACTGGTATTATGCTCCATAGTGGCCCCTGCACATGGTATTATGCTCCATAGTGGCCCCTGCACTGGTATTATGCTCCATAGTGGCCCCTGCACATGGTATTATGCTCCACAGTGGCCCCTGCACACGGTATTATGCTCCACAGTGGCCCATGCACACGGTATTATGCCCCATAGTGGCCCACCCATGAACTATTATTATACTCTGGTGTCTTTTCAGACCCCAGAGTATAATGATCGGAGACCCAGGGGAGGTGACAAACATAAAAACCAGTGTTACTTACCTTTTCTGGACACCGGTGCACTCCCTGCAGCTTTTGGCCCTGTTTAATTGCACACACATGTCACGTGATCAGGCCGGCGACGTGACCTGATGACGTCACCAGAGGGCCCAAGCCTGTTTGGAGTAACATCGGTTCGCAGGAGAGGTAAGTAGCATTGACTTTTATGTTCCCTCACCTCCCCTAGGTCTCCGATTGTTATACTCTGGAGTCTGAAAAGACCCCAGAGTATAATAATAGTAATATGTAGAGAAAGAATAAAGGGGGCACTCACCCAGGTGTAGATTTTTTCATAAAAAACATGTTTTTATTCAGTCCTAGGTGAGTGCCCCCTTTATTCTTTCTCTACATATTTTTTCATGTGTTTCTTTTTCTATGGGCCGTGTGCACCACCTATTTGGGCGTTAAAATTATTGTGCAACTCCTGTCTGATTTTATATTTTTATGTATACCGGTATATATAAATTAGGTGTTAGCAGTGCCACCGTTTTTCTCTTTTTTTTCTATAATAATAGTAATATTTGAGGCTCGCGGCTGCTCACACTTCCACTTCTGCGTCTCATAACAGAAGGGGAAGCGGAGGCGGCCATGAGCAGGCGTGGGGTACGTAAATAAATAGGCCGTTACCTGCTGGGGATACTCCAGCAGGTAACAGCCTATTTATATATATAAAAAAAAAAAGTTATCCTCACCTACCTGCGATCCCTTGATGAAGCCACCGCCTCCTCTTCTTGTCCGTGACGTCTGTGTCTCAGTGTAGGAGGTGCCATGACGTCATTGTATCGCCGCCTGCGCTGACATGCAGAGGTCTTGTAAACCAGCCCAGGACAGGCCCCGCACAGCTTTGTTTTTTTTAAATCGGTCTGTCCTGGGCTGGTTTACATTAAATAAATAGTAAAAATGCCGCGCCCCCAGACAGTGACTGATAGTGCCGCCTGAGGCGGCCGCCTCACTTCACCTCATTAATGATGCGCCCCTGAGTGGTTGCTGCGGCTGGCTGGACCACCACATTGGAGCCACGGCTCTCCCAGGCCACTTTATGGTGATGCTGCATATGTTGGCGCAGGACTGTGGTGCCAACATTGGCACCCTGGCCATGCTTCACCTTCTGCCCACAGATTGAACATATGGCCATGTTCACCTCCCCTGGCAGCTTTACAAAAAACTGCCACACCGCCGAGTAGGTGATTTTACCCCCAACACTCCACAATAACTGACTGCTACCACCACTGCCTCCGTGAACCCCTGCACCACTGCTTTCCGGGAAGGTAGGCTGCTGCGAAGTGGGTGGTCTACCCCGGGCACGTTTATCTCCCGACCTCACACTGCTGCCACCCTACTGACTCCCCCTCTGCCTCATGTGCAAGCTGCAACTCTCTTCTCCTAATAACGATGAGGCCCCTTCGTCATGCGGCTCCCAATTACGATCGGTTACATCATCATCCACTACTGTCTGCAGGTCACTGATGTCCTCCTCAACACCAGCCCCCACACCATTCTCCTCATCACTACCTGCCCACTTACCGCACGAAGCGGCGGATGTCTCCACCACATCTTGGCTGAGCAGTAGCTGCTGACTGTCCTCTAGTACCTCCTCTTCACTGTACAGTGGATCTAAGCCCACAGCATAGAGTACTTCTCTAGCTTAGGGAACAGAAAAGGACAGAGGCAGGTTGAGGTGAGGGCACAGGGCCATGCCAACTAAGGGTTGTGTCTGACAAACCCACCGACTCTTGGCTGGGGGTGTCTGATGTGACTTGGATGAATTGGATGACCAAATCAACCAGTCTACAACCGTTGGGTTGCTGGTCAAGACACGACCACTACTTGATACTGGGAGCTCAGGCCTCTGTAACTGACCCCTGCTGCCACAACCCTTTACTCTGCTGTGACCTTAGCCTTCGCCAGAAACATTTAGGCCTGCGGCCTTCCCCTGTGCATGGCTTCTCGCTTCTCTCTCTGACATACAGTACTGTTCAATGAAAAAACTTAATTGCAAAGGGCAAAAAGGCCTGTTATTTTCTACTTTGAAGAAAACGGCAAATATGCCCCTTATTTCTTCACCCACTAATGGACACCAATAAAAAAAAAGCGTGATAAAGGCATAGATTTGTGTCTCAGAATTACTGAATTATTGACAATACTATTGATCAATGGCCAGCAACTTTATACTGGTAAAAAAATGGTGAATATGGTCCTCCTTATGGGTTTACACACTAATAAACACCTTTAAATAAGTGATGATAACCGCTAAGAATTATTGAATTATTATTGACAATACTGTTTTTACAAATGGCCTGTAACTTTATACTGGTAATAAAATGGCAAATATGGTCCTTTTTATGGGCTTTGACTCTAATAAACACCTTTAAATAATAATAATAATAATAATAATAATAATAATAGTCCTTTAATAGTCCCACAATGGGGAAATTCAGTGTGTTACAGCAGCAAAGATAAGATACGATAAGCAGATACAAATACAAATACAACATGTACAGGAATGTTCCAAGGTGAGAGGCATTACATTAATAGCAGACAGACAGATAGGACGTAGCAGAGGGGGGGGGGGGGATTTAACAGGCAGAGAGATATTTCAGTTCTCTGTGTGTAATGATCTCCGCTTAGGTCGGTGTTGGTTGTACAGCCTAACCGCGGTGGGGAGGAAAGACTTCCGATAGCGCTCCTTCTCACACCTAGGGTGGAGCAGTCGGTCACTGACAGTACTGCCCAGCGCTATCACAGTCTCATGCATGGGATGGGACTTCTTCTTCTGCATGGAGCTCACCACGGACAGTATCCTTCTGTCACCCACCACCTGCACTGGGTCCAGTGGGCTCCCCAGGACAGAGCTGGCCTTTCTAATCAGCTTGTCAAGTTTATTTCTGTCCCTGGTTGATATACTGCTCCCCCAGCAGGCCACTCCAAAGAAGATGGCTGATGCCACTACCGAGTTGAAGAAAGTTCTAAGAAGTGCCCCCCGGATTCCAAAGGCTCTCAGTTTCCTAAGCAGGTAGAGCCTGCTGTGGCCCTTCCTGTACAGGGCCTCCATATGATCTGCCCAGTCCAGCTTATTATTAAGGAGCAAACCCAGGTACTTATAGGTGTTCACAATCTCGATGCCCGTCCCCAGGATGTCCACTGGTTTAGGAGGGCTTCTGCCTTTGCGGAAGTCCACCACCATCTCCTTGGTCTTCCCCGCGTTAATCTTCAGGTGGTTCCGGTGGCACCACTGCACAAAATCCTGGTTCAGTTCTCTGTACTCCCTGTCATCATCATCTGTGATGAGACCCACTATTGCAGAGTCGTCAGAATATTTCTGTAGGTAGCAGCTGGATGAGTTGCACCTAAAATCTGCAGTGTACAGTGTGAAGAGGAAAGGGGCGAGAACCGTACCCTGAGGTGCCCCCGTATTACCAATCACGGTACCTGACACACAGTCTTGGGATCTCACGTATTGAGGTCGATTTGTGAGGTAGTCTAGGATCCAGTTGGAGAGGTGGTGGTCCACTCCAGCAAGGCCCAGCTTGTCCCTCAATAACCTGGGCTGTATGGTGTTAAAAGCACTGGAGAAGTCAAAGAACATTATTCTCACTGTGTTCCCTGGTTTCTCCAGGTGAGACAGAGCCCTGTGCAGAAGATGGATGATGGCATCATCTACCCCAATGCCCGGCCGATAAGCAAACTGGAGAGGGTCCATAGCTGGGCTCACTAGAGGGCGGAGATGTGTGAGAACCAATCTCTCCAAGATCTTCATCAGGTGGGATGTCAGTGCTACAGGTCTGTAGTCGTTGAGGTCCATAGGGTGAGGTTTCTTTGGAACTGGTACCACACAAGAAGATTTCCATAATTCAGGGACTATTTCCTGCCTCAGGTTCATATTATACATATATGTAATTATACCACACAGCTGGTCCCCACAAGTCTTAATTAGCTTTGCACTGATGTCATCTGGCCCTGCGGCTTTCCTTGCCTTGATCTTTTTCATCTCCTTCCTCACCTGGGCCCGTGTGAAGGTCAGACTGTGGCCAGATAAAGACGGATTTCTGGATTTACTGGTCTGTTGGGAAGTGGCCGCATGGGGAGAAGTCATTGTGGTGGGGGAAGCTGAAGGACATACTGGGGTGGGAGGAGCTGGTATGTGATCAAATCTGTTGAAGAATAGGTTTAGTTCATTAAGCCAATTAACATCTGCCTCAATCTGGCAGACAGACTGTTTATGACCCGAAATTGACTTAAGCCCCTCCCAGACCCCCCTTATGTCTTTTCTTTCCATTTGCTTTTCCATTTTTTCCTTATAACTGGCTTTTCCTTGCCTGATTTGATGCCTCAGCTCCTTTTGTACTTCCCTCAACCCCTCCTTATCTCTTGTCCTGAATGCCATCTTTTTCTCCTTAAGTAGTGTTTTTATATCAGAGTTAATCCATGGTTTGTTATTGGAGAAGCACCTCACCACTTTTGTGGGTACTGTGTTGTCCACACAAAAATTAATGTAGTCTGTTATGCAGTGTGTGAGTCCTTCTAAATCTTCTCCATAAGAATCCTGCAGCACTTCCCATGCGGTTGTGTCAAAACAATCCCTCAGAGCCTCATCACTCTCCTCGGACCATATCCTCACTGTGCGGGTGACAGCTGGTTCTCTACGTACAAGTGGCTTGTACACAGGTCGGAGATGTACTAGGTTGTGATCCGATCTCCCCAGAGGCGGTAGGGCTGATGAGTTATATGCCTCCCTCGCGTTGGCAAAGAACAAGTCCAGTGTTTTGTTGTCTCTTGTGTGGCAGGTTACATACTGTGTGAAACTGGGCAGTGTGGATGATGGAGAGGCGTGGTTGAAATCACCCGACAGAAGAAAGAGGGCCTGGGGATGTTTTAACTGTAACTGGCTCAGCGTGGCTTGTAGGACCTCGCAGGCAGTGTCAGCTTTCGCAGAGGGGGGGACATATGCAGCTATCACGATGACATGTGATAGTTCCCTTGGTAGTTAGAAAGGTCTCATGCTCACAGCTAATAGTTCAATGTCCTTACAGCAAGTTTGCTCCTTAATCACAATGTGCCTAGGATTACACCATCTATTATTCACAAACATTGCCAGCCCTCCTCCTTTCCTCTTACCGCTCTCCCTTGTCCTGTCTGCCCGAAGGAGTTTAAAACCATCCAAGGAGACCAGAGGGTCAGGAGTAACTTCAGTGAGCCAAGTCTCTGTAAGTAGCATCATGCTGCACGCCCGAAACTCCTGATGATGCCTGGTGAGCGCTGTTAGTTCATCCATCTTGTATGCAAGAGATCTCACATTGCCCATGATGATGGAGGGAACAGCTGGTCGGTAACGCCTCTTTTTAATCCTCTGAAGAGTACCAGCTCTGCATCCCCTCACCCGCTTTTTCTTTCTCCAAAGCTCGCGGGGGATGTGTGACCAGATGGTATGCCGCCCTGCTGTGCTTCTGAGCTGCAGAATTTCCTCTCTTGTATAGACAAAGGAATTGTCTGCATACACAAAAGATCCCATTTTCAAGCAGAACAAAAAGACAGATAAAAAACAAAAAAAAAGTATCACAAGGGTCCAAGTCTTTGTGTGTGTTTCTTCATAGTGCAAAGTCCTTAAGTAGAGAGATACAAAACGAGACATAGAAAGAAAAATAAGATAGAGAGTCTCAGAGCTGCTGTAGCTGGCAGCCACTCCAGCGGCGCCATCTTGGAAAAAAAAAAAAAAAAGTGATAACTGCTAAGAATTATTGAATTATTATTGACAATACTGTTTTTAAAAATGGCCTGCAACTTTCTACTGGTAACAAAATGGTGAATATGGTCGTTATATCTTTCCCCATGTTAAAGACGTTTATTACAGATAAGTGCATATATTATTGGATTCAGTTTTCTTTGGCACAATAGTACTGAATAATGTTATGCTTTGCAAGAACAATGAATAAGCCCCTTATAATAAACGCCTTTAAAAAGGCTTTTTTTTACAGAGACATGCAGATATTAGTATATGATAATTCACTGTTTTTTGCTGTACTGCACTGCAAAAGGCTTGTTGTATTCCCCCTTGAAGACACAGAAATGAGTAATGAGCGGCAGTATAACGGCAGTGAGTGCTGCAATATGAATTATGCTGCAAATTCTTGCTGTAAATGACCCTGCAACTACCCCGAATTCTTCTCTCAATTCCTCCCTATCCTTTCCCTACAGTTCTAAGGCTCAGCCTCTTTCCCTGAACTTCTATCTGTTTTCTAAGTCTTTCCATAGCTCCTGCCGACGTCTGTCCCTACAGTAAGAGCAATGTGGAATGACTGTACCTAAAATGGCCGAGGGTTTTTATAGGGCTGTGACATCACAGGTCTGGCTGGCTGCTGATTAGCTGCATGCTTGGCATTGTGGGTGATCCCGCTCTCCCAGAGTCCCTTCTCCCTTGTCCTAACATATGCGGTGGCCATTTTATAAAAAAATGCGATTCGATGCATAGAAGCGTGAGGAAATCTGGAATCGTGGCGAATTGAAGATTTCTTAAAATTCAGATCGAATTCCACTTCTGCAGCTTCGATTCGCTTATCTCTAATTATTACTCTTAAAAAAAAAATTATGAAAAAATCATTAAAACTGAATAAAACAATTTATATTTAGTATTGCTGCATCTGTAACAAACTGAACAATACAATTGAAACATTATTTAACCTGCACGGTAAACGGTGTGAAAAAAACTGAAAATAAGAAAATAATGAAATAATGATTTTTCGTCATCTTGCCTCTCAAAACATGGTATAAACAGTGATCAAAAAGTCATATGTACCACATAACAGTAGCATTGAAAAGCACACCTCGTCCAGCCAAAAGAGAGAGAGAGAGATCAGTGGTGAAATTAATGGCACAGTTATCACCAGCACCAGTGTGCATACATGTAAAGTTGACAGAGTGCTAAATTCAGCTTTCTAGCAATATGTCTCTGAAGACATAAAAGGTTCTCTTTAATAAAATCTGTTAAAGATAAATTCTGTGAGGGGTGTACTTTCCAAAATGGGTTTATTTTTTTTTATTTTAAAATAACTGTTATTGTGAACAGTTAAGCAAATTGAAGATAAAGTGATCTTTAAAAGGCATAACATTAAAGATGATTCATTCTCAATGTATTTTTTTGAAAAAAATATTTTCATATTTTACATTTTCAAAATAACAAAAAATGAAAATGGCCCGATGCAAAAGTATGGACACCCTTCAAGTTAGTACCTAGTAATGCAGCATCCCAGAGGCTGCTGCTTTTATGTGTTTGTTACTGTGCATCTGGGTTGTGTTGGTATGTTCCGTCTTCTGTGTTAAGTGTTATATGTCAAGTGTTATGCAGGTTCTCCCTCGGCATTTTTCCTTGTCCTGATTCAGCCCTGGCCTATCACAGGCTACTGGGCGGGGTTGTAGGGAGATCTTATCTCCCCAGCGACGGTTGGTCTTCAGTTCAGTGCATGCAGTTGACAAGAGAAGGTGTGAGCTAACCTGCCACCAGCTTCAGGACTGTAGGCCAACGGTCACCTCCACAGCCCCAGGAGGAATATCACCAGCCCCAGGCTCATCTGTAGACAGCCCAGAGCAAGGGAGTAGTGCTGTCAGAACTATTGGATTTATTCGGTGCCGTGCCAGGAGGAGCAGGAGAGGACCCTGGCAGGAGAAACTCATTCGGGCCTAGTATACAGGTAACCAGATCCCTGTCAGGATGCCCTGTAACTCCATCCCCAATGTACCTGGCTGGGAGAAGCAGAGAGGAGGAGTAGTGGAAAGCCATCCTGTGGAGCCTATAACATCCCTGGGCACCCTCCTAGAACCAAGGTTGGGGGTTGGACACTGTAGGACTACTACCCCCATTTGGAAGCTGACGTTGTCTTACTGTTCCTGTTGCCAAATAAAAGCTGTTACTTGTTTACCTGCACCGCTGACTCCTGAGTCGTGCCTGCTTCACCATCAGGGCCCTTCCGAACAACACCACACCGGCTCAGAGAGAAGAGGTCCCCTCTTCAACTGGAAGTGCCCTGGGGCAAAGAACTACTACCACCACCATCCGGTAGTGCTGCAGGACCCCCCTCGACATTGTCCGGCCTAGGAGTGGGACTGGAGTGGTTGGTGAGCGTGCTCAGCCTGCTAGGTGGCACAGCATCCGCCACTACTACTCCCATCCTCCGGTCTCCTCCATCTGGGTTGCGGCAGTAGCACCCCCTTTGGCAAGTATCACAGCTTGTAAATGCTTTTTGTAGCCAGCCAAGAGTCTTTCAATTCTTGTTTGAGGGATTTTCATCCATTCTTACTTGTAAAAGTCTTCCAGTTCTGTGAGATTCCTGAGTCGTCTTTTATGCACTGCTCTTTTGAGGTCTAGCCACAGATTTTCAATGATGTTCAGATCAGGGGACTGTGAGGGCCATGGTAAAATCTTCAGCTTGTGCCTTTTTAGGTAGTCTATGGTGGATTTTGACGTGTGTTTAGGATCATTATCCATTTGTAGAAGGCATCCTCTTTTCAATTTCACCTTTTTTACACATGATGTTATGTTTGCTTCAAGAATCTGCTGAAATTTCATTGAATCCATTCTTCCCTCTATCCGTGAAATGTTCCCTGTGCCGTTGGCTGCAACACAACCCCAAAGCATGATTGATCCACCCCCATGCATAATGGTTGGAGAGATGTTCTTTTCCTGAAATTCTGTGCCCTTTTTTCTCCAAATATACCTTTGATCATTGCTTCCAAAGAGTTCTATTTTTACCTCATCGGTCCACAGGACTTGTTTCCAAAATGCATCAGGCTTGTTTAAATGTTCTTTTGCAAACTTCTGACGTCGAATTTTATGGTGAGGATGCAGGAGAGGTTTTCTTTTGATGACTCTTCCATGAAGGCCATATTTGTGCAGGTATCGCTGAACAGTAGAACAATGTACCACAACTCCAGAGTCTGCTAAATCTTCCTGAAGGTCTTTTGCAGTCAAACGGGGGCTCTGATTTGCATTCTGCCAATCCTATGATAAGCTGTCTGAAAATTTCTTAGTCTTCCAGACCTTATCTTGACCCCCACTGTTCCTGTTAACTGCCATTTCTTAATTGCATTTCGAACTAAGGAAAGGGCAGCTTGAAAACGCTTTGCCATCTTCTTATAGCCTTCTCCTACTTTGTGGGCCTCCACCATCTTCATTTTCAGAGTGCTATGCAGCTGCTTAGAAGAAGCCATGACAACTGTTTTTTGGCACAAGGTTGGAGGAGGTTGGGTATTTATAAAGCTGTAAAATTTGCATCACTAGGCCTTTCTTAAGGATAATAGTGAACAAGCCATGACCCTAACTGGCTAATTAAGGTCTGAGACCTTAGTCAAAGTAATCTGAGCACGCAAATCTACAAGGATTCCCAAACTTTTGCAAGGTACTCCTTTCCTTTTTTTCACTCTAAAATTGTACTCATAGTAATACATTGATATTGCTTAAAATTGTAGACAAGTGTATTTAATCTTTAACATTATTCCTTTTAAAGATCATTTCATCTTTAACTTGCTTAACTTTTCACAATAACAGTCATTTTGACCAAGGGTGTCCAAACTTTTGCATGCCACTGTATGTGCTGCAGACACCCTTCTCCGTATTAACAATTGCACTCACTGATAGTAGCAGGGATATTTATTTATAAACACTACAAAGAAAATCAAGAACATATCAAGTAAAACTATATTTAATATTAGAAAGGAGCATCAAAATAGATGGATTTTGATGAAATAGCATAAGTAAAACAACACCTATCTCTTTGTGATCACAAGTGTAAAGCCTTTGATCAAACAGTGCCTGGAAAATTCCATCTACAATGTATCTGAATCATCTTGTCTGAATCAACCACTAGCTCTTAAAGTTAGTTTAAGATAATAGAATTGAGCTTCTTATTTGAGCCTAGAGCTACAATCTTTATTTTCCAAGTGCAAAGATGGTTGTGCAGCATAAAGCAATTAATCTAGCAGATTTAACAGTTTAAAACCCTTGAACACCTCAATACCAGGAAAGGACAGAAGCCGTGTAATGCTCTGCAAAACAAGTAGAGTGCATGGTATCTGAACACAAGATTGGTTAGTAATGAATTCTGAATTATGCACAATATAGCTAGAAGTGTTCACCTGTTATTTCGATTATTCCATATGTGTAGTTATATACATGTACACAGACACAGAAGGGACCAGTAATAGCATACATTTAAGTTACACAATGTACAAATGTATTTATATGATGCTAGGTTCACACCTGCACTGGGGTTTCCGTTCTTTGGGTTTGATTGGGGACCAAACAAAAGGAAACCCAATTTGCTTAACCACTTCAGTACTGGCCCAATTTCTCTGGTTCAGGACCAGGCACATTTTTGGGTTTTTTGAGGGCTATAATATTTTTATTATTTGGGTTATTCAGCTAATTTTTGTGTCTTTTTTCGGTGACACATAGGGCTTTATTTTTATTTTTTTATTTTTGCATGTTTTTATTTTTTTTATATTCTGGAAAATATAAACAAAAGAGGAGGAAAAACGAGTATGTTGAGTCATTTATTTATTTTTATTTAATAGCACAAAGTGCTACTAAAAAACTTCTTAAGGGCCGGTTCACATCTGCTTTCACTTTCCGTATAGGGGAGTCCGCTTGGGGACCCCCCCGAACGGAAGCCTATACGCAGAGAGAAGCGGGTTACATCAGGAAACCTGCGCACCCCATAGACTATAATGGGGTCCGTGTGGTTTCTGCTCAGTCTCCGCACGAAATATGCGGAAACATGCGGAAAGAAAAGTGCTACAAGTAGTATATTGCATTTTGTTATTCCAAGATCCTTTTGAAGATCCATGTCTTGTGTATGTATAAATAGTGTAAAGTTTCAGTTTCTAGTATTACACCATGTCTGATGAAGGGAGCTAGCACTCTCGAAAGCTTACTTATCAAATATACTCAGTTAGCCTCTAAAAGGTATCGCCTGATTTCTTCACTCTTCCAATGTGTCCAGACAGAAACAGATGAAAGTACCCAAATAGATTAGGTTGACAGGGAGACATGTAATGACAGCCATCTTATGTCAGTTCCCAGATAGTATGCTTGCTATATACCTCTAGTTTTATTGATAACATTTTACTTAGGATATCTGTGTATTGTATTTTATTAACTTAGATTATTGTGAAGTTTCCTTATGCAATATAAAAAAAATGTAGAAAAAACTCATTAAAAATGTATAATTACTTGAAATTACATGGTTTCTTGGAGAAACCACTTATTGTAAAGCTATTGCTATTCTGTTTTTTGTTGTGTTTTTATTTTTTGTTCTGTGGTTGTGCAGCTGTGAAGGCTGTAAAACATTATATTTGAATAAAGCTAACTTTGTGTTGATTTTTTTATAAGGCTTCCTGCAATTTGCGACATAATGTTTGAAAATATGGTATTCAATTACTTCTGACTTCAAACCATTTATGAGTGACATTTTGACAAAACAAATCTTTCAAATTCTGGGTACAATGTTCTGAGGCTTGAAATTGCTCAGGTTACCCTTTGTTTCTTCATTCTAATAGAAGTGAATGTAAAAGAAGGCATTCCTTTTAGGTTGCAATATATTTGGTTATAAAATAAACATATTTGATCAAGCATCTTGTGATTAGGATAGAAAGGGAAGTTCAGAAAAAGGAACAAAAGGCAAAATAAAATGAAAAGGAGTTTAAAGATGTAGACTAGTAAAGGTGAAAATGGGATATACGCATTTGCTTGGCTTCTATTACAGTATCTGGCACAATATGTGTAACAATGGTTTTATCAGTTTAGAGTAGGGCTGGGCAATTATGACCTAAATCAAAATTGCGTTTAATTGGGCATTTTACCTTGATTTAGAGTAATGACAATTATTTCGGCCATGCCTCTTTTAAACCACACGTGTTGTATCCAAGTGTTTTGGTTTAAAAAACTCGGATGAAGTGTTGGGTGAGCCCTGTGAGATTTCATTGTTAGCCTGGCAGTTTCAATCAGACCGAACACAGACGAATCAAAACCGCTATTATTATACTGTGGGGTCTCTTCAGACCCCAGACTATAATAAGCGCCAGTGTTACCCTGTACTCCAGCACAACTTCCTGTTGTCTTTGGCGCTTCTGGCTTCTGATTGGTCCTCAGCGTTACATTGCATCGCAAGCTTTGCAATGCCATGTGACATCAGCCAGTCCCTGACGTCAGCCAGAATAACCGAAGACAGCAGAGAGTCGCTCCAAAGCGCAGGAGAGGAGAGTGATGCTATTTTTTATGTTTCTTCACCTCCCCTGGCTCTTCCTCTTATTATACTTTGGGGACTGAAGAGACCCCACAGTATAATAATAGCAGTTTCGGTTCGGATGAACTGGCAAATATTGTAATAACCAATATGGCAGTGTGTAATAGAACTATGGTAATGACAAGCCTGGGAGCCTTCAATAGGCTCCTGGCTACCATGGCATCCGATGACTATCCGGAAGCCAGTGATCAGTCAAAGATGGCGGCGCCCACAGCACTTGCGCACTTTAGATGCTGCGGTTGTGTTTAACCACGGAGTTTAAAGTGTTAACAGCTGCAATTGTTGTCAGCACTAAATGCAGCTGTTAACGGCAGCTGCTGGTTGTAGTATACAGCTGGCATCCACCGTGTATGGGGAGTGCTCAGCTTCTGAGCCCTCTCCATACACCCAATCACACAGAATCACGTATATTCACGTGAGGGTTTAAGGGATTCAAAGGTTTGAAAACAAGGCTCATGACCCATGAGCTGAAACATTGTGGTATGAGGCAATAAACTAACCTCACTGTTTCACTTGAACCCTTAGAGTGCTTCCTGATTTCTGCATTTATCTACATGGGATATGCATATAAGATGTACCCAGTAATACTGCTATGCTTGTAGGGAGAGACCGAGTCTAGGATAAATATAAATATATACACACATATATATATTTCTCCCAGCCTCTGTCTCTTTCTACAAGCATACTAGTATTACTGGGTATATGCATATGTCTCCAAGACCCGGTCTCTCCCTACAAGCAGTATTACTGGGCATATCTTTTATCCAGGGCTGGGAGACCAGGCAGACAAGAGCACAGGACAAGGGCTTTAAGTATACATTGAGCACATGGGTGAGATGAGTGCTGCCATCATGGCACTCACCTCCTCTTTTACTGTAGCATTTCTTTTATACAAGGAAGTATGCACGTCGGAGTGCATGAACGTGTGCATGTCGGTGTGGTATCTCCTCCCATAGCAGCAGAACTTAGAATCCGTAGACTGTGTTTCCTATCGCCAACTACGGATTCCCCTTGGCAGCAAGCGTGAACAAGGAAAGTAATAGCACACACAGAGTAGGGAGAACACAGCAGCGCAGCAGACAAACGCTTGCTGCAAGGTAAATCATTTTTTGAAGAACTCACAGTGCATCAATAGGAAAAACTTTTTAAACTTTACATATATTATGAGCTCATGCAGCTTTTAAAAACGTTGCCTAACTTGTGACACACATATCTGGACATATCCAGCTGAGGTATACATACAGTTGAACAACAGCGGAACAGAGAATTATTTGCCACCTGCTCTTTCGCTTACCCCCTGTAAGTCACAGGCTGTTTTAGGTATGTCTGGGGACATGTCATGGCATCATGCCACCTGCATTAAGGGGGTTGTCCAGGATAAACTTTTATTTTTATATTAGACCAGGGAAGGTGAATAAAAAAATAGTCTCCTGTCCCAGAGCCTGCCACTTTGAATGAGTTGAGGTACGTTGCGTTTTTTTTTTTTTGTTTTTTTTTTCATTTTTATTTTTTATGTCACTGGAGGAGCATGATATTATATGGGGACACAGAGGGAATTATGCAGTTATGGGGACATTATTCTAAATACGGGCACATAACCGTACAGTATTATTATATGGGGCGCAGATGTGGTATTACAATATATATGGGCACATGAAGAGCATTGTACCAAATGGGGGAACATTGGGAGTATTATACTACATGTAGACACAGAAGGGGAATTATTACTATACAAGACACAAAGGGCATAATTAGGTCATTTTGAGGCATATGAGGGGCATTATTCAATATGGAGACAGTATTATTATATGGGGCACAGAGGGGGCATTATTACTATTTGAAGGCACATTGCAAAACATTATGTTATATGGGGAAACATAGGAGAGTATTATGTTTTATAGAGACACTGAGACCAGCATTATTGGGAGCTCAGAGAGGAGTGTTATACAATATTGGGCACATAGGGGAACATTATACATATATGTAGGTACATTGTTATATAAAGATATTGATAGTTGCTAAAAAGTCCATTATGGGGTTCAAAGAATAACAATAAATGTTTAAAAAATAACAGTGACATGTTTTATATTTAACTCCTTCACACTGTATGACGAATATATTTTCATCATGAGCAAGCAGCAGTCCATACCTCATGATGAATATATTCATTATGGTGGTGGCACGAGCACTGCCAAGTACCTGCTGCAAATGCCAAACATGGTAATGTTGATCCCCAACAGTTTAAACCTTTACATGCCACAGTCAATGTAAAGTGGTTAGACAGACTGCAGCCGGATGTCTGACCATTGCACTCTGGCTCTGCCAAGTATGTAAGCTTATTAGGCCCAATCAAAGGCTGGATCTAATAGGATGAATGTCAGTATAGCACTGACATGTGTAACACCCTGCAATACAGAAACATTAGAGTATTATACAAGCGATCAAGAGATTGCAAGTTCATGTCCCCTAGTGGGAGTAAAAATAAATGTACATAATTGGTATCACCTCGTCCAAAACAAACTGCACTAAAAAGCTAACAAGTTATTTAACCCACACAACAACAATCAACACTGTAAGAAAAATGAATTAAAAAGTCCAATATGCTCTTTGACAGACTACAGTCAGACTTCAGACCCCATCACTCCACAGAAACTGCCCTAACCAAGGTCACTAACGACCTTCTAACTGCCAAAGCCAAACGTCACTATTCTGTCCTCCTCCTCCTCGACCTCTCCTCTGCCTTTGACACAGTCGACCATTCCCTCCTGCTAGAAACTCTCCCATCCCTTGGCATCTCAGACCTGGCCCTTTCCTGGATCTCCTCATACCTCACCAACCGCACATTCAGCGTCTCCCACTCGCACACCACCTCCCAGCCACGCACTCTTTCTGTAGGTGTCCCCCAAGGCTCCGTCCTAGGACCTCTCCTGTTCTCAATCTACACCCTCGGCCTTGGCCAACTCATAGAATCCCATGGTTTCCATTACCATTGCTATGCTGACGACACCCAAATATATCTCTCTGGACCAGACATTACCTCCCTGTTGTCCAGAGTCCCAGCATGTCTAGCAGCCGTAGCCTCCTTTCTCTCCTCCCGCTTTCTCAAACTCAACATGGAAAAAACGGAGTTTATAATCTTCACCCCTCCACACACGATCCCCCTACCTGACCCATCTATCAAAATTAAAGGAACCACTCTCACCCCAGTCACCCAAGCCCGCTGCTTTGGGATAACCTTAGACTCTGACCTATCCTTCAAGTCACATATTCAAACCCTCAACACCTCCTGCCGCCTCCAACTCAAAAACATCCATCGAATCCGCTCCTTCCTCACCCCTGAAACTACAAAGATGCTAGTCCACACCCTCATAATCTCCCGCCTAGACTACTGTAACACCCTTCTCCATGGCCTCCCAGCAAACACCCTTGCCCCCCTCCAGTCCACCTTAAACTGTGCTGCTCGCCTAATACACCTCTCCCCCCGTTCTTCATCGGCTGCTCCCCTCTGCCAATCCCTTCACTGGCTACCTGTTGCCCAGCGAATAGAGTTCAAATTACTAATGCTGACATACAAAGCCATCCACAGCCTGTCCCCTCCATATATCTCCGACCTAATCTACTGCTACCTGCCCACACGTAACCTCCGATCCTCCAAAGACCTCCTACTCCGCTCTGCTCTTATCCACTCTTCACACAATCGTCTCCAAGACTTCTCCCGAGCATCCCCCATACTCCGGAACTCATTACCAAGACACATAAGACTGTCCCCCACAGTCACAAGCTTCAAGAAGGCCCTGAAGACTCACCTATTCAAGAAGGCCTACAACCTCCAATAACGCTAATGTCACCACACCACCACCTGAGCAGCCTCTACCCCCACCTTCTGTCTCGATCCCTCTTCCCTCATAGATTGTAAGCTCTTGTGGGCAGGGCCCTCTATTCCACTGTGCCAGTTGGTCTCTGTTAGCATTATCTGTTTTGTATACCTGGTGTACCGTATGTAAATCCACAAATGTAAAGCACCATGGAATTAATGGTGCTATATAAATAAACAATAATAACAATAATAAAAAACAAAAATCAATTTTTGTTAATCTCACTTCCCAAAAAATTGAACAGTGATCAAAACGTTGAATGCACTCTAAAAAAGTACAGTTCATCCAACAAAAACTGTGACCTTACACAGCTAATAAATTGAAAAATTAAAAAGTAATTGCTATTAGAATATAGTGATGCAAAAATATTTTAAAAACTGTTTTTGTAGTAAAGTAGTAAAAAGTGAAAAATACTTTATAAATTGGGTATCGCTGTAATCGTACTGACCCACAGAATAAAGTTAACATGTCATTTATATTGTATGGTGAACAATGTCAAAAACAAAACACAATCACTCCAATAATTGAAAAATTGCTATTCCCCTTACGTCCGACAGCAGCACAATATGGGGTATCTCTGCCCCTGTGTGTTGTTTAGGACAGGTGGAACATTTAATTAGCACCAAAAAGGTGCCTCCTACTAGCCCTATAAGAGGGCACAAGAGACCTCCCTCCACTGTGTTTTTTTATGTCCTGTGTGGAACAGGTGGACGGAGGTCTCTTGTGACCTCCCGTTGCTAGGGGTTTTAGTTACTCCTGGCTTACCTTCTTGGGGTACCTCGGTCCCAAAGAAAAAACCTCTGGTCCTTCGGGCCTTCGCACCGCAGCGCAGCGTTATCCGGCATCCATCTGCAGGCATCGCGATCCCGGAAGTAAGCGGGGAACCTCCTCGGCCGGAACTTTTCTCCGGTTCCGTGTTCCCAGGGGAAGGAAGCCTTTGCGCACCACCACGCCCTACTTCCGGTTTTCTCGGAAAAAGTGCGTTAAGTTTGGAAATTTAAAATTTAAAGGCAAAATATAGAATTGATTTTTGCTGCTTGTATTTTGAGCCTCTGGCTTAGGCTTATGCTCCTCTATGTTCCAGTATGGCGTTTGACTTGTTTTGGTGCTGTATAAATGTTTCTATGTTGGCTTCCTCCCCTGGATTACATTTAAAAGGTCTGAATGCAGTCCTTTATTTGTTGAGTGAGTGGTTTCTAGCTCCTCTGCTGCGGGTTGCGGTGGCTGGTTTTTTTCTGACGGTTTTTTTCTCTCTTCAAGTGACCGATTCAAAAAAAAAAAAAAAAAAAAAAGAGGTACCCCTTGGGTTTTTATGCGATGATTGGCGATCTTCCCTGTTTCAGTGTCACATGGCTGTTTGATGTTTCAGATGCCATCTTCTGCAGCACGTAATGGCGATGCGCTTAGGAGGAAAAATTCCTCTAAACTTGAAACACCTAATGTGTTTGGATTGCAATACCCGTTTACCTGACGGATATGATTTTACCCGCTGTCACCAGTGTCGCGGACCCTGCCGGAAGTACCTTCTATAAGAGGTTGTTACTTGGGTAAAGGACTTTATGAGGAGTCTCTTAAAGGAGATTCGTTCTTCCATCGCCCAGATTGCCAAGAGACCGCAGATTGAGACACAATCTTCCTTACGGATCTCTGATGAAGATTATCAGATAGTGGACGAGACACTCTCATCTGACGATTCCACTGAAGATCCCAGCAGGCCGTGCTTCCACTCGAAAAATTAAGCCGGCTGCTGAAGTCCATCCGGTCTAAGGATCGTGATGTTGACGGGGGAAGCCTCCGCGTCCACCTATAGAGGGCCTAGGGTCTTCCAAGTGGACCAGACATTACAAAAATTAATGTCCTCAGAGTGGGGATCAATGGGGTCCTCCTCCCAAGGTGGATATGGCGGTGGCTAAACTGTCCTGCCGCACTAAGGTACCATCAGATGATGGAGCAAATCTGCACGACGCCATGGCAGGCGCTTTGACAATACCTTCAAGAAGGCTTATTCAGCTGCCTCGCCCAAGACTGCTGTGCGGTTGCGTCCTTGGTTGTGTCCAAATTATGTACTGACCTGGTCCACCTCAAAAGTGACCGACTCTGGAGTCTCCAGAGACGAGCTGCTAGGGTTTCTAGGCTCAGTTTCCCTGGCAGCTGAATATTTAACGGAAGCCTCCCACCATCAATTAAGGCTGGCGGCCAAATCCCTGGCACTTACCAAGAACACTGCAGCAGGAAGACCTCTATGGTTAAAACCTTGGAGAGCTGTGTTCCCCTCAAAGTATAATTTGTGCACATTACCCTTTGAGCCGGGTAGAGTCTTTGGCTGTGCCCTAGACGAGATCCTAGAGGGCTTGGCCGACAAGAAGGGTAAACCTTTACCCCAGGCCTTCAGAGGTAGGTCTGGCTCTGGCCGTGGTAGAGGCTATCCGCCTCGTCGTGGAAGGCAGTCCAGAGAGGCTCTAGTTATTCCTCTAGAGGCGCCGGCCAGAGATTCCGAAGTCTGATGATAAAAAAGTCAAGCCTAGCTTTTGACATCAGAAGCAGTTTTCCTGTGGCCGAGATTCCTGTCGGAGGTCGTGTCTCCCACTTTCTCAACTGCGGGCAGGAAAAAATTCGAGACCCATGGGTCCGGTAGGTAATCCAAAGAGGTTATGCAATGAAGTTCCTCCGTCCTCCTCAGGATCGGTTTGTGTTAACTCGCAGCCTCCCTGGAATGCTTCATCCGAGAGTACATTCACAAGGGAGCCCTGGTGGAAGTCCCTTCTCTAGAAGAAGGATCCAGTGTCTATTCTCCCGTCTTCCTGATGCCAAAACCGGCAGACAAGTGGAGAATGATCATAGACTTAAGGTACCTCAACCGCTTCATCAAAAAGAAGCGCTTCCATAGGAAAACCATAAAGTCTGTCACCACCTTTCTCCTCTAAGGCGATGTTTTTTGTGACTTTGGATATAAAAGACGCCTATTTGCATATTTCTATTTACCTCCACACAGAAGGTTTTTTTCTAAGGATTGCCGTAGTAGTTTCCGGCCACAGGAAGCACTTTCAATTCACAGCACTACCCTTCGGGATCTCCTCTGCTTCCCACACCTTTACAAAGGTAGTGGCCCCCATAACGGCCGCCCCCAGGCTTCAGGGGATATTCTTGGTGCCTTATCTAGACGACTGGTTGATAAAGGCCCAGTCAGAGTCTGTTCTGCTCCAGTACCTACAGACAGCCTTCAGAGTCTGTGATGGCTTATAAATTGGGAGAAGTCAAAAACGATCCCTTCAACTCGAAGGAAGTTCCTCTGAGAAAACTACTTCCTAGATTGAGTCCGCCTGCAAATCTCCTTGACACCAGCAAGGAAGGAGAAGCTGGTTGCGGCAGTCCGGCACCTCTTCAAAAAGCCGATAGCCTCCATCAGAACATTGATGAAGATCCTGGGCTTGATGTCTTCCGCAGTGGAGGCAGTCCCATGGGCCTTGTGGCACTTACGTCCCCTCCAGAAGGAGTTACTAGAGGCTTGGGATCGCTCCCTTCTTACATTCAGCAAGAAGATTCGACTTTCCCCCAGGACCCGTCTTTTTCCCTCAAGTGGTGGTTGCACCTGAAAGACGGAAGGTCCACGGTCCAACCTTCTTGGACCCTGTTGACTACAGATGCATCCCTCTCGGGATGGGGAGCCCATTGGACGAAAACTCCATAAAGGGAGTCTGGAACGCTCCTGAAAAAAGGACCTCGTCCAACTGGAAGGAGCTCAGAGCCGTATATCGTGCCTTACTCTATTGCTTGCCTCTTCCCAGGGAAGAGCAGTCAAAATCCGGTCAGACAACATGACCACAGTGCTGTACGTGAACAGACAGGGAGGCACCAGATCACCAACCCTTCTTAGGGAGGCAGATCTGATATTTACATGGGCAGAGAAAAATCTAACCCATTTATCCGCAGTTCACATCAAGGGCTCCCTGAACATAGTAGCGGATCGGTTGAGTCGGGGTTATGCCGTATCAGGAGAATGGTCACTCAATCCAGAAGTCTTTCATCAGATTACCCTGAACAGGGGTCTTCCAGAAATAGACCTCATGGCAATCCGACTCAACGCCAAGGTGGAGAAGTTCTGTTCCCTTTACCAGGAGGACAATCCCTTGGCAGTGGATGCCCTGTCCATCCCTTGGAGGTCCAGGCTGGCATACATCTTCCCTCCAATTCCAATAATACCAAAGGTATTAATGAAAATCAGACAGGACCAAGTCTCTGTGATAGCCATCATTCCATTCTGGCCAAAAAGAGCTTGGTTTTTCCCAACTCATGGAGATGAGTCGAGGGATATATTGGAGGCTTCCCCCCATCCAGAACCTGGTTTCCCAAGAATCTCTGAAGTGCCAGGATCTCTGGAGATTCAACCTGACAGCCTGGAGGTTGAGCAGTCCCTACAGCAGGATAGAGGACTGTCAGAGGCCGTCCTGAAGACCCTTTATTCTGCAAGAGCAGAATCTACCAATAAGAACTACCAGAGGACAGCCAAGATTTTCATGGAGTGGTGCTCCAAGAAGGGTATTAATAATCTAGAACCTTCAACGGCTGATATTTTCTTCAGGACGGTTTGGATAAGGGCCTTGCCCCTGCCACTTTGAAAGTGCAGATTGCGGCCCTCTCCGCTCATTTGAACAGACGTCTGTCTCAGGATCCTCTGGTTGCAAGGTTCCTTAAAGGGGCAATGAGGCTAAAGCCCTCAGTATCATCCCCAGTGGGACCTTGCGGTAGTCATTACAGGCCTGTGTGGTCCTCCATTTGGACCCTTGGAGACTACGGGGATAAAATATATATCCTACAAACCACTTTTTTGTTGGCTATTATATCTGCCAAAGAGTAGGGGTACTCCAGGCCCTCTCTTCTAGAGAACCGTACATTTTGTTTTTGCAGATAGGGTGCGCCTTAGGTTTGCCTGGGTTTATCCCTAAGGTCCCCTCATACTATAATAGCAATCAGCTAATTTCATTACCTGTGTTTTTCCCCTCTCCAACCTCTGAGGAGGAAGAAAAGCTCAACACCTTAGATGTGGTAAGGTGTCTGTGGATTTACCTATTCCACACTCAACCGCTTAAGAAGGCCGAAAGCCTACTAATTGATATGCAGGGTAAAAACAGAGGCCTCAAGGCTTCCAAGCCTACTCTATCCACATGGATCAAGGAGACAATTAAGTCTTCCTTTTATTCAGGAGTTATTCCCTCCAGTCTTTCTACGGCCACTCGACCTGGGTTGTCGACTTCTTTGGCTGAGTATCGGTCCTTACCATTGGACCAGATTTGTGCGGCTGCATCATAGTCATCTCAGTTGACCTTTTGTTAAACATTATCATTGGACATCCGCAGTTTCCAGACAACTGCCTATGGTCAGTCAGTCCTTGATGTTGTAAGGCGAGGAAACCCTCCCTAGGGGAATTACTTGCTATTTCCCCATATTGTGCTGCTGTCGGACGTAAGGGGAATCGTTGATTGTAATGTCAATCTGTATTCCCTTAGTCCAGACAGCAGCACAAGGCTTCCCTCCCTAGAAGCTTGTTTCCTGTTACTTTATAATTTACACAGTGGAGGGAGGTCTCTTGTGCCCTCTTATAGGGCTAGTAGGAAGCACCTTTTTGGTGCTAATTAAAGGTTCCACCTGTCCTAAACAACACACAGGGGCAGAGATACCCCATATTGTGCTGCTGTCTGGACTAAGGGAATACAGATTGACATTACAATCAACGATTCTTTTGCAACCCTCCCCCCCCCCAAAAAAAATCAATGCTTAATATGTACTCCAAAATTGTTCCACTTGAAAATACAACTTCTGCAAAATCAAGCTGTCATATGGCTATGTCAATGGAGTTATGGATGAAAAAAGTAAAAACTTATGCCTCTTCCTGAAGACCACAATAGGCTTTACTACTTTATTATCATAATCAAACCATCTTAAACTATGAATCTATAGTCTATTTTAGGTGATTGAAGATTGACTTATAGAAATGAAGAACAACAATTGTTCTTAAAATAGAAATTACTTGCTAACCTGTATGCAAATATCACGGCAAAAATGGCTGATATCTAAAATAAAAGACTTTATTGATATGCATTAAAATATGTATCAAGTCCCAGATATAGGATAAAATATTTAATAACGTATCACTGAATAAAGACGGTATAACCCCATGACAATGGGAGTGTTTG
Organism: Leptodactylus fallax; assembly: GCA_947044405.1. Classification (NCBI taxonomy): domain Eukaryota; kingdom Metazoa; phylum Chordata; class Amphibia; order Anura; family Leptodactylidae; genus Leptodactylus; species Leptodactylus fallax. The sequence goes on from CAMRHE010000001.1 coordinate 17,153,310, forward strand.
AATAGCACAGTTGGTTAAATAATCGTAAAAACCAACTATACTAGAATCTACTCCCAGATTATTATGTCAAGTCTAAAAAGCGGTATAACAATACATCTATATAGAGTGGCTGTTAATGATATAATATATTAGCCCTACTACTACTCCGTTAAACAGATATGTGTTAAACGGAGAAAAAAAAACGCAAAGGCATAAAGAGTGTGAGCTGAGCCATAATAACACATAACTAGCCCAATCCACAAAACTTCACTGGGTCTATGAGTCAAAACAAGGTAAGTCAATAAAACCAACAGTACTGTTGTTTACTGTTGGTTTTATTGAGTTACCTTTCTCTTTGTCCCTCTCATTGAACTAACCTGTATGCACCCCAAATTGACACCAAAACCAGCCACTACTGTATGCATAATAGGCTGACATTTGCCATCTTCTGCAGTTCATACAGTTTGGACCAGGTACTGCATAGAGTCTCTAACCCTGTGAGAGTCATTAATATTCTGCACCTCAGATGGATTCTTCACTGGATGTATAGTACTGTACAGGTGACCAATACTGCCTAGGAAGGGACTTAGAAAACTTTTAGTATCTTAAAGGATGAAGTAAACTGAAGATAAGTAGATATATTAAGAATGTCAATCCCGTATGGACCAATGAACAACCAGACTTTGTCACCAAAGTTGAAAGAGGGACCAGAAGAATAAGGTACTCTCTGCAGCCCTTTTCTGTTTATTAAGATAAAGGGTTATCCGGGATTAGAAAACATGGCTGATTTCTTTCAGAAAGAACTCCACTTCCTCTTCTCAGGCAGTGACATCATGTCCATTGAAGACATGGCTATACTGCAGTTCAGTCTCATTTATTGAAATGTGAACAAAAAATGTGATGTTACCATCTGAAATGTTTTTTAATCCTGAGTGACCTGCTTGAACCAAATCATGTACAGTACTTCCTGAATAATTTATAATATAATCTGCAGAGGAACAAATAGAATACCACAAGGTAAAGTAGCTAAATGCTGGGCACGTCAGATGTCAACTGACACCACTAATCCTTTAGGAAAAATAGGTTTTTGCTTTGAAAACTTAGTTTGAGTAGGACTAAAGTTGAGTGAAAATCCATCTTCTTTGTCATCCATGGAAAGTAACAATAAAGTTAAATCTAGTAAAGGACAAGCCTAACCCTACCAGGGTTTAACGTTTTAGCTGATCCTAAATAAATATGCACATGGGCACAAATTAATTAAAGAAGATGGATATTGTGACAACATTGCTCTCATGGAGCTTTCTATGGTCTGGCATGTGTTCTGGCGTGAATCCCAGCCATTAATTTCTCTGCAGGAACACACACACACAGGCAGGCAGGGACAATGCAGTAATAGTGGATAGCCTGACTGCTATAAAGAATCATGGTTAGGTTTCTGGCAAACCAGACCATAGAAAGTTCCTGCATTCAATGTCATATCCATTGACAACCTATCAAGGCAAAGCACTTTAACCACTAAGAATTTTTAAAATATTTAAAACACTGCAAAATTTTAAATTATTTATATTTGCAAAAATGTTTAAAGGGTTTATTCAGCTTCCAAAAATTATCTGCAAATACACCCACAGCAGTGCTAAATACTCACTGTTCCCTTGTGCAGCCTTTGCTTGGCTTTATTTTACTTGCTGTTCCTTATATCACTGTTATTTACATCTAGTAAATCTGTGGAGAATCTGCATTTCCCATGATTCATCTTCCTGCTCTCACTCTCTGTGTAAACCTCCCTTCTCCACTTTCCTCTGCAATGAAATAATAGGTAATAAATGACTCCTTCATCCAAGTTCACATGCTTCTGAAGTGAGCTTGCAAACAAAACGTCACTCTGAGGTAATTGGCCTGAAAATAAATCAGATAAATGGTGCTGAATTTAAACAGGATATAAATTCAGAAGTGTTTTGTATGGATGCATCCTGCTATTTGGCTCAAATTTTTTGAAAACTGCATAAGCCCTTTAACTTTTAATTGTCTACAAATTAAAATTATGGTTATTCTTGTGAGTAAGCCCCTTTAAGTGTTATGTCTTTGCCTGTTCGGGTCTCTGCACCACCCTCTGCTCGCACGCTGTGGCGTAGGAGGCGTCCTCAGTTTGATTCTTTGCTTAGGATTCTGGATGCTTAGTTTGAACACGGTCCTAGTTCCCTTGCTGTGTAATGGATTTCCAGCCACACCCGTGTTCTGAGCATTGTTTCTCTCTGGACCGCATAGAGTTAATCTTTACCTTGCCTGTGTGATTGACAGCCTGTGTGCCTATCAGGTCTGGAGCTGGGCCCAGACTTTCTATATACGGGATGTCACTTTCACAGCAAGTGGCCAGTTATTGCACTGTCTTTGCCTGCTTTTTTTGTACCTTTGATTTTGACCTTGCTATTATCTCTGACCTTTGGCTTGCCTTGTGACTACTCTCTTGGATTTCGATTTGGTACCACTATTGCTTCTCTGGTTGTGACCCCTGGCTTGTTTACCATTCTTCTCTGTGGTTTGTCTTGTTCTGTGTGTCACTTACTCAGTATAGGGCTTGTCTTCAAGTTGTCCTTTTACCGTTTAGGGTAAACTGAGGCAATAGGAAGGGACAGTGGCTGGGGTGAGATTAGGGCTCACTTGTCTCTGTCCTTCCTCCCAGACCCCTGCAGTAGTGTGAGGGTATTGCTACATCTGGCAAGACCCTAACATTAAGTCAGTTAGTGGCTTTATTAATTTGGAAAAATCCCTTTATAAATTTGCAAGGTAATTTTGCAAGGATTTTAACTTCCTAGACTGTATCTAATGTCTGTCTGCTTGGACCTCAACTGGATCCATTTGAAACCCTTATGTTGATGATATGTATCCACAAAAATGGAGTTTGTGAACCCTGAAAACACATTTTTCACTTTTAGTATACAAATGATTTTCTTGTAATTTCTCTAATTCTGTACAAGTCACAATTCAAAATGACAAAGTAGTTTTGTATACCAACATTTTATGTGGTACAGTATCAAAAGCCTTTGAAAATTCCAGATACACAACGTCGACTGTATTACCCATGTCCAGTCTAGAACTGACCTATATATAAATGCTGATCAGATTAGTCTGACAGGACCAATTCCTCAAAAATCCATGCTGATTGGTTGTTAGAGGATAGTTTTCATTGAGATACTCCAGGATAACATCTCTTAGAAAACCTTCAATTATCTTACCCACCACTGAGTTCAAACTTACCAGCCTATAGTTTTGAGGCTCACTTTTAGACTTTTTGAATATTGGCACATTTGCTATGTACCAATCCCGAGAAACAGACCCAATAATATAAGGGTCTGTCTATCACTGTCCGTAATTTCCTCAGATCTCGGGGGTGTATCCCATCGGGGCCAGGCAATTTGTCTATTTTAGTATTTTGAAGGCATCGATGCACTTCCTCCTGGGTTAAACAGGTGACATTTAATGGAGAATTTACATGTCATTGGGTATTGGATTTTCTTGTGTAAATACAGTAGAGAAGAAGGTATTTCATAGATCTGCCTTTTCCTCATCCTCATCAACCATTACACCCAAATTTTCAAATTTTCATATGCATCTCTTGAAATTAAAGACATATCAATTTCATGCTCCAAAACTAACCATAATTTATTAAATTCTTTGTTAAATAAATGACTCCTCTGTGAATATTTGTACTCTCATGTAAGAATATGGTTTAATATGTAGTGTAGTATCACCTTCAACTAGTTTCTGTACCAATTGGTTGTACAGTTGTACCTTTTAAATTTTTCACTACATTTTTTAAGTTCCCTTTTTCCACAGAGGGACCAGATATTGTATTAACTGTACTAAATCACTGTAACTATTCTGAATTAAATATGGGAATAGTTAAATAATGTTAGCAAATGATATTATTTCAAACAAATGAAACTTGTCTAAACGTTATATCAAACGAATAATTAAAGACACAGTTTAAATACAGTACTTACATATAAAAAACGTCATTTTTGATTTATGTATTAATTTACAACTCCATTTAACTGTGAACTACATTTTATAAGTTCACAATTAATTCTGAATTTAAACTTCTCACCATTCTTTTACATGACAGGTGAAAATCTCTGGAGAGATACTGTTTCTATAATGAATTAGAATATCTAAGCTGTCCTTTTAAAAGTTCAACTCTAGATAACTGCAGCAAAACGATACAAATGGATTTCTATTAATCTGTATTAAATGATGTTACTGTGTTTTAGACCTTCAAAGACAAATCTGACAGTCAAATTAATTTTGAAAGATATAAAATATTCACTAAACATTAAGATTAATATTTTGCAAAAGTTTGAGTCATAAGTGCAAAGGTCATTCTGAGAAGCAGATTATGGCCATATGTCTCATGTATGTCATAGTATTTTAAAATGGAGCTGATCGCTAGTTTTAAGAAATTGTTCTTGTCAAAACTGGTGGTCAGTATTTTGTATCAGTATCTATTCATGATTTTTTTTAATTTTGTATCAAACATAAAACAGTGGATACAATAAAAAGCTTGTAAAAGACAGGACGACAAATCCTCATCCAAATATGGAAAAACTAGAGAGAACACTGTCTTAAAGGGGTTGTCCAGGCAAAAATGGACAACACTTTTAACGTTTAAATCAGCTGGGTCAGTGAAGAGGACCCGTGATGTCAGTCACAGGTAGAGACATTGCAGGCCCTTCGCTGATTGGCCTCATTGGTTACGTGACCGCTGATTGGCCTCAGCGGCTTCAGCGGAGCTCCAGAAGAGACCTGGGAGAAGCCACTGGAGCAGAAGAACCAGGACACGTAGGAGGACACTGGAGCATCGGGAACACGTGAGTATGCATTTTTTCTTTTTTCAATGCCCCCGGCTGATTTAAAAGTTAAAAGAGTTGTCCATTTTTGTCTGGACAATTCCTTTAACACTAGAAGTCCCAGAGAGGGGTCATTTAACATTTCTACCTTTGGAACCCAGAGACGGGTCCAATGACCTGAAGGATTTAAGCAAACAACCTATAATCACCGTCTTTTGTTCTGTAATTACTGTCACACCACAGGAGGTTGTTGTTTTCCATTGAGTTTAGCCATTTAGTTTATACACTGTGTGCAGAGGCCACTATGGGACATGATACTGTGTGCAGGGGCCACTATGGGACATGATACTGTGTGCAGGGGCCACTATGGGGAAAAATATTCAGTGCAGGGGCCACTATGGGACATGATACTGTGTGCAGAGGCCACTATGGGACATGATGCTGTGTGCAGAGGCCACTATGGGACATGATACTGTGTGCAGGGGCCACTATGGGACATGATACTGTGTGCAGGGGCCCCTATGGGGCATGCTACAGTGTGCAGGGGCCACTATGGGACATAATACTGTGTGCAGCGGCCATTATGGGACATGATACTGTGTGCAGAGGCCACTATGGAACATGATACTGTGTGCAGAGGCCACTATGGGACATGATACTGTGTGCAGGGGCCACTATGGGACATGATACTGTGTGCAGGGGCCCCTATGGGACATGATACTGTGTGCAGAGGCCACTATGGGACATGATACTGTGTGCAGAGGCCACTATGGGACATGATACTGTGTGCAGGGGCCACTATGGGGCATGATACTGTGTGCAGGGGCCACTATGGCACATAATAGTGTGCGCAGGAATGCATTTTTTGTTGGAGGGGGCGGTCCAGGGGGAGGGGTCGGGGGCGGCAGTTCAGGGGGGGGCCCCATGTCAAATGTTCGCCTTCTCTGTGCCTTCTCTGCATTTTGTTTCTTGTGAACAAAATAAGTGAAGCAGTCCCTTCACATCCCCCACAGCACAAAAGGCTGCATGCAAATTTGCTAAGGTGTTATCAACCTTATGCATATTCCCAGCACAACAATGCAGCTGGGGGATGGGCAGACACACTCAGGAGCAGCTTACATTCTTTTGTTTACACTCTCTTACAAGACCTGAGGTGGATCAATGCAATTGCCCCCTGCAGATTCCTCAGACAATGGCCACATTTACAAATGAAAGGATGCTAATTGGAGCCATCAGAGTTGTCTGTTTGGACTAAGGGTCATTTGACCCTCTTTCAGGACTTCAAGGGGGAGCTCGAAATTTCTGGGACTTCTAGTGTTAATGGTCCCAACTTTCCAACCCCAAGTGCATCAAAATTTGTAAAGGGATTACTGTAATTATTAGAACCCCTAGGCGTCTTGAACCCCAAGGGGTCTAATAACTAATAAAATGCATTGCAAATGCATTATAAAATTGCAGCACTTGTATTATAGGCTGCATAGAGCAGCCTGAAATAGAAGTATATGCCAGACAAGCCTGGGAGCCTTCAATAGGCAAATGGTTGTCATCGCATTGGATCACCAGCACCGCCTCTTGTTCCATGGGCCATCAATCTTCCCCAAAAGGGCAGTGCCCATGTGCCATTGGGAAAATGGCACCTCAGTCAACTTTGACTGAGGCACTGGGAAGGATAATGCCTGCGACCAGTGCGGGCACTGCTTGCAGGCATTGCTGCCAGGTCTCTGCTGTACTTGTAGGTTGCTTTGCTTTCACCTTTCTGTCCACTGAATTTTAAACAAGCTCAATGGGGTTTAAGTCTGGAGACTGTACAGGCCATTTAGTTCTTTGAGCCTACCAGCTTCTTCCTGTCCTTATATGTAGCGCTGACATAACCTAAAAGTATTTTTTGGATCATTGTCTTGGATATTACACTGATAAATAACATACCTTTGTTATGTATGTCACTTTTGTAGAGTTGGACAAAAACAAGTTTGAAGTCTTATGCAAATGAGGCAGTTGATGCACTGGGGTGGACCTTCAGCATCTTGGAGCACTGCTTTTGTCACTCAGACCCCTAACATCTGCTGCCTGTGCCACCCAATGTAGTAAAAGTTGATCCTTCCACTTTTAATTGCCCATTCTATTTCAGCAGCAAGAGCATTGCTCCAGGAGCTGGAGGCCCATCCCCAGTGCACCAACTGCATGATACTTAAAACTTGTTTTTCTACAAATTTACAAAAGTGACTTGCATTACAAAAGTATGTTATATATCACGGTAATGTGCTAGACTATGATCTAAAACATAAATTAAGCTTGTTTGGAATTAACTGGACAGAAGGGTGAAAGCAAACAACCTACAAGTACAGAATATTTGTTGAACAATGCTGGCAAGAAATGTCTAAAACAATATCTGAATGCAATTGCAGAAAGAATGCCTCAATTGTTTAAAGCTGTTATTATCAGCTAGAGGTGGCTACTTGGAAGAGTCAAAAATCTAGATTTAATTTGTTGAAAGAAAGTTAATTCATTATTTTATTCATTTTAACATATTTCTCTTATGCTTTTATTTTAAAGTACATATGAGACATTAAACTTTTTAAATATCCATAAAACCTGGAAAAATTGAGGTGTTCTAAAATCAATTCCTCTTACATCCCCATTTCCTTCTTTGGCTCTTTATTACCTCCTATTATGAATTAAGCTGATTTTAATTTTTTAAAACAATAATAAGAATAATGCAATAATAATAAAAAAAATACCCCAACTGTGTTGTAATCAGCATGAGCTGCTACTGGAAAAGAATATAGTTATTATTTAGCTTCGATGATTGACTCAAGCTTTTGCCTAAATTTTTGCCTTGTGTTTATTAGACATGTTGCAGTTATTTGTATAACTAATGATATTTCATACCTTATTTGCACAAGGTACAAAGGTAAGGTCATAGTTATAGATGTATAGACTAATAGAGAAATAAATACATCACATAGTAACTTTGCACTATACTGTACATGTACAGTTGTAGAAAATTCATTTTTATGAAAAGCTCTATGATGATGATTCATTTATATGAAATCCCAAACAAACATCTGAATTAATAAGTAGCCATATCTTTCAGATGTCAAATGATCAAATAAAATCAAATTTATATTTTAAGAGGCTGAAGTTCTGTGTACTACCTTCAAAAGATATTTCTGGTCTGGTAGTCTGCTGAAGCATAAAAAGATTGGGAGGTCAGCATCTGTTTTTTAACATTGTATTTATTGATTGAAGTAACTATGTTCAATGTACTATACAAGGCAAATACACTCTTTAGTCTTTGCAGAAAGCAATTTCTGGAGTACATTTAGTTTTTAGTTTTTATAATGACATATTGTGAAAAATCGGGGATTTGCTGCATAGATTAACTTTTCCATCAAGTCCTAGACTTGATAAAGTATGAAACTATTTCTAGATCTATCTTGGCAATAAAATAAATTAAACCCATTTCTCTGCACATATGTTTGACAGTTGCAAGACTTAGTTTTAATTAATTGAAGGGGTTGTCCAGATTCAGACCAATTTTGTGAGACAAATGTTTTTGTTAGTGTAATGAAAATCTATACAATTTTCCAATATTCTTTCTGTATCAGTTCCTCATGGTTTTCTAGATTTCTGCTTGCCGGAATTCATTCAGATTACTTCCAGTGGATAAAAATCAGTCAATGGTCATGTGATGGACACAAAGCATTTTTTTTTTTGCTATGTTTCACTATGTGGGGCCTAATCCTTAATTTGGATTTTATTTCTATAAGTAGAGATGTCTCACAAATATTTGTGGAAAATTCATAAAGAACCCAACTCATTTCAAATACGTTTTCTAATCGCTAACTATAACATTTGCAAAACTCTAAAATGCATACATGATGCAGTATCCATTTATACACGATAATTATTTATACACAATAATTAACGATAATTATAATTCAATGATAAACTAAAAGATAACATCTAACAAGTGGAGTGCATTTATCATGGGTGGCTGGAGTATAAATGTCATAAAGTAAAGAAGGTTTAAAATAATCAACAAACCCCAAATTGGAAAAATTGTAATATAACAAATAATAAATAAAATGAAAGCAAATGTAAAATGAGGTATTTATAACAGTTCACGAATGACCCTTACCAATTCATCTATATTGACAAGTGTTAACATTTTCGATGTGACGTTAGTTGATTCTCCAAAAAGCTTTGTAATGATGATAACTGTCCAATTAAATGTAATAATAATAATAATTATTATTATTATTATGACAGAGAAAATATTGGTGAACTCTTTTCCTCCATGAATACACTGCTTAACCCCTTCCCGCTATGCACCGTACTATTATGTCGCCCTGAGTGTATAGTTAACACTCAGCCCCATAATAGTATGATGCTGTAATGTCGCAGGCACAGGAGCTTTGCCTGCCGCATTACTTTCAACTCTCAGCTGTGTTAAGCAGCCGAGGGCTGGGACCAGCCATCGGAGTCGGAAGATCCTTCAGCGGATTGACCCCTTGGGTGCTGTGATCAATAACGATCATGGCATCCAAGGGTTCCGGGGGCAAGATGGCCCCCCACAATAATATTTCTGGTTCCGAGGGGTTTCCATGGCGGCCTATGCACAGTTCCCATAATAACTAATGTGCGATTTTCTGCAATACTATGTATTGCAGTACATTGCACTGGGGATCTGAGATCCCAGCTTCAAGTCCCCTTGTGGGACATGTAAAAAAAAACAAAACACATACACACATAGTTTAAAATACACACTAATAAATAAACAAACAATAAAAACTTAAAAAAACACCTTTATATTTAAAAAAATACATAATGTAAACAAAAATAAATAAACAAACATATCAGATATCCCCATGTGCGTATAAGTCCCCACTATCCACAAATACCGTTATTTATCCTGTACGGCGAACGCCGTAAAAAAATATGTATACACCGCAATGCGCAAATTAACATATTTTGGTCACTTTGCTTTCCCCCAAAAAAATAACAATAAAAAGTGATCAAAAAGTCATACATACCAAACATTGGTACCAATAAAAAGTACAACTTGTCCCTCAATTAAAGAGCCCTGCCATATCTCCGACAACAGTACAGTAAAAAAAGTTATAGGTGTCAGAATATGGTGACCCAAGAAAACTGTTCATTTTCAAAAAGTAATGTTTTATTTGTAAAAGGGGTAAAACATAATAAAAACCAATATAAATATGGCATCACCATAATCGTAATGACCTGCCAGTCAAAACTGCTATGTCATTTTTAATTCAAACTGAACGCTGTAAAAAAAAAAAAAATGCAAAAAATTATGTGTTATTTCACATGGACCCTCGAAAAACATAAATAAAAGCTAATAAAAACATTATACATACCCCAAAATGGTGCAAAATGAAAGTACAACTCGTCACGCAAAGAATAAGCCCTCACATAGCTATGTCGACAATGAAATAAAAAAGTTATGAATTTTGGAAGATGGGGAGGGGAAATATGAAAAAAGTCACTGAGCATTAACGTACAAACTACCCTGCGTCCTTAAAGGGTTAAAAACTCTTCTACTTGGATCTTTGTCAAAATGATATTGTGGAATAGAATGAGCAGTGATATCTGAATTGGCGTTTTTGTATTAGATTCAACCCTTAAGCTAAGACCCCATGTTGCGGAAAGCTGCTTTTTATGTTGCAGATTTTGTTGCGATTTTTGAGCCTAAGCCAGCACTGGGCAGTAACACAATGGAACAATATAATAGTTTCCTTTATATTTCCCATTCCTTTTCAGGCCACTCTTGACTTTGACTCAAAACCGCAGAAAAATCAGCAACAGAAAAAAAGAGGGGCTTATTCTGTTCAGTGGGGCCTTATTCTGTTTTTTCAGCATTAGATATTGTTAGAAACTACTAAATTAAATGAAAATTTAATTTAAGGAAAATCCACTTATTTCTGGTTAGCATTTCCTAATAAAGTATCTAGTGGTGAAAGATTGCTACATTAAGCAGATAAAACAAATAAGGGCTGGACAACAGAGGACAACAATGTAGAGTCACTATCTTCAACCTATATATGCAATTAACCTAACATCTATATTTTTCGAGTGTGGGAGGAGACTTCAGTATGTAAAACTCAACAGGTGAATGTAACACTCAGCCAATGTAAACGGTTTGACTAGGCTACTGTTGAGGGTGTTAATGGTCCACCGATTTTTACAATTTAACAGTTCTTAACCTATACAGGTCTTTGCTGCAGGAAACCAGCAGGTTTCTGCCTCTAGGAGTAGTAGCAGTATAGGTGACAGATGACTCTACTGTAATGGGTCAAGAGACAGCGGTGTGCAGAACTAAGGTAACAGGCAAGAGTATAGTTGTTGTACAAGCTGGCAGGCAGAGTTTGAGTGTAATAGATATCAAGGCAGAGGTCAGTCAGATAACAGGCCTGGTTTGAACACAGGTAATCAGGAACCACTGCAGCAAACACCTTTGCAAGACACATTCAGCCTTTTTTCTCAGGCATTTTCCTGTGGCATTTTCTCAGGCATTTTCTGTCTTATATAGCTTACAGGAGATTGGTAAGGAGCAAAAATCAAGGTTTACAGTTTCTTAAAGGGCCAGCACACCCTACAGGCTAGGACTGGACAGTGTGGACAGCAGAGAGTGGATGCTAGTAGCCATGGCCAGATAGCAATACTTTAATCATTAACTCCTTGCCTCATCATGCCATAATAGTATTAGGCTGCTAGGATACTAGCAGCCATTTTGCCCATGCATTTTCCTGTGGGAAAAGCTGTCTTATATAACTCACAGGTGCAGAAGATTAGCAGGCCACAGACATCAAGGTTTAGACTTTCTTAAAGGCTCAGCACACCCTACAGGCATGGATTGTACAGCTTATTTGACCAGGAAGCACAGTGTGGTCAGCAGAGAGTGGATGCTGTTATCCATGGCCAGATGTTGATACTTAAATCATTAACCCCTTGCCACACCATGTCATAAAAGAATGGCATGGGAATTTGCTAGTTATCACTCCATGCTGTACTATTATGATATGGTCATGGCATCTGCTGAGGAACTGAGTGGGCACCATGAATAATGGTGATGTAAGGGTCTTGCCAAACGTAGCAACCCTGACACTACTGCAGCGGTCTGGGAGGAAGGACAGAGACAAGTGAGCCCTAATCTCACCCCAGCCACTGTCCCTTCCTATTGCCTCAGTTACCCTAAACGGTAAAAGGACAACCAGAAGACAAACCCTATACTGGGTAAGTGACACACAGAACAGGACAAGACAAAAACAACACAGAAGCAGAGTGAGCAAGCCAAGGGGTCAGTAACAAACGAGCAAAGCAGTACAAAGTCAAAATCCAAGAGAATAGTCAGGGGCAAGCCAAAGGGTCAGAGAATCAAGTAACAAAGTATAAAGGAGTATAGAAAGACAGCAGGCAAAACACAAGTGTAATAACCGGCAACCTGTTGAGAAATGACATCCTGTATATAGAAAGTCTGGGACCAGCCCCCAGACCTCATAGGTACACAGGCTGTCAATCACACAGGCCAGGAAGAGATTAACTCTATGCAGTCCAGAGAGAAATGTTCAGACACGGGTGGGGCCGGAAATCAATTACACTGACTAGGACCATGTTCAGACTGAGCAGCAAGAAACTTACACAAAGAATCAAACTGAACACGCCTCCTTCGCCACAGCATGCGAGCGGAGGGTGGCGCCGAGACCCGAAACGGCAGAGACGTTACAGGTGAAAGCTAAGGGGGGCAGGGTGCTTCTACAGCAGTTTGGAGTTGATCAGTGACCCCAGGTCTGCCATGTTGTTTCCTGGTCTCATTTAGTCATGGCTATATGCATAGGTTGACAGCCGCTATACACACCAATACTTTTATATTGGAACTTATTAGGACAGTGGGAAAAAAAGTATTTAGTCAGCCACCAATTGTGCAAGTTCTCCCACTTACAAAGATGAGAGAGGCCTGTAATTGACATCATAGGTAGACCTCAACTATGAGAGACAAAATGAGAAAACATATCTAGAAAATCACATTGATTTTTTAAGAATTTATTTGCAAATTATGGTGGAAAATAAGTATTTGGTCACCTACAAACAAGCAAGATTTCTGGCTCTCACAGACCTGTAACTTCTTCTTTAAGAGGCTCCTCTGTCCTCCACTCATTACCTGTAGTAATGGCACCTGTTTGACATTGTTATCAGTATAAAAGACACCTGTCCACAACCTCAAGCAGTCACACTCCAAACTCCACTATGGTGAAGACTAAGGAGCTGTGGAAGGACACCAGAAACAAAATTGTAGGGAAGACTGAATCTGCAATAGGAAAGCAGCTTGGTGTGAATAAATCAACTGTGGGAGCAATAATTAGAAAATGGAAGACATACAAGACCACTGATAATCTCCCTTGATCAGGGGCTCCACACAAGATCTCACCCCGTGGGGTCAAAATGATCACAAGAGTGGTGAGCAAAAATCCCAGAACCACACGGGGGACCTAGTGAATGACCTGCAGAAAGCTGGGACTAACATAACAAAGGCTAACGTCAGTAACACACTATGCCGCCAGGGACTCAGATCCTGCAGTGCCAGACGTGTCCCCCTGCTTAAGCCAGTACATATCCGGGCCCATCTGAAGTTTGCTAGAGAGCATTTGGATGTTCCAAAAGAGTATTGGGAGAATGTCATATGGTCAGATGAAACCAAAGTAGAACTGTTTGGTAGAAACACAACTCGTCGTGTTTGGAGGAGAGTGAATGCTGAGTTGCATCCAAAGAACACCATACCTACTGTGAATCATGGGGGTGGCAACATCATGCTTTGGGGCTGTTTCTCTGCAAAGGGACCAGGATGACTGATCCGTGTACATGAAAGAATGAATGGTGCCATGTATCATGAGATTTTGAGTGCAAACCTCATTCCATCAGCAAGGGCATTGAAGATGAAACATGGCTGGGTCGTTCAGCATGATAATGATCCCAAGCACACCACCAGGGCAACGAAGGAGTGGCTTCGTAAGAAGCATTTCAAGGTCCTGGAGTGGCCTAGCCAGTCTCCAGATCTCAACCCCATAGAAAACCTTTGGAGGGAGTTGAAAGTCCGTGTTGCCAAGTGACAGCCCCAAAACATCACTGCTCTAGAGGAGATCTACATGGAGGAATGGGTCAACATACCAGCAACAGTGTGTGCCAACCTTGTGAAGACTTAAAGAAAACATTTGACCTCTGTCATTGCCAACAAAGGATATATAACAAAGTATTGAGATGAACTTTTGTTATTGACCAAATACTTATTTCCACCATAATTTGCAAATAAATTCTTAAAAAAAAATCAGATAATGTGATTTTCTAGATATGTTTTCTCATTTTGTCTCTCATAGTTGAGGTCTACCTATGATGTCAATTACAGGCGTCGCTCATCTTTTTAAGTGGGAGAACTTGCACAATTGGTGGCTGACTACTTATTTTCCCCACTGTATGTCCATGTTGGCTGTGGATAGGAGGATCCTCCCCCTGCAGTGCTGAACACACGTTCTGATAGGACACTTGTCAACAGGGCAGGCCAGCACCTCCAAGGCATAGAGGGAAAGATCTGGCCATGTGTCCAATTTACCAAACCAGAAATTGAACGGGAAGGACCCATCGTACAGTAACAAGAGGCATGTCGACAGATACTCATCCACCATGTGAGTCAAAGTCTAGGAGGCGGTTATATTCACTGCTCAAGAAGACAGTATGCGTATAAAAATGTACTTATTGTTACTGTGCTAGGAGACAGTATGAATACAAACACAGTTATTGTTATTGCGCTAAGAGACAGTATGGGTACACACGCAGTTAATTTTGCTGCGCTAGTAGACGGTATGGGTATACACACACAGCTTACTGTCACTGCTCTGTAAAGGGCAATTATTATTTATAGGCTAACTGACCCTCACAGTATCAGGCTCCTTTCCCTACCTAGCTGCAGTGCCCTGAAAAAGACAATTATAGTGTCCCTATCTCCAGCTACAGCCTCTCCCTACCAGGCCTAAATAGCTGGAATAGTGACGAGACCTGTGACCCTGCCTCTTATACAGAGGGGTCAGATGTCCTGCCTGGCCAATCACAGCCATGCCCATACTGGGCATGTCTGTGGGCTTAAAGCTGGATGATTGGCTTCTCAGCAGTCAATCAACTAGTTTTAGGGGTGAGCCGAACCCAAACCTGAACTTCAGCATTCAGCATGGACTTGAACTGTATGGTTCAGGTTCACTCATCACTACTCCCTATTTCATCACTGTCTACAACTCGGACACTGATGGAATGGGGCAGCCCAGACCCACTGGTCTGGACAACATGGCAGCAAATGCAGGACTGTTCCACTGTCCAAAGGGTACCCCCGCTACCATTGGTTCTATGGTTAAAGTGACCCTAAGTACACCCAATAGAGAAGGGACCCACTATACAGAGGTTGTCATAAAGTGGCTAGTAGGTTTATACACCTTGATCAAAATATATACTAAAAACATTGTTCTCATGTTTGTAGATTTTGCATAAAGTAACTCTTTTGCTGCCAAGGATTTTTGGACATTTTGCACCTCTGGTAGCCAGGACAATTTTTACACTTTTGAGATGAAAAATAAATCTTAAATTACAACATTAAAAAATCATTCTAACTCCCCATACTTATACTGTATATGTTCCAAAAATATACACCTGCTACATTGTCAAAATTCCACTCAGCACTGTAAACTTTATTGATGTTTATGTGGTGAATTTGGTGCAACTCTTTTTGATGCTAAACATCTAGGTTGCGGTGTCAAAAAACGGCCTGTTTAGGCTCGGAAGGGTCATTAGATAAGATCACACCTATATATATGTATCAGAGAGCAAAAGTACTGTGTGCTCTCTGATTTACAGGAGAGGTGATAATATGTACAGGAGTCCATGTTGTCACCTGTACTGGACAAACATAATAAAATCAGCTTGTTATAGTCACCACACAGTAATCAGATATCTGCCTGGTAATGAGTTGTGCACCTGTGTGTTCATCACATGACCATGAAATGTATATCTCATGACTAAGGACTGATTTTTATCCACTGGGAGTAAGCAGAATGAATGACAGCAAGCAGAGATCTAGAAAACCGCGAGGAACTGATACAGAAAGTATATTGGAAAACTGTAGAACTTTATTATAAAAACAATAACATTGGTCTCTTAATATTGGTCTGAAAGTGGCCAACCCCTTTAAGCAGGAGGTCACTGTGGGTTTCTCACTCACATGAACCCAAGTCAGCTGGATTGCAGAGGGGAAGCTCAGTTATACTTTAAAAAGAAGGTAAATTCCAACACAAAAACTTTTAGGCTAAGGCCCCACGTAGCGAAACGCATTACGTTTTTTTTTCAGCAGCGTTTTTCATTGCATTTTTGCTGAGTTTTTCTCTGCAGATTTTCCTCCCTTATTAAACCTATAGGGAAAATGTGTGCATTTCCACAGGTATAATTGACATGCTGAGATTTACAACTTGTGGAAGGGATTAGCCAGAATCTCATTCACTTTGCAGGTACTGTAAAACGCTACGCTTTTTTCTGCAGTATTTCTGCAGCAAAAATGCTGCGCTTCCACAACATGGAGTTTAGCCTAAAGCATGACATTCATCGACTGCTGTAAATCAAACAGAATTCAAATTTTTGGTATAGCACACGGTAGGTGTGGTTGAAATGATCTTTGGAAGGACTGCTTATAACGAACTTGAATACCTGAGGCTATGAGGCATCACTTACACTTTAAATTATGACATGCATTTTATAATCCAGGAGTAAATTTCTTCTTACTTTCTTCTTCTTGTCAATTCTTAATATTTATCAAATGTATGTATTTTCTGTGTTTTTTCTACTGTGAAATTTTTATTGCTCATTCTCTTCATCAATTGTCAGAATTGGTTTTTCAGAATGTATTCTACCATTGACTAAAGAGTGAGCTGCATTTGATTATGTCATACTTATCATAAAGTATTATCTTTTGCGCTTCTTGGTTATCATTTACTTATCTGTTTAACTATGTCTGTAATTTTTGAGATACATGCTTTTTGTTGCATTTTGAACAATACTATATTTATTTGAAAGTCTACAAACTCAAGATTTGAATTGGGGGAGAAGCACGTTTGGGCAGATTCACTAACAATTTGTGACACCTTTTGGTATAATAATGTTCCAAACTGCTGGTTTGTAACTGTTAACCCCACTTGTGACTAAAATAGTAACAAATGACATTTTCACACTGCCCTCGCTAGATTCACAATCATTTGTAGCACTTGAGGCGTAAATGACTGCAGAAATCTACGCCAGTAAGGAGATGGTGTACATTTTAACCAAGGCACACAGCATCCAGCAGTTGTGCCTAATTCACCAAGACATCAAGACCAGCATACAGCATATTTAGCTCCCCAATGTCTCTTCATTCTGCAGTATCCAAACACCAATTTAAGGTAAGGAAAGATTGCTTTTAAGTTTTATCAAACTTGTAAAATGTATTTTCAAAGTGGCATTACTGGGCTTTCAGCACTTCACTATGCCCAGCTGAGCGTGCAGACAACTGGTTTTTATTGAAGAGGCTTATTGACAGGCATTTTCCATGAGAAATATTTTCACAGCTTAGCTCATAGGAGCCATCTGTAGACAGCTGTTTCAGACTTTCTGCCCAGTACAGAGCAGGCTACTGCAGCTTTGGGGTTTCTATTAAATGTTGGGGGTATGTAGAATCTATTACAAGCAGTGTTTTATGGAAACACACTCAACTATGTAGTCATATAAGAGTTCTAAAAATATATATAACATACTGTAGATTGCAGTTAGATAATACTGAATTTATTGATATTTACTCAATGTGAGGAAACACAATATTTTCTCTTTAGAGTTTCCAAGCACTACATTAAAATGTGTCTTATATTACCTCAAAAAAAAGGAAACTTTGCCAGAAATTTCCTATAGTTAACACATTTACACTGCCATTTTATCACTGCTGACACAAACATTTCCTTGCTTTACCTTTTTTCTTGTGCTTTCAACCTGGTCCAAAACCATGAAAATAAATTTCAAATGGATGATAGCCAAGTAGATGGTAAGTGGCTAATTAGTTACTAATTAGCATCCCTTGAAAGAAAACTTCAGTGAAAACTTGGCTGAATTAATATTTTCATCTACAACTATTTATTCAGTCATAAGAGGCTGCTTTCAAATTAGTAGCTTTCTATGCATGCTGAGTCATAGACCTTGCCAACACTTTCAGGTCTATTTCAGTAATGTATGTCACTAAACACACAAATATGCCAGTATAGGATGTTGGCCATAAACATATAAGTGACTTGAAATAAAAGAGGCAAAACTGATTGAATAATTAGGAATTTCATTCAATATATCAATTTGAAAAATGTTATGATAATATTGAGGTCACTAAATTGATGCTCTCTTTTATAAATGCATCTCTATTAAATGGCCACTAAGTTGGTGGCTTATATATCATCCTAAAGTTCACAATAAAGTGTTTCCCTGCAGGTGCCCAGGGTCTGTCTAAGTGTGCCTTTTTATTCACTACTCTCATTGTTTGGCTAAGCTATCTTGTTGGGGGGGGAGATGGATATTGTATCAACTTCCACTTACTCTTGAGTTAAGTTAAACTTACAACCATTTGAATGTATTGCCAAAACACAGAATTTTATCTCTAAATTTAAATGGGCCAATCACTGAACAGCCGACATTGCTATTGAAGTCAGTGACCATTTGAATTTAGAGCCTGTGTTTTGGCACTGAATTCAAATGACCAAATGGCCCAATCGTTGAGGGGCCATTGCTGCTCGTAGCCATAGCAGCTCATCTCTTATTTACTACTGTATATCTGTCACAGTACAGTGACAATCATAGCAGGAAAGGGGCAGGAGAGGAGGAGGTAGAGAGTGTATGGCAATTCATTTGAATTGACGGGCAGCTTGTGCACTTACAGGTGGGGTAATGCAGCCACAAAATAATGTGTCTGCATTGTGCCATCTGTTACTTTATTGCCTGCTACAGCTATAATGACTGAACATGTAGTGTCCCAGGAAGGCACTATTGAATGTGTTATTTATTGTTTTTTTTTTATTGCAGCAACTACAACGGTTTTCTAGCCAGAAACCCTGGTTTGCATTAACTGTTTCATTGCATTTGATTTGGTTTGATTTTGTACATACTTAGAATGTTTTAGCAGGGAGGCTGGGTAAGTCTATCTAGACGTTCCTCTCCTCTTGCTCCAGCCCGGACATTTTCAAGTGAAAGTACCTCCATTATTGGACAAATTCTTGCAACCTGTTGATGACTTCTGCATCTTACTGCCTTCAGTGAAGGAGGGTTAATTTCTTGTTAGCCAGAAAAAAAAAATTGATATTAAATACCTTTGGATCAAAAAAGATAAAGGTATTGTAGTTATGATACCTTTATTGGCTAACCAGTAAAATTAAATTTGTAAGCTGCCTGAAGGAGTCCCTGTGATCTGAAAGCTTGAAAATGAGGCGAGATGGGGGAGGTCACTTCAAAAACATATACAATATAGAACTATGGCAGATAAGATTCTAATCTTTCAAATTACACCAAGGTCACAGTTCTACCTTTATTATTTTCAGTTGAAAACACAGTTGGGATTGGTGATTTAAAAATAAAAAATAAAAAAATAATACGTAATAATACGTCCTGACCGCTTGGACCTTAACACAAATGGATATACTATTACGTCCCTGGCAGGCATTGGGAGCGAATGTTAGCTGTAACTGACAGCTAACACCTGCTCCATTAATCCCTGGTTGGAGCTGAGCTTTGATCAGGGGTTTTAACCCCTTGGATGCCACAGTCAGGCATGATCGTGACATCCAAGGGGTTCTGACATGTAACTGACCCACATTGGCACCTCCCACGGTGAGATCAGGGAGTGCCGATATGTATTTTCTGCAGCCTGGGGTCTGGCCAGTGACCCTGAGCTGCTAAGAGCCACCAGAACTTGGTTGATCCTGCCGAGGCATAGGCTGACTTCCTCTATAGGCTGCAATACACGTGTATTGCAGTGTATAGTACTGAACCAACGATCAGAGCATCCCAGGTTTAGGTCCCCTAGTGGAACAATACAAAACAATAGTGTAAAAAAAAAAATAGTGAAGTGTATTGAAAAGAAATTAATAAATGAATGAAGACCCAAAATGCCCCTTTCCTGCATAAAATGAATTATATGTAAATGAAAAAATAACCTGTACAATAAAACTGAAATATTAACCCTCACAGTGAATGTTTGGGGTAAAAAAAATAAAAAAATAAAGATAAAAAAATAATGAATTTTCGCCATCTCTCTTTAAACAAAACTGCTATAAAAAGTGATCAAAACATCATATGTGCCCCAAAACAGTACCAATAAAAATCACAGGTCCCCACACAAAAATAAACCCTTAATTAACTCTGTTGACCAAACAATTAAAATATTACACATCTCAGAAGATAATGATGCAAAAATAATTGATTTATGTCCCCAAATGGGTTTTTGTTCTGCACATATAAAAAAAATATATAAATTAGGTATCACCATAATCATACCGACTCACAGAATAAAAGTAACATGTTAGTTATGCTGTAGGCTGCACAGAAAAGAAATTTAAAGGTAAAAAGCTATGCCAGAATTGGTGTTGTTTTTTTGGGTTTTTTTTTTTAAACCACCAAGAAAGAGTTCATAAAATTTAGTAAATAACTTATAGGCACCCAAAAATGGTGTCATTACAAAATGCATCTCATACCAAAAAAACAAGCCCTCATATGGCTACATCATCAGAAACATGAAAAAAATATAGCTTGTACAATGTGAAGACAAAAACCCCAAAAATTGCCAAATCATTAGAATACAACTGGCTTGGCCAGGAAGAGAATGTATAAACTGTGCAAGCGTATATTACGGTACACCCCAGATTTAGAGCTTACAAGGGAAAAGAAACCAGAAGTGACCCCCCCAATCTTAGGAGCTACTGGGGAAATAGTAGGGAATTTGGTGTTACCAATGCACTCAGCACAGCTTACGTATTCACTTTTCACCATCCTCTGTACATTCATATCTGGGATACTAATGCTCACTACACCCCTTGATAAATTCTATGAGGGGTGCAGTTTTCTAAATAAGGTCACTCCCTAGGGGATTCCACTTTTTAGGTACCTTAGAGGCTCTGCACACATGACATGGCATTCAGATACCAAACATATAAATCTGCACTCCAAAAGCCACATAGTGCTCCTTCACACCTGCACCCTGCTGTGTTCCCAAACTGAAGTTTATGCCCACATGTATGACACTGTTGTCCCCAGGATAACATATTTAATATCATATGTGGGTATAAACTGCTGTTTGGGAACAGACGGGCACAGCCGGGCACAGATGGGAAGGAGCGCCATGTAGTTTTTGGAGCTCAGATTAAGACAGTTTGGTTTTTGGGCATCATGACAATTTTGCAGAACCCTGAAATGAAAGTCTGGAATCCCCTGACATGTGACCCCATTTTGGAAACTACACCCCTGAAGGAATTTATCCAGGAATACAGTGAGCATTTTTAACCCCCAAGTGTTGTATTAATTAATTTTCCAGAAATTAATACGCAGCTGATGGTGAAAGGTGAAAATCGCAATTTTTCCAGGAATACATCATTTCAGTACATAATATGTTGTGCCTAGCTTGCATCAGAGATGAACACTCCAAAAGCTGTTGTGCCCGGGATACCAACAGTTTTTGGAGTGTATGTCTCTGCTGACACAAGCTGGGCACAATATATTGAGCACTGAAATGACTGCACATTCAATTCTGTAAATTAAATGAATGCAACGCTCAAGGGTTAAAAATGCTCACTACCCCACTTGATAAATCCCTTCAATGGTGTAGTTTCCAAAATGCGGTCATATGTTTGCGGATTCCACTTTACTGGCATTTCAGGTGCTCTGCAAAAGTGGCATGACATCCAAAAACCAAACTGTGCTCCAAAACCAAAACAGCGCTCCTTACCTTCTGTGTCTAGTTGTGCCCAAACAGAAGTTTATACCCACATATGGCATTAAGTACGTTATTCTGGGTACAGCAGTGTTATACATTTGTGAAAAAACTGCAGTTTGGGCACACAGCAGATAGGTTAGAGCTGGCCCAGTTTACCATGGGAGTTTTATCTTGTACAGCGTAATGGCTGAGAGGGTGTTTAGTGCTGCCAGTGGTGTTGTATTATCTAGGCTGACCAAACTGTCTACTACAAGCGTGGAAAAAAATTGCTTTTGTCAAAATGAATCTGATATGGATCTCTAAGGATTTTGCACATCTCTGACAGATGCCTCCAAACAGATCTGCCTCTGTGTCCCTGTATCATGTTCCATTTACTGTACCACTGATGCTGATGCTGATCCTAAATAGCCGAATATCATCTCTTGCGGCCTGGTTCATCATATTTTTTTATACTGTACTGCCACTCATGTTGCCACAGCTACCACCACTGCTGCCACTCAACCAGGCATGTCCTGTGGTCTGATCCATCACATTCTACTATTCCACAGTGTTGGTGCCACAGTGTTGGCATATAAAATGAAAAGCAAGTGACAGTGCAGTGTATAGTTAAACTGGTTTGTATCCAATGCTTACTATCCATTTTCCCATAGACATACATGTCACTTTGACTTTGTCTGTGTTTGCCTTAGAGAGCTAGATATTGGCTACATAGAATCCTAGGAGATCTGACAGTGTCATGCAGTTTTAGCTCTGGTTCATACCGAAACAAATCTTTGGACCAAACCATCCCAACTCGAAACGAAATGAATGTTCAGAGGTTCACCCATCTCTACTCCACACCAGCTTCTTGCTGGTATAGAATTCTGAACTCATTTAGGCTAGAAAACACGCTTAAAAGATGATAAATCTGACGGGGCCAGGAAAGTGGCTTTTTGTGGCTTGTATGCCCCAAGCAGTAGGGTGGGCCCCTAGAATCAATTAGACTGGTTGGCCCTACACATCTCAATCCAAGACTGGCATTGTGTGGTAGAAGTAGGATAAAGGAATTGCATGTCTTGTGATAGATTCTTTACTACTGCATTATGATTTAATAGTGCAACATGAGAGAGTAGAGGAAATGAGGCTGAGCAGGGAATGGTAAGACAAAAAATGTTTATTTACCCTGTTTGGAACACAATCGGGTAGCATGCGCATAGCTCTATTACTTCTCCATTAATGTGACTAACCACCAGAAATAAGAAAAGTAAGTTTGCTGGGTTGAAAGTGAACTTTTTAAATTAGCGGCTGCGTATTCTACTTTTTGAGATACCATACATATAGAATTGTTCAACACATCAAGAGCTATTTTTTTTTTCTCTTCATTTGGTATTTAGGAACAGTTTAATAGTTTTTACTAGTTCCATGCTGGAGGTGATGACAGCCCACAGCACACATACTGCTATCACTTTAATCTACTCTTTTATTGATTGGTGAATACTAGCTCTCCACGCTTGATTTATGAACACAGCATGCAGAAGACCTACAGGATAGTTACTAACACAGAGTTCATATAATACATTGCACACTATGTTCTCAAAATAGAGCAAATGACAGAGAATCAGTAACTGCATGGGCTTTACTGACTGTCAGTGACAAAATCTTGGATCAAGGATTGTGAATTTAAATGTGTAAACAAGAGAGGATAATTTCATGAATGGTTAAAGGAGTTTAACTGAAGTACAGTAACCTGTGATGAGAAGAACAAAATTGCATTTCCAGAGATGTCAACCTTGGAGAGCCCTTTACAGGGTGATTCGCTAATTCCAAACAACGGCAAAAGTGGGAGTGGCCTTTATAAAAGGGCACAGTTACATATATCCAAACCCCGAGAATGTCCCTTTTAAAAGATATCTGAAAAGGATAACCATTATTGCTTGACAGATGTGGGTTCTACCTCTGGGACCTTAGCCTTTCATAAGAATTGAAGTCCTATGGGCTCTATTCATCAACTGTGGCAGCCAGCACTTTAAAGGGATTGATTCCCTGTAGAACTTTGTGACATGTCCAGTGGAAACAGTGGTTACAGAAATCACATATCTCAGGGAAAATGCAGGATTACATAGAAATTATCCAAAATTTGTTAATAAAGTATATTACAAAATTTATTAATGGCAAATACTGACAGAAAATCAAAAGTTGTCCAAAAGTTTAGTTACATTTTAAAGAAACATTTACTCTTGTTTACAAAGGTTGTCCAACAACCACATTTGATAGATGCAGGTCCCACCTCTAAGACTCACATCTATCTCTAGAAATAAACTCCGGCCTCAACCAATCCCACTGGCAGCCAAATCCAGGCTGCCAGCAGTGGCAGATTTTATGGAATTTTCATGTCTTGCCACAGATATTCAATGTGATTTAGGTCTGGACTTTGACTGGGCACATATGAATACTCTTTGATCTAAACCATTCCACTGTAGCTGTGGCTGTATGTTTAGGGTCATTGTCTTGCTGAAAAGTGAATCTCCTTCCCATTCTCAAGTCTTTTGTAGCCTCCAACAGGTTTTCTTCCAGGAATGCCCTGTATTTAGCTCTATCCATCTTCCCATCAACTCTGACCAGCTTCTCTGTCCCTTGTGAACAAAAGCATCCCCACAGCATGATGCTTCCACCACCATGTTTCACAGCGGGGATGGTGTGTTCAGGGGGATGAGCAGTGTTTCTTTTCTGCCACACACAGCCCTTTGCATTCAGGCCAAAAAGTTCAACTTTGGTCACATCCGACCAGAGCACTTTCTTCCACATGTTTGCTGTGTCCCCTATATGGCTTGTGGCAAACTGCAAAGCACACTTCTTATGTCTTTCTTTCAACAATGGTTTTCTTCTTGCCACTCTTCCATAAAGGCCAGATTTGTAGAGTGCATGACTTATAGTTGTCCTGTGGACAGATTCTCCCACCTTGAACTGTGGATTTCTGCAGGTCCTCCAGAGTGACCATGGGCCTCTTGGCTGCGTCTCTGACCAGTGCTCTCCTTGCTCGATCTGTTAGTTTAGGTGGATGGCCATGTCTTGGTAGGTTTGCAGTTGTAGAATACTTTTTCCATTTTTTGATGATGAATTGAACTGTGCTCCTTGGGATATGTTTTTATAACCTAATCTGCTTTAAAATTCTCCACAACTTTATCTTTGACCTGTCTGGTGAGTTCCTTGGTCTTCATGATGCTGTTTGTTCACTAGTGTTCTGTAACAAACCACTGAGGCCTTCACAGAACAGGTGTATTTATACTGAGACTAAATTACACAAAGCTGGACTCTATTAACTAATTAAGTGAATTCTGAAGGCAAATAATTGCACTTGATTTTATTTAGGGGTATCAGAGTACAGGTGGCTGAATACTTTTGCACGTCACACTTTTCAGATTTTTATTTGATTAAAACTTTGAAAACCATGTATCATTTTTGTTCCACTTCACAATTACCTGCTACTTTGTGTCGGTCTATCGCTTAAAATCTCAATAAAATACATTTAAGTTTGTGGTTGTAAGATGACAAAATGTGAAAAAGTTCAAGGGGTATGAATACTTTTGCAAGCCACTGTATATTTAATTATCTGAGAATTATCTCTGTGTGTTATCTGTGGTGTTATATAGGAGTGCAGATCTACTGCATTATCTGTACTCAGGGAGTTATTGCAGTGTTTTCTGTGGTATTACATAGGGCTGTAGCTAACATATACTGTATGTACTTGGCAAATAGAGGAAAAATATATGTGTTCTATTAGATGGAATTTTGGGTTTTGATTTTACAACGTTCTCTGTGAAGTGAAAATGTTATGTTGACATTTCTGCAGGGGTAAATAAGATTATGGTGTTTTATGGCACTCTTAGCTGTTTGGACAGATACACCAATTTGCCTGCTAGGTGTTCTGGTCGCCCACCTTTCATGAGACATTGCCCAGCTCCCTAACCACTCTGCTCAGCAGCTGAAGAGGCTTAGAGGGAATGCTGCCCACAATGTACTAACACTGGTAAGAATTAGGATGTTTTCAGCAACTACTAACGCTAACTTGTTAATCCTTTAGATGCCACAGCCTATTTATCTAAAAAAGAGAGAAATGTCAACAATCTTCTGGTACATATTAATACACAGACAATTGCCATTTCCATGTTATTTTGAAGATCACGACAGTTATATAATATAATTTCTGTGAATAATTACATTTTCTATTTAAAAGTTCAAAAGATCTACAGAATGTGTATGCAATAATAGAGTATTATTCAAGCTTGTGAAATATCAATTATCACTTACACTATACTCAGGATGAGCCAGATAGGAAATGTTTTTTCAGTAAGTCAACATTACATTTTATCATATATTACTATCTAACTCTAGATATATGAAGAGTTGTTGTGGTTGTTGCTATTTTAAAGCTCTTTCAATTTATTCAGTTTATTTATTATTTTGTCATAGGAGTAAAATATTTTAGAATATATTGTAGTTTTTGCAGGTAGCTGTACAGGTACTGAGACCTGTTCAGTATTGTCTACTTTACTTTTAAATGTTTGATCTATTCATGGAAGTCAATGAATTACAACAGTTGACTTTAATAGCTATAATTTAATCCTCAAAATATTGAAAACTATTGACAGCAAGCAAGAACAAGAAGACAACTTGTAAACAGCAAAGGATATGTGATAATAGAGTATGTTTAAATAAAGGAGATCAGAATTCATTGTGAATAGTCTCTCATTGAGTGTAATGACATCTCAAGCTACATAGAACACAATTGCAATACTCTCTCATAAATGTAGATGAAGAAATAAAGCATTTAATGTTTATTTTAACTCAAGGCAAGGCTGTAATATCATGCCACAATGTTTTACTTTATTTAACTCACCAAGTAACAAGAGTTTACAAATAGCTATTTCTTCACTGTGTATTGTCCAGTTTTCTAATACTTAAAGATGTAAGTAACCATTACAGGCCATTTATCGCCAAGAATATTTTCATATTCAAATCACTTTAGAGGACATGTATTAATTACTAGAGGAAGGACCCAGCTTCGCACGGGTATATTTCATTTTTTGTTTGTGTAGTGACCCCATAAGAATTGGCTAGTTTTGCACTTGACATCCAGTATGGCAGTCCAGTATAGGTATAGTCTATTTATGGCTGTGTTGCTATGGAAACCTGGTAAATGAAATGTGAACTTATATTGGCTGATGCACGTCATATGACTGAATATTTAAGGACCTGCGAACTGCTATTGACTCATGCAGGACATAAATAGCTTGGTTGCTATGGAAACCTGGTGTAAAGCTGTGTGTATGTCAAGACTGAACCTGCGATTTTGCATTGGTCCATAAGTGTCATGTGATCATGTGCATCTCAGTTTGGATATCAGTGAAAAACCTGCCATCGGTTGTTATGGAAAACCTGGAGTAAAGCTGTGTGTATGTGACCTTGTGTAACAGTGTCATCCACAGCGCCCTGCCCCTTTAAAACTGACCTACAGCAGTGAAGAAAAATGGCTGGGTTGTTATTGAAACCTGGAGTGCAGCTGTGTGCATGTGGCTAACAATGCTTTATCAGATTGGAGACGGGCTTGGGTCTGCTGGGGAGTTTCAGCAGCTCGCTGTTGTCTGTAACATACCTTATCAGATTGGAGAAAGGCTTGGGTCTGCTGAGAGTTTTCATTAGCTTGAGCAGCAGCCATGCGTTTTGCTGCAGGGGACATGAGTAGTTTAAAAACGTTTCAATTTATAAGAATGCTGAAATCCAGTATGGCAGTCCAGTCAGTGGCGTAAATACCGGTTTAGCAGTGGTAGCAGCTGCCACAGGGCCCGGGACATTAGGGGACCCGGCTGGCCTCTGATGTTTTTTTTTTTTTTTTTTTTTTTTTTAATACCAGCAGGTAACGGGCCCTATTTACTTAACGATCCCCACTCCTGCTCACGGCCACCTGCACTTCACCTTCTGCAGAGGCGGCTGTGAGCAGGAGCAGGGATTGGTAAGTAAGGCCTGTGGGCCATGAACCCCACAAACACTGCTATCATTATACTCTGGGGTCTTTTCAGCATACTTTGGGCCTCCTTGGTGGCGTCCCAGATGTCGGTGGGCCAGTCCGACGTCATTATGCGTTGCGATACATGCCTGGCTCACGTGACATCTGGTCCAACATTGAAGAAGTAGCGGGAAGTGCGCATAATACTATATGAAGGAGCCACTATGATACTGTGTGCAGGGGCCACTATGGGGCCTAATAGTGTATGCAGGGGCCACTATGGGGCATAATAGTGTGTGCAAGGGCCACTATGGGGCCTAATAGTGTATGCAGGGGCCATACACTAGAAATGCAGTTTGTGTGCGTGGGGGGGTTGCCGGGGGGGGGGGGTCCCATGTCAAATGTTCGTCTTGGGGCCCTGCCATTGCTAGTTACGCCACTGAGTCCAGTATAGGTACAGTCTATTTATGTCTGTGTTGTTATGGAAACCTGGTAAATTAAATGAGAACTTATATTGGCTGATACACATGATATGACTGAATATTTAAGGTCCTGTGAACTGCTATTCACTAAGGGTGGGTTCACACCTGTGCTTCAGTCCGTCCGTTGCCAATCCGAGTGAAAATCTCGGCGAACGGGATTGGCATCGGATACAGACAGGTCAGCAACGCATTGGTTAAAAACCCATTCATTTGAATGGGTTTTTAAAGCAATGCGAGGGTGTCCGATTGCACCCTCTGCGCTGCGAATCCTTTTTTTTCGTCGGAAACAAAGTCGGACATGCAGGACTTCCTGTCCGAGGAAAAAAAACGGTTTCGCAGCGCAGAGGGTGCAATCGGACACCCTCGCATTGCTTTAAAAACCCATTTAAATGAATGGGTTTTTAACCAATGCGTCGCTGACCTGTCTGTATCCGATGCCAATCCCGTTCGCCGAGATTTTCTCTCGGATTGGCAACGGACGGACTGAAGCGCAGGTGTGAACCCACCCTAATACAGGTCATACATAGCTTGGTTGCTATGGAAACCTGTGTGCCTGAGGAGAGTATGGGGCATAATAGTGTGTGCAGGAATGCAGTTTGTGTGTGGGGGGGGGGGGGTCCCATGTCAAATGTTCGCCTTGGGGCCCTGCCATTGCTAGTTATGCCACTGAGTCCAGTATAGGTACAGTCTATTTATGGCTGTGTTGTTATGGAAACCTGGTAAATTAAATGTGAACTTATATTGGCTGATACACGTGATATGACTGAATATTTAAGGTCCTGTGAACTGCTATTCACTAATACAGGTCATACATAGCTTGGTTGCTATGGAAACCTGTGTGCCTGAGGAGAGTAAGCGCCTGCGAGCTGTTAATGGCTGATAA
Organism: Leptodactylus fallax; assembly: GCA_947044405.1. Lineage (NCBI taxonomy): Eukaryota > Metazoa > Chordata > Amphibia > Anura > Leptodactylidae > Leptodactylus > Leptodactylus fallax. The sequence continues at coordinate 17,182,522 of CAMRHE010000001.1, forward strand.
GGGACATGTGACCGTGTGTATGGCAGTTGGAATATGAGTGAAAGACTTGCAGGCTTGTATAGACTAATGCTGGTCATTTTTTGGGAATACTGTACCTCAGGAACGGTTCGTCCAAGAGAGCTGAGACCCAGTCTATAATATTCCCGGACACCTGATGTACATGTGTGCCAAATTTGGTGAGGATTGGTCCAGTCATTTGGTCGCGCATAAAGAACAGACAGACAGACAGACAGACAGATAGACAGACAGACAGACAGACAGACAGGAACTCATTTTTATATATATTAGAGATTATGCTAGATATGTGAGATGTGAAATAAGTGCAAAATGACAGTATAAACTGTGTGTTGATAACGTGAGTGTTTTCTGAAATATACATTATTAAAATATATTACAAGCGTAATTGCCAATTGACACAACTTAGTGGGGAAAACATTCCCTCTCACATAATGGTCATTTCATTGATTGAATGGAAAAAATCTGTCCAACAGATCCTGTTTTAGGCTAAGGCCCCACGTAGCAAAAAACAGCTAAAAAATACTGTGGAAGTGCAGCAAAAATGCATTTTGTTTTTTTTCCACAGCTTTTATCCTTGAATTTTTGTTGCATTTTTTTTGTTCCACTATTAAATACATAGTGAGAACGCATGCGATTCTGCAACTAAAATTAACATGCTGCGTATCTCAACGCATGCTCTTTTTTTGGCCATGTGTGAATGAGATTAATGAAATCTCATTCACTTTGCTGGTACTGTAAAAAGCAGCATTTTTTGGCACTGCGTTTCCACAGCTGCAAAAAATTATGCATTTCTGCAACGTGGGGCCTTAGTCTACAACCTAAAACCTGCAGGAAAACACTTATAATAACTGCCATCATTATCATTATTGAGCAATGTTGCCTTATCTTGTCTATAGTATTGCTTTAACCTCCTTAACTTAATGTGCTTAACAGTCACTTTAAAATTGAAATAACTCTCCCAAAAGGTCACTTTTTTAACTGTAGATTTGCAATTTATATCTCAAGTAAATATAGTTGGTGTATAAGTAAGGTGTCTTTTAACCCCTTAGTAAGTTGAATATATGTTGGCAGAAAAGGGTCAACACACACTGTTGCTGCATAGGGACCCTCTGTTGTCTATGTCTATAGTTTTCATTTATTTTCGTTTTCATTTTTATTCTTCCAACTCTACTCCATCCTAAAAATTCCTCTGAAACCACGAATAAGAATAGCAATTCATCAACAATGCTGTTCTAAAGTAATAATATTGAAAAAAGAACACATATTACAAATACAACCACATAACAGTACATACAGATTAAAAATAAAATATATAATTGTAAAAAAATATTAGGTTATTATTATTAGGTTTATTGGTAGGGTGGGGAGTGTGTGAGAAATGCAGACTGCCATAGGAGAGAGTAGGAGGGGAGGTAGTATCTGAGGGTGTCATCCATGTTTCTATGATGCTGGGAAAAGAAAATTCATGAGAAATAAAGAGATTATGAATGTAATTCATTATGAATCTAGTTTATTATGAATCGAATGAGCATGGGGAGGGTGAGGGTGCAGAAAGGGCAGGAACAAGGAAGATAAGTGCAAGGTTTTGGGGGTTCCGTTTGTTGGCATTGGTTGTGTTGTAAGAGGGATGTGCTGAGGTGGTCCAGAATTAGGAAATATGTCTCCAGAAGTAAGGAGAAGCAGGGAAAGGGATAGAAGGTGAAAGCAGGGGAGAGTGTGGGGAGGTTGTGTGTTTCTGGGGTGGAAAGCTTGCAGGTTTTAGAGTCGCTGTGCAGAGAAGGTCAGATGGTGGAATAGAACCGATGGACAGAGAAAAATTTTGTTACTGATACTGGTGGTTTGGGGTGGAAGAGTCACTTTTAGAGGTAGGGGAAGAACAACAGTGATTAAGGTGGTAAGCATTCTTGTTTGTGGCATTATGTAGGTCTTGTGTTTATTAGGATATTTATTTTTGGTGAATTGTGGAAACTTCCTTCTGGCCCAATTCTGGCCTAATTCTGGTCCATACACTTAAGAGTTGTACTTGAGGATGTTGCAAGAAACTGACTAAAACATGTCTGAAAAAGGCCCCATTGTCACAGAGCAGACCGTAAGCTAATGGAGTTACTGCATGTAAGAATGGGACTAGAGAGGCTAGCAGAGGAGGATGTTGATTTGCAAGAGTAGAGTTTAGGCTGCCTCTCACGTGCTACAGACTCAGTATGCTGTAGGCCTGGGTAGGGTTAGCACTGGGGGAGACTTTTGTGGATGTAGAGATGATGTAAGACTGTAGAGAACCAGAGAGGGGTTAGCAGTGTTGAGTTCAAACTTGGGGGAGACTATAGCTTCTGTCAGGACTGTGATATGTGACATGTCTTTGGGGAGTAGATAGACGTAATAGAGGTACTGTATCTTAAATACTAAGAGTTTGAGATACAGCTTAGTGTGTTTAGTTTCAAGGTATTGGAGCACATCACACATAGGCTCCCTATCTCAATTGTGCATAGCCAGTCAGGAGGCCGTAACTTGGCCAGGGATTTTATCAAATCCCCTGGATTCCCTGGATGCTGTGATTGCTATTGATCACGGCATCCATGGGGTTATCGGAGTATCTTCTGACTCTGGCGGCTAGTCCCGGACCTCAACTGTGTAACACAGCCGTGTGTCAGAAGTAATGCTACAGGTACAGCTCCTATGCCCACGGAATTAAGGTGCCAAAAGTTGGGCTATGGACAGATAAAAAGTGCTGAGAATCTCTTGTGTAGTGAATCAGAAAATGAAAATGAAACAGAATTATTTGGCAGATAATAAGACAAAAATACACCATATTTGAATTGAATGCTCCATTGCTTCATATTGTTATTTACCTGTGTTTTACAAAAGTATACGTAAATGATTTATCAAGGACACGTCAAGAACAAGAAGATCATTTCAATTCTGTCACACATCTGTTCTTACCTCTGTAGAGTGTAGGTGCCATTTTATAGTAAGTTTATACAGGAATCCTATTTCTTTTCTATAATATAATGCATATTTATATATTTATAATTTGAAAGATTAATGGAAATGGAACTTGACAAAAATTAAGTTGCCCATCAACACATAAATAAGCACTGTCTTTTCAACAATCTTTGCATAAATAAATAGTACAGGTGAATGTAAGAAACTTTCTAATATATCTTATCAGAGGTAAATGCCTCTTTCTGCTCTTGTTTCCTTGCTTCCCTTCTCCCTGATAAAATGACTTTCATTGTGAAAATTTCTCTGCTCTAAACATCGCAAAACAGACTGCAAATCACTTGACTCATATTACTCATGTCTATAGAAGTCTATGGAGATACAGCATGCAGAGGGGGAAACTGCTAATAACTCCAGAATATAAGTCATATAATAACCAGAAAAGTGTTACTCCTCATGTACACACACATACCAGCTTATCCTGAAACATCAAATAAAATGAAAGCTATGCTTTAAATCATCTGCACGCTAACCTCAGTGGCAGTTAGTTTACTTAGTCCCTTTACTTATTTATAGATACTGCTGTCTTTCCTGCTATCTGACCTGAGTTGTTTGTTACCCAGTTTATGTCTTGTCCTTTGGATACTTTCTTGAGACTTGTACCTCTAATCTTGGTTGCTAACTCTAGCTATCACAGACTATGCTCCTGCATTGCCCTTTGGATATCTTATTAGGACCTATGTTTCTACTCCTGGTTGTTGACCCTGGCTATCATATTACTATGCAATGCACAACAAGTTTGGCTTTGGGCTACTCCTAAGCATGTTTTCTAACTGGTCCCCTGCTTTTCACACTTTAACACTTATACAGGAATCTGATCTTTGCAGCAGGAGACCACCAGGTTGCTACCTCTAGGACTAGTTCCAGTGTAGGTGACAGATAAACCAGGTGGGTTGAGAAACCTCAGTGTATAACATAAAGAAAGCAGACAGAAGCATAGTCTATGTACAGGCCAAAGTCTGGGCTGGTGGACCAGACTTTGGCCTGTTCTGGTAACAGGTCAGAACAGGCAGAACTAATTCATAGGTTAGCTAGAAGGCTTGGGTCAAACATTGATAATTAATAGTAACACTGATTATAATCAGCAGAAAAGGGATCAGGTAGAATGGGAAGGAAAGTTATGTACCAAACTGGGATCAAACATGGATCAGCAGATTAAAGGACAAGCACATCTTTGCAGGAACCAAACAGATCTAGCAATCTAAATTGTTCAGGCACCTTTCTATGGGAGAAGATTGGATGGGAACACATTATCTCATGTTCACAATGGACCTTTAACAGTCAGCAGGTGTGTGTGTTTGTGGACACAGAAGGAGAAGGAGAAGGATGACATAAATACACTGCTGCACTGCCCTTTACATACAGTACATTGCTAAGACTACTTCTGTTCCCAGCTCTGACCCCCTGTTAGATCTTTACTACTTTACTATCTTGCATATGGACAATACATATGGACTTCCTAAAATGCATTTCTGGTGACTACCAGAATCTCCAGGGAATCTCTTAAACTTTTAACATTGCACCAGAGCCCCAGTCTAGCCAGTGCCAAATTATCTGTGGGCTATCACATCCACAAACCGATTATATGCATGGTAAGACCCCGCACGGTCCCTACCTGACCCATCTAACAAAGTTAACGGAACCACACTTACCCCCAGTCCCATGGGTCCGCTGCCTTGGGAAAACCTTAGACTCTGACCTATCCTTCAAGCCGCATATTCAAACCCTCAACACCTCCTGCTGCCTCCAACTCAAGAACATCCATCAAATCTGCTCCTTCCTCACCCCTGAAACTACAAAGATGCTAGTCCACACCCTCATAATCTCCCGCCTAGACTACTGTAACACCCTTCTCCATGGCCTCCCAGCAAATACTCTCGCCCCCTTCCAGTCCACCTTAAAATGTGCTACTCGCTTAATACACCTCTCCCCCCCCGTTTCTTCATCGGCCGCTCCCCTCTGCCAGTCCCTTCACTGGCTACCCTTTTCCCAACATATAAAGTTCAAATTACTAACGCTGACATACAAAGCCATCCACAACCTGTCCCCTCCCTATATCTCTGACCTAATCTCTCTCTACCTGCCCACACGTAACCTCCAATCCTCCAAAGACCTCCTACTCCACTCTGCTCTTATCCGCTCTTCACACAACCGTCTCCAAGACTTCTCCTGTGCATCCCCATACTCTGGAAATCATTACCAAGACACATAAGACTGTCCCCCACAGTCACAAGCTTCAAGAAGGCCCTGAAGACACACTTATTCAGGAAGGCCTACAACCTCCAATAATGCTACTGTCACCACACCACCATCTGAACAGCCTCTACCCCCACCTTCTGTCTCTATCCCTGTTCCCTCATAGATTGTAAGCCCTTGCTGGCAGGGCCCTCTATCCCACTTGGCCAGTTGGTCACTGTTAGCATTATATTTTTTTTGTATATTTTGTGTACCATATGTAAACCCTCAAATGTAAAGCACCATGGAATTAATGGTGCTATATAAATAAACAACAATAATAATAATAATCATAATCATAGTTAAGACAAACTGAATAGGGTCTAGGTGAGTTTGTCATAGAACAATGTAAATATCATCAGTTACTTGATACTGGTAGCCTTTTTTGCCTCAGTTCTGGTAGCTTCTTTATGTTATTGCAATAAAAAATAACCCGTGAATATAGTACAGGAGAAATTAATTTAGCAACAACTGTCCATGACTTTTCCATGGACCCTGCTAAACACTTGCAGCATTTTGCGATTTATGTTTGCTGTGTTATTGTGCCAATTATGTATAGTTTTGTATAGTTTTATAATGCTATATGTATGTGTCTTTAACTGTTTCCTTAAGAGGTCTGTTCCACTGGGAGTAGGGGGATACTTTAATCTGATGGTTCTGCTCAGCTAGCGCTTGCTGCGGAGTGGGATGAAAATAAGAATCTTCATTCAGCTTCCACGGAGGAGAGTAGTGTTCCAGTTCTGCTAGAGATGATAGTGTGTGATAGAGAGTGAGGCACAAGAATTGTATGATTCAGCCCTGTGACAGGGAAAGAATATTGCTGACAGCGCTTGAGAGGTATTTACAGCTATTAGTGCCGCCATTTTTGGAGAAAGTCTGAGGTTGTCCAAGGACTTTGAGGCAAGATCCTATTGTACCATAGGACTGTCAGGACCGTCCTGGGAATATACAAAACATATAGAGAGTGCGTTATAGAATCAATTGTTATTGGCACAGACAGTATTTATCTGGCCATATCCTGCTGAAGAAAACATCACCTGGCTCACCCCTTGTCCACAGTGCAGCTACTATAAGAGCTGTACCTCCATATTATATTGGAAGCTTTTGGTTGCTGTTTACACCACTGCAGTACAGTTCAATTTGTTTTCACTTGCAACCCTGAGTTCCCTGAGTCATTACCTGCACTTCCAAATTCCACCTGGTTCAGTAAGGCTGAAGACCATGAGAAAGAGCCCTACTATCTAACTACCACTACTATCAGGTACCCTGCAGGCACCCTCAGCTTTGTACCAACCCAGGAGGTGAGCTGGAGAAATTGGTCAAATCTACTGGCCATTTGTGACATCTGCTACCATTCCTACTACAGCTCCCAGCATTCAGGTCTCTCCAGTCAGTTGCAGGATTTAAATAATTGTAACAACTAGAGATGAGCAAATCGGTACATAATGAACCAGATTCGACCCGGATATTCCAAATTGTTAGGGATTCATCTCGGACAAATTAAAATAGCAGGTGCAAGTAGATGATAGCAGGACCACTGCCACTATTACCAGTGGTAGTCCTGCTATCACAGAAGAGCTGCTGCCGCTATTGAGTTCAATAGTGGCAGCGACTCTAATGTAATTGGCCCATTTGAATTTAGTATCAGAGCAGGTGCTTTGGCCCTAAATTGAAATGGGCCAATCACAAGAGAGTCACTGGTACTATTGAATTCAATAATGTCAGCAACTCTTCTACGATAATAGCGGCAGTGGTCCTGCTATCATCTATCCCTGTGCTATGATACTATATTGTCAAAGCGTAGGGATAGTAAATAATATTTGTGGCAGTAGGTGAAAAACAGGAAAAAAAAAATGGAATTCAATAGTGGCAGCGGCTCTCCTGTGATTGGCCCATTCAAATTTAGCGCCAAAGCACCTGCTCTGGCCCTAAATTCAAATGGTCCAATCAAGGGAGAGTCGTTGCTGCTCTTATATTCAACTTTTTTTTTTCAGTTTTTTTACCCACTGCCACAAATTTTATTTACTATCCCTATGCTTTGACAGCAAGCTAAACTCAAATGGCCAAAGTTTCTATACACAGTAGGGGCAATGGCAGTGGCAGCAGCTTCACTATAATTTTTTTTTTCACTATTCTCGTGCTGTGACATCATAGCCTCTTAGCACAGGGATAGATCACAGCGGGAACACCAGCGGTCCCTCTATCACAGAATTCAGTAGTGGCAGCGACCCTTCTGTAATTGGCCCATTTGGATTTAGCACCAGAGCAGTTGCTTTGGTGCTAAATTCAAATGACTAAAGTGTCTATACATAGCAGGTCGACTACCGACAATAGCCGCTATGATTTTTTTTTTTCTTTTTTTACTCAATAACACAAATTTTTTTTTCTTTACTATCAAAGTGTTACAGCATAGGGATAGATGATAGTGGAACCAACACTATTATCAGCAGTGGTCTCACTATGACAGAAGAGCCACTGCCGCTATGGGATTTAATAGGGGCAGTGACTCTCCTGTGATTGGCCCACAGGATCACCAGGTTTTTCTAGTAGTCTTGAGAGTGTTCTTCACTATCAAATTGGCTGTTCTACACAGCCAATTTAAGGTGTGATTTGTATCAAACTTGTTTGACCAAATACGAATAAGGGACCCAAACCGGCCAAACCCAAAACTAAACAAATCTTGAGGGGTTCACATATCTCTAGTAACAACATTAGGCAGAGTTTATTAATGATTTCAGACAATATTCTGCCATAAGAACCCTGAAAATTTTGGTGGTACTTTTGATGGCCATAATCCTTTATAATAGAGAATGGTGCACATTCAAACAAAAACAAAAGAAGGATATGTATATAAAGCTTCCAAAATAACTACTAAAGATAAGAACAAAAACATCTCTTTATTAGAAATATGAACTACACTTACACTGATTAAAACATGCACATAGTGTTCTATACATATACTCTAAGGGTCCTGACTCTGATAGGTCAAAAGATCTTACCCCATCTGCAATACCAACTGGCTAAGAAGGAAGGATCGATGTCTCCACACCTATCGCAACAACTGTGGCTTTATCAAGGGTAAAGTTGCAGTGTATACACAGTGTCTACTTATTCTTGTTGATTTGGTCCCATGGATGCCCCCTCCATAATACATGTGACTTACAAAGTGAAAACAAGGGTGCACAGACACTCCAGTGCATCGGTGCCTTACAATCAAATGCGCCAGTATTCGAAATTTATTTCCGACGCTTCCAGTCCTAAGTGCATTCCAGCTTGGAACACAATAACTGAAAGTGGCAAAATACAGATGCAGGTGAAATAAATAATAACATAAAGGCATTGATTTCATTGTTCTTGCTAGCAACAATAGCCTTAGCTTAGAAGTCGCCCATTGTAGACTTCTCTGAAGTGAAGAGAGGACTAAATCGGTATATGATTAACAAGAAACTTCCCTCTATCCTTTTAGATAAGTATACAAAATCCCTACAGATTTGGTCCCCACGGGTGGAATATACTACTCCATCCTTCTCAAATCAGCTTTTCCTTTATATCTATCCATCAACTACCCTTCTTGGCAGGACAGATTTCTCCAACCAGGTGGAGATGGCGAGTTTACCTATCCCTCCTTCCCTCCTTTCCCAACCTGCTTCCATCCTTGTAATTCCCCCTTCTCTTTATTCACCTCTCATTACTAGACCCCATTTTATCATTTGCTGTATTCAAACCCTACTGTTCCCTTATGGGTCGGTCCGCAGAGGGGTGTTCCCAATGGCTTGGGATGTATTATAGTTTTGTATGCTACATGTTCTTTGTTTATTTGATAAATTTTAAAATCAATACAAATCCACTCAAAAAAAAAAAAAAAAAAAAGAAAAATATATGAATTGTATATGTATAAAAGTATCGTATAACATAGTAAAAGTAAATAGTCATAGTAAAAGCAAATGAAATGAAAATGGTACAAAGAACCATAAAGTGTGAAAAAGTGAGAAAAATAAATTAAGTTGTGAAAAATATCAATTATATATGTGAATACATAACAAAAGTAATAAGGATAGTGAATTGAACAGGGAACTAAGGCCCACTGAGCGTGTAAATGATAAATAAATTATTATATTTTACTAGTAAACATCAAAATACATAAAGTAATGCTTGTAAAAACCTGTACATAATAATTCTTCATTAATGACATGTGGGGCCAAACTCTGCACTTGATAAAAATCAAGATTCTTTCTATAATACATGTTTCTCAATTCCTGTGTAGTCGTCCTATGTAAATTTTCGGACAATACATACATAGGAAGAAAGAACCTGCCCCAGATTTGATTGGAAGATAGGCTGTCAATCACACAGGTAAGGCTAAGATTAACTATTAGAGGAGCAGATGGAAACAAAGGTGTAAGAGATGGGTGTGGTGGAAAATCAATTACAGAGGTGAGGGAATAGGACAGTGTTCAGACAGTACAAGAAGAACCTAAAGCAAGGAATTATGGCCGGACACGCATCCTGCGCCATAACATGCGGCCGGAGGATGGCGCCAAAGTCCGAATGGGTAAGGATGTTACAGATTACTTTTTGTTCCCAGCAAGTAGGTCATACTGAAGTGGGACTTTCACCTGGAGAAACCAATGCTATTTTAGATATTGCCCTGTTGATCATTGCACGTTTTTTTGCAGTTCTGGTTCTGTGTATGATGGGAAGTGTTGGTAGAGACCATGGGATATATCAAACCTTGAGTAAATAGATCCTTGGTGTGGTTTTTTAGTTTGTTGATTACAGTAGAGAAGGCTATTAGTAGCTTCACTCTTCCTCTTTTCCCATCCACAATATCAAAATATCATTGATTTATGGAAACCTTTGCAATATATGCCTATGAAAAGGCTCCATTGGGTATATGCGTACCCAACTGCACAAACCCAATAATAGCTGACATAGGAGGGGGTACAATGTGCACTCCTTGCATTTATAGAAATGTGTTTGTAGAAGATTCTATGAAAATAATTATGTTTGGGAACAAATTCCAATATATCAAGTATAAAAGAATTATGATGACAGTTAGTTTTTTTTTAGATACATAAAACAATTCTACCAGCTCCAACGCTTATCTCATGATCAATGATAGTATATAGCAGCTACATATCTAGGAAAACCAGCAGGGTATGCAGTGGAATGGTTAACTTCTCCAATACAATAAGTTGGATGGATTCATGAACATAAGACTTCAAGCTGGTGACAAATGATTGTAGAATGTAAGCTTTTTGTTCAGACCCCCTACACTGGCCACGATAGGCCTATCTGGCAGGTTCAAGATATATTTTAAGAACCAAATAGAACATTGGAACTACTGGTTAATCCAATTGGAGGTAAGAAGCTTCACTATGGTATGACTTAAGCTCCACTACATACCTCTGTATTGTCTTTTCTTGATTTTGGGCAAATGATAATATAAAGACAGTTTGGGATTCTTTACAGTAAGTGCTTTTTTTAGTGAGGATCCCTTCCATGTAGGCTTCCTCAACTAGATGTAAATAATCTGTAGTATAGTTCGAAGTAGGGTCTTTTTTTTTTTCAAAGGTGGTAGTAGGCTGTGTCAGAAACATTCTGTTTAGCCTCTTGAATATATGTGATCCTATCCTGGATGACCACTCCCCCTCCTTTGTCTGCATTCCTAATGACAATTTTGGAGTTGTTCATAAATGTTTTAAAGGCAGGTCTCTCCCCCTTTTTAAGATTACGCATGCTCCATGTTGTAAGGGGTAGGCCACCATTTTAGGCTTAAATAACTATGTGTTATGTACTAAAGTCATCATCCATTTATACACTTGATAAAGGAGTGCACAGCCCGAAGCGCGTTCTGTGTTTGACCTTGAATAAAGGACCTTGATTGGATTAATGGGTTAGCCTGGACATCTTCCTTTTCTGATGATTTATTCCTAGCCTGTTTTTCTATGGTGAATGTGCATAAGGAGACATAGTTGTCATCTTACAGCAGCATATGGAAGGTATCTTGCCATATCTTCCATATGCCACTGTAACACTTGGTAGCATTGTAACTAACTAAACTTTTTACTTATCAGAATCAGGACTCTTATAGGTTATATATGACAAAATTTGTCCATTCACTTGCATTGGTGATGGAGTCAGAGGGTAACAGTGATTTTTGGTTATGTGACTGAAAGCATTGCTAGTCATGGTGTGGTCCTAGCCTTACTTTAATGGATTTTGTTCAACCTAGAAAATCCTCTGAAAGCTAAATTCAGCTGAAAAAATAAAAATTAAGGAGTGTCTTCCCAAAATGCATCAGAAGGCTGGGTACACACGGCTTTAAGGGCTTTAATAAAGGGATATTTGATGAGGATTCCAGGAGTGCTGGATTTTTTCTTCATTTACACATCAGCTTAAAAATTGTACCAAACTCCCTCTATATAAAGAATAATTTTTATTTTCTAAAAATAAACAAAACTGAAAAAAATGTATTAATACTGTCTTAAATTTAAACAGCTTAGAATTAGACTAGCTATGCCAAATTTACACATCCCCATAGTTGTCTATGTCATATCTTAATTAGCTTACCTTAGGCAAATTTCCTTTGAGCCAAAGTCTTGATGCAATATAGTTCATTTGAAGCCACAATGCCATCCCTAACAAGGCATAAAAATTGTCTAAAACTATAAATATATAGCATAAAACATGTAAAGTATACTGGTTTTTAGCACATGTAAGCCAGGATTTTCGAGCATTTATAATAACTTAGTAAATCTCCCCCAATGTTTCTTGAGACTCCTTTCATTTTTAATGTCCACATATACCAACAAGTCTTGTGGTAAGAGTCTTAAAGGCTGGCTAGATATTTGGATCAGATTAGTGATTTTAGATTAAAATGAATTGTTACCATTCAGTCTTTATATATTTAACATCTTGGAGAATGATGTGATACAGCAATAAAATGTGTTACAATTCTTAAAACACATAAGTTTCAAAGTCATAATTCTACTTTTTTAACAGAAGGTTAAAATGCAGAACATGTCCCTAGGCAGAACACTATGTTATCTTTCTTTAAGCGTTGACCAATTGCAACTGGATATACATAATAGCGTTCTTCTCAGTGAATATTAAAACTGACAAGCAGCTGAGGCAAACCAACAAAAAGAGCAAGACATTTTAAAAATAAAATCAATATTACTTGAATCTTAAAGATGATGGTAGGATTTTTCATGAGCCATTAAGTTGTATACATCTGTACAACTAGGCTTCTGGCTAGTTATGATATGTTTTGCATTGGTCAAGTTGTATAATTGCATATTAATTTTCTGAAGGTGTTTCCACACATTCAATATTCTATTGTAAATTAAGAAGTTTAAAGATGCAGGTGTAAACCAGAACCTATAATTTACACACTCTACTTCACCATACTGAATTTTTATTTCTAATTTTTTCTGCAGGTTACATTATTCACACTGTCAAGAAACATAATGGATGCAACATGGCAAATACCAAGTACTTTTGCTATGTGTAGGTAAAACAACACCATAAACAGTTGTATACAGATTTCTTTTTTTACCTTATTGTAGAAATTTCTCTGTCTGTCCTATTCTTTTCAATGGGACTTTAAAAAAAGATAGATGATACAGAAAGAATGTTATTAGCTCCTTATTTATCGTAAATACACCTTTATACTGTAATCATTAAACCATTCCTGAAGCAGCCTTTTTCCATCTTTATATCTAATATGGTGTTTTTTTTAATTTATTTTATCTGTAAAAAAAGGAAAGTGGGACATTTTAATTTTCAATGTTTTTTTTTATTAACTTTTTAAATTTTCTTTGCCTTAGTATAAAATTGCTATATTACAATTTAGACTTTCCTTAACCACTTCCGGACCGCCCATAGAGTATATATTTCCGGAAGGTGGTTGTCTAGTTCTGCAAGGACGTACTGGTACATCCAAGAAGACCTCATCAACTACACGAAATCGAGCAGCTGCTGAAACGGGGCGCCGGCTGTATCTTCAGCCGGAGCTCCCAGAGAGAAGACAGGGAAGGTTTATTACCTTGCTGATCGCTGTGTATACAGCACTCAATGAGCGCTGTATACAACGCTATGGGCGCCGCCATCTTGAGGTCACGTGATCCGCCAGGATCAGAGTCTGTTAGAGCTGCTGGGTCCTACAGTCACCAGGTAACTATGTAAATTCTTTAATATCAAACAGTTACGTACATCTGTTTACCACCCCCAGACAGACGGGTTAGTATAACAGTTTAACAAAACCTTAAAAAGTATGTTAAAAAAAGGTGGTAAACAAGGATGGAAAGGACTGGGATGTTTTGTTACCGTTTTGATGTTTGCCATCCGCGAGGTACCACAAGCTTCCACTGGGTTTTCCCCTTTTGAGTTGGTCTACGGCAGGCATCCTAGGGGTCTGTTGGACATTGCCAGAGAAACATGGGAGCAAGAGCCCACCCCTCACAAAAGTGCTATTGAACATATCGCTGGTATGCAGGACAGAGTGGCGGCTGTTATGCCCATAGTTAGAGAACATCTGGAGGAGACCCAAAAGGCTCAAAGCCAGGTTTACAATAGGTTGGTGAAGGTAAGGACCTTTAAACCCGGTGACTGAGTACTCGTACTCATTCCCACAGTGGAGAGTAAGTTCCTTTCCAAATGGCAAGGAGCCTATGAGGTGATGGAGAAAATAGGGGAAGTGAACTACAAGGTTCATCAGCCCAGTAGGAGAAAACCAGAGCAGATTTATCATGTAAACCTGTTAAAGGTGTGGAAAGACCAAGAGAGTCTGCTTACGGAAAGATCTCCGGCTAAACTGCCACCTGTACTATTCCCACAGGCTGCAGTTAGGACTACAGAGGAAGCAGTAGGGGTAACAATAGCAGAGTCCCTCACGAAAAAGCCAAAAGCAAGAATCCAGAGAGTTTGTAGTAAGGAATACAGACATGTTCTCCGAGCTACCCGGGTGTACAGTACGTCCATAATCAAACATAATATTATTACCGAGCCACAGGTGAAAGTACGGTCGAGACCGTACCGGGTCCCCGAGGCTCGTCAAAAAGCCATTTCGGAGGAAGTGCAGAAAATGTTAACATTACGTGTCATTGAGGAGTCCAAAGGTGAATGGGCCAGTCCCATTGTCCTAGTTCCCAAACCAGATGGGACGTTGTGTTTCTGCAACGATTTCAGGAAACTGAATGAGATATCTAAATTTGATGCCTACCGCATGCCACGGGTAGACGAAGTTATTGAGAGACTGGGAGGGGCCCGGTACTTCACTACGCTTGATCTCACTAAGGGATACTGGCAGGTACCCCTAATGGATAGCACCAAAGAAAAAAACTGCCTTCATCACCCCTGATGGACTTTTTCTCTATCTCATGTTACCGTTTGGGCTCCACTGGGCCCCAGCCACATTCCAGTGGTTAATGGACATAGTGTTAAAACCTCATAGAAGATACGCCTCGGCATATCTGGATGACATCATCATTTTCAGCAATGACTGGGAGAGTCACTTGCCCAAGGTACAAGTGGTAGTGAATTCTTTGAAAGCAGCTGGCCTGGCCGCTCACCCCAAGAAGTGTGCTTTGGGGATGGAGGAGACACGCTATTTGGGGTATGTGATTGGCCATGGTATAATCAAATCCCAGGTCAACAATGTCGACGCAATCCAGAAATGGCCTCGACCTGTGAGCACCAAACAAGTTAGGTCATTCCTAGGCATTGTTGGGTATTACAGACGCTTTATACCCAACTTTGCCACAGTGTCTGCTCCCCTGACGGACCTTCTAAAGGATAAAAGGTCCATTATAGTGCAGTGGAATGACCAGGCCGAAAGCGCTTTTCAGGCGTAAAAGGTGGTCTTGTGTGGATCTCCTGTCCTCATTACACCTGACTTCAGCAGAGAGTTTGTGGTATAAACAGAAGCATCAGATGTAGGGCTGGGAGCTGTCCTATCTCAGGAGGTGAATGGAGAAGAGCATCCAGTCACCTACCTGAGCAGGAAACTCATGCCAGTAGAGAGGAACTACAGCATAGTAAAGAAAGAGTGTCTGGTGATAAAATGGGCGTTAGAGGGCCTGAGGTACTACTTGCTGGGGAGGCAGTTCTGTCTAGTGACCGACCACTCACCCCTCCCTTGGATGAGCAGATTTAAGGACAAGAACACCAGGGTTACTAGATGGTTCTTGTCCCTTTAAAAGTTTAGTTTCTCGGTGGAGCACAGAGTCGGGAAACTAAGAGGCAATGCGGACGCCTTGTCCAGGACTCATTGTTTAATGTCTGGAGTTCGCCCCGAGGGATCAGAACTAAGGGGGAGGGTATGTGAGAAAGTGAATTATGTGGTTTGGGAGAACAGGTATTTTCCTTCACTGGTGCTCTCCTCAATGTGAGAGATTCTTGTCCCTAACCCACTCATTGCCTCCCACAAAGCCAGCCAGTTCACTTTGCTCTGTACTGATTAGGGACAACAATCCTGAAACAGCGCTGTATGCAGATAAGTGAAATTGGCTTGGCTAAAATCCCTTTTGCTGTCTTAAGACTCGGTGAATCAAAAGCAAATTGAGGATCTGTTACATCCAACAGAGGGCGCATGAGCTCCCCAGCTCCTTTCCCATAATGCCTTGTGATATGTAGATGCTAAGTAGAGGGCAAAAGGCAATTCAATCTCTACACACCTTCACTGGTGCTCTCCTCAATGTGAGAGATTCTTGTCCCTAACCCACTCATTGCCTCCCACAAAGCCAGCCAGTTCACTTCGCTCTGTACTGATGAGGGACAACAATCCTGAAACAGCGCTGTATGCAGATAAGTGAAATTGGCTTGGCTAAAATCCCTTTTGCTGTCTTAAGACTCGGTGAGTCAAAAGCAAATTGAGGATCTGTTACATCCAACAGAGGGCGCATGAGCTCCCCAGCTCCTTTCCCATAATGCCTTGTGACAGGTATTTTCCAGCCAGGCAGTTAAAGGGTGTGTGGTAGAAGCCCACAGCAGGGAGGTCAGGTGACTAATTAAGGCCTCATATAGGTTGTGTGTTAGAACTAGGAGGTGTGGCACTACGCTGAGGAACAGTGACCTGGGTATCTGAACCTGCATCAAGGTAACTCTGTGCCACTCGTTTGAAGTAGCCAGAGCAAGAGTCTGGCAGCCAGACTCCTGTATAGATAAGGGTCTGTTTCTGTATTAGTTAGTTCTCAGCTGAGAAGGGTTTTTATTTTGTTGTTGTTTTCTGTTAATGTCTTTGTAAAGGCAACCTGTTTATGCATCAAGTGAATAAACACCAAACTTGAGTGTGATCCAGTCTCTGTGTCCATTTCCTGCACTGCTACCAAGCATCTACCGGAGCGGCTCCCCACAGTAGTTAATGAAAAATAACCTCTCAGATACCATGGTCACATTTGAGAGGTTAAAGCATAACTAAACTTTCGGAAGACTTTTGATTTTGTGTCATTAATACATTTTGTAATATATTTTAACAACACATTTTCTCTCCTTTCTGTGAAATCCTGCTTCTCTTTATTCTTCCACTGGCTTCTGTATTGAGAGTTGTCCCTCCCTCTCACCCAGTTACTGTGTCTGGAGTACGGGCTTGGATTACAGGGCTGTGTAAAATGTAGAGAAATACTATGTTCTGCTATGTACTAAGACTGGATATCTGCTGTACATGTATGGTGGCTATATATATAAACTGTAATTTTTATTAAATTTTAACAGAATAAACAACATTGAAATCAAAGATGAAAAACAACAATAAGATAAGTAGACAAGGGCTTACCACCAAAACATGTGGCTGCCACACTGAACTATATAAATAAAGTAAAAAGAAAGTACATATAAAAAAAAAAAAAATAGCAAGCAATAACACAGAGAAAGCGAGAGGGAGAAGACAACGAAGAAGAAGGGGAGAGAGGGGGAGTGTAGGGGAAGGGGAGCTAGTCAAAGGCTTTGTAGAATACAATACACATCCTAGGATGACCACACAACATGGAATGCATTCCATCGTATGATTAAGAGAGGCAGTCAGGAACGCCATGCTATGAACGTCTTTCATATGAGCTATAAGCTCAGGGCCAGTAGGAGGGGAGGACTTCCTCCAATGGAGAGCAATCGTTGATTGTAATGTCAATCTGTATTCCCTTAGTCCAGACAGCAGCACAATATGGGGTATCTCTGCCCCTGTGTGTTTAGGACAGTGGAACCTTTAATTAGCACCAAATTTAAGGTGCCTCCTACTAGCCCTATAAGAGGGCACCTGAGACCTCCCTCCACTGTGTAAATTATAAAGTAAAAGGAAACAAGCTTCTAGGGAGGGAAGCCTTGTGCTGCTGTCTGGACTAAGGGAATACAGATTGACATTACAATCAACGATTCCCCTTACGTCCGACAGCAGCACAATATGGGGAGATAGCAAATAATTCCCCTAGGGAGGGTTTCCTCGCCTTACAACGTCAAGGACTGTCTGACCAAAGGCAGTTGTCTGGGAACTGCGGACGTCTAAACGATAATGTTTGACAAAGGTCAACTGGGATGACCATGATGCAGCCGCACAAATCTGGTCCAAAGGTAAGGACCGGTACTCAGCCGAAGAAGTCGACACAGCCCTGGTCGAGTGGGCCGTAGAAAAAACTGGAGGGAGTAACTCCTGAATAAGGAAGGAAGACCTAATTGTCTCCTTGATTCATGTGGATAGAGTAGGCTTGGAAGCCTTGAGGCCTTTGTTTTTACCCTGCATATTAATTAGTAGGTTTTCGGCCTTCCTAAACGGTTGAGTGCGGGATAGGTAAATCCGCAGACACCTTACCACATCTAAGGTGTGGAGCTTTTCTTCCTCCTCAGAGGTTGGAGTGGGGAAAAACACTGGTAGCGAAATTAGCTGATTGCTATTATAGCATGAGGGGACCTTAGGGTTAAACCCAGGCAAAAATCTAAGGTGCACCCTATCTGCAAAAAACACAATGTACGGTTCTCTAGAAGAGAGAGCCTGGAGTTCCCCTACTCTTTTGGCAGATGTAATAGCCAACAAAAAAACGGTTTTGTATGCCAAATATTTTAGCTCCGTAGTCTCCAAGGGTTCAAATGGAGGACCGCACAGGCCTGTAAGGACTACCGCAAGGTCCCACTGGGGAACTGGAGATGATACTGAGGGCTTTAGCCTCATTGCGCCTTTAAGGAACCTTGCAACCAGAGGATCCTGAGACAGACATCTGTTCAAATGAGCGGAGAGGGCCGCAATCTGCACTTTCAAAGTGGCAGGGGCAAGGCCCTTATCCAAACCGTCCTGAAGAAAATTTAAAATATCAGCCGTTGAAGGTTGTAGATTATTAATACCCTTCTTGGAGCACCACTCCATGAAAATCTTGGCTGTCCTCTGGTAGTTCTTATTGGTAGAGTCTGCTCTTGCAGAAGAAAGGGTCTTCAGGACGGCCTCTGACAGTCCTCTATCCTGCTGTAGGGACTGCTCAACCTCCAGGCTGTCAGGTTGAATCTCCAGAGATCCTGGCACTTCAGAGATCCTTGGGAAACCAGGTTCTGGATGGGGGGAAGCCTCCAATATATCCCTCGACTCATCTCCATGAGTTGGGAAAACTAAGCTCTTTTTGGCCAGAATGGAATGATGGCTATCACAGAGACTTGGTCCTGTCTGATTTTCATCAATACCTTCGGTATTATTGGAATTGGAGGGAAGATGTATGCCAGCCTGGACCTCCAAGGGATGGACAGGGCATCCACTGCCAAGGGATTGTCCTCCTGGTAAAGGGAACAGAACGTCTCCACCTTGGCGTTGAGTCGGGTTGCCATGAGGTCTATTTCTGGAAGACCCCACTTCAGGGTAATCTGATGAAAGACTTCTGGATTGAGTGACCATTCTCCTGATACGGCATGACCCCGACTCAACCGATCCGCTACTATGTTCAGGGAGCCCTTGATGTGAACTGCGGATAAATGGGTTAGATTTTTCTCTGCCCATGTAAATATCAGATCTGCCTCCCTGAGGAGGGTTGGTGATCTGGTGCCTCCCTGTCTGTTCACGTACAGCACTGTGGTCATGTTGTCTGACCGGATTTTGACTGCTCTTCCCTTGAGAAGAGGCGAGAAATGGAGTAAGGCACGATATACAGCTCTGAGCTCCTTCCAGTTGGACGAGGTCCTTCTTTCTGGAGCGCTCCAGACTCCCTTTATGGAGTTTTCACCAAATGGGCTCCCCATCCCAAGAGGGATGCATCTGTAGTCAACAGGGTCCAAGAAGGTTGGACCGTGGACCTTCCGTCTTTCAGGTGCAACCACCACTTGAGGGAAAGACGGGTCCTGGGGGAGAGTCGAATCTTCTTGCTGAGTGTAAGAAGGGAGCGATCCCAAGCCTCTAGTAACTCCTTCTGGAGGGGACGTAAGTGCCACAAAGCCCATGGGACTGCCTCCACTGAGGAAGACATCAAGCCCAGGATCTTCATAAATGTTCTGATGGAGGCTATCGGCTTTTTGAAGAGGTGCCGGACTGCACCGACCAGTTTCTCCTTCCTTGCTGGTGTCAAGGAGACCTGCAGGCGGACTGAATCCAGGAAGTAGCCGAGGAACTTCCTTCGGGTTGAAGGGATCGTTACCGACTTTTCCCAGTTTATAAGCCATCCCAGACTCTGAAACAGGGACACGGCTGTCTGTAGATGCTGGAGCAAAACAGACTCTGACTGGGCTTTTATCAACCAGTCGTCTAGATAAGGCACCACAAATATCCCCTGAAGTCTGAGGGCGGCCACTATAGGAGCCACTACCTTTGTAAAGGTGTGGGGAGCAGAGGAGATCCCGAAGGGTAGTGCTGTGAACTGAAAATGCTTCGTGTGGCCGGAAACTACTACGGCAATCCTTAGAAACCTTCTGTGTGGAGGATAAATAGGAATATGCAAATAGGCGTCTTTTAGATCCAAAGTCACGAAAACATCGCCTTGGAGGATAAAAGTGGTGACAGACTTTATGGTTTCCATACGGAAGTGCTTCTTTTTGATGAAGCGGTTGAGGTACCTTAAGTCTATGACCATTCTCCATTTGTCTGCCGGTTTTGGTACCAGGAAGACGGGAGAATAGACACCGGATCCTTCTTCTAGAGAAGGGACTTCCTCCAGGGCTCCCTTGTGAATGTATTCTCGGATGGAGCATTCCAATGTAGTCTGCTGCATTATAGGCAGGCTGCGAGTTAACACAAACCGATCCTGAGGAGGATGGAGGAACTCGATTGCATATCCTTTTTGGATTACCTGCAGGACCCATGGGTCTTGAATTTTTTCCTGCCAGCAGTTGAAAAAATGGGGGAGACGACCCCCGACAGGAATCTCGGCCACAGGAAGACTGCTCCTGATGTCAAAAGCTAGGCTTCTCCTTTTTATCATCAGACTTCGGGAATCTCCGGACGGCGCCTCTAGAGGAATATCTAGAGCCTCTTTGGGACTGCCGTCCACGACGAGGCGGATAGCCTCTACCACAGCCAGAATTAGATCTACCTCTAAAGGCCTGGGGTAAAGTTTTACCCTTCCTATCAGCCAAGCCCTCCAGGATCTCGTCTAGGGCACTGCCAAAGACTCTACCTGGCTCAAAGGGTAATGCGCACAAATTATATTTTGAGGGGAAATCAGCTCTCCAGGGTTTTAACCATAGAGGTCTTCTTGCTGCAGTGGTAAGTGCCAGAGATTTGGCCGCCAGCCTTAATTGATGGTGGGAGGCCTCCGCTAAATATTCAGCTGCCAGGGAAACCGAGCCTAGAAACCTTAGCAGCTCATCTCTGGAGACTCCAGAATCGATGTCCCTCTCGAGATGAACCGGGTCAGTGCGTAATTTGGCTGACACTTCACAAGACGCAACCGCCACAGCGGTCTGGGCCGAGGCAGCTGAATACGCCTTCTTGAGGGTATTGTCGATGCGCCTGTCCATGGCGTCGTGCAAATTTGATCCATCATCTGATGGTACCATAGTGCGGCGTGACAGTTTGGCCACCGCCATATCCACCTTGGGAGGAGGACCCCATTGATCCCATTGAGCAACTGGGAATAAAGCCTTGAACCTCCTAGAAACCACAAGAGGTTTTTCAGGACATTTCCACTCTGAAGACATTAATCTTTGTAATGTCTCGTCCACTTGGAAGACCCTAGGCCCTCTATAGGTGGACGTGGAGGCTTCCCCCGTCAACATCACGATCCTTAGACCGGATGGACTTCAGCAGCCGGCTTAATTTTTCGAGTGGGAAGCACGGCCTGCTGGAATCTTCAGTGGAATCGTAAGATGAGAGTGCCTCGTCCACTATCTGATAATCTTCGTCAGCGATGCGTAGGGAGGACTGTGTCTCAACCCGCGGTTTCTTGGCAATCTGGGCGATGGAAGAACGGATCTCCTTAAGAGACTCCTCCATATAGTCCTTTACCCAGGTGACAACCTCTCTTATAGAAGGTTCTTTTGACGGAGGTCCGCGGCATTGGCGACAGCGGGTAAAATCATAGCCGTCAGGTAAAGGAGTATTGCAATCCAAACACATTAGGTGTTTACGTTTAGAGGACTTTTTCCTCCTAAGCCCATCGCCATTACCTGATGCAGAAGATGACATCTGAAACATCAAAGCCACATGACAATGTAGAATAGAAGATTGCCAAGCATCGCTTACAAGAAGAAAAAAACCAAGGGGTACCTTACTTTTTTAAATCGGTCACTTGAGAAAAAGATCCCGTCAGGAAAAACCCAGACACCGCAAACCGCAGCAGAGGAGCTAGTAACCACGAGCTCACCCAGTAAAGGACTGAAGCCCTTTTAAATGTAATACAGCAGCGAGGGGAGGAGCCAAACAAAGAAGATATTCATACAGCGCCAAACAAGGTCAAATGCCATAATGGAACATAGAGGAGCATAAGCCTAAGCCAGAGGCTCCACATACAAGCAGCAAAAAACAAATCTATATTTTGCCATTAAAATTCCAATTTTCAAACTTACCGCACTTTTCCGAGAAAACCGGAAGTAGGCCGCGGTGGTGCGCAAAGGCTTCCTTCCCCGGGGAACACGGGACCGAAAAAAGGTTCCGGCCGAAGAGGTTCCGGGATCGCGCTGCCTGCAGAGCGATGAGCCGGGTAACGCTGCGCTGCGGTGGCGGAAAAAGGCCCGAAGGACCGGAGGATCTTAGGAACGTAGGAAAGGACCGAGGTACCCCCAAAAAGGTAAGCCAGGAGCTTTTTTAGGAAAAAACCCCTAGCAACGGGAGGTCACCAGAGACCTCCGTCCACCTGTCCCACACAGGACAGAAAAAAACAGAGTGGAGGGAGGTCTCAGGTGCCCTCTTATAGGGCTAGTAGGAGGCACCTTAAATTTGGTGCTAATTAAAGGTTCCACTGTCCTAAACAACACACAGGGGCAGAGATACCCCATATTGTGCTGCTGTCGGACGTAAGGGGAATTAATGTTTTGGCAGCAGTACGGAGAAACATGAATAATTTCGAGGTCATTTTACCTAAATGTCTCCGAGGGAGGTTAAGTAAATAAATGAGGGGATCTAAGGGCACACCTTGTACAAAAAGGGCATCAGTAAGGCGCTTGACCTCAGTCCAAAAGGGGCCAATCTGCGGGCACTCCCAGAAAACGTGGTACAGTGTACCCACTCCCCGCCTGGCAATGCCAGCAATGAGTTGGGAGGGTGCTATATTTTTATAGCACTCTAGAATAAGAGTTGCATGGAAAATTGTGGACTCCATTGGTGTGTCCAGAACCACAAGGCACCATTTTAAATGATAGTAGGTAAAGTTATTTATTGTCAGCAATAAATTGGTAATAAACCTAATCACAGAACCTTGTAGAGGTGATTTCCAAATTTCCAAATATACCTCTGCTATTCATCTTTAGAGACTAATTTTCATGTAAATCACCACTTTATACATATGCAAATGAGGGGAAAGGTGTTTTCTGGTACACCTTAGCTAGCATGCGCCTTGGTCTCAGTTCTAGATTCCAGAGTAAAGCACTTTCCTCCTCATTTTCATATGAATAAAAATGATTTACATAAAAATGAGACAGCGGCATATTTGTAAACTGCAGAATCACTTCTACAATAGTTTCCTCTATGAGGAAACTGACCTAACCTCCCTTCCATGTGGCACAATTGCAGTAATGATTGCTGTCATGATGATTGTCCTGCTCTATTGGTGTTGCTATCAGCTAGAGTGTTTAGCGGTATCTTTATAGGGCTGGTGTCAGCACCTGGCATACCTGGGCATGTGCCGGGGCCCCAAGCTCCCGAGGGGGCCCACTGGCATGCCGGGTGCTGACTGTTTTTTTTTTTTTTTTAAATAGGCCTTTATCTGCTGGAGTAACCCCAGCAGGTAACGGGCCCTATTTACTTACCGATCCCCACTACAGGAGCAGGGATCGGAAATTAAGGTCGGGATCGCCAGGCCAGGGCCGCTTCAACCATAGGGTCAACGGTGCCCTTGCACCAGGCCCTATGGTAGTCGGGGCCCCTTTGAGTTTGCTGTACCAACCATCGGCGTGCAGAGGACACCGATGAGTTGAAGCCAGTGATGAAGTTGTCCACTCCCTGCTTCACCACCCGGACGTTGTCTTTGCTCCCAGTGTCCTGGGAGCAGGAGGCATGATGTAGTGACATCACTTACATCGAGCCTGTTACGCCTTAAAGACTCCGGGACCAGAGAGGACTGAATGGGGGAACAGGGAAAGGTGAGTATTAAGGTTCTGTTTTTTTCTTTGATATATACAGTTGGGTTTATGATACTGTGGGGGCAACCTGAAGGGTGGGGGGACATGATATTGTGGGGGCAACCTGAAGGGTGGGAGGACATGATACTGTGGGGGCAACCTTTGGGGGGAACATGACATTGAGGGAGCAACTTGATGGGAACATGAAACTATGGGGGAAACCTGGGGGGGACATGACACTGTGGGGGCAACCTGGGGGGTAGGGGGGACATGATACTGTGGGAGCAACAGGGGGGACATGAAACTATGGGGGGCAACCTGAGGGGACATGACACTGTGGGGGAAACCTGGGGGATGGGTGTACATGATACTGTGGGGGCAACCTGAGGGGGACATGACAGTGTGGGGGCAACCTGAGGGGGGACACATGACACTGTGGGGGCAAACAGGGGGTGGGTGGACATGAATCTGGGGGAGTAACCTGGAGGGGGACATGAAAATGTGGGGGCAACCTGGAAGGGGACATTACGAGGGGCATTATATTGTATGGAGCCACTAGGGAGGCCATTATGTGGGGGCCATTCAGGGGGCATTATAATTTCTGCAGATCAAGTATTTCTAAGTGGTGGTGATGGGGGGGCCCACCTATGAAACCTTTGCACAGGGCCCACCAATGTGTTAAAACGTCCCTGTGTGCCAGGTGGTTCGGTTTGGACCAAATAGATCCAAACCGAAAATGCTATTATCATACTCCAGGGTCTCTGCAGACCCTGAAGTTTGATGATTAGAGGCCAAGGGGAGGTAAGGTCCGATGCAACTCCGTACTATCTTCAACCCTCTTCAATGACCTCACGTGGGTAAAGCCGGCATGGCAACGCATAATGATGCCGGCGTAACCCACGTCTCGAGCATCATCGAAGAGAGCTGGAGACCAAGCAAGGAGAGACGCCGGAGCTCGGGAGAAGTAAGTAACATGATTTTTTATGTTCCTCACCTCCCCTAGGCCTCCGATCATTATACACGTGGGTTTGAAAAGACCCCTGAGTATAATAATAGTTTGTGGGCTGTGAACCCCAAAAATTTAGGGTTCTGCCGAACCCAAAATTTTTCCAATATTTGCAAGGACCACTATGGGACATTATACTGTGTACAGGGGCCACTATGGGACATTATACTGTGTGAAGGAGCCACTGTAGGACTTTATAACTTGTGAAGGGGCCGCTATGGGACATTAAACTGTGTGTAGGGGCCGCTATGGGTCATTATACCTTGTGAAGGGGCCACTATGAGACATTATACTGTGTGAAGGGGCCACTGTGGGACATTATAGTGTGTTTAAATGGGGCATCATACTGTGTGGAGGCCAGGAAAGCGGCGCTATGGAGGGACCCAATTCAAAAGTATGCTATGGGGCCCAGTCTTTTCTAGATATGTCCCTGTATATATTTATTATACCCTGTCTGTGTATATATTTATATATGTATCTGTGAGGGCCAACTCAGTTTCTGCATTGAGCACTTCCATTAATACAGATAGAAGCATTCATTGCACTGTTAACATAATCAGGCTCTGTTCACACAGTGGAATCTGGAGCTGATTTTTCCACATTCTGCCTCCCATTGAAAAAAATTAGTGCAGGACACTGAAAAAAAAAAGTGTCCTGCTGGATCTTTCCGCAGATTCTGCAGCTGATTCGGAGGCTGTGGCTTGAGACTCACCACTGATTAGACTCATTTATTTGGGCCTAATCAGCAGTGGAAAGCCGCAATGGCATGCTGTTGATCTGCATCCACCACCGTGAGCCGGGGGGGCAGAAAATAAAGAGGAATCCGGGGCAGATGTCTGCCTAACATTCCTCTTTACTTTCTGATGTCTGAACAGGTTCTATCTACTTGTATGGAATGGACTGTATTACAGTCCACTCAAGTAGGTCTGCCTCAGCTAAAAAAACACCCAATTTCGGTAGCTTTTTTGCTGCAGTGTGCATGGGTTGCTCCAAAAGGGGCCTACTGAGGCTCTGTCACCCAAGGGCCCAAACAAACCTGGATCCAGTCCTGTATCTCTATATAGCATCTATATAGCATTGAAGTCCAGTCACAGTACTGGAATACACTACACCAGAGGAGTTCACATTATCATACCATCTATCAGAAAATAACTTAGACATATAAGTCTTGAAAGACCCACACAGCAATTCAAGTACAGACCTATTCATGAAGCCTACAGATCGCAATACACTACTGCATTTTACCAGACTAAACGTTCCTTACCTAAATCACAGATTGACAGTTGAGTTACTAGAATAGTCTCAGACCCTACAACAAGAGAAGTTAGAGTGATCATTTCCACCCTTTCACATATCGTGTCCACAAATCTATTCAAAGTCATTGGTCCATCCTTCACAAGGGTTATCCAAAAGTCCCCAAATTTAACAATCCTTGTCTCAATTTTCCCCAATGTATCAATGTTCTCAAAGGGTATTAAATTTACCACCCACACACTGGACAGATCATTCCAATCCATGATTTCTTCATTTACTATTCCATTTCCACCAGGCAGTACACACGTTAGAACAATTCAAATTTCAAGTATTGGAACCCATACCCACTTACAGATGAGGTGGTGATAGGTGGAAGAGGTTGAAACTACGTGAAGCCTATTTGATACATAGGCTCTCCTTACACCACATGGCTTGAATTGTGAATATAAAAGTCAGAGTTTCTGCTAAGGTTTTGTTGGATGTGCATCATAATTTCATATATCTTCTGATTTGATTTTCTTTTCCCTTTCACAGTCGCATTAATCTGTGATTTGCTTTCTTGATTTACCGGACTGCAATCCAGAAATCAATTTTGCTTTGACTTTTTCCCCCCTTCTCCTTGTCCTTGTTAAGTATGGTGTTCCCCTGGTAAAATTTTTTCCTTTATTTTTCCTTCTGCCTTTTCTTCTATTAATAAGTTTTCATTGGTCCTTGTGTATATTCATTAATTTAGTTATTTATTTCATTTTTTTTTATCCTCCTTTTCCATTTTTTTAAATTTTTTTACCTTTTTATCATATTTTAATTTTAATTTTTTTTTTCACTTTTTTTTTCCCATTTTCTCCTCTCCTTGAGCCCCTTTCCCCTGCATTATCATTTTATTGTACAACTACCTGGCACTCCCTTAACCTTCTTTTCCATTCCATAAAGTGGAGCGCTTTGTTTCATGAAGGCACTAAAGTTACCTTTTAGTGCTGTGGCACCTTCGCTGCGCATGTGTCCCTAAGCAGAGCTACATTCTACAGAGCCACGCTGAGTCACACAGCTGTTGTCATACAAT
Source organism: Leptodactylus fallax (assembly GCA_947044405.1). NCBI lineage: Eukaryota > Metazoa > Chordata > Amphibia > Anura > Leptodactylidae > Leptodactylus > Leptodactylus fallax. The sequence goes on from CAMRHE010000001.1 coordinate 17,209,767, forward strand.
GTGGCAAAGAATGTGGCTGCTGGGTGTCCAGCGTTGCAGTGTCACTATACTGATTGTCTAAAATAGCTGGTTATTGATACTTGCCTCCACACACTCCTCCTGCCCAGTTTTTGGCCCTTCTATGGCATCCGTCAATTTTCTCTTTATTGCTGGTGCAATCCGGTAGGACTCTTTGGTCTTTGTATGTGATGGTACTTATGGTACTCATATTTATACTTTGTAGTATTCTGCTTTATTATAATTCTTCTTGGTCGTAATTCCCATTATGTTTTTGTTTATATATTGTTCTTTTGCCTCTATATATGGAGTAATATGTATCATGTATATTATGCTTTTGCCTGTATATTGCCTTTTGGCAATAATAGACCTTGAACTCTTATAATTATGTGCAACCATACTAATTATGCATTTTAGCCCTCTGAGCATTATCTTTCATGGGGATATACTGTTTATCATATGTGGGTTTGGATTTGGTTCTGCCTAGGCATATGTGTGTATATATGCATTATATAGGTTGGTTCTTTTTCTGTAGAATTCTATAAGTCCCAAATAGACTTAACTACTTTGTCTGTAGGATTCAAATTATATCAAGTTATGGTTCACCCTTCCTCTTTAGGAAGTTCTATGTTACTTGCCGGAGGGAGACAAATGCACCAATGCACAAGAGTGGTCAATGGAGTTGTCTCAGAGGTTTTACTCTGACTACCAATCATTTTTTGAAATGTTAAAGCCATGCCTTTTATAATCATGATAATTGGATATTTTTAGTTAGTAGTCAGCATAATAAAAAGTAAGTGTAGGTAGACTTATACAACTCCACATTTTCCATATATTCACGGGGCACCTACTTGCATGCCTCAAATTCAAGTTTAACCAAGTTTAGATGGGCAGAACTGCAATTAGTTTACTCATCATAATCTAGCCAGTTTATTAATTTTATATATTAATATTAGAAAAAGTTATCACGGAAGCTCAAAAACAGAAGTTTCAAGTAAGACAGAAGAAAATCATGTCACTATTATTAACACAGTAATATAGATTAATATAATACCAATTAATGAAGGATAATATTAATTTTCCTCCTCTTGTACATGATGTTCTGGTCAGTTCCCCTAAACCGGGGCTTTCCTCCAACTGAGGTAGCACATTTGTGAGCGGAGGAGGAGTTGCTGATTTTGGTCAGTGGCATTCTTCACAGGTTTCATCCTCAATGGGTTGTATCTTCCACATGAAGGGCCGGCACTTCCATTGCACAAGGAGGATGTAGCAGGTATCATAGATTTCTTCACTTATCTGTGTCAAGTTCAAGTTGAGATATTCCCTATATTCTACCCGCTCCATCTCACCATTATCTTAAGCATTCACCACATGCATTGCAGTAATAGCAGTCTTAGATTTATAGCATTTCTTTCCTATTATTCAGCATAATAACAATCACATGTACTGCTGTAGAGATAAGTCATCCTGTTCCTCCCACTCCTTTGAACCAATTGCCTGGATTTAATCAACTTATCCAGATGGACCAATCTAAATTCCAGTCTTATTCAGAATTTGCAGTCCCATAGTCTTCCTTCAGTTTTTTAGCATGTCTTATATCAGTTTTTACCAGAATCATACTGTTTTCATCGACATAATGACAGCAGGCAGGGCCTACCACTTGACACCTGCACCCATGTGCAGGTGTGATATAGTCAAATACTAAAGTATGTTGGTTAGCTACTATAAGATTCTTGCAGGACTTTTCTCTCCACATTTTTCAAGTGGATTCAGGGACAGAAACCCCAAATGGATGGGAGCGCTGGTGTGAATCCAGCCTTAGGCTAAGGTCCCACGCAACCTTTTTATGTTGTAGAGTTTGCTGCATTTTTTTGAGCCAATGTCAGGAGTGGCTTGAAAAGGAATGGAAAATATAAAAGGAAGCACTTAGACGTTTCCCTTCTGCTAAATACACTCCTGACTTTGGCTCTAAAAAACACAGCAAAATCTGCAACAAAAAATGCTGCCTTTTTACATTAGGCCAGGGAAGGTGAAAAAAAGAAAAAAAAAAAACATACTCTCCTATCCTCAGTTCATAGGTGTCTCCCAGCGCAGTCCGGTTCTGCTGCTCCTCTGTCTTGTTTTTGCCGGAAGTTCCCGCTGCACTGTGACATCCTGAGTCTCTTCCCTTAGGCCGTGACTGCAGTGGCCAATCAGCAGCCTAAGGAAAGACACCTACAGCCACTGTGACCCTAACCATGAGAGAGAACTACTACTGCTCCCCACTTACCACTGGGTTGCAGCATCACCACCCACATAATGTATATACAGGATAATTGAATTGCAGAGGTTATCAAGGGCTATGATACTGAGCTTCACTTCCTCTTTTTAGGAATCGATATCAAGTTTGTAGGTCACATGGCTATATTACAGCTCAGCCACATTTATTTAAATGGGACTGAGCTGCAGCATGGTTATGTTACCAATGGACATAATGTCACTTCTGAGAAGAGGAAGTGGGGCTCAGTCTGTACAAACAAACCTCCCATCATTCCCATCCCATCAGTGACCCCACCCAATAATTGTGCTTCTTTTTGTACCATACCCCACCTTCAATGAATCTCTCTTTTTCTAAATGTTGATCAACTCCTACTTTTGGCATAAAACAGTTAAGTTTCTCCTTTCTGCAACAACTCAAACAACTCAGTAGATATCTGCCAGCAGCATCCATCCAATTCTAGTCACAGATAATTAACCTCTCAGATGCCATGGTCAATATGACCACACAATCTGAGAGGTTTTTTCTATTAAGAGGTAGTTTCCCGCAACTGAACATTCCACCACCCCTGGTATTATTGCTAGAGGAGGTCGGCCAATGCTAAATTAATATTAAGCTTTGTCTGTGTCATTGCTAATGGAAAAACATATGATATATATAATTTTTCCATTAAAAGCTCTGCTCCTTCTATGTTGAGAAGTCAAGGAGGCATCATTGACTGTGCATACCAAGATTGCTGTCAATCACTGATAGGACCTCCTCCTTGACAGGTTATACTGAATCTTTTCACACAAAACTATATATCAATTGGCTCATCCACATGTGACGTGTTTCCTTTAATTTACTCCTGTTTTTGAATACATTGAAGAAAAATCTGCTGGGCAATAGGATACCAGGCCTCCAACTAAGCCCCAACATGCACACTTTTCAGAAAAGAAAAATTTTATCTGCGGACTTTCTGCACTTATAACTATAGGGAAAACGCCAGATTTTCCAGATATAATTGACATGCTGCAATTTTCAAAAACGTGGGCTTTCTGCTGCAGATTTTTTTTCTGCAATGTGTGGATTGGATTATGCTTTTTTTTGCAATATGGGGCTTCAGCCTCAGGCTAAGATTCTACATTGTGGAAACACAGCTTTTTTTGTTGCAGATTATGTTGTTGTTTTTTGAGCCAAAGCCAGAAGTGGATTGACCAAAGGTAGAAGTATAAGTTCTTCCTATATATTTCCCATCCTTTTGTAGCCATTGTTGGCCTTGGATCAAAAAACTGCAACAAAATCTGCAAAAAAAAAAGCTGTGTGGGCCTCAGCCTTTAGGTGTTTTTAGGCTGTGTCCTTAAAGGGTTAAGGAAATACCAATAAAACTAGTTATTTTCCTATAAATTGAATGCATATTTCAGGAATGTTTATTTTTTGTATAAAAGTTGTATTCAATTTATCGGCATGCATACATTCCTAATTACCTGATTGCTCTAATCTCTGAAATGCAGACCAGTTAACTTTCTCAGGGTCCTGCTGTGTGACCATCTGCTTGATCATAACCCTAACAAGATAAGCATTTTACAAACATACATACAAAATCCCTACAGGAACAGATATAACTGAGAGTGCCAAAGACTACCATTCTAAATGCATTGTATTTACAATGTTTATCTTCAATTAAGAAATAAGCACAGTGATACTATTTATACAAGCATGTTTGTGAAATTAGGAATTTATATTAATTTCAATAGTGTAAAATCCTCATATGAATTACACTGTAGTATAGATTATAATAATAGAGTTTTGTTGAAAGATAACATTACTTAAAAATAATTAAACTATTGAAAACCATAAATTCACGTAAGCTATAGAAATGTTTTATTCAAAAGCATTTTAAAACCGTTTAGAAAGTTTTGCAAAGCAAATGTTCATGTTGGCAAAAATGTGTCAATCTATTTGTTCATGCATTGGGGTTTGTTGTAATTATTCCGTGTGTGATACATAGTTGTAGGGATTGTTTCCTGCCTAGAAGAAATATACTTCCTGGGATGTTTCAATCTGTTTTTGTAACAGCTGATTTATTTCAAAATAAATTAAGTACAAATTGCTGCTCCTAAATTCATCTCAAAAATTGTATTGACATTTTATTATATTGTAAAATATTTTCTACTGTATATATCAATTCATTCGGATTTGTTAGCATTGAATACATTTTATTAATTACATATTGAAATTATTTTCTTATTATTCTTCACAATTGAAATTCTTGTAAGCTTCATCTGAAGGATGTTGCACAATGAAAATCCAAATAATGGGTATGTTTTGGTCTGAAAATCTGAAAACAGGGTATGCTGTAAGAATCAGAAGAATAAAATACTTAAGAAATTTTTAAACCTCATCCAAATGTAATGGAGATAATGAAAGGTAAATTTCAGAGCATAATGCATATTTTCTAAACTACAGCATGCCATTATACTGTAGAATTATGTTGTGGCTTTTGGTATTGTATGGTGGCTAGGTCAGTTAGACCATATACCCTCCTGGCTGGTCTTCCTTATCACTGTGGTTGGCAACATAATTGTAGGTACATTTTAACTGTATATGAATCAGTGTTACTGCTAACATGCTGCATGTATATGCTATAATGATCTCAAATTATAACCAGAATTAGTATTAGAATTATATGAATCATATAGTTCAAATACGCACATGTACATTTACACATGTAGCAAAGTAGCAGCAGCATGATATCTTTCCACATAACATGACAAAATCCATTGAAAGAGTGAGTTATAGATCCATGCCACAGTGTAGTGCATTTAATGCATTAAGTTAAGCTTTGCTTTATCTGTACAAAAAAAATCAATAGATTCCCAATAATGTTCTAAATAACTAAACATTAGAGGAAAATTAGAGATAAATCATCTAAGTCAAAATTGGCATAGTTATAAATGTAGCCAGTGGTCATCAATTGATTAGCAGACAGAATGGAGCAAGCCAAAGAGACAGACATGAGACAGAACCAGACATGAATTAACTGATTCGTAATGAGCCAGTTATGACCCAAATTTTTCAAATGTTTAGGCTCTTGACAAAACAGAAACGTTTGCAATTTGTCTTGGGTGAACTAAAATGCCACATAAAACACAAGGAAGAAAAGCAGAAGATGAGTCGGAATACATAGTCTCTTTGACCTAGATGAATTTTTGGCATCAGCTGACACCCTCTCAGTAAATCATGAGTGGTAGGTGGAGAGGTCTTAGTCTGCATACAGGATACTGCACAGGAAGAAGAGCAATTTTGTGACAGCGTAGTGGAGAGATGTGTTCTCAGTCACTCCATGATCCAAAGCAGTAGATGCTCCATTGCTAGTGGGAAAATGACACCTTGCCAACATTGCAATAGAACTACTGAATTATAGGAAAGAAGGACTAGACTGGGGCATATTTTAGTTAGATTTAATCAATTTTAGTCAGAAAAATCAGAGGAGTGGAGGTGGAGAAAAGCTCTGCACTGTGGTGTGAGCCTGTGACTGCATTGTTCACTGTGCTACACATACACTGGCCAGGTAACCATTTCATTACCAATAATGTCATTATATTAAGTATTATTTGCAATAAAGCTATTTTTAATACAGAGTCAGATTTGACTGTCCACAGAATATATTGCATTGCTTATACTGACAAATTCAGTCCTTTCAGTGCAAATTCTTATTCTGTTAAGTGAGGTATAGTGGAATTTGATGGTGGACCAGGCCGCAGAACAGCTTAAGTGGTTGCAGTGGTGGTATGCACCAGGCAGATCTGACACCATATGTGACAGTGCGGCAGGGCATAATATGATGGACCAGGCCACAGGATATGTCTGACTGAGTGGTGATAGTGGTGAAAGCTGCTTAGGAGTAGCAGCTAGCATCAGCAACAGTACAGTAAACTGCACACTTCCTGTGGACAATTTCATCCTTTTAGGTGTTACAACGCCACCAGCAGCACTGACCATAGTACTTAAGGCCAGACAAGATAAAACTTCCATGGCAAGCTGGGCCAGCTCCTTCTAATGGGGTCAGAGTTATCTGCTGGACTATGCTGAAAAATTTGTGGCATGTGATCTTTCAGATACTGTAATGGGCCTGGCTACTGATAATGCTTCTACTCCTCCTGACAATTGTGATACTGCCAGAGGAGGTGGAGCACTGCCAGATTGAGGTTTATTGGGAGTGGACAGAGGCCACCTGAGTATGCATGTGACTGGCAGTTGCAGTGGTCTCCCTAAATGCTGTGTCAAGCTGGTTATAAAGCCTATCCTGATAATAATCTAATTTTTCTTCCCTTTAAGATGCAGGGAAGAATTCCCCCATTTTGTTGTTATATCCCTTTTCCCTCATCCCTTTGTTTGATGTTAATAATATGATTTTCACTGTGTAAGGACTGGAACATACAGCCTGCCATTCTTAACAGCATATGCACGGATCCAGGGGTCTGCCATGGTTGGTGTTCTTGGCGACAGTGGTCATCTTCATCATCAATCATCATCATTTTAAACCAGATAAGGGTCAGCCTCCTCACCTGGCTGTGCCTGTGACATATCAAGATCTCCCTCTGCATCCAAGGAAGAGTCTTCCTCCTCTTCTTCGAGTCTAGGACTAGGTGTCCCAGTTACTCTACGATAATGACCCTTAACCAGATCCTCCTCCTCCTCCATCAACACAGGGTGATGACCTTGACTAAGTCTGAGGAAAGGTGGATGCCACGTGGAGCAGCAATTAAGGACAATACAAGGACAAGGACAATACATGGCCCACTGGACCAATGTTTTGAGAAGCAGTGGCCACAATCCAGAAACACAGCAAGGTCTGGTGCTATTTCCACCTCCTCTTCCATCCCTCATTGCATGAGTTTAAGGGTTTCCTGTAATACAATAGAGGGATTACATTGCTGATGCTGTAGTCACCCTACTGACAAATTTGGTGGCTTCTTCAAAGGGCTAGAAAAGGAAGCATACTTCCCATGTGACCTTCCCCTGCAATGATGTATCTCAAAAGTAACAGATTGTCCCTGTGATCTTCTGCATGCGATAATTGTGTGATGCTTTCTGCTGCTCACACAGACACTCCAGCATGTTTAAGGTGGAGTTTCACTGGGTTATAATGTCACAGATAAGGTGGTGCAAAGGCAGATTGTTTTGTTGCTGCAAATTGTGTCAAATGTGCAGAGATTTTTCTGGCCATGAGGAGCACTTTTTTAAGCCACTATACAGGTTAATAAGGCAGAGAACTTCCAGATTAAGAACATGTGCCATGCAGGAAGAATGTGTTATTCATCCTATCTGCAGCGCAGCAACAATATTGGTGCCATTACTGTTGGCAATACTACCCAGTTGGAGTTGATGATGAGCCATCCATTGGGATACTTATTGCAGGATACAACAAAGCAGCTCCTATGCTTCTATGCTCCTATGTCTCCTCTCATCCAGACTCATTAATTGAAAAAATATGTAAGGCATCACTTTGCCTTATATTCATGAAACAAGGGTGGATGAGGAAAAGAAATGGATTCAGGTGGCAGGAAACGGTTCAGAGAGGAGGATCCAGAGGAAGAGGATGGGCTCTGCATGGTGTTGGAGCTGGGACTGCACAATCCGGGTGGAAATAGCACCTAGCCATGCTGCGTTTCTGGATTGTGGCCGCTACCGCTCAAAACATTGGTTCAGTGGGCAGTGAAAGCCATGTATTTTCCTTGTCCATAATTTCTGCTCCATGTGTTGACAGTGGCGTCCACCTTTCCCCAGACTGATTGATCCATCAATGGTGATATATAGCAGGGACAGTGTTCCTTGATAAATACCTCTATTGAGGTTGAGTGCATGCCATCAGTGGGTGAAATACAGTGAAATCCACTAAGAGGTACGCCAGCAACTGCACTTTTAAAACTATTGAGGAAAATGAAAAAAACTGTCTAAGGCTAAGGCCCCACGTTGCATAAATGCAGCGATTTTGGCTGTTGTGGAAACGTAGCAGGGGGAAAATAAGGCTGCATTTTACATTATCAACAAAGTAAATGACATTTTGTTTAATGTCATCCACACATTGCGGAAGAAAAGATGTTGCAGAAAAGCTGTGTTTTTCAATCTCATGTTATTTTTGGCTGCAGCATTGCAAGCGTTTTCCTTATACTGTATATTTAATAGGGAAAGAATTTTTTTTTAAAATTTATATTTATTTATTTATTATGCTTACTTGTATAGCGCCATCATATTCTGCAGCGCTTTACAGACATTGACAGTCACTGTCCCATATAGGGCTCACAATCTACATTCCCTACCAGTATGTCTTTTTTGAAAAAAAATGCAGAGGAAAACGCAATGCAGAAACACTGCAGAAAAAAATGCAATGCACAATTTTTTTCCAATGCATTTCACTATGTGGGGCCTTTGTTTGAAACAATAAGTAGTATGTCATATACTACTTTTTTGGTGCAATATAGGAGTTCTTATGTATTTTTTTGGGCAACTTTCCTGTATAGTATCTTCCCTATAACTCTTAAGATTTTAATATTCCTGCTCAACTGATAGACAAGTTATGAGGAATGAAAGTTCTGTCTTATATTAAAGAATTATGTTCTCAAAGCTTATAGTCATGTACTGGAAACATAATATTAGACACAAGTGCCTCGTAACCTCATGTTAAACCATCTTGATTACACGAGGAACATGTCACTTAACTTCATAATCAAGAGTGCCATTTCAGCTCTGTTAAAACCAAATGCCACAAACTTATTCCTGCAAAGGTTGACCATAACTCAAATTATTCTGAATAAAAACTTGAACAGCAACTTATTGATTTCTGCTTAGTGAAAGGTCAATGCCTAATGCATTTGATATTTAACTTCGGTATTATAAATTGCATTCCTGTTTCTTAACAATTAACAACTGTGTATCTTGTAAAATATGGAAAAAGTATCTTACTTTTCTGTGAAGGCATTAACTTGTCATATTCTTGCTATCTTGTAATACAAATAATTTCAGCTGTAATGTATTGTAGTAAATTAGAATTGTTAATTTTTTTTCAGTATTTTGAAGTATGTGGATAAAATAAATTTGTTGTTCTACCAATCAAAATATTCTTATGGTTTTGTAGTTTCTTATTTTTTAAGTAATCATATAATCAAATGTCACATTAGTAAAGTAAAACAAAAAAACAATAGATGAAAAATTCTCACACAGCCATATATTGCCCTATTTGCTATCTGTTATCAATCTCACATTGTTAATTTTGCTACAGAATTCAAATCCCTTTTAATCTGTCACATAAATATGTACACACACATCATTTATTTCAGTGGCCTGTACTCTCTGCTTTCTATTTGTTTTCATTTTTTTCATTTTAATCTTCTATAGTATGTGCATTATCTTAGTGATATTGCAACTACAGCTTTGATGTTTTTAAGAGCATGGAACGGATTGCTTCAGTAATGTCATTGTACATGGTTGTGATATTAACCCTTAGGAGACACAGACATATTTCATTTTTGTGTTTTCGTTTTTTACTCCTTACATTCCAAAAGCCATAACTTTCTCATTTTTCTGTTTACATAGTCATATGAGGGCTAGATTTTTGCATGACAAGTTGTACTTCAAAATGGTACCGTTTATTATTTTGTACAATGTACCAAGAAGCGGGAAAAAAAATTCAGAATGAGGTGGAATTGAGAAAAAAAACACAGTACCGCTGTTTTCTTCTGTCTTTTTTTTGTACGGCTTCCACGTTAGCTTTATTCTGCAGGTCAGTACGATCACGGTGATACCAAATTTATATAGTTTTTTTATGTTTTATAATAACTTTACAAAAATTCTAAATTTTGAAGAAAAAAAAAAGTCACCATATTCTAACACCTGTAACTTTTTTATATTTCAGCGTACGGAGCTGTGAAAGGAATGTATACTGTTTTGATCACTTTTTTTAGGGAGGTAATTTGGCAAAAAAACACCAAATCAGTCATTTTGATTTTTTTTTCCTGCAACGGCGTTTACTGTATGGGACAAAAGTTTTTATGTTTACTTTTATTTATTTATATTTATATGTGATCTAGGGAGAGGGGGTGATTTAAACTTTTAGGGTTTTTTTTTAATTGTTTTATATATATATATATATATATATATATATATATATTTTTTTTTTTTTTAATTTTTAACTTTTTGTTAGCCCCCCTAGGGGGCTTGAACATGTGATCTTTAGATCACCTGTGCCATAGATTGCATTACTACTGTATTGCAGTCTATGGCAGATTTGTATTGTAACTATTGAAGCCTCCTGAAGGTTGGCTTCAGTAGTTACATTACTGTGGCAGGGCTGGAAGCCTTCAGAAGGCTCCCGGTTGCCGTAGTAACGGGATGCCTCCAGCAATCATGCAGCAAGGGGGCCGTCCCATTACTAAACATAAAATAGAAAGTGAAAGTAACCGCTCAGATGCCGTGGTCACATTTGACCACGGCATCTGAGTGGTTAAATGCCCGTGATCAGAGTAATCTCTGATCATAGCAATTCTGCCACATCACTGCTGTATGAAACAGCACAGACCCGGCATCTAGTGCAGCCGCTCTATTTCAGAGTGGCGACCATATTTAGTCACGTTCACCAGGACGTAACTGTACTTCCTGGTGCGCGTAAGGGTTAATATAATAGCTTGATCTAGCTGATGTTACAGAAGCATGCAGTACCATCATAGTCAATAGAACCAATGGATACTGGTTCTCCTTTCTTTCCTTCTTCTTTCCTCCCTTTCTCCCTTCCTCCATCCCTCCGTTCCTCCCTTCCTCTATCACTCCCCTCCTTTCTTTTCTTCCCTATCTCCTTCCTTACCTCTCCCAGCTCTAGTATTAGGACTGAATTTATTTCTATATACTTTCATTACATGTACAGAGTTGCACATAAAGTGGACATACACTTAAAGTTTACCTAAACTTTCAAATAACTTTTGATTTTCTGACAATATTTCTGTCATTAATAAGTGTTGTAATATACTTTATTTTAAAAATTTGGCTCCTTTCTGTGAAAGTCTGCACTGAAATCCACTTTCTTTCTGTTTCTCTGTTGCCAGCAGAACTCTGTACTTTACTTGTCACTGAAGTCCAGTTGGTCAGACTCTTGTATAATGCACTGAAGCTGATGCTGGGGCGTCACTTCAAATAGTTGATTTATATCTCAGACATTATAAAACTTAGTACAGTGCTTCTCATGTCATATGAAATATATTCTCAACTGTAATATGGCAAGATTGCATTTATGCCTTATTGATTTGAATCACCAGTTGATAGCAGCAGGATTGGGAATGGCTACAGCTGCATATAAATATGCCATTACTGATTTGTGTTTTCAACTGGTGATATCTCTTGAGAATCTCGTCTTTCATATGTCATCAAAACTACTCCTTTAAAGTTTTATAACAGCTGAGAGGTAACTGTTTGAAGTGACACCCACCTATCATCATCTTCTATGCATTATTCAAGAGTCTTCCCTTCTATACTACAGTGAGAAGTGGTATATAGATTTCCACCTGCAATAAAGAATCAGAGAGAAAGTTGATTTCAATGTAGGATTTCACAGAGAGGAGCAAAAAATTTGCTAATAAAGTGTATTACAAATATTATTAATAAATGCAATTAATGGCAGAAAATCAAAAGTTGTTTAAACGTTTAGAAATGCTTTAAAGGACTCTTAGACCATAAGAGACAATATTCTCTGATTTGATGAAAACAAGATTGAATTCATTGGTCCTAATGCCACGAGTTATGCCTGGAGGACACCAAGCACATGTAATAAAAATATCAGACTGTAGTGTAAACACAAAGTCTCCAATGTCTGGAAGACATATCAGCACTGAAGCAATGATCAACCAAGCAAAGGGGCTCAAAATACTGTGTACCAAATACAGTGGGGAAAAAAAAGTATTTAGTCAGCCACCAATTGTGCAAGTTCTCCCACTTAAAAAGATGAGAGAGGCCTGTAATTGACATCATAGGTTGACCTCAACTATGAGAGACAAAATGAGAAAACAAATCCAGAAAATAACATTGTCTGATTTTTAAAGAATTTATTTGCAAATTATGGTGGAAAATAAGTATTTGGTCAATAACAAAAGTTCATCTCAATACTTTGTTATATATCCTTTCTTGGCAATGACAGAGGTCAAACGTTTTCTGTAAGTCTTCACAAGGTTGGCACACACTGTTGCTGGTATGTTGGCCCATTCCTCCATGCAGATCTCCTCTAGAGCAGTGATGTTTTGGGGCTGTCGCTGGGCAACACAGACTTTCAACTCCCTCCAAAGGTTTTCTATGGGGTTGAGATCTGGAGACTGGCTAGGCCACTCCAGGACCTTGAAATACTTCTTACGAAGCCACTCCTTCATTGCCCTGGCGGTGTGCTTGGGCTCATTGTCATGCTGATAGACCTAGCCATGTTTCATCTTCAATGTCCTTGCTGATGGAAGGAGGTTTGCACTCAAAATCTCACGATACATGGCCCCATTCAATCTTTCATGTACGTGGATCAGCTGTCCTGGTCCCTTTGCAGAGAAACAGCCCCAAAGCATGATATTGCCACCCCCATGCTTCACAGTAAGTATGGTGTTCTTTGGATGTAACTCAGCATTCATTCTGCACCAAACATGACGAGTTGTGTTTCTACCAAACAGTTCTACTTTGGTTTCATCTGACCATATGACATTCTCCCAATACTCTTCTGAAACATCCAAATGCTCTCTAGCAAACTTCAGAGAGGCCCGGATATGTATTGACTTAAGCAGTGGGACACGTCTGGCACTGCAGGATCTGAGTCCCTGGCGGTGTAGTGTGTTACTGATGGTAGCCTTTGTTACGTTAGTCCCAGTTTTCTGCAGGTCATTCACTAGGTTCCCCTGTGTGGTTCTGAGATTTTTGCTCACCGTTCTTGTGATCATTTTGACCCCACGGGGGTGAGATCTTGTGTGGAGCCCCTGATGGAGGGAGATTATCAGTGGACTCGTATGTCTTCCATTTTCTAATTATTGATCCCACAGTTGATTTCTTCACACCAAACTGTTTGCCTATTGCAGATTCAGTCTTCCCAGTCTGGTTCAGGTCTACAATTTTGTTTCTGGTGTCCTTCCACAGCTCTTTGGTCTTCACCATAGTGGAGTTTGGAGTGTGACTGTTTGAGGTTGTGGACAGGTGTCTTTTATACTGATAACAATTTCAAATAGGTGCCATTAATACAGGTAATGAGTGGAGGACAGAGGAGCCTCTTAAAGAAGAAGTTACATGTCTGTGAGAGCCACAAATCTTGCTTGATTGTAGGTGACCAAATACTTATTTTCCACCATAATTTGCAAATAAATTCTTAAAAAATCAGACAATGTGATTTTCTAGATATGTTTTCTCATTTTGTCTTTCATAGTTGAGGTCTACCTATAATGTCAATTACAGGCCTCTCTCATCTTTTTAAGTGGGAGAACTTGCACAATTGGTGGCTGACTAAATACTTTTTTTTTCCCACTGTACTATGGCCAGTATTCGTGCTTCCAGCAGTACAATAATCCTAATTGCACAGTCAAAACAATACATGAGCGTTTTTTGGACAAGTCTGTGAATTTCTAATAGTTCTGTAATAATCTCAAAAAAGCTTTAGTTTGACATTCCCCACCTAACCTGATAGAGCATGTTTTTCATAAATGTTTTCATAAATGTGGGTGAAAACTCCCAGGTAAAGTGTGTGCGGAAAGTACATATTTGATACATGACTCTATATATAATTATATCACAGAGAAAAGGTTCCCAGATCAAAAACAATATATATTAAAACATAGCTTTTATTTAATATATACAGTCATATGAAAAAGTTTGGGCACCCCTATTAATCTTAATCATTTTTAGTTCTAAATATTTGGGTGTTTGCAACAGCCATTTCAATTTGATATATCTAATAACTGATGGACACAGTAATATTTCAGGATTGAAATGAGGTTTATTGTACTAACAGAAAATGTGCAATATGCATTAAACCAAAATTTGACCGGTGCAAAAATTTGGGTACCCTTATCATTTTATTGATTTGAATACTCCTAACTACTTTTTACTGACTTAGTGAAGCACAAAATTGGTTTTGTAACCTCACTGAGCTTTGAACTCCATAGCCAGGTGTATCCAATCATGAGAAAAGGTATTTAAGGTGGCCAATTGCAAGTTGTTCTCCTATTTGAATCTCCTCTGAAGAGTGGCATCATGGGCTCCTCAAAACAACTCTCAAATGATCTGAAAACAAAGATTGTTCAACATAGTTGTTCAGGGGAAAGATACAAAAAGTTGTCTCAGAGATTTAACCTGTCAGTTTCCACTGTGAGGAACATAATAAGGAAATGGAAGACCACAGGGATAGTTCTTGTTAAGCCCAGAAGTGGCAGGCCAAGAAAAATATCAGAAAGGCAGAGAAGAAGAATGGTGAGAACAGTCAAGGACAATCCACAGACCACCTCCAAAGAGCTGCAGCATCATCTTGCTGCAGATGGTGTCACTGTGCGTCGGTCAACAATACAGCACACTTTGCACAAGGAGAAGCTGTATGGGAGAGTGATGCGAAAGAAGCCGTTTCTGAAAGCACGCCACAAACAGAGTCGCCTGAGGTATGCAAAAGCACATTTGGACAAGCCAGCTTCATTTTGGAAGAAGGTCCTGTGGACTGATGAAACAAAGATTGAGTTGTTTGGTCATACAAAAAGGCGTTATGCATGGCATCAAAAAAACACAGCATTCCAAGAAAAACACTTGCTACCCACTGTAAAATTTGGTGGAGGTTCCATCATGCTTTGGGGCTGTGTGGCCAATGCCGGCACCGGGAATCTTGTTAAAGTTGAGGGTCGCATGGATTCAACTCAGTATCAGCAGATTCTTGAGAATAATGTACAAGAATCAGTGACGAATTTGAAGTTACGCCGGGGATGGATATTTCAGCAAGACAATGATCCAAAACACAGCTCCAAATCTACTCGGGCATTCATGCAGAGGAACAATTACAATGTTCTGGAAAGGCCATCCCAGTCCCCAGACCTGAATATCATTGAACATCTGTGGGATAATTTGAAGCGGACTGTCCATGCTCGGCGACCATCAAACTTAACTGAACTGGAATTGTTTTGTAAAGAGGAATGGTCAAAAATACCTTCATCCAGGATCCAGGAACTGATTAAAAGCTACAGGAAGCGACTAGAGGCTGTTATTTTTGCAAAAGGAGGATCTACTAAATATTAATGTCACTTTTCTGTTGAGGTGCCCATACTTTTGCACTGGTCAAATTTTGGTTTAATGCATATTGCACATTTTCTGTTAGTACAATAAACCTCATTTCAATCCTGAAATATTACTGTGTCCATCAGTTATTAGATATATCAAATTGAAATGGCTGTTGCAAACATCCAAATATTTAGAACTAAAAATTATTAAGATTAATAGGGGTGCCCAAACTTTTTCATATGACTGTAAATAAAATCTCAATTGAGAAACAAAACGCCAACTAAAAATAAAAATAAAGTAAAAACTCCCATCGAAGCGAATGTCAATAACTATTTATATACCTCCACATTTGGTGTATCTTATATGAGTCCGCGTTCATGTAATATTAGTGAACTCTGTGTATAATAGTATATATTTCAGCCAGCAAATATAGACACAATATACAATAGTTAGCTTGAGGAGATTAATTATCCCATCCTTCTCTGAGGAGGCTTAATTGCTGACAGTCCAGGCATTTTTAGGTCTGGTGGTTAATCACCCACGGACTGATAATACTTTCTTGCCTCTGTGGTCTATTGCTGTCACTTAAACATTACTGACCATCAGGGGTTATTTATTAATTTGTGAAATTTCCCATTGCATGAAATATTGACTTCGATGGGACTTTCTACTTTATTTTTAGTTGGCATTTGAGTCTCAATTGAGATTTACTTTATATATTTAATAAAAGCTGTAATATATATTGTTTTTGCTCTGGGAACCTTTTCTCTGTGAAGTATTTGATATAGTTGTGGCATCCCTATCACCCTCTGTGATATATAAATATATATACTGTATATATACAGTATATATATATATATATATATATATATATGTATGTTTTTTTTATTTGCATAATTGTATGTATTTAAAGGGAATACATTGATATGTGATTTATTTAATGTGCTGTCTAGATCTATTTGATATTTATGATGGTACACCCCAGAAGTGACTCCCAGAGTGACCCCCCCAATCATGGGAGTTACTGGGAAATGTTAGGGAATTTGGTGTACCTAATATACTCCACATAGCTTACATATTCACTTTTCACAATGCGCTGTGTATTCACATTTGGGAAAACTAATGCTCACTATGCCCCTTGATCAATTCTTTGAGAGGTGCAGTTTTCAAAATGGGGTCACTCTCTAGGTGTCCAAAAACTAAATCATCAAAAACTGCGCTCCAAAATCCACATAGTACTCCTTCAAATCTGAACCCTGCTGTATGCCCAAACAGTAGTTTATACCCACATATGACATTGTTAAGTACATTATCCTGGGTACAAAAGTGTCTACATGGGCTTAAACTGCAGTTTGGGCACAGTCGGGCACAGAAAGGAAGGAGCACTATTTGCAGATTTAGATGGTTTTGTTTTTGGATGTCATACCACTTTTGCAGAGCCCATAAAATGACAGTAAAGTGGCAATCCCCTGACATGTAACCCCATTTTGGGAATTACACCCTTAAAGGGTGAACATTTTTAACCCCCGAGTGTTGGAATAAATGCACAACTGATAACGAAAAGTGAAAATCAATTTTTTTCCAGAAATATGTAATTCAGTGAGCAATATGTTGTGTCCAGCTTGTGGTTATACCCACATATGATGTTGTTAAGTATGCTATCCTGTGTACAACAATGTCAAATGTGTGGGCATAAATTGCTGTTTGGACATACAGCAGGGCAGAGATGTGAAGGAGAGCTATGTGGCTTTGGGAGGTCAGATTTAGATTGTTTGGTTTTTGGACATCATGTCACTTTTTCATAAACCCTAAAATGGACCCTTCAAAATGAGGTCACTTCTTGGGGAATTCCCCATCACTGGGACCTCTGGGGCTCTGCCAAAAACACATAGTGTCCAAAAACAGTCCCTCTAAATCTGTACTCCAAAATCTAAAAATTGCAGTGCTCCTTCATTCTGAGCCCTGCTGTGTGCCCAAACAGAAGTTTACACCCACATATACAACTTTTGGACTAGGGATAACCCACTTAAAAGTTTTAGCAGTGTTTGTCTCTGTTTACACAAAGTGGGCACAACATATTAAGATATTAGGCACTGAAATTGAATATCTCTTTAAAAATATCAATTTTCACTTTGCACATTTATTTTTAGAAGCAGTCTTGGGATTAAATAATAATACCTCCTGAGAAATTCCTTGATGGGTGTAGATTCTAAAATGGTCATATTTTGGATATTTTGACTGAATTGTTGAATTGGGTGAATTATTTTATCTCAGGGCCTCTGCCAATACAGTGTAAATAACCAAATTAGTCCTCAAATGTGCCCAGTGCTCTTTCACTTCTGAGCCATGTCATATTTCCAGGCAAAAGATTAGGTTCACATGTAGGGTATTTCCAAAATCAGGAGTATGGGGCTTGACTTTTCACAGTGCCGCAAGTTGGGCATGAGATATTGGGCACTAAAATAGCATATATCTGGGAAAATTTTAATTTTCATTTGCATAATCCACTGTGCATTTCATCCCTTGGGTCAAAGTGATCAGTATACTCCTTGATACATTTTTGGAAGAGTGCAGTTTCCAAAATGAGGTCACCTATTATACCAGGGACAGAAATAAACTTGACAAGCTGATTAGAAGGGCCAGCTCTGTCCTGGGGAGCCCACTGGACCCAGTGCAGGTGGTGGGTGACAGAAGGATACTGTCCGTGGTGAGCTCCATGCAGAAGAAGAAGTCCCATCCCATGCATGAGACTGTGATCGCGCTGAGCAGTACTGTCAGTGACCGACTGCTCCACCCTAGGTGTGAGAAGGAGCGCTATCGGAAGTCTTTCCTCCCCACCGCGGTTAGGCTGTACAACCAACACCGACCTAAGCGGAGATCATTACACACAGAGAACTGAAATATCTCTCTGCCTGTTAAATCCCCCCCCCCCCTCCTCTGCTACGCCCTATCTGTCTGTCTGCTATCAATGTAATGCCTCTCACCTTGGGACATTCCTGTACATGTTGTATTTGTATTTGTATCTGCTTATCTTTGCTGCTGTAACACACTGAATTTCCCCATTGTGGGACTATTAAAGGACTATTATTATTATTATTATTATTAATGGTACTACTTGCCTTCTGTGGCCTGCTGTGTGCCCAAACAGCAGTTTTCATCCACACGTGGGGTACTTCTGTACTCAGTAGAAATTGTATATCAAATTGTGGGGTGTTTTTTCTCTTTTGACCCATTGTGAAAATGAAATATTTGGGGCTAAAGTGAAGCTTTATTTCGATAAAAGTAATTTTTCATTTTTACGTCCCTATGTTTATATATATATTTGTGACACAGCTGTGGATTCAAAATATACATTATATCCCTTGTTAAGTTCCTTAAGGGATGTAGTTTCCAAAATGGTGTCACTTTTAGATTTTCATTGTACTGGTACTTTAGTGGCTCTGCAAATAAAACGCTGCTGAGTGCCCAAACAGCAGTTTATATCCACATGTGAGGTATTTCATCACTCGGGAGAAATTGCATTACAAATTTTGTGATGCATTTTCTCCTTTAAGCACTTGTGAATGTAAAAATTTTAGGGCTAAGTGAATGTATTATTGAAAAAAGGAAATGTCTAAATTTCCTCTCCATGTTGTTTTAATATGTTTTAAAGTGAAACACTTAAAGGGTTAGCAAAGTTCCCAAATGCTGTTTTTAATTTTTTTGACAGGTGCAGTTTTGAAAACTGGATAAAATAACATCGATTAGCAGAGGAAACAGAGTCAGGACGCTGGAGGTAGCCACCATCCAGTGTCACTACCTCCACACCTGCAAAATGGTGTATGAAGGACCACTGCACTCTTTTCTGCACTCTTAAAGACTAATAGAAAACCCCTGAGGAAGCGCTATATGGCACAGAACCACAGAGATACACTACCGTTCAAAAGTTTGGGGTCACCCAGACAATTTTGTGTTTTCCATGAAAACTCACACTTTTATTTATCAAATGAGTTGCAAAATGAATAGAAAATATAGTCAAGACATTGACAAGGTTAGAAATAATGATTTTTATTTGAAATAATAATTTTCTCCTTCAAACTTTGCTTTCGTCAAAGAATGCTCCATTTGCAGCAATTACAGCATTGCAGACCTTTGGCATTCTAGCTGTTAATTTGCTGAGGTAATCTGGAGAAATTTCACCCCATGCTTCCAGAAGCCCCTCCCACAAGTTGGATTGGTTTGATGGGCACTTTTTGCGTACCATATGGTCAAGCTGCTCCCACAACAGCTCAATGGGGTTGAGATCTGGTGACTGCGCTGGACACTCCATTACAGATAGAATACCAGTTGCCTGCTTCTTCCCTAAATAGTTCTTGCATAATTTGGAGGTGTGCTTTGGGTCATTGTCCTGTTGTAGGATGAAATTGGCTCCAATCAAGCGCTGTTCACAGGGTATGGCATTGCGTTGCAAAATGGAGTGATAGCCTTCCTTATTCAAAATCCCTTTTACCTTGTACAAATCTCCCACTTTACCAGCACCAAAGCAACCCCAGACCATCGCATTACCTCCACCATGCTTGACAGATGGCGTCAGGCACTCTTCCAGCATCTTTTCAGTTGTTCTGCATCTCACAAATGTTGTGTGTGATCCAAACACCTCAAACTTCGATTCGTCTGTCCATAACACTTTTTTCCAATCTTCCTAGGTTCAATGTCTGTGTTCTTTTGCCCATATTAATCTTTTCCTATTATTAGCCAGTCTCAGATATGGCTTTTTCTTGGCCACTCTGCCCTGAAGGCCAGCATCCCTGAGTCGCCTTTTCACTGTAGACATTGACACTGGCATTTTACGGGTACTATTTAATGAAGCTGTCAGTTGGGGACCTGTGAGGCGTCGATTTCTCAAACTAGAGACTCTAATGTACTTGTCTTGTTGCTCAGTTGTGCAGCAGGGCCTCCCACTTCTCTTTCTACTCTGGTTAGAGCCTGTTTGTGCTGTCCTCTGAAGGGAGTAGTACACACCGTTGTAGGAAATCTTCAGTTTCTTGGCAATTTCTCACATGGAATAGCCTTCATTTCTAAGAACAAGAATAGACTGTCAAGTTTCACATGAAAGTTCTCTTTTTCTGGCCATTTTGAGAGTTTAATCGAACCAACAAATGTAATGCTCCAATTTCTCAACTAGCTCAAAGGAAGGTCAGTTTTATAGCTTCTCTAACCAGCAAAACTGTTTTCGGTTATGCTAACATACTTGCACAAGGGTTTTCAAGGCTTTTCTAGACATCCATTAGCCTTCTTACACAGTTAGCAAACACAATGTACCATTAGAACACTGGAGTGATGGTTGCTGGAAATGGGCCTCTATACACCTATGTAGATATTGCATTAAAAACCAGAAGTTTGCAGCTAGAATAGTCACTTATCACATTAACAATGTATAGAGTGTATTTCTGATTTATTTAATGTTATCTTCATTGAAAAAAACTGTGTTTTTCTTTCAAAAATAAGGAAATTTCTAAGTGACCCTAAACTTTTGAACGGTAGTGTAGATATGGCAAATCAGGCAACAGTGTGCTAGTTTTTCTAGAGCAGGATATACAGTGTATGATGATAATAGGAATCCGCTTTTTTTAAGCAATAGCACCTTTGACAGATCTCTGACTTAGCCTCTACACCCCATTCACTTTATCCATAAATATTTAATTTTCACAAAGGGTCAAAAGAGAAAAGGGACTTACCTGGTACGTTTTGAATCAACAAAGTCCTTTAATATATCATCTCCTTCCCTTTCGCCTGTCTATCAGAAACATATATATTATCTAAGTCTGGGGCTGTTTTGGGGGGACAGTAATAGCCCTATGTACAGTCATCACACTTATTTTTCAGTGGTGCATTTTTAAGACACATTGCACTGACCTTTTAACTGCATACCAATAAAAGTTATATTTTAGGTGTTTATTATATTTGTTTCAGAGTTCTGAAACAATGAGTCCAGATCTAAATCCCATTGAACACCTGTGGAGAGATCTTAAAATTTCTTTTGGGAGAAAGGCGGCCTGCAAATATGGGAGACCTGGAGCAGTTTGCAAAAGAAGAGTGGTCCAAAATTCCAGTTGAGAAGTGTAAGAAGCATGTTGACGGTTATAGGAAGTGATTTGATTTCAGCTATTTTTTTCCAAAGGGTGTGTAACCAAATATTAAGTTGAGCGTGCTAGTAATTTTGTTCGGCCCATTTTTCAAGTTTCGCGAGAACTTATATTATTTATGGCTTTTTTTCTCAGTTTTTTTGTTGTTCCAATACACACAAAGGAAATAAACATGTGTATAACATGTAATTGCAATAATTTTCTCGGAGATATACTTCATTTTCTGGAAAAACTTCAGGGGTGCCAACACTTACGATCATGACTGTATAGGCTTTTAAAATCCCCTTAAAGTGGTATTCCCATCAACATAATCATATCTATATTTGTAGATAATTAAAAGTTAAACAGTTTTGCAAATATAAATAGTAAATAATTCAGCAGAGTTTTAAAGATTTTCTCTAACCATCTTAGTGGTGGCAGTCTGTTGTCTTGATCAGTTGCCAATGGATACGATCACAAATGCAGAAACTTTCTATGGTCTGGAACTTGTCAGGAACCCAACCATGATTTTCTTATTGTGGACAGGTTATCAGGCAGGGACAAGTATCAGAAGATATCCAGGCCACAATAAGGGAATCATGGCTGATTTTCTGACTTTAGAAAGTTCCTGCATTCATGGTCGTATCCACTGGCAACTGATCAAGACAATAACTTGTGCCCAAAAGATATTTAGAGAAATTCAGTAAAACTCTACAAAATGTTTAATTACTTATATTTGCAAAAATGTTTAACTTTTAATTATCTACAAATTTAAAAATGTTTATGTTCGTGGGAATTCCCCTTTAAGAACTAAAGCGATCACTAAGAAATGGGTTTGGGAAATTTTCTTGTAAATTTGGAAAATCGCTGTTAGACCTGTAAAGGTGTTTTCACATGGAGGAATTTGCTGTGGATTTGGGGGTGGATTTGGGCCCCGAATCCAGAGAAGATTCCTCCCGGAATCCGCCTCCCATTGTTTTCAATGGGCGCGGAAAAAAGGTAGCGTCCTAATTGATCTTACCACGGATTCCGCCCGTGGTGTCCGTGGCTCGAGGCGGTGGAAAATGAAGAGGAATTCCTCTTCATTTTCCGCTGTGTGAACATACCCTAAGCCTTCTAACGTCCAAAATAAATTGAAAAGAAAGTTAAAACTGTAACCAGTGAAAATGATATGAAAAAGGGCAAAGTACTATTCCTATAGAAATATATCTTTGGTCAATGCATGTTAAAAAGTATCACATTGTTGTTAATAAAAAATACAACACATCATCTTTCATTGGCTGTTTGCTGACTTAGAGAAAACAGTCAATTCCTTACTTGGATCACAGGTGTGCAAAACTTGTGACATTATACCCAGTAATACAATAGGCTATAATTACTGAAAACGGTGCTTCAAAAAATGCACAGGTTTTGACAGTTATAAAAACAGACATGTGAATACCCATAGACCACCTTCAGTTTTACAACAACTTTGTGATGGCCATTCTACACAGTGTTGGACTGGGATGTCTAGGGCCCACCAGTGGAATTGTTTCTAGGGGCTCACCATCAGGACCCCTGCAGATCAGCGGTGCCGAGACAGGGCGGCTAAAGATAATAACATGTCGGGAGCCATACTGCTAACCACTATACCATGTGCACCACTGCACTACCTAAACCTACTGCTACACATTGTATGGCAAGAGAACAGCATGACTCCAAGAATTGTTACCTTTACCTGTAACCACACTGTCCTGGAAAAGCTGATCTGCAGAGGTCCTGGCTGTTGTATCATCGCAGATTTAATATTGATGGCCTATCCTAAGGACAGGCCATCAATATTAGAAAGATGGATAAATCCTTTAAAGAGGTTGTCCAGGAATTGGAGCAACCCATGTAGCCGGTGGGAGGTGTAAAGTAAAAAATAAGTAAATTAAAAAGCATTCTCACCTGTCCCCGGCGCTCCGTTGTCCGCTGCCAGTGTCCATTCAGTCTCATGCCGGCGACTCCTTGCTGGGAGTCCTGCACCTCATGTGATCGCTAAGACCTATTAGGTACAGGATTTTCAGAAATGAGGCCCCGCCATGAGACTGAACAGACACAGGCAGGGGATAACGGGGTGCTGGGGATAGGTGAGTATGCTTTTTTTTTTTTTTTTCTTATTTTTACACCTCCCTGGCGGCCGACACAGTGGTCGCTCCAGTTTATGGACAACCTCTTTTAAGGGGTTGTCTAAGCCAAATTTTTCTATGGTCACTTCACTGGTCCCCCCACATAGTGGCCTCTTCACTGGTCCCCCATACTGTATGGGGAACAGTGATGGGGTCATTATATTGTGTGGGAGCAGTGATGGGGGCTAACATCCTGTGGGGAGGGACATTAAACTGTGTGGGGCACATTAAAGGGGTTGTCCAGGGTTAATCTTTTTTATGGCCTATGCTCAGGATAGGCCATAAATACCTGATTAGTAGGGGACTGACACACGGCCCCATCAGCTGTTCGGAGCCACTTACGGAGCCCGTTCTGTACAAAACACAGGGCCGGAAGCAGAAAGCTCCATCCGCTGTATAGCAGCCCAGCGCCTTCACTTCAGCTCAGCTCCTACTGACTTCAATAAGTGCTGAGATACAGTGAAGGTGCCCAGCCCCTATACGGTGGACAGAGCTTTCTGCTTCTGGCAGCCCCCTATAGATCAGGTATCTATGGCCTATCCTGAGGATAAACCATAACAAATTATGCCTGGATAACCCCTTTAATATACCCCCCAGAGCTCACCTAATGTGCCACACTTTAAAGAGGTTGTCCAGTATAATTTTTTTTCTTTTTTATAATTAGTCCGGGGGAGGTGAATCCCCCCTACCCCCCCCAAATAAAAACATACTCACCTGTCTCCGGTGCTTCGTTGTCCTCCCAGCACAGTCCAGGACTGCAGCTCCGCTGTCTTCTTTTTGCCGGAATTCCTCACTGGCTGTGACATCCCAGGTCCCTTCCCTTAGGCCGCTGATTGGCCTCAGGGGTCATGTGACGTCACAGGTAGTCATGTGCAGGGGGAACTTTAGCTGGAAGAAAACAAACAGAACTGCAGGACCGAACTGCGCTGGGAGACAGTGGGGACAGGAGAGAAAGTTTGGTTTTTTTTTTTTGTTTTGTTTTTTTCACCTGCCCCGGCATAATAAAAAAAAAAAATGAAGGAGCCACTGTATGGAGTATAAGCTCCACAGTGGCCCCCACCCAGTATTATAAGCTCCACAGTGGCCCCCACCCAGTATAAGCTCCACAATGGCCCTCACCCAGTATTATAAGCTCATCAGTGGCCTCCACACAGTATTATATGCTCCCAACAGCCCCCCTCCGCTTCAGTGCTATTATTATACTATGGGGTCTCCTCAGACCCCATAGTATAATAATCGGAGGCCCAGGGGAAGTGATTAAAAATAACAAACACTCATACTCACCTTGCCTTACCTTGGCATCCTCGCTCCATCCTGTCGTCTTCAGCGTCTTCAGGCCCTTTTCTGACGTCACTGCTGAGGCCTGTGATTGGGCTTCAGCGGTCATGTGGGGGCGCACTAACGTCATTACGCGGCCGCGCCCCATGTGACCGCTGGGGCCTAGTCACATGACGGAAGAGTGCCGGAGAGAACGCTGTGCCCCGGAGAGGTGAGAATATCTATTTATTATTTTCAGTCACCTCCCCTGGGTGCCCTGCCCTGCCATCTATTGGAAAGGGGCCTGCAATATGCCAAGGTCCCTTTCCAATAACAGTATGTATTGCGGTCGGGGAACCAGGCTTTCCCCGACCGCTATCGTAGTGGTCCGGGGCCCCGGCCATCTCCAGTTGGCCACGGGCACCATACCCCGCCGATCGTTACGCCACTGGTCAGGGGCCCGATCGGAATGGTCAGGATTCCGATCGGGCCCCCATGACATGAGGGTGGATTCACCGGTTCCCCGGTGGGCCAGTCCGACCCTGATTCTACACATGGATGTGTCACATGGTTGTTTTTCAGTGTGTCTTGTGGATAAGACATGGACCTATGTGTCCGTTTTTCACAGATTGACAGGTGAAAAATAGAACGGTTGAAAGAATAATGACTAAGGCCATGATATGATAAAATTTGGAAAATTTGGAGAAGCCCACATATTTTCAGAAAGCACTGTATATAATGATGCAAAACACTAAAATTATCATTATCACAAACATGAGGCAATAACTCACCCTCTACTCTAAAAATTAAAACAGAAATATAGTTATTTACTGAATGTCGGTACTTTCTTTTATGATGTTTACAGCCAGCATTTACCAATATCAAACATTTAATTTCATGTAAAGTTTGAAAGAACACAAAGAAAGGAAATTACTAGTGCATCACCCAAATGAAAGGTGAATTATAAAACACTGTAGGAACAGCTTATTTATTTATGTTGCTTACTTATATAACACCTACATATTCCACAACACTTTACAGATATTCTCAATAGTGTCCCCAGTAGGGCTCACAATCTAAATTTCCTATCGATGTCTTTGAAGTGTATGAGGAAACCCACACAAACAAGGGGAGAACATACAAACTCCTTGCAGATGTTGCCCTTGGCTGGATTTGAACTGAGGACGCCTTGGATTATTAGGTAAAATGCAATAAAAAGGAAAATAATTTGTCACTGTTACAGATTTATAATTCCAAACCATTTCAAAACATATTAACTTGCAAATATTAGAATTCTCAATATACAGTCATGGCCAAAAGTTTTGAGAATGACACGAATATTATATTTTCACATGATCTGCTGCCCTCTGGTTTTTATGTGTGTTTGTCAGATGTTTTTATCACATACAGAAATATAATTGCATTCATATTATGAGTAACAGAAGCTTATATTGACAGTTAGAATGAGTTAATGCAGCAAGTCAATATTTGCAGTGTTGACCCTTCTTCTTCAGGACCTCTGCAATTCTCCCTGGCATGCTCTCAATCAACTTCTGGACCAAATCCTGACTGATAGCAGTCCATTCTTGCAGAATCAATGCTTTAATTTTGTCTGAATTTGTTGGTTTTTGTTTGTCCACCCGTCTCTTGATGATTGACCACAAGTTCTCAATGGGATTAAGATCTGGGGAGTTTCCAGGCCATGGACCCAAAATCTCTATGTTATGTTCCCTGAGCCATTTAGTTATCACCTTTGCTTTATGGCAAGGTGCTCCATCATGCTGGAAAAGGCATTGTTGAGCGCCAAACTGCTCTTGGACGGTTGGGAGAAGTTGCTCTTGGAGGACATTCTGGTACCATTCTTTATTCATGGCTGTGTTTTTAGGCAAGACTGTGAGAGAGCCGATTCCCTTGGCTGAGAAGCAACCCCACACATGAATGGTTTCAGGATGCTTTACAGTTGGCATGAGACAAGACTGGTGGTAGCGCTCACCTCTTCTTCTCCGAATAAGCTGTTTTCCAGATGTTCCAAACAATCGAAAAGGGGATTCATCAGAGAAAATTACTTTACCCCAGTCCTCAGCAGTCCACTCCCTGTACCTTTTGCAGAATATCAGTCTGTCCCTGATGTTTTTTCTGGAGAGAAGTGGCTTCTTTGCTGCCCTCCTTGAGACCAGGCCTTGCTCCAAGAGTCTCCGCCTCACAGTGCGTGCAGATGCACTCACACCTGCCTGCTGCCATTCCTCAGCAAGCTCTGCACTGCTGGTAGCCCGATCCCGCAGCTGAAACACTTTTAAGAGACGGTCCTGCCGCTTGCTGGTCTTTCTTGGGCGCCCTGGAGCCTTTTTGGCACCAATGGAACCTCTCTCCTTGAAGTTCTTGATGATGCGATGGATTGTTGACTGAGGTGCAATCTTTCTAGCTGCAATACTCTTCCCAGTTAGGCCATTTTTGTGCAGTGCAATGATGACTGCACGTGTTTCTTTAGAGATAACCATGGTTAACAGAAGAGAAACAATGATGGCAAGCACCAGCCTCCTTTTAAAGTGTCCAGTGGTGTCATTCTTACTTAATCATGACAGATTGATCTGCAGCCCTGTCCTCATCAACACCCACACCTGTGTTAATGGAGCAATCACTGAAACAATGTTAGGTGGTCCTTTTAAGGCAGGGCTGCAATGATGTTGAAATGTGTTTTGGGGGATAAAGTTCATTTTCTACGCAAATATTGACTTTGCAAGTAATTGCTGTTAAGCTGATCACTCTTTATAACATTCTGGAGTATATGCAAATTGCCATTAGAAAAACTGAAGCAGTAGACTTTGTAAAAATTTATATTTGTATCATTCTCAAAACTTTTGGCCATGACTGTATATTCTCTTGACTGTAGCATTTCTCAATACTGTTTCCATGCCGACTTGTGAAGCTTTCACTGTCTGTGCCTAGGGTTATTTAAAGTCTGTTCAGAACTCCCCATGTACCTGCTATTAATTAATTGTTACTAGTTTCTGTGCTCCATATCTGTTGGTTTGCTGTACTCCTGACTTTGGCTTGTTCTACTGGATATTCGCTTGCTTACTGGTTTGGCTTTGACTATTAACTTTTGGATATAACCTAAGCTTCGACATGTTTATTTCTTTGGTTGGGATTTGAATAATATGTTGCTTTCCTGGTTTGACCTGGCTGAGTTTTTTGCTGTACACGGTGTGCACAATTATAAGGCAAGTGAGTATTTTGATTATGTAATTTTTTATAAATATTTTCCAATTCCGTATAAACTTGAAAGCTTACTGGACTAAAGCATATCAGGTGATGTGTATTTGTGTAATGAGGGAGAGTGTGGCCTAAGGATATCAACACCCTATACAAAGGTGTGCATATTTATTGGGCAACTTATTTTCCTCAAGCAAAATGGTCCAAAAAAGAGATTTATCTGACTGTGAGAAGTAAAAAATTGATAAAAGTTTTTAAGAGGGACACAGCATTTGTGAAATTGCTAATATATTGGAATGTCATCACTTAACCATTGAACGTTTTGTTGAAAATAGTCAACAGGGTGTGCTGAGACACAAATTAATTGAGAAGAACTAAACATGAACTGATCAGGAAGCCATTATTTTACAATGCTGTCATATTCCTGAACTGCAACCTCCCTGGCATGCACAGAAGTACAAGTTGTTCAGTGCTCAGAGGTAAAGAAGGATGAACCCATCCACCACTGAACATAAGTTGAAACATCAAGACTGGGCCAATAAATATCTGAAGATTTTTCAGATGTTTTTTTAGACTGATTAGATGAGTGCGACTTTTGACGGACTAGATAGATAGTCCTGTGACTGGATCAGCAACATGCACACAGCTTCACTTCGAATCAGATGCCAGGAAGGTGGAGGTGGGATATTTCTATGGGCTGGTATTATTAAAGATTAGCTAGTTTAACCTTTTTGTATCAAAGATAGACTCAAAATTAACTCCCAAACCTTCTGACGGTTTTTAGAAGACACTTTCTTCAAGCAGCGGCATAGGAAAAAGTCTGCATCTTTCATGAAAACTATGATTTTGGAGGGCGTCCTCATGACAGCACCACTGGAGGTTGCCCTTTTGAACTCTGAGGGGACAGGAAGATAGAGAGGTTAAAAGCCTCCAGCCAGCCTCCCCTCTCCAGTGCTCTTCCTGTCCCTCTCAGAGGCAGATGCAAGAGAAGAGTCCGACAGCCAAAGCTAGCACACTTCGGGGTAGGGGTCCCCTAGCCACAGGATCTTGGGGCAGTTGTCCATTTGGTGTCCTTTTTGGGACCTCTGGCCCCTAGATTTTCAAATTTGGTGGCAGCCGCTTTCCCTCACTGGGGTTCTTGATTGCTGCAGGCGTCCCCTCTGCTCCTCGGGTGTACTTCTGGCTCGAATGATGTCATAGAGTCATGACTGGAAGTGCCACGGTGGCCATCTTGGAGGTGGCACATTCGGTTTCAAACATGGGGAAAAGGTCTGCAGGGCCGGTGTGCAGAGGATGTGCCGTCCGCCGGATGGGGCGGCACATCAGCGGTGCCTCCTACTGCTCACCTGCAGATGAAGACTACAAAAGGGTAAGAAAGACCCCACAGCAATGTGGCCTCCAGAACCATCTTGTATGCAGCCTAGGTTTGCTGTAGTCATAGAGTATAGGAAGGACGTAGCCCAAAAACCTCACCTTGAGGCTGACTTAGCCCAAAGACATGTGAGAGCGGTAAGAGAAAAGGAGGAGGGCTGGCAATGTTTGTGAATAATAGATGGTGTAATCCTAGGCACATTGTGATTAAGGAGCAAACTTGCTGTAAGGACATTGAACTATTAGCTGTGAGCATGAGACCTTTCTACCTACCAAGGGAACTATCGCATGTCATCGTGATAGCTGCATATGTCCCCCCCTCTGCGAAAGCTGACGCTGCCTGCGAGGTCCTACAAGCCACGGTGAGCCAGCTGCAGTCACGACACCCCCAGGCCCTCCTATTTGTGTCGGGTGATTTCAACCATGCCTCCCCATCATCCACACTGCCAAGTTTCACACAGTATGTAACCTGCCACACAAGAGACAACAAAACACTGGGCCTGTTCTTTGCCAACGCAAGGGAGGCATATAACTCATCAGCCCTAACACCCCTGGGAAGATCGGATCACAACATAGTGCATCTCCGACCTGTGTACAAGCCACTTGGTGGTGAGGTGCTTCTCCAACAACAAACCATGGATTAACTGTGATATAAAAACACTACTTAAGGAGAAAAAGATGGCATTTAGGACAAGAGATAAGGAGGGGTTGAGGGAAGTACAAAAGGAGCTGAGGCATCAAATCAGGCAGGGAAAAGCCAGTTATAAGGAAAAAATGGAAAAGCAAATGGAAAGAAAAGACATAAGAGGGGTCTGGGAGGGGCTTAAGTCAATTTCGGGTCATAAACAGTCTGTCTGCCAGATTGAGGCAGATGTTAATTGGCTTAATGAACTAAACCTATTCTTCAACAGATTTGATCACACACCAGCTCCTCCCACCCCAGGATGTCCTTCAGCTCCCCCCACCACAATGACTTCACCCCATGCGGCTACTTCCCAACAGACCAGTAAATCCAGAAATACGTCTTTATCTGACCACAGTCTGACCTTCACACGGGTCCAGGTGAGGACATCAGTGCAAGGCTAATTAAGACTTGTGGGGACCAGCTGTGTGGTATAATTACATATATGTATAATATGAGCCTGAGGCAGGAAATAGTCCCTAAATTATGGAAATCTTCTTGTGTGGTACCAGTTCCAAAGAAACCTCACCCTATGGACCTCAACGACTACAGACCTGTAGCACTGACATCCCACCTGATGAAGATCTTAGAGAGATTGGTTCTCACACATCTCCGCCCTCTAGTGAGCCCCGCTATGGACTCCCTCCAGTTTGCTTATCGGCCGGGCATTGGGGTAGATGATGCCATCATCCATCTTCTGCACAGGGCTCTGTCTCACCTGGAGAAACCAGGGAACACGGTGAGAATAATGTTCTTTGATTTCTCCAGTGCTTTTAACACCATACAGCCCAGGTTATTGAGGGACAAGCTGGGCCTTGCTGGAGTGGACCACTACCTCTCCAACTGGATCCTAGACTACCTCACAAATTGACCTCAATACGTGAGAGCCCACGACTGTGTGTCAGGTACCGTGATCTGTAATACGGGGGGCACCTCAGGGTACAGTTCTCGCCCCTTTCCTCTTCACACTGTACACTGCAGATTTTAGGTGCAACTCATCTAGCTGCTACCTACAGAAGTATTCTGACGACTCTGCAATAGTAGGCCTCATCAGAGACGATGATGACAGGGAGTACAGAGAACTGAACTGGGTTTTTGTGGACTGGTGCCACCGGAACCACCTGAAGATTAACGCGGGGAAGACCAAGGAGATGGTGGTGGACTTCCGTAAAGGCAGATGCCCTCCTAAACCAGTGGAAATCCTGGGGACGGGCATCGAGATTGTGAGCACCTATAAGTACCTGGGTTTACTCCTTAATAATAAGCTGGACTGGGCAGATCATATGGAGGCCCTGTACAGGAAGGGCCACAGCAGGCTCTACCTGCTTAGGAAGCTGAGAGCTTTTGGAATCCGGGGGGCACTTCTTAGGACTTTCTTCAACTCGGTAGTGGCATCAGCCATCTTCTTTGGAGTGGCCTGCTGGGGTAGCAGTATATCAACCATGGACAGAAATAAACTTGACAAGCTGATTAGAAGGGCCAGCTCTGTCCTGGGGAGCCCACTGGATCTAGTGCAGGTGGTGGGTGACAAAAGGATACTGTCCATGGTGAGCTCCATGCATAAGAAGAAGTCCCATCCCATGCATGAGACTGTGATAGCGCTGGGCAGTACTGTCAGTGACCGACTGCTCCACCCTAGGTGTGAGAAGGAGCGCTATCGGAAGTCTTTCCTCCCCACCGCGGTTAGGCTGTACAACCAACACCGACCTAAGCGGAGATCATTACACACAGAGAACTGAAATATCTCTCCCTGTGAAATCCCCCCCCTCCTCTGCTACTTCCTATCTGTCTGTCGGCTATCAATGCAATGCCTCTTACCTTGGAACATTCCTGTACATGTTGTATTTGTATTTGTATCTGCTTATCTTTGCTGCTGTAACACACTGAATTTCCCCATTGTGGGACTATTAAAGGACTATTATTATTATTATTATTATTATTATTAAGTAAAAAAACAATGGTGGAGGTTTTTTGTATTGCTAGCCCTATTGGTGTACTTAGAATACAATTCTTCAGTTTTTTTAGGATAAGGATTTACCACTAAATATAGATGAGCAAATTTCTCAAAAATTGGATTTGGCCAATTCATCAAATTTTCCGTAATGATTCGATCCGAATTAATTCGCTGCGAATCACGTTAACCCCTTCCCGACATCCGCCATACTAATAAGAAACTGTGTGCACACCTTGCTCTAACACCCCTGGTCGGAGCTAAGCTCTGATCGCAAGTGTTAACCTCTGAGATCCCGTGGTCAAACAAGACCACATCATCTCAGTGGTTTTATTATATATTGGGGTCATGATCAGCCCCCCGCAATGTTTTAAGTGGGTGCCACTTCTCCTATTCAGCAGTCCAGGGTCTGACCAGTGACCCCAGGTCTGCCCCATCGCTGTCCCTTCACATACCTGGTTGATCCTGCCTTGAATGGAGACTGTCAGCCTATGCATCTGCACCGGCTGACAGCCTCCTATACACTGAAATACACATGTATTGAAGCGTATACCTATTGAAGCAGCGATCAGAATATTGCTGCTTCAATCCCCTATGGGGACAAAAAGAAAAAAATGTAAAAAAAAAAAAAAAAAAATTTAACCCCCCCCCGCAACTAGAGCTGGTGCTATTATTATACTCTGGGGTCTCCTCAGACCTCAGAGTATAATAATCAGTGGCCCAAGGGAAGTGATTAAAAATAACAAAACACTTATACTCACCTTACCTCACCTCTCCTGGGAATCCGACTGTCTGCAATGTCCTCCTCGCTCCCCTTTTTCCTTGCGACTGAGGTCCTGAGGAAATCCAGATTCGATGCAAATCGAATATTTCCTGAAATTCGGATCGAATTCCACTTCGTCAGCTTCGATTCGCTCATCTCTACCGCTAAAGCCTGAAAATAAAAAATGCAGGAAGTGCGTAAACTGAAGGTAGTCACCGGAGTAGAGCTGAACAATGACCCCTCCCTCTTTCAATTTTTCTGCGAAAGATTCGCAAACTGGTACGCAAAATGATTGGTTTCCTATTAGTGGCAGCCAGATCTGTTATATTGCGACTGTGGAAGTCTACCTCCCGCCCTCCACAATATCTTTGGCACAAGAGGTCCTACATACAGTATTTATCGTATGGAGGATATTCTCGCCGAGCTCAAATCTGATGATAGTTTCCATTAATAGGTGTGGCTCCTATGGAATATGGTAACAGAATGTATGAAGCTTCCTCCAGAAAAATTTGTGCTCACCTCCTTTCCATCCCAGAGCCTACAGCAGGCCCTACTACTGGACATTCAGAAATTATTAGATCGGAACGCTATTTATCCTGTCCCAGAAAAAGATCATTACAGGGGGCATTAGTCAAGACTTTTTCTAATAAAGAAGCCAAATGGTTCTTTCAGAACCATCATCAACCTGAAACATCTGAACAAATGGGTCAGATACCTATGATTAAAGATGGAGTCTATAAAATACACAATCCCCCTAATACCTCAGGACACGGTTATGTGTTCAATAGATCTCAAGGATGCATATTACAATGTGACAATTCACCAAGCTTATCAGAATTACCTGAGATTTGTGGTTTAGATAGGAGCAGTGATCCATCATTACCAATTCCGCTGCCTCCCCTTTGAGATTTCATCAGCTCCAAGGGTCTTTACAAGGGTAGTGGTATAAATATGGCCTTTCTCAGAACTCAAAATATTCTGATAATACCTTGAGGAATTGGTCGAGCAGGTCGAGCCCCTAGCATGATCCTATTGAGAACTTGCGGGTCCTTTTTAAATGCGAGATATACGGTGAAGGAAAACAGTACACCTCTCTGAACAGTGTCTAGGAGGCTGTGGTTGCTGCTGCACAAACAGTTGATAGACTGTAAACCGATAGACTCCATGAAGGCTTATGACTGTTGAAAGAAGGGTGGTTATATTATAGTTACTACTGATGCTTGAACATGTCTTGTCAGACAGTTATAATGAAGAAGATGAAAGTTTAGACTTTCTGTTAAAGATAGGCAAAACTTGTGAGATTCAGTTCATGAATACTTGTTAGGTTGTTTAAATTCAGTCCGAACTGGAAGTACTATTATTATGCTGAGGGATCTCTTCAGACCCAAGAGTACAATCAGTGGCGTAACTAGGAATGGCTGGGCCCCAAGGCAAACATTTGACATGGGCCCCCCCCGAAACGGTTACGGGTCCCCAAACAGTAAAATATGCTCAACAGTGTTCCCAGATAGTATTATATGCTCAACAGTGGCCCCCACACATTATTATATGCTCCACAGTGGCCCCCATACAGCATTATATGCTCTACATTGCTTGCACCACACACAGTATAATATGCTACCCACAGTGGTC
The DNA here is from genome assembly GCA_947044405.1 of Leptodactylus fallax. Classification (NCBI taxonomy): domain Eukaryota; kingdom Metazoa; phylum Chordata; class Amphibia; order Anura; family Leptodactylidae; genus Leptodactylus; species Leptodactylus fallax. The sequence continues at coordinate 17,244,389 of CAMRHE010000001.1, forward strand.
CCACACAGTATAATATGCTCCATACAGTGACCCCCATCTTGTATTATATGCTCCCCGCAGTGGTCCCCACCAAGTATTATATACCTCCCACAGTGGGCCACACCCAGTATTATATGCCACCCACAGTGGCCCCCACCCAGTATTATATGCCCCCACAGTGGCTCCCACCCAGTATTATATGCCACCCACAGTGGCCCCCACCCAGTATTATATGCTCTACAGTGGCCCCCACCCAGTATTATATGCCCCCCACAGTGGCCCCCACCCAGTATTATATGCTCCACAGTGGCCCCCACCCAGTAGTATATGCTTTACTGTGGGCGACACCCAGTATTAGATGCTCTACAGTGGCCCCCACCCAGTAGTATATGCTCTACAGTGGCCCCCACCCAGTAGTATATGCTCTACAGTGGCCCCCACCCAGTAGTATATGCTCTACAGTGGCCCCCACTAAGTATCATATGCTCCACAGTGGCCCCCATTCAGTATTATATGCTCCACAGTGGCCCACACCCAGTAGTATATGCTCTACAGTGGCCCCCACCCAGTATTATATGCTCTACAGTGGCCCTCACCCAGTATTATATGCTCTACAGTGGCCCACACACAGTATTATATGCTCCACAGTGGCCCACACAAAGTATTATATGCTCCCAATAGCCCCCCTCCGCTTCGGTGCTATTATAGTGTATACCTATTGAAGCAGCGATCAGAATATCGCTGCTTCAATCCCCTATGGGGACAAAAAAGAAAAAATGTAAAAACAAAAAAAAAAGTTTAACCCCCCTCCCAACTAGAGCTGGTGCTATTATTATACTCTGGGGTCTCCTCAGACCCCAGAGTATAATAATCGGAGGCCCAGGGAAGGTGATTAAAAATAACAAACATTCATACTCACCTTGCCTTACCTTTCCTTGGCATCCTTGCTCCATCCTGCCATCTTCAGACCCTCTTCCGACGTTGCTGCTGAGGCCTGTGATTGGGCCTCAGCGGTCACGTGGGGGCGCACTGACGTCATTACGCGGCCGCGCACCATGTGACTGCTAGGGCCTAATCACATGCCTCAGTCATGGCGGAAGAGCACCGGAGAGAACGCTGTGCCCAGGAGACGTGAGTTTATGTATTTATTGTTTTCAGTCACCTCCCCTGAGTGCCCTGCTCTGCTATCTATTGGAAAGGGGCCTGCAATATGCCAGGGCCCCTTTCCAATAACAATATGTATAGTGGTCGGGGAACCAGGCTTTCTCCGACCGCCATCATAGTGGTTCGGGGCCTGGCCAACTCCAGCTGGCCATGGGCCCCGTACCCTGCCGGGTCCGGTCGCGGTCGCACCCCTTGCAACCTCGATCGTTAAGCCACTGGTTTGAGGGGTTTGCGGTAGCGGCTGCCACAGGGCTTCAGGCCCCCTAATGTCCCAGGCCCTGTGGCAGCCGCTACCACTGCTACCCCGGTATTTACGCCCCTGAGTACAATAAAGAAGAGGCCCAGAGGAAGTGTGGAAGCATAATAAACACTCATAATCTACTTCATTCAGTGTTTCTGGGCTCCCTTGTGGTGTCCAGCACTACATTGATATCCGCTTTGGACATCTTCCAGCCTTCTGAGCCCCGAAAGCCCCTGAAGCCTGTAATTGGGCCTCAGTGGTCAAGATTGGTACACTGACATCATGGAGCTTTCACACTTTGGCATCATAACCTCCACATAAACTCTACTTTGGTGCATCCGCAGGCTTCTTAGCCCCCAGCCCCATGGGTTATGACAGTACTCTCCTACACAGGACATACCAACTTTGGTGGTACAACCTTCAAATTTTCCCTCCAAGCCATCAAATCCTTGCAACTAAAGCAAAGTTGTAATATCTGCACAGGTTGGTAGTACAGTTTAGTAGTGTCTATGACTTTAAATATTTAAACAAAGCAATGGTTGATGCTCCTGTTCTCAGGACATTTGCACTCACACTCAGTTCTCCAGTGTTTCATGAAGCTTCCTTTGACAACACAGATTAGATAGGGATAAGTGCATTTACAATTATACCATAGGTGGAATGTATTAACCCATTGCTGCTTCATTCACTCTGTGCCCCTTTCACCACTTTTTATGAAAGTAGGTAGAACAGGGCAGAAATCAAGGTAGGCCAGGCAGAGATGTGTTTTTCTAGAAAGTCATACATGAAATCTATGCCAGTTCCTGACTGGATTATATTTCAATTCTAGTTCAGGAATGCACCTGATTTATAGATGGGTTGCCAGTTAAGGACTTTATTAAGAGTGGAATAGGAAATGCCATTTTTAATAAAATTCCCCTAATGTTTGTTAAGTTCATTAGTGTTCAATTACTTGCATATTAATGCACAATAGGTAGACCAGAACATCTAATGCATGACAGAATGGATGTCAAGAGTTACATAACACAGTCGATATATTTCTTGAAATTGAATTCAATATTTACAGGTCACATTATACACACAATTCATATCATGGCTTGTGAAATCTATCAGATATCTCTCCAGAAGACCACTTCAGGACCAGGCCATTTTTCGCTGGTTCAGGACTGGACGCATTTTCATGTTTTTTTTTCATACATGCATTTTTTTTTTCCTTTGGGTTATTTAAATAATTTTCTTGTCTTTTTTCAGTGATAAATAGGGCTTTATTTTTATGTTTTTATTTTTCATGTTTTTTTGTATATGTAGTTGATGTAGTTTATGTAGTCTATGTTGTTGTGTCACCTGGGGCCGGGCTATAATCTTTGACGTGGGAGTGATGGGTTATTTTTAATTTATTTTCAACACATAAGGTCATAATAGACCTGGGGTGGGGGCATTTTAACTTTCCTCTTTTTTTTTCTCCTGTAACTGGGGCTGGTACATTAGCTTCAGTTACAAAAGAAATGCATCCTCCTACAGTATACTGTAGAGCTTATGTGGGTCCACTAGGACCCAGCAGCTTACACAGGTTGGGCCCTAGTGGTCATGTGACTACTTAGCCAGAAGTGGGGCCGTATCATGGTGGCTCCCATAGCTGTGCACAGCACTAATTGAGCACTGTGTACATAGCGATCAGGAAGGTAAGGATGGTAATAAACCATTTTACAACTGCATGATTTTGTGCAGCTGCCTAGCCTTGAAAAGGCATATATACAAGTCCTTGCAGGGTTAAGTGTGGACTCCTGAACGTATATAGTCAAAAGGTTGTCCAGAACTAGCTAGACCATTTTTTCAGTGAGTGATTTATCTCACATTATATTATATGGAAGCTGCCCCTCTATAAGCACACAACTCACTTATCCAACCAAAGAATACTTTTTTTAGAACATTTTTAAGTGGAAACCCATATTAAAAGACTGCACATTGGACCTACATACACTGTGAGACCAATATGGAAGCAGCTTTGTGTTGTGCCCCATCACTGGACTGTAGCAAGAGAATTGTAAGAGACATCAAAGGACAAAAGTGCCCAGCATCAGAGTAGAGCAGAGAGTCCCTGTCATAATCAAAGAAATCTGTTCTTTAGGTGCTGAGCATACATGCCAACAGTACCAATTTTGCCTAGACAATCTCGGTCACATGAACAGGTAGACCAAAATGTTTATTCACAGGTGGGCTTTATAGTTCAAATTTTGGCCTATAAAATGTCAGCATGTATTGTCATGGTTTAAAGTGAAGGAGGAAAATGGAAAGGTGAGTCATGTTGGGGTCTAGGAAAGAGAGGGGAGTAATGCTAAGAATCTAAGAATGAGCTAAGAATGACAGGAGTAGCCATACTGGGGTCCAGGAGGGGGACCATTCTGAGGACAATGAAGGAGAGGGGAACCATGCTGAAGACCACAATTTTAAAGGATACAATACTGGGGAACAGGAATTAGAGGGGATCAGGCTAAGGGCCATTATTTGAAGGGATACCATCCTGGAGACCGAGATTGAGATGCTGGCAACTAGGAACAAGAGAAAGTCATACTGGGGACCAAGAATGATGGGGTCATCTTGAACAAGGAAATGTGCAGGTCACTAGTGGAGTAAGAGATGTGTAAAGTGCAATGACTGTTTTATTACCTCCAGTTTAAGTCTGGTGTGATACCTGGTTCTGTGTAATATACTGATGTGATAACTAGTTCTGTGAAATATGCTTACGTGATACCTAGTTCTGTGCAATATTCTGGTGTGATACCTGGTTCTGTGTAATATACTGATGTGATACCTGGCTCTCTGTAATATACTGATGTGATAACTAGTTCTGTGAAATATGCTTACGTGATACCTAGTTCTGTGTAATATGCTGAAACATAAAATACATGATTTTGGTCTTTTGCATCATTATTTGAGAAGACCGACACTATAAAAGACCATTTTTCTGTGCAAATTTGAGTGGTTGGCTCAAAGAACTTTCACTGTATATGTTATCATATGTGTTCTTATACAGAAACCTTACAGGTTTCTAGAAGGTGTATGTTCAAACCAGAATGTTTCTTTTATAATAAAATATATAAATATATACAGTATACATGCAGTGATAAGTTAGTGGAAAGAAACTCTTTGTACTATAACCCTTACTGAGTTCTATCCCTAAGGCATACATATAAGGTGCAGCAGGAAAATGTACTCCCTTTGATTGAGAATCTACAAATGCATTTCCTGACATCTGGAATGCATGGATTGCATAAGCACTAGACAATTACCTGCTTGGAAAGGTTTCATCATTGCATTATGACATAAAATCAATATCCTTCACACTAGTAATAAGACCAATAGGGTGTAAAAATTGGAAACTTATAAAATATATACAATATAAAATATAGCACATAGGGAAAGATCACATTAAATTGATTTGTGCTGTGTCTAGCAGGAGGTCAATATGTTTGTTCTCTTTTGTTTTGTAACTAACCTTAGGTACACTTGTAAAAATAGATTTTGCTAAATAATAAAAATGTATAAAACAGTAATAGAGACGAGTGTCATTTGAATACTCATTGGTTTGTTTAGACAATAACTTCTTTTCCATTGCTTTATAGAGGAATGTGCACAATTAAAGTTATGGATATCCATTTATTGTTACTCACATTGCAGTAGCTGCTTATAACTATACTACTGTAGTTTATAAGATAAAACATAGAACGAAGCATGAGATTATGCTATCTGATGGGTGTACAGATAGACAATAAACATGAAAATTTTTTCTCAACAATGCAAATATCTCTATTGTAGTAATTTCATTTTATTTGCTAATTTGCATATTTATTCTTTTTTATGTACTATGTATAGAAAAGAATATGGTATAACCAACAAAAATCGCACCATAGAATTTTGAAAATGTATGTACAGTTTGGAAAATATTGACGTTGTGGTGGGGGTCATGATAAATTTGCAGAAAATACGTTTTTTAGTGAATTTGGTAAGCATGGTGACTCAGTGTTTAACAGTGTTGCCTTGCAGCACCAAGAGTTGGGTTTGTTTACTTCAAGTACTTTTGAAGGATTTGTTCACATGTCCCCATTTTGCGGATGTGTGATATCCATGAAAATCACAGACTGCATGCAGACTCATTTATTGGATCAATCACAGGCATCACACGTCCACAAAATGTGAAAATTTGAGAATTGTAAACCCTAATGGGGCATGGACTGGTGTGAGTGGTCAAAATATCTATACAGTACTGTGGTTGTTTATTGCTTTATAAGTAATTTGGAATTCATAAATTAATACATTTTATTTTATCTTCCTATTATAATGTATGATTTTCTTTTCAGAAATTATCAAACGTTAGACTGAAAAAACATGTAAAGCCAATATCTCCTATAAATTGTGTACTCTACATGTACATCAGTTAAAGATGAAATTCAGCATAAATAATGACTATAATTAGAGATGAGCGAATCGAAGCTGAAGAAGTGGAATTCGATCCGAATTTCAGGAAAATCTTGGATTCGCCTCAATTCCGGATTTCCTCACGCATTTTTTTTTTTTATAAAATGGCCGCTGCACATGTTAGGATAAAGGGCAAGGGACTCTGGGAACCCGGAATCACCCACAATACCAAGCGTGCAGCTAATCAGCAGCCAGCCGTCCCTGTGATGTCACAGCCCTATAGAAACCCTCGGCCATTTTAGGTTCAGTCATTTCATATCGTACTTAGTGCATGTATAGATATCAGCAGGCACTAGGGAAAGACTTAGAAAACAGATAGAAGTTCAGGGAAAGAGTCTCAGCCTTAGACCTGTAGGGAAAGGATAGGGAGGAATTGAGAGAAAAACTTGGGGTGGTTGCAGGGTCATTTACAGCAAGAATTTTAATAAACATTGCAGCACTCACTGCCATTATATTGCTGCTCATTACTCATACCTGTGTCTTCAAGGTGGAACACAACAAGCCTTTTGTAGTGCAGTATAGCAAAAAACTGTGAATTATCATTCACTAATATCTGCATGTATCTGTAAAAAACACCTTTTTAAAGGCGTTTATTATAAGGGGCTTATTCACTGTTCTTCCAAAGCATAACATTACAGGCCATTTGTCAGTACTACTGTGCCAAAGAAAACTGAATTATCCTCCACTAGTATCTGCACTTATCTGTAATAAGCGTCTTTCACGTGGAGAAAGACATACCGACCATATTCGCCATTTTGTTCCCAGTATAAAGTTGATGACCATTTATCAATACAGTATTGTCAATAATTCAATCATTCTTATCCACAAATCTCTGCCTTTATCATGCTTTTTTATAGGTGTTTATTAATGGGGAAAGAAATAAGGGGCATATTTGCCGTTCTCTTCAGAGTAGAAAATAACAGGCCTTTTTGCCCTTAGCAATTACGTTTTTTCATCGAACAGTATGTCAGACAGAGAAGCTAGAGGCCATGCACAATGTTTCTGGCACAGGCATAGGTTGCAGCAAAATAAGGGGGCATGGCAGCAAGGGTCAGTTACAGAGGCCTGAGCTCCCAGTGTCAAGTAGCGGTTGTCTTGATCAGCAACCCAACGGTTGTAGACTGGTTGACTAGGTCATCCACTTCATCCCAAGTCACATCAGATGCCCCCAGCCAAGAGTCGGTGGGTTCGTCAGACACAACCCTTAGTTGGCATGGCCCGGCAGCAGGCTCTGTGCCCTCACCTGTCCTCAACCTGCCTCTGTCCTTTTCTGTTCTCTCAGCTAGAGAACTACTTTATGCTGTGGGCTCAGATCCACTATACAGTGAGGAGGAGGTACTAGAGGACAGTCAGCAGCTACTGCTCAGCCAAGATCTGGAGGAGACATCCGCCGCTTTCTCCGGTAGGCGGGCAAGTAGTGATGAGGAGAGTGGTGTGGGAGCTGGTGTTGAGGACATCAGTGATCTGCAGACAGTAGTGGATGATGATGTAGTCGATCATAATTGGGAGCTGGGTGACGAAGGGGCTTCATTGTCATCAGGAGAAGACGGTTGCAGCTTGCGCATGAGACAGTGGCGGAGTCAGCAGGGTGGCAGCAGTTGGATGTCGGGAGCTAAATGTGCCCGGGGTAGACCACCCACTTCACAGGAGCCTACCTGCCCAGAAAGCAGTGTTGCATGGAGGCAGTGGCGGTAGCAGTCAGTTACTGCAGAGCGTTGGGGGTAAAATCACCTACTCGGCGGTGAGGCAGTTTTTTGTAAAGCCGCCATGGGAAGTGAAAAGGGCCATATGTTCAATCTGTGGGCAGAAGGTGAAGCATGGCCAGGGTGGTAATGTTGGCACCACAGCCCTGCGTCACTGTATGGCCTCCTCACGCTGCTGCCACCTCCTCACTCTGCCACTGGGTCACTGTATGGCCTACTAAGGCTGTTTCTACCTACACATTATATCACCTTGCCACTCTGTGGCCTACTCACGCTGCTCTCACCTCTGCACTTAGCCACAGGGTCACTGTATGACCTACTAAGGCTGCTGACACAACCACACTCTCTTACCAGGTCACTGTATGGCCTACTAAGGCTGCTGACACCTCCACACTCTCTTACCGGGTCGCTGTATGGCCTACTAAGGCTGCTGACACCTCCACACTCTCTTACCAGGTCACTGTATGGCCTACTAAGGCTGCTGACACCTCCACACTCTCTTACCGTGTCACTGTATGTCCTCCTCATGCCCCTGCCACTAGGTCACTGTATGGCCTCCTCATGCTGCTGCCAACTTCACATTATGTCACCTTGCCCCTCTGTGTCCTCCTTATTCTGCTGCCAACTCCACATTGTCACCTTGTCACCAGCAACGTGGACAGGTAACGCTGCTTCCACCTCTACGTTCTCATGCCGTTGGTCCTGCAACAATGTCCACCTCATCCTCCACTGTTTCCTCAGCCTCCACTGCAGAGACACTTCACAGTGCTCCTCCAGCATACCACATGTGCAGGGAACAGCGGTGTCACACTGTTCTACACCTCGTTTGCCTGGGTGAACAAAGTCACACAGGGAGGAACTGGGTCACTGTATATCCTTCTCATGCTGCTTCCACTGGGTCACTCTATGGTCTCCTAAGGCTGCTGACACCTCCACAATGTCACTGGGTCACTGTATGTCCTCCTCATGCTGCTGCCTCTGGGTCACTGTATGCCCTCCTCATGCCGCTGCCCTTTGTTCACTATGTCCTCCTCATGCTGCTGCCACTGGGTCACTGTATGCCCTCCTCATGCCACTGCCACTGGGTCACTCTATGGCCTCCTCATGCTGCTGCTACCGAGTCACTGTATGGCCTCCTAAGGCTGCTACTACCTCCAGCTCTGCCACTGGGTCACTGTATGTCCTCCTCATGCTGCTGCCACTGTTGGGTCACCATATGCCCTCCTCATGCCGCTGCCACTGGGTCACTGTATGGCCTCATGCTGCTGCCACCGAGTCACTGTATGGCCTCATGCTGCTGCCACCTCCACATTATATCGCCTTGCCACTGTGTAGATATCTATGTGGAATTGGCAGATGAGGGGGTAAAAGGAGTGTGCTCTTTCACGCTACAGTAGGATCTTGGACCTCTGAATGGTTCTTTCTACCTGGCACTAACATGGACCTGTAAGGCTGAGTTCACACTTGAGTTAGTTGGTCAGTTTTGGCCTTGTAACTGGCCAAATAAGTGAAGTGTGCAGTGGTTCTAAGAGTGACGCCTATCATGTGCATGTCATACTGACAGTATAGTTTCACTACCACAGTAGGCTCCCTATGCGTGTTACTGCAAGGCAGTGAGTGTTCTACACCACTATACAGGCTCTCTGAAGCCAGGAAATAGGTGTTTTTTAGCAATATTAGCCACAAATTAATTCGGATCGAAGCAAATTTTTGGGGAATTTCGAATCGAACTGCAGAATCGAACTTTTGAGAAATGCACTCATCTCTAACTATAATGATTTTTTGAAGTGACCTAGAAATGTAATAAATCAATGTGGCATACAGATTTTATACCTTTCTGTATATACAAAAATGTTAATGAAAACTTAATTTCTGCAGCATTCCATTTTTCATAATAAGTTGTGACAGCTTGGGGGAATTAGACTCAAAATGGCGGCTTTTCCTGGTCTGGACAGCGGTGGTTCTGGGCGCCGGAAAGATAGCTTTCAGACGGTCCAAGTGTAAAATAAACGGGCTTTATTCAGCTTAACTGCAACATAACAAAACAACAAAAACCTAAGCCACAGTTAGGGCACTAACTGACTCCTTGAGCCCCTAACTAGCCTCTGGTTCACTTGAGCAGCTGGACTAATGCTCCACTCAGCAAAAGTGCCCTGTGGCCCCAGCCCCTCTGGCACAGACCGTCTATCTGTCCAACTGGTCCACCATTTCCTGCTCTGTGCAGGATACTCCAGTCCTCTGGAGTTACATGCCACCCCCTCAAAGGTGTGGCTGAAGGCCTTTTCAGGGCTGGGCCTGGGTCGCCAACAGCGCCCTCTGGCTCACATACCTACATACCCTCCCCCTCAGCTCACTACCCATGGGGTGAGCTACAATGGGACAAGACATATGTCGCCATCCCTCTTCAATGCTATACACTTGTCCAGTGTCTCTCCAGATGTCTCCATCTGGCGGTCTCAACCTCCAAGTTCCAGTCAGTCAAGCCTTCCGTCTTCTCCTCGCTTTAAACGCTATGCCAAGATCCTGGCCATTCTGCGCAAAGGCAAGCTCTACTCCATTACCTCCACAATTCGCCACACAGGGGATCACATCATTTTCATCACATTTTCCATCATAGACTTCAGCCATCCCATTGCATGACTTTGATCCCTTTAGTGAATAGCCGTAAGAATCTTCTTCTTCTCCTATCACGAATCCACAGGAGCTTGGATACCAGCTAACACGTACTTCATGTACATCAATGTCTTTAGAGTATAAATATTTCACTGGTACCTTTTCTATAACCTTCATCTCAAAGCAAACTTTGCCATCACCATCAAGGCTTAGAAGTTTAGGAGACATAGGCCGCTTGCTCTCCGCTTTGTTTGAGATACACAAGCTCTGTACCGCAATATCTTCTCCTTTTGCACAAGGGCCATACAGTACACCCTCACAAAATAGCTCACGCTGAACTACATTTTCTGGTATGTCTTTAACAACTGCCACATCATATATTGGAATGGTTTCTGTATAATGCGTCCACACCTGTACGGCAGCCGGAGAACCACTTCCATACTCTAGTCTTATCTTCTCTCTCTCATACGCACAACTTTCGGGAGGCATGTTACGATTCTGTGATAGATTGCAAGAATTTTCGTACCAACCCCTTTCTGACAGTACAGGAGCTGGTGACATCATCTCAACATTCTCCAAGTTATTTTCATTCCCTGTGCTAACACCGGAGGACTGGGATACCAAGTTTTCAACATCACAGTTTTTACTGTCAGTACCCAGATGCTTTTTGGTTACATGTCCTGGCTGCCTTAATGGCTCTGCTTTCTCTGACTCTATGCTGGCAGCTTTCTCTAATTCTAAAACCTTCTGTAGCGCACAAATCTCTGATTCCAGTTCCGGAACTTTCTTCATTGCCACATTTTTCTGCACAGCCTCCATCTCAGTTTTTACTATTGCAACTTGCAGAACTTCCTCAATCTTCCTGACATCTTCTATGGCAGCAGATGTAGATGCCATCTCTTTATCCACTATGCCTCCTAATTCTAGGATATTCTGCAATGTTCTTCTAACATTTGTCAGGTCAGCATCCTGGATAATATTTTCTGCTTCCCCCACTGTTCCCTGAATTATATTGAATTGATCCTCCAACATCTTCTGATAAAGCTTCTGCTCATCTGCAGACTTTTTGTCAAGTCTTTCATTCAAGTCCCGTATCTCAGTGGCTCTCTTTTTCTTGCCCATGGTTTACTAACAAGATTACACAATATTCCACAGCAACCTTGGGTTCAACCGGCAGCAACTTTTTGCTATCTTCAGCAGTCACATGTATTCAAACAGTTAACTTATGTGGCACTACAACAACCAGCATTTTCTTCTGTCTTCCACAGAAAACACCAACATGGCACCATAGCCTTTCATATAGACTGTTTGCAATATCCAGCTTCTACACACATTGCTTATTTTCTTGCCATCAGCAAGCACTTTATAGACTTCTGTGCCACAGTATACACAAAGTCTATTCCCTGGATTCCTCTTCCAGAGTTTTACTTTCACCAGGTTTTACAAACACCTTGCTATGTTGCAATTCACTCACCCCTTCCTGGGTTTCTTCAGTTGAAATCACAGATTTTTTCCAGCTGTAGGCCACAATGCACACTTTGCAGTACTGCAGTCACCAAACACTTGCCTTCCAGGACTTGCGTGGATCGCTTTATGCGCGCTTTCTCCACCATATGTGACAGCTTGGGGGAATTAGACTCAAAATGGCGGCTTTTCCTGGTCTGGACAGCGGTGGTTCATGGTACTGGGCGCCGGAAAGATAGCTTTCAGACGGTCCAAGTGTAAAATAAACGGGCTTTATTCAGCTTAACTGCAACATAACAAAACAACAAAAACCTAAGCCACAGTTAGGGCACTAACTGACTCCTTGAGCCCCAAACTAGCCTCTGGTTCACTTGAGCAGCCGGACTAATGCTCCACTCAGCAAAAGTCCCCTGTGGCCCCAGCCCCTCTGGCACAGACCGTCTATCTGTCCAACTGGTCCACCATTTCCTGCTCTGTGCAGGATACTCCAGTCCTCTGGAGTTACATGCCACCCCCTCAAAGGTGTGGCTGAAGGCCTTTTCAGGGCTGGGCCTGGGTCGCCAACAGCGCCCTCTGGCTCACATACCTACATACCCTCCCCCTCAGCTCACTACCCATGGGGTGAGCTACAATGGGACAAGACATATGTCGCCATCCCTCTTCAATGCTATACACTTGTCCAGTGTCTCTCCAGATGTCTCCATCTGGCGGTCTCAACCTCCAAGTTCCAGTCAGTCGAGCCTTCCGTCTTCTCCTCGCTTTAAACGCTATGCCAAGATCCTGGCCATTCTGCGCAAAGGCAAGCTCTACTCCATTACCTCCACAATTCGCCACACAGGGGATCACATCATTTTCATCACATTTTCCATCATAGACTTCAGCCATCCCATTGCATGACTTTGATCCCTTTAGTGAATAGCCGTAAGAATCTTCTTCTTCTCCTATCACGAATCCACAGGAGCTTGGATACCAGCTAACACGTACTTCATGTACATCAATGTCTTTAGAGTATAAATATTTCACTGGTACCTTTTCTATAACCTTCATCTCAAAGCAAACTTTGCCATCACCATCAAGGCTTAGAAGTTTAGGAGACATAGGCCGCTTGCTCTCCGCTTTGTTTGAGATACACAAGCTCTGTACCGCAATATCTTCTCCTTTTGCACAAGGGCCATACAGTACACCCTCACAAAATAGCTCACGCTGAACTACATTTTCTGGTATGTCTTTAACAACTGCCACATCATATATTGGAATGGTTTCTGTATAATGCGTCCACACCTGTACGGCAGCCGGAGAACCACTTCCATACTCTAGTCTTATCTTCTCTCTCTCATACGCACAACTTTCGGGAGGCATGTTACGATTCTGTGATAGATTGCAAGAATTTTCGTACCAACCCCTTTCTGACAGTACAGGAGCTGGTGACATCATCTCAACATTCTCCAAGTTATTTTCATTCCCTGTGCTAACACCGGAGGACTGGGATACCAAGTTTTCAACATCACAGTTTTTACTGTCAGTACCCAGATGCTTTTTGGTTACATGTCCTGGCTGCCTTAATGGCTCTGCTTTCTCTGACTCTATGCTGGCAGCTTTCTCTAATTCTAAAACCTTCTGTAGCGCACAAATCTCTGATTCCAGTTCCGGAACTTTCTTCATTGCCACATTTTTCTGCACAGCCTCCATCTCAGTTTTTACTATTGCAACTTGCAGAACTTCCTCAATCTTCCTGACATCTTCTATAGCAGCAGATGTAGATGCCATCTCTTTATCCACTATGCCTCCTAATTCTAGGATATTCTGCAATGTTCTTCTAACATTTGTCAGGTCAGCATCCTGGATAATATTTTCTGCTTCCCCCACTGTTCCCTGAATTATATTGAATTGATCCTCCAACATCTTCTGATAAAGCTTCTGCTCATCTGCAGACTTTTTGTCAAGTCTTTCATTCAAGTCCCGTATCTCAGTGGCTCTCTTTTTCTTGCCCATGGTTTACTAACAAGATTACACAATATTCCACAGCAACCTTGGGTTCAACCGGCAGCAACTTGTTGCTATCTTCAGCAGTCACATGTATTCAAACAGTTAACTTATGTGGCACTACAACAACCAGCATTTTCTTCTGTCTTCCACAGAAAACACCAACATGGCACCATAGCCTTTCATATAGACTGTTTGCAATATCCAGCTTCTACACACATTGCTTATTTTCTTGCCATCAGCAAGCACTTTATAGACTTCTGTGCCACAGTATACACAAAGTCTATTCCCTGGATTCCTCTTCCAGAGTTTTACTTTCACCAGGTTTTACAAACACCTTGCTATGTTGCAATTCACTCACCCCTTCCTGGGTTTCTTCAGTTGAAATCACAGATTTTTTCCAGCTGTAGGCCACAATGCACACTTTGCAGTACTGCAGTCACCAAACACTTGCCTTCCAGGACTTGCGTGGATCGCTTTATGCGCGCTTTCTCCACCATATGTGACAGCTTGGGGGAATTAGACTCAAAATGGCGGCTTTTCCTGGTCTGGACAGCGGTGGTTCATGGTACTGGGCGCCGGAAAGAAAGCTTTCAGACGGTCCAAGTGTAAAATAAACGGGCTTTATTCAGCTTAACTGCAACATAACAAAACAACAAAAACCTAAGCCACAGTTAGGGCACTAACTGACTCCTTGAGCCCCTAACTAGCCTCTGGTTCACTTGAGCAGCCGGACTAATGCTCCACTCAGCAAAAGTCCCCTGTGGCCCCAGCCCCTCTGGCACAGACCGTCTATCTGTCCAACTGGTCCACCATTTCCTGCTCTGTGCAGGATACTCCAGTCCTCTGGAGTTACATGCCACCCCCTCAAAGGTGTGGCTGAAGGCCTTTTCAAGGCTGGGCCTGGGTCGCCCAACAGCGCCCTCTGGCTCACATACCTACAAAGTATAGATGGCTGCTCAACACTGATAAGAAATGACACCACATATATGACTGCTATTTAAACATGTGCCTTTGATTTCTGTTGTAGCCCACATATGATTTTACTGATACTGATACTGATAATACAACTATTAACATCCTTATAAATGTCTATATTAGAACATTTTAATTATCATTTTAATTGTATATAACCATGCAAAAGGTCAAACATCACAAATACAACACACATCTGAGATCTGAGAGCAAAAAGAAATGTAGAGGTACAAGTGTAAGGTTAAAAGTGAATATTTAAGCTGTGCAGAGTTTGTTCGAATACCAAATTCCCTACTATTTTCCAGTAGCACCTATGATTGGGGGGGATCACTTCTGGTGTCTTTTCCCTTGTAAGCTATAAATCTGGGGTGTACCCTATTACAGTGGGGAAAAAAAGTATTTAGTCGGCCACCAATTGTGCAAATTCTCCCACTTAAAAAGATGAGAGAGGCCTGTAATTGACATCATAGGTAGATCTCAACTATGGGAGACAAAATGAGAAAACAAATCCAGAAAATCACATTGTCTGATTTTTAAAGAATTTATTTGCAAATTATGGTGGAAAATAAGTATTTGGTCAATAACAAAAGTTCATCTCAATACTTTGTAATATATATCCTTTGTTGGCAATGACAGAGGTCAAACGTTTTCTGTAAGTCTTCACAAGGTTGGCACACACTGTTGCTGGTATGTTGGCCCATTCCTCCATGCAGATCTCCTCTAGAGCAGTGATGTTTTGGGGCTGTCCCTGGGCAACACAGACTTTCAACTCCCTCCAAAGGTTTTCTATGGGGTTGAGATCTGGAGACTGGCTAGGCCACTCCAGGACCTTGAAATGCTTCTTACGAAGCCACCCCTTCGTTGCCCTGGCGGTGTGCTTGGGATCATTGTCATGCTGAAAGACCCATCCACGTTTCATCTTCAATGCCCTTGCTGATGGAAGGAGGTTTGCACTCAAAATCTCACGATACATGGCCCCATTCAATCTTTCATGTACTCGGATGAGCCGTCCTGGTCCCTTTGCATAGAAACAGCTACAAAGCATGATGTTGCCACCCCCATGCTTCACAGTAGCTATGGTGTTCTTTGGATGTGACTCAGCATTCATTCTCCTCCAAACATGACGAGTTGTGTTTCTAACAAACAGTTCTACTTCGGTTTCATCTGACCATATGACATTCTCCCAATACTGTTCAGTACAGATATGTACTGACTTAAGCAGGGGGACACGTCTGGCACTGCAGGATCTGAGTCCCTGGCGGCGTAGTGTGTTACTGACGGTAGCCTTTGTTATGTTAGTCCCAGGTTTCGGCAGGTCATTCACTAGGTCCCCCCCGCGTGGTTCTGGGATTTTTGCTCATCGTTCTTGTGATCATTTTGACCCCACCGGGTGAGATCTTGTGTGCAGCCCCTGATCGAGGGAGATTATCAGTGGTCTTGTATGTCTTCCATTTTCTAATTATTACTCCCACAGTTGATTTCTTCACACCAAGCTGCTTGCCTATTGCAGATTCAGTCTTCCCAGCCTGGTGCAGGTCTACAATTTTGTTTCTGGTGTCCTTCCACAGCTCTTTGGTCTTCACCATAGTGGAGTTTGGAGCGTGACTGTTTGAGGTTGTGGACAGGTGTCTTTTATACAGATAACGATTTCAAATAGGTGCCAATACTACAGGTAATGAGTGGAGGACAGAGGAGCCTCTTAAAGAAGAAGTTACAGGTCTGTGAGAGCCACAAATCTTGCTTGATTGTATGTGACCAAATAATTATTGTCCACCATAATTTGCAAATAAATACTTATAAAAATCAGACAATGTGATTTTCTAGATATGTTTTCTCAGTTTGTTTCTCTATGATGTCAATTACAGGCCTCTCTCATCTTTTTAAGTGGGAGAACTTGCACAATTGGTGGCTGACTAAATACTTTTTTTCCCCACTGTATGTGCTCACACGGCTTTATACATTCCCTTTCTGCTGTTGACAGATTTGTCACAATGATTTGGTGATTTTTGGGGTTTTTGTCTTCACATTGTGTAAGATATATACACACATACATACATATACACACACAGGCGCATCTCAATAAATTAGAATATTGTAAAAAAGTACAGTATTGTAAATTCAGTGTGTCCCAAGGTTTCCTAAGCCTTTAAATGGTCCCTCTGTCTTGCTCAGTAGGACACACAATCATGGAAGACTGCTGATTATGAATTGAATTACTGAAATGAATGAAAGTTTCAAAAATATTCTAATTTATTGAGATGCGCTTGTGTGTGTATATATATATATATATATATATATATATATATATATATATATATACAGTCATATGAAAAAGTTTGGGCACCCCTATTAATCTTAATCATTTTTAGTTCTAAATATTTGGGTGTTTGCAACAGCCATTTCAATTTGATATATCTAATAACTGATGGACACAGTAATATTTCAGGATTGAAATGAGGTTTATTGTACTAACAGAAAATGTGCAATATGCATTAAACCAAAATTTGACCGGTGCAAAAGTATGGGCACCCTTATCATTTTGTTGATTTGAATACTCCTAACTACTTTTTACTGACTTACTGAAGCACAAAATTGGTTTTGTAACCTCACTGAGCTTTGAACTCCATAGCCAGGTGTATCCAATCATGAGAAAAGGTATTTAAGGTGGCCAATTGCAAGTTGTTCTCCTATTTGAATCTCCTCTGAAGAGTGGCATCATGGGCTCCTCAAGACAACTCTCAAATGATCTGAAAACAAAGATTGTTCAACATAGTTGTTCAGGGGAAGGATACAAAAAGTTGTCTCAGAGATTTAACCTGTCAGTTTCCACTGTGAGGAACATAGTAAGGAAATGGAAGACCACAGGGACAGTTCTTGTTAAGCCCAGAAGTGGCAGGCCAAGAAAAATATCAGAAAGGCAGAGAAGAAGAATGGTGAGAACAGTCAAGGACAATCCACAGACCACCTCCAAAGAGCTGCAGCATCATCTTGCTGCAGATGGTGTCACTGTGCATACAATACAGCACACTTTGCACAAGGAGAAGCTGTATGGGAGAGTGATGCGAAAGAAGCCGTTTCTGAAAGCACGCCACAAACAGAATCGCCTGAGGTATGCAAAAGCACATTTGGACAAGCCAGCTTCATTTTGGAAGAAGGTCCTGTGGACTGATGAAACAAAGTTTGAGTTGTTTGGTCATACAAAAAGGCGTTATGCATGACGTCAAAAAAACACAGCATTCCAATAGTTGAGGGTCGCATGGATTCAACTCAGTATCAGCAGATTCTTGAAAATAATGTACAAGAATCAGTGACGAATTTGAAGTTACGCCGGGGATGGATATTTCAGCAAAAAAATGATCAAAAAAACAGCTCCAAATTTCTTCGGGTTTTTTTGTGGGGAAAAATTATTATTTTTTTGGGTGGCCCCCCCCTCCCCCCGCCCTTATTTTTTTTTAAATTTTTTGGGTTTTTTTTGGTGGGGGTGTCCTTGTTCGGCGCCCTTTATTTTTTTTTATAGTGGGGAATTGTTTTGTAAAGAGGAATGGTCAAAAATACCTTCATCCAGGATCCAGGAACTGATTAAAAGCTACAGGAAGCGACTAGAGGCGGTTAGAGGCTGTTATTTTTGCAAAAGGAGGATCTACTAAACATTAATGTCACATTTCTGTTGAGGTGCCCATACTTTTGCACCGGTCAAATTTGGGTTTAATGCATATTGCACCTTTTTTGTCCTCCCCCCTTTTGTGTTTTTTCTCAGGTCTTTTGCAGATTCCAACAGGTTTTCTTCCAGAATGGTCCTGTATTTGGCTCCATCCATCTACCCATCAATTTTAACCATCTTCCCTGTCCCTACTGAAGAAAAGCAGGCCCAAACCATGATGCTGCCACCACCATGTTTGACAGTGGAGATGGTGTGTTCAGGGTGATGAGCTGTGTTGCTTTTATGCCAAACATATCGTTTTGCATTGTGGCCAAAAATTTCGATTTTGGTTTCATCTGACCAGAGCACCTTCTTCCACATGTTTGGTGTATCTCCCAGGTGGCTTGTGGCAAACTTTAAATCAGACTTTTTATGGATATCTTTGAGAAATGGCTTTCTTCTTGCCACTCTTCCATAAAGGCCAGATTTGTACAGTGTACGACTGATTGTTGTCCTATGGACAGACTCTCCCACCTCAGCTGTAGATCTCTGCAGTTCATCCAGAGTGATCATGGGCCTCTTGGCTGCATCTCTGATCAGTCTTCTCCTTGTTTGAGATGAAAGTTTAGAGGGACGGCCGGGTCTTGGTAAATTTGCAGTGGTCTGATACTCCTTCCATTTCAATATGATCGCTTGCACAGTGCTCCTTGGGATGTTTAAAGTTTGGGAAATCTTTTTGTATCCAAATCCGGCTTTAAACTTCTCCACAACAGTATCACGGACCTGCCTGGTGTGTTCCTTGGTCTTCATAATGCTCTGTGCGCTTTAAACAGAACCCTGAGACTATCACAGAGCAGGTGCATTTATACGGAGACTTGATTACACACAGGTAGATTATATTTATCATCATCAGTCATTTAGGACAACATTGGATCATTCAGAGATCCTCACTGAACTTCTGGAGTGAGTTTGCTGCACTGAAAGTAAAGGGGACGAATAGTATTGCACGCCTCACTTTTCAGTTTTTTATTTTTTACAAAAGTTTAAAATAACCAATAAATTTAATTCCACTTCACAATTGTGTCCCACTTGTTGTTGATTCTTCACCAAAAAATTAAAATTTTATATCCTTATGTTTGAAGCCTGAAAAGTGGCAAAAGGTTGAAAAGTTCAAGGGGGCTGAATACTTTTGCAAGGCACTGTATATTATGGTCACTTGGGTTAGGGAAGGGTGGCAGACTGCTCAGTATTTTACATGCCTCCAGCATGAGATAGAAATGTAAAATGTGCTCCAGTCATAATGGGGATATTAGCCTTTGAAAAAAGTGATAGGAAACCATGCATGAAGGCTTATACAGCTAGAGAATAGATTGCCCAGCAAAACCCTGCAGATATTTCAACTTTTCATGAAAACTCATATTGCTGCATGCAACAATCTAAAGTGAGACTCTGTCTATGTCTTACTCAGAACAAGTTATCACACTAGCTGTCGGCTATCAAATATACAGGCTGATGCTTGCAGGATGTGAAGCACTTTCTTCTAATACGGAAACTTCATTACCATGATTTTAATGTCATATATGTCCCTGATTGCCCAATAGAAATCAGAAATGAACCTTTTGGATGAGATATTCCCTACTACTGACAAAAGCCCTAGGTGTCACTTCACCTGCCAGCTTACACAGGTATTTGTCACAAAGATTTCAGTTGTAAGAAGACACAAGTGAATTGGTCTTAAGGAACTGAATTCAACTCAGACCTGCTGTCATTACTGAACTGTAGCCTGTGACCACTGTACATTACAATTATCTTACATTACAGTCAGACTGGCTAATTAACCCTTTGAGTGCCAAATCACTTTTTTTTAACCCACATCATCAGTGGAGTGTACTCTGTTTATTTAACATGGCAGTTACATGCCAGTTGGGGCCCATTTACTAGGAAATGTTATATATAATCATCAAAACATTTATTTCTTACAGTGCCAGATAGTTTGTGCCAGTAATGTAGGACACAAAATATCTCCTGCAGTGCAAGTTACTTAAGTGCATTTAGGGCACATTTACAACAAAATATAGCATTCACACAGTAATTTGTTTCCTTTTTGTACTGAAGTGCCAGACCCTATTGACTCCAAAGTTTTACATGCAAGTCATTCCTAATAAAACTATTATATAAATAGTACAGTAAAATGTCTGGAAAGGGGACACTTGCACTGTCATGCCATCCACTACTTCAAGTAACAATAATAATGTACTGGTTTTGACAGTTCCTCCAAAGACCGAAGGGTTGTTGTCAGAGGCGTAGCTAGGGGTTCAGCACAGGGTGGGCGAATATGTCCAAGTGGGCCCCCAACTAGCACATGTTAGTATACCGATACTATGAGTATACGGTGAGCGTATAGTGGTATATAGCGGCTCTACACAGGGCTCTGCAGACGATTTAGGCGAATACAATGCAGTAACATTTAGTGACTTGCCAGTGACGTCTCTGACTAATCGTTCACATTCCCCGTCTCTTTTATCTGGACGGCCATGACCACTTCTTCCAGTCTCTGTAAAGTTTGCAGCACAGACATCTTTGGCTCCTCACTTTTCCAGGCACCTGACCCATATTGTACTCACCTACACAAAGCCCCCATCCTGCTCCTACCCCAATCATAAAATATATGATATAACCCCCCATAATGAATAATACCCCCAAGTGCAACTTTAAATTAATAACTTCCCTGTGCACCCCTTTAAATAGTTCCCCTTATTAATAATGCCCCAGGTCTTTCCTAATTAAAGAAGGAAAAAAAAAAAAACAAGGGAAAAATTATTGGGGTTCCAATACCCAGGACTTCAAGGATCAGCTGTTTGAATGAACCGTGGTACCTGTGTAAGCGCCGTGACCCCTTCTCTGTTTACATAGTGTCATTCTTTTTATAGCGGCCATGTAATGTAACTACAGCCTTGTCCTATACACATCTATGTGACAAGACTGGAATGACATCACACAGTCACTATAAACAGACAGCGTATGATATAAACAGGCGCCATGGCCCCTTCATACAGCTGATCAGTGGGGAATCACTTATCTCTTATTGATGATTTATTCTGAGGATAGACCATCAATAAAAATGAGCTGGAAAACGCCTTAAAGCTAAGGCCCCATGTAGCGTCCCGCAGCAAAAAACAGCTGTTGGAAAAACCGCGGCGGTGACGCATCGCGGTTCTTCCTGCAGCACTTTGCACAGAATGTTTGCAGAGGTTTCCTCTGTGGACTTTCTGCTTCAATTATATCTATAGGGAAACCGCCGGCGTTTCCATAGGTATAACTGACATGCTGCGATTTCCAAAACTGCGACTGTTTTGGAAATTGCAGAGTATCCGCTGCCTGTATTTAACTGCAAAGTGAGGATGGGGCCCCATGTGGCGAAAACCCACAGAAAAAACCGTGGCATTCTAGCAAATCCCATCCACACATTGCGGAAAAATACGTGCAGCAGACGCACTGCGATTTCCAATACCTTTGCGGATTCGGAAATTGCAGCATGTCAATTATACCTAAGTAAACACTGGCAGTTTCCATATAGGTGTATTGAAAACAGAAAGTCCACAGGGGAATCCTCTGCAGACCTTCTGTGAAAAGCTCTGCGGGAAAAAACACAATGTTACCGCCATGGTTTTTCCAGCGTTTTTTTTGCTGCAGCCCAGTACATGGGGCCTTAGTCTTAATAAGGCGCAAGTGCAACTTTAATTAAATTAATTGACCCTCATATTATGCCCCTGATTCCCCCTGACATAAATAGTGCACCTCTAATGACCCCTTATATCAATGACCACCCCCCTATGTTCATAATGCCTCCTAATATAAATGATGCCCCCTAATGACCCCTTATATAAATAACCTCCCCCCTTGTATTCATAATATCCCTTAATAACCTTTACATAAATGACCCCCCCATCGTCATAATGATAATGCCCCCTAATGAATACTCCCTTTATAGTTATATTTCCCCCTCCTATCCACCCCTTATACTCTTAATATACCCACAACTGCGCTAAAAAAAGAAAAAAAAAAAGTCATACTCACCTACCTGCGATGCCGATGAATCGGGCTGCCACCTCCTCCCTGTTCATGCACAGGACGTCTCTGTCTGAGCGCAGGCGGCACGATGTTATGATGATCTCGCGTCACCTGTGTGAGAAGAAGATATTCGTCTGTGGACTCGGGATATGTTTTAACTAGATCGGTGTCTGCAGACACCGATCCAGTTAGAAATAAAGGATGTATTAATGGCGGCCCCGAGGTGGGCCCCAAAAATTCAGTGGGCCCGGGGCAGCCGCCCCCTCTGCCCCCCCGCTAGCTATGCCTCTGGTTGTTGTAGTTCCTGACAATGAAGATAAAATTTTTGATTACTTGGCTCACTCATCTCAGGCACAGCAGGATATTATATCATGACAGTGATGCAGTCATCTTGAATCAGGATTCTGTGTGTTGTCCCTCCTCCTGTGCTGTTGTAACATTTAATTTGCGATGGTGTGTAAAGTGAAGCACTGACATGTAGGTTTACAGCTATTGAGCCTGGATCAGAGAAATCACACAGAGGAAGAGTAGCTCTGCTGTATCCTGCAGCAAATATCCCACTTTATAAAAGCATATAGTGGCTTAAAGGAGATGCTGCTCGTGATTTCAGTGGTTATTCTGTGACAAAGAACACCCTGCTGCACAACCTAATCTGTGACATCACAACCAGCTGGTATTCCATGATGCAAATGCTGGAGTGTCTGTGTGAGCATCAGAAGGCAGTGACTGATTACTGCATGCACCAGAACATGGGGATAATGTGTTATTTATGAAAGCTGCCATTGGAGGATCATGAGGGAAGTGTACCACCTTTTGAGGCAGCCACCACAGCTCCTAATGATAAATGACAAATTTATAACCCACTTTTCTCACACAAGGAACTCAAAGAGCAGGGAGAGTTGGGGGTTGGGTAATTAGTGGTTGCCGTACAGGCTGTCATCCCCAACACCACAAGGATCAGTTATTTTTATGGCAAGCCGATTTACCTTCCATTATGTTTTGGCATTTGGGTGAAAACCAGAGAATCTAGAGAAAGCCATTCAAACATGGGAACAAACAAACATGAAAGAACATACACAAGAACATGCAAACTCCATGCAGATGTTGTCCTTGGTAGGAACCCAGGACCCCAGTGCTTGCAAGGCAACCGTGATAACCACTAAGCCACCATGTTGTCTCTAAGCAGTTTTACCAAAAAACAAAAAAAAAAATTTCTCACAAAGCAATCGTTGATTGTAATATCAATCTGTATTCCCTTAGTCCAGACAGCAGCACAATATGGGGTATCTCTGCCCCTGTGTGTTGTTTAGGACAGTGGAACCTTTAATTAGCACCAAATTTAAGGTGCCTCCTACTAGCCCTATAAGAGGGTACCTGAGACCTCCCTCCACTGTGTAAATTATAAAGTAAAAGGAAACAAGCTTCTAGGGAGGGAAGCCTTGTGCTGCTGTCTGGACTAAGGGAATACAGATTGACATTACAATCAATGATTCCCCTTACGTCCGACAGCAGCACAATATGGGGAGATAGCAAGTAATTCCCCTAGGGAGGGTTTCCTCGCCTTACAACGTCAAGGACTGTCTGACCAAAGGCAGTTGTCTGGGAACTGCGGACGTCTAAACGATAATGTTTGACAAAGGTCAACTGGGATGACCATGATGCAGCCGCACAAATCTGGTCCAAAGGTAAGGACCGGTACTCAGCCCAAGAAGTCGACACAGCCCTGGTTGAGTGGGCCGTAGAAAAAACTGGAGGGAGTAACTCCTGAATAAGGAAGGAAGACCTAATTGTCTCCTTGATCCATGTGGATAGAGTAGGCTTGGAAGCCTTGCGGCCTTTGTTTTTACCCTGCATATTAATTAGTAGGTTTTCGGCCTTCCTAAACGGTTGAGTGCGGGATAGGTAAATCCGCAGACACCTTACCACATCTAAGGTGTGGAGCTTTTCTTCCTCCTCAGAGGTTGGAGTGGGGAAAAACACTGGTAGCGAAATTAGCTGATTGCTATTATAGCATGAGGGGACCTTAGGGTTAAACCCAGGCAAAAATCTAAGGTGCACCCTATCTGCAAAAAACACAATGTACGGTTCTCTAGAAGAGAGAGCCTGGAGTTCCCCTACTCTTTTGGCAGATGTAATAGCCAACAAAAAAACGGTTTTGTATGCCAAATATTTTAGCTCCGTAGTCTCCAAGGGTTCAAATGGAGGACCGCACAGGCCTGTAAGGACTACCGCAAGGTCCCACTGGGGAACTGGAGATGATACTGAGGGCTTTAGCCTCATTGCCCCTTTAAGGAACCTTGCAACCAGAGGATCCTGAGACAGACGTCTGTTCAAATGAGCGGAGAGGGCCGCAATCTGCACTTTCAAAGTGGCAGGGGCAAGGCCCTTATCCAAACCGTCCTGAAGAAAATTTAAAATATCAGCCGTTGAAGGTTGTAAATTATTAATACCCTTCTTGGAGCACCACTCCATGAAAATCTTGGCTGTCCTCTGGTAGTTCTTATTGGTAGAGTCTGCTCTTGCAGAATAAAGGGTCTTCAGGACGGCCTCTGACAGTCCTCTATCCTGCTGTAGGGACTGCTCAACCTCCAGGCTGTCAGGTTGAATCTCCAGAGATCCTGGGACTTCAGAGATCCTTGGGAAACCAGGTTCTGGATGGGGGGAAGCCTCCAATATATCCCTCGACTCATCTCCATGAGTTGGGAAAACCAAGCTCTTTTTGGCCAGAATGGAATGATGGCTATCACAGAGACTTGGTCCTGTCTGATTTTCATCAATACCTTCGGTATTATTGGAATTGGAGGGAAGACTTTTTTTTTTCCACTATCTGATAATCTTCGTCAGCGATGTGTAGGGAGGACTGTGTCTCAACCCGCGGTTTCTTGGCAATCTGGGCGATGGAAGAACGGATCTCCTTAAGAGACTCCTCCATATAGTCCTTTACCCAGGTGACAACCTCTCTTATAGAAGGTTCTTCTGACGGAGGTCCGCGGCATTGGCGACAGCGGGTAAAATCATAGCCGTCAGGTAAAGGGGTATTGCAATCCAAACACATTAGGTGTTTACGTTTAGAGGACTTTTTCCTCCTAAGCCCATCGCCATTACCTGATGCAGAAGATGACATCTGAAACATCAAAGCCACATGACAATGTAGAATAGAAGATTGCCAAGCATCGCTTACAAGAAGAAAAAAACCAAGGGGTACCTTACTTTTTTAAATCGGTCACTTGAAAAAAAGATCCCGTCAGGAAAAACCCAGACACCGCAAACCGCAGCAGAGGAGCTAGTAACCACGAGCTCCCCAGTAAAGGACTGAAGCCCTTTTAAATGTAATACAGCAGCGAAGGGAGGAGCCAAAGAAAGAAAATATTCATACAGCGCCAAACAAGGTCAAATGCCATAATGGAACATAGAGGAGCATAAGCCTAAGCCAGAGGCTCCACATACAAGCAGCAAAAAACAAATCTATATTTTGCCATTAAAATTGCAATTTTCAAACTTACCGCACTTTTCCGAGAAAACCGGAAGTAGGCCGCAGTGGTGCGCAAAGGCTTCCTTCCCCGGGGAACACGGGACCGAAAAAAGGTTCCGGCCGAAGAGGTTCCCCGCTTACTTCCGGGATCGCGCTGCCTGCAGAGCAATGAGCCGGGTAACGCTGTGCTGCGGGGCGGAAAAAGGCCCGAAGGACCGGAGGATCTTAGGAACGTAGGAAAGGACCGAGGTACCCCCAAAAAGGTAAGCCAGGAGCTTTTCTTTTTTTTTTTTTTTTTGGAAAAAAACCCCTAGCAATGGGAGGTCACCAGAGACCTCCGTCCACCTGTCCCACACAGGACAGAAAAAAACACAGTGGAGGGAGGTCTCAGGTGCCCTCTTATAGGGCTAGTAGGAGGCACCTTAAATTTGGTGCTAATTAAAGGTTCCACTGTCCTAAACAACACACAGGGGCAGAGATACCCCATATTGTGCTGCTGTCGGACGTAAGGGGAATAGGTATTGCAACATTCATAACAATCACTAGTATAAAATTAGTACATTCTACTTGATAAACACCATAAACAATAAAATTTGAATTCAATGCTTTCTGTTCATTTCACCTATCAAAAATAAAAGTAATAAAAACTGATCAAAAAGTCTTATGTACCCAAAAAATACAATGTGTCAAAAGCCTACATTGACATAAAATTAAAAAAGTTATGAAAGGTGGATTGCAAAGAGGGATAAAATAATACTGGTTTAGGGTGGGTTCACACCTGCGTTTGAGTCCGCCCGTTGCCAATCCAAGTGAAAATCTCAGCGAACGAGATTGGTATCGGATACAGACAGGTTAGCGACGCAGTGGTTAAAAATCCATTCATTTGAATGGGTTTTTAAAGCAATGCGTGGGTGTCCGATTGCACCCTCTGCGCTGTGAATCCTTTTTTTTCATCGGAAACAAAGTAGGACATGCAGGACTTTGTGTCCAACGAAAAAAATCGGCTTCGCAGCGCAGAGGGTGCAATCGGACACCTGCGCATTGCTTTAAAAACCCATTCAAAT
Organism: Leptodactylus fallax; assembly: GCA_947044405.1. Lineage (NCBI taxonomy): Eukaryota > Metazoa > Chordata > Amphibia > Anura > Leptodactylidae > Leptodactylus > Leptodactylus fallax. The sequence continues at coordinate 17,271,234 of CAMRHE010000001.1, forward strand.
GAATGGGTTTTTAACCAATGCGTTGCTAACCTGTCTGTATCCGATGCCAATCCCGTTCGCCGAGATTTTCACTCGGATTGGCAACGGACGGACTGAAGCGCAGGTGTGAACCCACCCTTAAATAGTTTAGATTAAGAAAGGGTTAAAATGAACATAAGGTGCCAATAAAAAAAAGCTTAAATTTAAATTTGGTATTGCTGTTCTCATACAGAACCGTAGAATAAAGTTAATAGTGAATAGCTTGGAATATCAGAAGGTGCCATTAGGAAGTACAATTTGTACCACTTAAGTCAAGTTCTAATATAGCTGTGGTGATGGAAAAATTTAAAAAGATCTTGAAAGACAGGGAAGGGAAAAACAAAATTGAAATGGAAATGGAAAATTACCTTGTTTTAAACATAGGTTTTAAAAGATTGACACCAACATTATTAATATCGGGTGAAGACTTCCTGTGCAGGAATAACAGCACAAAGCCACTCTCCATGTTGCTTAGCAAAATTGCAGAACACTTAATGAGGGATATTACCCATTGTTAGGCCTCATGCACACATGCAGTTTATGGGTCAGTAAAAACTGCATTGGAAGACACACGGATTGGTATCTATATATTGCAAGAAAAAGTTCAACTCAAATATAAAAATATTACATTTTTATTGATGCATGATAAAATACATAAATCATAATGTACATTAAATAGGGGGGTTAGAGATGACAAAAAATCAAGAAAACCAGAATGCCAGCCAAAAAGATATATAGTACAGCATATGGGATGGATAATGATAAATGTATAACCTGGTAACAATGGTAAAATACAATAGTGCCCACTATAGCAGGTAAACAATCGTAAACAAATAATTCCTAGAAAGGAGTGTGACCAAGCATTATTGTTAATCTGAACAAAATATTCAGTGCTTAAGTGTTTCTCTGTATACACAAGTGTACATATGTGCATACACATAGTAGTGTAGCCTCCGCTAAGCTAAAAAAAAAAAAAATCTCTCTTATTTCAGCAGTTATTATCAGTTTTTTTTTTTTTTTTTTTTGGTGTTCACCCAATATACAGTTTAGTCTGCACTAATCTTAAAAAAAACATTTTGTAATTTCATGGTTTTTTTTCCACTCTAGTGACTGACCATACACAGCGTGATGGAGCATTGTTAATCTGAACAAAATATTCATTGCTTAACCCCCTTAGCGACACATGATGTACTATTACGTCCTGAGCGCCCGGTACCTAGCACAAATGGACACAATAGTATGTCACGGTCTGGCTGCCCACTCACTATTTGATTGGGCAGCATCTGACAGCTAACACCAGCTCAATTAACCCCCGCTTGGAGCTGAGCTCCGATCGGGGGTTTTAACCCTTTGGATGCTGTCGTCAAACATGACTTCATCCATGTTTCTGACCCCCTCGGTACCCCATGCAACAAGATCAGGGGGTGCCGATGTGTATTTCTGCAGCCCAGGGTCTGGCCAGTGACACCCATGCTGCCAGGTGCCCCCAGTATCTGGTTGGTCCTGCCTGCGATGCAGGAAGGCTGACTTCCTCTATAGACTACAATACATGTGTATGCTCATAGAAAATGTAAAAAAAAAGTGGGAAAAAAATAAATAAATTGTGTGAAAAAAATTAATAAATTTATAATGCCCCTATTCCTATATAAAATGAATTATATATATAAAAAAAACTAAAAATGACTAAAAACAATACATAATTGGTATTTCTGCGTCCATAACAACCTGTAGAATAAAACTGAAACATTATTTAACCTACACGGTGAACGTTGGAAAAAAAAAAACAGAAAAAAATCGTACAAAATAATGATTTTTGCCCATTATGCCTTACAGAAAATGCTATAAAAAGTGCTCAAAAAGTCATACATACACAAAACAGTACCAATAAAAAGAGCAGGTCATCCCATCAACCACCTCTGTCAACTGAAAAATAAAAATGTTACTGTGAAAGATCCTCATTGCGCCAAAACCACGTTGGCCCACACCTGAGACTTCTTTCATATAAAACCACACTCACGCCAGTGAGTGCTGGGTCCTCAAGATAAATACAAGACAAGCTTTCTAAATTTTATATATTTATTAACCCCTAAATGGGTCGGTATTAACTTCTAACACATGCAGTTCAGAACAGATATGCAGATGTATACAAGCATTAACAGTTACTAGTTGCAAGATACAGTGCAATGAAATAAAAGGGCATAAAAGTGAAATAGTTACTTTACCACACATCTCCTTGATGTGGTTCTATAGTCCAACACTCATACATGCTCTGGCATGTGTGAATAACCCAGTGGAGGCTCTTAGCATGTGGCATCAACACAACAATCCAGCCTGCATGCTCCTCACAGTATTCCAATAGTCTCTCACAGTGGAAGTCTGTCTGTAATCTCCTGTAGTCTGTCTGTAAAAACTCTCCCACTGGCCTCTTACCTCATCTTTTATACCCTTGATGACACCACCCAGAATGAGGTCATCAACAACAGCAAGTCTGATTGATTAACGCACTCAAGTCACGATTCTTTGTATGGAGATGAGACCAAGTGAAATGATACAATGTTATCAACCATGTCTGATCTACCAGCCCAGACTTATCAATGCATGTTTATTTGATCACTCAGGGCTGTGTATGAATTCAATGGAGCCCTGCTGGGATGGATACAAAGCCCTATTGTTCCAGTCCGGCCACAATTGGCAATATACCTATGAGTAGGCTGTGCACATTATGAATGAATGGAAGAAAGCGGTAGATACGATACCCAGACATCAAAATACATCTCTGAGTTATAGCCATATTTAAGTGGAATCATCACAGTTACACATCTCAGAAGATGGTGATGTAAAAATAATCAATTTACCGTATTTTTTGGACTATAAGACACACTTTCCCCCCCCCCCAAAATTGGGAGGAAAATGGGTGTGTGTCTTATAGTCTGAATGTGGGGCTGTTTTGGCGGGGGGTGGCATGGAGGAGCAGAGTCGCAGCATCGCCCCACTCCTGCTGCCGCTGGCTTCCTGCAGTAGCGGCAGGAACCTACTAGTGTGCTCCTATTGATCTGCTGGCCCTTTTCTTCCAGAGGCTCTGCTTATAATCCTGTGTGGGAAAGGTATTCGGATCTGTAGTTCCTGGAACTGGAGCAACTTTCCAGAGTCTTGACACAGCACTTTATGCTTATTTAGTGGTCCCTCTCCTGCCTCCCCTGGGCACTTCCACATATGATCTGGACATTTATTGTGGTCTAACATTGTGTTCTTCCTGTTCAGTTGGTTATCCTCTTCCAGAGGCTTTGCTTATTATCCTTTGAGAGGTCCCTCTCCTAATTCCTCCAGGCATTTTCGCATACAACTGGGACATTTGCTGTGGCCTAACATAGTGCCCCTGTTGAATAGCTGGCCATTCTCTTCCAGAGACTCTGCTTATAATCCTCCTAGAGACAATGCACACACTTGTATGCCCTAGAGTTGCAGCGGTCTTCGGATCACTAATCCAGCACCTCTTCCTGTGCAGGAAAAGCGGTCACCGACTCTTAAAAATAAGTTGCCCGCAGACGGCTTCCATCTCTGACTGCCTGAGGGGATTTGCTAGAGATATGCCATAGCCTGTTCCCTCATCATCTGACTTTCCCCCTCCTGAACCCTTGGAGGAAGACTCTGAACCTATATTGAAAAAAGTCGCTGCACAATTGCTGGAAGCCATACATGCCAGCACCTCCTTACTGATGGAGTGCACCTCCTCGACCCTTGTTGGCCCACTTGATAGTACAGACCGAGACACAGCACTGCGAGAAGTGTGTCAAGCTGGAGAAATTAAGTACAATGGAGCTGCGGTGGCGATATTCCCGGACTTCTCAGCAGCCCTCAAGAAAACTCTTTGTGAATGTCAAACGGAGATTGTGAGAACGGCTATACATTACTCTCTGGCTTATCCTGCTTGACTCCTTGACATCCTCCACGACAAGTCCTTATTTTTCACCTCACCAAAGGATGTGGAGGACTGGCTGTCTCTACTACGCCGATCTCCGAGACGTTGATTTCGCGTGAAGACTGTGAAAGGTTATGCCAGATCCTACATACGAACTTGTGTTTCACATGTTCTTTCTATTTCAGTACATAGATGTTATATAATTATATTCTATTCTGTTGATACTACATACTAGTTTGCACCTTGCACAGATAGTCTCTGAGGTGCCCTTGCATTCTACTTTCTTACTGTGACTTTGGCTCTTTTAGATTGATTTATCCTAGCCTTATTGATCACCTACATCACTATGAAAGTACCTCGTTTACCAACCATTTTGGGTGCACTTCTTACCACCGTTATATGTAGCCACGATTAGTTTGATGTTGCTGTCTATTTTAGTCAGTACCGTATTACACACCCCTTATGGATGCGTTGTTAAACCCGGTTTACTACTCTATTATAAATTGGTCACTGCGTTGCTATACAATGCCCCATGCTATAATCAGCCTTACACTACAGTTTATAAACTTGCAGGCACCTTTGAGGTCATGGGACGCCTTTCTTCCTAACTCAGACCATCATGGCATCACTTAACGTGTTGTCTTGGAATGTGAGGGATTTGGGTAGCCCAAGGAAGTGATCTATTATTTTTTCCCAAATAAGGAAGGTTGACCTACACTTAGTATACCTCCAAGAGACCCATTTAACACCAGAGAGATCTAGACAGCTTCAGAAGCCCTGGGTTCAGTGGGCCACCCACTCTACACAAACCTTCTATTCTAGGGAGGTATCCATTCTGATATACCACGGACTCAGGTGGGAGACAGGCCTCGTTGTAAAAGACCCTGAAGGGTGCTATACATTTTTCCAGGCTTAGGTTGACTCAGTAATGCATGTTATTCTAGATATTTATCTACCCCCAGCATCAGACCTCTCTGTGCTCTAGGCAGCTGCGCAATTTATGGGCCAATTTCCTAATGTTAGTGTACTGTGTTTACGGGACTTTAAGTCATGGATGGCCCGGGTGATACACGAATTGGGCTGGCAGGATTTATGGAGGCTTAAGTCCCTGAGGCCCGAGTATTTTCCTGTCAATGTGCCAATAAGCATTCTCTGTCTAGAATCCATCACACATTTGCCAATGTCAAAACCTGTTCCATATTGTAAATGGCAACTTATTTGCCTAGGGCGGTCTCAGACCATTCCACTTTGTTGGTGCAATTAAGCAGTCTTGATACTGGATCACAACATAGCATCCACCCTTTTTGGCTGAAATTATTCGTACCACATGTTCGTATACCTGATCAACTTCAGGTGTTTTGGGCCATTAATAACCCGGGTACGTCACCATCCCTTCTGTGGGAGACTACCAAAGCATACCTCAGAGGTTGCATCAAGTCATCTATCTCCCTTGTTAAAAGGGAGTCCTCACTCTTAGAGTCTACCCTGGCCGCTTAGTGTACTTCTCTTGAAGCTGCCTATGTGGTTACAGACTGGCTAGCAATACTTGCAGATTTTACATGACAAAGCAGATAGGTTCCTAATTTTTAACAAACTAATTTTATGAACTAGGTAACCAGTCAAGTGGTTTACTAGCCCAACTACTACATCAATACACAACCTCTCTTGCTATATTACGTGTGCAATCTGCAACGGGAGATACTTTGTCTGATAGTTCAGCATTCCAAGAAAGGTTTTGTCTGTACTATAGTGATTTATGTCTTTCCAAACTCAGGGTCTCGGAACTGGAACTTATTTCCTAACTAGACCGCATTCCCTTTCCCAGACTAACTGAAGAACAACGTACCTTTTTAGACTCCCCCTTTACGCTGGAAGAATTGTCAGAGGCGTAGGCGGACATGGCAAGAGGTAAGTCATCTGGCCCCGATGGCATACCATTGGTCATTTACACCCAATACCAAGACCCCCTCCTTCCAGTGTTGTTAAATTGTTATATGGCTCCCTTTCTGGGCTGCAGTCTCCTGGCATCTTTCTATGACGCTACCATTATTCTTCTGCTCAAACCCGACAAGGATCCGCTGGACTGTGGTTCATATAGGCCTATATCACTGTTTAATATAGACTATAAACTCTGTACAAAAATGATGGCAAATAGGCTTAACTCTGTTACTCTCAATCTGGTCCACCCAGATCAAATGGACTTTATGCCTAGAAAGTCTATTTTGGACAATCTTAGGTAGGTTCAGTCAATAACACAGATTGGGGCATCCTCACATGAGTGGGCAATAGCCTGTCTAGACACGACCAAGGTGTTTGACTCAGTCGAATAGCCTTTTCTTTTGCAGGCTCTACGTAGATATGGTTTTGGTGAGGGATTCATTACTTATTATACAGCTCCTCAAATGTAGCATTTTTGGTTAATGGTATGTTATACCCTTACTTCCCCCCTTGGTAGTGGTATGAGGCAGGGTTGACCACTGTCACCGCTATTGTTCGTCTTGGCAGTGGAGCCCCTTGCAATACTCCTTCTCAATGACCCTTTCTACAAGGCATAGTTATAGACGACTGAGAATAGAGAACCGCACTTTATGCTGATGACTTCCTTTTGTTTATGTCTGATCTCTCCCAGTCACTCCCCAGAGCCATGGCTGTAATTGATGAATTTGGCAATTACTCTGGTTTACGAACCAAAAAGAACCTTCAAATGTGGATCATGCAAGGCATGTGATTACATTAAGAAGGGGGACAAAGTCCTTTGTGTAATTACAAGCATTGAATGTCAAATTAAACAGTTTATTAACTGCTGTACAAACGGGGTTGTCTACTCCGTTTCCTGCTCTTGTCCCTTAAATTACGTCGGTAAGACGAAACAGGAATTCTGACGTAGGATTTTAGACCACGATGGCTATATTACACACAGGGAGGAAAAAACTCTCTCTACACATGTGTGGAATTACCATGGTGGGGATTGCAAGTGCCTCAGCTTTCAGGGACTCGAATGTGTCCATCCAGCAGTTAGGGGTGGGAATTGGGATCGTCTGATATTACAACAGGAAAAAAAGTGGATATTTCGCTTCCAATGTGTCAAACCCAAGGGTTTAAACGACTCCATTTCCTTTACCCCTTTTATTTAACCCCTTTAGGACCCAGCCCAAAAGTGCATTAAGGACCAGGCCTCGTTTTTCAAAACTGACATGTGTCACTTTATATGGCAATAACTTTGAGACGTCTTAACTTACACAAGTGATTTTGAGATTGTTTTTTCGTGACACATTGTACTTCATGTTAGTGGAATGAATATTTCACTAATATTCACTAATGAATATTTTTGTATTTATTTATAAAAAAATTGAAAATTTGATGGAAATTTTGAAAAAAAAAAATAAAATAAAATCGCAATTTTCAAAATGTGAAATGCTCTGCTTTTCAGACAGATAGTCATACCACCCAAATTCATTAATACATATTATCTACCATATCTCTGCTATATATTGGCATCATCTTTTAATCGTCCTGTAATTTATTTTGGATGTTAGAAGGCTTACAAGTGTAACAGCGATTTTGCAGATTTACAAGAAAATTTTCCAAACTAATTTTTTAGGGACCACTTCAGTTCTGAAGAGGATTATAAAGGCCTATATATTAGAAACCCCCATAAATCACCCCATTTTCAAAACTGCACCCCTCAAATAATTCAAAATAGCATTTGAGAAGTTTGTTAACCCTTTAAGCATTTTACTGGAATTAAAACAATATGGAGTTGAAATTTAGACATTTAATTTTTTTCCACTAATTCCTTAATTTAGCCCTAAAATTAACACATTCACAAAGGGTTAAAGGAAAAAATGCATCTCGCAGTTTGTTATGCAATTTCTCCTGAGCATGGAAATACCCAACATGTGGGTGTAAACTGATGTTTGGGTGAATGGCAGTGCACAGAAGGGAAGGAGCAGCACGGTGGCTCAGTGGTTAGCACTGCAGCCTTGCAGCGCTGGAGTCCTGGGTTCGAATCCTGCCAAGGACAACATCTGCAAGGAGTTTGTATGTTCTCCCCGTGTTTGCGTGGGTTTCCTCCCATACTCCAAAGACATACTGATAGGGAATGTAGATTGTGAGCCCTATATGGGACAGTGACTGTCAATGTCTGTAAAGTGCTGCGGAATAAGATGGCGCTATATAAGTAAGCATAATAAATAAATAATAATAAGGAGTGGCATCTGAAAAGCAGATTTTGCTGGAATAGTTTTCAGGTGACATTTCTCATTTGCAGAGCCCCTAGAGTACCAATACAAAGGAAACCCCAAAAAAGTTACCCCATTTTGGAAACTACACCCCTCACAGAATTCATCAAGGGGTATAGTGAGCATTTTGACCTTACAGTCGTTTCATAGATTTTACTAACACTGGGATGTATAAATGAAAAATTACTAAAATGTCACTTTATCCCCAAAGTTTTCATTTTCACAAGGGGTTAAAGGAGAAAAAACACCCCACAGTTTGCAAAACAATTACCCTATATGTGGTCGTAATCTACTGTATGGGTACATGGCATGGCTCAGAATGGAAAGGGCGCTATTTGGCTTTTGGAGGGTAGATTTTGCTGGAATAGTTTTCAGGTGCCATGTCGCATTTGCAGAGCCCCCAAAGTACCAATACAGTGGAAACCCCCTAAAAGTGACCCCATTTTGGAAACTACACCCCTCACAGAACATATAAAGGGGTATAGTGAGCATTTTGACGCTACTGCAGTTTCACAGATTTTATTAACATTGGGACATTAAAATGAAAAATTACTTTTTTTCCAATAAACTGTCAATTTAGCCCCAAATTTTTCATTTTCACAAGAGGACAAAGCTCCCCAAAGTTCTTTACAAAATTTCTCCTGAACACAGAAATGCCCGATATGTGGTTGTAATCTGCTGCATGGGTACATGGCAGGGCTCAAAATGGAAAGAGCGCTATTTAGCTTTTGGAGGGCAGATTTTGCTGGAATAGTTTTGAGGTGCCATGTCGCATTTGCAGAGCCCCCAAAGTACCAATACAGTGGAAACCCCCAAAAAGTGACCCCATTTTGGAAACTACACCCCTCATAGAATTTATCTAGCTGTATAGTGAGCATTTTGACCTCACAGCTGTTTCACAGATTTTATTGACTTTGGGACGTAAAAATGAAAAATTATTTTTTTCCAATAAACCGTCCATTTAGCAACATATTTTTTATTTTTGCAAGTGGTTAAAGAAGAAAAAACACCCCACAGTTTGTTACACAATTTCTTCTGAACACAGAAATGCCCCATATGTGATTATTGATTATAATCTGCTATATGGGTACATGGTGGGGCTCAGAATGAAGAGAGCGCTATTTGGCTTTTGAAGGGCAGATGTGGCTGGAATAGTTTTTGAGTGCCATGTCGCATTTGTAGAGCCCATAAAGTACCAACACAATGAAAACTTCTGAAAAGTGACCCCATTTTAGAAACTACACCATTCAAGGAATGTATCAAGGGGTATTATCATTTTGAGCCTAAAAATGCTTCCCAAAAATTAATGTACAAAGTGAAAATTAAAGTTTTTAGAGAAATATCCAATTTCAGTGCCTAATACGTTGCGGTCACTTTGTGGCATCAGAGACATGAACTCTTAAAACTATTAAGTGGGCTATCCCAGGGACAAAAAAATTAAATATGTGGGTATAAACTGCTGCTTGGGCACACAGCAGGGCGCAGAAGGGAAGGAGCACTGTGTTTTTTTAAGCTTTTGGAGTATAGATTTAGAGGGACTTTCTGGTCGCCATGTTGTTTTGCAGAGCACTGGTGGTGCCAGTAAATTGGAATTCCCCAAGAAGTGACCCCCATTTTGTAGGGGCAATTTTAGGGTCTCTGCAAATGTGACATGGCGTCCAAAAAACAACAATCTAAATATGCGCTCCAAAAGCACATAGCGCTCCTTCACATCTGCGCCCTACTGTGTGCCCAAATGGCAGCTTATGCCCACATGTATGACACTGGTGTACCCAGGACAACATACTTAACAATGACATATGTGGGTATTAACTACTGTTTGGGCACAGCCAGGCACAGAAGGGAAGGAGCGCTATTTTGGTTTTTGGAGCACAGTTTGCTTTTTGGACACCATGCCATTCTTGCAGAGCTTATGAATTGCCAGTAAAGTGGAATCCGCAGATATGTCACCCCATTTTGGAAACTATACCCTTCAAGGGATTTATCAAGTGGGGTAGCGAGCATTATTAACTCTTAAGTGTTGCATTCTTTTAATTTCCAGAAATGAAAGCGCAGCTGATAATGAAAAGTTAAAAATGAAATTTTTCCATAGATACGACATTTCAGTGCCCAATATGTTGTGCCCAGCTTATGTCTGCACAGGCACACACTCCAAAAACTATTGAGTGGAGATCCCGGGCACAACAGCTTTTGGAGCGTTCATCTCTGATACAAGCCGGGCACAACATAATACACACTGAAATGATGTATTCCTGGAAAAATTGTCATTTTCACCTTTCACCATCAGCTGCGTATTCATTTATGAATAGTAAATTATAGCAACACTTGGGGGTTAAAAATGCTCACTGTACCCCTGGATAAATTCCTTCAGGGGCAGGGTTGGACTGGCCCACCGGGGAACTGGTGAATCCACCGGTGGACCCCGATCCCCGACTATTACTCCTCATGTTGCCAATGCAGATGCATTGGTCAGGGGCCCGATCTGGATCCTGACCAGTGGCCCCTGACCCCCTGCGACTGTGACTTGACCTTGCGGGGTATGAGGCCCGTGGCCAGCTGGAGATGGCCGGGGCCCCCGATCGCTAAACATACTGTTATTGGAAAGGGGCCCCAGCCTATTGCAGGCCCCTTTCCAATAGATGGCAGGGCAGGGCACCCAGGGGAGGTGACTGAAAACAATAAATACATATAACTCACCTCTCCTGGGCACAGCGTTCTCTCCGCCGCTCTTCCGTCATATGACTGAGGACTGTGATTAGGCCCCAGCGGTCACATGGGGCGCGGCTGCATAATGACGTCAGTGCGCCCCCACGTGACCGCTGAGGCCCAATCACAGGCCTCAGCAGCGACATCTGAAGAGGGCCTGAAGACGGAAGGATGGAGCGAGGATGCCAAGGAAAGGTAAGGCAAGGTAAGTATGAATGTTTGTTATTTTTAATCACCTTCCCTGGGCCTCTGATTATTATACTCTGGGGTCTGAGGAGACCCCAGAGTATAATAATAGCACTGAAGTGGAGAGGGGCTGTTGGGAGCATATAATACTGTGTGGGCCACTGTGGAGCATGTAATAGTGTGTGGGGGCCTCTGTAGAGCATATAATACTGGGTGGGGCCCACTGTGGGGAGCATATAATACTAGCCCCCAAGTCTTTCAGTTTCACTGAACACTCTGATAACTACAACCCCCAGCAGCTCCAGATTCTCTGGGTCTGTTGAGAGTTGTAATCCCCCACCCTGTATGGGCATACAGTGGCCCCTTCACTGGTACCTTATACTGTATGGGGACCATTGATGGGGCCATTATATTGTGGGATTGGGGGGGCAGTGATGGATGCCAATAACCTGGGGTACATTAAAGGGGTTGTGCAGGATAACTTTTTTTTTTTAAATTATGCCAGGGAAGCCGAAAAAAAACCAAACAAAAAAACCCCCCAAACTTTCTCTCCTGTCCCCAGTGTCTCCCAGCGCGTGACCCCTGAGGCCAATCAGTGGCCTAAGGGAAGGGACCTGGATCGTCACAGCCAGTGAGGACTTCCAGCAAAAAGAAGACAGCGGAGCTGTGGGCTGTACCATGCTGGGAGGAGACTGGGGACAGGTGAGTATGTTTACTATTTTTTTTTTTTTTTTAATTATAAAAAAGAAAAAAAAATTATACTGCACAGCCTCTTTAAAGTGTGGTGCATTAGGGGGGCCCTGGGGGTATATTAAAGGGGTTGTCCAGGCATAATTTGTTATGGTTTATCCTCAGGATAGGTTATAAATACCTGATCTGTAGGGGGCCAACCTGTACGGAGCCACTTCTGATACCCATCCTGTACACAATACCGGGCTAGAAGCAGAAAGCTCTGTCCACTGTGTTTTAGCCAGGCACCTTCACTGCATCTCAGCAATTATTGAAGTCAGTAGGAGATGAGCTGCAGTGAAGGCGTCTGACTGCTATACAGCGGATGGAGCTTTCTGCTTCCGGCCCTGTGTTGTGTACAGAACAGGCACCGGAAGTGGCTCCGTACAGCTGATGAGGCCGTGTGTCAGTCCCCTACTGATCAGGTATTTAAGGCCTATCCTGAGCATAGGCCATAAAAAAAGATTAACCCTGGACAACCCCTTTAATATGCATCACACAGTTTAATGTCCCTCCCCCCACAGGATGTTAGCCCCCCATTACTGCTCCCACACAATATAATGGCCCCATCACTGTTCCCCATACAGTGTGGGGGACCAGTGAAGAGGCCACTTTATGTGGGGACCAGTGAAGTGACCATAGAAAAATTTGGCACAGACAACCTCTTAAAAGAGGTTGTCCATAAATTGGAGCAACCGCTGTGGCAGCCGCCAGGGAGGTGTAAAAATAAGAAAATTTAAAAAAAAAAAGCATACTCACCTGTCCCCAGCACTCTGTTGTCCCCTGCCTGTGCCTGTTCGGTCTAATGGTGGCGCCTCATTTCTGAAAATCCTGTAGGACATGCTGGGGCCCCTTTTCATTTGCAATATGTATAGCTGTCGGGAAACCAGGCTTTCCCCGACCGCTATCATAGTGGTCTGGGGCCCCAGCCATCTCTAGCTGGCTGGGGGACCTGTACCCGACCGCGACCGTTACTCCGTAACAGTCAGCACCTGGCAGCCGAGTGGGCCCCTCCAGGAGCATGGGGCCCTGGCATTTGCCTGGGTATGCTGGGTGCTGACGCCGGTCGGCCCTGATTTACAGGATTGAAAGTTATTTTTCCAAGAGGAACTGGCAGTATGGTTAAAACTACCAGGCTTGCAGACATAGCAGCTCCTATGGGGTCCAACAACAAAGGGGGCCCATTTCCACTGAGACCTGGGTTGCATTTAGTGATAAATATGGATGATAAGTGGGGATATGGAAAGCTGAATGTATATTTATTTTACTGGGACATCTTAAGGCTTGAATGTGACATCATTATAATTACTGCCTTCATATGATGTGATGTCATAGTGCACACAATGATCTTTTTGAGTTTGCATTATCCCTATACCGTAATATCACTGTGTTTATTACCCCTCTACTGTGCATTATTTGGTGCTGTGACATCACTGTGTCCATGTAAACTGTGAGATGACGGTGTGAATTTTCCAGATACTGTAACATCAGTATGCACATTATCTGTAGTGTAACATTACTGTGTGTGTCTGTGTTATCCCTCTGTGTAAAGGAAACCAATATAATACTACACTTTCCAAGTTCTGAACTTGCTGCTTAATGTGGTCATGGTAGAGTAGGGCTCATTTAAAAGCTTTTTCTATGGGGCCCTACGGTTACTTGTTATGCCTCTGACTCACAGTTTTACCACACAAGAAAATAAAAGTCATCATTCACAACTATCATAAAATACAGGAAGCCCTTATTGACTGAAAATTAGATAATACACAATATTAAGGGTGTGCAAAGCTTTTGAACAGGACTGTTTGTTTAATGACAGTTTGCTTAAACACATTAAAAAGTAATACAATTACAAATTCTGCCTTGGATATGTAAAAGTATGAGCACAGCTCTAACTATAATGACACAACCAAAGTTTACGTAAAACCATATATGAGGAAGAAATACATATTTATTGTAATGTGCAACACAAATCATTGTAAAAAACTAAAACAATTAAAAAAAAACCTTTTAGAGGTGTAAAAATAGTAATATTCTCTCAATCAAACTACATTGTTATTTTTTTAGTAGTGGCAAGCAGTAAAGGGGTGGGAGGGTTGTCAGGCAGTCATCCCTCACAGATCAGATTTTATGGCCTATCCTAAGGATAAGCCACAAAATCCACGTCACTGGACAACCCCTTTGAAGAAGAGTAGCTTTATGATGCTTCTTAGGTTAATAAATGGAGTGAAAATTCTCCATTTAACTATAGGTTTTTTTTTTATTCAATATTCCCAAAAACTATTTAAATGTCTGACAACAATTTCAGTGAAACAGTTATACTGTACAATTGTTATGGAATCTTTTATAAGAAAAAAAAAAAAAAAACACAGATAAACCGTAAAAGAGCGTTAATTTTAGAAATAAGCAAAACAAGAAATGTACTGTAGCTACGGAGACCTCTGACAGCGCAGAGAAGTCTGGAAAATGTTTCAAAAGCAGGTTCTTAAGCCAATTTTCTGGCATCCAGCCATCAGAGTACCCTCTTACAATCACCTTCCTCTCATAGGAGAATTAAAATAACTATATATGTGGCATCTACTTAACTCTAAAAAAAAATTATGTGGCCTAAATGTCAGTCTCCAAGTGCATAATTATTTTGAACTTAGGTTCTAAGTAATTAGATCATAGGTAAACATTCTTGAAAGGAACATAGCAACATGTAAAAATGTCAGTAAAAGTATATAAATTTAAGTTGCAATACAATACATTTGCAATTGTTATTAAAGACTATATGTTAGGAAATTTCCAGTTAAGAAATTCCCCAGTAGCTGCTGCTGGAATCTGGGAGGAAAGGGAATGACAGAGACAATCAGTCCTAATATTTGACCCATCCCCAGTCCCTACCTAACTGCGTCAACTATCCTAGGCAGTAGAGGACAACTGGGCGACGGTCCCTTCCTATAATACAAGTAAATACACAAAACACAGACAAGACAAAACAAACAGGCACACATAATCAAGAGAGCCAAGGGTCAGAACCAATCAGGCAGCACAGTACAACATCAGAACCAGAAGAACAGTCAAAGGGAAAACCAAAAGGTCAGAACTAGATAAATAGAGAAACAGTAACGCTAGCACGCTCAAGGAGACTAATAGCAAGCAACCAAGAGAGGGTTGGAAAACTATATAAAGGGTATCAAGAATCCTCCCCAGACTTGATTGGCAATGAAGGATGTCAAACAGCAACAATGTTATCTCTTTAGTAACCAGAGGAACTCAGAGTACTGGCTGGACTGGTACACTGCCTCGAATTCTCAGCTGTGCTAAAACAACAGAAGCAGAGGATCATAAATGAACACGCCTCCTGTGCCGTAGCAAATATGTTACACTATAATTATTATTTTCTTTATCACAATAAATAATAACTATGTCTGTTTAAAAATTTGTTAGTTGCATTTTGTATCTATAACTGATTTAATAAAAACATATATCTAAAAGAAAAAGTGCAAACATATTTACATATTTAGGACATAAATATACAAAAATAGCTGCAAGCTAACCCTGTACTTCACATTGATCTGAAAAATACAACACTTTATCCTCTCTCCTAAATTTATATCATTACAACAGATGGATAGAATCATAACTAGGCTTTTAAAAATGTACAGTATTTCCAGTTGGCTGATTTGTCTAAAGATAAGTGTGGGGAATTACTGCTTGATGGATAAAAACTGAAAAGAACTGAAAGAAGACAGGGTTAAGTCGTACTGTGTATGTTTAGATACCCAGCATGTGTTAATGATGGCTACAGCTGATTTCAATTTGGATCCCAGCTTGTCCTGCTGCTTACAACCAGACAAATCTAAGGAAGGTCATGCAACTTGGATAAAAGGGTAGCAAGGCTATGATGTTTTACAGCAAAAAGGAACCCATATAAATTAAATGGGCTAAAGGCAATACATTAAACAGTAAACTTATTCACTAGATTACCAGATTTTTTGTGATTTGCTGGCTTCAGTGGAAATATCTTATTTTATACTTGTAGTTCATTTCAATCTGTAGTCTATTACTTTTTTGCATGGTTTGTCTGATTAAACTAGCATACAATAATAGACTTTTTATTCATTGTAAGTTAAACTGAGAACCTGGAGAATTCATTTCTATAAATAAATGTCTCTTCCAAATATTCATTGCTGCATTGATTATCTAAATTGTGACAAATCCATTCCAAATTGACAAATTAAATCCACCATCTCAAAATGTAACTGAAATTGTTCAACATGAATCCAAAATATGGCTCTTGCTAATAATAAAATGCCCATGCTATGAAAATCCTTTTTAATTTTTAAGAACACAAACCATACATTTAGAGGGAACCTGTGAGGTGTTTTTTCCACCATAAACTATCTCCATCATGAGCTAGATTGGTGCCCTTTTGTAATCTTTCTGTTGCAGCAAAGTGAAGTTATAAATGTTTGATACCATAGAAAGTCATAAGTAAATTAAAATATTTTAATTAAGTAGTCATGGTGGTTGTGGAAAACAGCTTCAGCCTAGTCACACTGTCCGTTTGCTAATCACACCTCCTGGACATGATCGACATCATCCTGACATCATGGAGGTAAGGGACTGTGTGGGTGATGTCAATCACACTAAAGAGGCATGATTAGCAAACAAACAGTATGATTAGGCTGAAGCTGCTCCCCTCCAACCGTGACTACTTAGGATCATTTACATATGGCTTTTTTTATGCTTTCAAAAATTTAATTCAACTTACTTTTGCTGCAACAGAAACATTACAGAGGACACCAATGGAAAGGGAATTACTTGATCAGACACATGATGGGGTCAGTTTATAGTGCAAAACCCCCCTCGTAGGTTCCTTTGAAAAAAAAATTATAAAGTTTGGGTGTAGTTTTGGCCACAACTAATTTGATCTGAAGGTTTATGATCTAAATGCTTTAACCAATTGTATGCTTTCACACAAATTAGTTAATTCATATACAGTGGGGAAAAAAAGTATTTAGTCAGCCACCAATTGTGCAAGTTCTCTCACTTATAAAGATGAGGCCGGCCTGTAATTGACATCATAGGTAGACCTCAAAAATCAGAGACAAAATGAGAAAACATATCTAGAAAATCACATTGTCTGATTTTTTAAAGAATTTATTTGCAAATTATGGTGGAAAATAAGTATTTGGCCACCTACAAACAAGCAAAATTTCTGTCTCTCACAGACCTGTAACTTCTTCTTTAAGAGGCTCCTCTGTCCTCCACTCATTACCTGTAGTAATGGCTCCTCTTTGACATTGTTATCAGTATAAAAGACACCTGTCCACAACCTCAAACAGTCACACTCCAAACTCCACTATGGTGAAGACCAAAAAGCTGTGGAAGGACACCAGAAACAAAATTGTAAACCTGCACCAGGCTGGTAAGACTGAATCTGCAATAGGCAAGTAGCTTGGTGTGAAGAAATCAACTGTGGGAGCAATAATTAGAAAATGGAAGACATACAAGAGCACTGATAATCTCCCTCCATCAGGGGCTCCACACAAGATCTCACCCCGTGGGGTCAAAATGATCACAAGAACGGTGAGCAAAAATCCCAGAACCACACGGGGGGACCTAGTGACTGACCTGCAGAAAGCTGGGACTAACATAATAAAGGCTACCGTCAGTAACACACTACGCCGCCAGGGACTCAGATCCAGTAGTGCCAGACGTGTCCCACTGCTTAAGCCAGTACATATCTGAAGTTTGCTAGTGAGCATTTGGATGTTCCAGAAGAGTATTTGGACAATGTCATATGATCAGATGAAACCAAAGTAGAACTGTTTGGTAGAAACACAACTCGTCGTGTTTGGAGGAGAGTGAATGCTGAGTTGCATCCAAAGAACACCATACCTACTGTGAAGCATGGGGGTGGCAACATCATGCTTTGGGGCTGTTTCTCTGCAAAGGGAACAGGACGACTGATCAGCTTACATGAAAGAATGAATGGGGCCATGTATCGTGAGATTTTGAGTGCAAACCTCCTTCCATTAGCAAGGTCATTGAAGATGAAACGTGGCTGGGACTTTCAGCATGACAATGTCATCTTTTTAAGTGGGAGAACTTGCACAATTGGTGGCTGACTAAATACTTTTTTCCCCCACTGTATATATACAGTCATATGAAAAAGTTTGGGCACCCCTATTAATCTTAATCATTTTTAGTTCTAAATATTTGGGTGTTTGCAACAGCCATTTCAATTTGATATATCTAATAACTGATGTACACAGTAATATTTCAGGATTGAAATGAGGTTTATTGTACTAACAGAAAATGTGCAATATGCATTAAACCAAAATTTGACCGGTGCAAAAGTATGGGCACCTCAACAGAAAAGTGACATTAATATTTAGTAGATCTTCCTTTTGCAAAAATAACAGCCTCTAGTCGCTTCCTGTAGATTTTAATCAGTTCCTGGATCCTGGATGAAGGTATTTTTGACCATTCCTCTTTACAAAACAATTCCAGTTCAGTTAAGTTTGATGGTCGCCGAGCATGGACAGCCCGCTTCAAATTATCCCACAGATGTTCAATGATATTCAGGTCTGGGGACTGAGATGGCCATTCCAGAACATTGTAATTGTTCCTCTGCATGAATGCCTGAGTAGATTTGGAGCTGTGTTTTGGATCATTGTCTTGCTGAAATATCCATCCCCGGCGTAACTTCAAATTCGTCACTGATTCTTGTACATTATTCTCAAGAATCTGCTGATACTGAGTTGAATCCATGTGACCCTCAACTTTAACAAGATTCCCGGTGCCGGCATTGGCCACACAGCCCCAAAGCATGATGGAACCTCCACCAAATTTTACAGTGGGTAGCAAGTGTTTTTATTGGAATGCTGTGTTTTTTTGACGTCATGCATAACGCCTTTTTGTATGACCAAACAACTCAAACTTTGTTTCATCAGTCCACAGGACCTTCTTCCAAAATGAAGCTGGCTTGTCCAAATGTGCTTTTGCATACCTCAGGCGATTCTGTTTGTGGCGTGCTTTCAGAAACGGCTTCTTTCGCATCACTCTCCCATACAGCTTCTCCTTGTGCAAAGTGTGCTGTTTTGTTGACCGATGCACAGTGACACCATCTGCAGCAAGATGATGCTGCAGCTCTTTGGAGGTGGTCTGTGGATTGTCCTTGACTGTTCTCACCATTCTTCTTCTCTGCCTTTCTGATATTTTTCTTGGCCTGCCACTTCTGGGCTTAACAAGAACTGTCCCTGTGGTCTTCCATTTCCTTACTATGTTCCTCACAGTGGAAACTGACAGGTTAAATCTCTGAGACAACTTTTTGTATCCTTCCCCTGAACAACTATGTTGAAAAATCTTTGTTTTCAGATCATTTGAGAGTTGTTTTGAGGAGCCCATGATGCCACTCTTCAGAGGAGATTCAAATAGGAGAACAACTTGCAATTGGCCACCTTAAATACCTTTTCTCATGATTGGATACACCTGGCTATGAAGTTCAAAGCTCAGTGAGGTTACAAAACCAATTTTGTGCTTCAGTAAGTCAGTAAAAAGTAGTTAGGAGTATTCAAATCAATACAATGATAAGGGTACCCAAATTTTTGCACCGGTCAAATTTTGGTTTAATGCATATTGCACATTTTCTGTTAGTACAATAAACCTCATTTCAATCCTGAAATATTACTGTGTCCATCAGTTATTAGATATATCAAATTGAAATGGCTGTTGCAAACACCCAAATATTTAGAACTAAAAATGATTAAGATTAATAGGGGTGCCCAAACTTTTTCATATGACTGTATACATTTTGAGTTTGTTAATGATAATGTTTACATTTTACATCCAAACAGGCAACAATACATACACATGCCCATACTTTAATTTATTCTAGGTTCACCCTTGCACTCAGGTTTCCATTCTTTGGGTCCGCTTGGGGACCAGAAAAACATAAACCCAATCCGCTTACAAAGCAGTTACCCGCGGTAACCCACAGACCCCATAGACTATAATATGATCTGCCTGAAAAATGCGGAGAGAAAAGTCCTCTTGCAGGACTTTTCTCTCTGCATTGTTCAAGCGGATTTGGAGACGTAATCCCCGAACGGAATCTAAGCGCTAGTGTGAACCAGCCTAAGTGTTGAATAAAGTTGTGGCTGTTGTAGTTGTGATTAGAGATTATTTGTTTTGACGATTATTTGTGAGGTTTGGCCCTCCGGTTTCTTATGGCCCTAATCAGAAGTATAACCCACCCTAAACAGAGCATAATAAATGGATGGTGAGGTGAGTAAAAATAACAGTTATACTCACCTTGCCTCACCTTTCCTAGGCATCCTTGCGGAGTCCTGCCATCCCCTTACATATATACTCTTTTACAAATGTCTGATATATTTATAGAATGTTATTTTGGTATACAGTATAGTATTTATTTAGCATACTGTATGTGGCTTTACTTTTAAAATAACCATATGCAAAAAAAAAAAAAAAAAGTGCAGTATCCCCCATGTGCTGTCACATACTTTTTACTGTCTTTTCTGAAGTATCGAGACTAAATGTGCACACATGCAGTGCTGAGCAGTTATCTTTTAAGTGATAGCAAGTTTGGGCACAAGTGCCTTTGACCTGTCATCTTGTAAATGCCAGAGACTAAGTTTGCCGTGTCTTAGTTTTAATATGTGGATGAGATCTTGTTAAATATCACCCACTATACTGCTGTTGTAAATCTCAGTATTTATCTGCCACATTTGACCTTCAGTCTTAGGCTGGAATCACAGGTTGGGCCAATTTATCATTGCTTTTCATTGAGATAAATTGCAAGAATTCTGATGTTTTTGTGGGCTTTCCTGGGTGTGAAGGGGCTAAAGTCTCCCAGAATTTTGTTGGCAACTATGCATCGTTTTAATGTTTTGTACCTGATCCACCTTTTTTATGACTTTATAAAATGCTACAAAGTGCATCAAAATTTTAGAGCACAAATTGGAGTACGAATTGTGACAAATTTTTGACCAGAAGTGACAGAACAAAAAAAAAAAAATCAGAAAAGTGGCTTAAAAAATCCCTTCAAGATAAACTGGCCCCATAGTCTTTTTGTGGCAGTTTTTTATGTAATTTTTAGATCCAAAGCCAGGAATGGATATAAAAGAGAATGGTAGTTTTGACATTTCCTTTATACTTTACCTTCTTTTTGAATCCACTCCTAGGTCCTCAATAATTGCTTCAAATTTTACCACCAACTTTAACCTTTACAAAGTAGATGGAAATCCACAACGATTCTTGTAGGTGGAATTTCTACAGTATTTATGTTGTGTGACCCCGATTAAAGATGATCAAAACTCTCAAGATTTGTTTCATTTTGGGTGATTTGAGACCAAGATTTGTTTTGTGTCAAACAAGTTTGGCATAAACTATTGCTTAAATTGGCTTAAAACAAAATGTATAACACTGTCAGGTCTTCTAGAAACCTATACAGTATATACAATTTCTAGCTCTCTAAGGCAAAAACAGCTGAAATTATGTTCATTGGGTGAGCAAAAAACCCTTTTAAATAACAGCAATTGTTTTCAGATTAGCGCAGGCCTTGAGACTGTTTATTGGGTGATCAGCAAAAAATCCCCTTAAAGATTTTATTAGATTAGAAGGCTCCGTCACACTGTTTATTGGTGAGCCAAAAAAAAAAATCCTTTAATAAACAATTTTATTTTTTTTTTTTATTAGCAGGCTCCATTACATTGTTTATTAAGCAAAAAAAATATAAAAAATCCCTTAAATGCCACATTGTTGGAGATGCATCCTCCTTTATGTCACATGCTTCTTTATTTGCATTGGTTGTTGCTCTGCTGCGACAAAGCCTTGTACCCCCCATTTGTTGCCTTATTTGTTCTTTCCTCCCCCTGTCATGCGTCTCACCCTCCTTTCCTCTCCCACTGCCTGTTATGATCTGGAGATAACTGCCCAGAAAACTGCCACCTGACTGATATATTATCAGTCAGATATAGAGAGATCCACAAAAAAGCAGAGAAAAAACAAAAAGCTCCTGTAGTTCACTCCACTCAGCCAAACTCCCAAGAACAGGAGAACGACTGAATAGGATGAACTACAAACAAAGTAACAAATCACTTACAGTATCGTGAGCAGTTTAGAATAACTCATGTGTGATACTCCTAGTCCCTGCCTTGCACACTAGAAGTAGCTATGGGCCCGATTAACTATCCTGAGAGGGCACGAACACAGCCGGAGAAATAACTCACCTACTAGAGAAACAGAAAACCTGACTTGTTTCACATTTGAATGGAGAGGTTAGCTACAGGAAAAGCTCCCCCACAGGTGTCCAACTGGACTAAAAGTGAATATGAGGATACGCAAAGTATAGAGTAGAGAATAAATGTGAAACATAGCAATACTGATACTATGCAAAGGATAGAATAAACAGTTCTTTTAGCATCACACACAAAAAAAAAGACTTAAAATCCAAACTCCCGGAACAGGCTATCCTTGGGAGCAAAGAGTGCTCAGATACTTATCTAATCTCCAACTGAGGGACAGTCATATGAAAAAGTTTGGGCACCCCTATTAATCTTAATCATTTTTAGTTCTAAATATTTGGGTGTTTGCAACAGCCATTTCAATTTGATATATCTAATAACTGATGGACACAGTAATATTTCAGGATTGAAATGAGGTTTATTGTACTAACAGAAAATGTGCAATATGCATTAAACCAAAATTTGACCGGTGCAAAAATTTGGGTACCCTTATCATTTTATTGATTTGAATACTCCTAACTACTTTTTACTGACTTACTGAAGCACAAAATTGGTTTTGTAACCTCACTGAGCTTTGAACTTCATAGCCAGGTGTATCCAATCATGAGAAAAGGTATTTAAGGTGGCCAATTGCAAGTTGTTCTCCTATTTGAATCTCCTCTGAAGAGTGGCATCATGGGCTCCTCAAAACAACTCTCAAATGATCTGAAAACAAAGATTTTTCAACATAGTTGTTCAGGGGAAGGATACAAAAAGTTGTCTCAGAGATTTAACCTGTCAGTTTCCACTGTGAGGAACATAGTAAGGAAATGGAAGACCACAGGGACAGTTCTTGTTAAGCCCAGAAGTGGCAGGCCAAGAAAAATATCAGAAAGGCAGAGAAGAAGAATGGTGAGAACAGTCAAGGACAATCCACAGACCACCTCCAAAGAGCTGCAGCATCATCTTGCTGCAGATGGTGTCACTGTGCATCGGTCAACAAAACAGCACACTTTGCACAAGGAGAAGCTGTATGGGAGAGTGATGCGAAAGAAGCCGTTTCTGAAAGCACGCCACAGAGTCGCCTGAGGTATGCAAAAGCACATTTGGACAAGCCAGCTTCATTTTGGAAGAAGGTCCTGTGGACTGATGAAACAAAGTTTGAGTTGTTTGGTCATACAAAAAGGTGTTATGCATGGCGTCAAAAAAACACAGCATTCCAAGAAAAACACTTGCTACCCACTGTAAAATTTGGTGGAGGTTCCATCATGCTTTGGGGCTGTGTGGCCAATGTCGGCACCGGGAATCTTGTTAAAGTTGAGGGTCGCATGGATTCAACTCAGTATCAGCAGATTCTTGAGAATAATGTACAAGAATCAGTGACGAATTTGAAGTTACGCCGGGGATGGATATTTCAGCAAGACAATGATCCAAAACACAGCTCCAAATCTACTCAGGCATTCATGCAGAGGATCAATTACACTGTTCTGGAATGGCCATCCCAGTCCCCAGACCTGAATATCATTGAACATCTGTGGGATAATTTGAAGCGGGCTGTCCATGCTCGGCGACCATCAAACTTAACTGAACTGGAATTGTTTTGTAAAGAGGAATGGTCAAAAATACCTTCATCCAGGATCCAGGAACTGATTAAAATCTACAGGAAGCGACTAGAGGCTGTTATTTTTGCAAAAGGAAGATCTACTAAATATTAATGTCACTTTTCTGTTGAGGTGCCCATACTTTTGCACCGGTCAAATTTTGGTTTAATGCATATTGCACAATAAACCTCATTTCAATCCTGAAATATTACTGTGTCCATCAGTTATTAGATATATCAAATTGAAATGGCTGTTGCAAACACCCAAATATTTAGAACTAAAAATGATTAAGATTAATAGGGGTGCCCAAACTTTTTCATATGACTGTATCTTGTAGTGGAGAGAAAGTATTAGGCAGCAAGATTTTACTGAATGGCATGGAACTCAGACTCAGATGGTAGCAGTCATTTCAGGCAGACAGATCACTTCTGGACAACGCAAGAAACTGACAACATGCAAAGCAGAGTTATATAGCCAGGAGCAGGGGAAATCAGAAAGGTAATTGGACAGCAGAACTCAGCCTGTAATGAGTCATCAGCACTGCAGAAAGACTTAACCCCTTCAGAGGAAAAGCAGACACACGAGACAACTGACCAGCGACGCAACTCATCGCATGATTACTACCGCGGGAACCCAGTGTGAACACTCTCCTGCCGTGTGTAAGACAGTTCACGTGCAGAATGTCATCCAGACACACGCATGGACCTAACAGGCTGAGACTGTAAAGACTGGGTCATAACACTGTCTCTTTTCACAATGATGTTTATAGTGCTGTTTATTTTTTGTTCTGTAGTTCTCCTTGAAAAACTTCAATAAATCATTTAATGGCAAAAAAAGCTCCTTAAATATTTTCAAATCAGCACTGCCAAAATCAGTGTTTTGCTGTTAGAACACAGTTTGGATGTATTTAATGAAAATTTAAACTTTTGACCAAAAAAACACTTAAAAAAAAGAGTTTTTCTCACTAATAGGACTAACTTTGTCAGTAAAACTATGTTAATTGTGGATAGATCAGACTTCTCAAAACAGACAGATAAAATTAGACTACTGGCAATGAAAGGGTTAACAGTCCTTTTTCTATATGTATAACTGCTGCATTCAGGCTCACACAACACAGATATTCTCCCTCTCTCCTCCCTATATATGATTTAAATCAGTAATCTGCCTTCAATTGATTAAATCTGACTAAACTCTGTTGTAATTCTCCTACTCCTAAGATTGCCTAACTCTATTGCAAGCTTTGCAGCGCTCAGTACGCTGTATCATGCAGTGATGAATAACACATCCATCCACTACTTCCACCATCACTGAAACGCCTCGTGGTCTAGTCCACACAACCTTATATACTGTAAATTAAATAGGCACTGTAATGTGTCCACTTACTACTGACTATATGCTGAGAGGCTGTCAGAGGCTGTCAGGTGATGCTAGAACATCTCAGTGACTCGCAGACACGAGTGTCTTCTACATGTGGTGGCCGCCTTTTTAGTTTGCCTAAAACAAATCGCCATTTAGTCAGTTTTGTTAAAAACCGAACAATTTGGAATATTTTGGAATTATAACAGGTATTGGGAACAAATCGGTTCACAAATCATGACTCTAAGTTCCTGTTCTAGCCCACAAAACCTTTTACACTGTAACGTGTCCACCTACAACTGACTATTGGCTGAGAGATTGTCAGGTGGTACCACAGTGACTCACAAGAAATGTGTCTTTTCTGTATCTTTACTGTGCGATACATATGGCTTGGCTATTTTAGTTTCTTCAAGACAAATCGGCCTTTTTTTTTGTTTTGTTAAAAACCAAACAATTTGAAATATTCAGGTCGAACCTGGCTCATGCCAAATTGATTCGCTTATCTCTAATTCCAATCTTAGGAAAGTTTGACATGTTGCTTTGAACAGATAAAAAAAACAGGCCTTTAATACCACATGTGCTTTTCTTCCTGAATTTTTCTATCATTTTTACACAGCGGTCGAGGTATGGATTTGTACTGCACCACAATGTAAAGTCTGATATTAGTTTCATTAATCTGGCTATGAGCCTATACAATACCTCTATATAGGCTTCTGCTGTCATAGGCTGAGGCCACATTAAAAGCTACATTTTTGGTTGAAGATTTTGCTGTGTTTTTTTTTTTTTTTTTAGTCAAAGCCAGAAATGTAAGTATAATTGTTTCCTTTACTAGGTATCACATGAATACTATATACAATAAAATATATCATTTAAACAAACCATTCCCTTAATTTTTCCCCCTTATTCATGTAACAAAATAATCAGGCACAATATCAAATTAGAGACATTGCCCAGATTTACTATTGTGGTTACAGCTAGACACTGGTATAAATGTGGCACATCCTTGGTACATCTTTGATGCAATGTGGTATGTCTTTGACGCAATGTGGCACATCTAGTTTTAGCTAAATTTTTTTTTTACTTGCTAGGTATGTGAGTGTGGATGCTCAGAAAAAGGGGCATGCATTAAATGTGCCACAATGTGCCAAAATTGGTATAAACTTAGACTAGACTCTAAAGTTTTTCTGACTGTCTATTGATGCTTGCACTGTAACTATTAGTAAATCTGGGCCAGTGTTTAATACTGGCTTGGGTATAAAAGATCTGCAAACATTACATGTTAATATGATATATTGCCTTGCTTAACAATCGTTGATTATAATGTTAATCTGTTTTCCCTTAATCCCAACAGCAGCACAATATGGGGTATTCTTGCCCCTGTGTGCTGGTAGGACAGGCAGACTACGTTACCCTATAAGAGGGCAAAGAGACCTCCCCCCTTGTGTAAGTTATAAAGTAAAAAAAATTTCCAAATTTAGGGAGGGAAGCTTGTACTGCTGTTGAGACTAAGGGAAAACAGATTAACATTATAATCAATTATTCCCTTACATCCCACAGCAGCACAATATGGGAATATAGCAAGTAATTCCTTTAGGGAGGGTTTCACTGCTCTACAATACTTAGGACTGACTGACCAAAGGCAGTTGCCACAGAACTCCAAACATCTAGATGATAATGTTCCATAAAGGTTAGGTGAGTTGACCAAGAAGCCGCCGCACAGATCCGATCCAGAGGTAAGGCCCAGTTCTCAGCCCAAGAGGCCGATACAGCCCTGGTTGAATGGGCTGTACAAAATTCAGGTGGAGCTAACCCCTGAGGAAAAAAAGAGACTTTGATTGCCTCCATGATCCACCTAGACAAGGTAAGCTTGGAAGGCTTGAGACCTTTGTCTCTACCATACATGTTGATAAGGAGATTCTCGCTCTCCTAAAGGACCGTGTGCGTAAGAGGAAAATCTGGAGACACCTCATAACAAGTGTGTGCAGTTTTTTTTTCTCCTCTTCAGAGGAAGGTGAAGGAAGGAACACAGGTAAAGAAATTAATTGATTAATATTGCCGCGGGAAGGCACCTTAGGGTTAAACCCAGGAAGAAACCTAAGTTAGACCCTATCCGCAAAAAGGATATATAAGGTTCCTTGGAGGAAAAATCCTGGAGCTCACTCACCCTTATGGCTGAAGTAATGGCTAAAAGAAAGGTGGTTTAAGGCAAGAAATTTAAGATCTATATCTTCCAAAGGTTCAAAAGTAGGACCACATAGACCTGAAAGAACAGTGGAGAGATCCCACTGGGGAACTAGGGCTGAGACCACCGGTCTAAGTTTGGTAGCGCCCTTAAGGAATCCAACAATAAGGGAATCTTCAAATTTTCGCGGTACCGGAAGTAGGCCACAGCATAGATATGGCGAGTACTTGTATCCCCCGGAAACCCGGCATGAAAGAAAGGTTCCGGGAAGAAAAAAAAGACCGATATCACTTCCGGTCGCGGCAAAGCACGATGAAGCCCGCAGAGCAACGGAACTCCGGCGCGTGGACTAACAAGGCAGCAAGAACCAAGCTGCCAAGAAGAAACTCCTTTCAACAGAGGGAAAGAAGACGACAGTAACAGTAAGTAACAAAAGAGAGAACAAACTCTATGGGAGGCCAAAGAGACCTCCCTCCACGTGTCCCACCAGGCAGGACAGAAAAAAACACAAGGGGGGGAGGTCTCTCTGCCCTCTTATAGGGTAACGTAGTCATGCATAATTTATGCTAATTAAAAGTTCCACCTGTCCTACCAGCACACAGGGATAGGAATACCCCATATTGTGCTGCTGTGGGATGTAAGGGAATGCTTTGTATATATTGCTAGATTTTTATATCAAAATGAGAGTGACATATTTTGTCTAGATTTATATTGAAATTTGCAGATTGTTCTTAGTTAATAAAAAGCAATTTACCACATAAAACGTTTATCTTTCTAATTTTATAAACTGATTAAAGTAGTAAAAGAACTGTAATAATAATAATAATAATAATAACAACAATAAACAAAGAAAACAGACTCATGTTTGTCTTTCTCTGCATACAAGTTTTTATTATTGTTTGGTATGGACCACTGGAGATTAAATTTATAAATTTATAGGTAACGCATTTATAGTACATGTCATGAACAAGCATCAGGAAACGTATCAATTTTATAGAAGCATTAAATGAGGTTGTTAGAAGAAAATTTATTGTTTAATCCATGGAAGCTCCTTAGGCTTCTAAAGGTTAGACCACCAGGTAATAAAGGAAGAGCATTGCAATCATAATCTTAATAAGCAGTATAACATGGTAGTAAAATATGAGTGGACAGTAGTGACAGAAATATTATAAAGATATTCTTTTATAATTTATATTTCTAAGAGCTTCTTCTATGAATTTAAAATGAGATTAAGGAATTTAATATAGCTAACAAAACACAATGTTTTACAAAGTAGCAAATTAAAGTATTGCTTGTAGAATACTGTACAAGTCAGCATTTTACTAATGGACTGGCCCAGGAACTCTCTGTTCTGGTTTCTGAGGGGTTTAGAAGGTCAAATTTAATTGATTTTATATAAATTACATGTGATATACATTTGTAAATTAAAGAGATTTTTCTAAGCAATCAAAATATTGCAGATGTTAAAGGGGTTTCCCCATCTCCCTCTCTCAGCAGTTTGTCTGCAGTCTCTTCTTCTCACTTCCTGTATTCTTTAACAAGCTGGTGGGTGGGCTTTGTTTGATGAGCAGGGCACTATGAAGTACCTCACTGGTTATAGACATTGCCTTTACCATAAGAGATTATTATGATTACTAGAAATCTAATATAAATGCAAATCAAATAATGTGTACAGTAAATGTATATTACATTACACAGGTTTGGGTAAGTTTGGTAAAAACTTACATGAAGGACTTGCAGTAAACTCACATTTATCTTTGTGTTTACCTAGAAAGATAACACACTGTCTGAGCCTTTATCAGCAAACTGCAATAGCTGAACTGATACAGTGGGTACGGAAAGTATTCAGACCCCTTTAAATTTTTCACTCTTTGTTTCATTGCAGACATTTGCTAAAAGCAAATAAGTTCATTTGATTTCTCATTAATGTACACTCAGCACCCCATCTTGACAGAAAAAAAAACAGAAATGTAGATATCTTTGGAAATTTATTAAAAAAGAAAAACTGAAATATCACATGGTGATAAGTATTAAGACCCTTTGCTCAGTATTGAGTAGAAGCACTCTTTTGAACTAGTACAGCCATAAGTCTTCTTGGGAATGATGCATGTTTTCCACATCTGGATTTGGGATCCTCTGCCGTTCTTCCTTGCAGATCCTCTCCAGTTCCATCATGTTGGATGGTGAACATTGGTAGACAGCCATTTTCAGGTCTCTCCAGAGATGCTCACTTGGGTTGAGCTCAGGGTTCTGGCTGGGCCAGTCAAGAATGGTCACAGAGTTGTTCCAAAGCCACCCCTTTGTTATTTTAGCTGTGTGCTTAGGGTCATTGTCTTGTTGGAAGGTGAACCTTCGGCCCAGTCTGAGGTCCAAAGCACTCTGGAAGAGGTTTTCTTCCAGGATATCTCTGTACTTGGCCGCATTCATCTTTCCTTCAATTGCAACCAGTCGCCCTGTCCCTGCAGCTGAAAAACACCCCCATAGCATGATGCTGCCACCACCATGTTTCACTGTTGGGATTGTATTTGACAGGTGATGAGCAGTACCTGGTTTTCTCCACACATACCACTGAGAATTAATGCCAAAAAGTTTAATCGTCATCTCATCAGACCAGAGAATCTTATTTCTCATAGTCTGGGAGTCCTTCATGTGTTTTTTGGCAAACTTTATGCGGGCTTTCATATGTCTTGCACTGAGGAGAGGCTTCCTTCGGGCCATACTGCCATAAAGCCCCGACTGGTAGAGGGCTGCAGTGACAGTTGACTTTGTGGAACTTTCTCCCATCTCCCTACTGTATCTCTGGAGCTCAGCCACAGTGATCTTTTGGTTCTTCTTTAACTCTCTCACCAAGGCTCTTCTCCCACGATTTCTCAGTTTGGCTGGACGGCCAGGTCTAGGAAGAGTTCTGGTCGTCCCAAACTTCTTCCATTTAAGGATTATGGAGGCCACTGTGCTCTTAGGAACCTTGAGTGCTACAGAAATTCTTTTGTAACCTTGGCCACATCTGTGCCTTGCCACAATTTTGTCTCTGAGCTCCTTGGGCACTTCCTTTGACTTCATGATTCTCATTTGCTCTGACATGCACTGTGATCTGTGAGGTCTTATATAGATAGGTGTGTGCCTTTCCTAATCAAGTGCAATAAGTTCAATTAAACACAGCTGGACTCCAATGAAGGAGTATGATCATCTCAAGGAGGATCAGAAGGAAATGGACAGCATGCGAGTTAAATATGAGTGTCACAGCAAAGAGTCTGAATACTTATGACCATGTGATATTTCAGTTTTTCTTTTATAATAAATTTGCAAAAATATCTACATTGCTGTTTTTTTTCTGTCAAGATGGGGTGCTGAGTGTACATTAATGAGAAATAAAACTTTTTTTGCTTTTAGCAAATGGCTGCAATGAAGCAAAGAGTGAAAAATTTAAAGGGGTCTGAATACTTTCCGTACCCACTGTATGTACAGATCTGCAGTCAGGACAAACAGCTTTGGAAGCTAGCACAACATGGAGAATTCACTCAGTGAGTCAATCAGACCTGTTAACAGATACAGGACAGTGACCAGGGAAACAATGTGTAAACAGC
The DNA here is from genome assembly GCA_947044405.1 of Leptodactylus fallax. NCBI lineage: Eukaryota > Metazoa > Chordata > Amphibia > Anura > Leptodactylidae > Leptodactylus > Leptodactylus fallax. Next base: position 17,301,994 of record CAMRHE010000001.1, read on the forward strand.
AGGAGAAATTATTTCACTTAGCAGGTAAACAAAGCAGCATTTCTAAAGCAATGTATTTAGGAAAATTTTTGCGTTTACATAAGTCAGTAGCATAGATATGATCCTTGAGAAGGGAATACTCCTTTAAGGCAAAAAATTGTCAGACATTACATTACATTATTATGATTGCCTTTAAGCATATGGTACAATATTTTTAGTATTTTCAGTAGAAACTATTAAATTTAACATTTATTTTTCAGCATTTTGTATTAAACAAAATAAGGAAATTCTTTACTCAGTTAAAGTTACAACCTAGTTAGTTGTCTTTATTTTTAAAGAATTATGCCTTGTACATGGAGTACATTCACAGAAAAGAAAATCTAATGGGAGACACTGATTGTCAATTAAATATAAAACTTCACTTTTAATATAATCCAATAAAATTTATATATTCATTTAGGGCATAATATAAAATCATACAAAAACCGCCAAACACAGCTGTCTGCTGTAAACCGCCTTAAAGTGGCAGTATATCCTAAACCTAATATTGTTCTTAACAAGAAAAACTTGCAATAGTATATGGATAGACAGCGTATCAGTGGATATAGCTATAATCTCACCCTATATCTCTCCACTAACTGAACTCCCTCATCCAAATACGCATGTCAGAACATAATCTGAAATGGCTTCATGAAATAATTAAGCTAGTCACAAATTACAGCAGGTGTATCCCCTTTTAACCCAGAGCCTACTGGCCTAATGCCACACCAACAGGGCTATCCTGTTCACTAAAACTGAGATAGAAGACAATTCAGCAATGTTTTAAACATTTAACTGATATTACTGCAACCTCAAAAATAGCCCTGTGAAAGATCCTCAGTGCGCCAACACCGCGTTGGCCCACACCTGAGACTTCTTTCCTAAAAAAACCACACTCACCGCCAGTGAGTGCTGGGTTCACAAGATAAATACAAGACAAGCTTTCTAAATTTTATATATTTATTAACCCCTAAATGGGTCGGTATTAACATCTAACACATGCAGTTCAGAACAGATATGCAGATGTATGCAAGCATTAACAGTTACTAGTTACAATATACCATGCAATAAAATAAAAGGGAATAAAAGTGAAATAATTACTTTACCACACATATCTTGGATGTGGCTCTATAATCCAACCCTCACACATGGCATGTGGGGCTAACCAGTGGAGGCAGCAGCAACACAGCAATCCAGCCTGAATGCTGATCACAGTCTATCCCAGTAGTCTCTCTGTAGTCTCTGCACAGTATTCTCTCAGTGGTAGTCTCAGCCCAATCTCCTCCACTGACCTCTTACCTCATCTTTTATACCCTTGATTACACCACCCCGAATGAGGTCACCGGCGACGGCAAGTCTGATTGATTAATGCACTCACGTCCAGATTCTTTGTAAGGAGCTGAGACCAATTGAAATGATACAATGTTATCAACCATGTCTGATCTACCAGCCCAGGCTGAACAATGCATGTTTATTTGATCACCCAGGGCTATGTAAGAATACAATGGAGCCATTCTGGGATGGATACAAAGCCCTATTGTTATATTGTTGCCTCTACAGATAACATACAACTAGGATTAGGGCTGCGCACATTATGAATAAATGGAACTAAGAGGGAGATACGACACCCAGAGATCAAAATACAGCTTTGAGTTATAGCCATATTTAAGTGGAATCATCACAAGCCCTACATACACGTTTCCTCACAAAGGATTCATCAGGGACTGAGTTCCAAATCCATCAAAGCAGTTAAAACTGCTGTTAAATATAATAGTAACAGAACGGTAATGTTAGTCTGACCGCCAGCTTGACTGCTCTAATGTCAGTAGTGATAGATGCAGCACTCTTCCGCCCTTATATAGAGCTATACTCCACCCAAAAAACTGCTTGAGCCTGTAAGATGGGGAAACAGCCCTCATGTTTTGACTGTTCCTGTTTCTATAAATAAGTTTATTTTTTTTTATAAACTGACATTTGTGTGTTTGACCACAAGAGGCCACTGTTACCTTCAGAAATGGGAAGGACTGTAATTCTGTAATACCCTGGAGTAATGACGTGGAGACCCTGTTCTGCAGAGGAGGATCAAGAAGGAACAGGGTGTGTGTGGCAGCCATCTTAGGAGTGTGTTTTGAGCTTTTAGAAGAAGAAGGATTGAAGTGAGCGAAGGAAGATTCCTAAGGGATCATAAAGATAGCAAGGTGGTGCTGAAACAGAGACTGTTCCAGGGTTTGTTCAGACAGCATCCTCAGTTGAAGATTGCTATCAAGGACCCGGCTGAGAAGTGGCCCTGTCAGTGAGATCGCTTGTTTTCTGGATGAGCCCCGCTTGTAGCTGTTCCAGACCGAGGCTAACAGGTACTCAACAAACCTGGCTCAGTAAAAGAAGTAATCGTGCACGCACCACATTACATTGTTTTGCTTGGAACTGCGTAAGGGCCTGTAGTTAGACTAGTTAGGCATACCCATCTCCACAGGCCACACGACTGGTGAATTATCTACCTATTCGGTAGTAACAAATCCAAGACCTTACAGGTCGTATACAACAATAGATTATCCAAAAAAAAATAAAAAATTATATAATCCAAAATTATAATCACAATAATACAGAAATTAATATATAACTTTTAATTAATTAAAGTTAAAAATCACAACAACATATAACCACCCTAAAAGCAGCACAATTAAATAGTCCTCAAAATATCAAAAAAAAAATTTTATATATAATTTGGAGACAAAAAAAAGCAAACAAAACAGGCACGGCAGCCTGAAATAGGAAAAACCAACAGACACTTACCGTGATTCAGATGGTGCCTGTGTTGCTGAAGCAAATACCAGAAGGGGAGAGGGGTGACATAGTCCATGGTTCAAAAGTAACACCAGTAACAACGGGCTAAATAAGGAAACACCTGTATCTAAACTATCCCTATAACACCCTATATAAAACACTAAATGGACCCTAAAGTCCTAACTCGGGGCCACCGCCCTAAATAGCAAGTGCCCCCAACTGGAACCTGGCCCTAGAATAAACTATCCTTATTAAATCCCTTCAAAACAATTAGATATAAAGAGAACAAAAGACACAAAAAACAAAACAAAACTAAACTAGGTACGCCTAACACACATACATATAGTAACCAAACATGCAATCCCAATGCAGGAATGGAGCCACAGTAGAGATACCACCCTGTGCCAAGTATGGAAGAAACAAGCACTAAGGTCAAGTGTTAACCATCAAAAAACATAGCACAAATATAAGTAGTACATAAAACTCCTAATGGTACCAGGTATGTTTGGCACTCCATATACCTGGTGTAGGAATACTTAGCGTTTGAACTGTGCTATTTTCCAACACTTATGGCCACTCATTGTTATACCATGGTGTTGTTTTGTATCTGTGATTAGTTATCTGGTATCTGCAATACCATTTGGAGTTTTATGTACTACTTATATTTGTGCTATGTTTTTTGATGGTTAACACTTGACCTTAGTGCTTGTTTCTTCCATACTTGGCACAGGGTGGTATCTCTACTGTGGCTCCATTCCTGCATTGGGATTGCATGTTTGGTTACTATATGTATGTGTGTTAGGCGTACCTAGTTTAGTTTTGTTTTGTTTTTTGTGTCTTTTGTTCTCTTTATATCTAATTGTTTTGAAGGGATTTGATAAGGATAGTTTATTCTAGGGCCAGGTTCCAGTCGGGGGCACTTGCTATTTAGGGTGGTGGCCCCAAGTTAGGACTTTAGGGTCCATTTAGTGTTTTATATAGGGTGTTATAGGGATAGTTTAGATACAGGTGTTTCCTTATTTAGCCCATTGTTACTGGTGTTACTATTGAACCGTGGACTATGTCACCCCTCTCCCCTTCTGGTATTTGCTTCAGCAACACAGGCACCATCTGAATCACGGTAAGTGTCTGGTTGGTTTTTCCTATATCAGGCTGCCGTGCCTGTTTTGTTTGCTTTTTTTTGTCTCCAAATTATATATAAATTTTTTTTTTGATATTTTGAGGACTATTTAATTGTGCTGCTTTTAGGGTGGTTATATGTTGTTGTGATTTTTAACTTTAATTAATTAAAAGTTATATATTAATTTCTGTATTATTGTGATTATCATTTTGGATTATATACTATTCGGTAGTAAGGACTAAGACTCAGAGAGTTCTATAGACTTGTAACTCCCAGAGAGAAGCTTCTGAGGAAGTCTAGAAGCGACATTTTATACATTGTCATATTTCTTTGGCTTGCAAGCTGACCTACTATTATATTTAATTGGTTGTACTTTGTTTGGGGGGAATAGGGGTATTTTGATAAGTTTGTAAGCTCTTGTGTTATACTGCTGGTGCCCTTATCACACTCACTGAATTGTTCCTGTGACTAGGGTGATAAAAAGGTAACAAGCGGCTGGTTAGTTGCAGCCTGCAGATAGGTAAAAGCTTGGAGTGTTTTGGAGATGCACATGAGAGGGCACCGCGCTGTACAACACCAGGGCCTCAGCTTCCTGGCTGAGTGCATGTAAATAATTGGGAGTGGTTTTTTTTTGGTAAAGAGGTGTTAGTACACAAAGTAAAATCTTGTTTTTTCTAAATTGATTTGGAGTTGCTTCTGTTGTTCGTGACTTCGCTGTATCCTAGGGGAGACCACCTCAGTACACGGCTTACAAGCCAATCACTTCAAGTCCCACCAACATGCTCTCCTTAACCCTTGACCAGCTGATAATTCAAAATAACTTCTATTGGTAACTCGCCTGATAAACAGGAGATATCTACTATTCTCCTCTCAAGGCTATACAAGCCAATCACGCAACCAATTCCTTGCACACCCACTCTGTAAACCAATGGCGCTTCCTCAGCTTTCCATGCCCACTCAGGCATGTGCACTCGGCGACAGGCTCCATTGACAAGTTTAGAAATCCGCCAGATACATGGGAGACACTCCCTAACTTTCAAAACAAAGCGTGCTGTATACTAACTTAGCGCTAAATACATAAATACCTAACGGTTTATCATAATCTTAGCCATTGGAATATAGATATACTGCGCTTAATAATCTGTAGGAGAGTAAAGGAGCATGCTGGTAGGGACTACACAGTCATTGCTTTTGGTGAGTATAGTACTTGATAATATAAAGAGACAAATACCACCCTATGATATAGATTCATAGCGGCTAAATTTTAAACTTATGGCTAAAGACTATAGAATATGATATCAGAAAGAGTCTCCAAAATGAATTTGTACTAATGTAGATAACAGCAAAAAAAAAAACAAAAAAAAAAAACCACACACCGGTATCAATCCAAACAGACCAAAAGAGGAGGATGAATGTTAGAAAGACTGCATAATGGATGGGGAAGGATAAATAGAAGAAACAGAAGCAAATGGAAGACTAGAATAAAAAAAAATAAAAAAAAATTATCTTTCTTTCCTTTTTTCTTTTTTTTTGCTTCCCTCCTTTTCACCTATATATAACAGGTGAAGTCCAGTTGTTCATTTAATCCCTGTGGATGCAAAGTCTCCAAACGATAAATCCACTGTACTTCCTTACGTAAAATGAAATTGTCCCAATCCCCACCCCTCAACAGTGGTCTAACCCACTCAATTGCTTGAAACTTAAGTCCTGAGACATCTTCGGCATGATGTTGAACAAAGTGTCTCGCTATCAGCGTATCACATTTCTTTAGAATATCGCACACATGGTCTCTAATCCTCCTCCTCAACTGCCTCCTCGTCTTACCCACATAGTTGAGAGGACAAGGACAGCTGAGGAGGTAGTGGCACAATTAACAAAATCTCTGCAACTATGAGAGATCCCTGTGGCAACACTCACAAATGTCTTTTTTTGATCAATATGGCTACATGCTGTTCATCTCCCGCATTTAAAAGTCCCAACTGGCTTGTTAGCTGTCAGCCAAGTTGACCCCGTTGGCTCATGCGGAAGATAACTGTGAACTAAGCGATCTCTGAGATTTTTACTTCTTCTATAAGTTACTAGAGGCCTATCGCCTATCTCATACACCAATTCCAGATCAGCCTGTAGAATTTTCCAATATCTTTGCAAAACTGTTAGAACCTCCCGATTTTGAGTATCAAAAGTCCCTATCATCTTCAGTTGCTGTTTTTCATATTGTTTAACTTTGGGTAGCAAAAGTGTGCTGAGTGTACATTAATGAGAAATAAAATGAACTTTTTTGCTTTTAGCAAATGGCTGCAATGAAGCAAAGAGTGAAAAATTTAAAGGGGTCTGAATACTTTCCGTACCCACTGTATGTACAGATCTACAGTCAGGACAAACAGCTTTTGAAGCTAGGACAACCTGGAGAATTCACTCAGTGAGTCAATCAGACCTGTTAACAGATACAGGACAGTGACCAGGGAAACAATGTGTAAACAGCGGGAGGAATAATTTCACATAGCAGGCAAACAAAGCAGCATTTCTAAAGCAAAGTATTTAGGAAAACTCTTGAATTTACATAAGTCAGTAGCATAGATATGATCCTTGAGAAGGGAATACTCCTTTAAGGCAAAAAATTGTCAGACAATTACATTACATTATTATGATTGCCTTTAAGCATATGGTACAATATTTTTAGTATTTTCAGTAGAAACTATTAAACTTAACATTTATTTTTCAGCATTTTGTATTAAACAAAATAAGGAAATTCTTTATTCAGTTAAACATTATAGTTATAATCATTATTTTCACTTTTCACCATGACTTGTATATTTGCTTCTAAAGCAAGTAAGTTACAACCTAGTTAGTTGTCTTTATTTTTAAAGAATTATGTCTTGTACATGGAGTACAATGAGGTTTACTAAGACGAAAACACCAGAACACTGGCTATTATTTGTGCAAAAAAAAGTTGGCATACATGGTGTCTGATTTATGCACCTCACTAACCAGTCTTTACAAGTATCTAGAAAAGGGGTGTGGCTTGGATAAAGGGTGTGGTTTAAAGGTGCTGTCAATTATTTTGTTTATAAATATCTGATTGGTGGGGAACTGACAGCTGGCCTCCACAAGCATCAACTGTAGGCCCATCCAAAATCAATGGGAGGTGAACTGCAGTAGTAGCACTCACCCACTACGCAGGGCATACAGCCCTTCCATCTTCATGCATTATATAGTACAAAGACCTATCAACAGATGATTATTGTAGGGACTGGCTATCATCCCCTCACTGATCAGATATTTATGACCTATCGTAAGGATAGACGATAAGTTTAAAAAAAAAAATCATAGATAACCCCCTTTTAAAGTGGACCAAATTGTTCCTAGATTTTAGAATAACTTACTGGTCTAAAGTAAAGTAAGCCAACCAAGTGGTGGTGTATGCAAGAGAAAAATGCCTAACATGTCTAGTGTCATTGAACTCTATGTCTATGCAAGGGATTTGAGATTTGTACTAGAGCATCTATTACTAATCAAATATTGCAATGCAAGTGTTAAGATTTTAAGTATGTATTCTCCTCAGTGCAGTACAGCTTGCTACTGTTGCTTTAAGGTTGCCATGCTGACATATGAAGGTTTCTCTGATTCTGTGGCTAATCAGAATTCTGTGACACTGAACCAAACAGCAGCTGAGGAAGAATATTTAGGTTTCTTCAGAATTTACGTGGTGCCTGCTTAGTTTAATACTTGCTAGTGAGGCTCCTTTTCTTTGTTCATACATGTTTGTTTGCTGTTATACAGAGCTTAGCTTTAACCCCTTAACGACCTTGGACGTACTATTACGTCCTGGGCGCTAGGTACTTCGCGCACCAGGGCGTAATACTACGCCCGAGGCCGGCCGCCCACTCACTATCTGAGTGGGCGGCATCGGAACCGGGTGTTAGCTGTATCTGACAGCTAACACCCTGCTCCATAACCCCCGGTCGGAACTGCGTTCCGATTGGAGGTTTTAACCCCTTGGATGCCGCGGTCAAACATGACCGCGGCATCCAAGGGGTTCCGCCGTCTTGCTACCCCCCCCCCGGCACCCCCCCACGACGAGATCGGGGGGTGCCGATATCTCTAATCTACAGCCTGGGGTCTGCCAAGTGACCCCAGGCTGCCTGGAGCCCCAGTACCTGGTTGATCCTGCCGAGACCTGCGGAAGTCAGCGCTGTGTTTCCATAGCGCTGACTTCCTGTATAGGCTGCAAGACACGTGTATGCTTGTGTCTTGCAGTCTATAGTACTGAGCCAGAGATCAAAGCATCTCTGGCTCAGCTGTCCTAATGGGACACAAGAAAAAGTAAAAAAAAGTGAAAAAAAAAAATAATAAAGTATGTGAAAAAAATTAATAAAAGAATAAAGCCCCAAAAATTCCCTTTTCCTATATAAAATGAATTATAAAAAAAATAAACCTAAAAATTAATAAAAACAATACATATTTAGTGTTGTTGCGTCCGTAACAACCTGTACAATAAAACTGAAACCATATTTAATGTACACGGTGAAAGTCGGGGAAAAAAAACGGAAAAAACCCGCCAAAAGTAACGATTTTTCGCCATCTCACCTTACAAAATATGCCATAAAAAGTGATCAAAAAGTCATATGTACCCCAAAATAGTACCAATAAAAAGCACAGGTTGTCCCGCAAAAAATAAGCCATAAACCAACTCTCTAAACTGAAAAATAAAAATGCTATGCATCTTAGAATATGGCAATGCAAAAAAATTGATTTATGTCCCCAAATGGGTTTTTGTTCTGCAAAATTGGTATTGCATAAAAAAACTGTATAAATGAGGTATCGCCGTAATCATACTGACCCGCAGAATAAAGGTAAAATGTTACTTACACTCTACGCTGCATGGCGAAAAATTTAAAAGATAAAACGCAGTGCCAGAATTGATGGGGTTGTTTTTTAATCCACCAAGAAAGAGTTAATAAAATGTATTTAATAAGTTGTAAGCTCCTAAAAATGATGTCATTAAAAAATACATCTCACCCCACAAACAACAAGCCCTCATATGGCTACATCACCAGATAAATAAAGAAAATATAGCTCGTACAATGTGAAGACAAAAACCCCAAAAATTGCCAAATCATTAGAGCATAACTGGCTGCGGCAGGAAGGGAATGTATAAGTTGTGCGAGCATATATCAGGGTACAAACCAGATTTAGAGGGACAATAAACCAGAAATGACCCCCAGAGTGACCCCCCAATAATAGGAACTACTGGGGAAATAGTAGGGAATTTAGTGTACCCAATTTTCTATGCACAGCTTACATATTCACTTTTCCCCATCCGCTGTGCAGTCACGTCTGGGATACCAATGCTCACTACACCCCTTGATAAATTCTTTGAGGGGTGCACTTTTCAAAATGGGATCATTCCCTAGGGGATTCCACTTTACTGGTACTTTAGAGGCTCTGCAAACATGACATGGCATCCAGATCCCAAACATCTGAATCTGCTCTCCAAAAGCCACATAGCGCTCCTTCCCTTCTGCGCCCTACTGTGTGCCCAAACCGCAGTTTATACCCCCATGTATGACACTGGTGTACCCAGGATAACGTACTTAATGTCATATATGGGTATAAACTCCTGTTTGGGCACAGCCGGGCACAGAAGGGAAGGAGCGCTATTTGGTTTTTGGAGCACAGACTTGGATGGTTTGGTTTTTGGACGCCATTGCACTTTTGCAGAGCTGAAATGCCAGTACAGTGGAATCCCTGACATGTCACCCCATTTTGGAAACTACACCCCTGAAGGAATTTATCCAGGGGTACAGTGAGCATTTTTAACCCCCAAGTGTTGCTATAATTTATTATCCGTAAATGAATACGCAGCTGATGATGAAAGGTGAAAATGACAATTATTCCAGGAATACATCATTTCAGTGCGTAATATGTTGTGCCCGGCTTGTATCAGAGATGAACGCTCCAAAAGCTGTTGTGCCCAGGATCCCTGCTCACCAGTTTTTGGAGTGTGTGTCTGTGCAGACATAAGCTGGGCACAATATATCGGGCACTGAAATGGCGTATCTATAGAAAAATTTCATTTTTAACTTTTCATTATCAGCTGCGCATTCATTTTTGGAAATTAAAAGAATGCAACACTTAAGGGTTAATAATGCTCACTACCCCACTTGATAAATCCCTTGAAGGGTATAGTTTCCAGAATGGGGTGACATGTCTGCGGATTCCACTTTACTGACAATTCATGGGCTCTGCAAAAGTGGTATGGTGTCCAAAAAGCAAACTGTGCTCTAAAAACCAAAATAGCGCTCCTTCCCTTCTGTGCCCGGCCGTTCCCAAACAGCAGTTTATACCCACATATGGCATTGTTAAGTACGTTATCCTAGGTACACCAGTGTCATACATGTGGGCATAAACTGCCATTTGGGCACACAGCAGGGCGCAAATGTGAAGGAGCGCTATATGCTTTTGGAGCGCATATTTAGATTGTTGTTTTTTTGGACGCCATGTCACATTTGCAGAGACCCTAAAATTGCCCCTACAAAATGGGGGTCACTTCTTGGGAAATTCCAATTTACTGGCACCTCCAGGGCTCTGCAAAAATATCATGGCGACCAGAAAGTCCCTCTAAATCTGTACTCCAAAAGCTAAAAAAACCACAGTGCTCCTTCCCTTCTGAGCCCTGCTGCGTGCCCAAGCAGCAGTTTATACCCACATATATAATTTTTTTGTCCCCGGGATAGCCCACTTAATAGTTTTAGGAGTTCATGTCTCTGATGCCACAAAGTGGCCGCAACGTATTAGGCACTGAAATTGGATATTTCTTTAAAAACTTTAATTTTCACTTTTTGGGAAGCATTTTTAGGCTCAAAATGATAATACCCCTTGATACATTCCTTTAGGGGTGTAGTTTCTAAAATGAGGTCACTTTTGAGAGGTTTCCATTATATTGGTACTTTAGGGGCTCTGCAAATGCGACATGGCATCCGAAAACTATTCCAGCAAAATCTGCCCTCCAAAAGCTAAATAGCGCTCTTTCCATTTTGAGCCCTGCCATTTACCCATGCAGCAGATTACAACCACATATGGGGCATTTCTGTGTTCAGGAGAAATTGTGTAACGAACTTTGGGGTGCTTTTTCTTCTTTGTCCTCTTGTGAAAATGAAAAATTTGGGGTTAAATTGACGGTTTATTGGAAAAAAAAGTAATTTTTCATTTTAATGTCCCAATGTTAATAAAATCTGTGAAACAGCTGTGAGGTCAAAATGTTCACCATACCCCTAGATAAATTCTATAAGGGGTGTAGTTTCCAAAATGGGGTCACTTTTTGGGGGTTTGTATTATAGTGGTACTTTAGGGGATCTGCAAATGCGACATGGCATCTGAAAACTATTCCAGCAAAATCTGCCCTTCTAAAGCTAAATAGCGCTCTTTCCATTCTGAGCCCTGCCATTTACCCATGCAGCAGATTACAACCACATATGGGGCATTTCTGTGTTCAGGAGAAATTGTGTAACGAACTTTGGGGTGCTTTTTTTTTCCTTTGTCCTCTTGTGAAAATGAAAAATTTGGGGCTAAATTGACGGTTTATTGGAAAAAAAGTAATTTTTCATTTTAATGTCCCAATGTTAATAAAATCTGTGAAACAGCTGTATGGTCAAAATGCTCACTATACCCCTTGATATGTTCTGGGAGGGGTGTAGTTTCCAAAATGGGGTCACTTTTAGGGGGTTTCCACTGTATTGGTACTTTAGGGGCTCTGCAAATGCGACATGGTACCTGAAAACTATTCCAGCAAAATCTGCTCTCCAAAAGCTAAATAGCGCTCTTTCCATTCTGAGCCCTGCCATGTACCCATACAGCAGATTACAACCACATATGGGGTATTGCTGTGTTTAGGAGCAATTATTTTGCAAACTGTGGGGTGCTTTTTCTCCTTTAACCCATTGTGAAAATGAAAACTTTGGGTATAAAGTGACATTTTAGTAATGTTTCATTTATACATCCCAGTGTTAGCAAAATCTGTGAAACGACTGTAAGGTCAAAATGCTCACTATACCCCTATATAAATTCTGTGAGGGGTGTAGTTTCCAAAATGGGGTCACTTTTTGGGGTTTTCCTTTGTATTGGTACTCTAGGGGCTTTACAAATGAGACATGGCACCTGTAAACTATTCCAGCAAAATCTGCTTTTCAGACGCTCAATGTCACTCCTTCCCTTCCGTGCGCTGCCATTCGCCCAAACATCAGTTTACACCCACTTGTGGGGTATTTCCGTGCTCGGGAGAAATTGCATAACAAACTGTGAGATGCATTTTCTCTTTTAACCCTTTGTGAATGTGTTAATTTTAGGGCTAAATTAAGGAATTAGTGGGAAAAAATTAAATGTCTAAATTTCACCTCCATATTGTTTTAATTCCAGTGAAATGCTTAAAGGGTTAACAAACTTCCCAAATGTTATTTTGAATTATATGAGGGGTGCAGTTTTGAAAATGGGGTGATTTATGGGAGTTTCTTAAATATAGGCCATTATAATCCTCTTCAGAACTGAAGTGGTCCCTAAAAAATTAGTTTGGGAAATTTTCTTGTAAATCTGCAAAATCGCTGTTACACTTGTAAGCCTTCTAACATCCAAAATAAATTACAGGACGATTAAAAGATGATGCCGATATATAGCAGAGATATGGTAGATAATATGTATTAATGTATTTGGGTGGTATGACTATCTATCTGAAAAGCAGAGCATTTCACATTTTGAAAATTGAGATTTTTTTCCAAATTTCCATCAAATTTCCTATTTTTTTATAAATAAATACAAAAATATTCATTAGTGTTTACCACTAACATGAAGTACAATGTGTCACGAAAAAACAATCTCAAAATCACTTGTGTAAGTTAAGACGTCTCAAAGTTATTGCCATATAAAGTGACACATGTCAGTTTTGAAAAACGAGGCCTGGTCCTTAACGCACTTTTGGGCTGGGTCCTTAAGGGGTTAAATATTATAATATGTAAACGTGAGAGACAGCACAGTGTATGGTTAAACTTGGAGAGATACATGTCACTTTCACTTTGACAAAACTTTAGCTGTATTTGCCCTAGAGAGCTAGAAATCGGTTCATACTGAACTTGCTCAACCCGAAACAAATCTTGGTCCTAAACCCAAAGCAAAACAAATCTTAAGAGGTTCTCGCATCTCTAGCCATAATGAACAGGACACATTTATTAAGTTTTTTTCAATACTTTACTGTTTAGACCAATGTCAAAAGCTATGCCAGGGATAACCTGGCACTGTTCTCTTCTTACAGCCAATTCCTCAATAGCACATACACCACAGTTACAATGTCAATCTTCATTAAAACTGTGCGGTAAGGTGCATGAGGCACAACAAACAATGACACACAGAAGGCAAAACATAAAACTTATATGACATTATACTGCTTAACACTATGCATTTGCTAAAGTTGTATGTTGATTATTCTATTGTAAATGTAAACAGTGAAATGATGATCAAAGATGACCATAGACTTCACCTGTAAAAGTTCTTTTAATGTAATTTTGCAATATGAGTTCTATTACCTTTAGTTTAGTAGAACCATTGCAGATATATAGTTACAGATGTCAGGTACAGTATTTGGTTAGGCAATTTCTTATTTTATTTTTTTAATTAAAAGAAATAAAAAGCTGTTATTTTGCATTTTTAAAACAGAAAAGCATAGGGATTCTCCTTTCCATGCTGATGATGTAAACAGTTCTTTGGTTTAGAAACTATGATTACATTTGTATAGTGTTCTGAAATTATTAAAAAGTAAAAATAATGTGGTGTAGAAATTGTTCTGTTGGCAGCTTGTTTTTTCAATGTAATGATCTTTCCTCCCTTAAATGTTTTGCATGAATGGTACATCTCAAGTTGAGGTGAGAGCGTTTTGACAGCTGTAATGAGGAATCAGATTCAGTTACCAGCTGTATGCCAATTTAAAACTCATGAGACTGACTCCTACCGTCTAAAGTCAGATCAAAAATTCTGTCCTTCCAAAAAGGATGAAACATATTGGAAATCTTTTTGTATAACACAATAAAATGTAGGAACAAATAGTAGAAAATAGTAAATAGTTGAAGAGTTATTGTAAACAAGTAGAAATATTTACTAAACCATTCTGAATATCTCGCAATACAGAAAAGGGATTAACTAGAATAAGAAATAGTTTTCATTGCATCTCAATTCCATTACCATTGTCTGTTGCTATGAGAAAAAACAAATATTTCTGCATGGTTAAACACGCACTCTTAGCAGTAAACCTGACAGAAGGTATTGTTAAATATGTGCAGGGTGATTTACATTTATTTTGATTGCTTTCAATTTCAATGCATTTAAATTGTGCTGAAATATTTCTGTACTCAACTGTCCTAAAACCATTCAGTCAGAAAATGTAAAAACCTGCTGTTTGACAAAATCTAATGTTTAAAGTTGTAATTGTGAGCATACTTTTCTAGGGTCCCCAGACTATAGAGAGCATGATGTGAAATGTTTAACATTGTCTTGTAAATCATTTCCCTTATGGAAAGAAAACATCAATTGTTAACCTCAAAAAATAGATAAGGTTTTTTTTTTTTATCGTAACTGTACTTATATAATACATATAAAGCATGTAAGTGTTTTAGAATAAAATGAGGTAAAATGCATTTGTGAACCAAATCAAATTGTTATGTTTGTGGAAAAAAAAAAGTCAGCATACAAATAAAAGTATCTGACACCAACTGCCAAAATTTGTGGTGGCTCTTTGATGCTTTGGTTAGAGATCCAGGTATCATGGGATGCAGCTGGTTCTGACGACCTGGTAGTTAAAATTACAGCTGATTTGCTGAACTGGGGAGAAATACCCTGACTCACTTCTAAATAGGGACATCACTGCTATCTCCTCCACCTCCCTCTCCTCAAGTGAAGTCAGCCATAGATGGTGTGATGACATCATTGCATCTGCTTGCATGGAGTCAAAGGCCACAGGACTCTTCTATCATATAGTCTGAGCTGCAAATGATCTGTCACAGGCAGATGCGATGATGTCATAATGCCATCTGCATCAGCGATTCCTAAGACATAATCCTAGGACATAATATTCAGTTATTATTTAATAGTAAAGACATTTTGAACTTGTATAGGGGTATCATTGGTGAAATTTCCCTTTGTATGGTGTTCAGGTAAAATATAATCACTGTATAATTACTATATTCTTGGTTATTATGTGACCTGGGCATTTAATATGCTAGTCTAATCATGACAAAGGGGCTGGGTTGGTATGGTGTATATACATAAGCAAAAGGAAGCATGGCTTTGCTAAAGTGGACATGACCACCAAATTTTCATGGTGACCCCCACACTCCATTCTGCTCAGGAAGTTACAATTTGTCTACAGACAAGACAAGTTCATCCCTCATTATAATTCTCTGGTGGGGAAGGTATTAGTAGTGAGTCATAGACCTCATCACTTAATATTGCTATATCTAGAGCAATGTATTCCCCTTGCCGAGTGACTGTAGAACCATGTACTATGTTTGCAATTTGGATTGTAAATATGGCAGATATGGAAAATACAGCACTTTCTCCTTGCCAGTAGACCCATTTTAACCAAAATAAGAATACCAACAACATGACCATATTTATTTGTACGCTAATGGAGAAAATCTCTCCTATCAATTCCCCTCTTTTCTGGAAAAAATAAGCTGGGTTTAACCAACTCAGCCAACTGGATCAGTCAGAGTTATTGGGAATTGGCAACTCAGTAGTCCTTCAGACTAGAGAGCGAAGACCTTGCAGGAGAAGAAATGCCCCTAAAGCCATTTCAGCTAATTTGCATAAGAATAACACCCTGATTTTCATGAAAATTGAGCCACAATGCAGAGTAAGGAAGGCATCTTCAGAAAATTTAGGAGAAACCCTACAAGGTACTGTCATTAGTTTGATACCCATTTTCCAGCTGACAGACTCCCTTTAATGCAAAGAAACACAATTTAGGTTCTGTTCACATCTGCATCATGGATTTGGCTATAAATGGAAACCAAGACCTAGTGTCGGCTTTTTCTCATGGCAGACACAATTACAGACCTTTATTTAACAGATCTCATTGACTTACTGGGGTCTATTGAGTTTATCATTTCATGTTTTACGCTGAAAAATTGTTGTAATGATTCCTCTTGACAACTACAGATGTAAACCCTCACGGACAGCTGTGTAACAAGGTTGGGGTATTATGAGTCCCAGGGCATAATAAATACACAATTAATATGACAAACTTTCACTGCTTAACTATCACTTATCTGTTGGACACTCACATACCAGCTGTTGCAAAAGCACTGTATATCACTTGGAGAAGACAGAAGCTAGAGACGGGTCAGAGGTTAGAGAGGGGAAACTTTAGGACACAGGGTTTGCGGATAGACAACAGCAAGATTAGCAAGGGAAGATACTGTCTATAAGGCTGTTTTGTTAACAAAACTAATGTTTTCAGTTCTCAGCTGAATAGTGGGCCCCGGGATCTGTTGGGTGCTAATACCAGTCATGCCTCTGAAAGTGTCTGTGGCATCATCAACTCATTCGTATTAGATCATAAATCCTGTAAGTTGCAAGGTGAGGTCGGTTGCTGATACCAGCCCTCCTTACAGTATACAACCAGTCACAGAAATGTGCGGAGGTGTTTTACATTTTACATACAGAGCTGCAACTTATCCCTTGATTGCTTTACAGTATCATCAGTCAGTGGCAGAAATATATTCCACAGAAATAGTAGAAAACTGCTCTGATCCAAAATTGTTCTTAACTGGTTCTTTATTGAAGTCCAGGATAATAAGAGTCATACAGCTCACACAACGCATTTCTGGAATGGCTCCCTTTTGCAAGTGTATAAAAGCTGTCACATAATCAACATAGCTGTGTACAGTTTTATACAGTTTTATATTAAAGTAATGGCCCAGTGACCACCCACTCAAGAGGGTCAACAGGGAGGGTCAGACTGGGTCAGATAAAAAGCAGCTACTAATGTAAAACATGCAAACATAAGCTTAATAATCATACCTTGTAGAAATCCAAACTTATGGGTCTTACAAGCTCATAAACAGACAAAATAGGGGAGCTGAAAACCCATATTTAGTGTATGAACCGTTCGGCATGTTAGGATATCTTCTGCACATGCGAAACCCCAGAGCCATCAGTCGGCTTGCTTAGGGTGAACTGCTGGTTTAATGGAACTGACAATGAAGTAAGAATAGAATGACTTGTCCCTGTACCCACTAGGGCTTCAAAGCTATTACTTCAACAAACATGGGGACACGGTCGGATGCAGAGATGCCTATTGTGAATGTGTGCTGTGCGTGTCTCTAAGCCTGGGGAGTACGGGGATCAGGGTAATCCTTTATCACTAGAAGTCCCAGAGAGGGGTCATTTAACATTTCTACCTTTGGAACCCAGAGACGGGTCGAATGACCTGAAGGATTTTATCTAACATCCTATAATCACCGTCTTTTGTTCTGTAATTAAGGCCATTACTGTCACACCACAGGAGGTTGTTGTTTTCCATTGAGTTTAGCCATTTAGTGTCTAGTTAGTTCTATTCAGTTTATTGTATTTGATAATATAAAGACTATACATATTGTATTAAGTTTAGTTTTATTTGAGCAAAAAAGCACTGAAACAATTAATCATTTTTTATATATTTTAAATAGAATTAGAAATTTTAGAGCAAGGTACAGCTGTGAGTAATGACCAGAAGCATTTGTCTAAGGCAGGGGTAGGCAACCTTTTTTGTTCGGCGTGCCGATTTTAATAAAAAAAATCAAAGATGAGGTACTCGGAGTGCCGCTCAATAATTGTAAGTCTGACGACCCCTAAACTAAAGTCATATACCACAAACCATAACACAGAAGTGCTGCCACCAGATGCTTTAGGACACATGCGTTTACTGCTATTTCCTGGGACACTCCTGTACTTTCTGATTAGAAGCAATGAAAGTCCATGTGCAGCCCCCAATTAGTGGTAAATTTATTGTGTCCAGGAGCCCCGTATGGCAGCATCCTTATGGTGAATATACACTATGTATCTGGATGCAGCTATATTTGGAACTTTTTCATTCAATGTAAAACTGGTGCATTTTTGCACAAAAAAAAACAAAGCCGGAGTTTTCTGTGCAAAAACACATCCTTAATATAGAAAACACACCGTTATACAGAATAATGTCCCATAGTGGTCCCTGCACACGGTATTATGTCCCATAGCGGCCCCTTCAACATGGTATATGTCCCATAGCTGCCTCTGCACACGGCATTTGTCCCTTAGCTGCCTCTGCACACAGTATTTGTCCCATAGCAGTCCCTGCACACAGTATTTGTCCCATAGCGGCCCCTGCACACAGCAATATGTCCCATAACGGCCCCTACACACCGTATATGTCCCATAGCAGACCCTGCACACGGTATATGTCCCATAGCGGCCCCTGCACACGGTATTATGCTCTATAGTGGCCCCTGCACACGGTATTATGTCCCATAGCAGCCTCTGCACACGGTATTTGTCCCATAGCGGCCCCTGCACACGGTATTATGTCCCATAGCGGCCCCTACACACAGTATTTGTCCCATAGCTGCCCCTGCACACAGTATTTGTCCCATAGCGGCCCCTGCACACGGTATTATGCTCCATAGTGGCCCCTGCACACGGTATTATGTCCCATAGCGTCCCCTGCACACGGTATTTGTCCCATAGCGGCCCCTGCACACGGTATTATGTCCCATAGCGGCCCCTACACACGGTATTTGTCCCATAGCTGCCCCTGCACACAGTATTTGTCCCATAGCGGCCCCTGCACACGGTATATGTCCCATAGCGGCCCCTGCACATGGTATTATGCTCCATAGTGGCCCCTGCACATGGTATTATGCTCCATAGTGGCCCCTGCACACGGTATATGTCCCATAGCGGTCCCTGCACACGGTATTATGCTCCATAGTGGCCCCTGCACACGGTATTATGCTCCATAGTGGCCCCTGCACACGGTATTATGCTCCATAGTGGCCCCTGCACACGGTATTATGCTCCATAGTGGCCCCTGCACACGGTATTATGCTCCATAGTGGCCCCTGCACACGGTATATGTCCCATAGTGGTCCCTGCACACGGTATTATTCTCTATAGTGGCCCCTGCACACGGTATTATGCTTCATAGTGGCCCCTGCACACGGTATATGTCCCATAGTGGTCCGTGCACACGGTATTATGCTCTATAGTGGCCCCTGCACACGGTATTATGCTCCATAGTGGCCCCTGCACACGGTATATGTCCCATAGTGGCCCCTGCACACGGTATATGTCCCATAGCGGCCCCTGCACACGGTATTATGTCCCATAGTGGCCCCTGCACACGGTATTATGCTCCATAGTGGCCCCTGCACACGGTATATGTCCCATAGTGGTCCCTGCACACGGTATTATGCTCTATAGTGGCCCCTGCACACGGTATTATGTTCCATAGTGGCCCCTGCACACGGTATATGTCCCATAGTGGCCCCTGCACATGGTATATGTCCCATAGTGGCCCCTGCACACGGTATATGTCCCATAGTGGCCCCTGCACACGGTATATATCCCATAGTGGCCCCTGCACACGGTATATGTCCCATAGTGGCCCCTGCACACGGTATATGTCCCATAGTGGTCCCTGCACACGGTATTATGCTCTATAGTGGCCCCTGCAGGCAGAAGCGCCCGAAGAGTACAGAGCGGCTGCAGAGCGTGGAATAGTGAGTACATTTTTTTTATGTTTGATCATCTCCCCGGGGGCTCCGCTTATTATACTCGGGGGTCTGAAGAGACCCCACAGTATAATAATAGCAGTTTCGTTTCGGCCGTGTTTGGTCCGATCGAAACTGCTGGGTGAGGAGTCCGCTGCCGTGCCAGGGGAATAAGCCTCGCGTGCCAAGAGTGGCACGCGTGCCATAGGTTGCCGACCCCTGGTCTAAGGCCTCAAGCACACTAGCGAAAAAAAATTGCGCGAAAATCGCATCGCAATGCGATGCAATTTTTTTCTACGATTTGCCAATGTATTTCAATGGCACCAAGCACACCTGCGATTTTTTTTCGTGCGATTTTTTTTTCATAGGTGCGATTTTCCTGCGATTTTTTTTTTTTTTGTGCGATTTTTTTCGTGCTAAAAAATCCCAGAGGAGTGATCTATATGACCAATGGGACAGATCACAAAAATATCGCAAGTAGCTGTGATTTTTTTTGCGATTTTTTTTTTTTTTTCTGCACCCATTGACTTGAATCTAAATATACAAAAATGTAAATATACAAAAGAACAACTGTTATTTGTTTCTATGCTTTTTATTTTTGTTATGAAAATAATAAAAAAAATACAAGGAATAAAACAATTCCACACATATTTACAATAGGCTGCTGTGGGGGGCTGCGTGTGTGTGTGTGAGTGGCATGTCCTTCTTGTGTGACTAGCATTTCAGCACTCACTCAGCAGTCTGTCTGCACTGTCGGAACATACCTGGCACTGCCTGGGTATGTCCCTGGTACATTTGCCACACGTGTATTTGTAGCAGTAAACACATCTCTCAGTTGCACAATTGTTCGTGCATCGATGGTTGACCTGACACTTCGCCCTTTTGCCAGGGCTGGGTGTGGAAGGTTGTTGCCGAAGGAGTTTCTCCTTGCGTGCCTTCTTTTCAGTCACATGAGAGCCACCTGACTCTTTTGCAAGCTCAACCAGGAAGTCCACCCGTCTCTCCTGCACCCCAGTGCATGCCTGATAAAGAACATGAGCATTCAGTGCTGCCATGTCAATCATGTTGTAGAACACGGCGAATGGCCATCTCCGTGTTCCTGCATGCAGGCTGTACTCCCGCACCATTTGGTCCATTACATCCACACCGCACTTTGTGTGGTTGTATTGTGTGACCGTGTTTGGCTTCCTTTTGTTGGTATCCTTAGTCTCAACCACGCTGTGCATGCTGCTGAGAATGTAGACGGCCTTCTTTCGTTTGGGTGCATACACTGTCAGTGTGGCATCAGTGGTTGAAAACACCTGAGTGGTGAATTCAGTGCGGTCCATCTGTCTAGCGGATTGAGGAATTTCCCGGCGACTCTTGTTGACTGTGCCGAGGATAGTGGTTTTCCGGCTAAGCAGTCATTGTGCAAGTGACAATGATGTAAAGAAATTGTTCGTGGTTACAGTTCTGCCCTTGTCCATGAATGATTCCATCAGCCTCATCACTACAGTTTCGGACAGTCTCTCCCCGCTGGGACGACTGGGGTCCTTGCCAAGATATGGGAGGACATTACAGATGTACTTTGATTTCAAGTCACAGACTACTTTGAGAAGCAGTCACATCCCCCACAGCACAAAAGGCTGCATGCAAATTTGCTAAGGTGTTAGCAAATATTCCCAGCACAACAATGCAGCTGGGGGGTGGGCAGACACTCAGGAGCAGCTTACATTCTTTTCTTTACACTCTCTTACAAGACCTGAGGTGGATCAACACAATT
Source organism: Leptodactylus fallax (assembly GCA_947044405.1). NCBI lineage: Eukaryota > Metazoa > Chordata > Amphibia > Anura > Leptodactylidae > Leptodactylus > Leptodactylus fallax. Next base: position 17,323,448 of record CAMRHE010000001.1, read on the forward strand.
CCCCCCTGCAGATTCCTCAGACAATGGCCACATTTACAAATGAAAGGAAATGCTAATTGGAGCCATCAGAGTTGTCAGTTTGGACTAAGGGTCATTTGACCCTCTTTCAGGACTTGAAGGGGGAGCTCGAAATTTCTGGGACTTCTAGTGTTAAAAAATGATTGTCCTCACCACAATTCCATTTGGGTGCTTCTCCTTTGCCTTCCTTATCTGAGACCATTTGTTGTTCCTATGTTGCTCTTCTTACCCTTTAAGAACTCTTAGAGTTTGCTGTATTTCCTCTTGGAAGCACTCTGGTCTTAATTGCAGCAGTTCCTCTCTATTAGAGTTGCATAATCCATTTATGAACCAGCTTCTAAAAAGATCCATATGTAACATGGAACAGTTGTGGAACCTTGTATGAACTAACCAAGTAAACTTTGGGTTACTACTGAGAGCTTTGTCTAAGAGATCCCCTGGTTTTCACCATTTAACTCCTGTACAGGGATCTGGTCTTTGTTGCATATAACCATCAGGTCACTACCTCTCTATGTAGTTGTGGTGTGGGTGATAGTGCATAGCACTAAAGAATCAGGCAAGAGAGTAGCCAAAGTAAGGTCCAAGGTTAGGAACTGAAAGAATACATTTGCAATGGTAATCCAAGCAGTGGAAGGGTCAGACTGCTCAATATCAGGAATATCATGTATGAGGAACAGATCTGAGGTCAGGCAAGAGGAAAATAGTCAGGGTATAAACACTCTGGTAGAGAGAGGGTGCTGCCAAGCACAGCTAGGCAGTGCAGTAAAGTACAAAATTGTTGACAAGCCCACACCATCCCTGTTCCACCACTGCAGTAGTGGTAGGAACAACAAGGTGAGTGCTTTTTCAAGGAAGGGGGATTGAGTAAGACACCAGGTGGCATTGGGGATGTAATTCTAGGTGAACTGGTAGGAGTTTGTAAAGTTGATGAACTACAACTGGGGTAGGCAACCATTTTTGTACTGTATACCGATTAAAAAAAAAAAAAAATCAAGGACGAGGTACCCAGTGTGCCACACAATAATTAATGTCGACCCCGCATAAAAGTTCTTATAAATGGGACTTGCAGCTGTAATACAGAGAGTAGATTACCTCAGCATTACAGCTGTGTGAACCTGAAAAAAACTAAATTGTACAGCATGCTTCACTATTTTATGCTGTATATGTCAGGACCTACATATACAATACAATGTTCCTTATTGTCCCCTATACACAGTGTAATGCACCTTAGTGTCCCCTATAAACAGTAGAATGCTCCTCATTGCCCCTATATAGAGTATAATTCTGCTTATTAACCATATATACAGTATATTGCCTTTGTGCCACTATACACAGTTTAAAGTCACACGTATAAGTCCCTACGCAGCATGATATCCAATTTGTGCCCTACCCACAGAGTATAGAGCCCATTAATGCCCCACTCAGTATTTCCCACCTCTGTGCCTTGTGCTTTATTACTGCCAAGCTAGCAAGTGATGGACCATATGACTGTACATGTCACTCAGCCTCCTCTACCTCTCCTGCTTTAGTTTGCAGAGTGATATGGGATACTATAGAGGAGGCTGAATGGTATGCCAGGTCACATAGTCCTCCACTTGGGGGAAAAGGTGCTTGCCTGTGGGTTTTTTTTTAGACACTCGTGGCGGTTATATTGCAAAAAGCAATAGTTTTGTAGAAAAATTAGCTTGCTTTGATGGTTTGTAAGTGCTACAGTCTTATCTCTATTTAGGAGACAATTTTGCAGCTGTGAGCCAAGTGGAAAAGTGAAGAAGAATTGGCTTTTCGAAAAAAAAAAAGAAAAAAAAAAGTATCCGGTGGTGGGAGTAAAATTACCAACATTGTGGTATCAACAGTGTGGTATAGTGGAATTTGATAATGGACCAGGCCTCAGGACATGTCTGCCTGAATGGTGGCAGTGGTGGTAGGCACTAGGCAGCTATGGCAACATGTGTGACAGGGCAGCATGGCATAATATGATGGACCAGGCATCAGCAGCAGTGCAGTAAATAGTGGCACCACTTTTCAGAGTGGTGTTCTCAAGGATCCATGCTTGATTCATTTTGACAAAAGTATTTTTTTTCCACACTACCTATGGACAGTTTGTCATTTTAGGTGTTACAACACCACTGGGAGCACTGAATCCCTCTTGGCCATAACACTTAAGGCCGGACAAGATAAAACTCCCATGGCAAACAGGGCCAGCTCCTTCCACTGCTCTAACCTATTGGTCCAAAATTCCATGGGGTCAGAGTTATCTGCTGGACGATAGGTGCCATCTAGGTATGACTGTACCTGCTTGTGCAGCCGGTGGGTGTCAGTTGCCTGTTGTGGCTCTGGTTGGTGCTGTAAGCTGAAAAAATTCTCGTTCATCATCTTCAGATACTGTGCTGGGCCTGGATGTTACTGCTTCTTTTACTCCTCCTAACACTTGTGTCACTGGCAGAGAAGGTGGAGCGCTGGCTGAGTGAGGTGAACTGGGAGTGGACAGAGGTCACTGGGTACTTGTGCAACTGGCAGTTGCAGTGGTCTCCCGAAATGCAGCAGCAAGCTGGTTATACAGCCTATCATGAAAATAATCTAATTTTTCATCCCTTCGGGAAACAAAGAAGAATTCCCCCGTTATGTCTTTATAGCGAGGGTGTAAGAGCACTGCCATCATGACCTTGTGCCCAGTTCATCAGATTGTTGCAGAGTGTGATTGCTGTGTCTACAGATAAACATTTAGTAACAGCTACATCTAGTGTCATAAATGTGAACTGCAGTCAATCCAGCAAATATAGAGATGAAACTGGCTGTTGCATATCTCCAACACCCCTTCTCAACAGCTAAGGCTTAGTCTGTTAGGCCCATCTTCTTTGTAAGCCTCAAGAGTCTTTCAGCGGTCAGGGGCTTGGTAAGGATATCTGCTGTTATATCCTCAGTCGGGCAATAAAGTAACTCAAGAAGTCCCTGCTCTTGAAGATCCCTCAGAAAGTGGTACTTCACATCAATGTACTTGGTTCTCGAGCTAACTCTTTCCATCTGTGCAAGTGCAAGACATCCTTGATTGTCCTCAAAGATTCTCATTGCTTTCATCTGTGGTTGATCCAAGTCTTTTAATAGTTGTCTCAACCATATGACTTCTTGACTTGCCTGCGCTGCTGCAACATACTCTGCTTCAGTAGATGATAATGTAACAGAAAGTTGCTTTCTACTAGTTCAACAGATAGCACCTCCTGATAGAAGAAACAGGTACCCACTTGTAGATTTTCTGTCACTGGTATCTCCGACCCAATCAGGATCCACATATCCTGTCAGGGTGCTTTCGTCACTTGCTGGTAACTTTAGCTTGTAGTGTAAAGTCCATTTAAGATAGCGAATGACTTGCTTCACAGCATTCCAGTTCATCTGACTTGGTCTTTCTGCATAGGATTCTGACTGCTGCTGCAATGTCAGGCCTTGTAGCGGTGCTAATGTACAGCAATTTCCCTATTGCTTTCCTGTACTGAGTGTTAGTTGGTAGTGGCGAATCTTGGCTGTCTATCTTCTTCAGGTAGTTGGTTTCCATGGGAGATTTTACTGGTTTTGCATCTTCCATTCCAAATGACTCAATTATCTCTTGTATTTTGTACTTTTGGTTCAGAAAGAAGCTGCCATCTTCCTCTCTCTCAATATTTTTGAGAATATCCCTTGGCTACGAGTCTTGCTTTGTATCGCTCCACTGTACCATCTACATTGTATTTTACTTTGAAAGTCCATTTACAACCTATGGATTTCCTTCCAGGTGGTAGTTCTGTAAGTGTCCATGTTTTAGTGTCATGCATGGATTTTATCTCTTCCTTTGCAGCCTTTATCCATTTACTGGCTTCCCCTTCTGAAAGCTGAGATATGTCTTCCCAAGTTGCAGGTTCATTAACACTGGCAGTGCTTGCCTTGTATGAGAGATGTACAGGTGGTTTACCTTTATTCTCTCTCATCGAGCGTCTTGGTTCTGTGTGTGAGCTTGGTTGTGTATGTTCTTCATTACTGATGGATTCTGCACTCACTTCAACTGTTTGTTCGGAAGTTACAGATGTTGGCTGATCAGTGTCAGTTTTCTCTTCTGTTCTTACTTCCTCTGTTGTCATTACATTGTCTCTTAGATCTTCAACAAAAGTTATGCTGTTGCTAATGGTAAGCTTGTCAGTTTTGGGATTTAGGATTCTGTAACCCTTAACATTATCACTGTATCCAACAAAGACGCCTTCAAATGCTCTGTTTTGAAGTTTGGTGCGTTTTTATTCCGGAATGTAGATGAACGCCTTGCATCCAAAAACTCTTAGATGTCTTACACTTGGCTTCTCATTGTACCACAGTTCATATGGAGTTTTCTCCATTGTTCTAGAGAAGAGTGTTTTGCAAATAAATGGCTGTCATTGCTGCTTCACCCCAATATTTTTGTGGTAATCCAGAGTCTGTCAGCATGCATCTAATCATTTCAGTCAGAGTTCTGTTCTTTCTTTCAGCTACCCCGTTTTGCTCTGGTGTGTAGGGGACTGTCTTTTGATGCTCTATTCCTTTCTGCTTTAAGTACTCTTGTATTTTATGTCCTGTGAATTCACCTCCATTGTCACTCCGAAGTATGAGAGGTTTTCTCTGAAACTTGTTACTTGCCCTTATTACATAGTCCTGTAATTTGTCAAAAACTTCACTCTTGTGTTGCATTAGGTAAGTGACTGTGTATCTAGAATAGTCATCTATGAAAGTCACTATGTACCTGTTGCCTCCAGGTGTAGGTGGGTTTAGGGGACCACATACATCCCTGTGAACTAGGTCAAGAGGTCTTGAAGCTCTATTGTGACTTACTTTAGAAAGTGTTGCTCTTGTAGCTTTGGATTTGATGCAACATTCACATTTAACAATAACTGAACAAGGGGATAATGTTAGATCCTTTGTCAGATTTCTCTTTTGTAGCTCCTGTATGCATTCTGGGTGTCTGTAACCTAAACACCTGTGCCACACGTGTATACAATCATTGTGCTTATGTGTGCATAGTCTCACCTGCTCCTTCACTGTGTTGAGGTGATATAGACAATCATCCAACTTGGCACTTGCTATCATCTGCTTGCCATCTAGGATAGAACACTTGTCATCTTGGAATTTTACAGTGAGTACTTTGGGGCTTCATTTGATCACTGGGCCCATAATCTGTTTCAGAGTGTGATTGCTGGATGTGGCAGAGTCAAAACCAAATAGACATTTGTATATAACAGGAACAGACTTTAGTGAAACATGAATGCAGTAAGAGAAAGTTCACCTCAAATGGTGAATAACAGATCTAGTACTGCACACATTAACAAAAAAAACAACAAAGTACAGAGTGTCTACAGATAAACATTTAGTAACAGCTACATCTAGTGTCATAAATGTGAACTGCAGTCAATCCAACAAATATAGAGACAAAGCTGGCTGTTGCATATCTCCAACACTCAACCCTCCTCTTGATGCTAATAATACGCTTGTTGCTATTCAGCGGCGAATATAGCCTGCCAGCATATGTGTGGACCCAGAAACCTGCCGTGGTCTGTGGTGGTCGTCATCATCATCATCATCGGTCAGTCTCCTCCCAAGGCTGTACCTTTGACATATCAAGAGCCCCCTCTGCATCCAAGGGAGAGTTTTTCTTCATCTCCTCTTCCAGTGAAAAGTTCCAGTTCCTCTATCATAATGACCCTAACCCAGATCCTCATCCTCCCCATCATCATAGGGCAATGACTTTGACTAAGAGGTTGAAATGGTTTCTCTTCTTGCATTCCTTGTTGCATAAGTGTATTTCCTGTAATATATACAATAGAGGGATCACATCACTGATGCTGCAGTCATCCCTGTTGACAAATTTGATGGCTTCTTTAAAGGGCTTGTAAAGCTGGCAAAGTTCCTTCATGAGCTTCCAATGAAGTATCTCAAAGTAGCACATTGTTACTGTGGTCTGCTTCACATGTCAATGGCGGCCTGCATCTTTCCCTAGTCTGATGTTTCAATGGAAAGGCCTACGTTCTAGTACACATGGCGATGTAAAGCAGGGACAGCTTTCCCACTTTTTTCTAACACATTATCAGGGCAATGCACACCCTAAGAACTTCTACCTGCAGATATACCCCTAGTTCCCCTACCAGAATGACTACCAGTGCTAGTAGTACTATACCACCTGCCACTACTACCTGCACCACCAACAGTCATGTTTTCTCCTCTGCTTGTGCACAATTAGAGATGAGTGAATCGAAGCTGAAGAAGTGGAAATTGATCTGAATTTCAGGAAATCTTCGATTTGCCTCGATTCCGGATTTCATCACGCTTTGATGTATCGAATCACATTTTTTAATAAAATGGCTACTGCACATGTTAGGACAAGGGGCAAGGAACTCTGGGAATGCGGGATCACCCACAATGCCATGCGTGAAGCTAATCATCAGCCAGCCGGCCCTGTGATGTCACAACCCTATAAAAACCCTCGGCCATTTTAGGTTCAGTCATTTCACATCGTACTTAGTGCAGGGAGAGACGTCAGCAGGCACTATGGACAGTGGTAGAAAACAATTCAAAAATGCTAGAAGTTCAGGGAAAGAGCCTTAGAAGTGTAGGGAAAGGATACGGAGGAATTTACAGAAGCGTATTGGAGCAGAACAGGGTTCATTTTGGGGTGGTTGCAGCTTTGGTAATAGCAACAATCGTACTACACATTGCAGCACTCACTGCCATTATACTGCTGCTCATTGCAGGTTTGCAATAGATCATACCTGTGTGTTTAAGGTAGAACATTACAAGCCTTTTGCAGTGCAGTAGTGCAAAAAAACTGAATTCTTATCCAGTGATCTTTGCAGTAATCTGTTATAACGCCTTTTTAAAGGTGTTTATTAGTGAGGAAACAAATAAGGAGCTTATTCACCGTTCTCTTGAAAGTAGAAAATTACAGGCCTTTTTGCCCTGTATTAATTTAATTTTCAATTACTTTTTTGATCTAACAGTATGTCAGACAGAGAAGCGACAGGTCATGCACAGGGGAGGGGCACAGGCCTAAATGTTTCTGGTGCAGGCACCAGTTGCAGCAGACTAAGGGGGTGGGACTGTAGGGGTCAGTTACAGAGACCTGAGCTCTCAGTGTCAGCTAGTGGTCGCATCTTGACCAGCAACCCAAGAGTTGTAGACTGGTTGATTCGATCATCCACTTCATCCCAAGTCACATCAGACACCCCCAGCCAAGAGTGCCAAGAGTTGGTGGGTTCGTCAGACACAACCTTTAGTTGGCATGGCACGGGAGCAGGCTCTGTGCCCTCACGTGTGCTCAACCTGCCTCTGTCCTTTTCTGTTCCCTCAGCCAGATAAGTACTCTATGCTGTGGGCTCAGATCCACTATGCAGTGAGGAGGATCTACTAGAGGAGAGTCAACAGCTATTGCCCAATTTTTTATACCTGGCACTAACATCGACCTGTAAGGCTGAGTTCACCCTTTAGTTACTTGGTCAGTTTTGGTCCCGTAACTGGCCAAATAAGTGAAGTGTGCAGTGGTTCTAAGAGCGACACCTGTCATGTGTGTGTCATACTCACTCACAGTATAGTTTCACTAGTACAGCAGGCTCCCTATGTGTGTTACTGCAAGGCACAGGTGATCTACACCACTATACAGGCTTTCAGAAGCCAGGGAATAGCTGATTTTTAACGCTATTCGTCGCAAATTAATTTGGATCGAAGCAAATCTTTTTTGAAACTTCGGAGAATCAATCGAATCGAATTTTTGATAAATTCGCTTTTCTCTACGCACAATGCTGACTGTTCTCATCCAGGTGATCACAAAGCGGAGGCACAGTTGACAGTCCAGAAAGGTCATTAAGTGTTATTTAGATGAAGTAGGAAGAACACACAGAAGCCTGACTTAATATCATATTAATATAATATGCAATATTCTCCTGTGAATGAGATGAGCCAGTTAAATAATCAAAAACTTACTTTTCATTATCAGGAAGTACAACAATCCTGCAGTACATTGTTTTTGTTAGTAGTAGCAGTACTTGCACAAGTGTTCCCTCCTCAAACTCCTTTTATCTTTTGCCTGCCCTGTTTCTTTTCAGTCATTTTTTTAATGGACACAGACAGTGCTTAATAATTAACCAAAAAAATACACTGAAATAACAAAAATTATTTTTTTACATTTGCGGAGGATACACTACTACTACTACTATTGTGTGTAATGTATATGCATAATTATATATGCATACTTTTGCATACAAAGAAATGCTTAAAATATTTTGTTCCTTCACACTGTATAGGCATGACACCAGACCAGAGCAGAAAAAAAAGAAATGAAATTCCCTATTTTTTTTGTCTATAAAGTAAACCTGTCCTATTTATGTCTATTGAATTCTAGCACTAATCTGCCGGTGTATAATTGCTTGATTCTCTAAGTCCTCCTATAACTATTGCTGGAATTCCTGAATTTCTAAACTGTGCTGCCTTTAGCCTAGCTATGATGGAGTGAGATGGATCACAGATCTATTTGCATGTCCACCATTACAGCAACTGAAGCTGATCAGCTCCTTGTTTTGCACTGTCAATGATGTATTTACATACTGTATGCATACCTTTAAAGGGAAGGTGTTACAGCCAACATACAAAACTGCATTTACATTGCATACATGAAATCACATATATGACACAAGGGGTACTGCCGTTTGCATGTTACATCTATGAAAAAAATGAATTATTTACCTACATTCAATTGCTTATACACTTTGCCAACATAACAAGCATACATCTAACCAGGTTTTTCTTTTCCTATTGATCTCAAAAAGACTTGGGGATTATTGTTGTCCAATGTTATTCCATTTGTTAGGGAATAGTTTAACCTTGTTTTTAATATCTTGTCCAATATCACATCCTCCTACCTTGGAATTGATGTCTCTAAATTCCTCAGTAGGAAACAGAAAAAGCTTAATACGTAACTGAACTTTCTGGCAGTATTTGTGTCATTAATACATTTTGTAATATACTTATAACAAATTTTTAATCCTTTCTGTGAAATCCTGCAGCTGTTTATTCTTTCACTTGCTTCTGTATTGAGAGCTGTTCCTGCCTCTCACTGATTAACTGTATATGGAGTATATATAGGCTTGGAATTCGGGGTTGTGTAAAATGTAGAGAAAGAGAGGGTGGGAGAGGATTACTTCAAACGGTTATGTCTTGGGTGATATAAAACTTAAAAACTTTTCTTTTGGTGTCATATGGTTGAAAACACAGTTAGGATTGGGATATTTATATCATGAATAATATGTAGCTGCATATAAATATCCTATTCCCGACTGTGTTTTTAACCAGTGATATCTCTGGAAATAACATGGATAGCAACCTTAGTGTCACATGAAAGTAGAGAAAAGCAAGTTTTTATGTTTTATAATCTCCAAGATATAACTGTTTGAAGTAACCCTACCCTCATTTTCTCTACATTTTACACAGTCTGTACTCCAGTCCTGTACTCCATATGCATTAACATTCAGTGACAGACAGGAACAGCTCTAACTTGAGAAGCAAGGGAAAGAATAAAGAGATGCAGGATTTCACAGAAAGGAATGGCTGGACCCCAAGGCGAACATTTGACATGGGGCCCCCCCGAACCAGTTACGTGTCCCCAAACAGTAAAATATGCTCAACAGTGGCCCCAGATAGTATTATTTCCTCGACAGTGGCCCTCACACAGCATTATATGCTCCACAGTGGCCCCCATACAGCATTATATGTTCTACATTGCTCCCCCCACACACAGTATAATATTCTCCCCACAGTGGCCCCACACAGTATAATATGCTCCACACAGTGGCCCCCCACCCTGTATTATATGCTCCCCGCAGTGGTCCCCACCCAGTATTATATGCCCCCCCCATGGGCCCCACCCAGTATTATAGGCTCCCTATAGTGGCCCCACCCAGTATTATATGCTCCACAGTGATCCCCACCCAGTAGTATATGCTCCACAGTGGCCCCCACCTAGTAGTATATGCTCTACATTGGGCCCCACCCAGTAGTATATGCGCCACAGTGGGCCCACCCAGTAGTATAAGCTCCCCAATGGCCCCCATCCAGTAGTATATGCTCCACAGTGGGCCCCACCTAGTAGTATATGCTCTACAGTGGGCCCCACCCAGTAGTATATGCTCCCCAATGCCCCCCCCCCAAGGGCCCCACCCAGTATTATAGGCTCCCTACAGTGGCCCCACCCAGTATTATATGCTCCCCAATGTCCCCCACCCAGTAGTATATGCTCCACAGTGGGCCCCACCCAGTAGTATATGCTCTACATTGGGCCCCACCCAGTAGTATATGCTCCACAGTGGGCCCACCCAGTAGTATAAGCTCCCCAATGGCCCCCATCCAGTAGTATATGCTCCACAGTGGGCCCCACCTAGTAGTATATGCTCTACATTGGACCCCACCCAGTAGTATATGCTCCACAGTGGGCCCCACCCAGTAGTATATGCTCTACATTGGGCCCCACCCAGTAGTATATGCTCCACAGTGGGCCCACCCAGTAGTATATGCTCCCCAATGGCCCCCATCCAGTAGTATATGCTCCACAGTGGGCCCCACCCAGTAGTATATGCTCTACATTGGGCCCCACCCAGTAGTATATGCTCCACAGTAGGCCCCACCCAGTAGTATATGCTCTACAGTGGCCCCATCCAGTATTATATGCTCCCCACAGTGGCCCCCACACAGTAGTATATGCTCCACAGTGGCCCCAAACCAGTAGTATATGCTCCACAGTGGCCCCCACCCAGTAGTATATGCTCTACATTGGGCCCCACCCACTAGTATATGCTCCACAGTGGGCCCCACCCAGTAGTATATGTTCTACAATTGCCCCCATCCAGTATTATATGCTCCCGACAGTGGCCCCCACACAGAAGTATATGCTCCCCACAGTGGCCCCCACCCAGTATTATATGCACTACAGTGGCCCCCACCCAGTAGTATATGCTCCACAGTGGGCCCCACCCAGTAGTATATGTTCTACAATGGCCCCCATCCAGTATTATATGCCCCCCATAGTGGCCCCCCGCACAGTAGTATATGCTCCCCACAGTGGCCCCCACCCAGTAGTATATGCTCTGCAGTGGCCCCCACCCAGTAGTATATGCTCTACAGTGGCCCCCCACCCAGTAGTATATGCTCTGCAGTGGCCCCCACTCAGTAGTATATGCTCCCCACAGTGGCCCCCACCCAGTATTATATGCCCCCGACAGTGGCCCTCACTCAGTATTATATGCCCCCCACAGTGGCCCCCACCCAGTAATATATGCTCTATAGTGGCCTCCACCCAGTAGTATATACTCTACAGTGGCCTCCACACAGTATTATAAGCTCCCAACAGCCTCCCTACGCTCCGGTGCTATTATTATACTCTGGGGTCTCCTCAGACCCCAGAGTATAATAATCGGAGGCTCAGAGAAGGTGATTAAAAATAACAAACATTCATACTCACCTTGCCTTACCTTACCTTGGCATCCTCACTCCATCCTGCTGTCTTCAGCGTCTTCAGGCCCACTTCCGACATCGCTGCCGAGGCCTGTAATTGGGCCTCAGCGGTCACATGGGGATGCACTGACGTCATTACGCGGCCGTGCTCCATGTGACCGCTGGGGCCTAATCACAGGCCTCAGTCACAGGACGGAAGAGCGCCGGAGAGATCGCTGCGCCCAGGAGAGGTGAGAATATGTATTTATTATTTTCAGTCACCTTCCCTGGGTGCCCTGCCCTACCATCTATTGGAAAGGGGCCTGCAATATGCCAGGGTCCCTTTCCAATAACAGTATGTATAGCGGTCGGGGAACCAGGCTTTCCCCGACAGCTATCATAGTGGTCCGGGGCCCGGCCATCTCCAGCTGGCCGCGGGCCCCATACCCTGCCGTGTCTGCTGGGGCCCGCCACTGGTTTGTGGGGTTCGCGATAGCGGCTGCCACAGGGCTCCGGGCCCCCTAAGGTCCTGGGCCCTCTAATGTCCTGGGCCCTGTGGCAGCCGCTACTGCTGCTACCCCGATATTTACGCCCCTGAATGTAACAATAGAAATAATAGAAGGTGTGTTCCAGAATCCAGAAAGTTCATTTTAAGCATTTTAAAAGGAGAGCCCAAGTTGCTGCAGTTAACCTTTTCTACATATGTATTTGAGGTATCTAATATTTTTTCTCATCATTCAAATGATGTCTTAGCTTACAAGTAATGGGAGTAGAGAGAATTCACCTACAGTAGCGGTGGAGAGAGACCACAGGAGGCTTTCATTTAACTGTGAAGCTTATTGAATTTTTGTCCTAGACACATGCCATCCGGCAGGAATGAATGATAGGATGGAGCTGATATATTTTTAATAAAGGTGTATTTATTTCTATGTATGTTCTACAGTTTGTTATTTTCAGTTCTGTTTATATTTTTTGTATTTGAAATTTTTTTCAATAAATGTTTCAACACATGCAAATACTGTTTGTTTGTGATTATATTGACTGGCTACCAAACTTGGAGGGAACTATTTAGTATCAGTCTATCACTCAATGTGCTATGATCAAGAGTCCATATTCGAAACATGTGTTTTATTATACTAGTGGTTTTATTCAGTCTGTTGGAAATAAAGGACAGTAGTTTTTTTGCATCCAATCTTAAAATGTTCTCGGTTACTCTTTTTTATGCTTAAGTGAAAAAAGTTTCCCCTTACGTCCAACAGCAGCACAATATGGGGTATCTCTGCCCCTGTGTGCTGGTAGGACAGGCGGAATTTTTAATTTACATAATTAATTAAATGATACTCCCCTATAAGAGGCCAAGGAGACCTCCCCTCGCTGTGTTTTTTTCTGTCCTGTGTGTTGGACAGGTGGAGGGAGGCTCTTTGTCCTCCCATTTTTTCCTAAGGATTTGGGGGTTAACTACATTTTTGCAAGTTTTTTCTCCTCTTCTGCTGTTCATCTTTTCCTTGGGAGTTTTTTACTCCTAAGGCTTCCTTGTTTCTCCCTGCTGCGCTCTCTGTCTGTGGCCATTCTGGGCTTGGTGTGCCTGCCCTTGTCTGATCTCAGATGAGATGTTTGCGGCTGGGCAGGCTGTGCATTCAGTATGTGCCAGTTTCTGAACTTGGAGGCTGTATTTCAGGGTTAATATAAACTTCTCTGCATCTCCTGCCTGGCTGAGCTCTTCAGCAGAGCTTATGCTTCAGATGTTTGTGCTCAGTTTAAACTGATGACAGCGTCTCAGTCACAAATTCCCTACACTGCCTTTCTGTTGCAGTTATGGTTCTATTCCAGTCTGCAACAAAGACACACCATACTTCCTATAGCAGTGGAATTAAAGCGAAGAGGGAGAGAAAGGTTTTTTAATCCGGGGGAAGTGATTTTTGTCACTTCAGGTTCCGGAACCTTTTTTGCAGGTCCTGTTTCCTGGATCCCTTTTTTTTCTCTTACACTTCTGTAGCCTTTTCCCAGTAGCGCTGGATTGCGCTGACTGACTAGTTTAGGCCATTCTCTATACTGCTGTAGCGGTATTAAAGACACTGTTGGTAAGTATGGTCTTCTCCCTACTTATTTAAACCTTTTTCCTAAGTTTGTGTCTCTGATAGGCTGTACATTTTTATTTGATACTGTTCTGACTGCTTTCGGTGGCAGCGGCGACTTAATGAGGGAAAGATCCTCTAAGATGAAACATTTTGCTTATATAGAGTGCGACATCCCTCTGCCTGATGGTACAATTACATCCACTTTCGCCAATGCCGTGGGACCCCATCTGAGGATTCGTCCATTCGTGACGTAATTGTGTGGGTCAAAGAGCAGGATAAGAAATCCAGAACTTGATTTCTCAAGAAGCTTCGTACTGAGAGACATCCTCAGTCAGTTCCATCAGAAGAGCAATTTCAAATACTCAATGTGATGCACTCGTGTGATGAAGACACTTCGCTAAATCCCAGAAGGCCTCTTGGTAAGGATGCCTAGGCTGCTGAAGTCCATCTGGTCAGGCGACTGTGATGTTGACACTGCGCTAAATCCCAGCAGTCCTCTTGGTAAGGATGCCTAGGCTTCTGAGGTCCATCTGTTCAGGCGACTGTGATGTTGACACTGCGCTAAATCCCAGCAGGCCTCTTGGTAAGGATGCCTAGGCTGCTGAAGTCCATCTGGTCAGGCGACGGTGATGTTGAACTTGGGGAAGCCTCTAGTTTCACCTATAGGGGGCCAAGGGTCTTCCAAGTGGACGCGACACTGGATAAAGCTTTGACATGCTCAGGCTTCTGTGGACATCGCCTCCAATGAGGTAGCAAATAAGAGAGTATTTAGCAGAAGTTTCCGTATACCAGGTCAAGATGCCTGCCAGATCTAGGGCCTTCTCTATAGCTGCTAGAAGTCCATTATGGTTGAAACCTCAGGGAGCGGACAATGCGTCCAAGTATAACGTATGCTCCCTACCCTTGAGCTGGGTAAACATTTTATCAGAGGCCTGGACGACATCATGGAAGGTCTTGCGATTAAAAGGTTAAGTGCCTTCCGCAGTCCTTTAAGGGGAAAGCAGGACCTTCTGGCCGGGGCAGAAGTTATCAGTGCAGCTGCCTCAATCTACGTTCTAATATCAGAGGCGTGCTAGATATCAGCCCAGAGGGGCTGGACGTAAGTTCCCCAAGGAGGGGACAGAAAGAAGTCTGGCTTTGATGCCAACTTTTCGCCTCCTGTGGCGGCAAGTACTCGTGTTGGGGGATGTCTCTCCCATTTTTTTCTCTCCTGCTGCAGGAGAAGATCCAAGAACTTTGGTCTTGCAGAGAAGTACAGCGGGGTTATGCAGACGAATTCTTCGCCCACCACAAGACAGATTCTCTCAACCCGTTCTTTCCTGCACTGGAGCAGGTTATACTGGAAAATTCCATTCTGGAATACCTGGGCAGGTTGGGCTTGGGGTCTACTCTCCAGACTTCCCGCTACCAATATATGTTATAGTCCTAATATCTAAGTCTCTTCATAAGAAAGAGCGTTTCCAAAGGGACACTGGGAAGTTGGTCACATCCTTGCTCCAAAGCAATGTTCTTGTCACTCTCGACCTAAAGGATGCGTACTTAAAAGTTCCAGTTATCCTCCTCACAGAGGGTATCTGAGAATTGCTGTTTCTATTGCCGCCCACAGGTGACATTTCCAGTTTGCGGCCCTGCCCTTCGGCATTTCCTTGGCTTCCCACACCTTCACCTAGGTGATGGCTCCAGAAACAACTGCACTCAGACCTCTAGGTCTGTTCATAGTGCCATGGATGGCTGGCCAATAAAAGCCTAGTCAGAAACTATCCTGTTCCAGCACCTGCAGCCAACTGTGTCTTTTTTTCCAGCATCCAGGCTAATAACCGGGAGAAGTCAGAAGTGATTCAAAAATCTGCAAGGAGACTGTATTTTTTCCCCATGTTTGCGTGGGTTTCCTCCAGGGTCCCCGTATTCCTCCCACACTCCTAAGACATACTGATAGGGAATGTGGATTGTAAGTCCTATATGGGACAATGCCCTATATCTGTCAATGTCCGTGAGGGCGCTGTGGAATATGATGGCGCTATACAGGATATCATATCTTCTCAAGATGCGTCGGATGTTCATCAGAACAATTATGAGAGTCCTGGCCTCATGTCAGCCCTAGCCAATTCAGTTCCTTGGACTTTATGGTGTATGCGTCCCCTCCAGTCAGTAGTACTAGGGGTCTGAAATCATAGCCCTCTGAGTCTTGACAAGTGGATCAGACTTTCTCCCAGAACCCGTCTTTCTCTCAATTGGTGATACACCTGAAAGTCGGCTGTCCACAGTCCAACCTCTTTGGACCCTATTGACCGATGCATCCTTTTCAGGATGAGGAGCCCATCTGTACAAGAAACCGTACAAGGAGTCTGGAGCAGGCTAGAAAAGATGACATCATCCATCTGGAGGGAACTCAGAGCAGTTCACCTGGCACTCCTCCATTCTTCTCCTCTTCTCAGAGGAAGAGCTGTCAAGATCTGGTCTGTCAACATGGTGACTGTAATAAACAGGAAGACATCAGATAATCTCCCTTCTCATTGAGGCAGGTCTGATTTTCACCTGGGCACAGAAAGATCTGACCCATCTCTCCTCAGTTCACATGAAGGGCTCCTTGAACATAGTAGAGGATCAGTTGAGTCGAGGTCTTACCGTATCAGGAGAATGGTCTCTCAATCAAGAGTGTTCCACCAGATCACCCTGAAGTGAGGTCTTCCAGAAGTAGACCTTATGGGGACCAGACTCAATGCCAAGGTAGAGACGTTCTGCTCACTAAATCAGGAGGACTATCCCTTGGTAGTGGATGCCCTGTCCATCCCTTGGAGGTTCAGGCTAGCGTACATCTTCTCTCCACTTTCCATGATACCAAGGTGTGATGATATGAGGTGCAGGGATAGTCTTGGAATATCAATATCCCTCTATATTACTGCACAGCGGGGGTTGGTGCCTAGAATCAGGCTCATCAGAGTACCTGGAAAGTGGTCAAACTACTCTCTAGTTCAGGTCTATTGTCCTGTCCCTGAGGCAAGCAGCCATTTGGTCAAAAGCCTTCATCTGCATAAGACTACAACCCCCACTAACCCAGCAGGGGTTCATTTAGACAGGATATGGTATGCAAATGATCCACATGTAACTGCCAGGCACCCTGGCACCTTTATTAGTTCTGGGGAGTTATGGTTTTATGACAATATCTGGCCTGGGGAACATCTTATAGTCGCCCCGATAAATGCCCCAGATGTGTCCAGTCAAGGCGCACACTCGGAATATACACATAACACCGTTCAAAGGCCAGGAAAGGTGCAGGCACTGATCTCCTTACCCAAAGGGAGCTGGAGTGTCAAACTTGGAGTCTATGTATTGGGGATCTCGCCAGGAACCCCATTATACTACCAGCCAGACTCTATAAACATCAGGCATAGACTTATACTGAACGGGGGTCTGTTGGTTGGTGAATTTGGAGATGCAGGCTTGCTAGAAGCAAGCTGTGGGCCACATGTGACCACCATGTGGCTGCCATGCTGGCTGCCATGCGGCCTAAGCAGTTAGGCTTGAGGCCTTGTTGTGGACCTAACCGAGGTGCCACTGCATGTAAGCAACACATGCTTTGCCAAGACTGCTCTGAGCCTACCACATGGGCTCAGAGAAATGGACTAACTCCCTGCTCCAGAGGTCTTCTGCCACTTGACCTGGTTAAGGTGCTGTGCTGCCGGTCGTCCCATAAGAAAGTGCCCTGGTAATCATTGGAAGCCAGAGATAACCTGCACAAGCTGGTGTTGGTAATATATATTCTTTTCTTTCGTTTATCCCCATTTTTATTTTTATGTACCATGTTATGTTATTTCCACTTGTATCTGCTTGTTAACCGCTGCATGTATTCTATATATGTGTTGAGTGTCTAGTATCGACCCATTTAGGGGTTAATAAATATATAAAATTTAGAAGGCTCGTTTGCGTACTACCCTCTGTTGACCCGCCTCACTCACGCAAAGTGGGTGTGAGGTAATCGAAGTGATCGCGGTCCCTGGTAAACCCGAATCCTTCACACAAGGGTATTGATGAATGTCAGACAGGACCAAGCCTATGTGATAACCAAAAAGAGCTTGGTGTTCCCAACTCATGCTCATGAGTTGAGGGATCTATTAGAGGCTTCCCCCAATCCAGAACCTGGTTTCCCAAGGAACTCAGAAATGCTAGGATCTGAGGAGATTCAACCTGACAGCCTGAAGGTTGCTCAGTCCCTAGTGGACTGTCAGAAGTCGTCCTGAAGACCTTTTTTTCTGTGCAAGAGCAGAATCCACCAATAAAAGATACTTAAGGATAGGTATTGTCTTCAAGGAGTGGTTCTCCAGACAGGAAGTGAATAGTTTAAATCCTTCTATGAGAATGATTCAGAATTTTCTTCAGGACCGCTTGGATAAGGGCCTTTCCCCTGCCACATCGAAGGTACAGGTTTCAGCCCTATCCACCTGCTTAAGCAAAAGTTTGTCTCAGCACCCCTTAATTCCCAGAATTTCTTAAGGGTGCTATTAGACTTAGGTAAGTAGTTTCAGCTCCCGTTCCACTCTGGAATCTATCCACAGTTCTTTCTGGCCTTTGTGGCCCGACATTGGAACCATTTGAGAAGGTGGATCTTAAGTTTCTGGCTTGCAAAACACCTTTTTGCTAGCTATCACCTCAGCTAAAAGAATACCAGAGTTGCAGAATTCTTTTCTGAAGAGCCATATTTTTTTTTTTTTCTCATTTGGATCCAGCTCAGATTTCTTCCTAGGTTTAACCCTAAGGTGCCCTCTCAGGCTAATATTAACCAGGTGGTCTCCTTACCAGTTTTCTTTCCCAGCTCCTTCCTCTAAGGAAGGGGGAAAACTCCATACTCTGGATATAGTATGGTGTCTCCAAAATTTATCTTCTGCGTACATAGTCCTTCAGAAGATTGGGAAACCCTCTTAATTTAAATTTTGCTCTGGTTATCGCCCGAGTTTATCAAAGGGCTGTGTTGGCCTCCTGGGCTGAGAGTCAGTCTTGCTTTTTGAGTAGTTTGTGCAGCCATTTTTGGTCACCACCAACTAACCTTTGCTAAACACTATCAGTTAGATGTCTGTAGTTCAGAGGCTACTGCCTTTGGACATTCATACGGTACTGTAGTGAGTGAGAACCCTCTGTTGTCCGAACAGCAGCACAAGCTTTCCCCCCTTTAGGAAGGATTTTTGTTTTTTTCTTTTATTCTTTATAACTAACACAGTGAGGGGAGGTCTTCTTGGTCTTTTATAGGGGAGTATCTTTTAATTAATTATGTAAATTAAAAATTCCGCCTGTCCTACCAGCACACAGGGGCAGAGATACCCCATATTGTGCAGCTGTTCGGACTAAGGGAACACAGATTATCTACATAATCAACGATTATTCTTGCCACCAACAAACATCATTCTTACACCATGTATTTTCAGGGGCGTGTTTAAGACATCCTGTTTTTCTCATCATGCAAGGGATAAGCGAGTTGTGCTTTTATAGAATGTAAGTTGTTGAAAGCCATCTCCATCCACTCAGTTGTGCCCTAAGTTTAGGACTTGTTGTTCATAAGTAGGACTCTCCACTCAAGACAGGCCTTGTACAATTATCAGCATGCATTTATACTCTGTGCATTTTAATAATAAAGTGTTCACTGTGTAAATAGTTTGGTTTGCTAATACTGATGACTCATATGGTTGCATTGTAACACTGTATCATTGTATTATTCTGCAGTCACATTAATTGCTATTACTGACTCACATAGCCACTACTTGTTTTAGCCTGTTCTGGAGAAGAGGTGGTGTGATGATTCCCCATTTCCCAAGATCTGTTGAGCCTATTGACGGTATGCTGGGCTGTTTTTTTAGCATTTCCCAAAGTACAGCCTACAGTATGCATGCTGCATATTGATGTTTTCTGTCATGCTGGAGTGGGGAAAACTAAAAATATGAGTTTTTGTAATCTGAACAAAGTGAACTGTGGCAACAGCCTTGAACAGGGACTTTGTTATGTTTCTGCTGGCATTGTGATTCTAACCCTTTTGGTGAAAGCCATTGCCTATGTTTGAACAAACTGCTTTGAAACTACTGCCAAGTTGCTGTGCTGTTCTCCTGTATTATCAAATTGCTGGAAATGTATCTGCACCTGAAATTGACTTAAAGGGGTTGTCCGGGCTAAAATTTAATTTTTTATTGAAGCCAAGGGTGGTGAAAAAAAATAAAAAAAAAAACAATATACTCACTTGTCCCCGATGCTCTGGCACCTCCCAGTACGATCCAGTCCTGCAGCTCTATTGTTGTCTTTTGGTGGAAGTCCCCACTGCACGTGAACACTGAGGCCAATTAGCGGCCTCAGCAGAAGGGACTCGGGACATCACAGATGGCAAGGAATTTCACAGCAAGAACACAGCTGAGCAGAAGGACCGGACCACACTGGGAGGACACTGGAAAATCAGGGACAAGTGAGAATGTTTTTTCCACTTCCCCAGCCTAATTATAAAATAATATTTTAGCCTGAATCGCATCTTTAAGTAAAGTGAGTTCTTATTCTTCCACAACACATGCAGAAGCATGGAGGAAATGCAGGGCACTACTTGCTCTTATCTACATTGGGCAGTTTGCGTATCAATAAGGGACACAGTTGTTGCAGAGGAGGGTGCTCACATATTACAAGACCACTGTTTACTGTTGTGTTTTTTCTTGTTGTGGATGATTGTACATTGCTTGTAACACAGGATTCAGGAAGTAAAACCAGATCCATTTGCTTGTAGGCCCTTGGGTTACAGAGTCAGTGTGGCCCCCTTATCTACTCCACCATCTGCCTGACAAATGTTGAGCATGTTTATCAGTATTGCCTGGGCCCACAAACTCATTATTTAGCTGTTGAGTTAAAGTTCACCTAGATAGCAATAGTTAGGTCAACATAACGTTTTGAATTGGATGCTAGATCAGACTTTGCTATGATGAAAGAGCTAAAATAATGTTTTAGTGAAAAAGGCATTATTAGGTCTGTATGTTTTATGATAGTCTGTGAAATCTTGCTTACAAATTGAATAAGAATAAGTAATAAAATACTTTCACACACATTTGTATTTTTGTTTTATAAAATATTTAACCTAATAATTTAATCTTCTTTTGATGAATATCATGCACATGTGTTTCTTAGTCTTTTAAGTTGTTAAGATATTATCATATCAAAGGGTTTAAAAACTACTTCAAACAAGCCTTGTATGTTCTTATTGGAAGTAAAACGGAGAAGGACTCAGTAACCTTTTAATCCTGACGTTATTTATAAACCTTTAGAGAAATGGCTAAAATGTACTGTCAAAATCAATAGAAGATGCTGTTATAACCAACAAATTCAGAAAGACGACTTAACAATTAACTTTATTGTTAGCTTTAGCATTTGTTCTACTTATTCATTTATTAATTTTAATTATACCTAGTTTTACATATCAAACTGCTTTTAAATTATAGTTTAACATTTGTTGTATCCTGCTTAATTAATACTGAAAAAGTTTCCACAGAGTTGGAAACTAGCAAAATTCACTCATTGCAAATACGGCTTGAGAGCCTATATTTTATAAGAAACTACTGTATGTATGAAAGCTTAGATACAATTTAAGGGTTAATGTCCTATATACAGTAAGGTAAAGGTACAAAAGACGTCAATCCAGTTGAGAATTTGTGCGGGGCCCTAAAACGCCTTTTATTTATGCCCCCCATTCAATTTGACAAGACTTCAAATGTTTTAAAAAGATAATGGAAAAATAAATCTTTGTGAGCAGGAGTGTAACTATAATGGATGCAAAGATATACCAAAAGACACTTGTAAGGGAATCACTAGAGGAGCGATTCCCCAGAAGCTGCTGGAGAACTAGGGGGGAGGGGCACAACAAGACAGTGGACCCTAAGCTGAATCCCCCCACTGTCCCTGGCTAACTTGCCCGATCTGTCCTAGGTGACAGCCAGCAACAACGTCGACAGTCCCTCCTTATAATAAGTGATCACATAGAACGCAGGCAAGACGCACAACAACAAAGGGAGGTCAGCTAGCCAAGGGGTAAGTAACAATCGGGCAATTGCAGCACAGAATTGAGATCCAAGAGAATAGTGAAAGTCAAAGCCAGTGGTCAGAAAATAAGGTAACAAAGTAGTAAGGTACATCACAAAGAGAGCAGGCAAAGACAGAGCAATAACCGGCAACCATGTGAGGGCTGACAACCTGTTTATAGAAAGTCTGGGACTAGCCCCAGAGCTGATAGGTACACAGGCTGTCAATCACTCAGGCCAGGAAGAGATTAACTCTATGCAGTCCAGAGAGAAATGTTCCTAATTACACGGGCGTGGCTTTACACAGCAAGAGAACTAGGACAGTGTTCAGACTGAGCATTAAGAAGCTTACACAAAGAACCAAATTGAAGACACCTCTTTCGCCACAGCGTGCGAGCGGAGGGCGGCGTCGAGACCCGAAACGGCAGAGACGTTACAGTACCCCCCCCCTTTATGAGGGGCCACCGGACCCTCACCAGATAAACCAGTTTTAGTAGGACCCAGTATTTTCTCTGCCTTCAATTCAGGGTCTTTTTGCACAACCACAGACACTGGTGGGCCAGGCAAACATTTTTTATTCACCTGGTGTTTCCCACCTTTTGCAGCCGAGACAGTCTCCTCAGTAACACAATTTAAGGTGTGCAAAACAATACAGTGGGATGAGCACTGATCTCCCCATTTTACCAACTCCCTTTTACCCCAATCAAAAATAGGGTTATGGAGGTTCAACCAGGGGAGCCCCAAAATAATATCAGAAGACAGATGCTCCATAACAAAAAAGCTCATGACCTCTGAATGAGCTGAACCCACTTGCAACGTGATTAAGGGGATCTTGAATCGGACCTTACCCCTGGCCAGTGGGGCAAAATCCGCTCCAGTAACCGCCAGAGGAGTGGCAAGTGGCAAAAGCTCAATGCCTAAAGCTGAGACAAACGAGAATGTGACAAAGTTTGCCTCAGACCCAGAGTCAACTAAGGCCTGGCCAGAAACAGATCTGTCCCCGGAGGACAGAGACACAGATAACAACATCTTATTGTTATTACTGGCAAATACCTGGTTGCCCGAGTGGTTCTTCTGATTACCACTCAGGCACTGAAGTTTTTCTGATGGTCTGCGAGGTCTGATCGAGCAGTCACTGATAAAATGACCGGAAGCACCACAGTACAGGTAGAGGTTGTTCCTGAGACGATGCTCTCGTCGCGTCTTGGCATCCATAATTCCCAGTTGCATAGGTTCCTCACCAGGAGTCATGGGAGAAATAACAGGTTTCTCAGGAGAGAGTGAGGGAGAGACAGAAAATTTGGAAGAAGCAGACCCTATTCTCTCTTTAACATTTTCCCGGATACTACGGTCAATACGGACAGCCAAAGTCATGGCCTGCTCAAGAGTGGGAGGATCTGGGTGACCAACCCAGAGCTCCTTAACACGGTCACACAGGCCTTGTTTAAAGTGGGACTTTAGAGCTGACTCACACCAACCTGCAGTTACGCTGCACTTGCGGAATTCTGAGCAATATTCCTCAGCAGAGCGTTTGCCCTGCCGCATGGTGAGGAGTTGCGATTCTGCAAGACCAATGTGGTCTGGCTCAGCATAAATAGACCCCAAAGACAAAAACAATTTTTCAAAGTCAGTCCACTCCTCAGCCCCTGGAGGGAGTTTAAGAGCCCAAGCTTGTGGATCCCCCTGTAGGAGGGATATAACTACTCCCACCATTTGGGCCTGGGATGCATGTGGATTAATCCGAAAATACAGGCGACAGGACTCCCGGAAAGTCTCAAATTTTTCACGATCCCCTGAAAAACGATCCGGGAGTAACATCTTCACCTTAAAAGGGGAAGAAACAGGCGGGGATGCTGCAGCAGCCTCAGTAAGGGTCTGAACCTGGTTAGCAAGCTCATTTACCAGGACTGCCAAACCTTCCAACTTGGCTGCAAGGCCCTGAATAGGATCCATGCTGAGCCTATGGAAGCAATGGCAGAATGTATGGGTCGGTTATTCTGTAAGGGAATCACTAGAGGAGCGATTCCCCAGAAGCTGCTGGAGAACTAGGGGGGAGGGGCACAACAAGACAGTGGACCCTAAGCTGAATCCCCCCCACTGTCCCTAGCTAACTTGCCCGATCTGTCCTAGGTGACAGCCAGCAACAACGTCGACAGTCCCTCCTTATAATAAGTGATCACATAGAACGCAGACAAGACGCACAACAACAAAGGGAGGTCAGCTAGCCAAGGGGTAAGTAACAATTGGGCAATTGCAGCACAGAATTGAGATCCAAGAGAATAGTGAAAGTCAAAGCCAGTGGTCAGAAAATAAGGTAACAAAGTAGTAAGGTACATCACAAAGAGAGCAGGCAAAGACAGAGCAATAACCGGCAACCATGTGAGGGCTGACAACATGTTTATAGAAAGTCTGGGACCAGCCCCAGAGCTGATAGGTACACAGGCTGTCAATCACTCAGGCCAGGAAGAGATTAACTCTATGCAGTCCAGAGAGAAATGTTCCTAATTACACGGGCGTGGCTTTACACAGCAAGAGAACTAGGACAGTGTTCAGACTGAGCATCAAGAAGCTTACACAAAGAACGAAATTGAAGACGCCTCTTTCGCCACAGCGTGCGAGTGGAGGGCGGCGCCGAGACCCGAAACGGCAGAGACGTTACAACACTACTAGTATAGGTGGAGATGACCCTTTATTAGATTTAACTTTGGAGCTCAGGATTTACAAGCTTGAAATTAATAAATTCTACAAGTAAGAATTGTTGCTTAAATGGCTAGTACTGATTACTTTTTTAACTATGATAAATACAGCAAATAAACAAATTTTGACAATTTGGGGAATCCTTTCGGTTTCTATTTAGTAATACTCTCTTTGGCATTAATCATAACCTTCAGTTTTCCTGTTCTCAACTAAAAATCTATATACAGTTTTCTTTTTTAAGGATTATTTCTCCCACACTGTAGTTCAGAAATATCTTTTGGCTGTTCTGCATAAACAGAACTGAGATTTGCCCATAGCTTTCCCATAATAATAACTTGTGGGATAATTTAAAAAGCTAAGTATTTTGTTTGTTTATCTATATTCTCATAGACAATAAATGTTTGACTTAAAGGGGTTGTCCATGGAGTGTCAAATAATTTACCTGGGGTGCTCTTGATGGACCCCAGGGTTCCGATGACGTCACAACCCCTGTGTCATATGATCCGAGGCAGAGTGAATGAATGAATGAATGAATAATAAAGAGTGGTTGCAAAAGGCTGGTTAGAGACAAAAGTGATTGGGAGCAGAGAGACAGTACCCTGGCACAGCCACTATACAATGCATGGAACCTTCTGTGACTCTGTACACCTCTCCCTCCAAGAGGGAATATGTGGGTAATATTGTTGGGTACAATAGAAGTGGAGTCCCAATTCAAAAATTTACTCCAGGGCCCATAGGACTCTATTTATGCCACCGCCTTATGATTTGCACAGTCTTATGAGTGCATCTGTGTTTTGTGTTAGGACACAGTATCCATAATTTTTACTGTTACCTTGTAACAGTTACTTGTTACTTATTTTGGTTAACTTAGTAACTACACTACCCGAGTAACTTCTGTCCAATTCATTCATATTACAGAAAGCTAAAACTGAACACTTGCAATTTACAAAATGTACTTTTGAATGATTTGGTTGATCTTCATAATAGCCTTCATTTCCTAATGTTAATAAAATATGTTAAAATGAGTTTCAGTAATTACGTACGGTAGAAACTTTTTGTAATACACTAATAATTACTCTCTATTCTATGTATAATATGTTAATTCATAATTTAAAACTACTTCTACACATATATAAGAGTTTGTAGCATCTTGGAACAGTTTCTTTGAAATAGGTGAAAGCAACATACTATATGATTATACACAAAAAATGCTAATTCATAAGATATAAAACATTTAATATCTAATGCAATTCTCTCCAATATATTTTCTTAATCGTGATCTTGTTGAAAGCCAATGGTTTTACTATTACACACATTAAAGTACAGTAAGCACGTTAAAGTATCTCTGCATAACAAAATGCCTGGACTATACAAATGTAAAATTATTTATTTTATATGGTGAATGATATAGCGGGAAATAGCCACTGTTTTTTTTAGTTTTTTGTTAGGAAAAAAAAGTGAATACGAAATGATGAAAGCATCACACATTCCCCAAAATGATGTCAATAAAAACTACACATCGTCTTACTAAAAAGGGCCCTTAAATAGCTCAATACATGGAAATACTATATAAAGAAATTTACAGTTATCACAATATGGTCATGCAAACGTATCTTTGTTTTTTTTATTGTTTTTTTTTAAAGGTTTAAAATTTGAGCTTGTTCATTGCTTGGGCTTGCTTCACTAAGTGGCTGTTGATTAAGTGGAGTTAACCACTTCAGTACCGGGTCAATTTCTGGTTCAGGACCTAGTTCAGGACCTGAAACCTTTTTGGGTTTTTTGTATGTGCGGTTTTGAGGGCTGTAACATTTTTATCATTTGGGTTAATCAACTAATTTCTGTTGCAGAGTGTGATTTCTGGATGTGGCAGAGTCAAAACCAGATAAACAGTTGTATATAACGGGAACAGACTTTAGTGAAACATGAATGCAGTAAGAGAAGGTTCACCTGACATGGTGAATAACAGATCTAGTACAGCATACTCACTAAAAATACAGGAAGTGTATATCAATAGCATCAAAACAACAGAGTGTCTACAGATAAACATTTAGTAACAGCTACATCTAGTGTCATAAATGTGAACTGCAGTCAATCCAGCAAATATAGAGGCAAAGCTGGCTGTTGCATATCTCCAACACCCCTTCTCAACAGCTAAGGCTTAGTCTTTTAGGCCCATCTTCTTTGTAAGCTTTGAGTGTCTTTCAGCGGTCAGGGGCTTGGTATGGATATCTGCTGTCATATCTTCAATCGGGCAATAAAGTAACTCAAGAAGTCCCTACTCTTGAAGATCCCTCAGAAAGTGGTACTTCACATCAATGTGCTTGGTTCTCGAGCTAACTCTTTCCATCTGCACAAGTGCAAGACATCCTTGATTGTCCTCAAAGATTCTCGTTGCTTTCATCTGTGGTTGAACCAAGTCTTTTAATAGTTGTCTCAACCATATGACTTCTTGACTTGCCTGCACTGCTGCAACATACTTTGCTTCAGTAGATGATAATGTAACAGAAAGTTGCTTTCTACTAGTCCAACAGATATCACCTCCTGATAGAAGAAACAAGTACCCACTTGTAGATTTTCTTTCACTGGTATCTCCAGCCCAATCGGCATCCACATATCCTGTCAGGGTGCTTTCGTCACTTGCTGGTAACTTTAGCTTGTAGTGTAAAGTCCCTTTGAGATAGTGAATGACTCGCTTCACAGCATTCCATTCCATTTGATTTGGTATTGAAGGCTTTCTGCATAGGATTCCAACTGCTGCTGCACTACTCAGGCCTTGTAGCGGTGCTAATGTACAGCAATTTCCCTATTGCTTTTCTGTACTGAGTGTTAGTTGGTAGTGGCGAATCTTGGCTGTCTATCTTCTTCAGGTAGTTGGTTTCCATGGGAGATTTTACTGGTTTTGCATCTTCCATTTCAAATTTCTCAATTATCTCTTGTATTTTGTGCTTTTGGTTCAGAAGGAAGCTGCCATCTTCCTCTCTCTCAATCTGAATGTCAAGATAATTATTTACGTTGCCAAGATCTTTGGTCTCAAAGTGCTGATTTAGGGTTTAGAGTATTTCTCCTTCATCCCCTTCTTGCTTGAAACAAATCAGAATATCGTCCACATAAATGAATACATAGATCAACCTGTCTGCCAATTTCTTTGTGTATAAACAGGGGTCTGTTTTACTCTGAAAGTCCTCATGTGTAAGCACTTCATTTATTCTCATATTCCATGTTCTGGCGGCTTGCTTTAGACCATATATACTCCTCTGTAGTTTGCATACTAGGTCTGGCCTTTGCTCATCTTTGAATCCTGGTGGTTGTTCCATGTAGATATCTTCTGCTAACTCGCCATGTAGAAACGCTGTTTTTGCATCAAAGTGTCTTACTTGCATTTTCCTTATTGCAGCTACTGTCAGCAAAGTTCTTATGGTAGCATGTTTGACTACTGGCGCAAATGTTTCATCATAGTCCTATCCATATTTTTGAGAATATCCCTTGGCTATGAGTCTTGCTTTGTATCACTCCACTGTACCATCTGCATTGTATTTTACTTTGAAAGTCCATTTACAACCTATGGATTTCCTTCCAGGTGGTAGTTCTGTAAGTGTCCATGTTTTAGTGTCATGCATGGATTTTATCTCTTCCTTTGCAGCCTTTATCCATTTACTGGCTTCCCCTTCTGAAAGCTGAGATATGTCTTCCCAAGTTGCAGGTTCACTAGCACTGGCATTGCTTGCCTTGTATGAGAGACGTACAGGTGGTTTACCTTTATTCTCTCTCATCGAGCGTCTTGGTTCTGTGTGTGAGCTTGGTTGTGTCTGTTCTTCATTACTGATGGATTCTGCACTCACTTCAGCTGTTTGTTTGGAAGTTACAGATGTTGGCTGATCAGTGTCAGTTTTCTCTTCTGTTCTTACTTCCTCTGTTGTCATTACATTGTCTCTCAGATCTTCAACAAAAGTAATGCTGTTGCTAATGGTAACCTTGTCAGTTTTGGGATTTAGGATTTTGTAACCCTTAACATTGTTGCTGTATCCCACAAAGACGCCTTCAAATGCTCTGTTTTGAAGTTTGGTGCGTTTTTCTTCTGGAATGTAGATGAACACCTTGCATCCAAAAACTCTTAGATGTTTTACACTCGGCTTCTCATTGTGCCACAGTTCATATGAGTTTTCTCCATTGTTCTAGAGGAGAGTCTGTTTTGCAAATAAGTGGCTGTCATTGCTGCTTCACCCCAATATTTTTGTGGTAATCCAGAGTCTGTCAGCATACATCTGATCATTTCAGTCAGAGTTCTGTTCTTTCTTTCAGCTACCCCGTTTTGCTCTGGTGTGTAGGGTACTGTCTTTTGATGCTCTATTCCATTCTGCTTTAAGTATTCTTGTATTTTATGTCCTGTGAATTCACCTCCATTGTCACTCCGAAGTATGAGAGGTTTTCTCTGAAACTTGTTACTTGTCCTTACTACATAGTCCTGTAATTTGTCAAAAACTTCACTCTTGTGTTGCATTAGGTAAGTGACTGTGTATCTAGAATAGTCATCTATGAAAGTCACTATGTACCTGTTGCCTCCAGGTGTAGGTGGGTTTAGGGGACCACATACATCCCTGTGAACTAGCTCAAGAGGTCTTGAAGCTCTATTGTGACTTACTTTAGGAAGTGTTGCTCTTGTAGCTTTGGATTTGATGCAACATTCACATTTAACAATAACTGAACAAGGGGATACTGTTAGATCCTTTGTCAGATTCCTCTTTTGTAGTTCCTGTATGCATTCTGGGTGTTTGTGACCTAAATGCCTGTGCCACACGTGTATACAGTCATTGTGCTTATGTGTGCATAGTCTCACCTGCTCCTTCACTGTGTTGAGGTGATGTAGATGATCATCCAACTTGGCACTTGCTATCATCTGCTTGCCGTCTATGATAGAACAGTTGTCACCTTGGAATTTTACAGTGAGTCCTTTGCTTGTCAGACGCTTCACAGATAAGATTCCTCCTTCTAGATCAGGAACATAAAGTACATCTTTTACTGGTATTGCTAAATTGTGTCCCGCATCATTGGGGCATACAAGGGTTCCATTCCCATATCCTTCTGCACATATTTTACTCCCATCTGTGAGGTAAATAATCTCTTTGTTATTCAGATCAAGTTCTGTGAAAAAACTTCTATCACTTGTCATGTGACTGGTTACTCCAGAGTCAATGCTTCAGCCTTTAAATTTATGGTTGCCTGTCACTTTAAATGTGGCATTCCACTTCCCTTCACTTGAATCAGAAATTGTGGCTTTGACTTTCTGCTTAGTATAAGGGGGATGCTGCCTCATCTGCTCTGCTTTCCATATAGTGCATTCTTTCTTTATGTGTCCTTGTCTGTGGCATCTAAAGCACACGCTGGTTTCCTTCCTGTGTGACCTTGTGACTGTAGCTTTAAGAGCAGTCTTGGAGTGAGTTTCTGTATAATCATGTGAAAACTCCTTTCTTTGCTGATACTCATCTATGAGCCTGGTCTTTACGAATGTTAGTGTCAGATCTGTCTCAGGCCGTGTCGCCAGAGCATTGATCAGTGCAGTGTATGTGTCAGGTAAACTGCATAATAAAATGGCTTCTGCATGACTGTCTGTTATATTCTCACCGACTGATCTGAGTTGTGTGATCACTTCCAGCAGGGCATTTATATGCTCCTGCATGTCCTGCTCTCTGCTAAGCCTCATTTTGTAGAGTTTTTCTCAGCAGAAACAACTTACTGTTTAAACTGGATCTCTCATGCAGTCTTTTCAGTACATCCCACATGCCTTTCGCTGTATTCTCACTGCATATGTGAATAAGCTGATCATCTTCTACTAGTAAGCTTATAGTGGCCGGTGCCCATCTGTTTTTCCTGTCCCAGTCCTGATAATTATCTTGTGGTGTCTCTGTAGTGATAACTTCCCACAAGTCATCCCTGGATAATAGCATTTCCACTTTAAATTTCCATAGCTGATAATTGTTATTGCTCAGCTTGGCCACTGATAGTTTAGGTTCTGAACTACAGGCCATTCTCCCTCCTTTATATATAGAAACAGTCTTACTTCTGTACAGGAGATGTCTCTGTCGCACTTCTTCCGTTGTGGACTTCACTCTGCCTGGGCCGCTTCTGGTTACTGAGGTTTATCCGGTTACTGGGGCTTCATTTGATCACTGGGGCTTCATTTGATCACTGGGCCCATACCCTGTTGCAGAGTGTGATTGCTGGATGTGGCAGAGTCAAAACCCAGATAGACATTTGTATGTAACAGGAACAATTTTAGTGAAACATGAATGCAGTAAGAGAAGGTTCACCTCACATGGTGAATAAGAGATCTAGTACAGCACACTCACTAAAATACAGGAAGTGTATATCAATAGCATCAAAACAACAAAGTACAGAGTGTCTACAGATAAACATTTAGTAACAGCTACATCTAGTGTCATAAATATGAACTGCAGTCAATCCAGCAAATATAGAGACGAAGCTGGCTGTTGTATATCTCCAACAATTTCTGCATCTTTTTGAAAACGTGTCTTTTTTCACTTTGTGTTATTAAATAAAATAAATAAAAAAAGTGCTACTAAAAAAACTATTAAATATTTTTTTCCTCTCTGTTATGGTATTTTTTATTTTGTATGGTTGTGAAGTGTCTCGTCCTGCTGAACCTGTGTTCAGCACACCTGAGATCGCTTTAATTACCTCACACCCACCTCCAGTGAGTGTTCTGGGCTGATAGGATAATACAAAGACGAGCTTTCTAAATTTTATAAATTTATTAGCCCCTAAACGGGGCAGTATTAGACACTTAACACATACAGAGAATACATGCAACGATTAGCAAGCCAATACAAGTGGAAAGCAACATGACACAGTGCACAAAATAAAAATGGGAACAACAGAAAGAAAAGGACAGTATTACTAACACAAACCTGTGATTGGTTCTCTGGGCTCCGGATGATGAGCTCAGGGCACGACTTAGATTCAGTCCAAAAGCATGCGTCCAGGCATGCTATTCCAGTGGTAACACCCCCTTAGATCTGGGCAGTGCTATCCGGGTGGCTTTCAGCAGAACAAAGACAAAAGCCAATTTCCACAACAAGTAGATAGTCCGCTTCTCTGAGCCCATGTGATAGGCTGCAGGGTTCTTTCTTAAGCCAGTGGCAGAGCATGTGTTTCCTACATGCTGTTACATCGCTTCCAGGTCAACAAAAGGGTCTCAGGCCTCAATGCTCGACTGAATGGTAGACCACATGGTTGAAGTCTCCAACTGGACCTGCTCCACGCATCTCCTCCAGGAATAGCACAAGACAAAAGACAGAAGACAAAGACCAAAGACAAAGAGACCCTCTCAACCTGGTCTGAGACCTTTTACCTCCCCTCATCTCCTCCCTAAGTGAGGTCACCAGGAAGAGGAGCCCTGCCCCCCTTTCTACATCTCTCAGATGCTAGTAGTATAATGTTGTACCATGTTAGCCATAGAAAGTAGTGGAAGAGTGAAGAAATCAGACGATACCTTTTAGAGGCTAACTGAATATAGTAAGCTTTCGAGAGTCTAGCTCTCTTCTTCAGACATACAACTGAAAATTCACACACTTTTTATACACACAAGACCTGGATCTTGTTGGAGCAAATACGATTGTTTCATATAGCCTGGCTGTAAATAATAGATTGTCCTGTGTGAAAGAATGGCCTAACTGAGAAACCACAGCTTTAACCCCAAGCACACAAGACAATCTATTATTTACAGCCAGGCTATAAAATACAATAATTTGCTCTGACAAAGCAGACCTGGACAAGAACCTCTTGGATCTGAGGATGAAATTTCTCCGATTCGGATACAAACCAAAAGTGACAGACAACCAATTAAACAAAACGGCAGCCATTAATAGAGACAGTCTGCTCACATATAAAGAGGCCAGTAGTTGTCACCTACAACCCACAGCTGGAGATCCTATGAAGGATTGCCAAGGAGCTCCAACCTGTGCTACATAGGGACAACAGACTCCAAGACATATTTCCAGTCCACCCTCTCCTTTCCTTTCGACAACTACCACACCTGAGGTGTATTATTGTCTGGAGTGCCCTGAATGCCCCAACTTAAAATGGCACCTCATCTTGCCTGCAAAACAGGTGCAAGACCTGCAGGCACATCCACACCGCTGACAGTGAACTTGTCCCACAGTCACAACAGGTGCACAGAATTAGGGGGGCATTTTCCTGCAGGTCTTCCAATGTGGTGTATCTCATAGTGTGTGTGCAATGTCCCACCACAGGCCTCTATGTGGGGGAAACAGGGCAGTGACGTAGTCAGCGCTTGAACTCACACAGATTCACCATTAACAACAGCAGAACAGATCTCCCAGTGGCCACACATTTCTCCAGAGAAGACCACTCTATTGAAGATTTGCGGGTTGTGTTTTTAATGGGACATTTTAAGACTCAGAGGGAGAGAAAGGAATGGGAGTATAAGTTAATGCAAAAATTTCAAACCCTGCAATTTGGACTTAATATTCATGCCAGTTTCATGCCACACTATGTATGAACTGTGAGGGTTACAAATCACCACCTGATTGCTAACAGATAACAGATCTCTCCATCACGCCCCACAAATTTTCCAGAATGTTAATTTCCTGATCTGTTTTAAATAACTTCTCTACTTATATTGCATTTTGTTATTCCAAGATCCTTTGAAGATCCATGTCTTGTATGTATATAAAGAGTGTGAATTTTCAGTTCTTGTATTACACCATGTCTGAAGATGAGAGCTAGCATTCTCGAAAGCTTACTATCAAATATACTCAGTTAGACTCTAAAAGGTGTCACCTGATTTCTTCACTCTTCCACTTCTAAATACTTTGAAGTATGCAGTAAGTAACTTATTTGGAAAAATAGACTTGACAATGGCACTGGCAGAGGAAGCGAGCAAGACTGTTCTCCTACTCCTTCCCATGATCTTACTGGAAGGAAGGCCACATCTACACATGGCACTAGCACATGCTTGTCATTACCACCAACTGTTTTTCCTCCTCTTCCACGCCAATGTCAGTCATCCATAAGGGAATGTGTGGCTAGGAGAGGCGAGATATGTGCCCAATCATCCGGCAGTCGTGCAACTTAACTCACACCTGACAAGCTGCAGGTGGTGCAGTTGTTGCCATACCACTTAGTGGATTTCACTGCATTTTGAAAACTGATGGCATACGCTCAACCTCGAATGCCTAGCCACCATTATTTCTTTAGGAAAGCTGTCCCTGCTTTATATCGCCATGTGTCAGAGAACGTGGACCTTTCCTTGCATACATCATTCCGGGGAAATGTGCACGCAACTGTTGACAAGTAGAGCAGCAATTATGGACAAGGATAATACATGGCTTTCATGGACCACTGGGTCAATATTTTGAGTGGAAGAGGCCACAATCCAGAACGTAGAAAAGTCAAGAACTAGCTCCATCCAGATTGTGCAAGCCACATTCATACACCATGCTGGACCCACCCATCTCCTCTGGATCCTTCTCTCTTGACCTTTTCCCATCATCCTCTATATCAGGGCAAGCTGTCGCTTCCATTCCTCTTCCTCCTCCTCCACCCTCATGTCATGGGTGTAAGGTGAGGCGCTGCCATGAGGTTTTGCAATTAATGAGCTTGGATCAGAGGAGCCACACAGTGGAGGAGCTGTTTTGCTGTATCCTGCAGCAAGTATCCCACTGGATGGCTCCTCGCCAACTCCAACTGGGCAGTGTTGCCAGCAACAATGGCACTAATATTGTTCCTGCTCTGCAGTTAGGACAAGTAACACATTGTCCCTATATGTCCTGGTGGATCACTGCTTTATTAACCTGAATAGTGGCTTAAAAGAGTTACTCCTCATGGCCAGAAAAATCTCTGCACATTTCAGCTACTTACTTCGCAAAAAACATACTGCTGTATTTGCAGAAACAAAGCAATGTGGCTTTGAACCACCTTATCTGTGACTTTCCAACTCATTGGAACTCTACCTTAAACATAGGAGGCTCATGAGGTAAGTGTGCTGCTTTCTCAAGCCCTTTGAAGAAACCACCACATTTGACGACTGCAGTATCAGCGATGTGATCCCTCTGTTATACTGTATATCTTACAGGAAACCCTTACACTCATGCATTTAGGGTTGGAAAATGAGGAAGTGTTTCCATCTCTTAGTCAACTTCATCATCCTGTGTTGATGGAACAGGACCACTCAGGTTGGGGTCATTATGGTAGAGGAACTGGAACTTCTAGACTGCAAGAGGAGGAAGATTCTCCCTTGGAAGCAGAGGGGGCCTGTGAATGGTCACAGGCACAGCCAAGGGAGGAGGCTAACCCTTATCTGTTTCAAGAAGAAGATGATGAGCACGATGACCACACTGGCCAAGAACACCAACCATGGCTCACCCCTTGGTCTGTGCACATGCTGGCATGGCAAGCTGTATGCTCCACTGCTTACACAGCGACAAGTGTATTATTAGTATCAAGCAGAGGGATGAATACTGGATGGTAGTACTCTTACATCCTTGCTATAAAGACAAAATGGAGGAAATTCTTCCCCGCTTCCCACAGGGAAGAAACATTGCATTATCATCAGGATAGGCTGAATACCCAATTTGCCGCAGCATTTAAGGAGAACTCTGCAACTGCCAGTCGTATGCATACCCAGGTTACTTCTGCCCACTACCAGTCCACTTCACTCAGCCTGCTTCCACCTCCTCTGCCAGTGCCACAAATATCAGGAGGAGTAAAAGCAGCAGCAGTAGCCAGGACCAGTACAGCATCTGGAAGTTATTACCACCACTTAGCCAGTCCTGCGGCCTGGTCCATCATATTAGTCCCTGCTGAACTGCCAAACATGTTGCCACAGCTACCACCACTCGGGCACACATGTCCTGCAGCCTGGTCCACCATCACATTCCACTATAGCACACTGTTGGTGCTATTAACTCAGTGTTGGTATAAAAAAAATAAAACTTTTGATTTCACATCTGCTCCCATCACTGGATAGTCTTTTTTTTTGTTTTTTTTAATAAAAACAATTCTTCATCACTTTTCAAGTATTTCACAGCCACAAATTTGTCTCCAAAATAACAATAAGCCCCTGTAGTACTTACAAGCCATCAAAAGATACTTCTGGTTGGTCATAAAGTCTGTTGCATGCAATCACATCACAGTAAACTTTAAAAATATAAATATTGTTCAGTCACATCATATTACACAATAAATGAATGCATAGAAGTAGTGTTATATACAGAAATACAAGAATAATATTGCACATAAAAAGAATGTATGAATATATAAATTACATAATAGATAACCAAGTGTAGTTCATAGCAGAATTGCCTGAGAGAGCAGAAACACAAGCTTTACTAGGTAACTATGATACTGAAAGCACATGGGGAGACAAATAGGAAGTGAAAGGGACAAAAGGAAATCAAAGCAAACGACCGTGTGTAACTAGGAAAGACAGATCCACATAGCAATCTTTTGACTGGGATCTCTTCAACCCCCGCACAGTATAACGCCCTCTTTAATGATTTTCCCCCACATAGTATATTGCCCCTTTATTGGTTGCCATACAATATACTGTCCCCATTGTGGGTCCCTATATAGTATACTTTTCACATTACAGGCCCACATACAGTAAATGCCCTAATTGCAGGTCCCCACACAGTAAATGCCCTCTGTACAGTCCCCCATACAGTAGGTGCTCATGTGACAATCCTCCATACAGTAAATGCTCATGTTATAGGCCCCCATACAGTAAGTGCCCATGTTACATTGTCAAGCTGTTGGAAGTTGAAACAGGTGGAGAGAGGAGGAGGACAATGAAGGAGACTAAAAAGCACTATATTGCAGAAAGGCTGCAAAAGATCTGCTTTAACCATTTGTGGGAGTCTAGTATTGCCATTAGGTAAAAAAGTCATGAATTTGTTGTTAATATTCCTATGGCAGGCCCCTGTACCTTAGAACAGAATGGCTCCAATTAATTTTCCATGTGTGAGCTGCTCACTGACCCCCCCCCCCCAAAAAAAAAAACAAAAAAACTAAAGTTTGATGCCAGTGGAGGTTTCTAGGGAAATAAATTCCCCTGACCAGGGATGTCTAAAACAGCAGAGACCCAGTGTCTATGGTGCCCGTTTTGAGCAGGTTCATGTTTCAATACCTGAAATCGCTCATACATTCTCATCAGGTGTTTGGAAGGGATTAATTTCCCTTATCTTTTGTTAACTTGGGCTGGCTAGCCAGGCATCTTACCTCATCCCGCAAGATTGCAAAAGCTTTAACCTGCACCATATATTTACAATCGTGTGGGTTTAACATCCAAGGGCCTACTCTGAGGTCAAGCAGTCATAATTAGAGATGAGCGAATTTCTCAAAAGTTCGATTCTGCAGTTCGATTCGAAGATCCCCCAAAAAATTGCTTCGATCCGCATTAATTTGCGGTTAATATCGCTAAAAAACAAATATTTCCTAGCTTCAGAGAGCCTGTATAGTGGTGTAGAACACTGTGCCTTGCAGTAACATGCATAGGGAGCCTACTGTGGTAGTGAAACTATACTGTGAGTTAGTATGACACACACATGACAGGCGTCGCTCTTAGAACCACTGCACACTTCACTTATTTGGACAGTTACGGAGCCAAAACTGACCAACTCACTCAAGTGTGAACTCAGCCTTACAGGTCCATGTTAGTGCCAGGTAGAAAGAACCGTGCAGAGGCCCAACATTCTACTGTAGAGCGAAAGACCTCACTCCTTTTACACCGTCATCTGTCGATTCCACATATATGTCTACATAGTGGCAAGGCAACATAATGTGGAGTTGGCAGCAGCATGAGGAGGCCATACAGTGACCCAGTGGCAGAAGTGAAGGTAGTAGCAGCCTTAGGAGGGCATACAGTGACCCAATGGCTGCGACATGAGGAGGGCATACAGTGACCCAGTGGCTGCAGCATGAGGAGGGCATACAGTGACCCAGTAGCTGCGGCATGAGAAGAGCATACAGTGACCCAGTGGCTGCGGCAGGAGGAGGGCATGCAGTGAACCAGTGGATGCGGCATGGGGAGGGCATTTAGTGACCCAGTGGCAGCGGCATGAGGAGGCCATACAGTGACCCAGTGACAGCGGCATGAGGAAGCCATACAGTGACCCGGTGGAAGCAACATGAGGAGGCCATACAGTGACCAAGTGGCAGCAACATGAGGAGGCCATACAGTGACCAAGTGGCAGCAACATGAGGAGGCCATAGAGTGATCCTATGGCTGCAGTATGAGGAGGGCATACAGTGACCAGTTCCTCTCTGTGTCACTTTGTTTGCCCAGGCAAATGAGGTGTAGAACAGTGTGACACCACTGTGCCCTGCACATGTGGTATGCTGGAGGAGCACTGTGAATTGTCCTTGCAGTGGAGGCTGAGGAAACAGTGGAGGATGAGGTGGACATTGTTGCAGGACCAACGGCATGAGAATGTGGAGGTGGAAGCGGCGCCACATGGCCAAGTTGCTGGTGATAAGGTGACAATGTGAAGCTGGCATCAGAATGAGGAGGGCATACAGTGACCCAGTGGAAATGGCTTGAGGAGGGCATACAGTGACCCAGTGGAAACAGCTTGAGGAAGGCATACAGTGACCCAATGGCAGCAACATGAGAAGGCCATACAGTGACACAGTGGCAGCAACATGAGAAGGCCATACAGTGACCCAGTGGCAGCGGCATTAGGAGGACATACAGTGACCCAGCAGTGGCTGCGGCATGAGGAGGACATACAGTGACCCAGTGGCTGCGGCATGAGGAGGGTATACAGCGACCCAGTGGCAGCGGCATTAGGAGGACATACAGTGACCCAGCAGTGGCTGCGGCATGAGGAGGGCATACAGTGACCCAGTGGCAGCGGCATGAGGAGGGCATACAGTGACCCAGTGGAAACAGCTTGAGGAGGGCATACAGTAACCCAGTGGCAATCAACATGAGGAGGGCATACAGTGACCCAGTGGCAGCAACATGAGAAGGCCATACAGTCACCCAGTGGCAGCAACATGAGAAGGCCATGCAGTGACCCAGTGGCAGCGGCATTAACACTAGAAGTCCCAGAAATTTCGAGCTCCCCCTTGAAGTCCTGAAAGAGGGTCAAATGACCCTTAGTCCAAACAGACAACTCTGATGGCTCCAATTAGCATCCTTTCATTTGTAAATGTGGCCATTGTCTGAGGAATCTGCAGGGGGCAATTGTGTTGATCCACCTCAGGTCTTGTAAGAGAGTGTAAACAAAAGAATGTAAGATGCTCTTGAGTGTGTCTGCCCATCCCCCAGCTGCATTGTTGTGCTGGGAATATGCATAAGGTTGCTAACACCTTAGCAAATTTGCATGCAGCCTTTTGTGCTGTGGGGGATGTGAAGGGACTGCTTCACCTATTTTGTTCACAAGAAACAAAATGCAGAGAAGGCACACCATTCAACAGGCATTGGAACTGATCCTGAGCAACACCAACCCTTCTGACTCAGATGGAGAAGACATAGTCCTTCAACTGGATTCGGACTCTGAGCTGTCTTCAGGTTAGATTTTTTTCAAATTACCGATTTTTATTTCCTGACTATCTTTTTTATTTAGAACCAAAACAAAATGTTAATTTGAAATTATTTATCTTGCAGATGAGGAGACTCCTCCTCTACCAAAAAAGAGAGCTCGGTTGGCGAGTGAGCCGACAGAGACCGCAAAAGATGGCACAGTGTGGCGTGAAGTAGAAGTGGGGAAACGTCTCCATTTCACCCCAATAGAACCGTACCCTACAGATGGAGAGCCAAGTGCTAAGGCCAGACGAAGTGTCCGGAGTCGCCTTCAGAGCTTCCTCTGTTTTATCACTCTTGACATGCTTCGTAGCATTCAAGAATGGACTACTCAACATGCACGTCACACGGAGCAGGTGGATTGGTTCATGGGTCTCCCGGAACTAATGGCATTTATTTCAGTCATTATCTTGCGGGGGGTGACCAAGGTTCCATCACTACATGACAGCTCGTCAGCAAACCTAGCAAACCCAAGGATCATTGCAACTATGACCCGAAACCGCTTCCAAGACATCATGCAACACCTACGCTTTGATGACATGTTCACACGCATTGAGCGAGTGGAGACCGATAAGTTTGCTGCAATCTCCGATGTGTGGAGATTGTTTGTCACCAACTGCATCGCATCCTACAACCCTGGTCGACACATCACTATTGATGAACAGCTTTTCCCGTCAAAGACTCGCTGCTGTTTTCTGCAATACATTGCAACAAAACCAGACAAGTTTGGCATCAAGTTTTGGGTGGCTTGCGACTTGAAATCAAAGTACATCTGTAATGTCCTCCCATATCTTGGCAAGGACCCCAGTCGTCCCAGCGGGGAGAGACTGTCCGAAACTGTAGTGATGAGGCTGATGGAACCATTCATGGACAAGGGCAGAACTGTAACCACGGACAATTTCTTTACATCATTGTCACTTGCACAATGACTGCTTAGCCGGAAAACCACTATCCTCGGCACAGTCAACAAGAGTCGCCGGGAAATTCCTCAATCCGCTAGACAGATGGACCGCACTGAATTCACCACTCAGGTGTTTTCAACCACTGGTGCCACACTGACAGTGTATGCACCCAAACGAAAGAAGGCCGTCTACATTCTCAGCAGCATGCACAGCGTGGTTGAGACTGAGGATACCAACAAAAGGAAGCCAAACACGGTCACACAATACAACCACACAAAGTGCGGTGTGGATGTAATGGACCAAATGGTGCGGGAGTACAGCGTGCGTGCAGGAACACGGAGATGGCCATTCGCCGTGTTCTACAACATGATTGACATGGCAGCACTGAATGCTCATGTTCTTTATCAGGCATGCACTGGGGTGCAGGAGAGACGGGTGGACTTCCTGGTTGAGCTTGCAAAAGAGTTAGGTGGCTCTCATGTGACTGAAAAGAAGGCATGCAAGGAGAAACTCCTTCGGCAACAACCTTCCACACCCAGCCCTGGCAAAAGGGCGAAGTGTCAGGTCAACCATCGATGCACGAACAATTGTGCAACTGAGAGATGTGTTGACTGCTACAAATACACGTGTGGCAAATGTACCAGGGACATACCCAGGCAGTGCCAGGTATGTTCCGACAGTGCAGACAGACTGCTGAGTAAGTGGTGAAATGCTAGTCACACAAGAAGGACATGCCACTCACACAAACACACGCAGCCCCCCACAGCAGCCTATTGTAAATATGTGTGGAATTGTTTTATTCCTTGTATTTTTTTTATTATTTTCATAACAAAAATAAAAAGCATGGAAACAAATAACAGTTGTTCTTTTGTATATTTACATTTTTGTATATTTAGATTCAAGTCAATGGGTGCAGAAAAAAAAAAAATCGCAAAAAAATCGCAGTTACTGAGTGAGTCACACAAGAAGGACATGCCACTCACACACACACACACACACACACACACACACACACACACACACACGCAGCCCCCCACAGCAGCCTATTGTAAATCCTGTGGTGTGACAGTAATGGCCTTAATTACAGAACAAAAGCGGTGATTATAGGTTGTTTGCTTAAATCCTTCAGGTCATTCGACCCATCTCTGGGTTCCAAAGGTAGAAATGTTAAATGACCCCTCTCTGGGACTTCTAGTGTTAAGAAGACATACAGTGACCCAGCAGTGGCTGCGGCATGAGGAGGGTATACAGTGACCCAGTGGTTGCAGCATGAGGAGGGCATTCAGTGACCCAGTGGCAGCGGCATGAGGAGGGCATTCAGTGACCCAGTGGCAGTGGCAGGAGGAGGCCATACAGTGACCCCAGGGGCGCGACATGAGGAGGTCATACTGTGACCCAGTGGCAGCAGAATGAGGAGGGCATACAGTGACCAAGTGGCAAAGTGTGGTGAGGCAGCATGGATCATTAAATCTGCTGCATCAGGCATTGGTGGGTGGAAATCCTGGCTGATCCATGCCTCATTCATCTTCACAAAGGTCAATCTCTCCACATTTTGGGTGGACAAGCGAGTTCTCCTTGGGGTAACTATGGCCCCCACCGCACTAAACACCCGCTCTGATGCCACACTACTGGATGGGCAGGACAACTTTTCCAGGGCAAACTTGGCCAGTTGCGGCCAAAAAAATCCAGTTTGGGTGCCCAGTAGTCCAGCGGATCTTTGATGACGGGTGGCAGGGTGCACGCTAAGTATGCCACCACCTGCTGGTTCAACTTCTGCTCTGTGTCTAGCTGCTGATGAGCAGCTTCTTTACTATGCAGCTGAAGAGAGCTATTCATCAGTGACTCTAGGCTCAGGCTGATGCTGATGGAGCCGATACTGCTCCTGCCACCCCCACCCCCCTCCCACAGCTGCCATGCCAGAGCAAGTTGAGCACTCAGGGCCCCCCGGTCGGACATGCAAGAAGATGGACGATGGTGCAGATAGGCAGCGGCCAACTTGCTACATAGCATGTCTCTATAGTAGTTCAGTTTGTCCTGCCTCTCAGCGGGTGTAAAAAAGGCCCCCCATTTTTCCCCGGTAGCGAGGGTCTAACATGGTGGAGAGCCAATAGTCATCCCTCTGCCGAATGGTGACAATTCAGCTGTCACTGAATTCAGCATTTATCGGCCATTTGCGCAAGTGACTCCGATGGACTCCCTGCATCCATCTCCACTGCATACTGCCACAGTGTGTCTGGGTCATCCTCCTCATCTCCCTCTGGCTGTTCTGGTTGCTCCTGCTTCTCCTCTCCACCCATTTGGCTACACATTGTTGTGCTCCAATATCCTCCTCATCCTCCTACTCGTCCTCCAGTTCAGCCCCTACAGGGTTCATGTGGCCTTGAGATGTAGACGCCACATCTCCAGTCCCGTGACCAGCCAGATTGAAAAGCATCTTTTCCAGGATGTGAATCAGTGGAATGACATTGTTCATCCCGTAGTCCTGGCAACTGACTAACAAAGTGGCCTTCTCAAAGGGAACAAGTAAATGGCAGGTGTCACGCATGAGCTGCCACTGGCTAACATTGAAGTTACACAGGGGAATACCTCTGTCCGCTTGGATCATAAAGAAATTGTTTATGGCTTTTCTCTGTTCATATAGTCGATCCAACATATGGAGGGTTGAATTCCAATGGGTGGAAACATCGTATATCAGCCTATGTTGTGGGAGGCCGTTCTGTCGCTGCAGCTCAAGGAGGGTGTGCTTGGTGGTGTACGAGTGGCTGAAGTGCATGCAAAGTTTCCTTGACATTTTTAGGATGTCTTGCAGATGGGTGGAACACTTAAGGAAACGCTTGACAACCAGATTGAACACATGCGCCATGCAGGGTGCATGGCTCAGCCCTCCTTGACGCAGCGCTGACACCATGTTCCGATTTTAAGTTCTCTTGGAGAAAGCCAGGATTCAATTTCTTGATTGAGGACACGAAGCAGTTCCTCCCCTGTGTGACTTCTTTCGCCCAGGCAAACGAGGTGTAGAACAGCATGACACCACTGTGCCCTGCACATGTGGTATGCTGGAGGAGCACTGTGAATTGTCCCTGCAGTGGAGGCTGAGGAGACAGTGGAGGATGAGGTGGACATTGTTGCAGGAAGAACGTTGTGAGAACGTGGAGGCAGAAGCTGCGTCACCTGTCCAATTTGCTGGTTTGTCTGGGCAGGCACCACATTAACTCGGTGGGCCGTAAATTACATATATTGTTCTTGACCGTAGTTACAGCTCCAACATGTTGGCGCTGCCGTGCACTTTGCCAAACACCGACAGGCTCAAGGACTGGCCCACCTTCTCTTCTACATATTTGTGCAGGGCTGGTACTGCCTTCTTGGCAAAGAAATGACAGCTTGGGACTCTCCACCTCGGCTCGGCGCAAGCCATCAGTTCTCTGAAAGGTGCAGAGTCCACCAAGTGGAAAGGTAATGACTGCAGAACCAGCAACTTGGACAGGAGCACGTTCAGCTTCTGCACTGTTGGATGAGTGCACGCATACTGTTGTCTCTTAGATATATATTCTGTGATCAATTGCTGACGCAATAACTGACTAGGAGGAGGAGGAGGAGCAGGAGCATCACGACCAGCAGATGATGGGAAGGACACAAAACTTCCTTTAGCTGAGGTGGTGGAGCCTTGGCTGCCTGAAGTGGGGTGCATGCCACTGGGTTCTGCAGCAGTTGCTGTGGCAGGCTGGACCACCACATTGGAGCCACGGCTCTCCCAGGCCACTTTATGGTGACGCTGCATATGTTGGTGCAGGGCTGTGGTGCCAACATTGACACGCTTCACCTTCTGCCCACCGATTGAATACATATCCATGTTCACCTCCCCCAGCGGCTTTACAAAAAACTGCCACACCACTGAGTTAGTGAGTTTACCCCCAACACTCTGCAATAACTGACTGCTACCGCCACTGCCTCCATGAACTCCTGCACCACTGCTTTCTGGGCAGGTTGGCTGCTGCGAAGCGGGTGGTCTACCCCGGGCACGTTTAGCTCCCGATCTCACACTACTGCCACCTTTCTGACTCCCTTGCTGCCTCATGCGCAAGCTGCAACCCTCTTCTCCTGATGACGATAAGGCCCCTTCATCACCCAGCTCCCAATTACAATCGGCTACGTCGTCATCCACTACTGTCTGCAGGTCACTTTTGTCCTCCTCAACACCAGCTCCCACGCCACTCTCCTCATCACTACTTGCCTGTTTACCGCAGGAAGCGGCAGATTTCTACTCCACATCTTGGCTGAGCAGTAGCTGCTGACCGTCCTCTAGTACCTCCTCCTCACTGTACAGTGGATCTGAGCCCACAGCATAAAGTACTTCTCTAGCTGAGGGAACAGAAAAGGACAGAGGCAGGTTGAGGACAGGTGAGGGCACAGGGCCTGCTGCTGGGCCATGTCAACTAAGGCTTGTGTCTGACAAACCCACCGACTC
Source organism: Leptodactylus fallax (assembly GCA_947044405.1). NCBI lineage: Eukaryota > Metazoa > Chordata > Amphibia > Anura > Leptodactylidae > Leptodactylus > Leptodactylus fallax. The sequence continues at coordinate 17,367,661 of CAMRHE010000001.1, forward strand.
TTGGCTGGGGACATACTGTTCGATGAAAAAACGTAATTGCAAAGGGCAAAAAGGCCTGTTATTTTCTACTTTGAAGAGAAAAGCAAATATGCCCCTTATTTCTTCACCCACTAATGAAAACAAAAAAAAAGCGTTATAAAGGCAGAGATTTGTGGCTAAGAATTATTGAATTATTGACAATACTATTTTTAAAAATGGCTTGCAACTTTATACTGGTAAAAAAATGGCGAATATGGTCCTTTTTATGGGTTTTGACACTAATAAACACCTTTAAATAAGTGATAACCGCTAAGAATTATTGAATTATTGACAATACTGTTTTTAAAAATGGCCAGCAACTTTATACTGGTAACAAAATGGCGAATATGGTCGTTATGTCTTTCCCCACGTTAAGGGTGTTTATTACAGATAAGAGCACATATTATTGGATGATAATTCAGTTTTCTTTGGTACAATAGTACTGACTAATGTTATGCCTTGGAAGAACATTGAATAAGCCCCTTATAATAAAGGCCTTTAAAAAGGCTTTTTTTTTTTTTTACAGTTACATGCAGATATTATTGGATGATAATTGACTGTTTTTTGCTGTACTGCACTGCAAAAGGCTTGTTGTGTTCCACCTTGAAGACACAGATATGAGTAATGAGCAGCAGTATAATAGCAGTGAGTGCTGCAATGTGAATTATGCTGCAAATTCTTGCTATAAATGACCCTGCAACCACCCCAAATTCTTCTCTCAATTCCTCCCTATCTTTTCCCTACAGTTCTAAGGCTCAGCCTCATTCACTGAGCTTCTATATGTTTTCTAAGTCTTTCCCTAGCTCCTAATGATGTCTGTCCCTACATTAAGAGCAATGTGGAATGACTGTACCTAAAATGGCCGAGGGTTTTTATAGGGCTGTGACATCACAGGTCCTGCTGGCTGCTGATTAGCTGCACGCTTGGCATTGTGAGTGATCCAGCACTCCCAGAGTCCCTTCCCCCTTGTCCTAACATGTGCGGCGGCCATTTTATAAAAAATTGCAATTCAATGCATCGAAGCGTGAGGAAATCCGGAATCGTGGAGAATCAAAGATTTCCTGACATTCGGTTTGAGTTCCACTTCTGCAACTTTGATTCGCTCGTCTCTAGTGTTCACCATAGAGGAAAAATATTTTTATAAGTTTGTAGACCAGGTGTTTTTGGATGCAAGGATACCTAATGTGTATGTGTTTCACAGTAATTTTTTAGTTTTATATGTATTATAGTGAAAGTGGGGGGACTTGAACTTTTATTGTTTTGTTTTTTTTTATATTTTTTAACTTTTTTAATTTTTTTCTTTTTTTGTACTATTAATCCCCCTAGGGGGCTTGAACCTGCAATCGTCCCATAGACTGCATATACCTATGACAGGCCTGGGAGCAGTGAGAAAGGCCGGCCCTGGGGACAGTTGTTCTACTTTGGTTGGGTTGGGGGGGTCACGGACTTGCCCCAGACAGTTGCAATACTTTGGGGGTGGGGTGTCACATTCAACAATGCCCACGATCAGAGTGATCGCAGGCATTAGCTACGTGTCTCCACTGTACATTACAAAGGAGATTGGGTACACTAGCTATGGGGGGTTGGGATCGTGGTGAATCGAAGATTTCCTAAAATTCGAATCGAATTCCACTTCTACAGCTTCGATTCACTCATCTCTAGTCATAATCTTCAACATCTCTGTATTAGACGCTGTATATTGTGAAATAAGTTGTAACTTTTGTATGTACTTTTGGTGGCACATCTATCTTTCTGCATATGCAAAGCAACAAGGAGATGTACTGTAAAGAATCTGCCTACCTTTCTCCATGTTTCTATCTATACAGTGTATATAAACATAATTTTTGGGGGAATGGAAAAATCACCATTTTTTACATAGCTTTTTGCAATTAGAACAATTAAGGTGATCACAAATTAACATAATGTTATGTTTTAGTACTTTTGCACATTAAAACTGATCTTTTGTTTGATAATAATAATAATAATAAATAATAATAATAATGTTTTATATAACATTAACATATCCCCAAGTACGTTATAAATGTAAAGATACATTTGCAGACATTACAATGTGACACTAGGTTCACACATGCGCTCAGGTTTCTGTTCTTCAGGTCCGCTTAGGGACCAGCAAAACAGAAGCCCAATGAACTAAAAAGCAGTTACCATAGACTATAATGGCGTCTACTGGGTTTCAGCCCGAAAAATGCTTGAAGGACATTTCTCTCCTCATTTTTTCAAGCGGAATGGGGGACAGAATCCACTAACAGTCACACCCAGCCTAACAAAATAATTAACATATCAAGCAAGAGGAGGAAGGCCCTGTTGGAAAAAGCTTACATTCTATGAGGAAATACAAAGGCTCTGACACACCCCATAGAACTTGCAACTCATTTGCATGTTTCTAAAGATGCCTTTTCGATGGTGTTCAACATAATGTCCCCAACAATGCACTATAGCTGGTTTGATCAAATTTGTTTTCATAACTTCCATAGACTTAAATAGTAGTTATGGAAACAACATAGCAGATAATGCAGATCAGTTAAGTCTGGTCACATCTGCGTCATGTACTGGATCAATATTAATGTTGTATGTATCTTTAGGAAAGGACATACAGTATACTATACAATAGGTTGCATACACTTGGGTTACACTTATTTTACCTCATTATTTCCTCACTCTAACACTTATTCTTTCATTAGCAACTTGTTATTTAAAGGAAACAAATTGTTTTTTATCAATGAATTCCAAAAATGTTTTCTTTTTTTTATTTTTCAAAATAAGACATAACAGGTTTATATGGTATAACACAAGAAACAAATGATTCTTTTCACTCTAGTTATATTTATTTACACTTAGGTTTAGTATGTCACATTTGTTGAAATTGGACTGAAGTGTATGCTTCGTTATTCCTTTGCTTTTCTAGTACATGTAAAATATATTTGTTGATTTATATATTTTTATAATTTTCAACAGAGAATATGTCAAGACAGCTAAAGTACAAAGTAAAAATTATATACAAGTAGCTCTTTATTAGACGTGGCTGTTACACCAAAATAGTTAGTCATTAAATTTGCTTTTAGTTTGTCTATTTTTTCAAATTATTCATGAATTATTCAGTAATACAAGAGGGTTTCAGGGGAAAATCTTTTAAAAAGCAATCAGAAACATTTTTGCCTGTAAATTATTGAGTGCTCTAGAGACGTAAAAGTCAACTTTTTCCAAGCAAGCTGAAAATGTACGAATGAATGTTGCAATAAATAAAAAGTTACATTCTAAGATGTTGTCATATAGATCCAAAGCATGAAAGAAAACAAATGATATAAAAACTTTAAATCCTCCAAGTTAAAATTCAGCTAGTACCATTGTATTATTTGGCTTTGTAATACACACTTTGACAGAACACAGTCTATGGAATACAATTTCCCTCCCTTCCATATGTCACTTTTTAAAAAATATAAGTCACTGGTGCTAACGATGGGTGTCAGTTGCTGTTGTGGCTTCCGTTGGCACTGTGAGCTGAAAATGTTTGGTTTATCAACTTCCAGATACTGTACTGGGCCTGACTGCTGTTGCCTTTACCCCTTCTAACACTTGTGGCACTAGCAGAGGAGGTGAAGCGCAGGCAGAGGCCACCTGGGTACGTGAGCAACTGGCAATTGCAGTGCTCTCCCAAACGCAGCTGTAAGCTGGGTATATAGCCCATTCTAATAATATTCTAATTTACCTTCGCTTTGGGAAGCACGGAAGAATTTCTCCACTTTGTCTTTATAGCAAGGGTGTAAGAGCACTGCCATCCAGTACTCATCCCTCTGCTTGATGCTAATAATACTCTTTTCGCTGTGTAAGCAGCAGAGCATAGAGCCTGCCATGTTTTCCAGTGTATGTATACAGGTTAATAAAGTAGCGAACCACCAGATTAAGTACATGCGCCATACGGAGACAATGTATTATTTTCCCTAACTGCAGTGCAGCAAGATTTGGAGTTGGTGAGGAGCCAATCAATGGGATACATGCTGCAGGATATAATGAAGCAACATCTCCGCTGTGTGGCTCCTCTGATCTAGGCTCATTAATTGAAAAACCACATGGCAGCACTTCACCTTATAACCATGAAACGAGGGTGGATGAGGAGGAAGAGGAATGAAAGCAACGGCTTGCCCTGGTTAAGATGGTGACAGGAAAAGGTCAAGAGAGGAGGATCCAGAGGAGTTCGATGGGCCCTTCATAGTATCGGAACTTGGCCTGCTCAATCCTTGTCTAGAACTGCTGCTCTACGTATCGACAGTGGTATCCTCTGTCTGGTATCCTCCATTGAGGATGAGTGCATGCCATCAGTTGTCGAAATGCAGTGAAATCCACTATGTGGTATGGCAGCAACTGCATTGCCAGCAGCTTAGCCAAGTGCTGGTTAAGTTGCACAACTTCTATAATACTGGACACATATTGCTGTCTTCTGGCTACACATTCCCCTATGGATGACTGATGTTGGCATGGAAGAGGAGGATAAATAGTTGGTGATAATATTGATAACGACGACCATTTGCTAGTGCAATGTGTAGATGTGGCCTGTCTACCAAGAAGATCACAGGGAGGAGTAGGAGAACAGCCTTGCTCACTTTCCCTGCCAATGCCACTGTCAAGTCTACTTTTTCAAATAAGAGAAAGAAATGCCATTCCTACATTTATTCCTGCACAGCCACGGCTAAGTTTCTGCTTGTAAATCTTACACATCACCATGTATTTATCATTTATCATTTGGCAATGTACAAAAAAACTCCTACATGGGAGATGTCCGCAAGCAGTAGAGGAAACAAATCTGCCACTACCACCCTCACTCTGAAAGGTTCCCTTAGGTCAGCCCCAGGCAGGCTTTTTGGATGTTGTGTCAAAGTGGCTGGAATTACCAAAGCCATCACCCTCTTTATCTAATGTCACCTTGTTACCCTGACCCAGTTGTCAGGTCCTAGCTGCAAGAAAATCTTCATCGGCATTGTCATCATCATCATCATCATCATCTTCCCCACTTTTTTCTAACACATTATCATGCACAACCTCAGAATTTCCACCTAGCTACCCTACCACAATGACTACCAGTAGTAGTAGTAGTAGCACACCCCCTGAAACTACTACCTCCACCACCACCAACAGGCATCATGTCTTCTTCCTCTGCTTGCGCACAATGTTCACTGTTCTCATCCAGTTCATCAAAAAGAGGAGGAAGACTGCTCTGATTAGGAGAAATAGATTGCTCAGCCGGTGCCACATCACTAACAGGGATCTGTGTCAGTGAAGAATGTGAAAGAGACACGGTTGACACTCCAGAAAGGCCCTGCAGTAAATTAAGTGTTATGCAGGAGGAGGAGGAGGAACACACAGAAGACTGACTTAAAATCACATCACTCCGCAATTTTCTCCTGTGACTGAGATGAGCCAGCTAAATGATCAAAAATGCCATCAATATTTTCAGGAAGTACAACAATCCTCCAGCTACTGGTGGTGCCACCAAAACCAGAAACAGTGTTGCTCTTGCCACCAATAATCTTATTGTTAGCAGTAGTACTTCCACAAGTGTTTCCTCCTCCCCCGCCTTTTGTCTGTTGCATGCTCTGTTTTTTCCACTCATTTTTATAATGCACATACAGTGCTTAATTATTGATAAAAAAAAACACTGACAGAGATTCTTTTTTTTTTTTTTTTTTACAAAAGCAGAGGATGCACTACTAGTAGTACCACGGCCACCAGTACTACTATGCTGCACTACTGTGAGTGACCTATACTGTATCTAGAATTACATATGCGCATGCAGTGCACTTGCACACACAGAAACACTTAAAATATTTTGTTCAGATTAACAGCAATGCTTCTTCACATTGTGTGTGGGTCAGAAAGACATCAAGCCAGAGCATAAAAAAAAAAAAAAAAAAAAATACATGAAATTCCTATTCCTAAATGTTTTTTTTTTTAAGATTAGAGAAAGCTAGACTATATATAACACACCAAAAAAAAAAAAAAAAGCTAATAATGGAGATTCTATTTTTTACGTTAGCTAAAAATGCACTACTAGTACCATGGCCACCACTACTACTTTACTATTGTGTGTGATGTATATCTAGAACTACATATGCACATTAAGTGCACTAGCACATACACTGAAACGCTTAAAATATTTTGTTCAGATTAACAGCAATTCTCTGCCTCCTTCACACAGTGTATGGATCAGACACCAGAACAGAGCAGAAAAAAAGAAATAAAAGAGGAAATTCCTAAATATTTTTTTTAAAGATTAGAGCAGGCTAGACTGTATTGTTGAAACACACACACAAAAAAAACACTGAAATAATGAAGACTTTTTTTTACATTAGCAAAAGATGCACTAATAGTAGTACCACGGCCACCACTAATACTGTACTAAAGTGTGTGACGTATATATATACAATTACATATGCACACACATTAAAATATTTTGTTCAGATTAACAACAATGCTCTTTCACATGTCAATCAAATGTTATTTTTGAGATTGGAAGAGGCTAGACTGTATTGGGTGAAACACACCAAAAAAACACAAACACAAAAAAAAACTGCTAAAATAGTGGAGATTCTTTTTTTTTTACATTAGCAAAGGATGCACTACTACCTGTGTTTCTCCGATTATTTTATTCTCTGAAAAAGGGCTAGGGCTTATTTTCAAGGGTAGGTCTTAATTTTTTCCCATGAACAACAGTCACACATTTGATCACTTTTTATTTCAAATTTTATCAGAGGTGAAACAGCAAAAACACGGCAGTTTGGCACTTTTGATTTTTTTTTCCCACTATGGTGTTCACTAGAGATGAGCGAATTTCTAAAAAGTTCAAAAGTTCCCCAAAAATTTGCTTCGATCTGAATTAATTTGCGGCGAATATGGCCAGTGTCGGACTGGGATGTCTAGGGCCCACCTGTGGAATTGTTTCTAGGGGCACACCATCAGGACCTTTGGAGATCAGCGGTACCGAGACAGTGCGGCTAAAGGTAATAACATGTCAGGAGTTTTGCTGCACACAGATGTAATATTGCTGGCTTATCCTAAGGACAGGCCATCAATATTAGAAAGATGGATAAAACCAGTTTATGGAGAACCTCTTTTAAGGGGTTGTCTAGGCCAAATTTTTTTATGGCCACTTCACTGGTCCCCCCATACGGTGGCCTCTTCACTGGTCCCCCATACTGGAAGAGGACCAGTGATGGGGCCATTATATTGTGTGGGTAAAGTGATGGGGGCTAACATCCTGTGGGGGGGGCATTAAACTCTGTGTGATGCTTATTAAAGGGATTGTCCACGGTCAATCTTTTTTATGGCCTATGCTCAGGATAGGCCATAAATACCTAATCAATAGGGGACTGACACACGACCCCATCAGCTGTTCCGAGCCACTTCCGGCGCCCGTTCTGTACACAACACAGGGCAGGAAGCAGAAAGCTCCATCCGCTGTTTAGTCACCCGGTGCCTTCATTGCAGCTCAGCTCCTACTGACTTCAAAAAGTGCTGAGATGCAGTGAAGGTGCCTGGCTAATATACAGTGGACAGAGCTTTCTGCTTCCGGCCCTGTATTGTGTACAGGACGGGCGCCAGAAGTGGCACCGTACAGCTGATCGGTACGCAAATATAACTAATTATGCCTGGACAACCCCTTTAATATACCCCCTCTATTGTGCCACACTTTAAAGAGGTTTTCCAGTGTAATTTTTTTTCTTTTTTATACAGTGGGGAAAAAAAGTATTTAGTCAGCCACCAATTGTGTAATTTCTCCCACTTAAAAAGATGAGAGGCGTGTAATTGACATCATAAGTAGACCTCAACTCTGAAAGACAAAATGAGAAAACATATCTAGAAAATCTCATTGTCTGATTTTTTAAGAATTTATTTGCAAATTATGGTGGAAAATAAGTATTTGGTCACCTACAAACAAGCAAGGTTTCTGGCTCTCACAGAACTGTAACTTCATCTTTCCTCCACTCATTACCTGTAGTAATGGCACCTGTTTGAAATTATCAGTATAAAAGGCACCTGTCCACAACCTCAGTCACACTCCAAACTCCACTATGGTGAAGATAAAAGAGCTGTGGAAGTACACCAGAAACAAAATTGTAGACCTACATCAGGCTGGGAAGACTGAATCTGCAATAGGCAAGCAGCTTGATGTGAAGAAATCAACTGTGGGAGAAATAATTAGAAAATGGAAGACATACAAGACCACTGATAGTCTCCCTCGATCAGGGGCTCCACGCAAGATGTCACCCCATGGGGTCAAAATGATCACAAGAATGGTGAGCAAAAATCCCAGAACCTACGGGGGGACCTATTGAATGACCTGCAGAAAGCTGGGACTAACATAACAAAAGCTACCGTCAGTAACACACTACGCCGCCAGGGACTGAGATCCTGCAGTGCCAGACGTGTCCCCCTCCTTAAGCCAGTACATATCCGGGCCCGTCTGAAGTTTGCTAGAGAGCATTTGGATGTTCCAGAAGAGTATTGGGAGAATGTCATATGGTCAGATGAAACCAAAGTTGAAGTGTTTGGTAGAAACACAAATCGTCATGTTAGGAGGAGAGTGAATGCTGAGTTGCATCCAAAGAACACCATACTTACTGTGAAGCATGGGGGTGGCAACATCATGCTTTGGGGCTGTTTCTCTGCAAAGGGACCAGGACGACTGATCCGTGTACATGAAAGAATGAATGGGGCCATGTATCGTGAGATTTTGCATGCAAACCTCCTTCTATCAGCAAGGGCATTGAAGATGAAACGTGGCTGGGTCTTTCAGCATGACAATGATCCCAAGCACACCGCCAGGGCAACGAAGGAGTGGTTTCGTAAGAAGCATTTCAAGGTCCTGGAGTGGCCTAGCCAGTCTCCAGATCTCAACCCCATAGAAAACCTTTGGAGGGAGTTGAAAGTCCGTGTTGCCCAGCGACAGCCCCAAAACATCACTGCTCTAGAGAAGATCTGCATGGAGGAATGGGCCAACATACCAGCAACAGTGTGTACCAACCTTGTGAAGACTTACAGAAAACGTTTGACCTCTGTCATTGCCAACAATGGATATATAACAAAGTATTGAGATGAACTTTTGTTATTGACCAAATACTTACTGATCAATTGCTGATGCAATAACTGACTAGGATGAGGAGGAGGAGCAGGAGCTTCAAGACCAGCAGATGATGGGAATGACACACATCTTCCTTTAGCTGAGGTGGTGGAGCCTTGACTGCCTGAAATGGGGTGCATGCCATTGGGTGCTGCAGTGGTTGTTGCGGCAGGCTGGACCACCACATTGGAGTCACAGCTCCCCCAGGCAACTTTATGGTGATGCTGCATGTGTTGACGCAGGGCTGTGGTGCCAACATTGGCACCCTGGCCACGCTTCACCTTCTGCCCACAGATTGTACATATGGCCATGTTGACCTCCCCCCGGCGGCTTTACAAAAAACTGCGATGAGTAGGTGAGTTTACCCCCAACACTTCCCAACACTCCGCGCTAACTGACTGCTACCGCCACCGCCTCTGTGAACCCCTGCACCACTGCTTTCCAGGCAGGTAGGCTGCTGCGAAGTGGGTGGTCTACCCCGGAAATGTTTAGCTCCTGACCTCACACTGCTGCTACCCTGCTGACTCCCCCGCTGCCTCATGCGCAAGCTGCAACCCTCTTCTCCTGATGATGATAAGGCCGCTTCATCACCCGACTCCCAATTACAATCGGCTACATCGTCATCCACTACTGTCTGCAGGTCACTGATGCCCTCCTCAGCACCAGCGCCCACGCCACTCTCCTCATCACTACTTGCCTGCCTACCGCAGGAAGCGGCGGATGTCTCCTCCACATCTTGGCTGAGCAGTAGCTATTGACTGTCCTCTAGTACCTCCTCCTCACTGTACAGTGGATCTGAGCCCACAGCATAGAGTACTTCTCTGCACGGTTCTTTCTACCTGGCACTAACATGGACCTGTAAGGCTGGGTTCACACTTCAGTTAGATGGTCAGTTTTGGCCCCGTAACTGTTCAAATAAGTGAAGTGTGCATCGATTCTAAGAGCGACGCCTGTCTTGTGCGTGTCATTCGGACTCACAGTATTGTTTGATTATCACAGTAGACTCCCTATGCGTGTTACTGCAAGGCACAGTGTTCTACTCCACTATACAGGCTCTCTGAAGCTAGGAAATAGGTGTTTTTTAGTGATATTCGCCGCAAAGTAATTTGGATCGAAGCAAATTTTTTTGGAACTTCGAATAGAAGTGCTGAATCGAACTTTTGAGAAATTCTCTCATCTCTACTCCTATTCAATCTTACATTCACACACAAAATACATTTAAAATAAAAGATCTAGGTGTACACAATTTATATATACCACAAACATCAACTACAACAAGAGCTCGTATTCTCAAAAACGCTGATACAGAAGACAAGCAAGGTTTTGCTGTTATTCACTAATATGTTAAAAATTTATACTGCACCTAGCAAACTGTGACTGTGATACCAAAATCTAACTTTTTTGAGATTGCACAGCATACCGTATATAAAAACACAACTTAATATTTCATATATACAGCCTCCTTCATGCAACTTTGCAGCAAACAGAGATTGTAAGCAAAAATTGCACAAAAATTAAAATTTGCCACTAAGTGCCGGCTCAAGCAGTCCCTTTCTGCAAACAACATGTACTTTCCAAAAAACTGAAATATGTGAGGAATTCATACATACCACACATATATATATATTTACAATTGCGGGTGTTAAACGCCAAAATCGCAGAAATGCGCCAACCAATTTTGTGTATGCAAATTAAATAGGAGTTTACATAAAAATATAATTTTCTATCCCCTTATAAAAATTGTAGCAATTTATACACTCATCTCTAGTGATAATCGTTATTGCTATTATTTTAGCGTGTAACTGATATCGCTAGAGTGTATTTTACTCTATAAAGATCAGGTATGGACAGGATCGGGATTGGGTGAAATGTAAACTTTATTGATGACTTTGTGCATGTGTTGTGTGTTTGGTGCAACTCTTTTGGCGCTGCGACTTGTACAATGGTAAACATCTGGGTCACAGCGCCGATAAACTTCCTGGTTATGTTCAGAGGGGTATTACATAAGAATACCCTCTAGTAAGGTTCAGAGGGGTATTACATTATCCCTCTATGTGACAATCAGAGAGCAAAAGTATAGTATGCTCTGTGATTGATAGGAGAGGGGATAACATGGACAGAAGTCCCTACTATCCTCCCCTGGAGTCACATACAGGTTATGCACAGATGATGATTACACCATGTAACAATTTTCAAAAAAATATTTGTTCCCAGTTGTTAAGTGTGTTTTCCTGATTGTTTGTACCTTAAATGAATAGAAAAAAGTTATTATTCCCTGTAAACTTTGCTTTTGTGGTCAGCACAATGATATTTTGAAATTGATCTATTTTTAAGGATATTCACAATATTTCAAGATACTTAAGAAGCTTCTGGAATTGTGAGAACTATCAAGAAGTTTCTAGAACTACCCAGAATTATCTAGAACTTTCTGGGACTGTACAGAATTGTAGGTAGCTGTATAACTACAGTTATATAGGGCCACTATAGCCCTTCCTGAGAGACGGAGAGACAGGATCTAATTGATTGGGATTGCATAGTAAGTGGGCAATAGCCATCACAGACAAAGGGGAATTGACCTAGACAGACAGGTGTGAATTCAATATCTATTCAGATTCTGATAACGACAGTATTCACACTTCACCCCACACCCATTACAGGAGGATCTTAGGAATGTAAATGTATATATTGTGTGTTACTCTGGTACCGGGTGATCAATCTTGCTCTGCTGAATCCTCAGTACACTCTTGAACTTTAATACTGCATGGAATAAAGACCATTTTTATCAAGTTTGGAGAGACATCCTTTTTCCTTACAGTTCACAGCAACTTACTCAATTTAGATGGCATCAAGAGGTTGCATACATCCAGCAGACGCATTTTGCTACGTATGTGGCCAGTTTATAAAGACGAGAGCGAAAAAGTACTCTGTGGAAGCATCTGTTAAGATGTGTGAGGCCTACAAAGCATACTTCGGCATGCCTGTTGGTGACCAAGACAAACCATGGGCGACTCATTTCACATGTGAGCACTGCAAGAAAACTCTTGAAGGTAAGTGGATAAATGCTACTCTTAAATAGCAGATTAACTGTGTTAATATTGTAAATATCACTAGTCATTAGTGTGAAATAGGCCTAAATCAAATTCTCAATCCAAATATTATTTTGTTTGCTTATAGGTTGGTACAGGGGAGAGAAGAGAGCCATGCATTTTGCTATCCCAAGAATTTGGCATGAACCGACTGATCACTCAACAAATTGCTACTTCTGCATGGTGGACCCTTCCAAACGTCGCACTGGCAAAAATGCACCGCCTGTAACGTATCCTGACATTCTGTCATCTATTGCCCCAGTACCACACTGCCCTGAACTTTCTGTACCAACACCTCCAGACAGAGCTACACCACCATCAAAAGAAAGCAGCAGGTCAGACATCGAGGAAGACATTGAAGATCACGATTTCTCTTCATATGCAGATGAGGAGCGGAAGCCATACTACCCTAACCAAAAAGACCTCAACGATCTGATCAGAGACCTTGTCTCACCAAGTCCAACGCTGAGCTTCTGACATCAAGGCTCAAGCAATGGAACTTATTAGATGAAAGCGTCCAAGTCACAGATCAGAGGAAGCGTCACCAAGTTTTTTCCATCTTCTTCAGTCATCAAGATGGACTGTGCTTCTGCAACAATGTGGCCGGTCTATTCGAGGCTATAGGTATCACCTGTAACCCGAATGAGTGGCGCCTCTTCATAGACAGCTCATGCAAGAGCCTCAAAGCCGTGCTGCTTCACAATGGGAACAAGTATCTGTCTCTTCCTGTAGCTCACTCGGTGCACCTGAAAGAGGAATACACCAGTGTCAAGATGTTGCTAGGTGCCTTGAAGTATGATGAGTACGGCTGGGAAGTTATCGGAGATTTCAAAATGGTGTCATTCCTGATGGGCCTCCAAGGTGGTTTTACTAAGTATCCTTGCTCTATTTGCCTTTGGGACAGCCGGGATACTGAAGCGCACTACCACAGGCGGGACTGGCCTCAGCGGACAGAGTTCACTGTGGGGAAGAACAATGTAAAGTGGGAGCCACTGGTGGACCCACGCAAGGTGCTGATGCCACCACTACACATCAAGTTGGGGCTCATAAAACAATTTGTCAGGGCTCTAGATAAGGAGTCGAGAGCTTTCAATTACCTCCAAGATCTTTTACCTAAGCTGTCTGAAGCAAAGATCAAAGCTGGTGTCTTCGTCGGACCACAAATCAAGAAGATCATAGAGTGCAGTGAATTTCCCAAGAAGCGGAATAGGAAGGAGAGAGCAGCTTGGAACAGTTTTGTCGCAGTGGTTCACGGCTTCCTAGGCAATCATAAAGATGAAAACTATGTACAACTGGTTAAGACTCTGATAAAGAACTATGCTGCAATGGGCTGCAGGATGTCACTCAAAATCCATATCCTTGATGCTCATCTTGATAAGTTCAAAGAGAACATGGGAGCTTATTCAGAGGAGCAAGGCGAGCGCTTTCACCAGGACATTATGAACTTTGAACGCCGTTACCAAGGACAATATAACGAAAACATGATGGGCGACTATATTTGGGGATTGATTCATGAAACTGATTTGCAGTATAGTCGTAAATCTCGGAAAACCGCACACTTCTGAACAGTTTTTGGTAATCTGTGTAAATTTGCAATGCATATAGTGTTCTTAGTCTGACTGTATAAATGAGAAGATGCAAAATCGTCTGTTTCTATAGTAAAAAGGCATAATTTCCGTTGCCGTGGTCACAAAAGCGAAGTTTATGATGAATGTAAACAATTTTTAATTTGTTTTAGACATAAGCAATTGGAATATAACACTTAAAAGCTGGGAACAAAATTTGTGTTACATAGTGTTATTATTTTTCATCTCTATCCAGTCTGCAGGGCTGCTCCCCCCTCCTCCTCCTACAGCAGCTCTTGAGATGCTTCCTGAGACAGGAGGGGGAGGACATTTTAGAGCCCCATATCTCAGAATCCGTTATGAGTATTAAGAAGATCTTGGATTCATTTTAAAGATGAGAATCTCACCAAGATCTTCATGATATCCCTTACAAATGTCGGGAATTGAGATCTGCAATTTGATTTCAATGCCAAATAGTCAACAATGCCAACAGTAAATCCCCCCTAAACTGTAAGGGCTATTATGAAGATATTGGTATCATTTTAAAGCTGAGATTCTTAATAGATCTTCTTAATAGACCTTATGGATCCTGAGATATTGTCATTAGAAGAAAGGACGTATTAGATAGTGCTTGGCTACAGAAGTGCCATCCTGGGAGGAGGTATAAGATATGTGGCTGGCAGGAAAAGGGTTAAATGCCATTTACTGCCTAAGCCAGTAGGCATAATCAAATGTCCACTATAAAACAGTTGATCCTATAACAAAAAGAAAAGAGAATTGCACTCACACCATATGTGGAAATGCCTTGTTTTCTCTCTTGCTGTACAGGATGTAACTCAGCATGCCTTCTTTCTTGAGCTCCTCTCTGAGATGTCTGTCCAGTCATCTGCCTTGGCATTTTAATGTAGATAATGGGAACTAGAGGGATGTTCCTCATCAGATTTATTTGGGATCTCGGTATGGAGACATGCTGATGGGCACCCTATTGCTCCCAGGTCTTTTTTCCCCTACCTGGTTGCTATGTCTCATGGTGACACATGTCTCTAAATAAGGGATGATTGTGTTAATACAGCATTGGTACTCTCTCAGATTTAACTAATTTACAATCACCTACTATCAATCATGTTTAACATGTTTAAAGTTCAATACTAGAAAATCTAGAAAATCTCCCCAGAAGCACTTGCCAAAAGCTACGAAGTTACATAGTTAGTACGGCTGAAAAAAGACATATGTCCATCAAGATCAACCAAGGATGGGAAAGTCATGACATTCCATACATTTCTATAACCATCAATGCTATTTTGTTCTAAAAATGCATCTAATCCTTTTTTGAAGCTGTCAGCTGTGACTGCTATGACCAGCTCCTGGGGTAGACTATTCCACAGATTCATAGTCCTTACAGTGAAGAAGTCTTGTCGACTCTTGAGACTAAACCTTTAATCTCCAGATGGAGGGCGTGCCCCTTGTCTTTTGAGGGGAGTTTACATGGCACAGTTTTTCCCAATATTTGGGCAATATATATATTTATATAGGTTTATCATATCTCCTCTTAAACGCCTCTTCTCCAGACTAAACAGATTTAATATCTTTAGTCTCTCCTCATAATTGAGGTCCTCCATGCCTCTTATCAGTTTTGTGGTCCTCTGTTGAACCTTTTCCAACTCTAGAACATCTTTTCCATCTTTTACACATCTTGTGTCCAGAACTGAACTGCGTATTGCAGATGGGGCTGCACCAATGACTTATAAAGTGCTAATATTACTTCCCCATCCTGCAAGTCCATACCCCTTTTAATACATTGCAATATCCTGCTGGCCTTAGAAGCAGCCAATTGACACTGCATGCTGTAATTTAACCCCAGCTTTACTTCCTCTAGGACATATGTTACATGCAGATTATTTTTACTCAGATGCATAACTTTACATTTATCGATATTGAACCTCATTTGCCATGTGAATGCCCAAACACTCAGTCTGCCCAAGTCTACTTGTAACCTACGTACAGCTTCTATAGCAGTGGTCGTCAACTCCCAGCACGCGCCAAGAGTGGCATGCGAGGCTTATTTCCCTGGCATGGCAGCGGAGTCCTCACCCAGCAGCTTCGATCGGACCCCCAAGTATAATAAGCGGAGACTTAGGAGAAGTGATGAAACATAAAAACAATGATACTCACCTTGCTCCCTGCGCTCAGGGGTCACGTCTGGCGTCATTGAGCATAATGACGCGACGTGACCCCAGAGACCCAATCAGCGGTCGCTGACTACAGGCAGAAGCGCCGAAGAGAACAGAGTGTGGAATGGAGAGTACATTGTTTTTTTATGTTTGTCACCTTTCTTGGTCCTGCACTTATTATACTCGGGGGTCTGAAGAGAGCTATGAAACATAATACCATGTGCAGGGACCGCTATGGGACCTAATACCGTGCGCAGGGACCACTATAGGACCTAATACCGTGTACGGGGACCGCTATGGGACCTAATACCATGTGCAGGGACCGCTATGGGACCTAATACCGTGTGCGGGGACGCTATGGGACCTAATACCGTGTGCAGGGACCACTATGGGACCTAATACCGTGTGCTGGGGCCATTATGGGACCTAATACCGTGTGCAGGGACCACTATGGGACCTAATACCGTGTGCAGGGACCACTATGGGACCTAATACCGTGTGCTGGGGCCACTATGGGACCTAATACCATGTGCAGGGACCACTATGGGACCTAATACTGTGTGCTGGGGCCACTATGGGACCTAATACCATGTGCGGGGACCGCTATGGGACCTAATACCGTGTGCAGGGACGGACCGCTATGGGACCTAATACCGTGTGCTAGGGCCACTATGGGACCTAATACCGTGTGCGGGGACCGCTATGGGACCTAATACCGTGTGCTGGGGCCACTATGGGACCTAATACCGTGTGCGGAGACCGCTATGGGACCTAATACCGTGTGCAGGGACTGCTATGGGACCTAATACCGTGTGCTGGGGCCACTATGGGATCTAATATCGTGTGCAGGGACCGCTATGGGACCTAATACCGTGTGCAGGGACCGCTATGGGACCTAATACCGTGTGCGGGGGCCACTATGGGACCTAATACCATGTGCTGGGGCCATTATGGGACCTAATACCGTGTGCGGGGACCACTATGGGACCTAATACCGTGTGCAGGGACCACTATGGGACCTAATACCGTGTGCTGGGGCCACTATGGGACCTAATACCGTGTGCAGGGACCACTATCGGACCTAATACTGTGTGCTGGGGCCACTATGGGACCTAATACCATGTGCGGGGACCGCTATGGGACCTAATACTGTGTGCAGGGACGGACCGCTATGGGACCTAATACCGTGTGCTAGGGCCACTATGGGACCTAATACCGTGTGCGGGGACCGCTATGGGACCTAATACCGTGTGCTGGGGCCACTATGGGACCTAATACCATGTGCGGAGACCGCTATGGGACCTAATACCGTGTGCAGGGACTGCTATGGGACCTAATACCGTGTGCTGGGGCCACTATGGGATCTAATATCGTGTGCAGGGACCGCTATGGGACCTAATACCGTGTGCAGGGACTGCTATGGGACCTAATACCGTGTGCAGGGACCGCTATGGGACCTAATACCGTGTGCAGGGACCGCTATGGGACCTAATACTGTGTGCTGGGGCCACTATATGACATAATACCGTGTGCTGGGATCACTATGTGACATAATACCGTGTGCTGGGGTCACTATGTCACATAATACCGTGTGCTGGGGTTACTATGTGACATAATACCGTGTGCTGGGGTCACTATGTGACATAATACGGTGTGCAGGGGTCACTATATGACATAATACCGTGTGCTGGGGCCACTACGTGACATAATATGGTGTGCAGAGGCTGTTATGGAATATAATATCTTGTGCAGGGGCCGCTATGGGACATTATTCTATATACAGGTGTGTTTTCTGCATTAAGGATGTGTTTTTGCACGACACAAATAACAAATACTACTCAGCAGATACTCCTTAAGGTCAGAGAAGTACATATGCATGTCCATGGACTAACAAGAGCCCACGTCGCCATGTCCCTCTCCTGCACTTAGTCCAGTAGTCATACCTGTAAAAAGTAGCCAAGGCGACCAGGTTTTGAGGTATTTTCCACGCGTATGCGAAACCCAACTAGAGAGTTCCTCAAATCTACAGATTTTGTGGAACTGGGCAAACCATTCAACCCTACTAGGGGGTTCAGGTTGGAGCCATTTTAGAGGAATCAGCATTTTTGCTGCAGACAATATATGTGTCGTGAGATCGTCCCTGGAAGGCTTAAAATAGTGAACTGGTAGGTAAGAGCTACCTGAGAAAGTGTAAGCTGGAAGGGTCTACCAGTGACATCTTGGACAACAGATTCAACCATGGTCCAAAAGGGGTTATCGCCTGGCAGTGCCACCAAATGTGAGAGAGAGATCCGACCAGTTTATTTCATCGCCAACACATATTTGATTGTGCCAGTTTATGTGCATACAAGAACTCTGGGGTTTTGTACCACCTGGTAAGCAGCTTAAAATGGTTCTTCTGCAATCTATTGCATGGAGAGAAACCATGAGACATGCAAGAACAGAGGATGACTCACTGTCAGATAAGCTTACACCTAACTCTTTTTCCCAAGATAGGAGATAGGCTGTCTTTGTAGGCTCCCATTTTACAATATTCAGGTGATACAAATTTGATAATTTACATAATTTAGGAAGAGGTGCTAATACGAGTTTCTCAAAATCAGTGCTTTATGCTCTCAGTGAGTGTCTAGAAGCGAAGAGGGTACAGGTGTAAGTGAAATGTAGTTGATACAGAGGGTTGAGATGTGGCATACCAGTTAGAATTTGGATTCGGGGGCGTGGCCTGGCTATGGAGGAGTGAGGCTGTGTTTTCCTCAGTTCCTTCC
Source organism: Leptodactylus fallax (assembly GCA_947044405.1). Lineage (NCBI taxonomy): Eukaryota > Metazoa > Chordata > Amphibia > Anura > Leptodactylidae > Leptodactylus > Leptodactylus fallax. The sequence continues at coordinate 17,386,399 of CAMRHE010000001.1, forward strand.
CTGGCTTACCCGGACCAACGCTGATCCAGCTGACCGGATCATTTTCTGACCTCAGAGCTATGGGCAAGTCCCGGCGGTGCTCCTCCAGATCCTCTTCCACCCCTCCTGGGGCCTCCACGGAGTCTACCATGGACAAATTCCTGCGGGGTCCGGCCGCTCCTGGCCCACCACGTGTGCCATCCTAGATGGCGCCCGACGTCGCCGTCTCATCAAGCGACACCCCCGCAAGCGCACAGCCGGCGGCCGCAGCAGCTCCTGATGCAGAGGCGCCCCGGCCGCTACCAACAACTGGGGCCTGCTCCATCAGCCCCCCGGAGCCTTGGATCTTGCGGGAGTCTGAGCTCCGCTCAGCTCCCGCTTCCCCCCTGTCATTCACCGTGGGGCAGGACTGGCCGTCGCTACCGCCGTCCCCCGCATCCTCCGGGCACCAGCGCTCTACTGCCACCAATGTACCACTGCAGCGCTCTCTCCTGGACCCAGCAAGAGGTAGGGAGGCTTCTAATCTGCCCTGGTCTGTGGCCTTCTCCACTCCCACCTCAGCACTGAAGCCTGTGCTGCAGGCCCCTCTGTTTACACCTCCTGGCACTGGGCCACAGTTGGCCACATCTTCACTGGGCGCCCCTGCCACCCGCAGCCCCTGTCTGGTTTCCACCACGTCCCCTCCGAGCCATTTATCGGCCTCAGCAGCCCCGTACCTGCCTCATGTTCCTCTGTTAACAACTCCTGTCACAGCCCCTGCCTCTGCTGGTCAGAGTGCGGGAGACCCTACTGGGACTATTGCAACCTGTGCTCCTTCCTTCTCAGGCGCTTCCTCTGACGCCCTGGCTGAACTGCGTCAACTGAGCGCCCATCTACGTGCCATCCCTACAAAGTCTGACATGGAGGAATATGTGGCACGCCTGGAGCAGTCATACAAAACAGAACTGTCAGCCGTCCGTGCCACGGTACAATCACTGGAGGGAAGAGTGGACACCTTGGAAGCCTCCGCCACTGCGTTTTCCACCCAGTTATCTACCCATGACTCCATATTGCTATCTCATACTCACCAATTACACCATCTGACAGATCTCATGGACGACCTCGAGAACAGGAACAGACGGAATAACATCAGGGTATGGGGCCTCCCTGAAGTCATTGAACCCCAGCAATTGGACGCCACTCTATGTGGTATCTTTAACTCCCTCCTGGGGGCCCCTCCTGACTCTCCACTCGAGTTGGACGGGGCGCACCGCTCTTTGGACCCACGCCCTCTGGACTCTGCTAACCCTAGAGACGTCATCTGCCGGGTGCACAGACACCAGCTCAAGGAGGCTATTATGCGGAAGGCCAGGGACACCCGCCAAGTTGTTTTCCAGGATGCTCCCATCAGCTTGATCCCGGACCTGTCCAGACTCACTCTTGCTAGACAGCGTGCCTTGAAGCCTCTTCTGGACCTCCTGATCCATCACCAGATCCCGTACTCCTGGGGATTCCCTTCCGCCTGCAGGTCCGGCGGGATGGCCGCATCATCTTCCTGTCTCGTCCAGACCATGTTCCTGCCTTCACAGCTGCTCTTGGTCTTCCTAGGGTACAGATCTTGGACTGGCCACTGCTACCTGGCTCCTCAGAACCAGTCCAACCAGCACAGTCTCAGCGCCGTCCCAGACGCCGCTGACGCGACCGAGCTTCCTCACCTACAGCACCGACACGAGACCATCAAGCCCTTCCAACTTGAACACTGTACTGTTCATTTCGCATGCCAGTGAAAAAGCCTCTCCGTAACCTCTAGGGGTTCTCGTCCGCCCCCTGGTGGGGCAGTGAGTACTGTTATTATTTCTCCTTCCTTCTTCTTTCCCCTCCCCCCCTTTTTTTTTTTTTTTCCCCCCCTCTCCCACCCTTCCTTCCCTCTCTCCCCTCTTTTCTTCTTTTCTCATTTATGTTTATGCATATCGTTTTTCTCGGTCAGCTTATTTTTTTTACTACAGTTATCTTTATAGTGGCGTGGCCCGGGGGTCCGGGGAGGGGGGGAGCAGCTCATTTTTGGAAAGCTCGTTCCCCACCGGGGTCTCCGTGCTACTGTGTAGCACGTGTTTTGGCATTGTTTGCCTTTTCCCCACCTGGTTTGGTGGTGGTTCACCCCACCACCTTACTGTTTAGTTAGTTAAGACTTTGTTTCATAGCTGTGTTAATTAGTGATAGATTGCATTAGATTTTCCCTTACCTAAGTGTGTCTTCCCTCCCCCTCCCTGTCTAGCTATGTCCACCCTGAATATTTGCACACTGAATGTACGAGGACTTAACATCCCACAAAAACGTAGCCAGATTTTGTACCAACTTCACAAAAAGCATTCTCACATCCTTATTCTGCAGGAGACTCACTTCAAGGAAGGCCACGTACCGGATATCCGCAACCGCCATTTCCCCGTTTGGTTCCACAGCGCCAACCCGGTCGCCAAGTCCAAGGGAGTATCTATTGCTCTGCATAGGTCTCTGCATCACGAGGTAATGGACACCCTGATTGACCCTGAGGGCAGATTTGTTTTTCTTAAATTGCGCATCGCGGGTACGGTTCTCACCATAGCGGGCTGCTACCTCCCTAATCAGGGACAACTGCGGTACTGTAGGGACCTGGTCGGCAAACTTTCTGATTTTGGCGAGGGGGTCATGATTCTCGGGGGCGACTTTAACTTTGTATTGGATCCTTTGATTGACTCTACCCCACCCCGCCCTCCCCATTCTCAGTCCCACCTGCGTAGCCTTAAGACTGCCCTCCATAACTCCCAGTTGGTCAACGTGTGGCGCATCCTGCACCCTAATGAGCGAGACTATACGTATCACTCCCCTGCGCACAATTCCTATAGCCGCATTGACTTTTTCTTGATCAGCCATCATGCCCTCTCTTGGGCCCCCACAGGACAGATTGGCTCCGCCCTTTGGTCGGACCATTCGCCCGTATTTTTGTCAATGGAGATTCCAGGACTCGCACGCCGTCCTTTTACCTGGCATCTAAATGATAGCCTTTTAAAAGATACCACATGCTGGGAGGATGTCGGTGCTGCGATCAGGAACTTTGGCCTTGATCATGCCCGGGACTCTACATCACCCCCTCTTCAATGGGAAGCGTTAAAATGCGTGGTCCGGGGAGTCTTAATTAAACATGGTGCACGCCTTAAAAAGGAGCGGGCGGCCTGGGTCTCTGCGCAGCTAGCCAAGATCCATTCCCTTGAAGTGCTGCATAAACGGTCTTGCTCTCAGGCAGACTTCACGGAGCTCCTCAATGCTAGAGAGGAGCTCCGAGCCCACCTGGACGAAATGTCCATGCTTTTCCGTGACCGTGTTCGGAAACATTACTATGAGTTTGCGGATAAGTGCAGTCGTCCCCTCGCGCGTCGCCTACATCCTCGCAATACCTCCACGTACATTCCTCGGATCAATAAAGGCAATGGGGGATCGGTCCATAACTCAGCAGACATAGCAGAGGCATTCCGCTCCTTTTACCACGACCTCTATAATATTCGGGGACAATATGCTGATCTTGCCCCGGACTCTCTTTATGAGAAAATCAGGGAATACATCGACGAGACCTCTCTCCCCACCATTGCTCCCTCGGATAAAGCGCTTCTTGAGGACCCTTTTTCCGAAGAGGAGGTCTCTCTTGTCATTCAATCTTCCCCCTCGGGCAAATCCCCGGGCCCTGATGGGTTTACCCCTAGATTTTACAAGTCTTTCCAAGACCTCCTCTCTCCAATAATGGCCCGTGTCTTTAACAGTATTGACGACACCACTCCGTTTCCTTCCCAATCCCTATCAGCCCTTATCACAGTCCTCCCCAAACTTGGGAAAGATCCGTCCAGTTGTGCCAGCTATCGCCCGATTTCCCTGCTCAACATTGACATTAAGCTATTTGCCAAATTGCTGGCTAACCGACTGTCCCCTTTGATGCCGGGCCTGGTTCACACTGATCAGTTTGGCTTCATCTCAGGTCGCGAGGCCAGGGACAATATTTGCAAGACGCTCCTGGCGATCTCCGCGGCCCGCGTTACTGATACCCCCATGTGCTTGCTCTCTATAGACGCTGAAAAAGCGTTCGACCGTGTACATTGGGGCTTCCTTCGGGCCACACTCCAGCAAATTGGAGTTGGCTCGGGGTACTTGAGTAAGGTGCTTTCTCTCTATGGCGACGCGTCGGCACGGGTGCGGGTTAACGGGCTTCTCTCCAACTCCTTTCCGGTCCGGAATGGCACGCGACAGGGTTGCCCCCTGTCTCCTCTTTTATATGCACTGGTCATGGAACATCTAGCGACTGCCTTACGGAACTGTCCTAGTGTCCATGGCGTGCAGCTGGGCAACCGCCAGGTCAAAACGGCTTTATACGCCGACGACCTCCTCTTATACATCTCTCAGCTGCGCGTTTCCTTCCCGTCCATTCGGCGTGAGTTCTGTCGCTTTGGCCACCTGAGTAATTTCAAGGTAAATCTCTCTAAGAGTGAGGCCCTCAATATCACCTTGCCCCCAGCAGAAGCAATCCACCTTGCGAACGAATTCCCCTTCAAATGGCACCGCACTTCCATTAAATATCTCGGGATCCACATCCCTTCAGACCTCTCCCTCCTCTACCGCCTTAATTACTTACCGTTCCTTGAATCCCTTTTGACAGATTTGCGGAAATATGGTTCCCTCATGCTCCTCATGGTTTGGTCGCATCAATGTGCTAAAAATGGATGTCATGCCCCGGTTATTATATGTGTTCCAGGCTTTGTCCATTCCAATACCACGCTCCTTTTTTGCTCGTGCCCAGACTTTGTTTGGGAGATTTGTGTGGGGAGCGTCACGAAGCAGGTTATGCTTCCGGACATTGACACGCCGTAGACATCGCGGTGGTGCGGGCTTGCCCGACCCTAGAATATACTATCGTGCGACAGTACTGTTGCGCCTTTTTGACTGGCGCTATCGCGGGGTGGACAAGCAGTGGGTCTCTATAGAGGCCGACTTGCTGTCAGCTCATCTCCCCTCCCTGCCCTGGGTTCCGTCTCACTTTCGCCCCAGTATTATTAGACACTCCATTTTATCCTTTCATTTCCTCAAGACCTGGGATTCCATAAGCGCAGGTGGTCGCATAGCCAGGGTCCCGGGTCCTCTCAGCCCTCTGTTCCGAAATCCCATGTTCCCACCGGGTTGCTCTGCCGACAGATTTCTTTGCTGGTTGGCTAGGGATGATGTTCGTTTGCATCAGGTCATGGATAGCACTTCTCTTCCTTCTCTGTCACAATTGCAAGCCTCTCATCCCAATCTCCGTTTGTCCTGGTTGGAACATGGCCAGCTCACTACCTTCATCCGCAGGTTTTCCCTGCTCCCTACGCTCTCATCCTCTTTAACTGACCTGGAGCTTGCCCTTTCCCAGACTGACACCACTCCGCGCGCCCTCTCTGTTCTTTACGGCATTCTCCTCCAAGACGCTACACCTGGGCCTCCCTCCTACATTGGCCCCTGGGAGTCTGACCTCGGTACTCGCCTCTCTACTGCCGACTGGGAAAAATCCTACCTGTATACACACAAACTCTCGCTGTCCTGTGGTGCGCAGGAAAAGAATTACAAAATACTGACCCGTTGCTACCGCTGTCCTGACCTCTTACATAGGATCTACCCTGGCGTCTCTGCCCGATGTTGGCGCTGTGGTTTCGAAAAAAGGCACCTTATATCATATCTGGTGGGAATGCGCGGCCCTTAAACCCTTTTGGGATGCCGTCTTTGAGCTTTATGCTAAAGTGAGTGGCAGATCTGTCACGCCTTCACCCCAGCTCGCACTTCTCTCCATTATACCGGGGAGGGTCTCTGCCGTTAAAAAGGACCTTTTGCAACACTTCCTCACCGCCGCCAGAACAGTTATCCCCAGGCATTGGCATAGCACTGCTGTGCCCACCCTGGTGGAGTTCCTTCAGGAGCTTCTCCTTATCAGGAGAATGGAGGCCCTGGTGGCTGAGGACTCGCCCGACCCCTCCAAATTTGAGTCCCTCTGGCGGACGCGGGTGGTGTTTCAGGAGTCCTCTGAGTTTTTCTCTTTCTTTTCTTGATTTGGAGTTGTTCTGTTTTTCTGTTGGTGCAGTGTCTGGCTGCTCTCCATTACTAAATTTCCCCTTCTGTTCCTTCTTCCACCCCCCTCCCCCCTGTGTCCCCCCTCTGTCCTTGTCGTGTCCTTGGTCTCTTATGTCTCGTACACCTGTGAACTCCTTTTGGTCCCCCTCCTCTTGATGTTTGTTTTAATTTACTGTTAGGTGGGTGGCCCTGTGGTAGCTCTCTACAGTTGACTTTTTAGTTTTTTCAGCTATCACCCACCTAAAGTTATAGTCATTTTAGTTGCCATCGTGTTATTTATTTCTGATTCTGTTGTGGCGGGCTTTGTTGGCCGTTTTACCCAAACTTTTAATACTGTGCCTTATCCATAAATAAGGTGGCCTGCGTGCCCCCCCTGTTATTGTTTTAAACTGATATTGAAGTCATAGCATTGTACCCCCTTTCCCTTTTTTTCTTTCTGTTCTTATCGTAAAACCTTAATAAATTTGATTAAACATAGAATTTGGATTCGATCAATATCCAAGGGATGGGGTAGGTTAAATTGAGACATGAGCAACAAGGACTTCAGTCTAGACCAGAAATCTGCAGGAATGTCAGACATATCTCCTAGCATGTGGGGTAAGCGTAAAGTAGGCATTGCAGCGGAGGGGAAAGGCACCAGAGCAGGGCCCAGATATTAACAGGTGCCACCAGGACTGGTTTTGCGGAGTTTCGGAGGGCTCCAGCAGAGTTCGGCAGTCGAAGATCTTTCAAAAAAGAAGACCCGTGCAGAGCTCTAATGAAGTTGGAAACAGGGAGGTTTCTGGTCGGCTTGACTAACTCCAACCAGTGATTCATCTGTATGGCTATATAATATGCGTGCACATCTGGCAATCACATACCTCCTACTCATTTTCCCCATGTCAAGAGGGAGTGGGCTAGTCGAGGGCGTCTACATTTGCAGACATATCGTGTGAAAATGCAACGTACTTCTTTAAAGAAGGCATTAGGCAACATCAGGGGAACCATCTGCATGGCGTATAACAATTTCGGCAGGATATAGGTTTTGAGCAGATTTACCCTCCCCATCCAAGACAATAGGGGTATATCATATTTGGCCAGAAGTCTTTTAATTTCAAGTAACAAGGGTAGATAATTGAACTGTTATAGGTAACACAAATAAGAAGTAATTGAGATACCCAGATATTTAATGGGCCCTGGGATCCAAGAGAAGGGAGTCAGAGGTTTGAGAAGGGCTTGGCGGGATTTCGACGAGGTTATGCTAAGTATTTGGACTTATTACAATTCATCTTAAAGTTCGAGAGGGAGCCAAAGTGGTCGAGCTGGCAAGACAGTGCGGGGAATCCCTCATTAGGATTCGTGTTCAAGAAAAGCAGATCATCTCTGAATGCAGTAGCCTGCAAAGACTCAGAGCCTACTGTTAACCCCTGGATCCTACTGTCTTGAAGGACACTTTGTAATAAAGTCTTGGCAACCAGTATGAACAGAGAGAGGGAGAGCGGACAGCCTATAGAGATCTCGAACGGTGATGACCCACTGATTTTTAGCTGAGCATGCGGCTGTGCATATAGAGTGAAAACCGCATTAACAAAACCATCAGGGAGACCAAACTTAAATAGAGTTTCCCTCATAAAAGTCCAGTCAACCCTGTCGAAGGCTTTCTCCGCATCAATGCCCAGAAGGACCAACAGCGTGTGAGTCCTGTGGGCATAGTGAATGGCCTGAAGTATCCTATGTGAGATGTCTCTTCCTTCTCTGTTTTTAACGAACCCTGATTGCTCATGATGGATCAGGTGGGGGAGGATCGATTGAAGTTTATGGGCTAAAAGTTTGGCCAAAATTTTCAAATCTAGATTTGAGAGGGATATGGGCCGGTAACTCCCACAGTCCTGGGGATCTTTCCCCTCCTTTGGAATAAATGATATGTATGCTTCTTAGGATTGTCTCGGCCACTGGCCACCCTGCAGGAGGGAATTAAATGTGAGAGGAGAGCTGCTAGAAAGGTTTTAAATACGGAAGTGACAGACCATCAGGTCCAGGGCTTTTCCCAAGGGGAACACTGTTTATGACATTCCTGACTTCATCAGGAGTGATTGGGTCAATCAAAGAGGAGGCGCCATGAGAATCAGCATTAGGGAGGTCTAGGCAATCTAGAAAAGACTTGGTGGCTCTAAGTTTCTCCTGAGCATCTGGGGGAGGATGGGAATCAGATAGATTATAGAGTGAAGAGTAGAATGCACGAAAGGCTCCCACAATCTCAGGTGTGGACATCAAGACCTTTCCACCGACTCCCCTGATTTGATGAATGTGAGTCCTGTCCTGGGCCTTTTTAATGAGGGACGACATTAATCTACCTCCTTTATTACCATGGGCATAAATTTTACAGTGGGGAAAAAAAGTATTTAGTCGGCCACCAATTGTGCAAGTTTTCCCACTTAAAAAGATGAGAGAGGCCTGTAATTGACATCATAGGTAGACCTCAACTATGGAGACAAAATGAGAAAACAAATCCAGAAAATCACATTGTCTAATTTTTAAAGAATTTATTTGCAAACTATAGTGGAAAATAAGTATTTGGTCAATAACAAAAGTTCATCTCAATACTTTGTTATATATCCTTTGTTGGCAATAACAGAGGTCAAATCTTTTCTGTAAGTCTTCACAAGGTTGGTACACACTGTTGCTGGTATGTTGGCCCATTCCTCCATGCAGATCTCCTCTAGAGCAGTGATGTTTTGGGGCTGTAGCTGGGCAACACAGACTTTCAACTCCCTCCAAAGGTTTTCTATGGGGTTGAGATCTGGAGACTTGCTAGGTCTCTCCAGGACCTTGAAATGCTTCTTACGAAGCCACTCCTTCATTGCCCTGGTGGTGTGCTTCAGATCATTGTCATGCTGAAAGACCCAGCCACGTTTCACCTTCAATGCCCTTGCTGAGGGCAGGAGATTTGCACTCAAAATCTCACGATAAATGGACCCACTCATTCTTTCATGTACATGGATCAGTCGTCCTGGTCCTTTTGCAGAGAAACAGCCCCAAAGCATGATGTTGCCACCCCCATGCTTCACAGTAGGTATGGTGTTCTTTGGATGCAATTCAGCATTCACTCTCTTCCAAACACGACGAGTTGTGTTTCTACCAAACAGTTCTACTTTGGTTTCATCTGACCATATGACATTCTCACAATACCCTTCTGGAACATCCAAATGCTCTCTAGAAAACTTCAGACGGGCCCGAATATGTACTGGCTTAAGCAGGGGGACATGTCTGGCACTGCAGGATCTGAGTCCCTGGCGGCATAGTGTGTTACTGATGGTAGCCTTTGTTTTGTTAGTCCCAGCTTTCTGCAGGTCATTCACTAGGTTCTTGTGATCATTTTGACCCCATGGGGTGAGAACTTGCGTGGAGCCCCTGATCGAAGGATGAAATTATCAGTGGTCTTGTATGTCTTCCATTTTCTAATTATTGCTCCCACAGTTGATTTCTTCACACCAAGCTGCTTGCCTATTGCAGATTTAGTCTTCTCAGCCTGGTGCAGGTCTACAATTTTGTTTCTGGTGTCCTTCCACAGCTCTTTTATCTTCACCATAGTGGAGTTTGGAGTGTGACTGTTTGAAGTTGTGGACAGGTGTCTTTTACACCGATAACAATTTCAAACAGGTGCCATTACTACAGGTAATGAGTGAAGGACAGAGGAGCCTCTTAAAGAAGAAGTTACAGGTCTGTGAGAGACAGAAATCTTGCTTGTTTGTAGGTGACCAAATACTTATTTTCCACCATAATTTGCAAATAAATTCTTAAAAAATCAGACAATGTAATTTTCTAGATATGTTTTCTCATTTTGTCTCTCATAGTTGGGGTCTACCTATGTTGTCAATTACAGGCCTCTTTCATCTTTTTAAGCGGGAGAACTTGCACAATTGATTTCTGACTAAATACTTTTTTTCCCCATTGTAATTCTCAAAGGCTACAGCTGACCCTTCAGATTTATATTTTTTAAATGCCTGTTTTTTATTGTTTATCGCCCTTTTAATCATAGATGTAAGCCATGGGGAATTAATTTAAGACGTTTATACTAGCTCCCTATGGGTATAAATTTTGCTATATGCTTGTTCAATGTATATTTAAATATCTCCCACTTAACCTCTGCATCACTATTTTACAATAGCTGCTCCCAGTCTATATCTTGAAGTGCAGCCCTTAACCTGCGAAAATTGGCCTTTTTAAAATCAAGGGATTTTGTCCCCCAAACCTTTGTTTGTTTTTTTACAGTTTAAGTGATATCTGATTAGATTATGGTCACTATTACAAAGGTTTTCACCAGCAGTGACATTTCCAACAAGTCCTGCATTATTACAATGTAAAACCTGAAATGTGAACAGCCCAATCATGTGACAAATCTAGCCACATCTCAGCCACACAAACTATATTGACATTTTCCTCCTGGACCAGGGCCTCAAGCTCCCTCAGTTTGCTCGCTAGGCTTCTGAACATACAACAAACACTTTAACTTGCCATCCAAGTTCACACTTCATTTACAGAAATGTGCATTTTTGAAGTTTTATGGCCAGATTCATCTATACTGCTTGGTTGAAATAAATGGATCTCCTTATAAATTATTTTAATCCCTCCACCGCAGTCCACTTCTCCACCCTCCATGGTAGCCTGTCCTCTCTCTAACCTATCTACCCCTAAAGCTACCTGACCCTCCCCTAACGTTCCTTGTTTAAATGTTCCGCCATCCCCGCTAGAATTCTCTCCCCATTTATTCTGTCATTGGTACCTCCATTCCCCAGCCCCTTTCAGCAATTTATTCTGCCATTCCACCACATGCTGAACCCTGGCACCAGGGAGACAGCAAACCATTCAGTTGAGGCAGTCCTGGCAACAAATTATTCTATCCATCTTCCTAATTATAGAAACCACAACTGCCGCAACTGCATTGCTCTACTTGCACTACCGCCCCCCTCCAACTACTAGCTGGACTGTCCTCCTGGCTGCTACGGAGAGCAGCATCCTTTAGGGCTGCCATTTCTGACACTGATATCTTCACATCATCATCACCCAACTTGGGAATTTTGTTTGGATGAATAGAAACAGGAGTGGTCTTCTTTTTCTTGGATCCCCTTCCACCCCTTCTTTTTGTAATCACCCAGATACTTGCCTGGTCTTCCTGATGTCCCTCCAGCTCTCCAACCTCCATATCTAACCCACTGACTGCTTGCTCAGTGAGCAGCATGCTTTGCTTAAGATTGTCAGTATTGCATTCTGATCTTCCAGATCTCTAATTTGAGCTTCTAGATGGGCAACATGCTCACATCTGCCACAGTATTATTCACAATGGAACTCTTGCTCCAGTAGTGCATACTGTACATATAACAAACTACGCACTGGAATAAATGGCCAGTCTTTCTAGCCATTAAATTAATTAACCCCTGCCCACTCCGCACCGTAGTATTATGTATAATTAAAGCTCAGCGCCGTGATAGTACAGCACTTTAATTCCTCAGGCACAGGAGCTGTGCCTGCAGCATTATTCCGGCTCTTGGCTGTATTACACAGCTGAGGGCTGAGACCAGCCACCAAAGTCATAAGATACTCCGATTCTGGTGGATTAACCCCCTGGATGCCGTTATCAATAGTGATCTAGGGGGTCCAGGGGCAAGATCGCCCCTCGGACCCCCCGTTATAAGATCACAGGTTCCGAGGGGTTGCCATGGCAGCCAGGAGGCTGGGCCATGGCCTCCTGACTGCCTATGCATAGTTCCAATAGGAACTACTGTGTGATGTTCTGCAATACTATGTAGTGCAGTACATTGCACAGGGGATCTGAGATCCCAGCTTCAAGTCACTTTGTGGGACATGAAAAAAAGTGAAAAAAAAAACCACACATATAGTAAATACACACAAAAATAAATAAAAAAAATAAAAAAAGTTAAAAAAAACCCACCTTCATATTTAAAAATTATATAATGTAAACAAAAAAGCAAACAAACATGTCAGGTATCCCCATGTGCGTATAAGTCCCCCTATCCAAAAATAGTGTTAATTATCCTGTATGGTGAATGGCGTAAAAAAAAAAAAAAAATACCGCAATGTGCAAATTAATGTATTTTGATCACTTTGCTTTACTAAAAAAAATAACAATAAAAAGTGATCAGAAAGTCATACATACCAAACATTGGTATCAATAAAAAGTACAACTTTCCCTGTAAATAAAGAGCCCTGACTTATCTCTGTCAACAGTGCAGTAAAAAAGTTATACGTTGACCCCATATATTCTCAAAAGTGACGTTTTATTTGTAAAAGCGGCAAATCGTAATAAAAACCAATATAAATATGGTATTGCCGTAATTGTAATTACCCGTTGGAAAAAGCTGCCATGTCATTTTTAATGCAGAGTGAACGCCGTAAAAACCACATGCAAAAAATTATGATAGATTTGTGTGTTATTTTACATGAACCCCCCAAAAAACGTAAATAAAAGCTAATTAAAACATTATATGTACCCCAAAATGGTGGCAAATTCAAGTACAACTCGTCACGCAAAAAATAAGCCCTCACATAGCTACAGAAAAATAAAAAAGTTATGAATTTTAAAAGACAGGGAGGGAAAATATGAAAAAAGTCACAGAGCATTAATGTACAAGCTAATCTGCGTCCTTTAAGGGCTAAATAAAGAAGTTACCTACAGGTATGTTCTCTTCTACCTTTAACTATGCTTTTTAACTCCACTGACTGCAGCCACTTATTAAAGTAAGCCTAGAGTGAGCTCTGTATCCATTCCAGGGGTTGCAAACTGATTTCATACAATAATCAAAGTATGAACTGGATGAGAATCTGCTTATGTGTGGATTTCTTCTCAGGGTGGGTAGAGGCATGGCCAATCAGGAAGGCAATAACCCAAGCTACTGCCAATAAACTACTGTCAGAAATTACACAAGTCTACAAATTTTCAAAAGTTGCTTGGTTCAGAAATAAAATGAGCCATTTCTTAATGATTTACATGTGCTGAATTCAAATATCACAAGGAAAACTGTCAATTGGCGCTAGTTTCTATGATATCGAAAAAATTCTTGTTTTACTGTTATGTAAATTGTATAAATTATCTCTTATATATATAAAAATGAGTTTCTGTCTGTCTATCTGTCTGTCTGTTCTTTATGCGCGACCAAACGACTGGACCAATCCTCACCAAATTGGGCACACAGGTACATCAGGTGTCCGGGAATATTTTAGACTGGGTCTCAGCTCTCTAGCATGTACCGTTCCTGCGATACAGTATTCCCAAAAAATGATCAGCATTAGCTAAGCCTGGAAGTCTTTCACTCATATTCCAACTGCCATACACACATTCACATGTCCCTTATCAGCCAAAAGAAGCTCGCAGGTGCTTAGTCTCCTCAGGCACACAGGTTTCCATAGCAACCAAGCTATTTATGACGTGTATGACTCAATAGCAGTTCGCAGGTCCTAAAATATTCAGTCATATCACGTGTATCAGCCAATATAAGTTCACATTTAATTCACCAGGTTTCCATAACAGCACAGCCATAAATAGACTGTACCTATACTAGACTCAGTGGCGTAACTAGGAATGGCTGGGCCCCAAGGCAAACATTTGACATGGGACCCCCCCTGCACCCGCCCCATCCCCTGCACAAACTGCATTCCTACACACACTATTATGCCCCATAGTAGACCCTACACACACTATTATACCCCATAGTGGCCCCTGCACACACTATTATGCCCCATAGTGTCCCCTGCACAAACTATTATGCCCCATAGTGGCCCCTGCACACACTGTTATGCTCCATAGTGACCCCTGCACACACTATTATGCCCCATAGTGGCCCCTGCACACACTATTATGCCCCATAGTGGCCCCTTCATATAGTATTATGCGCACTCCCCGCTACCTCTTCAATGTTGGACCAGATGTCAGGTGAGCCAGGCATAATGACGTCGGACTGGCTCACCAACGTCTGGGATGTCACTAAGGAGGCCCGAGGCCTGCTGGAGTGTAGGAGAGGTAGGTAACAGTGTTTTTTATGTTTACTCAACTCCTCTGGGCCTCCGATCATTATACTCTGGGGTCTGAAAAGACTCCAGAGTATAATGATAGCAGTGTTTGTGGGGTTTACGGCCCGCAGGCCTTACTTACCGATCCCCGCTCCTGCTCACAGCCTCCTCCGCAGAAGGTGAAGCGCAGGCGGCCGTGAGCAGGAACAGGGATCGGTAAGTAAATAGGGCCTGTTACACCAGCAGGTAACGGCCTATTAAAAAAAACAAAAAACATCAGGGGCCCGCCGGGACCCCTAGTGTCCCGGGCCCTGTGGCAGCCGCTACCGCTGCTACCCCGGTATTTACGCCACTGACTGGACTGCCATACTGGATGTCGGCATTCTTGTGAATTGAAATGTTTTTAAACTACTCATGCCTCCTGCAGAAAAACGCATGGCTGCTGCTTGAGGTAAAACTCTCAGCAGACCTAAGCCCGTCTCCAATCTAACAAGGCATTGTTAGCCACATGCACACAGCTGCACTCCATGTTTCCATAACAACCCAGCCATTTTTCTTCACTGCTGTAGGCCATTTTAAAGGGGCAGGGCGCTGTGGATGACAATGTTACACAAGGTCACATACACACAGCTTTTCTCCAGGTTTTCCATAACAACTGATCACAGATTTTTCACTGATATCCAAACTGAGATACACATGATCACATGATGCTTATAAACCAATGGAAAATCGCAGGTTCTTCAGTCTTGACATAAACACAGCTTTACACCAGGTTTCCATAGCAACTAAGCTATTTATGACCTGTATGAGTCAATAACAGTTCGCAGGTCCTTAAATATTCAGTCATATGATGTGTATCAGCCCATTTACCAGGTTTCCATAACCACAAAGCCATAAATAGACTGTACCTATACTGGACTGCCATGCTGGATATCATGTGCAAAACTGGCCAATTCTTATGGGGCCACTATACAAACAAAAAATTAAATATACCCGTGTGAAGCCGGGTCCTTCTGCTAGTAATATATAATTGTGACTTCTGCAATCATATTGATGCAAGTTTATTGTTCATAAAATTTTGAAATATATTCTGAGGAAACTTAGCTGTATTTAAAATCAACTATAATTTGCAGACATGTCTAAGCACTTTTACAAATTATAATAATATTTAGGCTAATATGTTATTGGAATCTGCAACGTAGGTCCTCATTCATTGGCTACTCGGGTCTTTTTCACACGTCTCTTGTATTCAGACATCGGATTGTCTCTTAACTGTCCAGCAGTAGTCTGCAAGCATTGATAGGTTCCATTTACCCTGATATCTTTTTTCCATAGTCGCAATTTCCTGGTGAAATTGCTTACTATGTTTATCGCTCACCGCTCCACAGTTTGGTGCAAAGAAGTCTAGATGGGAGCGCAAGCAAAGAATCTTTAAAGACATGTTACATCCCAGGTTTTTATATGCCTTGAGGAGATTTTCCACCAACTCTTCATAGTTATCTGCCTTGCAGTTTCCAAGGAAATGTGTTACTACTAACTGGAATGCTTCCTATGCAGCCTTTTCCTTGCCACGCAGCAAACGGTGAAACATCATCTGCTAGCAGATTCCACTGTTGAAGTCTGGAACCTAAGAGCTCTGCCTTACTCTTGGGCAGATCTTAATCTCTAACAAGATCGTTCAGTTCACTTTGCGATATAAGGTGTGGTTTGGTGGAAGTAGCAATTGTCAGTATGGTCAGTTGGCTCTCTCCAGACCATTGGCACTGCAAAAGGCATAGATTTTCTTTTCCTGTTCAGCCACTGTGTGAGGTTTGATGAACATCTATTACAGTATGTCTGTGGAGCCCAACTCTTGTCCTGATCTCCTATTTTGCAGCCGAAATACAGGTGGTAGGCTTTCCTAACCATGGGAGTCAAACTTCGCTTTTGTGATGCAAAAGTCACTTCACCGCATATATAGCAGAAATTATCTGCTTTATCAATGCAAGTCCGAGGCATCGCTGAACGTATATAGACTGAACGATGTAAGGCGAACTGTAACAAGTGCTGGATGGCTGATAGATGGAGAATATATAAAGTTGTGTGATGCACGTTTAATTAGGATTGCATCACCAGACCTTTATTGGCATCATTCTATTAGTCATTCTGAGATGATGCAATTCTAGTAGATGATGCAAATTCAAATACTGATGAAGCCAATTAAAAAAGTTGAGCATCATTTTCAATCTCAGCACCCCAAAATTAGTTAAGATCAACTACTTTCATGTCTGAATCAATTTGGCTGTAGACCAGTATTATCTGTAGATTTGTTGTCCCACAGATAATAAACAGTGATCAGGGGACATACCTCACAAGACAGGTAATGCAGCTGATTATGGCAAACCTAGGGATAAAGCAGCAGTTTCATACAGCTTTTCACCCTACTGCAAGTTGTTGTAAGGTTGAACGTTATAACTTGACTATGAAAAACAAAATTACTAAAGTCTGTGAACAGACAGGGACTCAAATCTGGCACTAATGTCTATGAGGCACACACCCCACAAACCTTTGAACTTGTACCCCTTTGAGATATTTCTTGGACAAGCTCCTAAGGCTGGAATATATTGACCTCATGATTCTCTGTTGCCTTTAGCACATGGAACTTTGACTGATTATGTTGTGCAGTTACATTGGACACTAACTGATTTACATAAGTGGTAAAAACCATGCTGAACGTCCTGCGCTCTCCCAACTGCACCAAACCCCACCCCCCAGAGATGTTCACCAGGGCCCCTGATGGTGGGGATGGACTTGGAAGCTACTGACGGTCAGAGCGGCACGGGTCAGAGAGCGCCGGACACACAGCACACCACCAGACACAGCAGAACAGAAACCGGAATCACTTACCAGTAGTAGCAGGAGTAGGGATGTCAGTCTGGAGAGTACAAAGCAGCAGATGGCGGCAGGCAGTAGATGGCAGCAGAGTTCCAAAGAGTTGTCATACACACCGAGTAGTCAGCATGAGGGAAAAAGGGAAATCCAAATAGAAGTGTCAAACAAGCCGGGTCGGTAGCAGGAGAGCAGAGCAGTACCAAATGGAAGTTCAGGAGGACGAAGTCTGAAGGCACGCCGGGGTCGTTAGCAGAAGAATGAGAACAAGGTACAAAATCGGGAGGCCAGAAGGATAGTCAAACAACAGAAGCAGGCGGTCTAGGCAGGAGGTAACAGGACAGGAAATATGCAACGCTTACTATCAGGGAAAACTGAATAGCCAGCGATTACCTGGAGCGGAAGCCCTGAATATAAAGGTTCCGACTGAGCACCTGCTCCGGAAGGGAATCCCGTGGCCCGAGTGAGGAAGGACTGGCAACCCCCGCATACCGTCGCGGAGGTTCCGGCCTGCCTCCCTAGGGGCCGGAAGGAGCACTTAGAGGAGAATACCGGCAACCCCCGCATGCCGCCGCGGAGGTTCCGGTCCAGCTCCTTACAGTCTTTACTTCATTTCCGGACCTGGACACTGCACATCTGCAACATTGTCTACATGCTGGTGATTGGGTGATAGTCAGATGACATCTTGCCAAGTCCTTACAACCCAGGTGGGAAGGGCCTCTCCTTTCTGACAACATCCACAGCAATCAAGCTAGAACAAGCCCACCTGGATCCACACCTCCCACTGGAAAAAGGTTCCACTCCCTCTCTGTCCGGTGACACCTTCTGACTCGGAGCCTACTGTAAGTAGATTTTTTGATTTGTTTTCAAGTTAAAGCAGAGGGTTTGTCGGCCATAATAAAGTCTTATGTTGTTACTTCCAATGCTCTGCAACGCTGTCTGGATTGACATTACTTTACTTCAACGGCATCATGCCACAGTAGAGACTTGAATTCATCTGACTGTTGGGTGTGTAGCCATGTGCCAACTATTAGAGGGGGTTCCCTCTAATAGGAGTTCCTTTGAGCTATACTGAAATGTTTGATTTCTTATCTAGTGAAACGCTGATTAGTACAAATACTATTAGAGAGTGGAAAAGTAAAGACACAGCCTACATTTAATAGCATTATTACATGCCGCTGATTTTGCTTTTGAATTGTGTTCAGGAATTGTCTGCCAAGATAATTGTAAGACCATAGACAAATGTCCTAATATATGTTGTAGTTTAGCCTCATATAATAATTGGTTAGGAGATACACCTGTTGAGAGATTCTATTTCTATAGGTTTGGTAGAAGCACAACGCATGTTTTTTACTATATTATCAATGGTACAGTAGATGAATCTTATATACACTTTGCAAATAACAACAATAATGCTACTAGTATGGCACTGTTTGAGCAGGGAGCAGTTAAAGTTTTTTTTTTGCCTGATTTCATTAATCAATCTTTGATCCAGCCAGGAAGTCTGTATTTCTTATGTGGCCATAGAGCCTATAAATGGTTGCCTGTGAATTCAATAGGGAACTGCACTTTGGAAAATATAGCTCCAGCAGTGCGAGTCAGACAAAATCAGACTCTTCCTGATGAATTTATCGCATCTTTTTATTATTCAAGCTTTAGACTTAAGAGAGACATTTTTTCAATGGCTGAAATGTCCTTCAACACTGGTCCAGTTTGGCTAGTCTGGGGTATTTTTTATCAAAAAGTTAAATATACATGCTAACCTAATGGATCAGATCATAAATGAAACTTATGATGCTTTAACAGAGATTTCTCTAGAATTAGCCCAATGAAATAGAGTAGCTTTGCAAAATAGATCAGCAGATTATTTCTTATTAGCCGCATGTTTGCTTTGGTGAAGGATGAATGTTGCAACTTTAATTTCTGATAGTTCTTACATAGTTGATTTGCATCTGTAAAAGATAAAGGAGCTTCAAAGGTTACAATCAAAGCTTGGTGAATGGGATCCATTCTCATGAAATGGGCTCCATAGGGGCCTGGTTAAGAGAGTTCCTTGGTTTTTTCCTTAACTCAATTGTTACATTAATTGCTTGAATTTTGATCTTGTATGTTGCATTCTCATGTGTATTTGCAAACAGTGTGCTTCAAGTTCGTAAAAGCATCAGTATGGTTTATGGATAATAAAATGCTTATGTAATAAACAAAAGGAGGGAACTAATAAAGAAAAATAATCATTATAGTCTTTACTATTAATTAATTACTTTTATATTGTAATCCCATGGTATATATGTATAAGGCTAATTGCTTTATTGTTGGTATTTCCACATGTGGCCTTGTGATGTTCACCTATGATCCAGTTAATTGGATTGTTTTAGGTAGATGAGTCAAAACAGCTGATAAGGGCTGCCTTGAGGAGAGACAACGCTGATGTTTAGGCCACATAATGTTTTTTAGAGTTAACCTTAAGTTAACCAGAAGCCACATTTATAATTATGCTGATTATCCTAAGAGAGTGACATTGATTGTAAGGGGATGTTCTGATGACTGTTTGCCAGAAATTTGGCTTAAGAACTCCTGTTTTTTGACACATGCCAGATTTTTGTACCCTATCAGAAATCTCTGCAGCTATGTCTCTTTGTTCTGTTTATTATCTTGTATGTTAGCTCTATCTATAATACTCTTTTTGCTGTAACCTCACTTCTAAATAAACTTCTATCTGCTTTAACTACCTGAGAGACGGTTTGTCGCTTGTTTTTGTGTAAAAAGTTACACAATAGGGACATTGCTTTATCAAGCACCATTACTATTGTAAAGTAAGTAGCTGTTTGGCACCTGTTTATATAGTATTTATTTAGGTAGTAAGTGCTTTAATATACAGTATTTTGAATGGTACAGTATATGCTGGTTTCCTCCCTTATCTTTTTTCCTAGATCTCCTGATGAGTACTACTTTTTAGGGCGAAACACTTTGGAAGGGTAGAGGGAATATTAGGGTGCATTTAGGGTACAGTTTGTGGTATTGCCCTTGAGTTTGCGGTATTTATTGATCTGGGGATATTGGGTCAAGGTTCAGGGTAAACCAAAGCTAGTCTATTTGTCCAAAAAGGTGTCTTTCGATAGTGAAATATCACCTTGACCTTAAGCCTGGTCCGGTAAGGATGTTCCTACTTCTATTATGGGAGTAGTTCTTCTTTGGGAAATTATACTGAGGTATGTTAGAGATACAGTACTTGTGCTTTGTCTTTTGTAAACTTTATTTTTATTGGATATGTGCTATTTAACAATATAATTTTGTAAAAGTTACATTTTATGGGTTCTATTCGCTGGGTTTCTCATATGGATTTTGGTGAACCTTTTTTCAAACGCTAGAATCTTTTGATATTGATATATACTCTTGCTGATTTTGAAATGCACCATAATATCATCTGTATATTGGGCATCTCTTATCCCAAGTCTTGTACCAGCCACCATAGTGGAATTCCTAACTACAACTCCCATCGGGAAGATGCATGTGTTACCAGTTACCTCAGGAAAGTTTATCTTAGTCGTTCCTGTGCTTACCATCAGTGCTTTTCAGAACACCACCAAACAACTCAGGGCAAGAGAGGACCTCTCTCCAACTGGAAGCGCCCAGGAGAAAAACTATCGGCTATCTACTACTCCCATCCTCCAGTTCCCTCCATTGGGTTGATGCACAAGGACAGACAGGTGGGAGATGATGTCCCACTGTGTAGGTGCAGCAGTAGTGGTGACAGCAGCACACCATGAAACAAGATAAACAAGCAGAGAGCATCACTGAGCTGGTGATAACTAGCAAGTTCTACCCATTGCCTCCAATGGCAGATCTAATCAGTGTCATCAATCACAGGTGTGTGAAAATCCTCCAGTAGTTTTTTCTTGCTTTTGGTGGACAACTTTGTCCACTTTACGCTAGGTTCACACCTGCGTTCAGCTTTCCGTTCTTCGGGTCCACTTGGGAAAAAACAGGTCAAATATTACTGTACTGCACTTTTAGGAAAACAATTCAATTAAAGAGATAGTGTGTGTATATAACTTCACTTGATTTTGATGTTTGCCAAGGAAAAAAATAGCCATATTACAACAGATACATACAGAAAAGGGTGTCACATGGTGTGACTAAATTGTCTGTTCTTAGGCTTGGACACCTTACAGATTGGATTTGAATGTTTTGACTCAGAAACGTAACTGATCAATGCAGCTTCTACAATATAGTAACAGTAGCACACACAGCATGAGTTACTGACTATAGCTGGTAAGAGAAATTATGATCCCACTGTATAGAGCTCTGTGTCCAGTTCTGGAGACTCCACCTACAAAAAGACATAATATTGCAGAACATCGCACATTAGTTCCTATGGGAACTATGCTTAAGAATTCAGGATGTCGTTGCTTGGCCTCCTGTCTGCCATGGCAACCTCTCGGAACCCGCAATCTTACCTGCAAGATGACCCCCCCTCCCTCCGTCACCCCACAGACTACCTGGATCCCATAGTCACTATTGATCACAGCATCCAGGGGGTTAATCTACCAGAGTCGGAGTATCTTCC
This sequence comes from Leptodactylus fallax, assembly GCA_947044405.1. Lineage (NCBI taxonomy): Eukaryota > Metazoa > Chordata > Amphibia > Anura > Leptodactylidae > Leptodactylus > Leptodactylus fallax. The sequence goes on from CAMRHE010000001.1 coordinate 17,407,910, forward strand.
AACTCTGACAACTGGTCTCGGCCTTCGGCTGTGTAACACAGCCAAGAGCAGGAAGTAGTGCCGCAGGCTTCTGTGCCCACGGCATTAGAGTGCCAAACTATTATGGCGCTGAGCATTAACTAAATGCTCAGCACGACATAATAGTACAGCACAGAGTGGGAAGGGGTTAAAGTCAATGGGAGCTGAACTGCAGTATGAGTCCCTGACCACTATACAGGGCATGAGGAAACTGCTTCTGGACCCATGTTGTATATAGGTGCGGGGGTGTCGGGAGTTGAGCCTTGCGGAGTCTGACTGTCAATCTCCCACTGATCAGATATTTATGGTAACAGCAGTGGTGCGGACCCAACCAGTCAAAGACAGGGACACAAAAATCTGGTGCAAACAGGTTTATTTAAAAAACAGCAAAATAAATAAACCTTCAGTTCAAGTACAAAATAAGCAAAATAAAATACAGCCTTAACTTTAGGCAAAACGTCAAAAAGAAACCCTGCTCGTCCGAGCACTAACTAAACAAGATTAATCTAACTATACATGTGGCTTACTGTCAGCCACACGGACAAACAAAATGGCACAGTATGGTCTCACCAGATTCTCAATATCTCAGGATAGACCTAGACGCCTCCTCTCACTCCCAGGATCTGCCCTGAAGTGCAGGATCTGCAACCTTTTATGGCTAATTAATGAGACTGGGACCTACACCTGGGCTGAGGCCTAGTAAAGACCTGTACAGGACCACACATATGTCAGAAATCTGGGGGAGATATACTCCAGCACTCTGCCTGTCACCTTCTTACACTGGCTATTCCACAGGCCATAGAAATCTGGATTTTGAACATCCCCTTTAATGTAATAATGCTGAAGATTTTTCTTATCTGGTCACCTAATTAACAATTCAGACATAAATCATGTTGAGGATGTTGCAGTAGCACTAGCATGGTTATTACATTGAATTAAATGACTTCTTTTTATGTACTAAATGGTAGTGTTATAACTTCTTTCCTGCCTTTTGACGATCTCAGATTTTACATTACCTATGTTTCATCTTTTATTTTATAATGCACGCATTACTACCACTGAATTGAGCAGACGTGTAATGTTTAAAATGCATAAATTATGGAATAACTACTAAAGTCAATATTGTCACACTTGTGCCTAAGACGCAGCCCCACGTAGCCCCACGTAGTGTAAAGCCCCACAAAGTGTAAATGCCGCGATTTGGCCTCAGCTTAAAAACGCTGTGGCAGCAACCAGAACTGCAATAAAAAAAGCTGCAGCGGAAATGCTGTGATTTCAAAAATGCTATAGCTATGGAAACGCTGGCGTTTTCCATATAGATATAATAGCAACAGAAAGCCCACAGATGAAAACTTTCTGTGAAAAACGCTGCAAGTAAAAAGACTATGTGTTTCCGCTGTGGTTTTTCCCAGAGAGCTTTTTGGCTGCAGCTCATTACGTGGGGCCTTAGCCTAAAAGAGTTTTATGAAACATTTCATACCAGTGCATGGATCTTATTATTATACTTTGTTTCCATTTATGGGAGGGCTGTGCTGTTTGTTTGAGATGATAGATGTTAATATTTGGGCTCTGCAATGAAATCAATCCTGAATTTTCTTTACAATAGAGTGTACACTGATTAACATCATTACATTATTAATTATGCTTACTTATATAGTGTCATCATATTCCACAGTGCTTTACAGATATTGTCAGTCACTGTCCCATATAGGGCCCACAATCTATATATTCCCTATCAGTATGTCTTTGGAGTGTGGGAGGAAACTCACGCAAACATGGGGAGAACATACAAACTCCTTTGCAGATGTTGTCCATGGAAGGATTCGAATCCAGGACTCCAGTGCTAACCACTGAGCCATCATATCCCATTATAATGGCACCCTACAAGAGGTGGCATATATTAGACAGCAATAAAAAGTCAAATATTGAAGGTGATAAACCAAGAAAGGTTGGGAAATGCAAGGAACAGAATATCTTGTATACAGTGGTTAGTACCAAAAGTGATCTAAAGAAGGACATCTGTGTTGGAGATATGCAACAGCCAGCTTTGTCTCTATATTTGCTGGATAGACTGCAGTTCACATTTATGACACTAGATGTAACTGTTACTAAATGTTTATCTGTAGACACGCTGTACTTTGTTGTTTTTGATGCTATTGATATACACTTCTTCCTGTATTGTTAGTGTGTGTGATGTACTAGATCTGTTATTCACCATGTGAGGTGAACCTTCTCTTACTGCATTCATGTTTCACTAAAGTCTATTCCTGTTATATACAAATGTCTATCTGGTTTTGACTCTGCCACATCCAGCAATCACACTCTGCAACAAGTTATGAGCCCAGTGATCAAATGAATCTCCAGTGATCAAATGAAGCCCCAGTAACCGGATAAACCCCAGTAACCAGAAGCGGCTCAGGCAGAGTGAAGTACAGAACGGAAGACAGTGTGGCAGATATGGAGATCGGTATAAGGAAGCTTCCACAGAGACATCTCCTGTACAGAAGTAAGACTGTTCCTATATATATATATATATATATATATATATATATATATATATATAAAGGAGGGAGAATGGCCTGTAGTTCAGAACCTAAACTATCAGTGGCCAAGCTGAACAATGACAATTATCAGCGAAGAAAGGAGTTTGCACATGATTATACAGAAACTCACTCCAAGTCTTCTCTTAAAGCTACAGACACAAGGTCACACAGGAAGGAAACCAGAGTGTGCTTTAGATGCCACAGACAAGGACACATAAAGAAAGACTGCACTATATGGAAAGAATGGCAGATGAGGCAGCATCCCTCTTATACTAAGCAGAAAGTCAAAGCCACAATTTCGGATTCAAGTGAAGGGAAGTGGAATGCCACATTTAAAGTGACAGGCAACCATAAATTGCAAGGCTGGAGCATTGACTCTGGAGCAACCAGTCACATGACAAGTAATAGAAGTTTTTTCACAGAACTTGATCTGAATAACAAAGAGACTATTTACCTCGCAGATGGGAGTAAAATATGTGCAGAAGGATATGGGCATGGAAGTAAATCAATAGGTTGTAAATGGACTTTCAAAGTAAAATACAATGCAGATGGTACAGTGGAGCGATGCAGAGCAAGACTCGTAGCCAAGAGATATTCTCAAAAATATGGAGAGAACTATGATGAGACATTTGCGCCAGTAGTCAAACATGCTACAATAAGAACTTTGTTGACAGTAGACGCAATAAGGAAAATGCAAGTAAGACACTTTGATGTAAAAACAGCGTTTCTACATGGCGAGTTAGCAGAAGATATCTACATGGAACAACAACCAGGATTCAAAGATGAGCGAAGGCCAGACCTAGTATGTAAACTACAGAGGAGTATGTATGGTCTAAAGCAAGCTGCCAGAGCATGGAATATGAGAATAAATGAAGTGCTTACACATGAGGACTTTCAGAGGAGTAAAGCAGACCCCTGGTTATACACAAATAAATTGGTAGACAGGTGGATCTATGTACTCATTTATGTGGACAATATTCTGATTTGTTTCAAGCAAGAAGGGGATGAAGGAGAAATACTCCACACCCTTAATCTGCACTTTGAGACCAAAGATCTCGGCAACGTAAATAATTATCTTGGCATTCAGATTGAGAGAGAGGAAGATGGCAGCTTCCTTCTGAACCAAAAGCACAAAATACAAGAGATAATTGAGACATTTGGAATGGAAGACGCCAAACCAATAAAATCTTCCATGGAAACCAACTACCTGAAGAAGATAGACAGCCAAGATTCGCCACTACCAACTAACACTCAGTACAGGAAAGCAATAGGGAAATTGCTGTACATTAGCACCGCCACAAGGCCTGACATTGCAGCAGCAGTTGGAATCCTATGCAGAAAGACTTCAACACCAAGTCAGATGAACTGAAATGCTGTGAAGCGAGTCATTCGCTATCCTAAAGGGACTTTACACTATAAGCTAAAGTTACCAGCAAGTGACGAAAACACCCTGACAGGATATGTGGATGCTGATTCGGCCGGAGATACCAGTGACAGAAAATCTACATGTGGGTACCTGTTTCTTCTATCAGGAGGTGCTATCTGTTGGACTAGTAGAAAGCAACTTTCTGTTACACTATCATCTACTGAAGCAGAGTATGTTGCAGCAGCACAGGCAAGTCAAGAAGTCATATACTTGAGACAACTATTAAAAGACTTGGGTCAACCACAGATGAAAGCAACGAGAATCTTTGAGGATAATCAAGGATGTCTTGCACTTGCACAGATGGAAATAGTTAGATCGAGAACCAAGCATATTGATGTGAAGTTCCACTTTCTCAGGGATCTTCAAGAGCAGGGACTTCTTGAGTTACTTTATTGCCCGACTGAGGATATGACAGCAGATATCCTTACCAAGCCCCTGACCGCTGAAAGACACTCGAGGCTTACAAAGAACCTGGGCCTAACAGACTAAGCCTTAGCTGTTGAGAAGGGGTGTTGGAGATATGCAACAGCCAGCTTCATTTCTATATTTGCTGGATTGACTGCAGTTCACATTTATGACACTAGATGTAACTGTTACTAAATGTTTATCTGTAGACACTCTGTACTTTGTTGTTTTTGATGCTATTGATATACACTTCTTCCTGTATTGTTAGTGTGTGTGATGTACTAGATCTGTTATTCACCATGTGAGGTGAACATTCTCTTACTGCATTCATATTTCACTAAAGTCTGTTCCTGTTATATACAAATGTCTATCTGGTTTTGACTCTGCCACATCCAGCAATCACACTCTGCAACAATCTGATGAACTGGGCACAAAGTCATAGTGCACTGTTCATATTGCAGTGTCCCTGTGGAACACTGGTAAAGGGTTAGATCGCATTTAATTGTGAATTTACACTTTATTGCCTGTTTGCTGTTTTAAACCTGTTGTAACTTTAAGATGGACTGAACATATTAGGCTGGAGCAAGCTACAGTGGGTATGGAAAGTTTTCAGACCCCTTTAAATTTTTCACTCTTTGTTTCATTGCAGCCATTTGCTAAAAGCAAAAAAGTTAATTTTATTTCTCATTAATGTACACTCAGCACCCCATCTTGACAGAAAAAAAACTGAAATGTAGATATTTTTGCAAATGTATTAAAAAAGAAAAACTAAAATATCACATGGTCATAAGTATTCAGACTCTTTGCTGTGACACTCATATTTAACTCACATGCTGTCCATTTCCTTCCGATCCTCCTTGAGATGGTTCTACTCCTTCATTGGAGTCCAGCTGTTTTTGATTAAACTTATTGGACTTGATTAGGAAAGGCACACACCTGTCTATATAAGACCTCACAGATCACAGTGCATGTCAGAGCAAATGAGAATCATGAGGTAAAAGGAACTGCCCAAGGAGCTCAGAGACAGAATTGTAGCAAGGCACAGATCTGGCCAAGTTTACAAAAGAATTTCTGCAGCACTCAAGGTTCCTAAGAGCACAGTGGCCTCCATAATACTTAAATGGAAGAAGTTTGGGACGACCAGAACTCTTCCTAGACCTGGCTCTCCAGCCAAACTGAGCAATCATGGGAGAAGAACCTTGGTGAGAGAGGTAAAGAACCCAAAGATCACTGTGGCTGAGCTCCAGAGATGAAGTAGGGAGAAGGGAGAAAGTTCCACAAAGTCAACCATCACTGCAGACCTACACAAGTCGGGGCTTTATGGCAGTATGGCCCGAAGGAAGCCTCTCCTCAGTGCAAGACATATGAAAGCCCGCATAGAGTTTGCCAAAAAACACATGAAGGGCTCCCAGACTATGAGAAATAAGATTCTCTGGTCTGATGAGACGAAGATTGAACTTTTTGGCGTTAATTCTAAGCGGTATGTGTGGAGAAAACCAGACACTGCTCATCATCTGCGTAATACAATCCCAACAGTGAAACATGGTGGTGGCAGCATCATGCTATGGGGGTGTTTTTCAGCTGCAGGGACAGGACAACTGGTTGCAATTTAAGGAAAGATGAATGCGGCCAAGTACAGAGATATCCTGGAAGAAAACCTCTTCCAGAGTGCTTTGGACCTCAGACTGGGCCGAAGGTTCACCTTTCAATAAGACAATGACCCTAAGCACACAGCTAAAATAACAAAGGGGTGGCTTTGGAACAACTCTGTGACCATTCTTGACTGACCCAGTCAGAGCCCTGACCTCAACCCAAGTGAGCATCTCTGGAGAGACCTGAAAATGGCTGTCCACCAACGTTCACCATCCAGCCTGACGGAACTGAAGAGGATCTGCAAGGAAGAATGGCAGAGGATCCCCAAATCCAGATGTGAAAAACCTGTTGCATCATTCCCAAGAAGACTCATGGTTGTACTAGATCAAAAGGGTGCTTCTACTCAATACTGAGCAAAGGGTCTGAATACCTGACCATGTGATATTTCACTTTTTTTTTTAATACATTTACAAAAATAAATCTACATTTCTGTTTTTTTCCTGTCAAGATGGGGTGCTGAGTGTACATTAAAGAGAAATAAAATGAACTTATTTGCTTTTAGAAAATGGCTGCAATGAAACAAAGAGTGAAAAATTTAAAGGGGTCTGAATACTTTCTGTACCCAATGTATATAGAACACACCTTCAACTTTTTACATTTTAGCTGGAGGAGGAGACAGTGAGTCTTCTTGCTCTTAGGAGAGGAAAAGGATGTTTAAACTTGAACATGGAGTTAGGGTATCAAGAACCTACAAAGCTCTGCTCACGTTTTGTGGTTGTGTGTGTGACAAAGCCTGTCAAGGAGTATTTTTGACGAGCTTCATAGCTACAACTAAACCTAGGATGTTATGCCACATGGTGCAGCATTTGCATTGTATGCCCCCCTCATCACTGCAATAGCCATGAGGAGTGCCAGAGATCCAGATGAAGACTAAATCCACTGTGAACCCAGATGTGACCAACTACCACTCCCATTCTCTGTACATTCTTCCACTCAGTTGCTGTAATATATGCCCATGACTCATTGATGCACTTGGGGAGTCAAGGTTATCCCCTTTGGTCTGTAGGCACAGAAGAGCAACTGTAGTACAAGTTGCAATGATCATGTAAGCATTTAACTTGGACCATGAAGCAATGGAAGAAGATGGCCTAAACTGATGAATGTCAGTCTTTACATTATTTTACAGCATAAAGAGATCACATTAGTATGCAATGCAGAATGCAGAATGAAGAATGCAAACTTGCTTTGGGAATATTCAGCTAGTAAACCTTTGGTCTTGGAGAAATACAGTACCTCAACCTGTTTTAGACCAAGTACACTTGGTTCATGCAATGGTATTGAAATTTCCTAATAACCTCTTTAAGCAGGATAATGTGCTATGCAACTTTTTCTTATCTGACATCAATATACTGTATGTTACACAACATTTGGACCAACACAAACTTGAAGATGCTGGAGAACTTCCTTCTTTATTTAAACAGTTCAAGGGGGCACCTAGGCATCCAAGTTCCCCAGATCTCAATCTGATTAAGCATCTTTGGGATAGGTTTGAAAAACAAGTCTGAGTCATGGAGGCCTCACCTTGAAACTTACAGAACTTATGGGATATACTGATAGTGAGTGGATAAATGATGCCACAGGCACCTTTAGAGGCAGAGTTGGTATCACCATCCAGCAAACCCAGACAGGTGCACTGGCCCAATGGGTTCTAGGGGTCCCTCTACTCATCTGAGAACTGAAAACATCAGTTTTATTAACACAATAGATTTATAGTCAGTCTCTTCCATTCCCATCTGTCTGAAGCCCCATGTCTATTAATGTTTCTCCTCTTTGACCTATTACCACTCTGTGGCTGCTGTCTTCTCTAAATGCTATAATACCTCTGTATAGACCCTGCACAGCTGGTATGTGAGTGGCCAGCAGATAAGTGATAGATAAGCAGTGAACATTTTAATCATGTTAGTTTGTTGGTTTGTTTATAAATCTGTCCACTGTGTGTTTTTTTCTGCTCCAGGGCTTGTAGTTTCTCAATCTTGTTACACAGCTGTCTAATTTTATTGAGACTGTACAAGTATATCTGTTATTGTATTGAGGGATCATTACAGCAAATGTCCAGTGCAAAAAAAATGACAAGAAAACTCAACAGACATTGTTTTTTCTATAAAATGTTGCTTTAATCCCAATTTTGCATTACCTCAAGGGACTAAAAGGAGAAAATGCACCCCATAATTTGTTAAGTATTTTCTCCCAACTACAGAAATACCCCACATGTGGATGTAAACTGATGTATGTATGGTTACATATTTGAACAGACCAGTTTTTGGAGGGCAGAATTTGTTGTAATAGTTTTCAGGAACCATGTCTCATTTGCAGAGCCCCTAAGGTGTCAGAACAATGAAAACTCCTAACATGTGACCCCATTTTATAAACTAGACCCCTCAAGAAATTTATCAAGGGGTATAGTGAGCATTTGAACCCCACAGGTGATTCAGACTTGAGCAGTAAATTTGGAACATGACATATTTTCAAATAAAATATTGCTTTAACCCTATTTTTTCATTTCCACAAGAGGTTAAAGTAGAAAATGTGCTCCCAATTTGCTAAGTAATTTCTCCCGACTATGGAACTGTCCCACATGTGGATGTAAACTGATGAATCAAATCGCCCTTTTCTCTAAAGTCCTAATTGACCTCCTTACTTTCTCACAGGGTGACCTAGTTATCTGTGATGACTTCAATCTCTCATTCATTCACCTATAGATATTTCCTCTGGTTGATCTTCGGTCGCCTACAACAAGCTCAGTAAGATGAGAAAGTTACTTATTGTGTCTCAATTGTGTGATGCCTGGCATCTGGAGCACCCCATTGATTAAAGTTACACCTGCAGCTCGTATGTTCACAAATCATATAGTATGATAGACTACATTCTCTTGCATCACAGTCCAGGTTTTTTCAACGGACATCAGGAACAACTTGCTTTCTGATCATACTCCAGTATATTGCTCACTACAAATTCGACAGGACCCTGGATACAAGTTAACCTAGCTTCTCAATGAATTCCTCCTGCAGGATGCTCAGTGCCTGAACAAGCTGATGGGGACATTCACCAGTAAAATGGAAACTTTAAAACGTGGAGTCCTAATTAAACATGAGGCTTGAATAAAGAGAGATAATGGTGATAAGTTCACCTCCCTGTTTACTTCTCTGGCACACCTGGAGAATCAGCATTAGCAAGCTCTACACAGCTCCACTCTGAGGGACTTAATTGGTGTTCAACTTGACATGTGCAGCCTTCTAGATCAGAACCTGAAATGATTGTGACAAATCTGCTTTAATAATAATAGGCCAATCTCGAAAATAATCACCAACACCAAGTTATATGCCAAGTTGACTGCGACAAGACTGAGTGCCCTCCTGGGTTCCCTGATCCACCTACAGTGCTGGCCAAAAGTATTGGCACCCCTGCAATTCTGTCAGATAATACTCAATTTCTTCCAGAAAATGATTGCAATCACAAATGCATTGGTAATAATATCTTCATTTAATTTGTCTTCAATGGAAAACCACAAAAAGAATTGTCAAAAAGCCAAATTGGATATAATTCCACACCAAACATAAAAAAGGGGGTGGACAAAAGTATTAGCACCCTTTGAAAAATCATGTGATGCTTCTCTAATTTGTGTAATTAACAGCACCTGTTACTTACCTGTGGCACATAACAGGTGGTGGCAATAACTAAATCACACTTGAAGCCAGTTGAAATGGATTAAAGTTGACTCAACCTCTGTCCTGTGTCCTTGTGTGTACCACATTGAGCATGGAGAAAAGAAAGAAGACCAAAGAACTGTCTGAGGACTTGAGAAGTAAAATTGTGAGGAAGCATGAGCAATCTCAAGGCTACAAGTCCATCTCCAAAGACCTGAATGTTCCTGTGTCTACCGTGCGCAGTGTCATCAAGAAGTTTAAAGCCCATGGCACTGTGGCTAACCTCCCTAGATGTGGACGGAAAAGAAAAATTGACAAGAGATTTCAACGAAAGATTGTGCGGATGGTGGCTAAAGAACCTCGACTAACATCCAAACAAGTTCTAGCTGCCCTGCAGTCCGAGGGTACAACAGTGTCAACCCGTACTATCCGTCGGCGTCTGAATGAAAAGGGACACTATGGTAGGATACCCAGGAAGACCCCACTTCTGACCCAGAGACATAAAAAAGCCAGGCTGGAGTTTGCCAAAACTTACCTGAGTAAGCCAAAAACTTTTTGGAAGAATGTTCTCTGGTCAGATGAGACAAAAGTAGAGCTTTTTGGGAAAAGGCATCAACATAGAGTTTACAGGAAAAAAAAGAGGCCTTCAAAGAAAAGAACACGGTCCCTACAGTCAAACATGGCGGAGGTTCCCTGATGTTTTGGGGTTGCTTTGCTGCCTCTGGCACTGGACTGCTTGACCGTGTGCATGGCATTATGAAGTCTGAAGACTACCAACAAATTTTGCAGCATAATGTAGGGCCCAGTGTGAAAAAGCTGGGTCTCCCTCAGAGGTCATGGGTCTTCCAGCAGGACAATGACCCAAAACACACTTCAAAAAGCACTAGAAAATGGTTTGAGAGAAAGCACTGGAGACTTCTAAAGTGGCCAGCAATGAGTCCAGACCTGAATCCCATAGAACACCTGTGGAGAGATCTCAAAATGGCAGTTTAGAGAAGGCACCTTTCAAATCTCAGGGACCTGGAGAAATTTGCCAAAGAAGAATGGTCTAAAATTCCAGCAGAGCATTGTAAGAAACTCATTGATGGTTACCGGAAGCGGTTGTTCACAGTTATTTTGTCTAAAGGTTGTGCTACCAAGTATTAGGCTGAGGGTGCCAATACTTTTGTCCGGCCCATTTTTGGAGTTTTGTGTAAAATGATCAATGATTTGACTTTTTTTTTCATTCTCTTTTGTGTTTTTTCATTGCAAGCAAAATAAATAAAGATATTAACTTAATATTTTGTTGCACAACCTTTTGAGGCAATCACTGCAATCAAACGATTTCTGTAACTGTCAATGAAACTTCTGCACCTCTCAACAGGTATTTTGGCCCACTCATGAGCAAACCTCTCCAGTTGTCTCGGGTTTGAAGGGTGCCTTTTCTAGACGGCATGTTTCAGCTCCTTCCAAAGATGCTCAATAGGATTTAGGTCAGGGCTCATAGAAGGCAACTTCAGAATAGTCCAATGTTTTCCTCTTAGCCATTCTTTGGTGTTTTTAGCTGTGTGTTTTGGGTCATTATCCTGATGCAAGATCCGTGACCTGCGACTGAGACCAAGCTTTCTGACACTGGGCAGCACATTTCTCTCTAGAATCCCTTGATAGTATTGAGATTTCATTGTACCCTGCACAGATTCAAGACACCCTGTGCCAGATGCAACAAAGAAGCCGCAGAACATAACAGAGCCTCCTCCATGTTTCACAGTAGGGACAGTGTTCTTTTCAAGGTATGCTTCATTTTTCCATCTGTGAACATAGAGCTGATGTGCCTTGCCAAAAATTTCGATTTTTGTCTCATCTGTCCATAGGACATTCTCCCAGAAGCTTTGTGGCTTGTCAACATGCAGTTTGGCAAATTCCAGTCTGTCAGATTTAAGTTATTTCTGTGACCATTGTGGGTTTTTCTTTCATTAAACGAGGGGTACCAACAATTTTGTCCATGTGTGTACATGCTTGTTAACCCATGTTATGTTATATGTGTTTCAATAAAGTTATTTTTGAAATACTCTACATGGATTCAAGAAACACAAAGTATAACTGAATATTACAGTATTTCAGCTATCAGAAGATTGCGTTGTGGCATTCCTTAGTGGGATTTTATAAAACTTCAATACAGTTTAGAGTTTTCAATTACAGTGCTCCACCACAGAATCCGCCGAAAGTTTTTGGAGAGAAAAGTGCTGAATGGAGGACTTTTCTCTCTGTCAGTTTCAGTATAAAAATGGCGGAAAACCGACGGACACCCGGCGGATCCCATTATAGTTTATGGGGTCTGCGTGTGTCCTCCAGTAACCGCTATTTTAGCAGACGGCTCTCCGTCATTCGGATCCCTAGGCAGATCAGAACAACAGAGAGCCTGGTGCAAGTTTGAAGGTTTATTTTAAAAAGGCCTACAGTAAAATGTAAAAATAACACAAAACATTCTTTTTCATGAAAAATATACATGATTAGTATTGTTGCGTCGCTAATGACCTGATCTATTAGTCAATCCCAGTATTTAAGCTGCATGGTCCAACCCCCAAAAAATGCTCAAGAAGCAGTATGTACCCTAAAATGGTACCAATAAAAACTACAACTTGTCCCACAATAAACAAACCTCAGTCCATTGAAAAAAAAGAAAACTGTTATCAGTATTTAAATGTGGCAATGCAACATACTAATTTAATTTGGTATTGATCATACTAACCCACACAATAAAGTTAACATGTTATGTATACTATGCAGTACTGTAAATGCCATAAGTAAAAAAGTTATAGCTCTCTAAACATGTCAACACAAAAACAAAAAAATTACACAAGAATAGGTTGGGTAATGGAGTGGGATAAACCATCCAGTAATTAAAGGTGTTTTCCCATCTCTTTTTCAGAGAAAGAAAAGAGAAAATAGGTGGCTAGGAAAAGTCATCATCAGCCAGGCCAAATAGGAGGTCTGAAAGCTAGGCAATGAGCTGTAAACACTGAGGAAGCATAATGAGCAGTAGTTGCGAAGTGAAGCAAAATACCAATATATTATGTAAAACATTTCAGTTAGCTTTAGCTACAAGTCTGAATATGATCCTAGAGATGGAAATACCCCTTAAGGCCAGGGCCCCATATTGCGAAAATGCCGTATTTTTGCTGCAGAATAAACACTGCGACAAAAAATGCTGCATTTTGCAGTACCTGCAAAGTGGATGGGATTTTGGCTAATTCCATCCACACATTGCAGAAAAAAATCTGCAATGGAAATTGTGCGATTTCAAAAACAATTGCGCTTTTGAAATCGCAGCATGTCAATTATACCTACAGAAACACTGCCATTTTCCGTATATGGTTTAATAGAGGCAGAAAGCCCACAGAAGAACTCTTCGGAGTTTCTGTGAAAAACACTGTAGAAAAAACCTTAATGCGTTTCCGCCAAGGTTTTTATCTCAGTGTTTTTTGCTGCACCTCGCTACATGGGGCCTTAGCCTAAAGTTGTTAAACAGGTTCCAGTTAAAACAGGAGAATTAAAGTAATGCCATCAGGCCTTACTTTTACATAGCCCAGACATCTCAGGATACTTATAGTAAATCCAAATTTTATTGAAGTCACCACAGTTCAATTTACTTCTTTTAACTGCTAGTAAATAAAAAGATTGTATGAAGATATACACTAAGCACAGTATAACTGAGAAATTTCACCACAGGAAAAGCTATAAAATACCAACAAAACATATTATACAATCCCTATTATCTCATTTATGATAATTTGGGGACAAGAAACATTTATTAGATTGAACATTACCTTATAACAGTAATTACGTTTATGAACTAAAGAAGCATAGTTGAGTTTTTGATGTAATGTCTCTCAAAGGAGAACTCAAATTGACACATTTTAAACCCATACTTAAAATTGAAAAGAATCGGTTAAAATGTATTATAAATTAACAAAAGATGGTAAAATACATATAGAAATCATTTTCTATCATAGAATTCACATGCTCAATAATATAGTATATGGGAAAATGTGAAGAAATTTCCATCACCAGCCTCTGCCTGTCTGTTTCCCATAAGAGCATCATCTCAGGAATCATCTCAGATTGCCAATTCCTCATTTTGTCCCTGCCATCACAGTATATGGTGTACAATTAATGTGCATGATTTAATAGCATTTTCAAGTTATGAAGGCCAGTATGGATTGGTAATATACTTTTTTACTTACCATTCAGTATAATACATATACAGTATCATTTACAACCTTATGCTCAGTGGCGTAACTAGGAATGGCTGGGCCCCAAGGCGCACATTTGACATGGGGCCCCCAATCGCCCCCTCCAACCCCCCCCAAAATAAACACATTCCTGCGCACACTATTATGTGCCATAGTGGCTCCTGCACACAGTATTATGCCACATAGTGGCCCCTGCACACAGTATTATGCCCCATAGTGGCCCCTGCACACAGTATCATGTCCCATAGTGGCCCCTGCATACAGCATCATGTCCCATAGTGGCCCCTGCACACAGTATCATGTCCCATAGTGGCCCCTGCAGACAGTATCATGTCCCATAGTGGCCCCTGCACACAGTATAATGCCCCATAGTGGCCCCTGCACACAGTATCATTCCCCATAGTGGCCCCTGCACACAGTATTATATCCCATAGTGGCCCCTGCACACAGTATTATGCCCCATAGTGGCCCCTGCACACAGTATTATATCCCATAGTGGCCCCTGCACACACTATTATTCCCCATAGTGTCCCCTGCACTAAGTATTTTGCCCCATAGTGGCCCCTGCACTGAGTATTTTGCCCCATAGTGGCCCCTGCACACACTATTATATGTCCCATTGTGGACCACCCATGAACAATTATTATACTCTGGGGTCTTTTCAGACCCCAGAGTATAATGATCGGAGACCCAGGGGAGGATAGAAACATAAAAAAACAACATTGCTTACCTGTTCCTCGCTCCGGTCCACTCCCTGCTACTTCGGCCTTCTTCAATGTTGGACCAGGCCAGCGTCACATGATGCGGGTCGGCGTCGCGACGCAAAATGACGTCCGCTGACGTCTGGGACATCACCAAACAGGCCCGAAGCCTGGAGAAGCGTAGGAGAGGTAAGTACATTGTTTTTTATGTTCCCTCACCAACTCTGGGCCTCCGATTATTATACTCCGGGGTCTTTTCAAAGACCCCGGAGTATAATGATAGCAGAGATTGTGGTGTTCGGCCCGCGGCCTCACATACCGATCCCTGCTCCTGCTCACAGACGCCTCCACAGAATCAGAAGCGCAGGCGGCCGTGACCAGGACCCCGGGAAACGGTAAGTACATAGGGCCTATTAAAAAAAAAAAAAAAAAAAAAGCATCGGGGGCCTGCTGTGCCCCGTAATGTCCCGGCCCTGTGGCAGCTGCTACCGCTGCTACCCCGGTAGTTTCGCCCCTGCTTATGCTTTTGTGATGATGGTACAACAGCATTGAGTAAACACAGGCTGTGATGCTGACTATAGCATAGCTGTACCTTCTGTACTAGGATCTAAAGTACAGTACCACTTATTACTAAGAGAATAGTATCAGTGTACATGATGGATATGATGCATGCTGCCTATAACAGAAGAGAGAAAATGGTAAAAGAAAGGTTCATTTTACATGTATTGTTTACCTTGCTTTACTGATGTTTAAAACCACAAGTAGAAATAAGAAACTATCAGAGCGAAACACTGGAAAAATATTTGTGATTTTATTTAACAAAATTGCTGTAAAATATTATTCCTCCATGGCTGTTTCTATTAAACCTAAAGTACTGAAGCCTAACCTTATTTTCTGCTTTCCACACAAAATGATTTAAGGTACATGTAAGTTTAACATTGTAAATCTTAAGTAACACTTTAATGAAACTAGATATATTCTGTTTATTCATCTGGGTTTAATTTATACAGTGTTTTCAATTTGAAGCAGTAAATGCTTTGTATAGATTTTTGAGCATTTATTTAGTAAGCAGTGTTTATTTTAATACTGAGGTTTGTTAACATTAGGTTAATAGTTTTTGTAACTCCATTCTGAACAAGCTTTTTAATCAATAATGTTAAACTACAAAACACAGCAAGAGCAATTATCGGTCCTCTTATTAATAGGAAAGGCAGATACAATGTTCTCCCTCTTTCCATATAAACATGCTAATTTGTGTAGTCTTGTCTGTCCACATTATGTACCACAAAGGAACAAGAATTCTCAGTAAATCTATGTAAATCATTATGCTACTCTGGTTAAAGTCTAAATCTGACTGTCTGCCTTGTTAGAATATGGATTTATTTTGGTACTAAAATAAATATCATCTTTAGCTACCTATATTTTTGTCACTTATCTTATGCACTGCTCTCTACCTGCCAATGCAGTGTAAATAACCAATGAGTCAAATGCGTACAGTGTTCTTACATTTAAGTGTCTTGTCATAGTTCCGGGCAAAATATTGGGGCCACATGTAGAAATCAGGAAACAGAGCATAATAACATTGCCACAAGCTGGGCATGACATATTGGGCACTGAAGTAGCATATATCTGGGGAAATTTAAATTTTGGCTTTGCACCATCTGCTGCACATTTGGAAAGCATTTCTGGGATCAAAACGATCACCATGCCATTTGATAATTTTTTGGAGAGGTGCAGTTTCAAAAATTAGGTCACATCTTGGTGCTTTCCACTGCATTGACACCTTAGGAGCTCTGCAAATGCATTATGGCACCTGAAATGCCCTACAAAAGAATAATGGCACTCCTTGCCTTCTGTGCCATGCTGTGTGCCCAAACAGCAGTTTTCATTCACATGAGGGGTATCTCTGAAGAAATTTGTTTCAAATTGTGGGGTACATTTTCTCTTTTAATCCCTTGTGAATATGAAAAATTTGGATCTAAAGCAACATTTAAAGCAAATGAAAGCAAAGTCATGTTCATTTTCGTGACCCAATTTTAATAAAATCTGCCACCTCACATATTGGAATGGTTTCTTTATAAGACTTCCACATTTCTACGGCAGCAGGAGAACCACTTCCATACTCTATTCTTACCTCCTCTTTCTCATACGCATAACTTCCTGGAGGCATGTTGCGGTACTGTGATAGATTGCAAGAATTTTTGTGAAAATCCCTTTCTGGCAGTACAGGAGCTGGTGATATCGTCATCTCAACATTCTCCAAGTTATTTTCATTCTCTGTGCTAATACCAGAGGACTGGGATACCAAGTTTCCAACATCACAGTCTTTACTGTCAGTACCCAGATGCTTTTTGGTTACAGGTTCTGGCTGCCTTAATGGATCTGCTTTCTCTGCCTCTATGCTGGCAGCTTTCTCCAATTCTAACACCTTCTGTAGCGCACAAATCTCTGATTCCAGCTCCAGAACTTTCTTCATTGCCACATTTTTCTGCACAGCCTCCATCTTAATTTTTACTATTGCAAATTGCAGATCTTCCTCAATCCTTCGCACTGCATCTTCTATGGCAGCAGATGTAGATGCCATCTCTTTATCCACCATGTCTCCTAATTCTAGGATATTCTGCAATGTTCTAACATTTGTCAGGTCAGCATCCATCAAAGACTGCTTATCCTTCAGCTCATTCAGATACTGTAAACTCTGGCTTCCACATTCTCTGCGGTTGTCTACAAGACGATCTCCATGGTCTGGTGGTGCCAAGTGAGATGTTGCACTGCCTTTTACAATTGTATCTGCTGTTAAGTGTGCAAACTGTACCAGTGCTCCAATTAAGTCAGTGGCATCTGTCATATTCTGTATGTATTTGGAGTGCCCATTCGAGAGGGAGGTTAATGAGTCTATAGCAACTTTTGCTCAGTTTACCAGGTAATCTGGTGAACTAGTGCAGCGGATATATAGAGGATCATCAAGTTTAGCAACTGCATCCTGGATTATATTTTCTGCTTCCCTCACTGTTCCCTGAATTATATTGAACTGATCCTCCAACATCTTCTGATAAAGCTTCTGCTCATCTGCAGACTTTTTGTCAAGTCTTTCATTCAAGTCCCGTATCAAGTGGCTCTCTTATCTTGCTGTTGGTTGAATAAAGACTCTGTCTCTTGAGTCACGTTTTTCACGGATAGCAGCTCTGATTCTTTAGAGGTTAACAGGCTCTGCAGCAAGTCCTTCTCAGCTTCTAGTGCTGCCAGCTTTGAAGATAGTGCAGATGCCGACTGTTCAGTATTGGATAAAGACTGCTGCAATCGATCCAATTCTTCTCTTTTAGATTCAACTTCGGTTTTTAACTCTTCTATCTGAAACTCCAGCTGTTCCTTGATGCGAGCAACTTCCTCTTGTTTGTCCACTTGCACCTTTAGTTTAGCAACAAGCATTTTTAGATCTACCGTCTCAGCAGATAAATCAGACATTTTTTCCTCAAACTGAATCCTCATATCTTCTATCTGGAGGTCCAATTTTCTTTTGGCCTTTTCCAGCTTGTCATAAGCATTGGCTTTGTCCTCATACAATATCTGCACAGATTCCAGGTTTTTCTCAACTTCTTTGTGACTCTCCTGTAAGGTTTGTAAATTCTGAGCATGGACAGACAACATCTCCATCAATTCTTTTTCTTTATTTTGTGCCTAAACGGACAATTTCTCATTATCTTTACAAGATCCTGACAGCGCCCTCTCCAGGCTACATATTCTAGCTTTGAGTTCCATTTCTCTTTGTTCCAGAACTCCAGTTCTGCTCTGCCATTCCTTCACTTCATTGGTTAGCGAACCTGCTTTAGTTCATGCAAGTTTTGCTCTAACTGCAATGTCTGCACCGCAGATTCTAAATCACTCTCTCGGTCAGACACATACTTCCTCAACTCTGCAACTCCATTTTCTTTATCAGTTAATGCAGCCGAAAGTTTTTCACACTTCCTGACTTGGTCATCCAAACATTCTGACTGACACTGCAAAAATTCACTTCTCTCACGTTTAGCAGTTTCAAGGTCATCTCTTAATTTTTCAATTACACTCTCTTTGGCAATGGAGACTTGGACATGCTGCTCCTTTAAATCCTGCAATTGCTTCTCAAGCACTTGCTTTTGCTCTACACTCTGTATAACTTTATTAGATAGAGCGCATTTCATTTCTGCAAACTCCTTCTTAGTGACACAGTTCATTCCAGGCAAACCCAGCACCACATTTTCACAATGACTAGGATATAACCTCTTCATAGAGTCAAGCTCTTTCTTTAACTTAAGGCTCTCTTTTTGTGATACCTCAAGTTGCCATTTCCAATCAGATATTTCATCTTCATAAAGGAACCTGATGGTTTTAATCTCATCTTGAAGCTGCTGCACCATAATACTTTCATCTTTGGCGCTTTCATGCACTCCAGTATGAGACACATAGTCAGCAGGGACATATTCATTAATAGAACAGAGGTGCTTCAGAAAAACTAAGTCACTCTCATGCAATTCATTATCTTTACTTGCACTCCACATGCTCTGTTCCCGGGTTTTGTTTCTCTCTGCATTCAGACTGCTGCACTAATAAACCTGTGCACAGTTTCTCTGCTTTCTTACAAGCTGAAATTTTCTTTTTCTTGCCCATGGTTTAATAACAAGATAAAACAATATTCCACAGCAACCTTGGGTTCAACCAGCAGCAACATTTTACTATCTTCTGCAGTCACATGTATTCACCAAACAGTTAACTTATGTGGCACTTCAACAACCAGCATTTTCTTCTGTCTTCCACAGAAAACATCAACATGGCACCATAGCCTTTCACATAGATGGTTGGCAATATCAAGCTTCTATACACATTGCTTACTTTCTTGCCATCAGCAAGCACTTTACAGACTTCTGTGCCACAGTATACACAAAGTCCATTCCCTGGATTCCTCTTCCAGAGTTTTACTTTCACCAGTTTTTGCACACATTTTGCTGTTTTGCAGTTCCACTCACCCCTTCCTGGGTTTCTCAGTTGAAATCACAGATTTCTTCCAGCTGTAGGCCACAATGCACACTTAGCAGTACTGCAGTCACCAAACACTTGTCTTCCAGGACTTGCGTGGATCTCTTTCTGCCCGCATCCGAAGCACCATATGCGGTAATTTGGGGGGAATTAGCCTCAAAGGCGGCAGCCTCCTGGACTCGACAGCGGTGTTTGTGGTACTGGGTGCCGGAGAAGCAGCATTCAGATGGTGCTAATCCAAAGCAAATGGCTTTTATTCAGCTTAAAATGGAACAGAAAACAAAACAAAAAACAGCCTAGCCCCCATTTAGTGCACTGACTCACGCTCAGCTCAAGCAATGTCCTCTGTGGAAACTCAGTCCTCCTGGGACAGACCGCCCGTCTGTCTCTGACTGGTTCCAGCGTACACCTGCTACCTGCAGGTCTCTCCACAGCAGTCTCTCCTGCTCTACACACTCCGTCTGGACGTGAGCCCCACCCATAGGTGTGGCTGAGGACCTTTTCAGGACTGGCCCTGGGTCACTCACTAGCGCCCTCTGGGTTCATACTCTCACAATATATACCCATCAAGCAACTCAATCAGTTGCATGAGGCCCCATATATCAGGGAATCTCCCATTGACCACATACTGACAAGCAGTCACACTAAAATGGCAGTGTACTGTGTGTGGAGACACTGAGGGGCAGTATTAGAAGAGTCCCCAGCCAAATTTACTTGAGGCCCCGGAAAATCCAAATTCATCCCAGAACATGGCCATCTTTTTAGTACACACAATAGCAATGACACATAATACATCTAAATATTTACATTTTCAGAACTCAGGAAGGCACTTATTTTTTCCTTTGCAGTCATTCCAACAGATCTATACTGTATAATACATCAGAGATACTTAGGGGATAGTGGTACAGTAAATAATATATACTACATCACGTGATATTGCTGATAAATTTCAGGATATGGCCTTGTTAATATATTGAAAACCTTGTTGCGGGCTCTGGTGAGATTTCCAATATTTTTGACAGCAGTCTGAGGCATGATCTTTGTGAAAGCTACCAGATTCTAGAAATCAATGTCTATAGAGTCCTTAAGTATCCACATACAGTACCTTACGAAAGTATTCGGCCCCCTTGAACTTTTCAACCTTTTGCCACATTTCAGGCTTCAAACATAAGGATATAAAATTTTAATTTTTTGGTGAAGAATCAAAAACAAGTGGGACACAATCGTGAAGTGGAACAAAATTTATTGGATATTTTAAACTTTTGTAAAAAATAAAAACCTGAAAAGTGGGGCGTGCCAAATTATTCGGCCCCCTTAAGTTAATACTTTGTAGCGCCAACTTTTGCTGCAATTACAGCTGCAAGTCGCTTGGGGTATGTCTCTATCAGTTTTGCACATCGAGAGACTGAAATTCTTGCCCATTCTTCCTTGGAAAACAGCTCGAGCTCAGTGAGGTTGGATGGAGAGCATTTGTGAACTGCAGTTTTCAGCTCTTTCCACATATTCTCAATTGGATTCAGGTCTGGACTTTGACTTGGCCATTCTAACACCTGGATATGTTTATTTGTGAACCATTCCATTGTAGATTTTGCTTTATGTTTGGGATCATTGTTTTGTTGGAAGATAAATCTCCGTCCCAGTCTCTGGTCTTTTGCAAACTCCAACAGGTTTTCTTCCAGAATGGTCTTGTATTTGGCTCCATCCAACTTCCCATCAATTTTAACCATCTTCCCTGTCCCTGCTGAAGAAAAGCAGGCCCAACCCATGATGCTGCCACCACCATGTTTGACAGTGGGGATGGTGTGTTCAGGGTGATGAGCTGTGTTGCTTTTACGCCAAACATATCGTTTTGCATTGTGGCCAAAAAGTTTGATTTTGATTTCATCTGACCAGAGCACCTTCTTCCACATGTTTGGTGTGTCTCCCAGGTGGCTTGTGGCAAACTTTAAACGAGACTTTTTATGGATATCTTTGAGAAATGGCTCTCTTCTTGCCACTCTTCCATAAAGGCCAGATTTCTGCAGGGTATGACTGACTGTTGTCCTATGGACAGACTCTCCCACCTCAGCTGTAGATCTCTGCAGTTCATCCAGAGTGATCATGGGCCTCTTGGCTGCATCTCTGATCAGTCTTCTCCTTGTTTGAGATGAAAGTTTAGAGGGATGGCCGGGTCTTGGTAGATTTGCAGTGGTCTGATACTTCTTCCATTTCAACATGATCACTTGCACAGTGCTCCTTGGGATGTTTAAAGTTTGGGAAATCTTTTTGTATCCAAATCCGGCTTTAAACTTCTCCACAACAGTATCACGGACCTGCCTGGTGTGTTCCTTGGACTTCATGATGCTCTCTGCGCCTTAAACAGAACCCTGAGACTATCACAGAGCAGGTGCATTAATACGGAGACTTGATTACACACAGATAGATTATATTTATCATCATCAGTCATTTAGGACAACATTGGATCATTCAGAGATCCTCACTGAACTTCTGGAGTGAGTTTGCTGCACTGAAAGTAAAGGGGCTCAATAATATTGAACGCCCCACTTTTCAGTTTTTTATTTTTTACAAAAATTTAAAATAACCAATAAATTTCGTTCCACTTCACAATTGTGTCCCACTTGTTGATTCTTCACCAAAAAATTAAAATTTTATATCTTTATGTTTGAAGCCTGAAATGTGGCAAAAGGTTGAAAAGTTCAAGAGGGCCGAATACTTTCGCAAGGCACTGTATACATGGGATACATTGGAAAATTCATCTATCAAAGTATTATCGGTAAACTGCAACATTGATCTATATATTATACTGTATGTATGAGATATCTGTTTGTTTACTCTCAACAATGCTATTTTAATGGTATAGTTAAGCACAACTGTGTTTAGAAGATTATAAGTACTGTATAAAACAGTTGCCAAACTAAATAAATGTAAAATAAATTTATAATTTTAGAAAGAATTTTAACCCACCACTTCAAAATGATTTTTCTGAAGGAGTACTGAGTAATTGACTGTATGTTACTGCTGCCCTGGGCAAAGGTTCCAGACAGACATTTGGTTAATGGAAGAAAAACTTTATATGTCTTCTATTGATATCTGAATAGTGCATTCTGATTGGTCATTTATCTGCAGCTGAAAAAAACATAAGACCAATTTCTAATAAGGGATATTCAGACCGCAGAACTTGATATCAAGTTGATTATTCAATCAAAACAACTTGGGAATAAATACCTTCCAATAGCAATAAGAATACTTAGAAGTTTTATATACCTTATTTACATCTCTAGCGTAGTACTGCTATTTAAGGGCACAAGGGTTAATGGTAAGTGCACATTAAAATAAAATTTATTTTTCTACCCATGATCCATTACATTTTTGTAGGATAGAAATATATCTTACTAACTTTCTAATGAGAGGTATTACTAGATTGCTTCTAGAGTGCTCTGTGTATGTGGTATCCCAACAAAGCCTTTATCCCAGTACAAGATGACTGTACTAATCTATTTTAGGGTCATACAAGCTCTAAACCCATTGCTTTCTCATTTACATAAGCCCTTACACATGCCAAATTAGAAAAACAAGTACTGTGGAGTGTACTGTAAAACATTTTTCATAAAAATGCCACATATATTTTTACATTAGTAATCTAGTAGTGAAAACAGTGACCAAAAAATGTACCTATAAATGACTGTTTTTGATTAAATCACAAATTCACACAGAAATACAAAACCTTATAAAAAAAAAGTTAAGGAAGCGGGGAATACATTGGTTTTTATGATGTTCACTTTGCAGCAAAAATGGCATGTTATCTGTATTCTGCATGATGGTGTAATCACTGTAATCTAAAATGTATAAAGTTTTATTATGTTTAAAAAACTTTATAAAAATCTAAAACTTTTAAATATTTATACAAAACAATTTTGCAGAGCCAGTTGTAGTTTTTATTTATAACATTTTGACGATTATAATCTATGTACATAGATGTAACACTACACAAATTTTGTTCCCAGCTTTTAAATGTTATATTCCAATTGCTTATGTCTAAAACAAATTAAAAAATGCTTACATTCATCATAAACTTCGCTTTTGTGACCACGGCAACGAAAATTATGCATTTTTACTATAGAAACAGATGATTTTGCATCTTCTCATTTATACAGTCAGAATAATATTTGGATTGAGAATTTGATTTAGGCCTATTTCACACTAATGACTAGTGATAGTTACAATATTAACACAGTTAATCTGCTATTTAAGAGAGTAGCATTTCATCCACTTACCTTCAAGAGTTTTCTTGCAGTGCTCACATGTGAAATGAGGAGCCCATGGTTTGTCTTGGTCACCAACAGGCATGCCGAAGTATGCTTTGTAGGCCTCACACATCTTAGCAGATGCTTCCACAGAGTACTTTTTCGCTCTTGTCTTTATAAACTGGCCACATACGTAGCAAAATGCGTCTGCTGGATGTATACAACCTCTTGATGCCATCTAAATTGACTAAGTTGCTGTGAACTGTAAGGAAAAAGGATGTCTCTCCAAACTTGATAAACATGGTCTTTATTCCATGCAGTATTAAAGTTCAAGAGTGTACTGAGGATTCAGTAGAGCAAGATTGATCACCCGATACCAGAGTAACACACAATATATACATTTACATTCCTAAGCTCCTCCTGTAATGGGTGTGGGGTGAAGTGTGAATACTGTCGTTATCAGAATCTGAATAGATATTGAATTCACACCTGTCTGTCTAGGTCAATTCCCCTTTGTCTGTGATGGCCATTGCCCACTTACTATGCAATCCCAATCAATTAGAACCTGTCTCTCCGTCTCTCAGGAAGGGCTATAGTGGCCCTATATAACTGTAGTTATACAGCTACCTACAATTCTGTACAGTCCCAGAAAGTTCTAGATAATTCTGGGCAGTTCTAGAAACTTCTTGATAGTTCTCACAATTCCAGAAGCTTCTTAATTATCTTGAAATATTGCGAATATCCTTAAAAATAGATCAATTTCAAAATATCATTGTGCTGACCACAAAAGCAAAGTTTACAGGGAATAATAACTTTTTTCTACTCATTTAAAGTACAAACAATCAGGAAAACACGCTTAACAACTGGGAACAAATATTTTTTTGAAAATTGTTACATGGTGAATTATCTGCTGTTTTCATTGCATTTTATTCAACATTTATCCGGCAGTTCAGCCTTTTTGATTTTTTTCCCACTATGGCTTTCACCATGTAGGATAAATTTTTTCCTGCAGCCCTTTTCACAGAAAGTGAATGCAATTGCTTTCCTCTGTGGACTTTCTACTTCTATTATACCTATATGGAAAATGCCAGCGTTTCCATAGGTATATGAAATCACAGAATGTCCACTGTGGATATTTTTCTGCAATGTGTGGATGGGATTAACCAGAATCCCTTCCACTTTGCAGGTATTGTAAAGCTGAGCGGATTTTGCTGCAGCGTTTCCACTGCGGCCAAATCTCAGAGTTTACACTACGTGGGGCCCCATTTATACACACATGGAAAAAAATTGTTGGTGCCCTTCTGCAAAAGAAAGAAAAATCCACAATGGTCCCTGAAATAACTTAAAAATCACTAAAGTATTAGTAAATTTAAATTACTGAAAATCAACTAATGAAAATAAGACATTGCTTTTCAATAATGATTCGACTGAATAATTTTAATAAACAAACTAATGAAACTGTCCTATAAAATTTGATGGTACCCCTAGAAAATATTGAAAATAATTTGATCATAGGGACATGTTAACGCCTTAACAACATGGCCAAAAACCACCTTATGGACACAGTCCCATTTTCCAAAACTGCCATGTGTCACTTTACATGGCGATAACTCTGCAAAGCTTTAACTTACCTAAGTGATCTTAAGATTTTCTTTCATGGTACATTGTATTTCATAATAATGGTAAATGATTTTCCAAACTTACAAGTAAATATCTGAAACCCATTTTGTAAAGACCACTTCAGTGCTGAAGGGGATTTTAAAGGTCTTTATATTAAAAGCCCCCAAAAATTTAACTTTCCAAACTTCACCCCTAAAATAATTCAAAACTGCATTTGGGAAGTTTGTTAAACCTTTAAGTGTTTCATGAGAATGAAAATAATATGGGGAAGAAAATTTGACTTTTCATTATTTCAATAATCTGTTAATTTATCCCTAAAATTTACACATTTACATGACGCTAAAGGAGAAAATGCACCAATTTCTCCTGAGCACAGAAATACCACACATGTGTAACGTCCTTGCCTGTCCGGGCTTTGGCGCCGTCCTCCGGGCGCACGCTGCGGCGCAGGAGGCGTGCCCGGTTGTAATTCTTTCCTTGGGTTTTTCTTGTATTGTCTGAACACTGTCCTATTCCCTCACCTCCTTAATTGATTTTCCACCACTCCATTCTCCTTCACCTTGCTCTCCCCCTGCTCCACTAAGAGTTAACTTTAGTCCTGCCTTTGTGATTGACAGCCTGCCCTCCTATCAAGTCTGGGGCGGGTTCTTTCTCCCTATTTATTTTTTGCTCACTTTACCATTGGCACCTGCTATTGCATTTTGCTTACTGGCTATACTCCTTGTTCCTTGTTACCTGCTCTTCTGATTTTCTGACCACTGGCTTTCCTTTGACTATTCTCTTGGATTTTGATTCTGTACTGCATTGCTCGATTGTTACCGACCCCTTTGTTGTTTGTGCGTCCTGTCTGCGTTCTGTGTTGTCACTTATTCAGAGTAGGGACCGGCTCCAAGTTGTTCCTGTCATTAGGACAGTGAGACAAGTAGGTAGGGACAGGGTCTGGGTCAACTTTAGGGCTCACTGTCTCTGTATTTCCTTCCTCTCAGGTTTTTGCAGCAGCACTGGAGAATTGCTCAACTGGCAATTCCCTTACAACATGTGGATGTAAGATGATGTATGGGCACACGTCAGCAAGCCAAACGAAAGAATTACCACCAGTAGTTTGAACAGCAGATTTTGCTGGAATTGTTTTCAGGTACATGTCTCATTTGCAGGGCCCCTAAAGTTCCAGTACAACTGAGAACCCCAAAAGTGACCCCATTTTGGAAACTACACCCCTCAAGGAATTTATCAAGGGGTATAGTGAGTATTTTGATCACACAGCTGTTTCACTGATTTTATTAACATTGGGACATGAAAATGAAAAATTACTTTTTTTCCCACTAAAACATCGCTTTAGCCCCAAAAAATTAATTTCACAAGGGGTTAAAGGAGAAAATGTTTTTACAGTACATTACACAATTTCTCCTGAACACGGAGATACCCCATATGTGGTCCTAAACAGTTGTATGGGTACATGGTGAGGCTGGGGCTGGAAAGACCACAATTTGGCTTTTGGAGGGCAGATTTTGCTGGGATAGTTTTTAGCTGACATGTCTCATTTGCAGAGCCCCAACAGTACCGATACAGTGGAATAACTCAAAAAGGGACACCATTTTGGAAACTACACCATTAATAAAAATTTTCAATAGTTAGTATTTTGAACCTAAAGTTGTTTCACAGATTTTATTAACATTGGGTCATGGTCTTTGAAATTTTTTGCCTTTTAGCATAAAGCATAAGTAACATGTTACCTTTATTCTATAGGTCAGAACGATTATGGTGATACCAAATTTATATATTTTTATATATTTTTTTGCATTACTAATTTTATAGAACAAAAACCCATTTGGGGAAAAATCAATTGTTTTTGCATCGCCATCTTTTGAGAGACGTAATATTTTTATTTTTCTGTTGACAGAGCTGGTTGAAGGCTTATTTTTTACTGGTACCATTTTGGAGGTACATCTGATTTGATCACTTACCATATTTGTGAGGTGAGATGGCAAAAAATCATTACTTCAAGCATTATTTTTCCATTTTTTTTTTCACAAGCATTGTGCAGGTTAAATAATGTCTCTGTTTTACTGTGTGGGTTGTTACGGACATGGCACTACCATGTAGGTATTGCTTTTATTCATTTTTTATTTTTTTTAAATTTATATAGGAAAGGGGCTTTATTTATTCATGTGTTAACACTTTTTAACTTTTTAAAAAATTTTTTATGTCCCACTAGGACACTGCAATATACGTGTATTGCCTTATATACAGGAATTCAGCCCATGCATAAGCTGACAGTCTCCCATATGGGCAGGATCAACCATGTATGTGGCACGGGCAAAGCCAGGGTCACTGATCAGACCCCGGGCTGCCATTAATAGATATCGGATACCCCTGAACACGGGAGGGAGGGAGGCTGATTGGGGGCAGTATACATGTTTAAACCCCTTAGATGCTACAGTCATGGTTAACATCTGTGATCGGAGCTCAGCTCTGACTGCAGGTGCTGAAGAAGGGTGATAGCGGTACGTTACAACTAACACCTGCTCTGGAAGCTGCCTTCTCAGTGTGCAAGCAGGCAGAAGTTTGCCTTAAAGGGAACCTTTGACCATCTCCACCAACTCCAATTCTTTACTTCCTTTAATAGGAGCAGCTCCACTGTGTCTGGAGCAGTTGAATTTTTTTTCTCTAGCCTCTACTGTTACAATTATGTTCTCTACTTTCGGGTGAGTGGTGTCAGGAAGGAGCAAACAGACGGGGACTGTTCATCTGACACTACAGAGCATAACTGTGCTGAAAGTAGCAAAAATGATTGTTCTAGAACAGTGGAGGCTAGAAAAAAAAATTATAACGGTGCCAGAATCAGTTTAAGTAGTGAAAGGTCCTCTTTAAGACAGTGACAGCTTTGACTTACTATTGAGTCAGATGTCGCCAAGGGGTTAAACTAAGGTGTGTCCTGTAATTAGTATCACAGGTGTCTTCAAATTTGTAATTAGTGTATTTACAGGGTGAGAAATAGTCACTGTACTGTTTGGTATCATGGTGTGTACCATACTCAGCATGGACCATAGAAGAGAGTTAACTTAGGAGATTAGAAATGATAGACAAACATGTTAAAGATAAAGGCTATAAGATGATCTCCACACAGCTCGATGTTCCTGTTACTACAGGTGGGAGAAATTGTTGATAGTAAACTAAATTATAGTATGCAATTCCAATCTGCTGCATCCAAAGTTATGGCATCTAGAGAAAATATTATTTACCCCTCTATGAAGCAGTGGTGCCAATATATCTTGAGTAGAACATCCAGTTTTGGGCATCAGTTCATAAAAATAGACATCACAGAGCTGGAGAAAGTTCAGAGAATATCAATCAAATCAATACATGGTATGGAAGATAGGCTATCAAAACTATTTATTTACACTTTAGTAGAAAAGGCTATGGGGCATATGATATCCTTATACAAATATATAAACAGCCCAGATGAAACTCTGCTTGCCATGCTATTCATTTCTGCATAATACCTCCAATTCACCCTTGCAAATACTAATGGTACATATTCCCTCCAACACCGTTTTACTATTTGTGTACTGAACCCTATTTTATAAAACTAGCAAGCTTTATTTTTATTTAAAATTATGGTACATGGTTCTTCTTCATGTGTTCTTATCTGTACGACTTCCAGTCTTTCGATCCTTAGTGATTTTGGCCTTTCACAACTTTCTTCTTCTCCTACACACAAACAGGGAAATAAAATTGATCTAGTTTTCCTCCAAGTCTTTTCAGCTTCTAAGTTTACTAACTTTTATCTCAAGTTTCGGACTGGAATGTCTAGCACCCACCAGTGGAAATGATTCTAGGAGCCCACCAAATTGTTATACATCATAAAATTCATTGTTACAAGTCATAAAAGTCATAACATAATTGTTACAATTCATAAAAAAGTCACATCACTTTCCTGACCCCATCAGATTTATTATCATTTATGCCAGTTTTTTGCTCACCTGCCATATGATATGCACCTCTGCAGTACCTAAACTCACTGCTACATATTGTACAATAAGCAAGCAATGTGGCTCCTGGAATTTTTAACATTACTGGTATCCATGCTGTCCCAGAAAAGCTGATCTGCATGGGTTCCATTCAGTCTTGTGCCTGCCACTTCTTGCCATGAGTCCTTATGACCACTGAGAGCAATTAGTGGCTTGAGCGCCCACTGGTGGGGCCATGGTGACTTATGTTAGTGATGTCACCATTCCCTCTCCAGCGACCCCTTAGGCCTCTGATTGCTCTCAGTGTTCACATGAGACACAGGGATTCCAGCAAAGAAGAGTACCCTGGCAGTGGACAATGGGGTGCTGGGGACAGGTGAGTATGCTTTTGTTTTTTCAATTTTATACCTATCCGGCTGCCACAGGGGTAACTCCAATTCATGGGCAACCCCATTAATATACCCATTAATTTCCCACACACTAATGGGGGCCAATACCAATACCTCACATGGTATTGGCCCCCATTACTGCCCCCACACAATATAATGACATCATCACTGGTCCCTCATACAGTGGCCCCTTCACTGGTTCCCATGCATTATGAGGGGACCAGGGAAGGGGCCACTGTATGGGGGGACCAGTGAAGGGACCACTGTATGGGCTATACAGAGACCCCTTCACTGGCCCCCAGACAGCAGATTTATCTCATTACTTACCTGTCTGCTCCCCTGAACCGATCTGTCTTTCTGGAGGAGGCCATGGGCAGGAACAGGGAATGGTAAATTAATAGCAGCTGCTACAGGCTAGATTAATCCAGCCAGTAATGGCCTTTTAAAAAAGCAGCAAGGGGCCAGTAGAGCCCGCTAAAGGGGCAGGACCCACCAGTGGATTCACCGGTATTGGTGGACCAGTCCAAACCTGGTTATCTCTCACTCTTTTACCATACCTTCTTTCTTTTACCATCCATACTTTCTTTCTTTCTTTCTTTCTTTCTTTCTTTCTTTCTTTCTTTCTTTCTTTCTTTCTTTCTTTCTTTCTTTCTTTCTTTCTTTCTCAGAACACACCTACACATGACACATACAGGTATCTGCATGTGCAGCATCCCAGAGTGCTCCTGCTTATATTGTGTTTGTCTTTGTGCCTCTGGGTTATGTTTGTATGTCCAGTCTATATGTACAGTGTCCATATTAGGACATCCTCAGATATCAGTGTCAAACATCAGATTAATAGCAGTTTACAACAGTGACACCTGACTTTGACTTTGATTCTGACAACGACTTTGATTCTGACTCTCACTTTGATTCTGACTTTGATTCTGACTCTGACTTTGATTCTGACTTTGATTCTGACACTGACATCTGCAGTTTCTGATTGGCCAACAGATGAGGTCCGCCCCCTATATAACTGTACTTTACAGGAGCTTCAGACTCTTCAGACCTCAGTCCTCACAATAGTGGCAGAAGAATCATTTCAGTGCATCAATAGGTACAGACATTTCTGACTTTTACTTATCCTAAATAATACTTTATGTTTACTGCTCCCTTAGGGGGCGTTCACACTGCTGTTGTATGTCTGTTCTGATAGGGTCTGTAAAAAAAAAAATGGACACCTATCATAACAGACCGTAACTGATGTTAATGTGTCCGTTTTTTAGACTCTCCGTTTTTGCTTATTTTTTTGTTCTTCTTTCTGAGCATACGCAGAAAAAACCCAACAGTATAATGGACGACCGTCCGTTACTTTCAGTTAGCCATAGACATTAATGTTAAAAAATAACGCACGGTTAATGCCTGCACCCCGCGTTATTCTGTCCGCTAAAAAAAAAAAAACACATGTCATGGATTTGGTGAGAAAGGACATTAATGGACAACATATCAAATCCCAGTGAAATCCCCCTGGGCTATCTACAAATTTGCCAGTGGCTAACTTGTGGCAATTTACAGGCACAGCATAGTGAATGGCATCTAAACAGGTCCCATTCACACTGTGCAGTTTCTGGGCTGGTTGAAAACCTCAGATGTTCTCTGACTTTCATCTGTGATTGAGTCACAAGTCAGCAGTCAGTATGAAGCACTTACAATGTTACACTGTGATTGGCCAGGATGACTGACCTCTGAGTGGAAGAGTGAAGAAATCAGGCGATACCTTTTAGAGGCTAACTGAGTATATTTATAAGTAAGCTTTCAGTACTAGCTAGCTCCCTTCATCAGACATGGTGTGAATGAAGAATGGTCTGATGAAGGGAGCTAGCTAGTACTCCTGAAAGCTTACTTATAAATATACCCAGTTAGCCTCTAAAAGGTATCGCCTGATTTCTTCACTCTTCCACTACTTTCAATGGCTAACACGGTACAACATTATACTGACCTCTGAGTGAACTCACTGCTCACACTCAGCAGTAGAAGATACTTGTATAAGGCTGCAGGCTGAGAACTCCATGAGTCTGATAAAAAGTTGTCTGACACAAAGTTGTCTGATACCTGACTGAGTCAGAGATCAGGCTCACACATCATCTGAGTTTTTCATATACATACAAGCCAGCCAGCACATACAATGGTGGAGATTTATCAAGTAAAATGCTCCACATTTCTGGTATCATTTTCACCAAATATCCTCTCTAACATGTTGTGTGCCACATTCATCAAGTGTAATAAATACTTTTATTACTTGTACAAAAAGGGGTGTGGACTCATAGTAAAGGGGCGTGACCTATAACACTGTGCTGTGCGGAGAGTCTAAAAAACGGACACATTAACATCAGTTACGGTCTGTTATGATAGGTGTCCATTTTTTTTTTTTTTACAGACCCTATCAGAACAGACATACAACAGTAGTGTGAACGCCCCCTAAGGGAGCAGTAAACATGAAGTATTATTTAGGATAAGTAAAAGTCAGAAATGTCTGTACCTATTGATGCACTGAAATGATTCTTCTGCCACTATTGTGAGGACTGAGGTCTGAAGAGTCTGAAGCCCCTGTAAAGTACAGTTATATAGGGGGCGGACCTCATCTGTTGGCCAATCAGAAACTGCAGATGTCAGTGTCAGAATCAAAGTCAGAGTCAGAATCAAAGTCAGAATCAAAGTCAGAATCAAAGTCAGAGTCAGAATCAAAGTCAGAGTCAAAGTCAGAGTCAGAATCAAAGTCAGAGTCAGAATCAAAGTCAGAGTCAGAATCAAAGTCAGAATCAAAGTCAGAGTCAGAATGAAAGTCAGAATGAAAGTCAGAGTCAAAATCAAAGTCAGAATCAAAGTCAGAGTCAGAATCAAAGTCAGAGTCAGAATCAAAGTCAGAGTCAAAGTCAGAGTCAGAATCAAAGTTAGAGTCAAAGTCAGAATCAAAGTCAGAGTCAGAATCAAAGTCAGAGTCAGAATCAAAGTCAGAATCAAAGTCAGAGTCAGAATCAAAGTCAGAATCAAAGTGAGAGTCAGAATCAAAGTCAAAGTCGTTGTCAGAGTCAAAGTCAAAGTCGTTGTCAGAATCAAAGTCATTGTCAGAATCAAAGTCAAAGTCGTTGTCAGAATCAAAGTCAAAGTCAGGTGTCACTGTTGTAAACTGCTATTAATCTGATGTTTGACACTGATATCTGAGGATGTCCTAATATGGACACTGTATATATGGTATGTGTTACCTGTCACTGTTTATGCAGATGGTTCCCAGTTGCTCAAACCCCTGTACTTGGTATAGCCCTGGCCTATCACAGGCCATGGGGTGGGGTCATGGAGACTTAGGTAATATAATAATAATAATACATTTTATTTATATAGCGCCAACATATTCTGCAGCACTGTACAATTTGTAGGGTTCAAGTACAGACAAAAAAAAAAAGATACATTACAAAGAAATAGTCAATTCACACACTGGGACTGAGGGCCCTGATCGCAAGAGCTTACAATCTATGAGGTAGAGGGGGTGACACAAGTGGTAGTATTGCTTATACAATGGTCAATTTTGTAATAGAGGTTACTGTCATTACACATATATAAAGCTGTATGAGCCATCACCAGTCGTGTTCTTTGACGTGCAGACGGTGCCTGGACATATAAAGTTAGTCTGATACGGCATCATATCCTGTGAGGTAATGTGGGAGCGTGAACAGAGGGTACGTTTTAGGGAATCTAACTACGGAAGGGTTTACATTGGGAGTTGTGATAGGCCTGTCTGAAAAGATATGTCTTTAGTTTGTGCTTGAAGCTGTCGAAATTGGGGGTTAATCTGATAGTCCGGGAAAGAGCATTCCAGAGAAGTGGTGCAACTCGGGAGAATTCTTGTATACGAGCGTGGGAGGTTCTGATAATAGAGGATGTTAGTCTTAGGTCATTGACTGAACGCAGAGCACGTGTTGGGCGATAGATAGAGATGAGGGAGGAAATGTAGGGAGGTGCAGCATTATGGAGAGCCTTGTGGATGAGGGTGATAAGTTTATATTGTATTCTGTATTGAATAGGCAGCCAATGTAGTGACTGACACAGACCAGAGGCATCGCTGTAGCGTCTAGACTGATAGATGAACTTTGCCGCCGCATTCAGAATAGATTAGTTACAGTTACAGCCTCAGTGCTCGTGTTAGCAGTGTGTGTAGTTGGAGTCAGTGCATGCCAGCACTGTGCACTGAGGCCTAGCGGTTCCTGTTGAGCCCCTGAGGAGGAAAAATTCAGCTCAAGGCTCTACTAGAGACAGTCCAAAGACACTTTGGACATTGTGCCAGGAAGAGCAATGGAGTCCATTGACAGGAGGTGTTCTCTAGGTACCTTCTACAAGGTAACCAGACCCCTCTCAGGACTACCCTGGAGTACAGCCCCTAATATCTGCTGCTGGAGGAGGCTGAAGAGTGGAGTTAGTTTTGTAGTGGAGAACGGCACTATAGCCTAAACATCATTAGGCATCTTCTCAAGACCAAGGCTAGGGGAGTTGCATAATGGGAGACTACAAACCCCATTTGGAAACTGCTGGTTTTATTGTTCAGTTGCTGAAGTAAAATTCAACCTGCCTTCCTGAGTTGTTCCTGCATCAGGGCCCTTCCATAAACCATCACACCAACTGGAAGCGCCCCAGGGGACCTACCACCACCACCATCAGGTAGCGCAGCAGGCCCCCCTAATCGGTGTCCGGCCTAGAAGCAGAGCTGGGGAGAGTGGTTGAGAGTACTTGGCCTATCCTGTGGCAAATCATCTGCCACTACTACTCCCATCCTCCAGTTCTCTCCATCTGATCTGGCATGGCATTAACACCCAGCAACTCCCAGACACTTTACAGTTATCTCTGCCCGCATCCTTCCTTCTCCTGTTCTGATTTGGCCACAAGTATTTTTTTGTATTAATTGTATATTTATTAAAGTTTTTGTTTCATCAAAAAAGAACAATAATAACATCAAACAAAAAAAGAAGAGTAGAAAATACAAAAGTATCAAATGATACTTCAATAATGTGGTTGCATAAACAGTGTGAAAATGGAAAACAAACAGTGTAATCCAAATAAGAATAACCAAAACCAAGACAAAGACAAGCACAAGGACGGGAGATACATAGACGCAGACAAGACCAGAGCAGGAAAGACAAGGTTGGGAATGGAGGGAAAGGAGAGGAAAAGCCTGGAAAATCAGAAGCCACCAGTTATGGCACCAAGAAATCGAGGCAAGTCAATGTGGCTTAGAGGAATCATAGGAACTCCACTGGGGATCGACCTAGTCACTAATTGATGCAGTCAATGATTCCATTCTCTGAATCTACCCAATCCTCCCAACCAGCATCAATATACATGGAGGGTCAAGGTGCTTCCAATGTACTGATATCAGACATTTTACTGCCGTAAGGATGTGGAATAACAACCTGGTGGAAGGCTTAGGGAGACCTGGAGGTAGAAGATTATGTAGGAAAGTTGTAGTGTCAAAAAGGACCAAAACACCCAAAACCTGAGAGATTAGCGCATTGGTCTGTACCCAGAAGGGGCGGAGAGATAGACAGTCCCATAAAATACGGGGTAAGGACCCCTTCCCCATGCGACACCTCCAGCAGAGGTCTGATGACTCGGGAAATTTTATACTAATATTATTATAAGCTAAAATAAAAGTTTAGTTTTAATTTTCCCTTATTTCATGTTTTGCTGCTGTCTTTTTTTCTCTTTATTAACCCATATTCAATTGGTTACTATACGCCACAGTAGCTTTAAAAGTTGGAGGATATTAAAATATTGGAGGCATAGTTAAGTGGTCACACACTTTTTTTCAGCTATATATTGTCCCTGCCCAAATGCCCATAAATGCTGCTACACATGTTTATGGTGGCATGCAGATTTCCCAATAAGGACATTTAGGAGGAGAGGCCGATATGGCGATACCAAGCAGGGACAACTTTCCTCAACAAATAATGGTGGCTAGGTATTCTCCATTGAGACTGCCATCAGTTGGTGAAGTGCAGTGGATTCCAGTAAGTGGCACGACAGTGACTACACCACCAGTAGTTTGGACAGGTGGGAATTAAAGTTGCAGACGAGCCAGATGACTGGGTGCAGATTGTTCTTTACAGAACACACATTACTTTATGGATGATGACTGACGTTGCTGTGAAGGAGGAAAAGGAGAAGCAGATGTTAATAATGAATGATAATAACAATGACCATGTGCTAGGTGTGTATGTCACCTGCCTACAAAGATTATTATGGGGGTGAAGTAATCGAATGGTCATGATCACTTGGTGCCATTGCCAATTCAATTTTGCCAAATATGCTGGTGATGCCATTTTATGTCTTTACGGAGAAACCTAGTTCCTACACGTGTACCTGCAGTGAGAATGTGTCTTCTGGTGATAACACCATCCAAGTTTTCCTTAGACCTTCCACAGGCAGGTCTTTTGGATTTTGTAGCGGCACTTCAGGTGGAATACTTACTATTGCAGCTGCCACCACCCTGTTCCTGTGATGTCACCCTAACATCGGATTCAGTAATGTCATCCTCTTCCCCACTTGTGACTCATCGTGACAATGAGATTCCGCTATTCCACTCACAATTCCTAACAGATTTCAAGAATTTTTTTTAGATTTTTTTTTAGAACAGGCTGCAATACTGTATATGTGCAGCAAAGTAAAAAAAAATTTTTGGAGCAGAGCAGAGCAAAGTAAAAACTTTAAATAACAAAATTTTTTTTTTCAGATTAGGGTGAAGGCTAGACAGTATATTGGGTGAACAACAAAAAAAATGCTTAACCCCTTAACGACCTTGGACGTACTATTACGTCCTGGGCGCTAGGTACTTCGCGCACCAGGGCGTAATACTACGCCGAGGCAGGCCGCCCACTCACTATCTGAGCGGGCGGTATCGGAACCGGGTGTTAGCTGTATCTGACAGCTAACACCCTGCTCCATAACCCCCGGTCGGAACTGAGTTTCGATCGGCGGTTTTAACCCCTTGGATGCCGCGGTCAAACATGACCGCGGCATCCAAGGGGTTCCGCCATCTTGCCGCCCCCCGGCACCCCCCCCACGGCGAGATGCCGATATCTATAATCTGCTGCCCGGGGTCTGCCCAGTGACCCCAGGCTGCCTGGAGACCCCACTACCTGGTTGATCCTGCCGAGACCTGCGGAAGTCAGCGCTGTGTTTCCATAGCGCTGACTTCCTGTATAGGCTGCAAGACACGTGTATGCTCGTGTCTTGCAGTCTATAGTACTGAGCCAGAGATCAAAGCATCTCTGGCTCAGGTGTCCTAGTGGGACACAAGAAAAAGTAAAAAAAAAGTGAAAAAAAAAAATAATAAAGTATGTGAAAAAAATTAATAAAAGAATAAAGCCCCAAAAATTCCCTTTTCCTATATAAAATGAATTATATAAAAAAAATAAACCTAAAAATTAATAAAAACAATACATATTTGGTATCGTTGCGTCCGGAACAACCTGTACAATAAAACTGAAACCATATTTAATGTACACGGTGAAAGTCGGGGAAAAAAAAACGGAAAAAAACCCGCCAAAAGTAACGATTTTTTGCCATCTCACCTTACAAAATATGCCATAAAAAGTGATCAAAAAGTCATATGTACCCCAAAACAGTACCAATAAAAAGCACAGGTTGTGCCGCAAAAAAATAAGCCCTAAACCAACTCTCTAAACTGAAAAATAAAAATGCTTCGCATCTTAGGAGATGGCGATGCAAAAAAAAATTGATTTATGTCCTCAAATGGGTTTTTGTTCTGCAAAATTGGTATTGCATAAAAAAACAGTATAAATGAGGTATCGCTGTAATCATACTGACCCGCAGAATAAAGGTAAAATGTTACTTACGCTCTACGCTGCATGGCGAAAAATTTAAAAGATAAAACGCAGTGCCAGAATTGATAGGGTTGTTTTTTAATCCACCAAGAAAGAGTTAATGAAATTTATTTAATAAGTTGTAAGCTCCTAAAAATGATGTCATTAAAAAATACATCTCACCCTGCAAACAACAAGCCCTCATATGGCTACATCACAAGAGAAATAAAGAAAATATAGCTTGTACAATGTGAAGACAAAAACCCCAAAAATCGCCAAATCATTAGAGCATAACTGGCTGCGGAAGGAAGGGAATGTATAAGCTGTGCGAGCGTATATTAGGGGACATCCCAGATTTAGAGTTTACGAGGGATAATAAACCAGAAATGACCCCCAGAGTGACCCCTCCAATAATAGGAACTACTGGGGAAATAGTAGGGAATTTAGTGTACCCAATGTACTACGCACAGCTTACATATTCATTCACTTTTCCCCATCCGCTGTGCAGTCACGTCTGGGATACTAATGCTCACTATACCCCTTGATAAATTCTTTGAGGGGTGCAGTTTTCAAAATGGGGTCATTGCCTAGGGGATTCCACTTTACTGGTACTTTAGAGGCTCTGCAAACATGACATGGCATCCAGATCCCAAACATCTGAATCTGCTCTCCAAAAGCCACATAGCGCTCCTTCCCTTCTGCTCCCTACTGTGTGCCCAAACCGCAGTTTATACCCACATGTATGACACTGTTGTACTCAGGATAAGGTACTTAATGTCATATATGGGTATAAACTCCTGTTTGGGCACAGCCGGGCACAGAAGGGAAGGAGCGCTATTTGGTTTTTGGAGCACAGACTTGGACGGTTTGGTTTTTGGACGCCATTGCACTTTTGCAGAGCTGAAATGCCAGTACAGTGGAATCCCCTGACATGTCACCCCATTTTGGAAACTGCACCCCTGAAGGAATTTATCCAGGGGTACAGTGAGCATTTTTAACCCCCAAGTGTTGCTATAATTTATTATCCGTAAATGAATACGCAGCTGATGATGAAAGGTGAAAATGACAATTATTCCAGGAATACATCATTTCAGTGCGTAACATGTTGTGCCCGGCTTGTATCAGAGATGAACGCTCCAAAAGCTGTTGTGCCCGGGATCCCCGCTCACCAGTTTTTGGAGTGTGTGTCTGTGCAGACATAAACTGGGCACAACATATTGGGCACTGAAATGGCGTATCTATAGAAAAATTTCATTTTTAACTTTTCATTATCAGCTGCGCATTCATTTTTGGAAATTAAAAGAATGCAACACTTAAGGGTTAATAATGCTCGCTATCCCACTTGATAAATCCCTTGAAGGGTATAGTTTCCAAAATGGGGTGACATGTCTGAGGATTCCACTTTACTGACAATTCATGGGCTCTGCAAAAGTGGCATGGTGTCCAAAAAGCAAACTGTGTGCTCTAAAAACCAAAATAGCGCTCCTTTCCTTCTGTGCCTGGCTGTGCCCAAACAGCAGTTTATACCCACATATGGCATTGTTAAGTACGTTATCCTGGGTACACCAGTGTCATACATGTGGGCATAAACTGTCATTTGGGCACATAGCAGGGTGCAAATGTGAAGGAGCGCTATGTGCTTTTGGAGTGCATATTTAGATTGTTGTTTTTTTGGACGCCGTGTCACATTTGCAGAGACCCTAAAATTGCCCCTACAAAATGGGGGTCACTTCTTGGGGAATTCCAATTTACTGGCACCTCCAGGGCTCTGCAAAAATATCATGGCGACCAGAAAGTCCCTCTAAATCTGTACTCCAAAAGCTAAAAAAACTCACAGTGCTCCTTCCCTTCTGAGCCCTGCTGCGTGCCCAAGCAGCAGCTTATACCCACATATATAATTTTTTTGTCCCCGGGATAGCCCACTTAATAGTTTTAGGAGTTAATGTCTCTGATGCCACAAAGTGGCCGCAACGTATTAGGCACTGAAATTGGATATTTCTTTAAAAACTTTAATTTTCACTTTGTACATTAATTTTTGGGAAGTATTTTTAGGCTCTAAATGATAATACCCCTTGATACATTCCTTGAGGGGTGTAGTTTCTAAAATGGGGTCACTTTTGAGAGGTTTCCATTATATTGGTACTTTAGGGGTTCTGCAAATGCGACATGGCATCCAAAAACTATTCCAGCAAAATCTACCCTCCAAAAGCTAAATAGCGCTCTTTCCATTTTGAGCCCTGCCATTTACCCATGCAGCAGATTATAACCACATATGGGGCATTTCTGTGTTCAGGAGAAATTGTGTAACGAACTTTGGGGTGCTTTTTCTCCTTTGTCCTCTTGTGAAAATGAAAAATTTGGGGCTAAATTGACGGTTTATTGGAAAAAAAAGTAATTTTTCATTTTAATGTCCCAATGTTAATAAAATCTGTGAAACAGCTGTAGGGTCAAAATGCTCATTATGTCCCTTGATATGTTCTGGGAGGGGTGTAGTTTCCAAAATGGGGTCACTTTTAGGGGGTTTCCACTGTATTGGTACTTTGGGGGCTCTGCAAATGCGACATGGTACCTGAAAACTATTCCAGCAAAATCTGCTCTCCAAAAGCTAAATAGCGCTCTTTCCAATCTGAGCCCTGCCATGTACCCATACAGCAGATTACGACCACATATGGGGTATTGCTGTGTTTAGGAGAAATTGTGCAGCGAACTTTGGAGAGCTTTTTCTCCTTTGTCCTCTTGTGAAAATGAAAAATTTGGGGCTAAATTGACGGTTTATTGGAAAAAAAGTAATTTTTCATTTTAATGTCCCAATGTTAATAAAATCTGTGAAACAGCTGTAGGGTCAAAATGCTCACTATACCCCTTGATATGTTCTGTGAGGGGTGTAGTTTCCAAAATGGGGTCACTTTTAGGGGGTTTCCACTGTATTGGTACTTTGGGGGCTCTGCAAATGCGACATGGTACCTGAAAACTATTCCAGCAAAATCTGCTCTCCAAAAGCTAAATAGCGCTCTTTCCATTCTGAGCCCTGCCATGTACCCATACAGCAGATTACGACCACATATGGGGTATTGCTGTGTTTAGGAGCAATTATTTTGCAAACTGTGGGGTGCTTTTTCTCCTTTAACCCATTGTGAAAATGAAAACTTTGGGGATAAAGTGACATTTTAGTAATGTTTCATTTATACATCCCAGTGTTAGCAAAATCTGTGAAACGACTGTAAGGTCAAAATGCTCACTATACCCCTATATGAATTCTGTGAGGGGTGTAGTTTCCAAAATGGGGTCACTTTTTTGGGTTTTCCTTTGTATTGGTACTCTAGGGGCTTTGCAAATGAGACATGGCACCTGAAAACTATTCCAGCAAAATCTGCTTTTCAGACGCCCAGTGTCGCTCCTTCCCTTCCGTGCGCTGCCATTCGCCCAAACATCAGTTTACACCCACTTGTGGGGTATTTCCGTGCTCGGGAGAAATTGCATAACAAACTGTGAGATGCATTTTCTCTTTTAACCCTTTGTGAATGTGTTAATTTTAGGGCTAAATTAAGGAATTAGTGGGAAAAAATTAAATGTCTAAATTTCACCTCCATATTGTTTTAATTCCAGTGAAATGCTTAAAGGGTTAACAAACTTCCCAAATATTATTTTGAATTATTTGAGGGGTGCAGTTTTGAAAATGGGGTGATTTATGGGGATTTCTAATATATAGGCCATTATAATCCTCTTCAGAACTGAAGTGGTCCCTAAAAAAATTAGTTTGGGAAATTTTCTTGTAAATCTGCAAAATCGCTGTTACACTTGTAAGCCTTCTAACATCCAAAATAAATTACAGGACGATTAAAAGATGATGCCGATATAAAGCAGAGATATGGTAGATAATATGTATTAATGTATTTGGGTGGTATGACTATCTGTCTGAAAAGCAGAGCATTTCACATTTTGAAAATTGCGATTTTTTTCCAAATTTCCATCAAATTTCCTATTTTTTTTATAAATAAATACAAAAATATTCATTAGTGTTTACCACTAACATGAAGTACAATGTGTCACACAAAAACAATCTCAAAATCACTTGTGTAAGTTATGACGTCTCAAAGTTATTGCCATATAAAGTGTCAGTTTTGAAAAACGAGGCCTGGTCCTAAACGCACTTTTGGGCTGGGTCCTTAAGGGGTTAAGGCTACAGCCCCGCATTGCGGAAACGCAGAATTTTTGTTGCATATTTTGCTGTGGCTTTTTGATCCAAAGTCAGGAGTGGATTTAACAGAAGGGAAACATCTAAGTACTTCCTATATATTTCCCATTCCTTTTCAAGTCACTCCCAACTTTGGCTCAAAAAACCACAGTAAAATCTTCAATAAAAAATGCTGTGTATCCACAACGTATGGCCTCAGGATTAGGCTAAGGCCCCACATAGTGAGTTGGAACCAAAAAGCTCTGCGAAAAATCGCAGTTTTTTCTGCAGCACTTTTCACAGAAAAGCCGCTGAGTTTTCCTTTGTAGATTTTTTGTCCCTATTATACCTATACAAAAAACGTCACAGTTTCCATAGGTATAATTGACATGCAGTCATTTACAGAAACAAAATGGTATTTGAAATCACAGCATTTCTGCTGAGGATATTTTTCTGCAGTGTGTGGATGGGATTAGCCGGAATCCTATCCACTTTGCAGGTACTGTAAAACGCCACAGTTTTTGCCGTGGCGTTTCAGCTGTGGCCAAATTGCAGCATTTTCGCTACATGGGACCTCCATAGATTTGCACAGGAGGAATCAGTGCTTTTTTGTTAGAATAGCAGTATGTTTTTTATGAAAAAAATTAAACTGGCCCAAAACAGCCTTTATTAAAAGATTTTTCACTAACATGATTGTAAAAAAGTATGCTTTTAGACTACTTCTGGCTGCAATACTGTATTTATGTGCACACAGCAACAAAAAAAAAGCTTAAGAGATGAATATTTTTTCTGATTAACACTGTCATACTGTGTATTTGTTGAGTAAAACAGAAAAAAAACTATTAAATAAGAGTTTTTTTCAGATTAGCACAGGCTAGACTGTTTATTATGAACACAACAAAAACAAATAAAATAGATTCTTTTTTTTTAGATTACCATAACCTGCAATACTGTATATATGCGCAGCTAAAAAATACACTTCAGAATTTTTTTTTTTTTTCATATTAACACTCCATCACATTATGTATTTGATGAGGAGAGCAGAAAAAAGCAATTAAATAAGATGTTTTTTTTCGGATTAATGCAGGCTAGACTATATTGGGAGAACAACAAAAAACTGCTTAAATAAAAAGTTGTTTTTTTCTCATATTTGCATAGGCAGAATTGGCACTTTGCTGTTAGAACAGCAGTATGTATTTAAGGAATAAAATGTAAACTCTATGTGTAATGACAGTAACCTCTATTACAGAATTACCATTGTATAAGCAATGCTACGTCTGTTGCCGCCCCTGCTACCTCTTGTGTCACCCCCTCCACCTCATAGATTGTAAGCTCTTGCGAGCAGGGCCCTCAGTCCCAGTGTGTGAATTAACTATTTCTTTGTAATATATCTTTTTTGTCTGTACTTGAACCCTACAAATTGTACAGTGCTGCGGAATATGTTGGCGCTATATAAATAAAATGTATTATTATTATTATTATTATTATTATTATTATTAAACTCTGGCCCAAAAAAAAAACACTTAACAAAAGACTTCATTAACAGGGTTGTCTTGTCAGTGAAACATATGTTTAAAGACCATGTATGGAGACAAAACTACTCTATTGCACGACAGAAAAAAATGAATTATTGACAATGAAAGGGTTAACTGTACTTTCTGTAATTCTGTATTTAGAGAAGGAATGCAGCAGTCTCAAACTCAAGTGCCCTCACTCCTATCTATTGATTTCTATTATTAATCTGCCTATAGAATTGCTTGAATCTGACTAAATTCTCTTAATCCAACTATGGCTTTCAAGCTTTTTAGAACTGTTCTCTGTATGATGCAGTAAGATGAATCACAGATCTTTCCCTATCTTCACTATTATCTGATTTCTATTATTAATCTGCCTATGTAATTGCTTAAATCTGACTAAATTCTCCTAATGTAAATCCAAATGATAAAACTTAACATTTAATAAACATATTAAAATACAACCAAATAGGAGAATGTCCTGGAAATCCCAGAGGATCCACCGTATACCACTCCAAAACACAGAAAAATATAGGGGCACAGCGGCCCACCACATAAAAATATTAAAACCAAAGTCTTACTGTATGTATACCACAATGGGCACAGATGAGTGGAACCGTGGTTCAGTGAAAGACAAGGGAGTATGTAGAAAGGTCAGGAAAGGTAACAGTATGGGGTGCCACTAGCCCTAAATAACACTAATAGGACTAAATACTGACCCTCAAGCCTAGCTTGGGGGCAATGCCCTAGTCAGCATATGACCCCGAAAGGAACCTGACCCTATAATATTGAGGCCCTAAAACGCGCCTCCCTAAAAGTGCAAACTAATGCCA
The DNA here is from genome assembly GCA_947044405.1 of Leptodactylus fallax. Classification (NCBI taxonomy): domain Eukaryota; kingdom Metazoa; phylum Chordata; class Amphibia; order Anura; family Leptodactylidae; genus Leptodactylus; species Leptodactylus fallax. Next base: position 17,452,137 of record CAMRHE010000001.1, read on the forward strand.
AAGTGTAAACAATCTGACATGCATGTTTCGTCCAAATACACATTAGGACTCATCAGGAGATATAACATATACCACAGCCTGTCAGGCACAAAATGGTGTTAACTAAGCAATGTACATACATAATAGCCTAAAGCAATAAGCTACACAGGGACATACAAACTCCACTCACAATACAGCATCCACATCACTGAATTATTGCTGATGAACAGTAATGTTCAGTGTGAGGAAAGAGTTAAACTACACACTATCAACTAGGGCTACAGGTCATGTAACAAGATCCCCTAGATCAGGGGTGTCAAACTCATTTTCACCGGGGGCCACTTCAGCCTCACGGGGTACCTTGAAGGGCCAAGATTATTTTTCACATGTATAAAAGTAACTTCTCCTTAACAGTTAAGCAAGCTATTAAGGAGTAGTTACATTTGTACATTACTACTGTTACAATCAACCCTTTGAGGGCAACCAGAAAGAACATAATGTATTGTTAAAACCTAAGACATTGGCATGTTACATACTATCCTCATCCTTTTCTGAATATATCAAAAATTAAGCACTATACAAATACCGTTTAACCCTGCCAATGGTATTATGCTCTATAGTTGCCTCTGCACACGGTATTATGCCCCACAGCGGCCCCTGCACACGGTATTATGCTCCATAGTTGCCCCTGCACACGGTATTATGCTTCATTGTTGCCCCTGCACACGGTATTATGCTCCATAGTGGCCCCTGCACACGGTATTATGCTCCATAGTGGCCCCTGCAAATGGTATTATGCTCCATAGTGGCCCCTGCACACATTATTATGCTCCATAGTGGCCCCTGCAATCGGTATTATGCTCCTTAGTGGCCCCTGCATTGGTATTATGCTCCAGAGTGGCCCCTGCAAATGGTATTATGCTCTATAGCGGCCCCTGCACACGATATTATTATGCTCCATAGTGGCCCCTGCACATGGTATTATGTCCCATAGTGACCCCCCACCCATGAACTATTATTATACTCTGGGGTCTTTTCAGACCCCAGAGTGTAATGATCGGAGACCCAGGTGGTGACAAACATAAAACCAGCGCTACTTACCTGGGCTCCGGTGCGCTCCCTGCGTTTGGCCTTCTTCAATGTCGCACAGACCGGCGTCGCGACATAATGACGTCGGCCTGGCTCACGTGACGCCTGGGACGTCACCAAAGAAGGCCGAAGCCTGCAGGGAGTAACATCGGATCACCGGAGAGGTGAGTAACACAGGTTTTTATGTTTATCACCTCCCCTGGGTCTCCGATTATTATACTCCGGGGTCTGAAAAGCCCCCGGAGTATAATAATAGTAGCATTTGATGGGGTTCGCGGGCCGCGGCCTCACTTACCATCCCCGCTCCTGCACACAGCCGCTTCTGCGTCCCATAGCAGAAGGGGAAGCGGGGGCGGCCACAACCAGCAGCGGGGATTGATAAGTAAATAGGCCGTTACGTGCCGGGGTTACTCCAGCAGGCAACAGCATATTTATATATATAAACAAAAACTTATCTTCACCTACCTGCGATGCCTTGATGCAGCCGCCGCCTCCTCTTCTTGTCCGCGACGTCAGCGTAGGAGGCGCGATGACGTCATTGTATCGCCGCCTGCGCTGACATGCAGAGGTCTTGTAAACCAGCCCAGGACAGGTATTGCGTAGCTTTGTTTTTTTTGTTTTTTGTTTTTTTTTAAGCGGCCTGTCCTGGGCTGGTTTACATTAAATAGACAATAAAAAATGCCGCCTGGGGCCAGATAAGTGCCGGGCCAGATAACAGAAGGCAGCGGGCCGGATTCGGACCGCGGGCCTTGTGTTTGACATCTCTGCCCTAGATGCATCCTGGAGTGCCAGATAATACAAATGAATCGTGGGACTAGTATTTAGTCCTATTAGGGTTATTTAAGGACAGTGGCACCCCATACTGTTACCTTTCCTGATCTTTCTACATACTCCCTTGTCTTTCACTAAACCACAGTTCCACTCATCTGCGCCCATTGTGGTATACATACGGTAAGACTTTGGTTTTAATATTTTTATGTGGTGGGTCTTGGAGTGGTATACAGTTGATTTTCTGGGATTTTTCAGGACATTCTCCTATTTGGTTGTATTTTAATATACTTATTAAATGTTAAGTTTTATTGATTGTCATTTGGATTTACACTATTAGGAGATAATCTAGATATCATATATTCTTTGTCGTGATTTAAATTCTCCTAATCCAACTATAGCTTTCCAGCTTTTCAGAACTGTGCAGTTTATGATGCAGTAAGATGAATCACAGATCCTTCCCTATCTCCAACATTACTGAAACTAGCTTTTGATGACGCTTTCAGCAGTTTATATAGTGTATATGACATCAGCACTTTAAGGTGTCAACTCTATTAATGTCTATTGGCTGAGATGGTGACAGGCGGTGCCATTTGTTTGGTTTCATTAAAAAACAAACAATTTTATATTATATATTTGGGTCAAACCTGCCTTGTGACAAAGCAGTTCGCCGATCTCTAATGTTGATCCAGGAAACTGACTGATTGCCAGCAGTGGTCAGGATGGAACTTTTTACCTTTATGGCAAATTGTGTCTGTACCATTAATAGAGTCAACTTTGCAATCCACTGGAACAGCTAACTATGTAACATCATACAACTGGACCCCTACTTTCATTCTTCTTAAATTGAAATATATCCAGAGATGTGTTGCATGAGATAAACAGCTTTTTAAATACTATGATTTTGTGATACTTTTTCATGAGATGGGAATCCTATATGCAGTTACATGTGGCCATCCAATGGTTTTGTTTTGATTTATGGCCTGTTTATGGCAAACGTTGTGATTGTAAGAGATCTTTAATAGTGTTGAGCGAACCCGTCAAAGTTCGGATTGTCAAACTCGAACCCAAACCCCATTGAAATCAATGGGGACCCGAACTGTGTGACACAAAATTGGCTGTAAAACTTTTTTTTTTTTTTTTTTTTTTAGTGATGTTCCTTCTATGGGACCTGAACCAGCGATACACTGATCGCTGGTTCAACACTATAGACTGCAATACATGTGTATTGCAGTCTATAGAGGAAGTAAGCCTATGCAGGCACATAGTCATTTTTGAGTTAAGGAGCAGGGTGTTAGCTGTCAGGTACAGCTAACACCCACGCCTGATGCTGACCGCGGCATTCAGTTTCAATGACAAACACCTAAGATGTCGCAGTAGCTATTGACCGCGGCATCTTAAGGCTTAAAAAGCAGAGATCGGTGTTACCACCGTCCCTGCTGTTGCAGCAGGAGTCTGGCTGTCAGATAAAGCTGGGCTCCCACGGTGATCGCACGGGCACTGCTTCTAAGCCCGCTCGATCACCATCACGTACGTGTACGTGGGAATGCGGTAACTACCCACATTCTCCCACGTACATGTATGTGACAATGCGTGAAGGGGTTAAAGCTGGTTGATTGGCTGCTCAACAGTCAATCAACCAGCTTTAGGGATGAGCCAAACCCGGACCCGAACTTCAGCACTGACGTTTAGGGTCGGGTTCGGGTACCCGAACGCACCGCACGAAGTTCGGCACGGACCTGGACTGTGCAGTTCGGGTTTACTGAACACTAGTCTTTAATTTCAAGGTAAGGTCAGAGTGGACCCATCTTTAAGGCATTAATTCTTTGTGTATGATGTTATTTGTACCTTTCAATGAACATGATATGTCCCTTCACAAACATTGATTTTTTTCCTCTGTGCAAGAGTAATTTTTTGCCCTCCCCCTAAGCATACATTTACATGCTCTGCACACCTTTTAACAGTGTTACTAAATATAAGATAAGTAACTTTTTTTTTAATTCTTAGCTGTGTGGGAGCAAGATAAAAACATTAGCTCCCTGCTGGAAGTTTTAACAGACTTGTGTTTTGAAGAGCAGTTAACCAAATGTCTTTTTGACAGCCTCTATGTGCAATATTTTGACAACTTTTTATGTAATTAATTAGCTGTTTCTGAAAAAAATTCCAGACATTACAGCTTATTTCAACTTAAGATTTCATTTTTTTCAGTTTAAAAGATCCCTAGGTGTTATTAGAGAATAATAATTTAGTGTACTCGATACTGGTATGTTTTGTTTAATTAGGGTTTTTCTAGGGTTAAAATGGGGTTTCTAGGGATTAAGGCTGACTAAGGCGTTGCAGAAACGCAGCTTTTATTGTTGCAGATTTTGCTGCTTTTTTTTTTTTATAATTCAAATATTTATTGCATTTTTATAGCACACACATACAAAAATAAACAATGCAGACCAGGACCACCCGGGGGACCCCCAGACGGACCCAGCCAGCAAGGCAACAGGAGTATGGAAGAAGAAGAGAAGGGAGAACGAGTGGAGGTAGTAGGAAGAGAAAGAGGGAGAGCAGAAAAACCGACAAAAGCAGAGAAGAGAGGAAGAGGAGGGAAGAGAAGAAGAATAAGAAAAGACAAAAAAAAACAAAAAACGAGGGGGGGTGGGGGAGGGCTTGCTGCGTTTTTTAAAGCCAGAGCCAAGAATGGCTACCAAAGGAATGGGAAATATATAGGAAGTTCTTATACTTCTACCTGCTGCTAAATCCACTCCTGGCTTTGGCTCAAAAAAACGCAGCAAAATCTGCAACAAAAAAAGCTGTGTTTCCGCAATGTGGGGCCGTAGTCTCAAGGGATTTAATAGGGGTTTTCTAGGGTTTAAAGATTAGAATCGATCTTTAACATCAGATGAGAGCAAATCTGACACAGAGCACCCTTAGTAGAAGTGTCAGAAGTAAGAAGTATAGGGAGCTGGAACAACACAGCTCCATCCACTGTGAAGTGACAGAACCTGGATACTGCAGGATCATTCAATAACTGCAGCAAAACTGGCCTAAGCTAAGTCTCAGGCTAAGGCTTCACATTGTGCAAATGCAGTGTTTTTGGCTCCTTTGGAATCACAAGTGTTTTCTCTTTATATTTAATTGGGGAAGGAAAAATGATGAAAAAAGTGCATTTTTTAGCTGTGTTTCACTACGTGGTGCCTAAGCATAAGATATTTATAGAATAGTAAACTAGAACAAAAAGAAAAAATATCACAGAGATAGTTGGTTGTTACACAACATTTTGTTTCCTGATAGATACATCAACAGTGATTATATGTGATTTTATCTTTTAACTGTAATTTTCAGCTGCATCAATCATTTTAGATAATTTTAAATCATGTGGTGTCCAGTGTGTTAGCCTTCTTCAAACCTATCTACAGTCAATCTAACTGGCTTGTGACATACTGTACATATCTGTACATGTCCTTCCAAGAGGAAAAATAGGCGCTAATTGTACTTTTATTTAAACTAAGACAAAACAAAATGGTGCATCAAATATCTAGCATTTTATGTGGCTAGGGGAATAATAAATAACGAAACAATTAAATGTTCAGACAAACATTCACACAACCCAGGTTCAGCCGTGAAGCCTGGTCCGCGTGTTGGCCAGATTTACTGGCCTGCACCTTATGCCAGGAGAGGGACTCCTCGAACTACAGTTATGGCATAATATGATGGATCAGGCCTCAGGACATGTCTGGCTGAGTGGTGGCAGTGGTGGTAGTTGTTTAGGAGTAGCAGGCAGCATCAGCAGTACAGTAAATGGAACATGTCCCAGAAGGTGTCACCACTATTTGGCGGCATCAGCTAGAGGTGTGTGAAAATCATCACTGATCCAAGCCAGATTCAAAAGTATTTTTCCATGCTAGTGGTGGACGCCCTCTTGGCCATTACTCTTGAGCCTGGAAAAGTTAAAACTCCCATGGCAAACTGGGCCAGCTCCTTCCACTGCTCTAACCTATTGGCCAAGAATTCCATTGGGTCAGAGTTATCTGCTGGAATATAGAAGCACTCTAGGTATGACTGTACCTGCTGATGCAGCCGGTGGGTGTCAGTTGTCTGTTGTGGTTCTGGTTGGCGCTGAAAGCTGAAAAATCTCTCTTTCATCATGTTCCAGATACTGTACTGGGACTGGTTGCTGCTGCTGCTGCTTTTACTCCTGACACTTGGAGCTGTGGCACTGGGAGAGAAGGTGGAGTGGGAGCAGGAAGAGGCCATCTAAGTATGTGTGTGACTGCCACTTACAGTGGTCTTCCTAAACGCTGCAGTCAGAGGGATATACAGCCTATCCTAATAATATTCCAATTTTTCTTCCCTTTGGGAGGCAGGGAAGAATTCCCCCATTTTGGCTGTATCTGCCATGTAGTACTCATCCCTCTGCTTGATGCTAATATAACTCTTGTTGCTATGTAATCAACAGATCAAACAGCCTTACATGCTTGCCAGTTTTTACATAGACCCAGGAGCCTACAATGGTTGATTTTCTGGGCCAGTGTGATCATCATCATCATCATCATCATCTTGGAAGAAATAAGGGTCAGCCTCCTCCACTGGCTGTGTGTGTGACATATCAAGGGCCCCCTCTGCATCCAAGGGAGAGAAGTGATATTTGGCCTTGTTGCATTTCTGGACTGTGGCCACTGCCACTCAAAACATTGACCCAGTAGGCCGTAAAGCCATGTATTGTCCATGTCCATAATTGCTGCATCATGTGCCAACAGTGGCGTACACTTTCTTCACACTGACATATCCAAGGAAAGGTCCACATTTTCCGACACATGGCGATATAAAGCAGAGACAGCTTTCCTTGAGAAATAATGGCATCTAGGTATCGTCCATTGATTTTGAGTGCATGCCATCAGTTGGCCAAACACAGTGGAATTCACTTAGTAGTACAGCAGTGACTGCACTGCCACTATACTTTTACCATGATATCATGGTACACTCTTTGAAGCTGAATGCGCACCATGCAGAGCAGGTGTCAGTCATGTCATATGGCTGACACTGTTCTCTAACACCTGTGGTTGGAGCTGAGCTCCAAATTCGGTTGTTTGACTGTCTCTATCAGTTGTGCACATGGAGAGACTGAAATTGTTGCCCATTCTTCCTTGGAAAACAGCTCGAGCCCAGTGAGGTTGGATGGAGAGCGTTTGTGAACAGCAGTTTTCAGCTCTTTCCACAGATTCTCGATTGGATTCAGGTCTGGACTTTGACTTGGCCATTCTAACACCTGGATACGTTTATTTGTGAACCATTCCATTGTAGATTTAGCTTTATGTTTGGGATCATTGTCTTATTGGAAGATAAATCTCCATCCCAGTCTCAGGTCTTTTGCAGACTCCAACAGGTTTTCTTCCAGAATGGTCCTGTATTTGGCTCCATCCATCTTCCCATCAATTTTAACCATCTTCCCTGTCCCTGCTGAAGAAAAGCAGGCCCAAACCATGATGCTGCCACCACCATGTTTGACAGTGGGGATGGTGTGTTCAGGGTGATGAGCTGTGTTGCTTTTACGCCAAACATATCATTTTGCATTGTGGCCAAAAAGTTCGATTTTGGTTTTATCTGACCAGAGCACATGTTCTGACCACATGTTTGGTGTGTCTCCCAGGTGGCTTGTGGCAAACTTTAAACAAGACTTTTTATGGATATCTTTGAGAAATGGCTTTCTTCTTGCCACTCTTCCATAAAGGCCAGATTTGTGCAGTGTGCGACTGATTGCTGTCCTATGGACAGACTCTCCCACCTCAGCTGTAGATCTCTGCAGTTCATCCAGAGTGATCATGGGCCTCTTGGTTGCATCTCTGATCAGTCTTCTCCTTGTTTGAGATGAAAGTTTAGAGGGAAGGCTGGGTCTTGGTAGATTTGCAGTGGTCTGATACTCCTTCCATTTCAATATGATCGCTTGCACAGTGCTCCTTGGGATGTTTAAAGTTTGGGAAATCTTTTTGTATCCAAATCCGGCTTTAAACTTCTCCACAACAGTATCATGGACCTGCCTGGTGTGTTCCTTGGTCTTCATGATGCTCTCTGTGCTTTAAACAGAACCCTGAGACTATCACAGAGCAGGTGCATTTATACGGAGACTTGATTACACACAGGTGGATTATATTTATCAACATCAGTCATTTAGGACAACATTGGATCATTCAGAGATCCTCACTGAACTTCTGGAGTGAGTTTGCTGCACTGAAAGTAAAGGGGCCGAATAATATTGCACACCCCACTTTTCAGTTTTTTATTTTTTACAAAAGTTTAAAATATCCAATAAATTTCGTTCCACTTCACAACTGTGTCCCACTTGTTGTTGATTCTTCACCAAAAAATTAAAATTTTATATCCTTATGTTTGAAGCCTGAAATGTGGCAAAAGGTTGAAAAGTTCAAGGGGGCCGAATGCTTTCACAAGGGACTGTATATATAGCTTGTACAATGTGATGACAAAACAAACAAAAAATTGCTGCATGTTTAGGACTAATCTGGCTGTAGCAGGAAGGGTAAGCTGTGCATGGGTAGATCAGGGTAAACCCAATTTTTACAGTATGCAAGAGAAAAGAGACCAGAACTGATCCCCTGAATGCCACCCTCAGTCATAGGAGCTACTGGGAAAATAGTGTGGGATTTGGTGTATCCAATGTACTCAGCACAGCTTACATATTCACTTCTGGGAAACTTATGCTCACTGTATCCCTTCATAAATTCGTTAAGGAGTATAATTTTCAAAATGGAGTCACTTTTTGTGGGATTTTGCTGTACAGGCACCTTAGGAGCTTTGCAAACATGGCATGGCATCCAAAAACCAGACCTAATCTAAATCTGCGCTCTGAAAGCCAAGCAGAATTTTTTTTTCTTCTGTGCCCTGCTTTGCACCCAACAGGGTATCCAGAGTGTCCTGGATACAACAGTGTCATATGTGGGTATAAACTGCTGTTTGGGAACACAGCCAGACATAGATAGGAAGAAGCACTATTTGATTTTTGGATCACAGATTTAGACGGTTTGGTTTTTGGACACCATACCACTTTTGCAGCGTTGTAAATTCAGTGAAACAGCTGTGGATTTAAAATGGTGACTATACCCCTTGATAAATTCCTTGAGGGGTCTAGTTTACAAAATTAGGTAATTTTTTTGGTGGGTTCCACTATTCTGATACCTTGTGGGAAGAATTTTCTCATTTAATCTCTTGTGAATGTGTAATTTCTAGGGCTAAATGAATATATTAGTAAAAAAAAAAAATGAAATGTGTACATTTCAACTCTATTTTCTTTTAATTCCTTTAGAACTTAATTCGTCCCTTGAAAAATGGGTTTTGGAATTGTACTTGAAAATTTGGAAAATTGCTGTTTGACTTGTAAACCTTATTATGTCTGACAAAAGTTAAAGGATGTTTAATGTTTGATGCCAACATTAAGCAGATATATGCTAAATTAGATGTATTAACTGTGTGGGACTAATTATATGAAAATCAGATAATTTCAAACTTTTTATATTGCATATTTTTCAAAACTTTCATCAAATTTCCTATTTTTTCATAATTAAGCACAAAACATATCAACCAAAATTTACCACTAGCATGAAATACAATGTGTCGCTCATAAAACAACCTCAAAATCACTTAGCCCCCTAAGGAAGCAGGGACAAAATGCGTTGAGTCTGGAGGTGTAGGTTGCAGCACACATCGGGTATACTATAGTTATTAAGCACTCTATTTTGGCACTTATGTATTATGTTGTTTATGTGCATATTTATGCATATATATTGATTACTAATTGCACACTGCATCATTATTAATACATAAATGTTACTTTATTATTATAATTATTATTGTTATATTATGTGTATGAATTCATTATGAGACTAGGATGCATGTGTAAGTATATAGATATATTTTTTAGAATTTTTTATTATTGCACTGGACACTAGATTTTTATGTATAATCATTGGATAAAATTATTTCAATATAATCATGTAATATATATGAAATTTTTGTGTATTTATGTGATCCTATTGTGATGGCTATGTGGTCATTTCTGAGTTTGTCACAACCTCTACCCCTTCTTTTTTTATATTAAATGTTTATAATATGATTAACTTTTTGCTCATATCAAATAAAATGTATTTATGGCTTATATTATTGTCGGAAGTATTTTGCGTAGTTACAGTGCCTTGCGAAAGTATTCGGCCCCCTTGAACTTTTCAACCTTTTGCCACATTTCAGGCTTCAAATATAAGGATATAAAATTTTAATTTTTTGGTGAAGAATCAACAACAAGTGGGACACAATCGTGAAGTGGAACGAAATTTATTGGATATTTTAAACTTTTGTAAAAAATAAAAAACTGAAAAGTGGGGCGTGCCAAATTATTCGGCCCCCTTAAGTTAATACTTTGTAGCGCCACCTTTTGCTGCGATTACAGCTGCAAGTTGCTTGATGTCTCTATCAGTTTTGCACATCGAGAGACTGAAATTCTTGCCCATTCTTCCTTGGTAAACAGCTCGAGCTCAGTGATGTTGGATGGAGAGCGTTTGTGAACAGCAGTTTTCAGCTCTTTCCACAGATTCTCGATTGGATTCAGGTCTGGACTTTGACTTGGCCATTCTAACACCTGGATACGTTTATTTGTGAACCATTCCATTGTAGATTTAGCTTTATGTTTGGGATCATTGTCTTATTGGAAGATAAATCTCCATCCCAGTCTCAGGTCTTTTGCAGACTCCTACAGGTTTTCTTCCAGAATGGTCCTGTATTTGGCTCCATCCATCTTCCCATCAATTTTAACCATCTTCCCTGTCCCTGCTGAAGAAAAGCACTCCCAAACCATGATGCTGCCACCACCATGTTTGACAGTGGGGATGGTGTGTTCAGGGTGATGAGCTGTGTTGCTTTTACGCCAAACATATCATTTTGCATTGTGGCCAAAAAGTTCGATTTTGGTTTTATCTGACCAGAGCACATGTTCTGACCACATGTTTGGTGTGTCTCCCAGGTGGCTTGTGGCAAACTTTAAACAAGACTTTTTATGGATATCTTTGAGAAATGGCTTTCTTCTTGCCACTCTTCCATAAAGGCCAGATTTGTGCAGTGTACGACTGATTGTTGTCCTATGGACAGGCTCTCCCACCTCAGCTGTAGATCTCTGCAGTTCATCCAGAGTGATCATGGGCCTCTTGGTTGCATCTCTGATCGCTTGCACAGTGCTCCTTGGGATGTTTAAAGTTTGGGAAATCTTTTTGGATCCAAATCCAGCTTTAAACTTCTCCACAACAGTATCACGGACCTGCCTGGTGTGTTCCTTGGTCTTCATGATGCTTTCTGTGCTTTAAACAGAACCCTGAGACTATCACAGAGCAGGTGCATTTATACGGAGACTTGATTACACACAGGTGGATTATATTTATCATCATCAGTCAATTAGGACAACATTGGATCATTCAGAGATCCTCACTGAACTTCTGGAGTGAGTTTGCTGCACTGAAAGTAAAGGGGCCGAAAAATATTGCACGCCCCACTTTTCAGTTTTTTATTTTTTACAAAAGTTTAAAATATCCAATAAATTTCGTTCCACTTCACAACTGTGTCCCACTTGTTGTTGATTCTTCACCAAAAAATTAAAATTTTATATCCTTATGTTTGAAGCCTGAAATGTGGCAAAAGGTTGAAAAGTTCAAGGGGGCCGAATGCTTTCACAAGGGACTGTATATATAGCTTGTACAATGTGATGACAAAACAAACAAAAATTGCTGCATGTTTAGGACTAAACTGGCTGTAGCAGGAAGGGTAAGCTGTGCATGGGTAGATCAGGGTAAACCCAATTTTTACAGTATGCAAGAGAAAAGAGACCAGAACTGATCCCCTGAATGCCACCCTCAGTCATAGGAGCTACTGGGAAAATAGTGTGGGATTTGGTGTATCCAATGTACTCAGCACAGCTTACATATTCACTTCTGGGAAACTTATGCTCACTGTATCCCTTCATAAATTCATTAAGGAGTATAATTTTCAAAATGGAGTCACTTTTTGTGGGATTCTGCTGTACAGGCACCTTAGGAGCTTTGCAAACATGGCATGGCATCCAAAAACCAGACCTAATCTAAATCTGCGCTCTGAAAGCCAAGCAGAATTTTTTTTCTTCTGTGCCCTGCTTTGCACCCAACAGGGTATCCAGAGTGTCCTGGATACAACAGTGTCATATGTGGGTATAAACTGCTGTTAGGGAACACAGCCAGACATAGATAGGAAGAAGCACTATTTGATTTTTGGATCACAGATTTAGACGGTTTGGTTTTTGGACACCATACCACTTTTGCAGCGTTGTAAATTCAGTGAAACAGCTGTGGATTTAAAATGGTGACTATACCCCTTGATAAATTCCTTGAGGGGTCTAGTTTACAAAATTAGGTAATTTTTTTGGTGGGTTCCACTATTCTGATACCTTGTGGGAAGAATTTTCTCATTTAATCTCTTGTGAATGTGTAATTTCTAGGGCTAAATGAATATATTAGTAAAAAAAAAAAAATGAAATGTGTACATTTCAACTCTATTTTCTTTTAATTCCTTTAGAACTTAATTCGTCCCTTGAAAAATGGGTTTAGGAATTGTACTTGAAAATTTGGAAAATTGCTGTTTGACTTGTAAACCTTATTATGTCTGACAAAAGTTAAAGGATGTTTAATGTTTGATGCCAACATTAAGCAGATATATGCTAAATTAGATGTATTAACTGTGTGGGACTAATTATATGAAAATCAGATAATTTCAAACTTTTTATATTGCATATTTTTCAAAACTTTCATCAAATTTCCTATTTTTTCATAATTAAGCACAAAACATATCAACCAAAATTTACCACTAGCATGAAATACAATGTGTCGCTCATAAAACAACCTCAAAATCACTTAGCCCCCTAAGGAAGCAGGGACAAAATGCGTTGAGTCTGGAGGTGTAGGTTGCAGCACACATCGGGTATACTATAGTTATTAAGCACTCTATTTTGGCACTTATGTATTATGTTGTTTATGTGCATATTTATGTATATATATTGATTACTAATTGCACACTGCATCATTATTAATACATAAATGTTACTTTATTATTATAATTATTATTGTTATATTATGTGTATGAATTCATTATGAGACTAGGATGCATGTGTAAGTATATAGATATATTTTTTAGAATTTTTTATTATTGCACTGGACACTAGATTTTTATGTATAATCATTGGATAAAATTATTTCAATATAATCATGTAATATATATGAAATTTTTGTGTATTTATGTGATCCTATTGTGATGGCTATGTGGTCATTTCTGAGTTTGTCACAACCTCTACCCCTTCTTTTTTTATATTAAATGTTTATAATATGATTAACTTTTTGCTCATATCAAATAAAATGTATTTATGGCTTATATTATTGTCGGAAGTATTTTGCGTAGTTACAGTGCCTTGCGAAAGTATTCGGCCCCCTTGAACTTTTCAACCTTTTGCCACATTTCAGGCTTCAAATATAAGGATATAAAATTTTAATTTTTTGGTGAAGAATCAACAACAAGTGGGACACAATCGTGAAGTGGAACGAAATTTATTGGATATTTTAAACTTTTGTAAAAAATAAAAAACTGAAAAGTGGGGCGTGCCAAATTATTCGGCCCCCTTAAGTTAATACTTTGTAGCGCCACCTTTTGCTGCGATTACAGCTGCAAGTTGCTTGATGTCTCTATCAGTTTTGCACATCGAGAGACTGAAATTCTTGCCCATTCTTCCTTGGAAAACAGCTCGAGTGCAGTGAGGTTGGATGGAGAGCATTTGTGAACAGTAGTTTTCAGCTCTTTCCACAGATTCTCGATTGGATTCAGGTCTGGACTTTGACTTGGCCATTCTAACACCTGGATACATTTATTTGTGAACCATTCCATTGTAGATTTAGCTTTATGTTTGGGATCATTGTCTTATTGGAAGATAAATCTCCATCCCAGTCTCAGGTCTTTTGCAGACTCCTACAGGTTTTCTTCCAGAATGGTCCTGTATTTGGCTCCATCCATCTTCCCATCAATTTTAACCATCTTCCCTGTCCCTGCTGAAGAAAAGCACTCCCAAACCATGATGCTGCCACCACCATGTTTGACAGTGGGGATGGTGTGTTCAGGATGATGAGCTGTGTTGCTTTTACGCCAAACATATCGTTTTGCATTGTGGCCAAAAAGTTCACTTTTGGTTTCATCTGACCAGAGCACCTTCTTCCACATGTTTGGTGTGTCTCCCAGGTGGCTTGTGGCAAACTTTAAACAAGACTTTTTTTATGGATATCTTTGAGAAATGGATTTCTTCTTGCCACTCTTCCATAAAGGCCAGATTTGTGCAGTGTACGACTGATTGTTGTCCTATGGACAGACTCTCCCACCTCAGCTGTAGATCTCTGCAGTTCATCCAGAGTGATCATGGGCCTCTTGGTTGCATCTCTGATCGCTTGCACAGTGCTCCTTGGGATGTTTAAAGTTTGGGAAATCTTTTTGGATCCAAATCCGGCTTTAAACTTCTCCACAACAGTATCACGGACCTGCCTGGTGTGTTCCTTGGTCTTCATGATGCTTTCTGTGCTTTAAACAGAACCCTGAGACTATCACAGAGCAGGTGCATTTATACGGAGACTTGATTACACACAGGTGGATTATATTTATCATCATCAGTCAATTAGGACAACATTGGATCATTCAGAGATCCTCACTGAACTTCTGGAGTGAGTTTGCTGCACTGAAAGTAAAGGGGCCGAAAAATATTGCACGCCCCACTTTTCAGTTTTTTATTTTTTACAAAAGTTTAAAATAACCAATAAATTTCGTTCCACTTCACAATTGTGTCCCACTTGTTGTTGATTCTTCACCAACAAATTTAAATTTTATATCATTATGTTTGAAGCCTGAAATGTGGCAAAAGGTTGAAAAGTTCAAGGGGGCCGAATACTTTCGCAAGGCACTGTATTCTATATAGGTTGTTTTAAAATCACTTTGGTCAGTTAAAGTGTTCCAAAATTATCACTGCATAAATGGATACATGTATAATGTTGTACCGTGTTAGCCATTGAAAGTAGTGGAAGAGAGAAGTAATCAGGTATCGCCTGATTACTTCACTCTTCCACTAAATGGATACATGTCAGATTTGAAAAATTGAGCTATGTCAGGAAGTCTAAAACTGGCTGCGGCAGGAAAGGGTTAATTACATGTATATTAGCTGCTTCTGGGAGGGAATGGAAAAAACAGCAATTTGACCATTGACATTTTAAATTATTAAATTTGTGACCGTTCACCATGCAGCTTTAAGGAAGTCTATCACCTCCCCCAATCATATTCAATTGTAAGCACCATGTTATACACCACACAACATACCATTGTTATGTATGTCACTTTTGTAGTTTGGAAAAAAAAAATTGAAGTCTTTTGCAACTGAGGCAGGTGGTGCACTGGCGGAAGGCCTCAATAACAAAGATCTCATGTTTATCACTGCAATGTTCTCTGTAACAATGGTGGTAACAGTTGAATATGCATGGGGGAGATGGTAAACTCCCTTTATATATCATGATATTATTTTCTGGGTCAATACAAATACAGCAATGCCAAATATATACTACTTTTGCAGGATGAAAACATTTTTTACCTAATAAATTAATTTTGCATTGCCATATTCCAAGATACATAACTTTTTCATACAGAATTGTGTGAGGGCTTTTTTTTGTTGTTTTTATTGGTGCCATTCTACCAAACATAAAGCTTTTTGATTACTTTTATAACATTTTAGTTCAGTCTTAGATGGACAAAATCAATAATTCTCTTTATCATAAAATATTATTTTATGTTTTTTTTTTACATTATTGTTTACTATTCCTAGTAGACTTGAACATAAGAATGTTTTTTATCCCTTTCATAACACATTGTACTACTTATATAGTGCAATGTATTGTGCTGTGAGTGCTGAAATGAGAGGCAGTGTACTAGGCACATATTGGAGGTAGACCTGGGGGACTTTCATTAAACTCATGGCTACTATGTACTGACATCTGCATTCCACAATGCATTTGTTGGAATGCCAATGCCTAAGAGAGGGAGTCCACTCCTACAAGCAGTGAGATGCAGCAGTCGCTATTGACCAATGCATATAAAGGATTAGTGCCAACAAATCTGTAATCTTTCCCCTCTCATTACCTGCCACTGTGTCTGTTCTTGTGGCTGGTAGTGAGCAGTGGACAGAGGAGAAACCCCTCACACTGCAACTGCCAGGGGAATTTAAAACACCTTTTTACATACTGATGCTGAATTGGTCCGGCAATTAGGAAGTAAGAAGGCTGAACAGTGGTGGGAACTGGTTAAACCCACAGAAAGCAGCTGTGATTGCAGAAAAATATACAGTACATGTCATACATAATCTTACTTTGTCCTTCAGAGTTGAAATCGGTCTTTTCAGAGGCAGAATGTTTTGGTCAACAGACAGTGGCGTAACTAAGAATGGCTGGGCCACAAAGCGAACATTTGACTTGAGAGGTACAGGTGCATCTCAATAAATTAGAATATCTTTGAAACGTTCATTCATTTCAGTAATTCAGTAATACAATTCATAATCAGCATCTTCCATGATTGTTTGCCCTACTGAACCACAGAGATCCACCATTAATAACAGCAAAACAGATCTCCCAGTGGCCGCACATTTCTCCAGAGAAGACCACTGTATTGAAGATTTGTGGGTTGTGGTTTTAATGGGACATTTTAAGATGCGAGAGAGAGAGAGAGAAAGGAATGGGAATACAAGTTAATGCCAGTTTCATGTCACACTATGTATGACCTGTGAGGGTCACAAATCACCACCTGATTACAAACAGATAACAGATCCCTCCGTCGAACCCCACAAATTTTCCAGACTGTCTATTTCCTGACCTGTTGTAAGTAACTTCTCTATGTATATTGAATTTTGTTATTCCAAGATCCTTTTGAAGATCCATGACTTATGTGTGTATAAATAGTGTGAATTTTCAGTTTCTAGTATTATACTATGTCTGAAGAAGAGAGCTAGCACTCTCGAAAGCTTACGATCAAATATACTCAGTTAGCCTCTAAAAGGTGTCACCTGATTTCTTCACTCTTCCACTACTGAACCAGACTGAGGGACCATTTAAAGGCTTAGGAAACCTTGGCAGGTGACACACTGAATTTATAATACTGAACTTTTTTACAATATTTAAATTTTCTTAGATTTTGGTTTTCATTACCTGTAATCCATAATCAACATTTACAGAAATAAAACACTTGAAATAAAACACTCTGTGTGTAAAGAATCTAGAAAATATAGGAGGTCACTTTTTAATTTAATTACTGAAAGAAATAAACGTTTCAAAG
Source organism: Leptodactylus fallax (assembly GCA_947044405.1). Classification (NCBI taxonomy): domain Eukaryota; kingdom Metazoa; phylum Chordata; class Amphibia; order Anura; family Leptodactylidae; genus Leptodactylus; species Leptodactylus fallax. The sequence continues at coordinate 17,469,381 of CAMRHE010000001.1, forward strand.
CTATTCTAATTTATTGAGATGCACCTGCCCATATTGGCAGTTCAGTAAAGAAAACAAACGCCTCTGCCCGCTGACACCACCTGACGTGCATTTTGGCGCTAATGCTTTCATCACCCGGAGGCGTTCATTTTCTTTACTGCACTGCCGATATGGGTATGTAGTGACCAATATGATGCACTTCATTTTTCATTCCAATGTGATAATCTTTACACAACAATAGGGGTTGCATTGCTTGTACTACTGGCTATACTATTCAGTTACTTTTATGCATGTATGCGATTTATGTAGATAATCCCCTGCGTAATCATTCCTTTTCTATTGGAATGCATAATATGATGGTCTATGAATTTTTGCACTACCAGCATTATATTTAGCCTTTGTCTTTTATTTGCTGACACCAATGTCTGTACTGTTGTTTCTGTCTTGTCTTTTTATATGCTATATGTTTTTTTTAATATGTCATTAATAAAATTTTGCTATTTTTATTATTCTGAGTGCCTCTTTACCTTCCTTTTCTGTTTTCTTGCTAAGAGAATGGTCAAGTCTGGACCAAAGATCTGTGCAAGGCGGGAAGTGTGAAGTTGTAAAACAAGTCAGAGGGTCATTATAGTTCACAGGCTCACAGATCTGGGACAGACAGAGGTCAAACACAGAAGGTCAGTAGATCAGGACCAGAGTCAGTGGCAAGGTCAAAAAACAGGAACTCAGAATCAGGATACTCTTGCAGGAACTCTTGCAAAAGGTTAAAAAGATTTTAAGACGTGGGTATTGCTTGTGATTAGGTGGGCGTGGGCTCACAGGTGTACTTGGCAATCCTACAATTTGCAGGAAGGAGGGGGTGGTCCGGCCCAGTTACATCAGCAGCAGAGGTACACAGGAAAATAGAGAGACAAGAACTGCAAAATATAAAGCAGGGGTAAGCTAGTGTGTTTGTCTGCTAGAAGAAATAGTATGCCGGCAAGCACCAGCCAATGTATTTTTCAGATCGTCAAACCCTAAACAATATGGGATTTCCCATGGTGAGGACTCTGAGATATGGCTTCTCCAGGCTGTCCCAACTCTATGGATTAGAAACAGGATTGCAACTGAGTAATAACAGAGAGCAGACATCATGGGAAAAGCAGTTGAGAGGAGATGGGACTCTACTCATCCTTATCCTCCATCTCCACACAGAGGACAGATCTCTGGGTGGCCTGGCCAAGTAAGTGAGTAAAGATTTTGCTTCTAACAGGAACCCCCCTCCCTCCATGCCATAAACTTGTCTAAACACAACACCAGGGAGACGTCTCTAAAGGTTCTCCATAGGACCTACTATGTCCCAGTTCGTTTGCATTCCATTTATTCTTCAGTCTCTCCACATTGCTTCAGAGGGTGCCCTGACATTAGCACAATGTATCACATATGGTGGGAATGTCCTCAAGCAGTCACTTATTGGACGGGAGTCATGGACACAATTGGAGAGGTTTGTGGGTATTACATGCCTGAAAATGCCAGCATTTTGCCTTTTGGGTGATAAACCTCTGAATATGACCAATTAGCAATTTAAGCTTATTCAATATATCCTTCCCGTGACCAGGATCCATATTGCCACCTGTTGGAGGTCATGCACCCACATGAATAAAGTGATGCTCTGCAAAAAACTCAATGCTATACGACAGGATGAGATTACCTCCTTCAACTAGATCTGAGAGACCTAGCTGTCCTCTTCCCATTCCCCGAATATTGAATATTATGTTTCACTGTGACATATCGTGGTTTGTTTCATTGACCGGCCATTTCATGTGTGTGAATTATGTTTTTCTGTGTTTTTATTCTGGATAGGTTGTGCTCCATACCCTTGCCGATCTACCCTACTGTTGTGTACCGTGTTATTCCCTTCTCTTTAGTTGTAACCTCATTATGTTTTGGATTTTCAATTGTGTTCTTTCTTTTGCTTAACATGTAAGCTATCTGTTTCTTTGACACATTTCAATAAACATTATATGATTGATACTAAACACAAGACTAGGCTGCATGAATGATTGTGTGCCTGTGTGCCCACTGGTTTAAGGGTCCAGTTGCAGTTGCAACTGCTGCGATCCCTATAGCTATGACACTGTTTAGAAAATCTACTTAAAGGGGTATTCCCATGAACATAATCATATCTATATTTGTAGATAAGTAAAATGTAAGCATTTTTGCAAATATAAGTAGTTAAAAATTCTGCAGAGTTTTAAGGATTGTCTCTAACTTTCTTAGTGGTGGAGTCTGTTGTCTTGATCAGTTGCCAATGGATACAACCACAAATGCAAAAACTTTCTGTGGTCAGGAACCCAGTCATGATTTTCTTATTGTAGCTGGGTTATCAGGCAGGGACACTACATGTATGAGAAGATATCCTGACCACAATAAGGAAATCATGGCTGATTTTCTGACTTTAGAAAGGTCCTGTATTGATGGTCGTATCCACTGGCAACCGATCAAGACAACAACTTGTGACCACAAGATATTTAGAGAAAATCTTTAAAACTCTGCAAAATGTTTAATTACTTATATTTGCAAAAACGTTTAACTTTTAATTATCTACAAATTTAAAAATAGTTATGTTTGTGGGAATACCCCTTTAAGCTGTGATACACATATCTGGAAATGTCAAAGCCAAAAGGGCAAGTAAGGGAGGACACATATGTAAAGATATATCCCCATCTATCTGATCTTTTTTTTTTTTTTTTTTTTAATTTTTGAGTTGGAAGGGACCTCAAAGGCCATCAAGTCCAACCCCCTGCAAAAGCAAAATTCCCTAAATCATCCCAGCTATATATCTATCCAGTTTCCACTTGAAAATTTCAATTGATGAAGAACTCACCACCTCCCGTGGCAGCCTATTCCATTCCCTCACTACCCTTACTGTTAAAAAGTTTTTCCTAATGTCTAATCTGAATCTCCTTCCCCTTAGTTTCATTCCATTACTTCTCGTGCTTCCTTCTGCTAATGAGAAAAGGTTAGATCCCTCTGCACTGTGACAACCTTTCAGATATTTAAAAACTGCTATTAAGTCTCCCCTTAGCCTTCTCTTCTGCAAACTAAACAATCCCAATTCTTTTAGCCTTTCCTCGTAGGACATGGTTTGTAGACCTTCCACCATTTTGGTTGCTCTTCTCTGGACCTGCTCCAATAAATCGATGTCTTTCTTAAATTGTGGCGCCCAGAACTGTACACAGTATTCCAGGTGGGGTCTGACCAGGGCAGAGTACAGCGGAATAATTACCTCTCTCGATCTAGCTTCAATGCTCGTCTTGATACATCCTAGAATTTGGTTAGCCTTTTTTGCCACCGCACCGCACTGTTGACTCATGTTGAATTTATGATCTATTATAATGCCCAAATCCTTTTCCCCTGTACTCTCACTTAGTTCTATTCCTCCCATACTATATATGCCTCTTGCATTTCTGTTACCTAGATGTAGGACCTTGCATTTGTCCCTGTTAAATACCATTTTGTTCACCTCAGCCCATTGTTCCAGTGTGTCTAAGTCCTTTTGAATACACTCTCTCTCCTCTCTAGTGTTGGCTATTCCTCCTATCTTTGTATCATCTGCAAATTTTATTAGTTCCCCAATAATCCCATCATCCAGATCATTTATAAAAATATTAAAAAGTACTGGGCCCAGGACAGAGCCCTGCGGCACCCCACTTTTTACTTTCTTCCAGTTTGATGTATAGCCATTTAGAATTACTCGTTGTGCCCGATCTTTAAGCCAATTGTGAACCCACCTCACTGATTTTTTATCAAAGCCATACTTAATCATTTTTTCAATAAGAATGTTATGTGATACTTTATCAAAGGCCTTACTAAAGTCAAGATATACTATGTCCACTGCATTCCCCTGGTCCAACCATTCAGTGATTTTATTGTAGAAGGAAATCAGGTTAGTCTGACAAGATTTATTGGGCATAAAGCCGTGCTGGCTCTGATTAATTAAAGCCTTCCCATCCAGGTACCTAATTAAATGTTCTTTAACAATTTTCTCAAAGATTTTTCCTACTATCGAGGTAAGACTTACCGGCCTATAATTTCCTGGGTCGTCCCTATTCCCCTTTTTGTAGATGGGGACCACATTTGCCCTTTTTCCAATCTAGAGGGACCACTCCTGTTTCCCATGACTTATTAAAGATTATTGCAAGGGGTTCTGTTATTTCCTCTGCTAATTCTTTTAAAACTCTAGGGTGTAAATCATCCGGTCCTGGGGACTTGGTTTCCTTAATCTTAGCTAAGTGCTCTCTTACCAAACCTTCACTTATAATCAGCTTGGAGTCCTCTTTCCCCTCATCACTAACACCATTAATGTTGATATTTCCATCCATTTCTTGGGAGAAGACGGATACAAAATATGAATTTAGTAACTCCACCTGCTGATCCACCATGTTAACTTTTTCACCCTTATCATTCTTCAGGACTCCAATGGTTTCCTTCACTTTTCTTTTGCTCTTAACATATCCCCAAAATCTTTTGCCTTACTCTTAACCTCTTTTGCAAGCTTCACTTCGTATTCAGCCTTAGCTTTTTTAATGCTTATCTTGCAGAGTCTGCAAACTGCTGTATACTCTCCCTTAGATATAGCTTCCATCTTCCACTTGTTGTATGTTTCCTTTTTCTTTTTTAGCAGGTTATGTAATTTTTTGGTCATCCATCCTGGTGTTTTTAGGTGATTCCCATTTTTCTTCCTTCTAGGTATTGTTAGTTCGTGTGCATTAATGATTTCCCTACGGAAAATTTCCCAACCTTCATGTGCATTTTCTTGTAATATACATACCTGGACATGTTCAGTCAAGAGGACTGGCAAAGGAGGACACATGTGTACCTCTTTAAGTGTTTTCTATAAAAGGTGGAAACATACTTTAAAATGTAATATATTATACTACATTTATAAATATCGCCTTGCAGTTTCTATTTATAATTTGGTGCCTCTGTGAAGTTGTTCTCTCTCGATATATCTTATACAGTATACATATACAGTATATCTTTTTCTAAAAGAAAGAAAGAAAAAGGCAGTAATGGCAAAATTGATGTTCTGGGAATAATGCCAGTAATACAAGGGTCACTGGACAAGCAAGAATACTAGTAAAATGCTTGAAGTTGTAAGAGCTGCTGGACAAGCAAAAACACTTTTAGAAATTGTACAGAACAAACTGTTGTTAAGGTTGCTAGATGAGCAAAATGCTTTTTAAAATGATATTAAAAATGTTAAAAAGCACCATTTTGTAATGCAAGCAAAGAGATATATGTAAGGCTACTTTTTGCTTCACTTTTTTTTTTACTGCAGTCAATAGCAGGTATATGAAAATATAAAAGCACACAGTTGCATACCAATGGCATAAGTGTCATATGGTATGACACTTATGGCCTTTTCTTGCTGAAAATACAGATAAGCCATCAGTATCTGATTAGGGTCCAGGCCCCGACTATTAGTCCTCATGTTACCAATGTAGATGCAATGGTCAGGGGCCCGATCGGCGTAACGATCGCGGTCACAGGGGGTGCGACCGCGACTGAGTTCGGCGGGGTACGGGGCCCATGGCCAGCTGGAGATGGCCGGGCCCCGGACCACTATGATAGCGGTCGGGGAAAGGGGCATATTACAGGCCCCTTTCCAATAGATGGCAGCCCAGGGGAGGTGACTGAAAACAATAAATACATATTCTCACCTCTCCTGGTCACAGCGTTCTCTCCGCGCTCTTCCGTCATGTGATTGAGGCCTGTGATTAGGCCCCAGCGGTCACATGGGGAGCGGCCACGTAATGACGTCAGTGTGCCCCCATGTGACCGCTGAGGCCCAATTACAGACCTCTGCAGCGACGTCTGAAGAGGGCCTGAAGACGCTGAAGACGGCAGGATGGAGCGAGGATGCCAAGGAAAGGTAAGGCAAGGTGAGTATGAATGTTTGTTATTTTTAATCACCTTCCCTGGGCCTCCGATTTTTACTCCGATTATGATTATAATTATTATACTCTGGTGTTAAATCGCAGAAATGAGGCAACCAATTTTGTGCATGAAAATTAAGTAGGAGCTTACATGAGAATATAATTTTCTATCCCCCTATAAAATTATAACTCTAATGAATAATTATAATTTCTATACCTGACTAATGTGATAACTAGGGCTGGTTTCAGATTGGTGTAACATGGTCACTTTATTGCTTACATATTATGGACGCAACCCCTGAAGTTCCTGTGGTTCATTACTGGTGTTAGAGAGTCATAATTCTAGATCTGATAACCTACTGGACGTCCAGGTGTTTCGCTTGCACTGCGGGTGCAAAAAAAAAAAAAAAAAGAAAAAAAAAGTACCATTATTCCCATCTGAAAGCTGCCAAAAACTGGGATTTTATATGGTGACATTCAATGGGCGAAAATGTGTCATGTGACTGATGGAACTTTCTGCCTGTCAGAAGTTTTTTGTACATTCATCTCTAGTGATAATCATTATTGCTATTATTTTAACATGTAACGGATATCACTAGAGAGGCAGTCGGAATATTTTATTCTATAAAGATCAGGTATGAACGATGGTAAACATCTGGGTCACAGCACCAATAAATTTCCTGGTTATGTTCAGAGGGGGTATTACATAAGAATACCATAAGAATATCATAATGATAGCCCTTACAGATTAGGAGCGATTTGCTGTTAAAAACGTTGTCGAGAATTAAGATCTGCATTGGGATCTCAATGCCGAATAGTGTTTTCTCCAGCAAATTGCTCCGGATCTGTAAGGGCTATCAACATTAACTTGGTATTATTTTTTTAAAGAAGAAATTCTCTTTTTAAAATGAATCCTAGGTTATCCTCATAGCCCTAACCTATCCTGAGAAATCGGCATTAGTAGTAAGGACATTCTACTGCTACAAAAGTGCCACTCTGGCCGAACGTATAAATACGTGGGTGGAAGGGAAAGGGTTAATAATTTCCTTTCTGGTTCGATCTGAATAAGTTCAGACTAACCAAATCAGGGGTTTGCTTTTTCCGAACACAGGATGAAACAAATCTTTTGAAGTTCTCCCATTTTTACTGGTGGGTAAAGCTCCATAATTGTTAAGGTTCTCTGGCCTATTAATAATTCTGGTGTGTCTTGGGAAGTCTCATGTGCTTGTATAGAAATCAGCTGGAGTACTTTTTAACTATAACTAGGACAGTCAGGCAAGTAGGCAGGGCCAGTGGGGGGGTTTAGCTTTAGGGATCACTGTCTTGTCGTGCCCCTCTCCCCAGGGTTCTGCAGCAGCAATGGGGAATTGCTCAACTGGCAATTCCCTTACTGAATAGCCAGCCCAAAAAATAACCTTCTACCATTGCTTCCCTCCGGATCAGCATGGATCCTATTCAGGGCCTTGCAGTTAAAATGGAGGGTTTGGCAGGCCTGGTAGCTGAGCTTGCTAAACAGGTTCATACCCTGACTGAGGCTGCTGCATCATACCCGGTTGTTTCTGCCCCTTTCAGGGTTAAGATGTTACTCCTGGATCATTTCTTGGGGGACCAAGAAAAATTTTAGACTTTCCGGGAGTCTTGTCGCCTGTATTTCCAGATTAATCCACATGCATCCCAGGCCAAAACAGTGGGAGTAGTTATATCCCTCCTACAGGGGGATCCACAAGTTTGGGCCCTTAAACTCCCTCCTGGGGCTAAGGAGAGGTCTGACTTTGAAAAAATTTTTTTGTCCCTGGGGTCTATCTATGCTGAGCCAGACCACATTGGGCTTGCGGAATCGCAACTCCTCACCATGCGGCAGGGCAAACGCTCTGCCGAGGAGTACTGCTCAGAATTCCTTAAGTGCAGTGTAACTGCAGGTTGGTGTGAGTCGGTTCTAAAGGGTCACTTCAAACAAGGCCTGTGTGACCGTGTTAAGGAGGTCTGGGCTGGTCACCCAGCTCCCCCTACACTTGAGCAGGCCATGACTTTGGCCATCTGTATTGACCCTAGAATCCGGGAAAATGTTAATGAGAGAGTAGGGCCTGTTTCCTCCAAGTTTTCTGTCTCTTTCTCTCTCTCTCCTGATAAACCCACTTTTTCTCTCATCACTCCTGGTGAGGAACTCATGCAACTGGGAGCTATGGACGCCAAGACTCGACGAGAGCATCGTCTCAGGAATAACCTTTGCCTGTACTATGGTACTTCAGGTCATATCATACGAGACTGCTCTATCAGACCCCGCACATTAGTGGAAAAACTTCAGTGCCTGAGTGGTAGTCGGAAGAACCACTCAGGCAACCAGGTGTTTGCTGAAAATAACAATAAGATGATGTTTTCTGTGTCTCTGTCCTCTGGGGACAGATCTATTTCTGGCCAGGCCCTAGTTGACTGTGGGTCTGCGGCAAACTTTGTCACATTCTCGTTTGTCTCAGCTTTAGGCAATAAGCTTTTGCCACTCCTCTGTCTGTTAGTGGGGCGGATTTTGCCCCACTGGCCAGGGGTAAGGTCTGATTCAAGACCCCCTTACTCACTTTGCATGTGGGCTCTGCACATTCGGAAGTCATAAGCTTTTTTGTTATGGAGCATCTGTCTTCCGATATTATTTTGGGGCTCCCCTGGTTGAACCTCCATAACCCTATTTTTGATTGGGGTAAAAGGGAGTTGGTAAAATGGGGAGATCAGTGCTCATCCCACTGTATTGCTTTGCACACTTTAGATTGTGTCAGTAAGGAGACGGCCTCGGCTGCTAAAAGGTTGGGAACGCCCCTCTACTGTACAGTCATGGCCAAAAGTTTTGAGAATGACACAAATATTATATTTTCACATGATCTGCTGCCCTCTGGTTTTTATGTGTGTTTGTCAGATGTTTTTATCACATACAGAAATATAATTGCATTCATATTATGAGTAACAGAAGCTTATATTGACAGTTAGAATGAGTTAATGCAGCAAGTCAATATTTGCAGTGTTGACCCTTCTTCTTCAGGACCTCTGCAATTCTCCCTGGCATGCTCTCAATCAACTTCTGGACCAAATCCTGACTGATAGCAGTCCATTCTTGCAGAATCAATGCTTTAATTTTGTCTGAATTTGTTGGTTTTTGTTTGTCCACCCGTCTCTTGATGATTGACCACAAGTTCTCAATGGGATTAAGATCTGGGGAGTTTCCAGGCCATGGACCCAAAATCTCTATGTTTTGTTCCCTGAGCCATTTAGTTATCACCTTTGCTTTATGGCAAGATGCTCCATCATGCTGGAAAAGGCATTGTTGAGCGCCAAACTGCTCTTGGACGGTTGGGAGAAGTTGCTCTTGGAGGACATTCTGGTACCATTCTTTATTCATGGCTGTGTTTTTAGGCAAGACTGTGAGAGAGCCGATTCCCTTGGCTGAGAAGCAACCCCACACATGAATGGTTTCAGGATGCTTTACAGTTGGCATGAGACAAGACTGGTGGTAGCGCTCACCTCTTCTTCTCCGAATAAGCTGTTTTCCAGATGTTCCAAACAATCGAAAAGGGGATTCATCAGAGAAAATGACTTTACCCCAGTCCTCAGCAGTCCACTCCCTGTACCTTTTGCAGAATATCAGTCTGTCCCTGATGTTTTTTCTGGAGAGAAGTGGCTTCTTTGCTGCCCTCCTTGAGACCAGGCCTTGCTCCAAGAGTCTCCGCCTCACAGTGCGTGCAGATGCACTCACACCTGCCTGCTGCCATTCCTCAGCAAGCTCTGCACTGCTGGTAGCCCAATCCCACAGCTGAAACACTTTTAAGAGACGGTCCTGCCGCTTGCTGGTCTTTCTTGGGCGCCCTGGAGCCTTTTTGGCACCAATGGAACCTCTCTCCTTGAAGTTCTTGATGATGCGATAGATTGTTGACTGAGGTGCAATCTTTCTAGCTGCAATACTCTTCCCAGTTAGGCCATTTTTGTGCAGTGCAATGATGACTGCACGTGTTTCTTTAGAGATAACCATGGTTAACAGAAGAGAAACAATGATGGCAAGCACCAGCCTCCTTTTAAAGTGTCCAGTGGTGTCATTCTTACTTAATCATGACAGATTGATCTCCAGCCCTGTCCTCATCAACACCCACACCTGTGTTAATGGAGCAATCACTGAAACGATGTTAGGTGGTCCTTTTAAGGCAGGGCTGCAATGATGTTGAAATGTGTTTTGGGGGATAAAGTTCATTTTCTAGGCAAATATTGACTTTGCAAGTAATTGCTGTTAAGCTGATCACTCTTTATAACATTCTGGAGTATATGCAAATTGCCATTAGAAAAACTGAAGCAGTAGACTTTGTAAAAATTAATACTTGTATCATTCTCAAAACTTTTGGCCATGACTGTAGTCTTAACCCGAAAGTATTACAAACGCCAGTGAATAAAAAATGTTTGCCTGGTTCACCATTACCTGTTGTTGTTCAGGGAGAGTCAGAGAAAATACTGGGTCCTTCTAAAACTGGTTTTTCTGCTGAGGATCAGGTGGCCCCTCATAAAAGAGGGGGTACTGTAACATCTCTGCCTGTTTGGGTCTCTGCGCCACCCTCCGCTCGCACACTGTGGTGCAGGAGGCGTATTCAGTTTGATTCCTTGCTTAAGGTTCTTGTTACTCAGTCTGAACATTGTCCTAGACTATGTAATTGAATTTCAGCCACACCCGTCTCCTGCACCTTGTTTCTTCCACTCCTCAAATAGTTAATCTTAGCCTTGTCCATGTGATTAACAGCCTGTCTACCAATCTAGTCTGGAGAAGGTCCTGGACTTTCTATAAACAAGTCATCAGCTCACACATCTCTTTTGACTTTTTCCCTGCTAGCACCTTTTTCTGCTACTTCTGTATTTCTGACTTCTGACCTTTGGCTCCCCCTGTGACTACTCTCTTGAATTTCCTTTTGGTACTGCATTGCTCGATTGTTCCAGCTCCAAGTTGTCAGAATGATATGATAGATCAGGCCACAGGACATGTCTGGCTGAGTAGTGGTAATGCTGGTGGCTATGGCAACATTAGTGGCAGAACGGCATGGAATGATGTGACTGACTGGCCTGTTAGAGATCATATCACGCTGTTTAAGAGGGCCAGGTAGCATCAGCTGTACAGTAGTAAATGGAACATGATACAAGGAGATGGTGAAAGCTCTATTTGGAGGCATCAGCTGGAGGTGTGTAAAAATCCTCATGAATCCATTCCTGATTAATTCTGTAAAAAGTAATTTATTCCATGCTAGCGGTGGATAATTTCATCCTTCTAGAAGTTACAATGCCACTGGCAGCACTGAACACCCTCTCAGCCATTACACTTGAGGCTGGACAAGATAAAACTCCCATGGCAAACTGGGCCAGCTCCTTCTACTGCTATAATCTATTCGCCCAGAATTCCATACTGTACTGGCTGAAGAGCATACAGCCTGCCATGCTTGCAAGTGTGTGCACAGACAGTTGGCCAGAGTGTTCGTTGTTGTCATCATCATCCTGAGAGAAATAAGGGTCAGAATCCTTCCCTGGATGTGATTGTGACAAATCAAGAGACCCCTCTGCATCCAAAGGAGAGTCTTCCTCCTCCTTTTCTAGTCTAGAAGTCCCAGTTCCCCCACCATAGTGACCCTGACACAAATCTCCAATTTTCCTTATATCAACCCAGGGCAATGACTAAGAGTTGTAAGCTGTTCTTCCTCTTCTGTCCTTAATTTCATGAGTGTGTTTCCTGTAAGATATACTGTATAATAAAGGGATCACATCACTGATGTTACAGTTGTCCCTACTGACAAATTTGGTGGCCCCTGCAAAGGGCTTGAGGAGACAACACATTTCCCTCATGAGCCTCCAATAATGAATTTCAAAATACTGTCCCTGTGGTGGGTTGTTTCATGCAGTAATTGTTCATTGCCTTCTACTGCTCACACAGATGCTCCAAACATGTTTAAGGTGGCGTTCCACTGAGTTAGAATGTTGCAGATTAGGTGGTGCAAATCAGTTTGTTGCTCCAAATCGAGTAAGGTGTTTTTTGCAAAGTATGAACAATTTTCTGTCTTTTTAAGCCACTATACAAGTTAATAAAGCAGCGCACTGCTAGTTTCAGCACATGCGCCATACGGGGACAATGTGTTATTGGAACCAATTGCAGGTCAGCATCATTATTGGTGCCATTGTCGCTAGCAACGCTGCCCAGTTGTTGGTGGGAGATGGATTTTTTAAAGGGTTTAAAACTTAAAAAAATATGTAATTTTGGTATCGCCTTAACTGGTCTAACTGTGCGGAATACAGCTGACATGTTATTTTGACTGCACAATGAACACCGTAAAAACAAAGCCCTTAAGAAAGTAGCACAAATGCTGTTTTTCTCTAATTCCACCCAATTCTGATTTTTTTTCCAGCTTCCCAGTACATTGTACAGAATTATTATTATTGTTTTTTTTATATAGCGCCATTAATTCCATGGTGCTTTACATTTGAGGGTTTACATACCGTACACAAAATATACAAAACAAATAATACTAACAGTGACCAACTGGCACAGCGGGATAGAGGGCCCTGCCCGCAAGTGCTTACAATCTATGAGGGAAGAGGGTTAGAGACAGATGGTGGGGTTAGAGGCTGTTCAGGTGGTGGTGTGGAGACAGTAGTGTTATTGGAGATTGTAGGCCTTCCAGAATAGGTGAGTCTTCAGGGCCTTCTTGAAGCTTGTGATTGTGGGGGACAGTCTTATGTGTCTTGGTAATGAGTTCCAGAGTATGGGAGATGCACGGGAGAAGTCTTGGAGACGATTTTGTGAAGAGCGGATAAGAGCAGAGCGGAGTAGGAGGTCTTTGGTGGATCGGAGGTTACGAGTGGGCAGGTAGCGGGAGATTAGGTCGGAGACATATGGAGGCGACAGGTTGTGGATGGCTTTGTATGTCAGGAGAGGAGGGGGGGGGGGGGGGGGGGGGGGGGGGGGGGGGGGGGGGGGGGGGGGGGGGGAGGGGGGGGGGGGGGGGGGGGGGGGGGGGGGGGGGGGGGGGGGGGGGGGGGGGGGGGGGGGGGGGGGGGGGGGGGGGGGGGGGGGGGGGGGGGGGGGGGGGGGGGGGGGGGGGGGGGGGGGGGGGGGGGGGGGTGAAGGAATATTATATGGTGCCATTATGAAGTACAATTTATCCTGCAAAAATTAAGCTCTCATATGGCTCTGTGAAAGGAAAAATAAAAAGTTAAGTCTTTTGAAAAAGCGAAAATCAAAAAATGGTTGCTCCTGGAAGAGGTTAAAGATAACTAACAGCTTCCATACCTTCCTGACTACACTGGATCTGTTTGGGACCAGCACAGACAATGTGATGTGCAGGAGAAACTGAAAGAGAATGACAAACTGGGTCTTGTTCTGGACTCGAGGAAGACTTGAAAGTTGTAAAGAAGGACCCTTATCGCGGCAATGATGAATACGATGATGCTAGCTAAGACCAACCATAGCAGTGCAGGACAGAGAACCAAACTTAGAGCTTGGTGAGAATGGCAAGATGCAGGGTCTATTGCTTTTTCCTGCTTCCAAAAGGGAGGAAAAATAGGGCTATTGCAAGGAAATACCAAGGAATTGCAAGGAAATTCAAGATACCACAGAGGCCCATCACCACTCCACAATTTCTGCCAGTGCTACTTCTACAAGAAGCAGCAGCAAGCAATACAGGTCAGAAAACATAATGAACCAGTTGATTCTTCATCCACAGAGCCACTGACAAATGGGTGGCTCTGGCGCAGGTAACACAACCAAGTCTAGTCATACTTTAACTGGGCCCTTATGCCTGCAGATGCCCTGAGGCTGAGCCCTGATCCCACTGACATCTGAGGCAGCAGATTGTGACATGTGGTGGAAACTTGTCCATATTGCTGTAAGTCTACTGTCTTGTCTAATCTCCAGTGTAATGTCAGAGAGGGTGTTCAATACCGCAGGTGACATTGACAAAGTTGTTCACTGAAAGCATAAAAAAAAATTTACATTTACTTTTGTGAAAATGGAGAAAGCATGTATCCAAGAGGATTTTCACACACCGTTAGCTGAGGCCACTGATTAGATCTGCCATTGCTGTGTTACTTTATGCCAGTCCATTATATTCTTTTTTTATTTTTAATTCAATTTTTATTGTTTTTATCAAGAAGATTACAAGAACATCGTATATGAATACAAATAACAAGTCTTTGGGATGACCACATACAGTGCAGAAAGTGGTAATGACATTAGGAATCATTAGTATCTAGTGCATTGTGGGATGGAGTTGAAGACCCAGTATATACAATTCAGAAAAGAGAAGGTAATGAGGGGGAATGTTAGTAGTTAGTAGAGAGCGGGGAGAAGGGAAGGGGGAGGGAGAGAGGAAGGCCAGGTGGGAAAAAGTAAGAAGTATGGAGGGAGGGAAGTGGCTGGGCCACTGAGTTGCAGTTGCCACCAGGGGGTTTAGGTCTTGAGGAATCTGTCGTCAGACCAGTTTTATCCAGCTGGAAAGTTCCTTGAAGTGGCAATTTGGTGGACCTTGTTGATCCAGGTACATTTTGATGGGGGATCAAGCTGAAGCCATTTCATGGGGATGAGGGAGTTTGTGGCTGATAGAAGAATGGAGATGAGGTTATTCTTGGACGGATGGTATGTGGAGGGTGACAATGATAAGATGACCATAAAGGCGGAGAATTTAAAGTCAGATGAAGAGAGCAGTCTTTGTACTTCCTGTCAGAAAGGTCTGATATTGGGGCAATGCCACCATACATGCAAGAGATTGTCAATGTTGGCGTGACATCTCCAGCAGAGATCAGAGAGTGATAGATTCATTCATTGTAACCAACTGGGTGAGTGATACCTTCTGGAAAGCAATTTATAGCAAGTCTCTTGGAGACGCACGCAAGAAGAAAAACCATGGGATTTACAGAGAATCTGCTTAATCTGTTCATCTGATAGGGTGATGTTAAGCTCCAGCTCCCAGGAGGTCAAGAATGCTGGTTTGGATAGTGTGCAGGGGCTGATGTATTTGGAGTTGATATAGGAAGTCTTAAAAAGAAGTTTGTTGCGTGATAGCAGCATCAGTTCAAATAGGGTGGGGACTGTCCGTAGGGCAAATTTCTTAGAAGTAGGGTTTGCCCAGCAAATCCGGTAATAGACCAGTAGGCAGCAGTGGAGAGGGTGCTAGAACAAGTAGCCATTTAAAGTCACACCAGGTATCACATGCGTTGGTCAAGTGATGAAGTTCTGTGACCTGTTGAGCCATAAAACCAGAGGTCAGAGGGAAGGGAAGGGCCAAATAGTCAAACATGGACGTGCCATCATTTCAGTTGGACTGCAAATTAGTAGTCAAGTACGTCGGGTAGGCTTATGCCTCCTGCAGATTTTTTCTTCATGAGGAGGGAGATAGGAAGTCAGGGTCTTCTTCCTTGCCATAGGAAGGATGACAAGAGGCTGCAAATTGCTTTGAAGAATTGAGGATAGAGGTGTATAGAAACCATATGGAGATAGTACCACACCTTGAGGAGTATGTATGATTAAAGAAGGTTTCTTCGGCCGAACCAAGAAAAGGTAGGAATTGGGCATGATGTGGAGATCTGAGAGTAAGGAGTGGAAGTTCTCAGTGTAGAGATCAGCAGGGTTCACTGTTAGTTGTATACCTAGATATTTAATGGATTTCGACGTCCAATGGAAGGGCGTGAGAGTTCATATGATGGATGCAGCTTTGGGAGTCAGTGTGATATTGGGGACTTCGGATTTGGAGAGGTAATCAGACATGGAACCATAGTGTGACATGGAGTTTACAAAGGCAGCAAGGCCAAAGAAGGATTGGAGACTAGGAATAAGACATCATCAGCAAAGGCAGAGGTTTGGAGGGTCTGGGAGCCAATTCTAAGTTTCTGAATGTTCAGAAGGAGGCAGACTGCTTGTAGCAGAGTTTCAAGGACCAGGATGAAGAGAGACGGAGAGAGGAGGCAACACTGTCGAGTACCGTTCCATATCTCAAAACTGGGGGGAGAGAGTGCCATTAATCTCCAAGCGTGGATGAGGGGAGGCGTAAAGCGTGAAGATCACATCTATGAATTGGGATGGAAAGTTAATCTTGCACAGTACGGCCATCCAGTATTGCTAATCTACTATGTCAAATGCCTTTTCAGTGTCAACACCTAGAAGGACTACATCTAAGTTTTTCGTGCATAGGCAATGGCATGTAGAAGGCAGATAGAGTTTTCTTTTCCCTCCCTGTCTGGAACAAATCCAGTTTGGTCCAGATGGATTAGGGATGTAAGAAGCATTTCAGGTGATTGGCCAGCATCTTCACCTCAGAATTTGAGATCAATGTTGAGTAAAGATATCGGTCAGTAACAGGAAAGTGGATATTTTCCATCTTTGAGTATCAGGGTGATGTCTGTGTCTCATGCTTGCTTGGGGATCATTTTGCCTGTCAGAAGGTTGTGGCAAATCTAAAAGAGGTGGGGTAAGAGTTCCGAGTGAAACACTTTGTAATAATGCAAGGGCAAGCCATCAGGACCGGGGCTCTTTCCCTTCAGAAAGCTGTTCATGACCTCAGTGACCTTTGAGGGAAATGGGTACTGTGAGTGTCAACGCATCTTCAATGGACAAAGATGGAAGGTAGAGTGAGTCCAGGAAAGCAGCAGTCATATTGGCTTTCTGCATCAATTCAGAAGATGTGGAGGCAGAGTCCAGGTTGTATAGGTCTGTGTAGAATGAGAGAAAAGCAAGTTTGATGGCATTGGTGGACTGATGAGTGCAGCCAGATTTGTCCTTGACAACAGTGATAAAGCATTTGAATTTCGCCTTACGTAGCATGGAAGACATTTTGTGTCGAAAGTGTAGAAAGTGTTTGGCAGTATGGGCATTAAAAATATTTTTCTGCTCATCCCATAGGCAAAGAAGGTCAGTATGTGAGGAAAGAACTTTGCTGTGTTTTCTCATCCTGTCCTGTAACTGCTGTCGCTACCTATGACCACACAGCCAGGCTTCTCCTGCTGTCTTGTCCATCCTGTTCTGCACTGGTTTTACAAGATGTAAAACAAACAATATTTTAAGTGCTTTCAATAACACCATATGTATAAGTTGCACTTACAGTTTATAATTAAATTAATTGAACTTAAAGGTTCACTTATCTCTAGGCACAACAAGAAAGTCTTGCTAAGTTGTTGATTATGAAATGTTGTGGGGTTATAATCCACCACCATGTCATCTTGACCTGCAACCAGGCTGTGACTTTATGTGAGACTGCCAGTCTGAGGAGATCCCTTGACGAGGAGTATCCCTACAGTTCAGGACTACTTCCTGGAGAAACAGCCTGCACAATGGGAATCTGTGAGGACTGGAAATCACTGGGCCGAAATGTTACTGAATACTCTGCATAAAACCTACTACGTGTGAACAATAAAAATCAACACTTCTTTGCATCATATCGACTGAAGTAGAAATCCTTTATTTATGTTTTATGTCCAGAGACTCTGGGAGTTCTGATATATACAGTTGTATATATATATATATATATATATAGAGAGAGAGAGAGAGAGAGAGAGAGAGAGAGAAAGAGAGAGAGTTCAGACTGTATCCAATAAGTTGTGTGTCCTCAATTAAAGTCACTGAATGACTGGAATCTTCGTGCTGTGTGCCCTCAATTAAAGACTATAACCATAACAGTGTTTGCCCTGTTAGACTGTTTAATTTTATGTAGAAGTTACCAAGTTCTGTGTTTTTAATAGACTCTGTAACTACCAAGCCTTGTATCTAATTGTGACTGTAACCACCAAGCTTTGTATTGTAATCGCTAAGACTTGTTCCATCTGTTGGAGTAAAGTTTAAAACACTATTGAGTGTCTGCCTCATTGCTGTGCTATCCATTATTGGGGTCCTGTAATGAAAGGCAAGTGAAATGTGCAAAATGAACTTTTACATGTAGGCATGCTTTAATTTTAATACCTTGAACAGAAGTCCAGTATTTTTTTCCAACGCACAAGTTTATCTTTGCTGAGTTTTGCCTCATGATATTTAAACTAGTTGGAGCTCAGCACCAGCCTACAAATCCCTAATTTCTTGCCACATGTTCTTATGTGTTGTGAGTGACAGCTCTTAGTGAAATGTTAAGTTAATGTTGAGTGTCTTGTGGCATAAACTAAGAAAAAGTGCAATTGGGCTTTAAATGTTTGCTTTCTATAGTCAACTGCATCCTAAATACTAACATAGAAATGTTATTTCATAGCCAATAAATACTGTGTCAGCCTAAAAAACAAAAAAAAAACAATATCAAAAAAACCTTTTGTGCGCAATACGAGAACAAGAGGTTATATTTGTTCTTTTGCTCTACTGAATGTACTTTACCACACAAAAAAATTAATTTTTAGATGGAGATCCCTTAACTCTCAGGTATATAAATATATCACTTATTAAATTAAATCTCTGATGGTGTTCAGTGTGTTTTTTTTAATTTTAAATACTATAAAGAACTTCTATATAAACAACTTTCAAGGATACAGATAAACATTTCCCAAAAGTATATTGATTCTAACCATACACAAGAAATTATACTGACATGTTTTATTTCCTATTTATTGGTTTTGGGTTTCACACTTTCTGTGTTTGCTGACAATAGAGTGCAACTGATTCATTATTCTACATTTCCACTGTTGTTACATTCTTTGCTTCAGGCCAAGTATTTTTTTAAAATATTTTTCAAAATGTTTTTATTTGACAGCATGCATTTTTCACTATGCTAGTTAGCTCAATAAGGCTATTCAAAATAAATATTTTATGAATAAACATGCATGGATCCATCGAAGCAGTCTGTGTATTTTAACATAAAATACAATTTTAGTTCATATTGCCAGAAAAAAAGTAAGTTAAAGTGATGTTTTAATTATTTCTTTAACCCTGCAGATGCTTAAAATGACAAACACTATATACTCACCTCTCTGTTCAACCAGGAATCCAGCCTTCTGACCGCAGTGGGCAATACAGCCAATCAGAGACACATCAGTTTTGCTTATTTGAACAGAGGATCACTGCTCGGCCATTGATTGGCTGTGTCACTCCCATGCAGGCCAAAGATCAGGTAGCCCCCTGACAAAGCGTGGGCGAAATGCGCGTTGGGGCTCGAGGTAGAGGTCTTGGTGATTGCTGGGGTATATATTTATTTATCTATTATTGCTTTTGTTTATTACTGTGGAGATGACCAATGGATGCAGCAATATAGGTGCATACAACTTTGCCTGTTAAGACACATTTGCGTGGGTGTAAACACAACATTGATGTGAATATATGAACTACTATTTATATTTTTAACATATAATATTGTGAATTACAATATTAATGTACATATATGAATTATTATATATATATTTTTTTATATATACTTGTGGTGACACATACATTTGCATTATGGCATACTATATTGCTGACATTGGGTATATGTACATGTTGATATATTGATAGTTATATTGCTTTGCGAGGTGGCATGTCATCCTTTTTGACATTTATTATTATGTACCTGGACAACGCCACGACCTCCACTTCTCATGATGTTTTTAAATTTTGAATTTTTCCTTGTTTCAATAAATATTCAATATTTTGTATATTTGAAGTGTGATGGTGTAATTTTTAAGTGGTAGGGTTTTTATATAGGTTTACAAAGACCAGGAACACCTGAGATCCAAAAGTTGACTCTCCACTGCATCTACAGCTGAACAGGGAGGTGTGGAAGAGTGAAGAAATCAGGCGATACCTTTTAGAGGCTAACTGAGTATATTTATAAGTAAGCTTTCAGGAGTACTAGCTCCCTTCATCAGACATGGTGTGATACAATAACTGAAAATTCACAGATTTTTATACACATGGTCTTCAAAGCATTTTAGAGTCCTTAAAAAAAGCCAAAACAAAATGCAATCTAAGTAGAGAAGTTATTTACAACAGGTCAAAAAACAATCTGGAAAGTTGTGGTGCGTGACAGAGGGATCTGTTATCTGTTTGCTATCAGGAAGTGATTTGTGACCCTCACAGGTCATACATAGTGTGACATGAAGCTGGCATGAATATTAAGTCCAAATTGCAGAGTTTGAAATTTTTCCATAAACTTGTATTCTGATTCCTTCCTTTTTTCCTGCGTCTTAAAATGTCCCATTAAAACCACAACCCGCAAATCTTCAATAGAGTGGTTTTCTCCGGAGAAATGTGCGGCCACTGGGAGATCGGTTCTGTTGTTATTAATGCTGGATCTATGTGAGTTCATTCGTTGACTGAGTCTCTGCCCTGTTTCCCCCACATAGAGGCCTGTGGTGGGACATTGCACACACATTATGAGGTACACCACATTGGAAGACCTGCAGGAGAATGTCCCCCTAATTCTGTGCACCTGTTGTGACTGTGGGATAGGTACACTGTCAGCGGTGTGGATGTGCTTGCAGGTCATGCACCTTTTGTGTAGGCAAGGTGAGGTGCCATTTTCGGCCATTCAGGGCACTCCGGACGATAATACGCCTCAGGTTTGGTGGTTGTCGAAAGGAAAGGAGAGGGGGGACTGGAAATATGTCCTTGAGTCTGTTGTCCCTATGTAGCACAGGTTGGAGCTCCTTGGCAATCCTTCGTAGGATCTCCAGCTGTGGGTTGTAGGTGACAACTAGGGGCACTCGGGCTTCTTTCCGGGTCTCTCTATATGTGAGCAGACTGTCTCTGTTAATGGCTGCCGCTTTGTTTAATTGGTTGTCTGTTACTTTTGGTTTGTATCCCAATCTGAGAAATTTCGTCCTCAGATCCAGGAGGTGCTTGTCCAGGTCTGTTTTGTCGGAGCAAATACGATTGTATTGTATAGCCTGGCTGTAGATGATAGATTGTCTTGTGTGCTTGGGGTGGAAGCTGTCATTTCTCAGGTAGGCCGTTCTGTCTGTGGGTTTGTGGTATATTGATGTGAGTAGCCGGTGGTCCTTGATGTATATTGTGAATTTCACTCCCTGAATAGCTAAGTTTAAGGTTGATGGTAGGGTGAAAGTCATTGAAGTTATTATGGAATTGAAGTAGGGCCTCCTCACCTGCAGTCCAGATGACAAGGATATCATCGATATAACGAAGGTAAATCATAGGTTTGGTGGTGCATGTTGATAAATATGCTCCTTCCAGTTCTGCCATAAAGAGATTTGCATATTGGGGTGCACATCTGGTCCCCATTGAAGTTCCCATTAGCTGTAGATATTGATCCTCTCCAAAGGTAAAATGGTTGTGGCTCAGGATGAATTGTATGAGCTGCGTTACTGGTTCTGTTGGGAGGTTTTGTTGGGAGGTGAGCATGAAGTATTTGTTATTTTAAGCTTCCCTAGGGGTTAAAAAAGGAGTTGGAACACCAGTTGAATACACATCATAGTTTTCAGAAATATATTTAACTATTTTAATTTATATTCATAGCCAGCTCTGTTAAATTTTTTATTCTTTGATGAACTTCAAAAATTGCCATTGAAATTGTTACCCATTCATTTCAAATTGTTTATTCAGACGTCAGTATTTTTTTCTGATCGTAGGAAGCATATCCTTTTATTTACTGATGCTTGCTAATGCATCATGGAGGCAAAACACCAATGAAAGTCTATGGATGCATGAACTTAAAAAATGGAAGCCAGAGATAACCAAAATGTAGAAAATGAAACAAAAAAAAGTTGATCTGCTTTTCACAAACTTAAAAGTACACCGCTCACAAATGAGAATAGTGGAGTGTTGTTCGTGCACACCACCAACCTCACATGTCCATGGATGAGAATTTGATGATGTACTCAGGCAAGCCTGTAGCACAAAATTTTGCAATTGTTCCATTCAACTTAATGTGGCTTGCAGAAACTTGGATGAACTAAAATGACTGTCACCGTATGTAACATGAGGTAGAAAAGCAGAGGAGGAGGAGGATTACATGGTCTATGTGACCTAGGTGGGCTTCTGGAATCACCTGACAGTTAGGTGCAGAGGTTACAGTGGTGATGTTATATTCACATATAAGATACTTGGCAGGAAAAAGAAAAGACTGATAAACTTTGTGCAAGAGTGAAGAAATCTCACTACTTTCAATGGCTAACACCGTACAACATTATACTACTACTATAAACTTTGTACAAATAAACTAAAACTATCTAACTTTGTTTAGACAAAGTTCAAAGGTAGACTAGACAGTCTTAATCTGCTCCAGATTTTCCAAAGTGGTTAATGCTCTTTGAAAATCTTGGACACTTTTAGACTGTCTAGTCTAACTTTACACCACTTATTAGTTGGCTTAATTTCCGACCAAATTTTAGCACAAAAATTTAGAACAATAGCCAAAACTTTGACCCAGTGATACAAGGAGCAGCAAGTAAAATAAAGCCAAACAAAGGCTGCACAAGGGAACAGTAAGTAATTAGCACAGCCGTGGTTGTATTTGCAGATCATTTTTGGAAGCTGGAATTTCTACAGATGTGGTGATATCAATTGTGTGTTTTTGTTTTTTCTTCATTAACAAGAGGTAAAAAAGTCTATTTTTACCTTTTTCTATAAAACAACTTAGGTGCTGCAGCATTGACCGCAGCATATAAGGGTTTAAATGGCAAGTATGCTTCTGATTGATAATGAGGTGGGGTAATATCATGAACAAAAGTCTATAGTACCCCCTCCCCAGCGGTTATCTGAAGGGGCAGGACAGGAGAATAATAAAGTCATTTTCTCTTCTCCTCAGCTTTTTCTGTTCTCCTGGACACTAGCTAAATTGAATGTGCAAATATATGCAGCTCTGCTTTAACCAGTGATATCTCTAAATCTAGGGGGGGCTACAGACATGAACTTGGTTTTGTTTTAAAACCCTCAAGTTACAATGTCTCTGAACCTGCTTTACTTGGGGTGAATAGTAATGCACTTAGCTCAAGCCTCGAGTCCTGCTTGTTCAAAACTGTACAGACGTTAAAAGCAGAAATTCATCATCAGGAAATTAGGACCAGGCCAAAACAACCAATACCTTAGAACAAGATGTTGGAATAAAAATTTGGAAGAGGATACTTACAAAAATGATATTGGTGAGCAGGTTCAGCTCAAACCAGATTCGACCCTAATTTTTCAAAAGTTTCATGTTCATACAAAATTATGTTACTCTGGGGTCTCTTCAGACCCCAGATTATAATAAGTGAAGGCACAAGAGTGGTGTAAAAAAATAAACATTTATGCTCGCCTCCTCTCAGCATTGGCACTCTCCCTGGGTCCTCTTCTGGCATCTTCCATCCTTCTCGGTGAGGTCATGCTCCCCGGGGTCACTGCTAAGGCCTGTGATTAGACTTCAGTGGTCACATGGGGCACACCAAGCATCTTGATGCACCCCATGTGACCCAAATGAAACACAATGTGGAATATATGTGGAAATCTGCACATAAAACACTCAGTACATTCATCACTGTGTGCATTTAGCATTAGGGTACATTCACAAGGTGCAGTAAAGTACAAATAAAATTGCATCAGAAAAACTGCATGATGCTGTTTTTGGCGCACCTTTTTTATTTTACAACTGAAACATTTAGTGATGAATTATAATATGTCCTTTTTGGATGGCTGTTCGAGGCCCAAGTCTTCTGGGGATCCCATGGCCACCCAAATCTTTCACTAACTTATCAAGTAAATGCCTCTTATAAGTGGCTTATGGTGACAGTAGAATTTTACATGTATCTGGAAATACATACACAGGGGCTGCTATTCTCCCCATAAGCATGATGGTATCATCATAGTGTGAGTAGCACGTGACTAATTCCAGTATAGTGAGGGAGTCTCTGCTCTTTGATAGTGAACCTCCCCCTTTTTGTATGCCATGGCTAATAATAATAAAATTTACTTCAGCTGCACTCATCTGATCCCTGGATGTGGCAGATCTGTGAATGAAACACTTATGGGGTCTATGGTTAATCCACTTTTATGGGAGAACTGCAGATGAAATATAAGACCTATATAACATCTGAAATCCACAAAATGCACAGAGCTTAAAAATTTCATCTAATAGAACATAATAGAGACAAATTTACCTTTTCTAACAAAAGCCAGAGAGGCATAACCTCTGTCATTGTTTAGAGGTATTGTACATGTGGGATTTTGACAAAAGAAGATATGCTCCCATAGCTTAATAACAATGTGCACCATCTGTTGTCTGCATGGCACTATTGCAGACAGTTTCAGCAAACTCTGCAACCTTATACTTTATTGCGAGATTGTATCATATGCATTTCAAATAGATATATTTTATTTATTTATTTATTATGCTTACTTGTATAGCCCCATCTTATTCTGCAGCGCTTTACAGACATTGACATCTAGTTAAAAGAGCAAATATCCAAATAGGAAGCACTCCAAAGTAAAAGTAAATAAAAGTGTCTTTATTCTCCCTAGCAGTGACTTTTCAGACACTGTCTTTTTTTTTCACTTTTATTTTGGAGTGTTGCCTATTTTTTGGATATTTTATATAGAGAGGGTTGGTCTGCTTTGAGGGTAGCAGCCATATAAATATCACTGTGTTGCTATATTTTCTATTTTTTAGTTACAGGAGCAGATACAAAAAAAAATGGCAGCACTCCACAGGATAAAGTAGAAAAAATGTGGATTAATTTTACATGCGCAACGTTTCAGCCCCACACTCAGGAGTCTTTCTCTGAAATGCTGAGAACATAAAATAAATTCACATGTGGAGTGCAGCCATTTCTGAGATCTGTTTATGAAGACACTTTTTTTTTACCAAGCTCTTTGGATTTGCACTCGTTTTTTTTTTGTGGTTGCTGCTGTGGACTTTCTGGTTGATTATATAATTAAAGAAGCAGTTAAAGGGTATCACATATGTACATGTCATATCTAGTAATAGCAATAATACAATATAGTTAAAATATACAAGCTGATGTTTTGCCATTCTCCGGACTGTAACAGACACTATTTGACCTTGTCGAATCTAATACTTTTTTTTCCTGCTTTAGCTTTTTCCTGACTTTCCTACCTGTATTTTCCTTTCTATTTTTATCTCTGGGGTCTGTTTCATTAGAAGAAGGTCATTGCATATAAAAAAGTAAAATACATATTTTCTTATAACAGCAATCTTGGCTGCTAATTATAGGTAATATTATTGAGCAGAAAACACATTTTCAATCCAAGTAATTCAATCCTTGGCAGCTCTCCGAAAACTAATTCTCCCACCCCTACTGTGTTGATGGACTGATTATTTGTTTACACAAGATGAAAGAGTCAATAAGTGAGTTTTTCAAATCTGTGAACAGGGACATTTGTCTTTTAGATAGGAAGTTGCATGCCTGCAGCAAAACACAGTGTGACTGTTCAGAAAATAACCATTTGCTTTAAATATGCTGCTGAGTGTATGCACTTCACAGATCGAGAACAAATATGAAGAAATCATTTTGTTTTAGAATATATCATATAAGGATTACTTTTTTAAAAACTTTTTTTTAAAGTATTGTATCAGCAATGTTAGACTCTAACAATGGCAGGATTTTCAATTGAGAAATTATTCATTCCTTTAACAAAATGGAAATATTTCAGAAACAGAACATGTATTGGCAAAATGAATTAATGTTTAGTTTTACTTAGCATAATGGTAAAGTCATGTGTTAGAAATATGTCTCTAATAAATTTGTGGAAATTGCTATAAACTTCGATTACTTTATTATTGCATGAATACAAGTAACAACATTCATAACTGTTTGCTTAACTACAGAGTCATTTGTCAACCTTATTACCAGTGCCTTTTGGCATTACACTGCTTAAAGCACACTTTACATATGGTGCGCTGTACTTATCCAAGCTCTGTTCCAATCCAACATTTGCTAGTTTACACTTGAGGGGATCATACTGAAGATTTAGAGCAATGTGAAAATTCAGGATCTTTATGTCAAATGTATGACTTTTCTTATATATTCTATTATATTTAAATTAATATGTAGCTTGAAACAGTATATAGTGCAATAATACAATAGTGTCTAGAAATGGTAATGTTTGGCACTGAGAAAACAGACGACAGTATAATATACTGATGGCCAGAATGTACTGTAATTAAGATAGATAGACAAGATATAAACTTTATTCATCCCCAATGTGGAAATTGTGTTGCAGTATCACATATCACATTAAAAATAACAATATACACATAGTTTACAAAACATGCATAAACCTAAACATTAGAAAAACAATAAACACAAAGTGAAAACAAGGTAGGGCTATCTTTACAAACCATTGACAATAGACTACTCACTATCTAGATCTGTAGCCTTTTTAATCCCATTTCCATGTTCCATTGTCTCTGTTTTGTTATGTTGGCCAATCACATTTGGTGCAAAGGAACACCAATAGCATTCTTTATGTCAGTGGTGTCTCTTCAGCTGCTGCTTCTTTAAGGTTGCCATAACAACTTAGGGAAACTTTTCTGTTCTATACTTCCATGTCTTGACTTATCAGCAGCTAAAGAGGCCTTTATATGACCACCCCTTTTGGATTCAGGTGCTGACTAATTTTTGTTACTCTCTAGTTTGGCTCTGACTGTCTGTGTATACCTGCTTGACCTCTGACTGGCTTGCTCCTTGAATTTCCCTTTTGCCTCTTGATACTGTTGTGATGTTCCAGCTGGATTTGTGACCATTGGCCTGTTTCCCGGATATTGCTTTTGTCTCTCGTCTCAGCTTATACGTGCTGTCCTGGTTTTACTCTGCTAAGTATGACTTGTCTGCATCCATGCCACTTTGTAAGTTTATTGGTCTTTGTGTTGTTTTCAGCAGCAGTGCATTTATTATTAGCACATTTATCTTTTTGGTGACAATTCAGATACCCAGATCCAGATCCCTTTGCGTGGAGATCTCCTGAAGGTGTCTGGGGAGGGGGGTCTGTCTTGGCTCGAAGAGGTGTGCTAGTATTAGCTGTCTCAATGTTTTGCTGTTTGCTTTTATTGTGGCCTTGCATCTAACCATAACACTTTACACATTGTTAATTGAAAAAAACTATAAGGTTGTGCTTTCACTAAATTGAACAACAGGTGGAAATCATTTACAAAATGCATCCTAAACCTAGATAAAATTCTCGTCTTAATAATAACTACAAAACTGGAGAATTTACATCCCACAACCCGGCCTGTCTTCTTTATTAATTTGTCGAACTTGTTCCCTTCTGCCATCTTGATATTGGTACCCCAATAAATAGCCCCCAAAAATGTACTGTGCATATAGACCTCACAATCCTGACTGCATTTTAATCTAGTTATTTGTCTGTTTTTGTACAGCTAGAGCGTGTTTTCTACTAAATGGAAGTTAAAAAGGTTAATAAAATATTTTTATAAAAATGTTCACCAAACACCCCTACACAAAAAAATGTGAAAAGACAGTTACACTTTAAAAGAAATCAACCTCTTTATAAAATACAGCCAGGACCTTTTTTTTAATAAATTATATCCACATTTGCACCCCAGTAAAGCGTAGTCAAGATAAACATATAAATGTTTATAATGCTCCTACAACATCTCTGCTGTTTTTTTCGATACAAAAATTATTTCTTTTGTCTTGTTGACATTCAGGATGCTACACGCAAAAAATATTCTTCAGTATTCCCTATACTTCATCATCATCATCCCTTGCACTACCCACTACAACAATGATTTTACAAATCAGAAGTATAAAGAGTACACAAAAAGGGAGACATGACAGTCCCCTTATGTTACTTATCAAGCACACAATCCACAATGACTGAGGCCTCTTTGTTAGATAATCCATCATTCATTTAACCACCAACAACCCAACATTTATTTTCACCAACTTCCGCTGTTGGTGTTAAAAGCACTAGAAAAATAAATAAACATTATACAGGTACATATTAAGGTACTTTTCTAAACTGGAATATACTTTCTGCAAGCAGGACTTTTCTCTCCACATTTTTTGTCTGAAACAGTGCGGAAACTGGGCGGACCCCATTATAGTCTGCAGGTAACCGCTCTTTAGGCTAAGGCCCCATGTAGCGTCCCGCAGCAAAAAAGTGCTGCGAGAAAAACCATGGCGGCAACGCATCGCTGTTTTTCCAGCAGCGCTTTTCACAGAAATTTTGCAGAGGTTTCATCTGTGGGTTTCTGCTTCAGTTATACCTAACCGCTTGCGTTTCCGTAGGTATAAATGACATGCTGCGATTTCCAAAACCGCAACAGTTTTGGAAATCGCAGCATGTCCGCTGCACGAATTTTACCGCACTGTGGGGATGGGATTCGCTAGAATCCCATCCATTAAACCATGACTGTAAAATGCCGTGTTTTTTCCTCAGTGTTTCCGACACACGGGGCCCTGACCTTAAACGGATTGGGTTTCTGTTTTTTGAGTCTGCTTGAAAACCCAAACACAGCTGTGAACTTAGCGTTACATGTTTAAAGCCTAGCTGATAATGTATGTTTCTAACATTATATTTCCCACTATACTCTTAGAATGTGTTACAGTAGAAGGTTTTGATGTTTAACATTATGTTAGAAATGATTTAACAATAAAAAAAAAATCACTGCCAACACCTTCTGGAAGAAAGTATTTGAATTTCTGAGTTAAATATATAATACAGTCCACTGCTCAATTCCCTATCAATACAAATTGTATTTAAAATTATTGTTTTATTTTAAAACGGAATTAAATATTAAATTGTATAATCATATACAGACACTATCTGAACAATTGCTGCATAAAATAATATAATTCATTTATAAATAAATAAGAAAACATCTCTACAAATGGGAGAACTAAACATAAATCTGCATTTATTTCTGTTCTTGCTAAGTGAGACAAATTATGGCAAAATGCACTCTGGAGCTCCTTATGAATACACTAATATAAATGCAGATTCTGAAGTTTTATTGAAGGACAGATAGGAATACTAATAAGACAATGTTAAAATAGTAAAATTGCTATTATGTTGCTATTATATTCTAGCTATTTTCTTAATGACTTGGAAGCAGTAGAACATAATCCTCAATATGTATTGCTAAACTGCATTTCTGTTCAGCTACATCAGTAAATATAATTTTGTTTTAGGAAGAGTGAACTGTAAATTATGGAAACAATGTTCAAAATGATCGAAGGCTGGTTAATATTCCAGATAAATTTTCAACAAAGATT
Organism: Leptodactylus fallax; assembly: GCA_947044405.1. NCBI lineage: Eukaryota > Metazoa > Chordata > Amphibia > Anura > Leptodactylidae > Leptodactylus > Leptodactylus fallax. Next base: position 17,498,414 of record CAMRHE010000001.1, read on the forward strand.
TAAAGCTAAACAAAATTGACTCAATTACAATAAAAATGTAAAATACGAGTATAAAAACCTATTGTTTTGTAAGATGGCAATGCAATTGTGGAAACCAGATTAATAGCATAAAAATGGTTTTATTTTTAGATCACTTTAAGGCTAAGGCCTCACCTAGCAAAACGCAGCAAAAAATGCTGGGGAAAAAAAAATTATATGACTTGCATTTTGAAGTTTTCAGAAGCTTTCCCTCTGCAAGCTCTATCTTTGGGTATCAGTTCTACCTGGGCTGCAAACAGTATCTAACTTTCACTCTCTCACTCTCAGAAATAGCTCTAGAATCATGCTCGACATATATAGAGTAGAACTTACCTGTATTTATGTGAATAAAGTACTTGGGCTGTAGTATGAGCCTAAGCCTTTTCTCCCTCAGCGTCTGCTAACTCTTCCCCATCCTCTTTCCATAGACTTCTGTAGATATGCATAATCAGTAATGTAATGAGCTGAGGTCAGCTCAGAGACCTTATCAGTCTCAAACTGATGAAGATGCTAAATATGATAAAGCATCTATCATTAGCCTGATATATAACTGAAATATCTTTAAGTTGTGATACCCCCTCTGCTACTTTTTTACCTGTGCCTTTCTATCTGTACCTACTGTCACTGTAATGACAGCACTTTCAACCACCACCCCCCCCCCCCCCCCTTCCCCCCAAAAACCCAAAAAAAACAACCCCCCCCCCCCAAAACCCCCCGGGCGCGCCCCCCCCCCCCCCACCCCCCCCCCCCCCCCTATCCCCCCCCCGCGGGCCCGCGCCCCCCCCCCAACCCCCCCCCACCCACACACAAAAAACCCCCCACCCCCCCCCCCCCCCCCCCCCCCCCCCCCCCCCCCCCACCCCCCCAGCAAAAAACAAAAACAAACAAAAAACAAAAAAAAAAAAAACAAAAAAAAACAAAAAAAAAAAAAAAAAAAAAAAAAAAAAAATTTTTTCAAATTCCACTGCTTCAGTTTTTCTAATGGCAATTTGCCTATACTCCAGAATGTTATAAAGAGTAATCAGCTTAACAGCAATTACTTACAAAGTCAATATTTGCCTAGAACATGAACTTTATCCCCCAAAACACATTTCAACATCATTGCAGCCCTGCCTTAAAAGGACCACCTAACATCGTTTCAGTGATTGCTCCATTAACACAGGTGTGGGGGTTGATGAGGACAGGGCTGGAGATCAATCTGTCATGATTAAGTAAGAATGACACCACTGGACACTTTAAAAGGAGGCTGGTGCTTGCCATCATTGTTTCTCTTCTGTTAACCATGGTTATCTCTAAAGAAACACGTGCAGTCATCATTGCACTACACAAAAATGGCCTAACTGGGAAGAGTATTGCAGCTAGAAAGATTGCACCTCAGTCAACAATCTATTGCATCATCAAGAACTTCAAGGAAAGAGGTTCCATTGGTGCCAAAAAGGCTCCAGGGCGCCCAAGAAAGACCAGCAAGCGGCAGGACCGTCTCTTAAAAGTGTTTCAGCTGCGGGATCAGGCTACCAGCAGTGCAGAGCTTGCTGAGGAATGGCAGCAGGCAGGTGTGAGTGCATCTGCATGCACTGTGAGGCGGAGACTCTTGGAGCAAGGCCTGGTCTCAAGGAGGGCAGCAAAGAAGCCACTTCTCTCCAGAAAAAACATCAGGGACAGACTGATATTCTGCAAAAGGTACAGGGAGTGGACTGCTGAGGACTGGGGTAAAGTCATTTTCTCTGATGAATCCCCTTTTCGATTGTTTGGAACATCTGGAAAACAGCTTATTCGGAGAAGAAGAGGTGAGCGCTACCACCAGTCTTGTCTCATGCCAACTGTAAAGCATCCAGAAACCATTCATGTGTGGGGTTGCTTCTCAGCCAAGGGAATCGGCTCTCTCACAGTCTTGCCTAAAAACACAGCCATGAATAAAGAATGGTACCAGAATGTCCTCCAAGAGCAACTTCTCCCAACCGTCCAAGAGCAGTTTGGCGCTCAACAATGCCTTTTCCAGCATGATGGAGCACCTTGCCATAAAGCAAAGGTGATAACTAAATGGCTCAGGGAACAAAACATAGAGATTTTGGGTCCATGGCCTGGAAACTCCCCAGATCTTAATCCCATTGAGAACTTGTGGTCAATCATCAAGAGACGGGGGGACAAAAAAAAAAAAAAAAAAAAAAAAAAAAATAAAACATTTTTTTTTCAAAAGAATGGACTGCTATCAGTCAGGATTTGGTCCAGAAGTTGATTGAGAGCATGCCAGGGAGAATTGCAGAGGTCCTGAAGAAGAAGGGTCAACACTGCAAATATTGACTTGCTGCATTAACTCATTCTAACTGTCAATATAAGCTTCTGTTACTCATAATATGAATGCAATTATATTTCTGTATGTGATAAAAACATCTGACAAACACACATAAAAACCAGAGGGCAGCAGATCATGTGAAAATATAATATTTGTGTCATTCTCAAAACTTTTGGCCATGACTGTAGACATTTCCAGAGAGGGGAGGGGAGAGAAGTGAGCAGGAAGTTTAGGAGATAAGACAAGAAAAATGCCAAATTGGAGCTTTCTATCATAACCAAAGCATATTGCTGACACTAGTACATGTCAGTTCTGATGTGAGTATGTTATGCATTTTTCTGGTGCTCTTTTGGGGTGAAAGAGAGACAGCTATAGAGAAGATTCTCCTGTATTCATTGTGTGCATGATAGGTTTCCACCCACAAGTTCAGAGAGAACTACAATCTCCAGATACTGTATAGTGTGTATAGTTAAAATGACCAGTGTAACCTCTCCTGAACACTACAAAAATATGACAAACAAATGTTTGGTAGCTTTGAGATATTAGATGTACACCCCCAAGTGAGAATATTCAGAGCAAACTAACTAATGGGTTTGTTGTACTTCTGCTTTGCTATTTGTATAGCATTGCCACTCATTTACTTTGTATTGTGTTACTCAGATAGTGCAGCATGCCATGGTGCAGAATGAACATTCATTTGGCACATTTAGTGTTCGTCTAGTGCAGGGGTAGGCAACCTTTTTTGTTTGGCGTGCCGATTCGATTAAAGAAATCAAAGTTGAGGTACTCGGAGTGCCGGTCAATAATTGTAAGTTTGATGACCCCTGCACACGATATTATGCCCCATAGCGGCCCCTGCACACAGTATCTGAAAACTGCCAAAAACTAGTATTTTATACACATTTAATGGGTAAAAATTTATTATCTGACTGATGGAACTGCCGTTTGTCAGAAATGTTTTATAAGTTCATTGCTAGTGATAATTGCTATTGCTATTATTTTAGCGTGTAACGGATATCACTAGAGAGGCGGTCGGCATAATTTACTCTATAAAGATCAGGTATGGACAGGACAGGGACAGTGAAAAAAATGTAAATTTTATTAGTGACTTTGTGCATGTGTTGTGTAAGTGTTTGGTGCGACACTTTTAGCGCTGCGACCTGGATGATGGTAAACATCTGGGTCACAGCGCCAATAAACTCCTGGTTAGGTTCAGAGGGGTATACATAAGAAACCCCTGGTAGGCTCACAAGGGTATTACATTATTCTGTGGGACAATCAGAGCGCCAAAGTACAGTATCTCTCTGATTGTAGGGAGGGGTACATGGACAGAAGTCCCTGCTACCCCCCCCCCCCCGGGTCATCTGCAGCTTATACACAGACAATGATGATTTATCATTGTCTCTGCAGTCTGCAGCTCCATTCCTCCTCCCCCTCCTTCCTTAGCTCTAAGATGCTGCCTGAGGCAGGAGGGGGGGGACACTTTAGAGCCCAATTTCTAAGGATCTGTTAGGGCCACAAAGATGCAACTGGATTCATTTTAAAGATGAGAATCTCATCTTTAAAACGATACTAAGATCGCCATGATAGACATTACAGTTTCAGAGCGATTCACTGTTAAAACGATGTCGGGAATTGAGATCGGCATTGGGATTTCAATGCCGAACATCGTTTTCACCAGCTAATCGCTCAGGATGTGTAAGGACCATCATGGTGATCTTGGTATCATTTTAAAGATGAAATTCTCATCTTTAAAATGAATCCAAGTGTTTCTTTATAGCTTTAACCAATCCTGAGCAATTCACTCAGGTACAGTAGTGAAGCCGGCAATTACCGGCTTCACTACTATACATAGACTGTGCAGACCCAGGGTGCTGCCACATCCATCTTCAGGCAGCACCCCGCAAATTTTAATCGGATCAGGCACATATCTGGGTGAGGACTCCCTTGCCGTGCCAGGGAAATAAGCCTTGCCTGCCACTCTTGGCACTGGTGCTGGGGGTTGCCGACCCCTGGTCTAGTGTTTGCTACAGTGGGGAAAAAAAAAGTATTTAGTCAGCCACCAATTGTGCAAGTTCTCCCACTAAAAAAGATGAGGCCGGCCTGTAATTGATATCATAGGTAGACCTCAACTATGAGAGACAAAATGAGAAAACAAATCCAGAAAATCACATTGTCTGATTTTTAAAGAATTTATTTGCAAATTATGGTGGAAAATAAGTATTTGGTCAATAACAAAAGTTTATCTCAATACTTTGTTATATATCCTTTGTTGGCAATGACAGAGGTCAAATGTTTTCTGTAAGTCTTCACAAGGTTGGCACACACTGTTACTAGTATGTTGGCCCATTCCTCCATACAGATCTCCTCTAGAGCAGTGATGTTTTGGGGCTGTCGCTGGGCAACACGGACTTTCAACTCCCTCCAAAGGTTTTCTATGGGGTTGAGATCTGGAGACTGGCTAGGCCACTCCAGGACCTTGCAATGCTTCTTATGAAGCCACTCCCTCGTTGACCTGGCGGTGTGCTTGGGATCATTGTCATGCTGAAAGACCCAGCCACTTTTTATCTTCAACGTCCTTGCTGATGGAAGGAGGTTTGCACTCAAAATCTCACGATACATGGCCCCATTCATTCTTTCATGTACACGGATCAGTTGTCCTGGTCCCTTTGCAGAGAAACAGCCCCAAAGCATGATGTTGCCAACTCCATGCCTCACAGTAGGTATGGTGTTCTTTGGATGCAACTCAGCATTCATTCTCCTCTAAACACAACGATTTGTGTTTCTACCAAACAGTTCTACTTTGGTTTTATCTGACCATATGACATTCTCCCAATACTCTTCTGGAACATCCAAATGCTCTCTAGCAAACTTCAGACGGGCCCGGATATGTACTGGCTTAAGCAGGGGGACATGTCTGGCACTGCAGGATCTGAGCCCCTGGCGGCGTAGTGTGTTTACTGATGGTAGCCTTTGTTACGTTAGTCCCAGCTTTCTACAGGTCATTCACTAGGTCCCCCTGTGTGGTTCTGGGATTTTTGCTCACTGTTCTTGTGATCATTTTGCCCCCACGGGGTGAGATCTTGCATGGAGCCCCTGATTGAGGGAGATTATCAGTGGTCTTTTATGTCTTCCATTTTCTTATTATTGCTCCCATAGTTGATCTCTTCACACCAAGCTGCTTGCCTATTGCAGATTCAGTCTTCCCAGCCTGGTGCAGGTCTACAATTTTGTTTCTGGTGTCCTTCCACAGCTCTTTGGTCTTCACCATAGTGGAGTTTGGAATGTGACTGTTTGAGGTTGTGGACAGGTGTCTTTTATACTGATAACAATTTCAAACAGGTGCCATTACTACAAATAATGAGCGGAGGACAGAGGAGCCTCTTAAAGACGAAGCTACAGGTCTGTGAGAGCCAGAAATCTTGCTTGTTTGTAGGTGACTAAATACTTATTTTCCACCATAATTTGCAAATAAATTCTTTAAAAATCAGACAATGTGATTTTCTAGATATGTTTTCTCATTTTGTTTCTCATAGTTGAGGTCTACCTATGATGTCAATTACAGGCCAGCCTCATCTTTTTTAGTGGGAGAACTTGCACAATTGGTGGCTCACTAAATACTTTTTTTCCCCACTGTATATATTCACGTTAGATACTAGAAAAAACAACGACCTATTTTGAAAATATTGACATAGTGCAGCAATAGGAATACATGTTTGACACTGGTTAATTTCAATTAAACACATAATGGTAGACAAATCTGTCTTAAAGAAAAAATGTCCTTGTTGTCCTTAGCAAACAATGACTGTGCAGCTTTATTTTTAACAGCAAAATATTAAATACAACCTTTGCAGTGATTGGTTGCTATGGGCAACAATGACAGTTTATCTTAGACTGCTTTATATGACTGATCAACATAGAAAAAATTGGTTTGTATCAGAAAAATAGTCCCAAACAAAGATAAGATAAGCCAAAAAAAACTGTCACATTAAGATTTACCAAGTAAAATGTATTCTTCATTTTAACACTCCCTGTATTGTAATTGACTCTAAATAAATTATATTTGATGACACAGGTTAATTACAGACCTAAATACTAATGCTAATTAATATTAATTATAACTCTCCCGGTAGTGTTATAAAATGATACTTCACTTTGCACTTTGTGTGGCACAATAGCTTTATTACATTTCATCTTACCAATCTAAGTAAAATATGAGAAGTTAATTATTGTGGTCACTAATGACCTCATGAATAACAAATGGCTTTTACATTTTATTATTATATATTTTTTAGTTATTATGCTAGTCTCTAGGTTTTAGTATAATTCATTATAGGCTTAATTTCTGTTAATGAGAAACAAGGGTATAAAGGAATAAAGCTCTGCCCCTACTGTGTCTATGTACCTACAGTATGATTGATAAATATGTTGGGAAACACTCCCAGTCTATACATGAAACGTATCTTTAGAAGATCCATTCACATGACGGTGGCCAAAAGGGTGTTTGATTTCTTACAGGCTGGTATACATCGGACTGTGTTTAACTCTGAAATATAAAAGCAGGCATTTTTTGTCCTATAAAAGTCTGAGTTCTATATAGCATACACATGGGCATCATTTCTCATTGGATCCAATCGAATAGTGCCAACTGTATGTAAAAGCAAGTTCTTAACTAACCCTTAGTGACCATAATTTCTTTTAGTGGACAGTGCCTTCAAATAAGTCCCACACAAAACTTTTGGTGTACAGATATGTGTTGCGAGTAACTTTTTCATTAGATAATCCATACATTTTCATATTAGTATACTTTGTGCAGTTTTACAAGTATAGGCAATATTTGTTTCATAATACAGAAGTTCATAATTTGTTATAAAATTCACAGTTTGACCTGTAAGAAATAGTGAGAAATATGTTCTGAACATCTGAAACAAAAATCTTATTTTCCACAAAATTGACTTGTCAGAAAGCAAAACAAAACGTACATAAGGATATAAGTACATACAGTGCTGGCCAAAAGTATTGGCACCCCTGCAATTCTGTCAGATAATACTCAATTTCTTCCAGAAAATGATTGCAATCACAAATGCTTTGGTAATAAGATCTTCATTTATTTTGCTTGCAATGAAAAAACACAAAAGAGAATGAAAAAAAAAGTCAAATCATTGATCATTTTATACAAAACTCCAAAAATGGGCCGGACAAAAGTATTGGCACTCTCAGCCTAATACTTGGTAGCACAACCTTTAGACAAAATAACTGCGAACAACCGCTTCCGGTAACCATCAATGAGTTTCTTACAATGCTCTGCTGGAATTTTAGACCATTCTTCTTTGGCAAATTTCTCCAGGTCCCTGAGATTTGAAGGGTGCCTTCTCCAAATTGCCATTTTGAGATCTCTGCACAGGTGTGTGGCATCCCAGAGCTGGCTATGGCTGGGCTGAGGGTGATCTCTGTGCATTGTATTATTTCCTGTTGCTTCATAGCCTGTGTGACATAGCAGGGGGTCCTGAGTCTCACACAACACAGCGCCACCTAGTGAGCCTCACACATGCATTACACCTCCCATAGGATTGAATAGTAACCAAATGTCCAATGGGAGGACATCGCCTGGGAAAAGGGGAGGAGTCAGCTGATCACTGGGTCCCCATGGTATGACCCCTGCAGGAAGGTCCTGCGTGTGAGGGGTGAGAAGTGTGGAGTGTTAGGAGGAGGAGGTGAGGAGATAAGTGTGATGTCCTGTGAAGAAAGCAGTGAGTTTAGTGCAGGAATCTCAAGTCCTAGACAGGCCCAGGAAGGTTGGAGAGCTGACATACTCCAGCTATTCAGAAGATCCTGTCCCCTGTCTGCCTAGCCATCGCCCTGAAGGAAGTCAAGCATCATTATCTTGTCAGCATGAGACTGTGGAGAGAACATTCTGGAATACGTGCTCCATAGCAAGTATCACAGGATCCAGGGGCCAAGGCCAGACCTGTGGAATATCCCGCCACCCTGACTATTGCACCCCGAAACTCTGAGCTATCAGGACCACATAACGTGAGTGGGGAATATTATGTACTAGTATCATGGTGGGCATCCTCCTATGAGCCAAATAGGAGCCCAGACGCACCTTAGGGCTGTAACACTGAAGTATAAGGGGCTAGGAACACCTTTCATCAAGTCTACCCTGTACCTCAGGACTTTGCTGTGTCACCAGGTGTACCCCGTTGTTTTGTATTGAAGAAACTGTTTAAGCATTTGTGCCTCCACACCCATGGAAGTAAAAGTTCAACTTTACAACCGTTTCTGTGTCTGACTCTGCACCGACAACATCAGGGCGCCCCAAACACCACCAGTCGGCACAGTATAGGGGAAGCGCCCCGGGGGAACAATCACCACCAACATTTGTGCAGCCCCCTCATCACCGGTACCAGTGGTGGTAACGTGGGACAGCACCAGCGCTGCGCCCTCGTGCCCAGAGACCGTGACAAGTCTGCGCTGTTTGCACCCCGCAATCCCAACTGCAGCGTTACCTTCCATCTGGTCACCGCAAGAAAAACTGGCGTCACGAACAGGATACGGGTGTGTGCCATTTTGAGAAAGTCGCCACGAAAAGTGCGCCAAATTGTCGGTCTTTATTGTGGACTTTGCTAAGATCAAGTTTATTCCCTGAGAGTGCTTGCCACAAAGAGGGGGAGCCCTATACCCCTGAAGTAAGCCCTAAAGACTGTCCTCTCAGTGTGTTACAGCCCTGGAAGAGTTAAAACGCCCAGGACTTGTTTGCTGCGCCACATCGCTGTGTAAGAACGCCCACAAAGGGTTAACTGTACCTTGCAAAAGTGCGGGGAGATTTTTAGCACTGCCCATGAGGCCAGGAGACCCATCTGCCACCATCTTAGGAGAGCCCAGAATGCTGAGCGCAATGCTCCAGCGCACCCATACAAGAAAGTGAAAGGCGAACGTGCCGGCGCCATTTCTGACTCTCCAGTGCCGCATCACCGTCCCTGCTGTGCACCACTGATCTCTGGTCCACGCTGCAGTTGCTGTCAGTGAGTACTGTGCCTCCCTGTCCTTGTCTTCAGTCCTCCCACGGCCCCAGCGAGTGTTTTCCGTGTACAGTGTCCGTGGGGAGTGCCACCATTAAAGAGGGGGAGCACACCGTCAGCCTGCATCACAGTGACTCTGTTAATAGCTACAGCATTCTTAAAGGGACAGCATTCCAAGTTGTAGTCTCCATTCCCTGCCAGCAAGCAGTTGAGTTTCTTAAAGAGACGGCGACCTAATTCCAGTCATACCTGCAAACAACATGACTGAGCAAAGTGACATTGTGCCATCTGTTTCTAGTGATCCAGCAGTGCCCATGGCGAGCAGCCTACCATTCTCCATGCCATTTTACCCTGGCGCACCATGGCTGCCGCGCTACAAAGGGGAGGCGCATACCCTCAGGGACTTTCGTGAGAAGATGCTGTCTCTCTTCCAGTTCTATCTTCTGAATACAGAACAGCAGATACAGATCCTGCTGGGCCAGCTTGAGGGTGCTGCAGCTAGGGAGGTCAAATCCTGGCCTGCCTCTGACAAAAGAACCCCTGGGCAAATTCTGGACAAACTCCAGGTGAACTTTGACGTGCGATCTGTCTCCGAGGTAAAGATGCGCTTCTTTTCCAGACGACAACTACCTGGTGAGACCCTGCGGGACTATGCTTTATCCCTCCAAGAGGCGTTCAGAGCTGTGGTGCAAGTGGATCCACGTGAAAATGTGGACTCTGATAAAATCTTGCTTGACCGCTTCATAGAAGGGGCGGGTACCACATTGCTCCAGAGTCAGTTGCGAATGCTTGCTGCACAACATCCCAGCATCACGTTTGCTGACTTCAAGGCCCTTGCCATCCAGGTCTTGGGACAGGAGCAGTCCCAGCCGAGCCCAGTCATCTGTGCTCCCTCACCTGGACCCTCAACAAGCATTGCTCCAGTTGTCCTGCCACTACCTCTGGGTACCTCACCTGCTGCCCAAACTGCGCAGACTACACCAGCAGACTCCAGAGATGACCTTCTGGCCCGAGTGGATCATCTGACCCGTGCCATGGAACAGATCACCGTCCGTCTAGATCGTCTGACCCAGCCGTCTTCATCGTCCAGTGATCCTTTGCGAAGTCTCAACATCTCACCTGAGTCGCCACCCAGACGTCCATCTTCAGTGAAACCTCCGCAGAGTGAGAGGCCATACTGTACCTATTGCCATAGATATGGACACACCAGGCCTCAGTGTTTTCAGTTAAACGGGCCACCCCCGAGGCAGCGGGCCGCCCCTCGGGAGGAAAGAAGAAGGGCCCAGGTGAATCTTCAGTGCCATTGTCACGCTTCGTCTCAGCCTGCCCACACATCACAATCCGGGTGAACGGCGTCCCTCTGACAGCGTTGGTGGACACTGGATCTCAGGTAACAACCCTGCGCAAGCAGGCGTTCCTTGAACATTGGGACTTAGGTGTGTTGAATAGAACACCTGACACATGGATAAATCTGTGTGCCAGCAATGGACAGCCCATACCACAGCAGGGTTATTGGGAACCCACTATCCAGATTGGGGACTTGAAACTGCCTAGACAGGGTGTAATTGTCACTGATGTAGAGGATGATAGGTTTGCAATTGTAATATTAGGCATGAATGTTTTACGCCATTGCTTTGCAGAAGTGTTGGATGCCTTGCGTGCCTCTCTCCTTACAGCTTCTCCCAGTGACCAGCAGACCATTCAGCGGGCCATTCGTGTACTCAATGCCCAGCACAAGTTCGCCAACAAACAAGGTGAAATTGGTCGAGTCCGGATCCAAGATACCCGTCCAGTAACCCTACAGCCTGGAACAGAAACTATGGTGTGGTGCCGTGCCCGTCCGGGCATAGAAAATCAGGACTACGAGGCCTTGCTACAACCCATACAGGTAGATGGCCAACCACTTGTCATGGCTGCCCGCAGCCTTGTCACAGTTTCCAATGGACGTGTTCCTGTCCGCTTAGTCAACTTGGGCGATGCTCCCGTGAACCTCCACAAGTTCCACTCTGTGGCCCTGCTACACCAGTTAGCACCAGAAGACATTCTCTCTGGTGATTCTACCGCCACACAGCGTTCCACCCAAGCTGCTGAGAACATTCAGAATGGAGCCACGAAGTCCTGGTGGGATGAATTGAACGTGGGAGACGCCAATACCCCTATAGAGCACATCAATGGGGTTCGCAATGTGGCCAAGCGTTACCAACAGGCATTCAGCAAACACCCATTGGACTTTGGTAAGACCACGACCATACAACATCGCATTCTGACTGGCGACCACCATCCAATCAAGGAGCGTCACCGTCCAATACCACCCGCGATGTACCAACCGGTGAAAAAGTTGATCCAAGAGATGCGAGATGCTGATGTCATCCGGGAGAGTAACAGCCCCTGGGCAGCCCCGCTAGTCCTTGTCAAGAAGAAAGACGGAACCCTACGATTTTGTGTGGACTATCGTAAACTCAACAACGTCACGCACAAAGACGCATACCCATTGCCGCGGATTGAGGAATCTCTAACGGCTTTGGGATCAGCTACCTGTTTCTCGACCCTGGACTTAACCAGTGGATACTGGCAAGTCCCTATGGCGCCTGAAGATCGTGAAAAGACTGCGTTTACGACCCCGATGGGACTCTTTGAATTCAATAGTATGCCATTTGGGCTATGTAATGCCCCAGCCACATTCCAAAGGCTTATGGAGAGGTGCCTCGGCCATGAGAATTTCCAGAGTGTGCTACTGTACCTGGACGATGTTATTGTATTCTCCCGGACATACCAAGAACACCTTCGTCACCTGTCCGAGGTATTCAAGGTACTTATACAGCACGGCCTAAAGTTGAAGCCCTCCAAGTGCTACCTGTTGAAACCCCAAGTTCACTACCTTGGGCATGTCGTGAGCGCACAAGGCGTCCAACCTGATCCTGAAAAGATCACTGCAGTCCAGAACTGGCGAAGACCAACTACCGTCAAAGAAGTCCGAAGCTTCCTTGGATTCGCAGGTTACTACCGGAATTTCATACCACACTTCGCCCAAGTAGCCGAGCCTCTGAACGAGTTGTTGCGCGGTTGTCCAAGAGAAAACTACAACCGAAAGCTTCCGGTAGACTGGACAGCGTGTCAAGAGGAAGCCTTTCAAGCGCTTAAAGCACTTCTGACGCAACCACCAATTCTAGCCTATCCCGACTACAGTCAGCCATTCCGCTTGTACACAGATGCAAGTCACCAAGGTTTGGGTGCAGTGTTGTCCCAGGTTCAGGACAACAAAGAGCGAGTCATCGCCTACGCCAGCAGGAGTCTGAGAGGCGCGGAGAGAAGAACGACCAGAACTATAGTTCTTTCAAACTCGAACTTCTGGCGCTTGTCTGGGCCGTGACAGAGAAGTTTAAAGACTACCTGGCTGCCACACCCTTTACCGTGTACACAGATAACAATCCGTTGGCGCATCTGGACACTGCTCAACTGGGAGCCCTTGAACAACGGTGGGCCTCAAGACTCGCGAATTACAAGTTCTCTGTCAAGTATCGCAGTGGCAAGTCCAACGCTAACGCTGATGCACTCTCAAGGTTGCCTGTGGGAGAAGAACCCCCCGAGAAGACATCTGGGAAGAGGTGGAGATGCCACCATTCTACAACAAGTTTGCCCAACAGGTTGCTATTGGTGTCCCTGTAGAAGGAGAATCTCTGGCGAAAACAGCTGCCGAATCCCTCCAGGAGCCATCTCTGTGGAAAACGTTCCAAGAAGAGAGCAGAGTTTTAGGAGAATTGTCAGATTTCCTGCTTACAGGAAGAATACCAACCCGTGTAAAGAGAGGTCTTCATGACGTGGAATTAAAACGCCTTTGGCGACAGAGGAAGCGCCTGTTTGTCCAACGAGGCCTTCTACTTAGAAACACTCTTGATCCTGTCACAGGTGAAAGGCTTCATCAGATCCTCGTACCAAGAAGAGATGCACAGATGATACTTGAGGCGTATCATGACAGATCCGGTCACTTCGGGGTACAAAAGACCGAAGCTACCATCCGTCGTCGCTTCTATTGGGTTGGGATGAGGAGTGACATTGAGAGTTGGTGCCGAGAGTGTCCCGCCTGTAGTATCACCAAGGAAGGTCGAAGAGATCAGAAGGCCCCTCTACATCCAATTAAGACTCAAAAGCCATGTGAAATTGTTGCTCTGGACCATGTGAAGTTGGGTCCCACACGTTCCGGCTACAGCTACGCTCTGACAATGGTGGATCATTACTCCAAGTTCCTTGTCATCGTGCCTGTCAGAGATCTTACAGCAAGAACTACGGCTGAGACCTTCTACGCAGAGTTTGTCCGCCATTACGGTTGTCCTGAGCATATCCTCACCGACCGTGGATCGGCGTTTGAATCCCAATTGTTCCGTGAGCTGTGTCAGTTCCAAGACTGCAAGAAGTTGCGAACCACAGCGTATCACCCTCAAGGGAATGGTATGTGCGAGAAGGCAAATCAAGTGATCATCGGCATGCTAAGAACAGCCGCAGTTACACCTGGTGTTGAGTGGCCTGAACGTATCAAGGACTTGGCCTATATTTACAACAACACACCCCAAACATCTACGGGATACGCACCATTTTATCTAATGTTTGGAAGACAAGGTCAACTTCCTTCAGACTTAACCCTTGGTGTGAAGGTCCCTGACACCATCAATCCACTACCCATAACAGACTGGGTTGTTGAACACCGCCGACGTATGGAGGAAGCTAAAGAGATAGTTGAAACGCGCATGGATGAGGTTCGTAGGAGACAACAGGAGGATTACAACCATCGCGCCCATGCAGCGCCCCTGAAAGTTGGCGACCGTGTATGGTTAAGGAATAACCATCGGAATGGGAAATTGGATCCATTCTGGGAGAAAGAACCATACAGTGTCATCTCCATACCATATCCTGAATCCGACGTGTATGAGATCTCTAAACCTGGGAGACAGCCCCAAGTAGTACACCGAAACCGTCTGAAGCTGTGCCTTAAAGAAGGACTACCCACAGAGGTGCCCCCAGCTGAGACAACGAGTACAGAGATCTTGTCACCTTCTGAAGCGAAAGAGAGACCCCCAACGTTAACTGAGCTTATGTGGGCGCCTAAACTACTACCATTTAGCTGTTATCCACCAATTGCTCTAGTGCAAGAGAACCCTTCGACAGATGATTTAATTGATTTCAGTGACTCTGTTCCTGATTCAAATCTCGTTCCACTTAGGCGTTCTGAGCGTACCACAAAAGGCATACCTCCAACACGCTATAGTGATGCCATGGCTGTCCTTGTGTAAAAGAGGTTAACTGTCTCTGCTTCTGTATATATGTTATTCCTGCTCTGATTACATTAATGTTTTTCCTGTGTGTATATACAGTATATATATAATATCTTGCCATGTAATATAGTATTTACACTTATATGCAACAATCCAAGCCATAGTGCCTGGCTCACCGAGCCAAGGAAATTCTGTTACCCCATTGCGGTATGGACATTCGTGCGAGAGTGCCTACTCTTCCTTACAGAAAGGACTGTTTATTGTTTCTCAGAGAGACTCTCATGATAATGGACACTCACAAAATTTGTGCCAGAGAGCCTCTGGACCCATTTGCACTTTATTCGTATTTATTAACGTTATGTTACATTTCTCACCTTCACCCCAGCCTGTCGCCGAGGTCGGCTCAGTGAAAGAGGGGGAGTATGTGGCATCCCAGAGCTGGCTATGGCTGGGCTGAGGGTGATCTCTGTGCATTGTATTATTTCCTGTTGCTTCATAGCCTGTGTGACATAGCAGGGGGTCCTGAGTCTCACACAACACAGCGCCACCTAGTGAGCCTCACACATGCATTACACCTCCCATAGGATTGAATAGTAACCAAATGTCCAATGGGAGGACATCGCCTGGGAAAAGGGGAGGAGTCAGCTGATCACTGGGTCCCCATGGTATGACCCCTGCAGGAAGGTCCTGCGTGTGAGGGGTGAGAAGTGTGGAGTGTTAGGAGGAGGAGGTGAGGAGATAAGTGTGATGTCCTGTGAAGAAAGCAGTGAGTTTAGTGCAGGAATCTCAAGTCCTAGACAGGCCCAGGAAGGTTGGAGAGCTGACATACTCCAGCTATTCAGAAGATCCTGTCCCCTGTCTGCCTAGCCATCGCCCTGAAGGAAGTCAAGCATCATTATCTTGTCAGCATGAGACTGTGGAGAGAACATTCTGGAATACGTGCTCCATAGCAAGTATCACAGGATCCAGGGGCCAAGGCCAGACCTGTGGAATATCCTGCCACCCTGACTATTGCACCCCGAAACTCTGAGCTATCAGGACCACATAACGTGAGTGGGGAATATTATGTACTAGTATCATGGTGGGCATCCTCCTATGAGCCAAATAGGAGCCCAGACGCACCTTAGGGCTGTAACACTGAAGTATAAGGGGCTAGGAACACCTTTCATCAAGTCTACCCTGTACCTCAGGACTTTGCTGTGTCACCAGGTGTACCCCGTTGTTTTGTATTGAAGAAACTGTTTAAGCATTTGTGCCTCCACACCCATGGAAGTAAAAGTTCAACTTTACAACCGTTTCTGTGTCTGACTCTGCACCGACAACATCAGGGCGCCCCAAACACCACCAGTCGGCACAGTATAGGGGAAGCGCCCCGGGGGAACAATCACCACCAACATTTGTGCAGCCCCCCTCATCACCGGTACCAGTGGTGGTAACGTGGGACAGCACCAGCGCTGCGCCCTCGTGCCCAGAGACCGTGACAAGTCTGCGCTGTTTGCACCCCGCAATCCCAACTGCAGCGTTACCTTCCATCTGGTCACCGCAGGTGTTCTATGGGATTCAGGTCTGGACTCATTGCTGGCCACTTTAGAAGTCTCCAGTGCTTTCTCTCAAACCATTTTCTAGTGCTTTTTGAAGTGTGTTTTGGGTCATTGTCCTGCTGGAAGACCCATGACCTCTGAGGGAGACACAGCTTTCTCACACTGGGCCCTACATTATGCTGCAAAATTTGTTGGTAGTCTTCAGACTTCATAATGCCATGCACACGGTCAAGCAGTCCAGTGCCAGAGGCAGCAAAGCAACCCCAAAACATCAGGGAACCTCCGCCATGTTTGACTGTAGGGACCGTGTTCTTTTCTTTGAAGGCCTCTTTTTTTTCCTGTAAACTCTATGTTGATGCCTTTTCCCAAAAAGCTCTACTTTTGTCTCATCTGACCAGAGAACATTCTTCCAAAAAGTTTTTGGCTTTCTCAGGTAAGTTTTGGCAAACTCCAGCCTGGCTTTTTTATGTCTCTGGGTCAGAAGTGCGGTCTTCCTGGGTATCCTACCATAGAGTCCCTTTTCATTCAGACACCGACGGATAGTACGGGTTGACACTGTTGTACCCTCGGACTGCAGGGCAGCTAGAACTTGTTTGGATGTTAGTCGAGGTTCTTTAGCCACCATCCGCACAATCTTTCGTTGAAATCTCTTGTCAATTTTTCTTTTCCGTCCACATCTAGGGAGGTTAGCCACAGTGCCATGGGCTTTAAACTTCTTGATGACACTGCGCACGGTAGACACAGGAACATTCAGGTCTTTGGAGATGGACTTGTAGCCTTGAGATTGCTCATGCTTCCTCACAATTTTGCTTCTCAAGTCCTCAGACAGTTCTTTGGTCTTCTTTCTTTTCTCCATGCTCAATGTGGTACACACAAGGACACAGGACAGAGGTTGAGTCAACTTTAATCCATTTCAACTGGCTGCAAGTGTGATTTAGTTATTGCCGCCACCTGTTATGTGCCACAGGTAAGTAACAGGTGCTGTTAATTACACAAATTAGAGAAGTATCACCTGATTTTTCAAAGGATGCCAATACTTTTGTCCACCCCCTTTTTTATGTTTGGTGTGGAATTATATCCAATTTGGCTTTTTGCCAATTTTTTTTTGTGGTTTTCCATTGAAGACAAATTAAATGAAGATATTATTACCAAAGCATTTGTGATTGCAATCATTTTCTGGAAGAAATTGAGTATTATCTGACAGAATTGCAGGGGTGCCAATACTTTTGGCCAGCACTGTAGATGAATATTACATCAATACATATCTCAAAACAGATGCAAAATAAAGTACAGTACTTTAGGTCACATTATTTTTAGGGCTTAATTTATTCCAGACAGTGAGATGCTGAAAATAACTTAGCAGGATATAAACCTGTGGGCACTTGTCATATCTAATGACAAAATCTTAAACCCAATTTTTCAGCATTGTTGGGCTATAAAGAAGACTGAAAACAAAACATTGCAAGGCAGCAAACATGGTTTGAAGCTTCTCGGGTAAGACATCTGTTTGCAAACCCACATTTCACTTTCTCCTTGCACTTTATGTTTTACTACCAGTTACACAATTCTATTTTTAATGAACAATATTAAATTGTACAATTACAATTAGATTTGACAGACAGGGTGCTGCTGCAACTCTATTGTACTATAGCCTATGTTCATTATATCACATAATTTAATGTAGACTTAACTTTTCTTTTTACTATGATTTTCTGAATTAGATACAATTCCTGACAAAGTTAAAAACTATAAACAAATAAGGCATCAAGTTCAGTTCTAGTTATAGATTTGAACCCCTTAAAGGGACCTGTCACTACATTAATGCAGCCCAATCTGAGGGCAGCATGAGTTAGTGATTTGAGTAAAAGATGGCCGCTTCGGGGGTTAGGTAGCAATACTCCTGTCCTTGTCGCTAGGATTGATAGATTTATTTCTATACTTAAATTCTGAAATAGGCATATTGAGTTAAATTTGTTATCATATTATTATGGTAGTGGGATTAAGAATACAAGTAACCAGTGGATTTTTAGTTTCATTTAGCCTCAGCACTCTCCAGATCATTGTCTGTTTATGCCAGACTGGATCAAATAGATTAATAGATAATAATTAACTAATAGTTTAAAAATTGAAAAACAACTCTGAAAGAATTACTTTACATTACTTGAAGGTATATGCAAATAGTTTTGTATAGACAGATTTGAGACTGACTGTTGCTCAGTTTGTATTAATTAACTAAAATGACATTCACTACATAAAAGCATAATAAAAATAGAGAAGGATCACATGACCTTGAGGACCATGGGGCTTTCCTTAGCCATCATAGGTGTGATGATGATTCAGTGATGAGTCACAGGCATTATAAAAAAAAAAGTTGAAGAAGGAGGAGGTGTCCATTTTCTGGGGATTAGAGGAATAGGACCATTTTACAAAGAGAGAGAGAAAGGAAGAAAAAAACCCAATAATACAGATATGCAAATGAAATAGATAAACAATGCATTTGGAAAGTCTTCAGACCCTTTCACTTTTTTCACATTTTGATATGTCCATAATCCAGTATCCCCCATATCATTCTTCATTCAATACCCCATACCGACAAAATAAAAATACTGTTTGAAATCTTTGCTAATTTATAGAAAAGAAAATACTAAAATATCTAATTGACGAAAGGATTCAGACCCTTTACCTAGTACTTAGTTGAGGTACCTTTGGCAGTGATTACAGCTAGAAATGAGCGAATTGAAGCTGACGAAGTGGAATTCGATCCAATTTCAGGAAATCTTTGATTCGCCTCGATTCCAGATTTCCTCACGCTTTGATGTATCGAATCACATTTTTTATTAAAATGGCTGCTGCACATGTTAGGACAAGGGGCAAGGGACACTGGGAACACGGGATCACCCACAATGCCATGCGTGCAACTATTCAGCAGCCAGATGGCCCTGTGATGTCACAGCCCTATAAAAACCCTCGGCCATTTTAGGTTCAGTAATTTCACATCGTACTTAGTGCAGGGAGAGACGTCAGCAGGCTCTAGTGAATGTGGTAGAAAACTAATTTAAAACTGCTAGAAGTTCAGGGAAAGAGCCTTAGAACTGTAGGGAAAGGATAGGGAGGAATATACAGAAAAGTATTGAAGCAGAACAGGGTTCATTTGGGGTGGTTTCAGCGTCAGTAATAGCAACATTTGTACTACACATTGCAGCACTCACTGCCATTATGCTGCTGCTCATTGCAGTTTTGCAATAGCTCATACCTGTGTGTTCAAGGTACAACATTACAAGCCTTTTGCAGTACAGTAGTGGCAAAAAACCCTGAATTCTTATACGGTAATCTTTGCAGTAATCTGTTATAAGGCCTTTTTAAAGGCGTTTATAATTGGGGAAAATAATAAAGGGAATAATTTGCCATTGTCTTGAAGGTAGAAAATTACAGGCCTTTTGTCGTGAACTACTGGCAAAAAAACATAATTCTTATACAGTAATCTGTGCATTAATGTATTATAACGCCTTTTTAAACACGTTTATTATTGGGAAATTAATAAAGGGATTTATTCGCCATTGTCTTGAAGGTAGAAAATTACAGGCCTTTTTTGGTGAACTAGTGGCAAAAAAACATAATTCTTATACAGTAATCTTTGCATTAATCTGTTATAACGCCTTTTTAAAGGCGTTTATTATTGTGGAAAATAATAAGGGGCTTATTCGCCATTGTGTGTTGTAGGTAGAAAATTATAGGCCTTTTTGCCTTGCATTATTTTACTTTGCATTTACTTATTTGATATAACAGTATGTCATACAGAGAAGCCACAGGCCCTGCACAGGGGAGGGGCACAGGTCTAAATGTTTCTGGTGCAGGCACAGGTCGCAGCAGAGTAAGGGGGTGTGGCAGCAGGAGTCACTTACAGAGGCCTGAGCTCCCAGTGTCAGTAGCAGTCGTGTCTTGACCAACAATCCAATGGTGGTAGAATGGTTGACTCGGTCATCCACTTCATCCCAAGTCACATCAGACACCCCCATCCAAGAGTCGGTGGGTTCGTCGGACACAACCCTTAGTTGGCATGGTCCGGTACAGGCCCTGTGCCCTCATGTGTCCTCAACCTGCCTCTGTCCTTTTCTGCTCCCTCAGCCAGAGAAGTACTCTCTGCTGTGGGCTCAGATCCACTATACAGTGAGGAGGAGGTACTACAGGACAGTCAGCAGCTAGTGCTGTGGAGGAGACATCTGCCCCTTCCTCCGATAGGCAGGCAAGTAGTGATGAGGAGAGTGGTGTGGGAGCTGGTGTTGTGAGTGGTTCATCTCCTGGCTCAGAAACCATTGAGAAGGACATCAGTGACCTGCAGACAGTAGTGGATGACGATGTAGCCGATCGCAATTGGGAGCCAGGTGATGAAGGGGCTTCATTGTCATTGGGAGAAGAGGGTGGCAGCTTGCGCACGAGGCAACGGTGGAGTCAGCAGGGTGGCAGCAGTGGGAGGTCGGGAGTCAAACGTGTCCAGGGTAGACCACCCACTTCGCAGCAGCCTACCTGCCCAGAAAGTAGTGGTGCAGGAGGTCACAGAGGCAGTGGCAGCAGCAGTCAGTTAGTGCAGAGTGTTGGGGGTAAAATCACCTACTCAGCGGTGTGGCAGTTTTTTGTTAAGCCGCCGGGGGAGATGAACATGGCCATATGTGTAATCTGTGGACAGATGGTGAAGCGTGGCCAGGGTGCCAATGTTGGCACCATAGCCCTGCGTCAACATATGCAACGTCACCATAAAGTGGCCTGGGAGAACTGTGGCTCCAATGTGGTGGTCCAGCCTGACGCAGCAACCGCTGCATCATCCAGTGGCACGCACCCCATTTCAGCCAGTCAAGGCTCCACCACCTCAGCCGAAGGAAGTTGTGTGTCCTTCCCATCATCTGTTGGTTGTGATGCTCCTGCTCCTCTTCCTCCTCCTCCTCCTAGTCAGCCATTGCGTCAGCAATCCATCACCTAAGTGATTTTGAATAGACAACAGTATGCGTGTACTTATCCAACGGTGCAGAAGCTGAACATGCTCCTGTCCAAGTTGCTGGTGCTGCAGTCCCTCCCTTTCCAAGTGGTGGACTCTGCACCTTTCAGAGAACTGATGGCTTGTGCCGAGCCGATGTGGAGAGTCCCAAGCCATCATTTCTTTTCCAAAAAGGCAGTACCAGCCCTGCACAAATATGTAGAACAGTAGGTGGGCCAGTCCTTGAGCCTATCGGTGTATGCCAAAGTGCACGGCAGCTTTAACTACGGTCAAGGACAGTATATGTCCTTTATGGCCCACTGGGTTAGTGTGGTTCCCGCCCAGACACACCAGCAATTTGGACAGGTGATGCAGCTTCCGCCTTCACATTCTTACGCCATTGGTCCTGCAACAATGTCCGCCTCATCCTCCATTGTGTCCTCAGCCTCCACTGCAGGGACAATTCACAGTGCTCCTCTAGTATACCACATGTGCAGGGCACAGCGGTGTCATGCTGTTCTACACCTCATTTGCCTGGGAGGAACTGCTCCGTGTCCTCAATCAAGAAATCGAATCCTAGCTTTCTCCAAGACAACTTAAAATCGGAACCATGGTGACCGACAACGGGAAGAACATGTTGTCGGCGCTGCGTCAAGGACGGTTGAGCCATGTGCCCTGCATGGCGCACATATTCAATCTGGTTGTCAAGCATTTCCTTAAGTGTTCCACCCATCTGCAAGACATCCTAAAAATGTCAAGGAAACTTTGCATGCACTTCAGACACTCATACACTGCCAAGCCCACCCTCCTTGAGCTTCAGCTGCAGAATGGCCTCCCACAACATAGGCTAATATGCGATGTTTCCACCCGTTGAAATTCAAACCTCCATATGTTGGACCGACTGTATGAACAGAGAAAAGCCATAAACGATTTCTTGATGATCCAAGCAAACAGAGGTACTCCCCTGTGTAACTTCAATGTTAGCCAGTGGCAGCTCATGCATGACACCTGCCGTTCGCTCGTTCCCTTTGAGGAGGCCACTATTAGTCAGTCGCCAGGACTACGGGATGAACAACGTCATTCCACTGATTCATATCCTGGAAAAGATGCTTGTAAATCTTGCTGGTCAAGGGACTGGAGACGTGGCACCTACATCTCATGGCCACATGAGCCCTGTGGAGGATGAGGAGGAGGCGGAGGTGGACATTGGAGCACAAGCAATGTGTAGCTAAATGGGTGGTTTTTCCACATGGGTTACAGTAGAAGAGGAGCAGAAGCAGCCGGAAGAGCAAAAGGGAGATGAGGAAGACGAAGCAGATGACCCAGACACACTGTGGCAGTATGCAGTGGAGATGGATGCAGGGAGTCCCTCTGAGTCACTTGCGCAAATGGCCTGATGCAAGCCCACTTGCTTGCGTAGTGACAACCGAATTGTCACCATTCAGCAGAGGGATGACTACTGGCTCTCCACCACATTAGACCTTTGCTAAAGGTCAAAAATGTGGGCCTTTTTTACACCCGCTGAGAGGAAGGACAAACTGAACTACTACAGAGACATCCTATGTAGCAAGTTGACTGCTGCCTATCTGCACCATCATCCATCCTCTCGCAGGTGTGACCAGGGGGGCTCTGGGCACTCACTTTGAACTACCATGACTGCTGCTGCCACCTCCACATTATGTCACCTTGCCACTCTGTGGCCTCCTCATGCTGCTGCTACCTCAACACTATGTCACTTCTCATGCTGTTCCCACCCTCCCCACTCCATGACTGGGCCACTATTTTGCCTTTTTGGCCTGGTTGACATCATTATATATTTGACCCTTCTTCTGATCTGTCAGAAGGAAGGAAAAATGAGAAGCACAACGGATCCTGTCTGTGTAGCAGCTGTAAGGCCTGTATAGTCCCATCAGAATTGGCTTATGATTTGGTAGCCAAAAGCAGGAGTGGCTACAAAACACAGAAGACAAGCAAATATTCCATTCACGTGTCATCTTTGTTTTGGATCCACTCCTGTTTTTTTTTTTGGCATCAGCAATACTGATCGATTACTGACCAAATCCTGACCAAGTGAAGGTGGATACTCAACAGACAGGATCCATTTTTTGGGGGGGTTATTGTTCTGACGGATTAGAGGAAGGGAAAAATAATTAGTGATGTCAACACAAACTTACTGCTGACACCCTCTCCACTCTGTCAGGGGGACTCTACTTGTATAAGTATTTAATAGAACAGGTTCTGTAGACATCTATATGGAATCAGCAGACGACGGTGTAAAAGGAGTGCGCTCTTTCACGCTACAGTATGATCTTGGGCCTCTGCTTGGTTCTTTATATCTGGCACTAACATCAACCTGTAAGGCTGAGTTCACACTTGAGTTAGTTGGTCATCTTTGGCCCCGTAACTGGCCAAATAAGTGAAGTGTGCAGTGGTTCTAAGAGTGACGCCTGTCATGTGCGTGTCATACTGATTCACAGTATTGTTTCACTACCACAGCAGACTCCCTATGCGTGTTACTGCAAGGCACAGTGTTCTACACCACTATACAGGCTATCTGCAGCCAGGAAATAGCTGTTTTTTCACGCGATTTGCCGCAAATTAATTTGAATCAAATCGGTTTGGAAAATTGAATTTTTGAAAAATTCGCTCATCTCTAATTATATGTTTATAAAGGTTTATCATATCTCTTAAACACGTCTTCTCGAGCTTAAACAAATTTAACTCCTTTAATCTCTCTTGATAACTGAGATATCTCCTGATAACTCAGCCTTCCTTTGTACCTTTTCCAATTCTAGGACATCCTTTCTATGTACTGGTGCCCAGATCTTAACTGCATATTCCAGATAAGACTGCACCAATGATTTAGAAAGTGGTAATATTACATCTATGTCCTGTGAGTATATACCCCTTTTAATACATGACAATTTCTTGCTAGACTTAGAAGCAGGTGATTAATATTGCATGCTATATTCAATCCATGATCTACAAGTACACCCAGGTCCTTCTCCACCAATGAATCTCCAAGCATGCAATGTTTCTCCACCAATTACTCTGGTTTTCTCCCACACTCTAAAGATAGGAATCTAGACTAACATCTATAAAGCCCTGCAGAATATGTTGGTGCTATTGTTATAATTGTTATATTGTTACAATTATTCCCTATTCAAGCTCTAGCTTAGAAATGTTCACACTTCCGCTTTCAATAATGACATTTAATTTATAGCACTTTTGCATTTTTTGCCTGTGCTCATATTAATTCTTATATGGTTAAGAAGAAAATTGTTCAGTTAATTGAATGCACAACATTCCATATTTGATCACAATTTAATTTTGCTTGTCCTGAAGCAAAGATGAAGGCAAAAACATGATTTCAATGTCTTAAAAATATTCTTATTTTACATATGAATTCTGACTTGATTTTTAAATTAAACTAATGATAATGGTGAATCATTTCTGGGAAGTGAAATATTACAATTATTAAGTTATACAAGTATAATAATAGAAGCTATGGAAAAATACATTATTAAAATGTGCTGTTAAATACTTTATTCTTCATTGCCTTACTTTTATCTCATAAGTCACATTATCTTCATTTAATTGCTATCGTTTGAGTAGAAGTGCAGCTCCCCATACATCTTGCACACTGGGTATTTTGCAATTAAATCTGTGAAGTATGTAATATTTTATTTAGAAATAATACTGCTGTATCTAGGAATTCATTTTTTTCTCTTACAATTGTTTTCAATTGCATTTGTAATATGATAATATGTAATGCAATTGTGATGCCAATGTAATTGTTAATATACTTATTTGTAACTCATTTACTTCATATTTGTAAGGTAATGAATATATAAATAATCTTCGCATGGAGTTTTTCAGGACTTGGTGCAAAAGCTACAGTATATCAACTCTCCTCAATTGTCCTGTCATAAGCAGTTGTTCGCAGTGACTGCTCCCTGTGTAGGATTTTTATAATGCTTATGCACCAGAAATATGCTGGAGATTTTCTTTGTTTACCTATGTAGAAAAGGTTCCTTTAGCACAGGGCTTCACAGTTTCTGATATTTCTGCAGAGGCTGGCTGGCAAATTTTAGCTTGGAGGACAAGAGCACAGCAGATGCCCATCAATAGTGGCCTATCCTTTACATATTTACATTTGCCTGAAGCATCCACACAGGATCCCTCTGCTGCTAAATTTCCATCCTGGAAATTTTCCATCTTGGAAATTTAGCAGTTGGTTTCTGTGTAAGCGACGTGATTTGGCCACAGCCGGAACACCACAGGAAAACCGTGGCATTTCCATACACACATTGCAGAAAATAATCCTCAGTGAAAATGCTGCGATTTGAAAAATGATTGTATTTTTGTTAATCACAGCATGTCAATTATAGCTATGGAAACGCCGGCGGTTTCCGTATAGGTATAATGGAAGCAGAAAGTCCGCAGAGGAAAACTCTACGGATGTTCTGTGAAAAGTGCTGCAGGAACAACCACAATGCATTTCTGCCGCGTTTTTCTCCCACAGCACTTTTTGGCTGAAGCTCGCTACATGGGGCCTTAGCCTTAAATGGGGTTTCACCACTGCTTCACGGTTGCATATAAAAAAAACAACAGTGTATATAGACATGAAGTGGTCTGAAAACATTTGCAGCATGTGGAAGAGATTTAGTAAAATCTCAATTACTATGATGGTACTGTAGAACACCAGCAGCTAACCAACTGTTTGCACATCCTGTGTGGATATAACCTAAATGCAACAATTTGACGTTCCTGGGTGTGGCGGACAGCTCCATTTTTCATAGCTCTAAATTTTAGAGGGGTTAGTTCAAGTTTTAAGAGTCAAATTAGGGAATATGATAAACCATCTTACAATGAAACTTGTGAAGTTGACTAGTAATATGATATGACTGGGGTAGCCCTTTCATGACAATGTGTGCAACTCAGGAGAAGTCATGGAGATATGAGTGCGAGATTCAAATTATTTCGGTACTTAGTGTTAGTTCATTGGCCCAACAGAGAGTATGAGTAGGGTGGTAGACAAAGATGAGGGAGGAGATGTAGGGTGGTACAGTGCAATGGAGATCTTTGGATGAGACTGAAAAGTTTAAATTGTATTCTAAAGTAGATGGGTAATCAATGCATTGGGTGGAACAGACTGGAGGCATCGGTGTAGCCTTTGGGTTCAAAGATGAGTCAGGTTGCTTCATTTAGGATAGATTGCCGAGTGCATAGCTCAGTAAGTAGATGTTATAGTAATGAAGATGAGAATGAATCAGGGCAACAATTTTTTTTTTTTATGTTTCTATAGTAAGAAACGGTCACTTTCCAGAGGCATTTTCCAGGTGAAGGTAAAATAAGCATGCAACTGATTGAATATAAGGATGAAAGAAATGTCTGAGTCAAACATAACCCCAAAACAGAGGGCTTGTTAGTTCAGAGTTATGGTAAGACCACAGAACAAAATGGAAATGTCAGATTTAGGTAGATTAGTAAATGGTGGAAATATATATAACCTCTCATATAAAAGGGAGGTTTTCCCTGCCTTCAGGTCAACTGTTTAGACTGTGACATGCAATTCCAGAGCTGAGCTGATAATGCTTCTGGCTGTGTCTTACTACTAAGTAACTAACATTAACCTGTGTTATGCTGATCATCTACCAGTAAATACTTAAAACAAGTCTGTGTGAGTAGAGTGTATTTTTATAGCTGTAAAACTGGTACACTCAAAAAGCTGGGATCCTGCTGCCCTGTCCTAGTAGCTCGGAGTAGGTGTAAGTGAGCCTAGCCTTGAGTAACATTTAGCTGGTGTAGTCAGAGTAGGCCAGGGGCCCCTCGCTAGAGAGGGGCAAACCAGTTCATAGTTAACTTAATTCAACCTGAAATTCACAAAATGTTTGTTTGGCACCCTTTCAGTGCTCTGTCTGTGTAAAAGAAGTAACAAATTCGGTGACATCACACATAGCTGTTTTTTTTTTTTTTTTGTTTTTTTACAGAGTCTGCTAAAGATTACCATGCTTTCTGGGTCCAAGACTGTTTATTCACCATTTTTGTGCTGTTTCCTGTAGCATTGCTACTTTCATTTGTAAGTCACATTCATTACTAAATTTACCATACCACAGGTGCAGTCAGGGGCAGATTGGGAACTGAAAGTGGCTCTGGAATAAAAAGT
Organism: Leptodactylus fallax; assembly: GCA_947044405.1. NCBI lineage: Eukaryota > Metazoa > Chordata > Amphibia > Anura > Leptodactylidae > Leptodactylus > Leptodactylus fallax. The sequence goes on from CAMRHE010000001.1 coordinate 17,525,693, forward strand.
GGTTAGTTATCTTTAAAAGTGGCTTCATTTTATAGGCGGGCTCAGTGCTAGTAGTTGGAGTCAATACAGGTACGCAGGGCCAACACAAGTAGCTCTTCCATTTAAAGTAGTCCTTTGTAAAGTAATTTTGCACAGGACTGCTTTACATGGAGGGAGAGACAGCAGTCCTATGTAAGTTACTTTGTCAGTCTAAACTATATCTTACACAGGACTGCTACCTCTTATTCCATGTAGAGAACACATTTCTGTTAAACAGGGCTGTCTGCTTTATATGCAAAGGCAGCAGTCCTATGTAAGTAAAGTTCGTTCATGCACTGTGCTTCAGCCCTCAGAAACCATGAACCCCACACTAGTGATTTGTATAGAAGCATAACTATTTTCTTATCATTAGCATCTATGCCTCTTTTGATACATCCCATAATTTTATTTGCCTTGGCAGCACCTGCCCGATACTGGTCATTAAAGGTAAGCTTACTGTCCACCAAGTCTTTTTCAGTAATAGTCTTACCCAGTAATTTACTATAAAGCACATAATAATACATTTTATTTGTTCATTGAAATTGCTTAACATTATATTTGTCTACATATACTTTCCCGCCACAGCCATTTTTCTATTCTTTGATTTTCGTTTTTTAATCCCCACCTTCCAAAAGCCATGACTTTTTTATTTTTCTGTTTACAGAGCCGTATGAGGGCTGTATTTGCAGGACAAATTTTACTATGTAAAGGTAACATGATTTCATTCTGTATGATGATATTCAGAATGATGTGGAATCAAAGAAAAACTTTTGCATGACTTTCTTACAGGCATCGGTTTTACATTGTTCACTATGCAGCCAAAATGACAAGTTATATGTATTCTGCAGGTCTTCATGATTAAAGTGATATCAAATTTATACAGTATAGTCTTTGTTTTTAACACTTTAATAAGAATCCAAAACAAACTTTCTTGGCGTATTCTGACACCCAAAACTTTTTTATATTTCTGTATACAGGGATGCATTACGCATTTATTTTTTTTTTTCCAAGGCCAGATGTACTTTTTAGTTTTGGCCGCTTTTTCATTGGGTTTTTACCTAAAACCTGGTAAATATGTTTGGCTGCTGGATTATGGAGAGTTGGGTGTGTCTCTACTCCATTCAGCCACTTCAGGTATTTGGGATGAATGGGGTTAATTCCTTGCAATCCTGAGATGTGTATATAAGGGCAAACAACATTCAGGTAGATGGCTCTCTGCCCCTGGGTAATGCCCTTTTGAGGAAAACAGCTGCTGTGTGTTGTGTTTGGGAAGCTATGCAGTAGGCCTAGCTCTTTGTAGTTAGGAACCTGTGTTGTAGGTAGTGGCCAGATGGCTAGGACTTTATTTTGTTTGTTTGACTGTCTGAAAAACTGGTTGCAGACAGTTGCACCATACTTGGCTGGTCTGGTATCTTATTGCTGTACTAAAAGTGCTTGTCTATTGGAGGAGATGATGATTCCTGTCACAATATGTATATATGTTTATATATAGATAGATATATAAACTGTGTGTACATGTATAGATAGATAGATAGATAGATAGATAGATAGCATTTCTTAAATGGGCCATGTTCAAAAAAATCAACCCCATTTGATGTATACTACTAATATCCAAAAATAAATAAACATTGAACAATAATCCCTATGTACCAACATATAAATATAATATGAGCTAAATCAAATTTCAAATCACCTGATTTTACCTAGGTCAGATATAAAAAATAAAGACAAACTTAAACATATTACATATTCTCACATCTGAAAAAGCCCAAACTATAAGCATATATTTATTTTTATTCCATACAGTGAATGCCAAAATGTAAAAAAATCAAAATTGTCGAATCTCCATTTTCGCTCCCAAAAAAATTTAATCAAGTGAGTAAAACTTCAGACATACCCCAAAGTGGTAAACCTAAAACCTACAACTTCCTCTCTTATGCATTTTCTCTCACTGAATTGAAAAAAAAGTTATGGTGTCACAATAACGAAGAATTGTTTTTATTTTTTAAAGTTGAATCTTTGTAAAGTTTTTAAAATATAACAAACTATATAAATTTGGTGTAGCCATGATCGTAGCAATCTACAAAATATAAGAAACGTCATTTTTGCAGCACATTGAATGCTGTAAAAACAAAATCCTTCTGAAAATGGCACAATTGTAGTCCCCATTCTGAAAATTGTCAGCTTCTGAAAAAAAACAACAACCATCACATGGACGAATGTCACATTTGTCATGTGAATACAGCTTAAAGCCTGGATATAAAGAGGCTCAATCAACAGCAATTCCACCCTATCAACTAGGAAAGGCTGGCACTAATCAAATCCAGATTCATTGTGAACTTTTGCCAGAAAAATGCATTTTTTTAAGCTAAGACACACCATGTAAATCCAGCCTAATGCGCTATTCAGACAAACAATGTGAAAAAGGGACATTTTTCACTGCCGTTTTGCTTTTGTGGGGACCCTGTTTTCATGGACCCCTCATAAATTTGAGTATATTGAGGGATGTGTAAAAATGGGCAAAAATAAGACGTCTTATTTTTTTGAGGGTCCATGCATGATACAAGGCTTTAAAGAGCAAAAAGAGAATTCCCCCACCTCCTGAGTACCTGTACTAGGCATAACACAGTAAAAGTGTTGCATAGATTGCTCCTTGAAGTTGCTTAAAATACAACAGACCGTCTTAGTGCCCCCACTTGTTCCAGCCAAACAGTACCCCATTATCATGCCCTCGCAGTACTGTTGTCTGCAGCTAATTGCTGCCCCTCTTCTTTCTAATATGTAAGAAACATATGGGCAGCCACTAGAGGGCCCTGACATGTACATGTACAGTATCTTCATATATATATATGAAAATGTATAATCATATGTAGGCTGATGTGACCAAGTCCGAATATTTCCCATTAACATGCATATGTTTCCTCCCAGTCCTAACATTCTCATTTTGCATACCAACTTTGTACAGTAAAGTCCAGATACACCACATCCACCGCATTGCAACAATATAGCTTTTAATTCCTTAACCCCATCCCGACATCCAATGTAATAGTACAGCGGATACCGGGTGTTTAAAGATGGTGGCAGCTTGGGAGTCGTGCGGCTGCCATAGCCGCCAGGTCTCTGCTGTTTTATACAGCATAGACCTGGTGCTAATGCTCGCGATTGGTGCCCGCATTGATCACGGGCATTAACCCCTCTGGTACCTCGATCAAAGCTGAGTTGTGCGGGCGCCGCCATTTTGCAGCGGATCGCCGGCACCCAGAGCAAGCTCCGGGGACAGCGTTGCATTGCTATGACAGCATTAGCATTGTAATGCATTGCATTAGTGATCAGACCCCCTGGGGTTCAAGACCCCTAGGGGGTCTAATAAATCAAAAAAAAAAATTTTTAAAAGTAAAAAAATATATATAAAAAGATAAAAAATATTAAAAGTTCAAATCACCCCCCTTTCCCTAGAACACATATAAAAGTACTTAAATACTGTGAAACACATACACATTAGGTATCCCTGTGTCCAGAAACGCCCGGTCTACAAATTTATAAAAATATTTTTCCTGTACGGTAAACGCTGTAGGAGGAAAATAAATCAAAAGTTCCAAACCGCCATTTTTTCACTGTTTTGCCTCTGATAAAAAATTGAATAAAAAGTGATCAAAGCAATAGCAATTCCCCAAAAAGGTATAACTAAAATGTACACCTGGTGCTGCAAAAAAGTCGCCCTATGAATCCCCGTACACAGAAGTATAAAAAAGTTACGGGTGTCAGAATATGGCAACTTTTAGAAAAAAAATTTTTTTGCACAGTTTGGGATTTTTGTTAAGGGGTTAAAATATAAATAAAACCATATAAATTTGGTATCCCGGAATTGTACCAAAACATAGAATACAGGTGACATGTCATTTTGGCTTCACAATCAACGTCGTAAAAACAAAGCCCGTAAGAAAGTCGCACAAATGCACTTTTTCTTCAAATCCACCCCATTCTGAATTTTTTTCCAGATTCCCAGTACATTGTACAGAAAAACTAATGGTAGCATCATGAAGAAAAATTTGTCCTGCAAACATTAAGACCTCATATGACTCTGAGAGCGGAAAAATAAAAAAGTTATGGGGTCTGGAAAGAGGGGGAGTCAAAAACGAAAAATGAAAAATTACTCCAGTGGGAAGGGATTAATATTGTCGAGACTCCTGGCACTAATATACCTGCACTTTAGTTGTTTTACTTTACCCTATTTTGCATTTTCTTATTAACTGTTCCACCGACAATTTCCTTGCTTATCCCCTGTAACTATCTACAATATCTTTCCTTTCTATATCATTTATGCTCTCCCCAAAGTGTTAAAACACTCCCATCCTTCTAACCACCTTCTACCCCAGCACAGCTGCACCCTCCCCCTTTGAGTTGCAGCTCGTCCCTACCAAAGAGCCTGTTGCAAACACAGAAGCCTTCCTAGCTCTCTAAGAATTCAAATCACTCATTCCTATACCAGCTTTTGAGCAACTTGTTTACCTCCCTAATTTCCAGATGCCTATCCTGTGTGACCCATGGTACAGGTAGTATATCAGAAAATATCACTTACAAGGTCCTTGCTGTCTGTCCAAGTCCCTAAAATAATTTTAGGACCTTCTATGTGCATCCAACTTTGTCATTAGTGCCATGTCTTCACCAGCTCCTCCAGGTAATCTGTCAGCCTGATCCGCAATACCAGAGAGCCAAAAGACAACAAACCCCAATGCCAAACCTGAGCAAATGGAAGACAACAAACTGTTCAGTATTCCTAGTGTGACAGAGTGCCCTTCTGTACCCCTAATAGAGTCACCCACTACCAGCACCTGTCTGGCCTTTCCTATGTTCCCATTCCCCTTCTTACTGGAGTAGACATTCCCCTGTTTGCTAGAGGAGGTGTCCTGCTGAAGCTTCACTACCCTTGATCTGACATCCCACTCATCCTCCAACTTGGCAAACCTGATAGGGTGTTCCGGGTGAGGACTAGCCTCCCTGAAACTCTTCCCTCTATCCCTCTTCCTAACCATTTTGCTGCTCTCTGCCTGTCCATCCTGAACACCTAATAGGATGCTCCTCTGCTGCAAGTTTGTGCACTGGTAGCAAAACATTGGTGTATTCCATTATTTCTTGTGCTCTTGCTAGTTTAGGTCTGAACTGCATTTATTACCAGGTTTATCATACACTAGTGACGCATTTAATTATATATTCTGTTACTTCCAGTACCATTCAGAACCATATTCATTAACAAATCTGTCATATGGTAGTTATGAACTTAATTATTTCTTGTGCTATTAACAGCCCAAAACCGCATTCATTACCAAATGTATCAAGTGTTAGTAATGCATTTAATTATTTCTTGCGCTATTGCCAGGCCAGGCCAGTTGTAATCCACATGTATTACCAAATTTATGAAATTGCAGCAATGCATTTAATTATTTATTGTGCTATTGCCAGGCCAGGTCTAAAGGGGATTCATTATCAAATGTATTATATGTCAGCGGTGGAAGACTTGATTGTTGGTGGTAAGTGACTGGTGGTGGTAATAGTGGCAAGAAGTGAACCACTAGTAGCTATGCTCGAAGGGGCATTTGGGGTAAGAGGGCACTGGCAGCAATGATGGTAATGAGTGGCACCAACAAAAGGCCACAACATCCAAAAAACCCTGTTAAGGGTAGACCTCAGGCAAGCTGAGTTGGTGGTGAGGGGGTACTGGCAGACATTTCTAGTGCTGCTGATGGTAGTGGCTTGTGACATAATCTCCCATGTGGGAATTTTTCTGTACATTACTAAAACAACAAATCCATGGCATGGTGTTACGTCTACAAGCAAATAAGCTACGTCTCTCTGGCTTTTTTAATGTAATAGTATATAATAATAGTCTGAGCAGGTGACTGCTGCAGAGGGTGTTAGCTTTCATTTACAGCTAACACCCTACTCCAGCACCCCGTTAGATGCCGTGGCCATTTTTAGGGTTCTTCTAATAAATTACCCCCATCAGCGCTCCCTGCAGCCAGATGGGGGGTGCCTATATGTATTTTTCTGCAGTCCAGTGTCTGGCCAGTGACCCCAGGCTGCTAGGAACCCCCAGTAGCTGGTTGATCCTGCCTTGATGGGAGGAAGTCAGCATACACGTGTACAGAACTGAACCAGTGATCAGAGCATTGTTGGTTCAGGTTCCCAAGTGGGACATCACTAAACAGTAAAAAAAAAAAAAAAAAATTAAAGGGGAGAAAAGTGAAGTGTGTGTGGAAATTTTTTTTTTTATATGAATAAAGCCCCAAAATGCTCCTTTCATATATAAAAGGAATTATATGAAAGAAAACCCTAAAAATTAATAAAAACAATACATATTTGATATCGCTGCATCTGTAACAAGCCGTACAATAAAACTGAAAGTTTATTTAAACAGCACCTTTCAGTCCTCATGCAGTTTTATAGACTGCTAGAAAGCCGACAATGCGCTGAATTCAGCGCTGGAGATATTGGTGCTGTTAGTTTCGGCAACGATCTCTGTCCACTGTCAGAAGGGCATTCCTGACAGTCATTCAGCGCACTGTCATCTTTCTAGCGGTATATAAAACCACATGTGCATGTCGGGGGGGGGGGGGGGCGTAAATAATAATTTTTTGCCATCTCGCCTTACAAAAAATGCTATAAAAAGTGATCAAAAAGTCATATGTACTCTAAAGTGCATTTCTGTCAACCTTAATCTCAGAAGATGGCGATGTAAAAATAATTGATTTATATCCCCAAATGGGTTTAATTTCTGCAAAATTAGTAACGCATAAAAAAATATATATATATAAATTAGGTATAGCTGTAATTGTAGTGACCCACAGAATAAAGGAATCATGTTACTTATGCTGTATGTTGCATGGTAAAAAATTTTAAAGGTAAAATGCAATGCCAGAATTGATGGGATATTTTTTGTTTTTTTAAATCCCCAAATAAAGTTAATAAAATTTATTTAATACGTTTTAGGCACCCCAAAATGGTGTCATTACAAAATGCATCACATACAGCAAATAAATAAATAAATAAATAAATAAATAAATAAAGCTTACACAATGTGAAGACAAAACTCCCCAAAATCACCAAATCATTAGGCGATAACAGATTTAGACTGTGTATGGTTTTTGAATATCATGCCACTCTTGCAGAGCCTTGAAATGCCAGTGGAATCCCCTGACATGTGACCCCATTTTGGAAACTACACCCCTAAAAGAATTTATCCAGGGGTACAGTGAGCCTTTTTAAGCAAGTGTTGACATAATTTATTTTCCAGAAATGAATACGCAGCTGATAGTGAAAGGTGAAACTGGCAATTTTTCCAGGAATACGTCATTTTGGTGCGTAATATTTTGCGTCCGGCTTGTGTTAGAGATGAACGCTCCAAAAGCTGTTGTGTCCGGGATACCTGCTAAACAGTTTTTAGAGTGTGTGTCTCTGCTGACACATGTTGGGCAAAACATATTGGGCACTGAAATGGCGAATTTCTGGAAAAATTGCAATTTTCACTTTTCATCATCAGCTACACATTAATTTCTGGAAATTAAATTAATGCAACGCTCAAAGGTTAAAAATGCTCGCTACCCCACTTGATAAATGTCTTGAGGGGTGTACCTTCCAAAGTGGGATTATGTGACTGCGGGTTCTACTTTTCTGCCAATTCAGGGGCTCTGCAAAAGTGGCATGACTTCCAAAAACCAAACTGTGCTCCAAAAACCAAAATAGCGCTCCTTCCCTTCTGTGCCTGGCTGTTCCCAAACAGCAGTTCATACCCACATATGACATTGTTAAGTACGTTTGCTGATTGTGTAGAGGCAGCACACAGGTGGTAGGACGTTTTTTTCTTAATTAGGGTGCCTGTTCTGAGTAGGGCTGGCCACCTCCCTACTGGACAGCTGTGTATCGAGAAGAAATATAGAACCACACACCAATAGTAGTTATGCTTCAAAATTGTATCTTTATTATTGCAACGTTTCAAGTGCATTCACCCTTCATCAGGCTAAAAAAATTTTTAAAAAGACAAAACATATACAAACATGTGTTAAACACCATCATAATACCATCAGAATGTAGACTGAGATAGTGTAGCTATATTACAATCCCATATTAACCAGTGTGGAAAAATAGAGCACAAAAATGGATTGTTAAGTACGTTATCCTGGATACAACAGTGTCATACATGTGGGCATAAACTGCCACTTGGGCACACAGGAGGGTGCAGATGTCAAGGAGTGCCATGTGCTTTTGGACCGCTGATTTAGATTGTTGGTTTTTGGATGCCATGTCACATTTGAAGAGACTTTTAAATTGCACCTACAAAATGGGGTCACTTCTTGGGGAATTCCAATTTACTGGCACCTCCAGGGCTCTGCAAAAACAACATGGCGTCCAGAAAATCTCTCTAAATCTGTACTCCAAAAGCTTATAAGCGCAGTGCTCCTTCCCTTCTGAACCCTGCTGTGTGCCCAAGCAGCAGTTTACATCCACATCTACAACTTCTTTCTACCTGGGATATGCCACTTAATAGTTTTAGGACTGTATGTCTCTGATGACACAAACTGGGCACAACATATTGGGCACCGAAATGGCATATTTCTTTAAAAATTAAATTTTTCACTTCCTACATTAATTTTTGGGAAGCAGTCTTGAGCTCAAAATGATAATACCTGTTAATAAATTTCTTGAGGGGATTAGTTTCTAAAATGGGGTCACTTTTTGGGAGTTTCCATTGTATTGGTACTTTAGGGGCTCTGCAAATGCGACATGGCACCTGAAAAGTATTCCAGCAAAATCTGTCCTCCAAAAGCCAAATAGCGCTCTTTCCATTCCGAGCCCCGCCATTTACCTATACAGCAGTTTACAACCACATATGGGGTATTGCCGTGTTCAGGAGAAATTGTGTGATAAACATTGGGGAACTTTTTCTCCTTTATCCTAAGGAATAAATTGGAAAAAAAGTAATTTTTCATTTTCACGTCCCATTGTTAATAAAATCTGTGAAACTGCTGTAGGGTCAAACTGCTCATTATATCCCTTGCTATGTTCAGAGGGATGTAGTTTCCAAAATGGGGTTTCCACTGTATTTAACAAACTGTGGGGTGCTTTTTCTCTTTTAACCACTTATGAAAATGAAAACTTTGGGGATAAAGTGACATTTTAATAATTTTTCATTTACACATCTCAATGTTATTAAAATCTGTGAAAAGGCTGTTGGGTCAAAATGCTCACTATGCCCCTAGATAAATTCTGAAAGGGGTGTAATTTCCAAAATGGGATCGCTTTTTGGCTTTTTGGGGTTTTCATTTGTATTGGTACTCTAGGGGCTCTGCAAATGAGACATGGCCACGCAAACTATTCCAGCAAAATCTGCTTTTCAAATGTCCAGTGGCGCTCCTTCCCTTCCGAGCACTGCCGTGTTTCCAAACATTAGTTTACACCCACATGGTGGGGTATTTTTGTGTTCGGGAGAAATTGCATAACAAACTGTGAGATGTATTTTCTCCTTTAACCCTTTGTGAGTGTGTTAATATTAGGGCTAAATGAATGTATTATTGAAAAAAAATGAAATGTCTAAATTTCACCTCCATATTGATTTAATCTCTGTGAAATGCTTAAACATTTAACAAACTTCCCAAATGCTGTTTTGAATTATTTGTGGTGTGTAGTTTTGAAAATTGGGTAATTCATAGGGGTTTCTAATATATAGGCCTTTATAATCCCCTTCAGAACTGAAGTGGACCCTAAAAAATTTGTTTGGGAAATTTTCTTGTAAATCTGGAAAATTGCTGTTACACCTGTAAGCTTTATAATGTCCAAAATACATTAAAGGACGATTAAAAGATGATGCTGATATAAAGCAGAGATATGGTAGATAATATTTATTAATATATTTGGGTGGTATGACTATCTGTTCGAAAAGCAGAGCATTTCACATTTTGAAAATTGAGATTTTTTCCAAATTTCCATAAAATTTCCTATTTTTTTTATAAATAAATACAAAAATATTGATCAATGTTTACCACTAACATGAAGTACAATGTGTCTCAAAATCACTTGTGTATGTTAAAGCGTCTTAAAGTTATTGCCATAAAAAGTGACACATGTCAGTTTTGAAAAATGTGGCCTGGTCATGAAGGTACTTTTAGGCTGTGTCTTAAGGAGGTTAATAACATCTGTCATTTGAGAGAACTCACAAACTGACTTACGTTGTTGTGGGGTGCAGTTACCACATAGGGTGGTTGGAATTTTCTTAATCTTGTTACTCACTAAGATCACAAAGAGATCAAAATTGTTGACCATCATCAGGGGTGGAAAGTCTTTTGAAGTGGCAATAACTGAACTAGGAAACTTGGCCCTAGGGGTTGGCTCCTGTTCTTCAAGTAATTCCTGTAGAATATTTATAGCTTCCTCTTCCTCCAGAGATGAAGAAAATCTAGGGTTCTCCTGGTAAATGAATTTTTTGATGATCAATTTCAAAGCAAATAAATGGAGATCCTTGACTGCCGTAAAGGTGTCAAACCTGGAAGAAGGTAAGAAATTGAAGCCCACACTCAAAACTTCCTGCTGCGACTGTTTCAGTGATTTATCAGAGAGATTGATTACCTGTAATGAATCTCCCGCATACATACTTACCATATTATTAGATGATGGATGAGGAGTTCTGCCATTTCCTGCTTCCGTTTGTACTGATGTGTCTGATGTCTATCTCATCCCTTCATGGAGTGGGAAGATTTACCCCCTGTCAAGCTAAAGGATGAAACCAATGACGTCCTACTACGAGATGTATGTCTCGTAAATTTGCATTTATATACTCTTTTACTCTGTGTGTCTAATAAATTATGTTGATACTTTTTGTACTTCAGTTGTTGAATTTGTTTCTCCCATGCCATTGATAAATCTCCTTCCATATGGATTCAAAATCCAAAGTGGAGACGCGTTTCCGCAACTCCTGTTCAAGTTTATCAATGTCCACAAGTAATTTATCCAGAATCCTAGAATTGTATTCATATGATTAGCTCCATGAATTGCTTTACTACTGCTGTTGCAAATACACTCCCAATGTTTAGAGAAATCGCTATTGGTAGTACCAGTGGCTTAACTAGGAATGACTGGGCCCAAAGGCGAACATTTGACATGGTTTCCCCCTGGCAACAGCCCCCCCCGCACAAACCGCATTCCTGCACACACTATTATTCCCCATAGTGGCCCCTGCACACACTATTATGCCCCATAGTAGCCCCTGCACACACTATTATTGGCCCCTGCACACACTATTATGCCCCATAGTACCCCCCTGCACACACTATTATGCCGCTTATTGGCCCCTGCACACAGTATTATGCCCCATAGTGGCCCCTGCACACAGTATTATGCTCCATAGTGGCTCTTTCACATAGTATTATTCCCCATTGTGGCCCACCCATGAACAATTATTATACTCTGGGGTCTTTTCATACCCCAGAGTATAATGATCGGAGATCCAGGGGAGGATACAAACATTAAAAAACAATGTTACTTACCTCTCCTTGGCTCCGGTGCACTCCCCGCTACTTTTGGCCTTCTTCAATGTTGTACCAGACGTCATGTGAACCAGTCCAGCGTTGTGACGAATAATGATGTTGGCTGGCCCACGTGACGTCTGGGAGGTCTGAAGCCTGCCAGAGTGCAGGAGAGGTAAGTAACAGTGTTTTTTAATGTTCCCTCACTTCCCCTAGGTCTCCGATTATTATACTCTGGGGTCTTTTCAGACCCCAGAGTTTTAATGATAGCCGTGTTTGTGGGGTTCGCGGTCTGCGGCCTTACTTACCGATCAAAGCAAAGCCAGCCGTGAGCAGGAGCAGGGATCGGTAAGTAAATAGGGCCCATTACCTGCTGGTGTTACACCAGCAGATAACAGCCTATTAAAAAAAAAAAAAAACATCAGGGTACCACCGGGCCCCCTAATGTCCCAGGCCTTGTGGCAGCCGCTACCATTGCTACTCCGGTATTTACACCACTGAGTAGTACCAAAGGAGGGGAATACATTTACTCACAGACCACAAGGAATAAGTTGCTTGGCTAAATAATTCTCTAGTGAGACTTTGTTCCACCATACCTTTATCTGGCTTGTCTAAAAGAATGCTTTAATTCACATAGTGTTTATATGTATATGTTGATTTTTTTTTTTTCCACAAAGCTGTCACTCTTCTATTATTCTCGCATCAAGCTTAGGCTATATACGTTTTAGTACCAGATCATTGACGCTGACCTGAAGGGCTGTCACTGCTATATTTGCTTGTGGAAATTTTTGATGATTTGTGCATGCTCTATGTCGCTATCAGTGTGCGTTCAATGCACCTGCGGAGAGCTGGGGCATCTACTCCAGACTTTCACAAAGTACCAGGCTGCCTACGCATGTGCCTTGTTATTTCACTGTGATTGTGAAACTCCATGAGATTTGGTAACATTGCACACATGCGCTGTAGGCACACATAGCAGGAAAATCCAGTTACATTTTGCTCTGTGGAGGGACTTCTCTGGCGTACCTGCAATGACGCTATGGCTGACAGGTGATTTATTGCTGTAATTTGGATTTCCTTTGTGATTGGTGTCATACATTTATTTTCAGACAAAATGCGCGTCGGAGCACGTGTCATCTTGGTAGGTGGTAAATTGGGCATTTAATGTTTTCATTGTCTTGTGAGTACATACAGTTGTCATACTATTTACTATTATGAGCTAATTTATATCTGTCTGTATATGTACCAAAAGATTGCAAACGAAGTGAGGCGGTGAAACGCTGGTCCAACTTGAAAGAATCTTTATTCCAAATAGGTGTAACACACAACGCGTTTCGGGTAGAACCCTTTCTCAAGTGTGCATCATAACATAACAGGAACATCACACATGTCCCTTTTTTTTGTCTGTTTATTTAATTCCTGACCCCATGAGTCCCAAGGGGGCATGGCTAACCCAAGTGGGCGTGGCTACCGCCCGGTTTCTGGAAGTTTTTTTCTCTTCTGTTTATGTGTGTATATATATGTGTGATGTTCCTGTTATGTTATGATGCACACTTGCGAAAGGGTTCTACTCGAAATGCGTTGTGTGTTTCACCTATTTGTAATAAAGATTCTTTCAAGTTGGACTAGCGTTTCACCGCCTCACTTCTTTTGCAATCTTCTGGAATATCCTGACATGTACTTGGTACTACGCTCCGGAGGTCGCCAGCCGCTTTGAGAGGTCCATCAGGCAACTCATCCCAACTTACATGCTTAAAGAGTGGTTGTGGACTTATCACAACCTAAAAAGGTGAGCAGCAAATTGCTAGCTATCCGTCATATTTATTCTTAACCATACTGTATTACACTATTAGCGCTCCGCGCTGTCTGTTTTTTACTCTTTCGGTATTGTATATGCACCAAGGCTGAGATGATACAGTGCAAGGGCAGACTGTTTTGTCACTGCAAGACCAGCAGGGTATTCATGGCTCAATAAGAAAGGCTGAAACGTGCAGACAATTCTGTGGTCATGAGCAGCATCACCTTTAAATCCCACACTATATATATAAATAAAAATTAATAAAGCAGTGCACCATCAAATTTAACAAATGTGCCATGAAGGGACAATGTTTTATTTTACTGAACTGCAGTGCCGCCATAATATAAGTACCATTGCTCAATTGTAGTTGTCAGGGAGCTATCCTATGAGATATTTGTGGCAGGATACAGAGGAGCATGTGGCTTCTCTGATCCAGGCACATTTACTGTAAAATCACATGCAACTCTTCATCTTACACCCATGAAACAAGGGAGTGGGAGTATAAGCAACATTGGGCACAAATGGGTCTTCCAAATGGACAATAACCCGAAGCATACTGCCAAACTGGTTACAAAGTGGCTTAAGAATAACAAAGTCAAATATGTGCAGGTGCGACCAAGGCAGCCCACAAACATGGCTCAGTTACACCAGTTCTGGCAGGAGGAATGGGACAACTATTGTGAGAAGCTTGTGGAAGGATATCCAAAACGTTTGACCCAAGTCATACAATTTAAGGGCAATGGTACCAAATACTAATGAAATGTATGTAAACTTTTGACTCGGCAGGAAGTAATAAAAATACCTTAAAAAATTATCTCTCTCATTATTCTGGCATTTGGCAAATATAAATAATTTTGGTAATCATAACTGACCTAAAACGGGAAAGGTTTATTCTGATTTCATGTTAGATAGTGAGAAAAACATGCATATGTGTCTAGTGTATGTAAACTTCTGATTTCAACTGAATATACTATCATTTTACCATAACTAATTTGTCATTATACTATTTTAAATAAATTTGTGTTATATCCTAATTGACCGGCCTTCTTTAAAATGTATCTAGAACCTGTGTTGATAAAACTTGGCAAAACAGTATCCTCCATCAAGATTGAGTCCATGCATTCAGTTGTAGATACTGTATGTACTGTTGTTGAATCCAGGGGTGAACCTAGCGTCTCTCGTGCTTGAGGTGAACTATAGAAAGGCAAGCCCCCCTCCCCAAAAAGACCCAACCAAGCTATCTTTGGTTGCTTGATGGGTGGCCCCCTAATTAGGACCCAACCCCCATTGGCAGATCAAAAGAATCCACTCATTTGGCCTCAATATAACGCCCCCTCATGATCCCTTTTTTAGGGCCCACCCCATTTTTAGGGCCCCTCACAGTATATGACCCCTTCTACCCCACAAGCAGTATATGGCTCCCTTTTTTTTTATACCCCCACACACAGTTTAGGACCCCCTCTTCATACACACACGCATTCTAGCAACCGATCATTTTTACTCTCCTATCCAGGCTGATCTCCACTGCCACCTCCAGAGCGCACTGTAACTGATACTGAAGAACGCCAGGACGCTGTAGCCATGTCGTGATGACAGAAGTGTGGACAGGTGAGTAAAAAATATCATCTGCTATTTATTGAAATAATACAATAAGTAGTGGTGAAACAGTGAACAAATTTTCCAGGGAAAAGGGACTAGCCTCAATAGCTGTAATTCAATGACAAGCCTGGGAGCCTTCGTAAGACTCCTAGCTGTCAGAGGAACAAGTTGGCTCTGACTATCCCGCCTGCAACGATAAAGGTACTTTTATTTTGGGGGGCGTTCTGTCCTGCAATACCCATGATCAGAGTTTTCCAGAATACAGCGGAGATCTGATAGCTATGGTGGCCGTGCTTTAGCAGAGTGGCCACCATCTTTAAAGACCCGGCATCCGCCATAATATTATGGCGGATGTTAGGAATGGGTTAAGATCACATTCGTAGCATCAATCTCAGATGTATCCTCCTGTGCTTGAGATGAGTGAGCTAAGTAATCAAAAACTTCATAACTTCATCTTCATTCTTAGGTGAAGGTAACAATCCTTTGGATATTGCCACTGCCACCAAAATCAAAATTAATGTTGCTGTTGCCATCCACATTAGTATTAGTATTGCAGTCATGGATGGTGTTGAAAGTAGTGGTAGCACAAATGTTTCTGTTTTTTTTTCCCAGTACTTTAACAGTGCTTGCTTACATAATAGTGATTGGCAACAATTCTGACACTGTCCTTCAGGAAAAAAAAAGTTCTAGAAAAATGGGTGGGGAAAACAAGATTGAAAAAGTGACTATCCAGTGAATATTAGACTAGAACACACAAGGACGGTCAACTTTTTTATTTCTTTTTTCCTTTCAGTGATAATGGTAGTGTTTCTGTATTTAAGAAACACTATTTGAAAAAATACTTAAGATGAGATTTAGCACTCTGCGGGAAAAACCTTGATGCATTTCCACTACAGTTTTTAACAGCAGCACTTTTTTACTGCAGCCTGCTACGTGGGGCCTTAGCCTAACACTTCTATTTTTGAAAGCATGTTTACTTTGTAGCATTTTTCCATACCTACTGAAAACTTTTCACAGTATTGTGTAGATTATGTAAAAATAGATATATTATATTTACCTAATTTGTCTGTTTAGACTGACCAGGAATGACACTGTGTTGCAGTATCATAAAATGCACTGCATCAAAATTCTTCTCTTTATTGCAGTAATAATGTTACTGCATCTTCTCTCAGGTTCTGCATAGTAAACCAAACTGTAATATGATCAGACAGGATGGAAACAGATCTGCAAAAGCATGCATGCATCTTATTAGGCAGCAGTAATAACATAATTAATTGCCCAAAGAGCAATTCAAATTCCTCAAATTGTCTTTTTGCGGAATCTACAGGCATCAATTTTAGTGTAGTATGCATATTTGTTATCTAATAAATTCTAAAAAAGGAAGAAAGTGATGGTAAATACTGTATAAAACAATGGTACTTCTCAAGGTAAATTTTATTGTCATATGTAAGTTGAAAGCGCAAAAATGTTTAGTTGAAAGCATTACATAGTAGACTTTTATTACATAGAGGTCTTTACATGTTGTCATTTAACAATAAAATGTAGACTATTAAACCTACAGTTTTTTTTTTTATTTTAACATTATATACAAAAGTGCCATGCCTTACTTTTACTCTTGGACGGATATGTCCAGGTGTCTCAATGTATCCCAAAATGTATCTCAATATTGCACACAAATATAGATTAATATTATTGCCTACCAGTAAAATGAACCCATATTCTTCAATTATGTACACTAGAAAATTCAGTCAAAAACTGAAGCGCTGTAAAACACTTTAGGCCTCAAAATGAATCGGCACGGAAAAACCTTTTTTCTACAGTCATGGCCAAAAGTTTTGAGAATGATACAAATATTAATTTTTACAAAGTCTACTGCTTCAGTTTTTCTAATGGCAATTTGCATATACTCCAGAATGTTATAAAGAGTGATCAGCTTAACAGCAATTACTTGCAAAGTCAATATTTGCCTAGAAAATGAACTTTATCCCCCAAAACACATTTCAACATCATTGCAGCCCTGCCTTAAAAGGACCACCTAACAGCGTTTCAGTGATTGCTCCATTAACACAGGTGTGGGTGTTGATGAGGACAGGGCTGGAGATCAATCTGTCATGATTAAGTAAGAATGACACCACTGGACACTTTAAAAGGAGGCTGGTGCTTGCCATCATTGTTTCTCTTCTGTTAACCATGGTTATCTCTAAAGAAACACGTGCAGTCATCATTGCACTGCACAAAAATGGCCTAACTGGGAAGAGTATTGCAGCTAGAAAGATTGCACCTCAGTCAACAATCTATCACATCATCAAGAACTTCAAGGAGAGAGGTTCCATTGGTGCCAAAAAGGCTCCAGGGCGCCCAAGAAAGACCAGCAAGCGGCAGGACCGTCTCTTAAAAGTGTTTCAGCTGCGGAATCGGGCTACCAGCACTGCAGAGCTTGCTGAGGAATGGCAGCAGGCAGGTGTGAGTGCATCTGCACGCACTGTGAGGCGGAGACTTGGAGAAAGGCCTGGTCTCAAGGAGGGCAGCAAAGAAGCCATTTCTCTCCAGAAAAAACATCAGGGACAGACTGATATTCTGCAAAAGGTACAGGGAGTGGACTGCTGAGGAGTGGGGTAAAGTCATTTTCTCTGATGAATCCCCTTTTCGATTGTTTGGAACATCTGGAAAACAGCTTATTCGGAGAAGAAGAGGTGAGCGCTACCACCAGTCTTGTCTCATGCCAACTGTAAAGCATCCTGAAACCATTCATGTGTGGGGTTGCTTCTCAGCCAAGGGAATCGGCTCTCTCACAGTCTTGCCTAAAAACTCAGCCATGAATAAAGAATGGTACCAGAATGTCCTCCAAGAGCAACTTCTCACAACTGTCCAAGAGCAGTTTGGCGCTCAATAATGCCTTTTCCAGCATGATGGAGCACCTTGCCATAAAGCAAAGGTGATAACTAAATGGCTCAGGGAACAAAACATAGAGATTTTGGATCCATGGCCTGGAAACTCCCCAGATCTTAATCCCATTGAGAACCTGTGGTCAATCATCAAGAGACGGGTGGACAAACAAAAACCAACAAATTCAGACAAAATTAAAGCATTGATTCTGCAAGAATGGACTGCTATCAGTCAGGATTTGGTCCAGAAGTTGATTGAGAGCATGCCAGGGAGAATTGCAGAGGTCCTGAAGAAGAAGGGTCAACACTGCAAATATTGACTTGCTGCATTAACTCATTCTAACTGTCAATATAAGCTTCTGTTACTCATAATATGAATGCAATTATATTTCTGTATGTGATAAAAACATCTGACAAACACACATAAAAACCAGAGGGCAGCAGATCATGTGAAAATATAATATTTGTGTCATTCTCAAATCTTTTGGCCATGACTGTACACTTGTGTAGCACAGGCTACATGAAAACTTTAATGCAACTTTCCCAGTATAACAGGCTGAACTAATGCACAGATATAAGTAAACCTATTTAAATTGGAACAAAACATACATTACTAAATGTAGCATTGGGTTAGAGAGTTAGCCTACATTCACACAAGTGGGGTGCAAAATGACTGTGAAAAAACAACCTTTTGCACTCGAGGGGCAACTGTTTTTATGGATCTCTCGTACTTTAGTGTATGACAGACTGTCAAAATATCCATCATGTGAATAGCCCCTATTCAGACATTGAAACTAATGCGGCCATTTACAATGTTCATGTGAATGTAGGCTAAAGTAAGTACTCTTCCTGTATTGGTGTGGCTGCTGGTGTGATGACTGCTGTGTGCTCCACCTGCTGGAACACAAATCCTGATGTACAGTAGCTGGTATCTTGCTGATCCTATTATCCAAATAGATGGTGGGTAATAAAAGTTAGAGAAGGCAGTGAAGAAAATTTCTTAAATAAAAGGAGACCACAGGTACCAGGTGGTGTTACCACAAACTAACTCCCTTCCCTGCATTTTATTTCATGCTCTTGTATGGCATATGGACTGAGAAACTTTCTCTAACCTTATTACCCAAGATCTCTTTTGATAACACAATCAGCAGGATACAAGATACTGTACAGCAGGATTTGTGTTCAAGTAGGTGGAGCACACAGCAGTCATCACACCAGCACTCACACCAATACAGGTAGAAATGTTTTGTTTTACAGTCATGTGAATGTAGGCTAAGGCTAGATTCACATGACAATGAAAACTGGCTGTGTGACGTCCGTTAAAAAAACGTCTCCGTAACTTCACAGTGAAAGGGGGCTTGTCTCATGACCGTTATTTTGACAGTCTGTGGTCACAGATGTCAAAACATAAATCATGTTCTATTTTCTGCCCTTCATATACTGAAATGTATGAGGGATCTGTGAAAACTGCTGCCCCTCAGGTGCAAGACGGCCGTGAAAAATGTTTTTCACAGCCGTTTTACACCATTTTCATGTGCATCTAACTTTACTCTCTAAACCAGTGCTGCATTTAGTGGTGTATGTTTTGTTCCAATCTACTGTAAGTAGGTTGCATCTCTATCTGTGCATCAGTTTATCCTATTATACTGAGAAAGTTGTGTTGGGCTAAGGCCCCACATTGCGGAAATGCAGCATTTAGTAATAGTAAAGGAAATACTTGGACATTTCCCTTCTGTTTAACCCCTTCACGCATTCTCACGTACATGTACGTGGGAGAATGTGGTTAGTTACCGCATCCCCACGTACAGGTACGTGATGGTGATCGAGCGGGCTCAGAAGCAGAGCCCGTGCGATCACCGCAGGAGCCCGGCTGTATTTGACAGCCAGGCTCCCGCTGCAACAGCGGGAACCAGTGATAACTCCGATCCCCGCTGTTTAACCCTTAAGATGCTGTGGTCAATAGTGACCGCAGCATTTTAAGTGTTTGCTAGCGGCACTGAGTGCCGCGGGCGGCATCAGGAGAGGGTGTCAGCTGTCAGCTAGATCGGGGGGTGCCGATATCTATAATCTGCAGCCTGGGGTCTGCCAAGTGACCCCAGGCTGCCTGGAGACCCCACTACCTGGTTGATCCTGCCGAGACCTGCGGAAGTCAGCGCTGTGTCTCCATAGCGCTGACTTCCTGTATAGACTGCAAGACACTTGCATGCTTGTGTCTTGCAGTCTATAGTACTGAGCCAGAGATCAAAGCATCTCTGGCTCAGGTGTCCTAATGGGACACATGAAAAAGTAAAAAAAGTGAAAAAAATAAATAAATAAAGTATGTGAAAAAAATTAATAAAAGAATAAAGCCCCAAAAATTCCCTTTTCCTATATAAAATGAATTATCTAAAAAATAAACCTAAAAATTAATAAAAACAATACATATTTGGTATCGCCGCGTCTGTAACAACCTGTACAATAAAACTGAAACCATATTTAATGTACACAGTGAACGTTGGGGAAAAAAAAAGCAAAAGAAACGCCAAAAGTAATGATTTTTCGCCATCTCACCTTACAAAATATGCCATAAGAAGTGATCAAAAAGTCATATGTACCCCAAAACAGTACCAATAAAAAGCACAGGTTGTCCCGCAAAAAATAAGCCCTAAACCAACTCTCTAAACTGAAAAATAAAAATGCTACGCATCTTAGAAGATGGCGATGCAAAAAAAAATTGATTTATGTCCCCAAATAGGTTTTTGTTCTGCAAAATTGGTATTGCATAAAAAAACAGTATAAATGAGGTATCGCCGTAATCGTACCAACCCGCAGAATAAAGATAATATGTTACTTACGCTCTATGCTGCATGGAGAAATATTTAAACGGTAAAACGCAGTGCCAGAATTGATGGGGTTGTTTTTTAATCCATCAAGAAAGAGTTAACAAAATTTATTTAATAAGTTGTAAGCACCTAAAAATGATGTCATTAAAAAATACATCTCACCCCACAAACAACAAGCCCTCATATGGCTACATCACCAGAGAAATAAAGAAAATATAGCTCGTACAATGTGAAGACAAAAACCCCAAAAAATCGCCAAATCATTAGAACATAACTGGCTGCGGCAGGAAGGGAATGTATAAACTGTGCGAGCATATATGAGGGTACAAACCAGATTTAGAGCTTACGAGGGATAATAAACCAGAAGTGACCCCCAGAGTGACCTCCCCAATAATAGGAACTACTGGGGAAATAGTAGGGAATTTAGTGTACCCAATGTTCTACGCACAGCTTACATATTCACTTTTCCCCATCCACTGTGCAGTCACGTCTGGGATACTAATGCTCGTTACACCCCTTGATAAATTCTTTGAGGGGTACACTTTTCAAAATGGGGTCATTCCCTAGGGGATTCCACTTTACTGGTACTTTAGAGGCTCTTCAAACATGACATGGCATCCAGATCCCAAACATCTGAATCTGCGCTCCAAAAGCCACATAGCACTCCTTCTCTTCTGTGCCCTACTGTGTTCCCAAACTGCAGTTTATACCCACATGTATTACACTTGTCGTATCCAGAATAATGTACTTAATGTCAGATGTGGATATAAACTGCTGTTTGGGCACAGCCGAGCACAGAAGGGAAGGAGCGCTATTTGGTTTTTGGACGCCATTGCACTTTTGCAGAGCTGAAATGCCAGTACAGTGGAATCCCCTGACATGTCACCCCATTTTGGAAACTACACCCCTGAAGGAATTTATCCTGGGGTACAGTGAGCATTTTTAACCTCCAAGTGTTGCTATAATTTATTATCCATAAATGAATACGCAGCTGATGGTGAAGGGTGAAAATGACAATTTATCCAGGAATACGACATTTCAGTGCGTAATATGTTGTGCCCGGCTTGTATCAGAGATGAACGCTCCAAAAGCTGTTGTGCCCGGGATCCCCGCTCACCAGTTTTTGGAGTGTGTGTCTGTGCAGACATAAACTGGGCACAACATATTGGGCACTGAAATGGCGTATATATAGAAAAATTTCATTTTTAACTTTTCATTATCAGCTGCGCATTCATTTCTGGAAATTAAAAGAATGCAACACTTAAGGGTTAATAATGCTCGCTACCCCACTTGATAAATCCCTTGAAGGATATAGTTTCCAAAATGGGGTGACATGTCTGCGGATTCCACTTTACTGGCAATTCATGGGCTCTGCAAAAGTGGCATGGTGTCCAAAAAGCAAACTGTGCTCCAAAAACCAAAATAGCACTCCTTCCCTTCTGTGCCCGGCTGTGCCCAAACAGCAGTTTATACCCACATATGGCATTGTTAAGTATGTTATCCTGGGTACACCAGTGTCATACATGTGGGCATAAACTTTCATTTGGGCACACAGCAGGGCGCAAATGTGAAGGAGCGCTATGTGCTTTTGGAGCACATATTTAGATTGTTGTTTTTTTGGACGCCATGTCACATTTGCAGAGACCCTAAAATTGCCCCTACAAAATGGGGGTCACTTCTTGGGGAATTCCAATTTACTGGCACCTCCAGGGCTCTGCAAAAACAACACGAGAAAGTACTCCAAATGCTAAAAAAACACAGTGCTCCTTCCCTTCTGAGCCCTGCTGTGTGCCCAAGCAGCAGTTTACACCCACATATTCAATTTTTTTGTCCCCGGGATAGCCCACTTAATAGTTTTAGGAGTTCATGTCTCTGATGCCACAAAGTGGCCGCAACGTATTAGGCACTGAAATTGGATATTTCTTTAAAAACTTTCATTTTCACTTTGTACATTAATTTTTGGGAAGCATTTTTAGGCTCAAAATCATAATATCCCTTGATACATTCCTTGAGGGGTGTAGTTTCTAAAATGGGGTCACTTTTAGGGGGTTTCCATTGTACTGGTACTTTAGGGGCTCTGCAAATGCGACATGGCACCTGAAAACTATTCCAGCCACATCTGCCCTCCAAAAGCCAAACAGCGCTCTTTCCATTCTGAGCCCCACCATGTACCCATACAGCAGATTACAACCACATATGGGGCATTTCTGTGTTCAGAAGAAATTATGTAACAAACTGTCGGGTGTTTTTTTTTTCTTTAACCACTTGAAAAAATTAAAAATATGTCGCTAAATGGATGGTTTATTGGAAAAAAGTAATTTTACATTTTTACGTCCCTAAGTCAATAAAATCTGTGAAACAGCTGTGAGGTCAAAATGCTCACTATACTCCTAGATAAATTCTATGAGGGGTGTAGTTTTCAAAATGGGGTCACTTTTTGGGGGTTTGTATTGTATTGGTACTTTAGGGGCTCTACAAATGCGACATGGCACCTGAAAACTATTCCAGCAAAATCTGCCCTCCAAAAGCTAAATAGCGCTCTTTCCATTTTGAGCCCTGCCATGTACCTATGCAGCAGATTACAACCACATATGGGGCATTTCTGTGTTCAGGAGAAATTGTGTAACGAACTTTGGGGAGCTTTTTCTCCGTTGTCCTCTTGTGAAAATGAAAAATTTGGGGCTAAATTGACGGTTTATTGGAAAAAAAGTAATTTTTCATTTTAATGTCCCAATGTTAATAAAATTTGTGAAACAGCTGTAGGGTCAAAATGCTCACTATACCCCTTGATATGTTCTGTGAGGGGTGTAGTTTTCAAAATGGGGTCACTTTTAGGGGGCTTCCACTGTATTGGTACTTTGGGGGCTCTGCAAATGCGACATGGTACCTGAAAACTATTCCACCGAAATCTGCCTTCCAAAAGCCAAATAGCGCTCTTTCCATTCTGAGCCCTGCCATGTACCCATACAGCAGATTACGACCACATATGGGGTATTGCCGTGTTCAGGAGCAATTGTTTTGTAAACTGTGGGGTGCTTTTTCTCCTTTAACCCCTTGTGAAAATGAAAACTTTGGGGATAAAGTAACATTTTAGTAATGTTTCATTTATACATCCCAGTGTTAGCAAAATCTGTGAAACGGCTGTAAGGTCAAAATGCTCACTATACCCCTTGATGAATTCTGTGAGGGGTGTAGTTTCCAAAATGGGGTCACTTTTTGGGGTTTTCCTTTGTATTGGTACTCTAGGGGCTTTGCAAATGAGACATGGCACCTGAAAATTATTCCAGCAAAATCTGCTTTTCAGACGCCCAGTGTCACTCCTTCCCTTCCGTGCGCTGCCATTCGCCCAAACATCAGTTTACACCCACTTGTGGGGTATTTCCGTGCTCGGGAGAAATTGCATAACAAACTGTGAGATGCATTTGCTCCTTTAACCCTTTGTGAATGTGTTAATTTTAGGGCTAAATTAAGGAATTAGTGGGAAAAAATTAAATGTCTAAATTTCACCTCCATATTGTTTTAATTCCAGTGAAATGCTTAAAGGGTTAACAAACTTCCCAAATGTTATTTTGAATTATTTGAGGGGTGCAGTTTTGAAAATGGGGTCATTTATGGGGGTTTCTAATATATAGGCCATTATAATCCTCTTCAGAACTGAAGTGGTCCCTAAAAAATTAGTTTGGGAAATTTTCTTGTAAATCTGCAAAATTGCTGTTACACTTGTAAGCCTTCTAACATCCAAAATAAATTACAGGACGATTAAAAGATGATGCCAATATATAGCAGAGATATTGTAGATAATATGTATTAATGTATTTGGGTGGTATGACTATCTGTCTGAAAAGCAGAGCACTTCACATTTTGAAAATTGCGATTTTTTTTCCAAATTTCCATCAAATTTCCTATGTTTTTATAAATAAATACAAAAATATTCATTAGTGTTTACCACTAACATGAAGTACAATGTGTCACGAAAAAACAATCTCAAAGTCACTTGTGTAAGTTAAGTCGTCCCAAAATTATTGCCATATAAAGTGACACATGTCAGTTTTGAAAAACGAGGCCTGGTCCATAACGCACTTTGGGCTCGGTCCTAAAGGGGTTAATGTACTCCTGGCTTTTGCTTAAAATTCAACAGCAACATCTACAACAAAAAAGCTGTGTTTCTGCAACGTGGGACCTTAACCTTACAGTAGAATTATTTATTCCACAAACTGATTTTATATATAAATGATGTGGCATTTCATTGCAGGAATAATAAAACATATTCTACCTATCATGGATGATCTCCTGGGCTGGTTTTTGCTTAAACACTGGGCCCCAAATTCTGAAATATGGTGCGTACAGTGATTGCTATGTATAGTCCCCAACCGATACAACGGTCTGTATGAAATCTGGATGATAAGATATGCCTATAGCCTAGTCTGTATATATTTTAGTAAAAGTCTAAGTGTCTAATGATGACAAATATATATTCATTTACATGTTGCAGCAAAAACCACACCATGTGCAATTACAAAACTTAGTGCACCTAAAAGCAGTTTGATAGTAAAGGAAAAAAAAATCCTTCCCATCTCCAAATCAAAATAAATGTCTAGATCTATGACCCAGTTCCAGAAATCTACAAACTATAACGCCAATCAGCAGGTTCCATAATCTCACTGCTCTTACAATAAAGAACTCCCTTCTTTGTCTGTGTATCATCCTTCTTTTCTCTAGATGTAGAGGATTCACTCAAGTTACAATCCTTTTGTATACATAAATCTTGACAGAGATTGCTCTACTGACCCTTGATATGTCACGATGGAGTTAATTGTACTTACAGTACCTGCAGCATCCCAGAGGGCTTCTACTTTAATTGTTTCTCTTTTGTGCTTCTGGGTTGTGTTGGTATGTCCCGTCTTCTATGTTACAGTGGGGGAAAAAAGTATTTAGTCAGCCCCCAATTGTGCAAGTTCTCCCACTTAAAAAGATGAGAGAGGCCTGTAATTGACATCATAGGTAGACCTCAACTATGGGAGACAAAATGAGAAAACAAATCCAGAAAATCACATTGTCTGATTTTTAAAGAATTTATTTGCAAATTATGGTGGAAAATAAGTATTTGGTCAATAACAAAAGTTCATCTCAATACTTTGTAATATATCCTTTGTTGGCAATGACAGAGGTCAAATGTTTTCTGTAAGTCTTCACAAGGTTGGCACACACTGTTGCTGGTATGTTGGCCCATTCCTCCATGCAGATCTCCTCTAGAGCAGTGATGTTTTGGGCTGTCGCTGGGCAACACGGACATTCAAATCCCTCCAAAGGTTTTCTATGTGGTTGAGATCTGGAGACTGGCTAGGCCACTCCAGGACCTTGAAATGCTTCTTATGAAGCCACTCCTTCGTTGCCCTGGCGTTGTGCTTGGGAATGACCAAGCCACGTTACATCTTCAATGCCCTTGCTGATGGAAGGAGGTTTGCACTCAAAATCTCACGATACATGGCACCATTCATTCTTTCATGTACACGGATCAGTCGTCCTGGTCCCTTTGCAGAGAAACAGCGCCAAAGCATGATGTTGTCACCCCTATGCTTCACTGCAGGTATGGTGTTCTTTGGATGCAACTCAGCATTCACTCTCCTCCAAACATGACGAGTTGTGTTTCTACAAAACAGTTCTACTTTGGTTTCATCTGACCATATGACATTCTCCCAATACTCTTCTGGAACATCCAAATGCTCTCTAGCAAGCTTCAGACGGGCCCAGATATGTACTGGTTTAAGCAGGGGGACACGTCTGGCACTGCAGGATCTGAGTCCCTGGCGGCGTAGTGTGTTACTGACGGTAACCTTTGTTACGTTAGTCCCAGATTTCTGCAGGTCATTCACTAGGTCCCCCCGTATGATTCTGGGATTTTTG
Organism: Leptodactylus fallax; assembly: GCA_947044405.1. Classification (NCBI taxonomy): domain Eukaryota; kingdom Metazoa; phylum Chordata; class Amphibia; order Anura; family Leptodactylidae; genus Leptodactylus; species Leptodactylus fallax. The sequence continues at coordinate 17,552,232 of CAMRHE010000001.1, forward strand.
CTCACCAGTCTTGTGATCATTTTGCCCCCACGGTGTGAGATCTTGCGTGGAGCCCCTGATCGAGGGAGATTATCAGTGGTCTTTTATGTCTTCCATTTTCTAATTATTGCTCCCACAGTTGATTTCTTCACACCAGGCTTCTTGCCTATTGCAGATTCAGTCTTCCCAGCCTGGTGCAGGTCTACAATTTTGTTTCTGGTGTCCTTCCACATCTCTTTGGTCTTCGCCATAGTGGAGTTTGGAGTGTGAGTGTTTGAGGTTGTGGACAGGTGTCTTTTATACTGATAACAATTTCAAACAGGTGCCACTACTACAGGTAATGAGTGGAGGACAGAGGAGCCTCTTAAAGAAGAAGTTACAGGTCTGTGAGAGCCAGAAATCTTGCTTGTTTGTAGGTGCCAAATACTTATTTTCCACCATAATTTTCAAATAAATTCTTAAAAAAACAGACAATATGATTTTCTAGATATGTTTTCTCATTTTGTCTCATAGTTGAGGTCTACCTATGATGTCAATTACAGGCCGGCCTCATCTTTTTAAGTGGGAGAACTTGCACAATTGGTGGCTGACTAAATACTTTTTTTTCCATACTGTAAGTGTTCTATGTCACTGTTATGCAGCTTTTCCCTTGTTTTTCCCCCTCAGTGTTCAAACTCTAGCCTTGGTTTAGCCCTGGCCAATCACAGGCCACCAGGCGGGGTTGTAGGGAGACCTAGTCTCCACGGTGACCGTTGAGCCCAGGCAGTTCAGTAGTAGCAGTCATCCTGTGCAGTTCATGTTGGACTGTGCAGGGAGAACACCAGCACTAGAGCTCAACGGCCGTCCATACAGCCCCTAGGAGGATTGTTTCCTGCCCCAGGCTCATTCAGAGACAGCCCTGATTAAGGGAGTTCTGCTGTCTAGTCTTTTGGACAATTTCTGTGCCGTGCCAGGAGGAGTAGGAGAGGACTCTGACAGGAGGACCACGTGTGGGCCTAGTCTTCAGGTAGCCAGAACCCTGTCAGGACTCCCTGTAACTCTATCCCCAACATCCATAGCTGGTATAGACATGAGTGGAGTAATAGTTGCAGAAGCCTTTTGTAGAGCCTGTTACATCCCTGGGCACTCTCCTATAACCAAGGCTGGGGGCAGTGTTGGACTGGGATGTCTAGGGCCCACCAGTGGAATTGTTTCTAGGGGCCCACTGCCAGGACCCCTGCAGATCAGCTGTACCGGGACACCGCGGCTACAGGTAATAACAATGTAATGCTGCTGACACACGGCCCCATTAGCTGTATGGAACCACTTCTGGCACCCATTTTGTACACAATACAGGGCTGGAAGCAGAAAGCTCCATCCGCTGTATAGTTGCCCGCCGCCTTCACTACAGATCAGCTTCCACTGACTTCAATATGTGCTGAGATGCAGTGAAGATGCCCAGCTAATACAGAGCGGACAGAGCTTTCTGCTTCCGGCCCCGTATTGTGTACAAGACGAGCGCCAGAAGTGGCTCTATACAGCAGATCGGTCTGGGGGCTGGGTGTCGGCCCCCTACTGATCAGGTATTTATGACCTATCCTGAGGATAGACCATAAAAAAATGATGCCTGGACAACCCCTTTAATATACCCCCCTAATGCCCCACACGTTAAAGAGGTTGTGCAGCATAATTTTTTCCAGGGAGGTGAAAAACAAAACAAACAAACAAACAAATTATTTCCCCCCTATAGTAATAATACTCCCAATGACCCAAGGGGGCTCCGGCTCTCAAAGGGCCCGGTGCGAGTGCACCATTGGCCCTATGGTTAAAGCAGCCCTGCTCAAATGCATTGGTCAGGGACCCGATCAGGATGGTCAGGGGCATGATCGGGCCCTGACCATCCCGATCGGGCCCCTGACCAATGCATTTACATTGACAAAATTAGGACCAATAGTCGGGGCTTGGGACCCACCAGGCGATTCACTAGTTCCCCGGTGGGCCAGTCCTACCCTGGCTGGGGGATTGGACATTGAACTACTACTACCCCCATTGGGAAGCTGCCATTTTCTTTTGTTCCAGTTGCTGCAATAAAAGCTGTTCCTGTTCAACTGCACTGCTGTCTCCTGAGTCGTGCCTGCCATAACATCAGGGCCCTTCCGACCACCATCACACCGGCTCAGAGGGCAGAGGTCCCCTCTCCAACTGGAAGCGCCCTGGGTGGAACAACTACTAACACCACCATCAGGTAGTGCTGCAGGACTCCCCCTCGATTATGTCCGGCCCAGGAGCGGGGCTGGAGTGCTTAGTGAGTGTGCTCGGCCTAGCAGGTGGCACACCAACTGCCACTACAACTTCCATCCTCTGGTCTCCTCCATCTGGGTTGTGGCATACTATGGAAAGTTACACTACTTTCAAACCACAAAAACTTACAATAAGATTAAACATAGCTGGCATGTTGAACTGTGCCAATGACAGCAATGATTGATAGCGCCTGCTAAGAACAAACAGATTCAAGTAGTCGTACACCATCTACCTATGAGGAGTAAAATAAGTTGCAACTCACTCGTGTTCTCACCACAGATCAACTGAATGAATCAACAGACGAAGCCTGTGTAGGCGAAATGTGCATCGGGGTGCGCTCAATCTTGGTGGGTTTGTATTGGGGTTTGGCTGTACCTATTGTTAGCATTCATGCATATGTCTGTACTGGGCTGCACTTTATTTGCATAGACTTGAACATTGTGTTTGCAACTTTGACTATATTTGTGATATACAGTATTATTTTTATGGATTAGCTGCTATACCCTTCCCTTTGACAATATACTACCCTATACTATTGGAGCAGCCCAGATGGAGGGAACCAGAGGATGGGAATAGTAGTGGCGGATGATGTGCCACCAGTTATGCCCAAGCAACCACTCTCCCCAGCTCTACTCCTAGGCTGAACACCGATGAGGGGGGGTTCTTCAGCACTACCCGATTGTGGTGGTAGTAGGTTCCCTTGAGGCGCTTCCAGTTGGAGAGGGGTAATGGTAATGTAGGAACAACTCAGGAAGGCTGATGTGTAGTTGAAACAGAGTGGTACTTTACTCAGCAACCGAACAGCAATACAACAAGCAGCTTCCAAATGGAGGTTGTAGTTCTCCAATGTTCAAGTCCCCCAGCCTTGGCCTTGGGGGGATGCCCAGGGATGTTAAGGCTCTAGTGCCATACTCAACTCCAACTCTAACTCCACTCCTCAGCCTCTTCCAGCAGCAGAAACTGGGGGGCTATAATTCAGGGTAGTCCTGAAGGCACCGGGACAACACCTCCTGTCAATAGACTCCACTGCTCCTCCTGGCCCAATGTCCAAAATGATGACAGCTGAAACTCCTTGACTTAGGGCTGTCTTTAGTAGAGCCTTGGGCTGTATTCCTCCTCCTCAGGTGCAACAATAACCAAAGAGGACAGCTGTGCTAAGCTACGGGGGTCAAGTTTTCCTTTGAGCAGGAGCTCAACATATTCACCCTATAACCTGACAGATTCACCCTATAGCCTGAGATTGATCCAAACTGTTGGAGGAGAGTCATCAATTTCGGTAAGCCTTTGGTAGGCTCAGACATGAACAGGAGTCGTCAGTAAACAAAGCCAACCTCACCTTAGTATTACCCACTCTTATACTCTCAAAAAACTGTGGACTTTCAAGGAAGCACACCAGGGGCTCCAATGCCAAGTTGAAAAAGTAAAGGAAAAAGGGGACACCCTAATGCATGCCCTTTTGCAGTGAGATAGAGTTGGAGAGAAATCCCAGTATATAGATTCTGGCCTCTGAGTTAATATTTATGGACACGACATAAGTTCAAAAGAGGTCCACAACCCTCTCCAACCACTCCCACCTAACATCAAAAGCTTTTTCTATGTCCAAGGTCAGGTGATTGGGCAGGAAGGCATCTACGGCCCCGCACTTCATAGCATCTAGAACAGTCAATACTGCAACACTGGATATTAGTCACTGAAGACCAGCCCTTAATAAAACATACTTGTGGTAGTGCTATTAAACTGGGCATATAACATGCTAATCTATCAGCCATGATTTTAGACATCAACTTTATATCCACATTTCTAAGGGAGATTGGCCTATAACATATTTGAAAAGTGGGATTCTTATTGGGTTTTAGGAAAAGTTTAACATAGGCTAAGTTATCAGTGGCTTAAAGGAGGGGGTTCCCTGTAGGAAGTTGTTATATAAAGTCATCAGGATTAGTGAGATTTGGTCAGTCACTGCTTTATCGAATTCCCCACTATAGCCTTCTTGGCCAGGTGCCTTGTTATTTTTAAAAAATTTATGGCACCCTGGACTTCCTCCTGTGTTATAGGGGCATTTAAAGCCTTACATTCATCATCTGTCAGGTGAGGCAGACGGATCCCCATCATAAGAATATAAGTGGGATTAGTATGTACTGTATAATATTTGTGTAAGATATGAAGGATATCCATGGGCGAGGTATGAAGTGTGCCCTATGTATTGCATAATTGCATAATATGAGAGGCTGAAAGTGGCTGTCTGGCTAGTCTGGCCAGCAGCAAGTCCACCTTATTGCCATAACAAAAGAGCAGGGACGCTGGGTAACAGGGTCGTGCACTGCTTTCATTGTATCCCAGAACAGCGCTGGATTGACTCTGTGAGCGGTATTATCACTATCATATTCCCAAAACCAGGAAGTCAGGAGTTTTTGAAATGCTTCGTCCTTTGCTAAAAATGATAGAAAGCGCCATAGGTGTTCACTATCCTTCAGTTATGTTTCCCTAATGTCTAAAAGGATGGGAGAGTTGTCAGATTTTACCATACAGTGGGGAAAAAAAAGTATTTAGTCAGCCACCAATTGTGCAAGTTCTCCCATTTAAAAAGATGAGGCCGGCCTGTAATTGTCATCATAGGTAGACCTCAACTACGAGAGACAAAATGAGAAAACAAATCCAGAAAATCACATTGTCTGATCTTTTAAGAATTTATTTGCAAATTATGGTGGAAAATAAGTATTTGATCACCTACAAATAAGCAAGATTTCTTGCTCTCACAGACCTGTAACTTCTTCTTTAAGAGGCTCCTCTGTCCTCCACTCATTACCTGTAGTAATGGCTCCTGTTTGACATTGTTGTCAGTATAAAAGACCCCTGTCCACAACCTCAAACAGTCACACTCCAAACTCCACTATGGCGAAGAGCAAAGAGCTGTGGAAGGACACCAGAAACAAAATTGTAGACCTGCACCAGGCTGGGAAGACTGAATCTGCAATAGGCAAGCAGCTTGGTGTGAAGAAATCAACTGTGGGAGCAATAATTAGAAAATGGAAGACATACAAGACCACTGATAATCTCCCTCAATCAGGGGCTCCACGCAAGATCTCACCCCGTGGGGTCAAAATGATCACAAGAACGGTGAGCAAAAATCCCAGAACCACACGGGGGGGACCTAGTGAATGACCTGCAGAAAGCTGGGACTAACGTAACAAAGGCTACCGTCAGTAACACACTACGCCACCAGGGACTCAGATCCTGCAGTGCCAGACGTGTCCCCCTGCTTAAGCCAGTACATATCCGGGCCCGTCTGAAGTTTGCTAGAGAGAATTTGGATGTTCCAGAAGAGTATTGGGAGAATGTCATAAGGTCAGATGAAATAAAGTAGAACTGTTTGGTAAAAACACAACTCGTCATATTTGGAGGAGAGTGAATGCTGAGTTACATCCAAAGAACACCATACCTACTGTGAAGCATGGGGGTGGCAACATCATGCTTTGGGGCTGTTTCTCTGCAAAGGGACCAGGACGACTGATCCGTGTACATGAAAGAATGAATGGGGCCATGTATCGTGAGATTTTGAGTGCAAACCTCCTTCCATCAGTAAAGGCATTGAAGATGAAACGTGGCTGGGTCTTTCAGCATGACAATGATCCCAAGCACATCGCCAGGGCAACGAAGGAGTGGTTTCGTAAGAAGCATTTCAAGGTCCTGGAGTGGCCTAGCCAGTCTCCAGATCTCAACCACATAGAAAACCTTTGGAGGGAGTTGAAAGTCCGTGTTGCCCAGTGACAGCCCCAAAACATCACTGCTCTAGAGGAGATCTGCATGGAGGAATGGGCCAAAATACCAGCAACAGTGTGTGCCAACCTTGTGAAGACTTACAGAAAACATTTGACCTCTGCCATTGCCAAGAAAGGATATATAACAAAGTATTGAGATGAACTTTTGTAATTGACCAAATACTTATTTTCCACCATAATTAGCAAATAAATTCTTTAAAAATCAGACAATGTGATTTTCTGGATTTGTGTTCTCATTTAGTCTCTCATAGTTGAGGTCTGCCTATGATGTCAATTACAGGCCGGCCTCATCTTTTTAAGTGGGAGAACTTGCACAATTGGTGGCTGACTAAATACTTTTTTTCCCCACTGTATCTATTATTTTGGGGGTTCATGGCCTTCGGGGTCAGCGCCGATAAGTGAGTATGTAATCTATGCATGACCACGAGCAGGGGCGCACCGCTAATGAGGCGAAGTGAGGCGGCCGCCTCAGGTGGCACTGTCCGGGGGGCGGCATTTTTACTATTTAATGTAAACCAGCCCAGGACAGGCCGCTTTAAAAAAAAAAAAAAAAAACAGAGCTGAGCGGGGCCTGTCCTGGGCTGGTTTACAAGACGTCGCATCTCAGCGATACAATGACGTCATCACGCCGCCTACGCTGAGAGACGTCGCGGACAAGAAGAGGAGGCGGCGGCGGTTGCATCAAGGCATTGCAGGTGAGTATATCTTTTTTTTATATATATAAATAGGCTGTAACCTGTTGGAGTATCCCCGGCAGGTCAGGGCCTATTTATTTACCTACCCCGTGTCTGCTCGTGGCCGCCCCCGCTTCCCCTTCTGCTATGGGACGCAGAAAGGGAAGTGGATGCCACTGTGAGCGGCCGCGGATATCGGTAAGTTAGGCCGCAAATACTACTATTATACTCCGGGGTCTATTCAGACCCAGGAGTATAATAATCAGAGGCCTAGGGTAGGTGAGGGAACATAAAAACCAATGTTACTCACCTCCTGAAATCCGATGTAACTCCGAGCAGGCTTGAGGTCTCTGGTGACGTCATCAGGTCGCGTCGCCGGCCTGATCACGTGACGTGTGTGCGCAATTAAACAGGGTCGAAAGCTGCAAGGAGTGCACCGGTGTCCAGGATAGGTAAGTATCTCTGGTTTTTATGTTTGTATTCTCCCCTGGGTCTCCAATCATTATACTCTGGGGTCTGAAAAGACCCCAGAGTATAATAATAGTTCATGGGTGCTCCACTATGGGGCATAATACCCTGTGCAGGGACCACTGTAGAGCATAATACCCTGTTCAGGGGCCACTCTGGAGCATAATACAAGTGCAGGGGCCACTATAGAGCATAATACCGGGTGCAGGGGTCACTATGGAGCATAATACAAGTGCAGGGGCCACTATGGAGCATAATACCAGTGCAAGGGCCACTATGGAGGATAATACCAGTGCAGGGGCCACTATGGAGCATAATACCAGTGCAAGGGCCACTATAGAGCATAATACCAGTGCAGGGGCCACTATGGAGCATAATACTGTGTGCTTGGGCCACTGTGGAGCATAATACCGTGTGCAGGGGCCAATATGGGGCATAAAACTGTGTGCAGGAGTTGCTGTGGAACATAATACCGTGTGCAGTGGCCAATGTGGGGCATAATACCGTGAGCAGGGGCCACTATGGAGCATAATACCGTGTGCAGGGGCCGCTGCGAGGCTTAATCCAGTGTGCAGGGTCCGCTGCGGGCCATAAGACTGTGTAATACTGTGTGCAGGGGCTGCTGTGGAACATTATAGTGTGTGTAAATGGGGCGCTATAAACATGGGCTATGGCACCTGTTTATATTATACGCAGTCTGTTTATAGTGACCATGTGATGTAATTGTAGCCTTGTCACATACTGTAGACATGTACAGGACGAGGCTGTAGTTACATTACATGGCCGCTATGAGATGAATTACACTATGTAAACAGAGAAGCGGTCACGGCGCTTACACAGGTACCATTCAAACAGCTGATCAGTGGGGGTCCTGGATTTTTGAACCCCACTGATTAGTTTATTAATGACCTGGAAAACCTTTTATTTAGTTAACACCTGGGGTATTATTAATATGCGGCACTATTTATACAGGGTACACACGGACATTATTAATATAAAGATGCACTTGGGAGTATTATTCATTATGGGGGGTTATATCACATATTTTATAATTGGGGGTAGCAGCAGAATGGGGGCTTTGTGTAGGTGAGGACAATGTGGGTTGGATGCCTGGAAAAGTGAGGAGCCAAAGATGTCTGTGTTGCAAACTTTACAGAGACAAGTCACAGCTGGAAGAAGTGGTCATGGTGGTCCAGAGGGAAGAGAAGGGAAATGTGAAGGATTAGTCAGAGACGTCACCTGTAAGTCACAAAATGTTACTGCCCTGTATTCACCTAAATGATAGAGGATAAATACCTGATTGATGGGGGTCTGTCTGCTGAGACCCCACTGAGCCTGAGAATTGGGTTTTTTTCCCCCACTAGGTGGGAATCCAGCCTGGCTGCAGCCATAAATATAGGTGTGTCACTTGGTGGATGGACAAACCCGCGTGGCTCTCATTCACTTTAATGGGAGTGCCAAAGATAGCCGAAGTCCAGTACTCAGCTATCTGCGGGGCTCCTATTTTAGAGAATGGGGGCCACGTGGGCTCGTCCATCCACCAAGAAGAAGATGTGTGAAGTTACTTTCATTGTTAATGCTGTGTTGTTGATCTGATACTGAAGTAATACAGTAAGAAGAATTCTTAAAAACTGTTTTATAACTTTGTGTATTGTGTATATTGTGCGACGATAACAGCGTGTTAAACTAGTAGCATGGAAACTCAGTTTTTTGGGTTTTTTTTTTTTTTTTTTTTTTTTGGGGGGGGGGGGCGTCTTTCTATAGTCTGCCTCAGGCAGCAAAGAGGCTAGGTTCACCACTGACCACGAGTCATGTGGTGTAGAGTAAAAGATAAACTCCCTCCCATCTGGATTGAAAAGTCTCCAGGGATCATCCATCTCAGTGTTTAGCATAAGGGGGGCCAGAATTTTATCTCTGGATCTATCTAATAGGTGTCGTAGCCCTGAGCCCGGACTCTCCTCCTTAGCATCCAGTATAGTATTGAAAACTCCCCCACTAAACGCTGGGCAACCAGTTGTGAGGTATTTTATTGATGTTGGTATATGTAATTAACAAATATGAATTATTTTTATGTATTTTTGGACTTTCTTTTTTTAGTTTTTGCTAATGCTTTTTGTTCCACATATTTTGATTATTTAGTATATGATTAGCCCTGTTTTTGTGGTTTGTTTCATCTACTTTTGAGGACTAAAATAAAATGCAACTGATTCGTGTTCTCACCACAGATCAACTGAAGCCCTGGAAAGGTAGTAAAATCTCATTATCGCCTTTCAGGCAGAAAAATACATGTTTTCGCATTCAACCTGTCTATGGGTCTGTCTCATAACATCCTTTCACTGGCCCCATGTTTTCGGCTATGTTTGTCTTGTACACAGCACATCCCCATACATACCATTGGCAACCCTCTATATGAGCTTGAAATTATTGTGTGGATATCTCTGGGACAGGTCAATGTCTGTACTCCTTGTGACCTTGGAGCTCCCATACACCAGATGTAGATGCTGTATACACAGAAGCCAGGAGAGCCCAGGTTATAACTGGGTGATACCTGCAAAGTAAACTGAACTGTGAGCTGTGTCTGTTTCAACTGTCATCCTGTTTCCTGTGCCTTTATTCACACCTCAAATCAAGGGCACCCCAAAACACCATCTGGAGATTAGTAGCAGGGAGTGCTCCAGGCAACCCAATACCATCACCTCAGTGTTACCCTCTTGTCACTGTGCCAGCCTAAGGCCTGTAAAGAGGATTTGTCAACAAAAGCCACCATGACCAGTAAGGATGCCATCTTAGGCCTGCAACTATATGTGTAAGAGACAGCCCAATGATGTCTCAAGCTTCATTTGTCTATTTAAACTGTTAAAGTTGAATGTGTTTCTGTGATCCATTGTAATTGTGACATGATGCTATAGTGACACGCCCCTATGATGTCAGCCTGCCTGTTTTGCAGACATAGTGTGAGTAGAGAAGCAGGAAGTGACGAGACAGTGAGCAGCAGCAAGAGAAAAGACAGGTGTTTGTACTGTATGGAGAGTGTGTGGAGATCTCAGAGGATTTTCCTGTGCAGTTAAGCTGTATATATTTCAGTCCAGAGGCAAACAGAGTATAAAGAGACAGTACGTCTAGTGGGGCCAGGCTAAAAGGACTGTGCTCAGTGGCTAATCAGTGAAACTGACATTGTGGCTGTGTATATTGTCACGAAAGCTAGAGACTCGCAGTGCTGTTGAATACTGGACAGTAACTGCAAAACCCCAGCTTACATCACAGCTCAGTGTATGGATTCAGCAGGACTGTCAGTGTGCTGAGTGATATCTGCTGTTGGATTCCATGGCATCCATTTGGTTTCTCTGCCTGCTGAGTAGGATTTCATTACTTCAGATATTGTGATAACCGTGAGGAGAGGATGCTTCTCTATAAAAGAAAGGAACGACTTTGGGTCCCATCTCGTGCTTCTACGGACTGTAAGCGGTCCAACTGGACCAATGGGAAAAGGGGGTGCGCACCCAAATGTGAAGTCAGGGTCGGTTAGGGATAGTTTTGGGTATATTGTTCATTCAGTGTCCGTACTGCAGAATCGGACATGGTAAAAGTGGAAACCATTGCAGAATCTGCCTTGAATTGTTCATACTATACTGTGTATTTTGCTTGTCCTTCTTCCTGTTATTTTACCTTAACTTGCCTTTATTAACTTGTAGTAAATGCATTTTTCTTGAACTTGACCACCACGTGTGCGTTCATTTCTGGTTCTGGAGCCTAAACCACCTGCCCCTTGCTCTCGGTTCATATCTGCGCCATCTGGGTTGTTGCAGCAGTATCAGCCTTGTATTACTGACCCGTCTCATGTGCTCTGACTGACTGTACTTCAAACAACAGCTTCAAAACCAAATGCAAACTCTCCAGAGACATTTTTACATACATGTTTACTGTTCTCATTGAGCACAGATTGCTCTTCCACCCCCTCCTCCCTTGTCACTTCCTGTTGATTGATCAGTCTTTGTTCTTAGTCCTTACTAAATGGCATCATCAGGTCAGCACATTGGGGTAGATTTATTATATCTTGTATACCAGGTTTCTGGTGTAGAAGGCATATAAGGTTGCATATCTGATTTTTTGCAAAAAAATTGGGACTTTTTCATTTCTGCGCCGCCCTTGCTAAGGGAACATGGTGAGGGCATACATGGTTGCTGGGCCATCAGCCTCACCATATTTATTATCATCCTAAATGAGGCACACCCTAACGCCAGTCTTCATAAATGTGACCCATTGTGCGTGCAAACACAGGACACTGTACTGCTGTAGTAAGAAACCCCACCTGAAGAGGAGGATGTAAATGGAGCCATGATACCAAGTACAGTGATCCAATGCTGCTTCCTTCACTCCTGTAGTTGGATCTAAGTGTTTCACTCTCCTTTTGTGCTTCTAAGATGCCAAACTGGTACCCACTCAAATAATGTAAACAGCATCGACTGGTGGTGCTAATGACTTGAAGCATGGGTCCCCTTGGATTAATCTTTGTCATAGATACGGCTTCTTTACTGTAAGAAGTCTGTGGAACTTACTGCCATAGGATGTTGATGTGATGTGATGGTTGATTCATTGTACAAGTTCAAAATCACCCTGGATGGGATGTTGACCCAAGGAATTTTTTTTTGACTTAGATCAACAAGGTAGGATTATAGATTGGACTTGATGAACCTGTATCTTTATTCAACCTTCAACTACTGCATATTACTATGTTGATTAGTTGCATTGTATTTCCCATCATACTTTCCCTATTTTTGTAATATGAGGAACACTAATGCATCAAACTAGTCTACTACTGTATGCCAGTTTTCATCATTTTACTCTGTGTTAATGTAAATCATCTTTACTGTACATAGATTATTACCATGGCACACAAATGATATAGCCCCATAAAGATAAGTGAAATCTTTAGCTTTCCTATATCTGTAAGTTCCAATATTAATGACAGGTTTACTATCTAATTGGCTTTATTTGGAAGCAGCTAAATATCAGTAAGTTAAATATACAGACAATTTTACTTTTCATTTTTATTTTGTACAATTAATGCATTTAAATGTCAATGCATGACTACATATTATAATCAATTTATATTGTATTTTTCAGCTCAGTAGAGAGATTTTAATATATTAGTGTAACTTTTGATCTGTGTAAGATTCTGTTTATGTGCATGAAATTAACTAACAATCTATATTCAAAGTTAATTTTACAAATTGAAGTTCAATTAATTGCTGTCATAAAATGTGCAGGTCAGTAAATCCACAAATGAGTTTTCCACTTTCTCACTTTTATATTAATTTTACGTAATATTCAAGACATTTTCGACTATTGTCTTAGCAGTGACATGTTAACAATGCCTTTTTAGAATGTTGAAATTAGAAATGTAAATTCAGAACACATAAGAATTCATTTGTATCCCGAATACTGCTGTATTAACAAAGGGTTTGCTGTTTATACATGGATTCTTCACATTGTTTTTAGTTCTGCGTACTGTTAATAGTTACTAGTTAATATAAAGTGTATTACTTATAATTTACTTGCTTGAACTATACAATACATCTATTTTTCTGTTGTTTCAAATATGACCTCCTAGGACGACATGCAAGTCTAATATAGAAGCATTATTGCACCAATATTACGACACTAAAACATGGTCTAATCACAGGCTTATTTAAATGACCCAATCAAACAATATCATAAATCTCTACATGCTGTCATTTTATTTTAGGTTAGTAGACCTGCAGTGCCACCTGGAATTGCAGCAGTAATGAGGGAACAAAAATGAACGCATATTATTTGTGTGTGCAACAAGCATTGTCCATATAAATCCCCATAATTAATAAAGAGTTTGCAATAATTTTCTCTTTAAAAAGTTACAGATCCAGCTTTTCCTATTCAGTTTCAAACCATAATTCAGCCATTTATTATATTAACACATATTAAAAATTGCAATAGAGCTTAAAAACTAAATGTAATTAGGAACATGAGTGGGTAAATTCACTAGGCCCCGATATAAAGAATGTTATTAAAATTAATAAACACCTTCCCCGGTTAAAGCAAGTGTGTACTGTATTTCTGAATTCCCAAAAATTCTGGATACTAGTGAGGTTAAATTACTCAAAAAAGCAGATACCTTATTACCTTATCAGAATAAGACAAAGAAGAAGAAGGATCATGTGAACTAGGTACAGTGCCTTACGAAAGTATTCGGACCCCTTGAACTTTTCAACCTTTTGCCACATTTCAGGCTTCAAACATAAGGATATAAAATTTTAATTTTTTGGTGAAGAATCAACAAGTGGGACACAATTGTGAAGTGGAACGAAATTTATTGGATATTTTAAACTTTTGTAAAAAATAAAAAACTGAAAAGTTGGGCGTGCCAAATTATTTTGGCCCCCTTAAGTTAATACTTTGTAGCGCCACCTCTTACTGCGATTACAGCTGCAAGTCGCTTGGGGTATGTCTCTATCAGTTTTGCACATCGAGAGACTGAAATTCTTGCCCATTCTATCCTTGGAAAACAGCTCGAGCTCAGTGAGGTTGGATGGAGAGCGTTTGTGAACAGCAGTTTTCAGCTCTTTCCACAGATTCTTGATTGGATTCAGGTCTGGACTTTGACTTGGCCATTCTAACACCTGGATACGTTTATTTGTGAACCATTCCATTGTAGATTTTGCTTTATGTTTGGCATCATTGTCTTGTTGGAAGATAAATCTCCGTCCCAGTCTCAGGTCTTTTGCAGACTCCAACAGGTTTTCTTCCAGAATGGTCCTGTATTTGGCTCCATCCATCTTCCCATCAATTTGAACCATCTTCCCTGTCCCTGCGGAAGAAAAGCAGGCCCAAACCATGATGCTGCCACCACCATGTTTGACAGTGGGGATGGTGTGTTCAGGGTGATGAGCTGTGTTGCTTTTACGCCAAACATATCATTTTGCATTGTGGCCAAAAAGTTTAATTTTGGTTTCATCTGACCAGAGCACCTTCTTCCACATGTTTGGTGTGTCTCCCAGGTGGCTTGTGGCAAACTCTAAACGAGACTTTTTATGGATATCTTTGAGAAATGGCTTTCTTCTTGCCACTCTTCCATAAAGGCCAGATTTGTACAGTATATGCCTGATTGTTGTCCTATGTACAGACTCTCCCACCTCAGCTGTAGATCTCTGCAGTTCATCCAGAGTGATCATGGGCCTCTTGGCTGCATCTCTGATCAGTCTTCTCCTTGTTTGAGATGAAAGTTTAGAGGGACGGCCGGGTCTTGGTAGATTTGCAGTGGTCTGATACTCCTTCCATTTCAATATGATCGCTTGCACAGTGCTCCTTGGGATGTTTAAAGTTTGGGAAATCTTTTTGTATCCAAATCCGGCTTTAAACTTCTCCACAACAGTAACACGGACCTGCCTGGTGTGTTCCTTGGTCTTCATGATGCTCTCTGCGCTTTAAACAGAACCCTGAGACTATCACAGAGCAGGTGCATTTATACGGAGACTTGATTACACACAGGTGGATTATATTTATCATCATCAATCATTTAGGACAACATTGGATCATTCAGAGAGCCTCACTGAACTTTTGAAGTGAGTTTGCTGCACTGAAAGTAAAGGGGCCGAATAATATTGCACGCCCCACTTTTCAGTTTTTTATTTTTTATAAAAGTTTAAAATAACCAATAAATTTCGTTCCACTTCACAACTGTGTCCCACTTGTTGTTGATTCTTCACCAAAAAATTAAAATTTTATATCTTTTTGTTTGAAGCCTGAAATGTGGCAAAAGGTTGAAAAGTTCAAGGGGGCCGAATACTTTCGCAAGGCACTGTATCCCTTCAATCATGAGAAACTATAGGTGTGTAAGGCCACTGATTACTCAGTTGGGAATCACAGCCGTTATAAAAAACCCAACCAGGAATGTTGCCATTTTATGGTGATAGACATTGCAGAGAGAGCAGATCTCAAACAGACAAAAAGAAACTGTGATGCTGATTGGATGCCATACTGCCTACTGGCATATTGTTCTGCATCAAACTTACATTTATACACTTGCGGTATACTTCACACTTTAGTCAGTATCCAAGTGGTTTTATTTTAATTGAAATTGAATTTGAAATTCTTTCAGTGTTCTGCTTATAGTTAGAGATTTCCTAACCAATTGGTTATAAGCCAGCTTCAACCCGAATATTTCAAAATGTTTGATTTTCATCTAAACCAAAACTTTTGTGATTTGTATTGGGTTAACTAAAATGGCCACCTCAACATGCATTGTGCAATGGAAATACAGAGGAAACTCATGTCGTTGGCTGGGTTATGACATCACCTGACAGTCTCTCAGCCAGTAATGAGTGGTAGATGGAGACCTTACAGTACTGATGTTTATGTCACAGACTCAATATAAGATTTTATCAGAGGAAGACTTAGCCATTTTGGGATCTGTTCAAACTTAAAGACACTTCTACTATCATCATAAATGCATGATCCAAAGCAATAGCTCCATTTTGCTACATTTGCTACATTTCAGGCTTCAAACATAAGGATATAAAATTAAAATTTTTTGGTGATGAATCAACAACAAGTGGGACACAATTGTGAAGTGGAACGAAATTTATTGGTTATTTTAAACTTTTGTAAAAAATAAAAAACTGAAAAGTGGGGCGTGCAATATTATTCGGCCCCTTTACTTTCAGTGCAGCAAACTCACTCCAGAAGTTCAGTGAGGATCTCTGAATGATCCAATGTTGTCCTAAATGATTGATGATGATAAATATAATCGACCTGTGTGTAATCAAGTCTCCGTATAAATGCACCTGCTCTGTGATAGTCTCAGGGTTCTGTTTAAAGCGCAGAGAGCATCATGAAGACCAAGGAACACACCAGGCAGGTCCGTGATACTGTTGTGGAGAAGTTTAAAGCTGGATTTGGATACAAAAAGATTTCCCAAACTTTAAACATCCCAAGGAGCACTGTGCAAGCAATCATATTGAAATGGAAGGAGTATCAGACCACTGCAAATCTACCAAGACCCGGCCGTCTCTCTAAACTTTCATCTCAAACAAGGAGAAGACTGATCAGAGATGCAGCCAAGAGGTCCATGATCACTCTGGATGAACTGCAGAGATCTACAGCTGAGGTGGGAGAGTCTGTCCATAAGACAACAATCAGTCGTACACTGCACAAATCTGGCCTTTATGAAAGAGTGGCAAGAAGAAAGCCATTTCTCAAAGATATCCATAGAAAGTCTAGTTTAAAGTTTGCCACAAGCCACCTGGGAGACACACCAAACATGTGGAAGAAGGTGCTCTGGTCAGATGAAACCAAAATCGAACTTTTTGGCCACAATGCAAAACGATATGTTTGGCGTAAAAGCAACACAGCTCATCACCCTGAACACACCATCCCCACTGTCAAACATGGTGGTGGCAGCATCATGGTTTGGGCCTGCTTTTCTTCCGCAGGGACAGGGAAGATGGTTCAAATTGATGGGAAGATGGATGGAGCTAAATACAGGACCATTCTGGAAGAAAACCTGTTGGAGTCTGCAAAAGACCTGAGACTGGGACGGAGATTTATCTTCCAACAAGACAATGATCCCAAACATAAAGCAAAATCTACAATGGAATGGTTCACAAATAAACGTATCCAGGTGTTAGAATGGCCAAGTCAAAGTCCAGACCTGAATCCAATCGAGAATCTCTGGAAAGAGCTGAAAACTGCTGTTCACAAACGCTCTCCATCCAACCTCACTGAGCTCGAGCTGTTTTCCAAGGAAGAATGGGCAAAAATTTCAGTCTCTTGATGTGCAAAACTGATAGAGACATACCCCAAGCGACTTGCAGCTGTAATCGCAGCAAAAGGTAGCACTACAAAGTATTAACTTAAGGGGGCCGAATAATTTAGCACGCCCCACTTTTCAGTTTTTTATTTTTTACAAAAGTTTAAAATATCCAATAAATTTAGTTCCACTTCACGATTGTGTCCCACTTGTTGATTCTTCACCAAAAAATTAAAATTATATATCCTTATGTTTGAAGACTGAAATGTGGCAAAAGGTTGAAAAGTTCAAGGGGGCCGAATACTTTCGCAAGGCACTGTACAACTCATCAAAATGGGCTAATTTTTACATAAAACTATTGCTTTTTGCAATATAACTGGCATGTTTGTCTAAAAAAAACACAGGTAAACCCCTTTCACCCTCAAAAAAGAGTAATTTTTGGAGTGTTCTAAATGTTAAAATGTGTAAAAGCAAGTGGTAGTGCAGTGTACGGTTAACCTCGGAGTTTCTATCCACTGCTTACCATTAATTTTCCTATAGACATACAGTTGTGCTAAAAAATTTACATACCCCGGCAGATTTTTTGTTTTTTTGGACTTTTTTTCAGAGAATATGAATGATAACACAAAACCTTTTTCTCCACTCATGGTTAGTGGTTGGTTGAAGCCATTTATTGTCAAACTTCTGTGTTTTCTCTTTTTAAATCATAATGACAACCAAAAACATCAAAATGACCCTGTTCAAAAGTTTACATACCCTGGTGATTTTGGCCTGATAACATGGCCAGAAACTAAACCACTGTCTGGTAGACAAACCAAAATTTCGGCCACAACAGCCCAGAAAATTGTTCGGGATGCAAAGAAAAACCCACACATAACATCAGCTGAAATACAGGACTTTCTGAAAACTATCGGTGTGGCTGTTTCAAGATGCACAATAAGGAGGCACTTGAAGAAAAATGGGCTGCATGGTCGAGTTGCGAGAAGAAAGCCATTACTGCGCAAATGCCACAAAGAATCTCGCCTTCAATACGCCAAGCAGCACAGAGACAAGCCTCAAAACTTCTGGAACAAGGTAATTTGGAGTGATGAGACAAAAATTGAACTTTTTGGCCACAACCATAAACGTTACATTTGAAGAGGTGTCAACAAGGCCTATGATGAAAGGAACACCATTCCTACTGTAAAGCACGGAGGTGGATCACTGATGATGTGGGGATGTGTGAGCTTCAAAGGCACAGGAAACTTGGTCAAAGTTGAAGGAAAGATGAATGCAGCACGTTATCAGCAAATACTGGAGGCAAATTTGCACTCATCATCCAGGAAGCTGCGCATGGGACGTACTTGGACGTTCCAACATGACAATGATCCAAAACACAAGGCCAAGTCGACCTGTCATTGGCTACAGCAGAAGAAAGTGAAGGTTCTGGAGTGGCCTTCTCAGTCTCCTGGCCTCAATATCATTGAGCCACTCTGGGGAGATCTCAAGTGCACAGTACATGCAAGACAGCCCAGAAATTTACAGGAAATGTAGCCTTTTTGCCAATAAGCATGGGCAGTTTTACCATCTGAAAAAATAAAGAGCCTCATCCACAACTTCCACAAAAGACTTCAAGCTGTCATTGATGTTAGAGGGGGCAATACACTGTATTAAGAACTGGGGTATGTGAACTTTTGAACAGGGTTATTTTGATGTTTTTGGTTGTCATTATGATTTAAAAAGAGAAAACACAGAAGTTTGACAATAAATGGCTTCAACCAACCACTAACCATGAGTGGAGAAAAAGGTTTTGTGTTATCATTCATATTCTCTGAAAAAAGGCCAAAAAAACAAAATATCTGCCAGGGTATGTAAACTTTTTAGCACAACTGTACATGTCATTTTTAGTTTGACATAACTCAGGTGTGTTTGCCTTAGAGAGCTAGAAATTGGCTGGATGGAGTCCTAGGAGCCCTGACAGTGTCATACACTATGTTTTAAGCCAATGTAAGCTCTGGTTTGTACCAAAATTATTTGACGTGAAGCAAATCTTTGGACGAACCACCTCAATGGCAAACAAAACTAATTTTCAGAGGTTCGCCTATCTCTACTGATAGTGTGCCACACTGCTTACTGGTATATTGTTTTTTTTATCATACTTGCATTTATACACCTGTTATGCCTCACTTTAATTTGTAACAATTTTTTTTTCAAATAATCTGCACAGGCTTAGTGCTACCTCATTTAAAAATTTAAGTCTCCCCCCATGCCATGTCATATGACCGTTAGAATGTGGATGGCTGTAGCACAATTCGCTGCAGCATCTTCACCAGTCATTTAGTCAGTAGTAGCAGGTCACAGTTGTCTGTTGTCTCTCGTAGGCGTATTGTTGTACAAGAAGCAGATGACATTGTGGATTGGATGGATCACTTATCATCTCAGTCACAGCAGGATTATGTTGCCTCTCACAATGACACAGTTACATTGTGCCAGTGTTCAGCATTCCTCCTTCTCCACCTTAACAGTTAATGTGCAGCCCTATTGAAGTCTTTCTATTCTATCATTTCTGTCTTCACTGTTCCCAGTGGGGCACCTTTTTTATTTCCTATAAAACAGTCCCTCAGGTGCTATGGAAAATATTTAAAATAATGTTCCATTTGATGAGTTGTATGAGAACAGTCAGCGTTTGGACTGCAATGAAGAGGTGGAGTTGGAGGATATGACTGAAATGCATTCTTGTACTTGCAGCCATGGTGGTGGTGTACAGGCACTGACAGCCATGGTGGTAGTGGCACTTTGGGGCAAATATAGAAATGAGAATCTTGACGTACGATGTATCACAGTTTGGGTAGTGTCCTATGTGCTGACAAGCATATCATTAGCATCAAGCAAAGGAATGACTATTGGTTAGACATCCTTTTAGATCCATGTTATAAAAGAAAAATGAGGGGATTTTTTTTTTCTGCTTCTGAAATGGAGTAACAAAAAAATGGTGTACAGTAATACCTCGAATGTTATGTTAGGTTCCAAAACCAGTTGCGTATCGCAAGGAATCGCAAATATTTGGTACGAGCACTAAAAATGCTAATAGATGCTTACTTCTATAGTTTAAACCCTAATGTTACCCCTACAGTACCGTATACTAATTCATTGGCTGCTGTTTTCTTTTCCATTCATAGTAAGATGAAACCAAGTATGTAACAAATGGGACACTACTGAAATGTAAAATTAATGACTGACATTTCTTTGTCATTGGTGGGCGCTTACTTCTGAACCGGGTTCCACCTGAATATTCCAAGTTGTTCGGTCTTTAATGAAATGAACAAACATAAATTTGTCTCGGATGAACTAAAATGACCACCACAACATGCATTGCAGTAAATTATTATACTCTGGGATATCTTCAGACCCCACAGTATAATAGGTGGAGGGCCAGGGGAGGTGAAAAAAAATGTTAATACTCTCCTTTCCTCACCTCTTTTGGGCCTCCTTGTGGCCCAAAAGAAAAAAATGCTTGATAGTGAACAATACACAGATTTTTTTTTGTGGCACTATTAGACATCAGCACCAGGAATCAAATTAATTTGATTAACAATTCCCACTTGGGCATTGACTTTCAAAATGCTTGTTGCAAAACAATACTGCACTATTAGATCTATGCAAAATAATGATATATGCAATACAAACAATATGTAAAATAATGCAGCGGCACATTGTCAATACCAGGTTTAATATTATTGAAGAAGATTTGATTGGTGATTCGCAAATGAATGTAAGAATTATGTACAATACTGTAGCTGCAGCAGCATGTCACAGAAATGGCTGCCTGGGCCTGCCTAACTAACACACTTCTACTTCTCTCCAAAATTGATATTTTTATCAATTTATTGTAAATATAACTTCTCTTTTCTACTATGAAAAACATTCACTTACACTAATCCTCTATGCGTATGGTGTGAATTCTTCCCATCTCTAATTCTTTGTCTGACTCCCTGTCTCTCCTCTCTGTGTTCCCACAAAAGCTGCAGCGTTTCCTGTTTGGGTTGTTTTATAGTGGCTGTGACTCATCCACTGTGCCATCTATGACCCACAAATAGTGTCTCATTATTGGCTGTAGTAGAGAGAGGGCTGCCTGCAGGGAGTTATGGTGGAGCCCGCCAGTACACTTACTGAGGTTACGCCATCCTTCTTTTATCTTTTTCTGATCGGTAAAGTGGCAGTGTCCATTTTTAGCAATTTGTGTGTAACACATTTGTGCTCAGTGCCAAACTTAACTCTTCTGCATGTCACAGGTACATTTTCAGCAGTGAATCAGCTTTACATAATGCAAGCAGAATTTCTGTGCATAGTGTCACACGCACATTTTCATTTTTATACTATACTATAGCAATAGCAGTCTGCATGTTTCTTGAAGTTTACCATGTCACACCAATCATAGAACATTCTAAATATTGTAATGCATTATTATATTATTTTCTAAGTAAACAATAAAATTCTGTATTCTGAACTTAAATGATAAGATTCATATTCAGGGGTATTGGCTCCATCCAATGGTTAAAAGAAGATATGCACTGTACCAATTAGGTTTGTTGCTATGGTGATATAGTCCTGTACATCTGTAATCTTACAAAATGAACAGTCTGCGTTCAGCATGTAGGTACAGTAGATAATAGGACACATAGTAACACTGTCATTAAGCAGTAAAACACACATTTTTGTGTTTCATAATGCTTTCTGTAAGAAGCTCTTTGTACTGATTTGTGAGTTGTGTTTCAGAAGTAGTGCCCATCTATATTCATATCTTATTCCTACAGAGAATTCATCTTCATTTACTTGAAAAAAAACCTTTGTAAAGTCTTTCAGAATGATATGCAATATTATTTAACTGGAGAAAGCACTTAACCTATTAATATTGTATATTGGGATGTAACTCATTTGTATACATTTAATAAGGTGACATCGGTCAAGGTTTTGACCAGAACTAGGTGGATGTGCCTGAGAGAAGAAATACTGCAGCAATGTTTTATCTAGCTGAATCAGCAAACTGAGGGAGGACTACTGTTCATGAGTACCTTACACAGCATTGCTTTTCTGTATGCAAGCCAAGAGTGTCAAATTATCCTTCAATGCCACCAAAAAGATATAAAGACTCAAGATGGCTATACAGTCTACATGTAATAACAAATGGAAAAGAAACTACAACAAATACTCCTGCATCACCAAAACGTAACAATGGAAGAATTCCAACTCACACATCCACAAATATTTTAATATCATATACTTTACTGTAGAAATGTCAACTTTATATTGCACCAAAAGCAGCGTTGATGTATACACAGGGTCCAATCTTCTGATGTTTTTTTAACCCCTAGTGCCTTTAATCATAGCAACACTCTTAATACCTGTAGGCCAAAGCAGCTACTTGTCCTCTACTATAAATACTCATTTGGTTTGGACAGGTGCGCATGTGTATTCATTGGCAGAAGAGAATAAGATGCTTTCAGACAGCTCTGGAGGTGAATTAGTCTTAGAACAAACAATCTGGCATGTTGAAATCCAACATGCCCGGCCCTTCTTCCAACTATTATCATCTATTAAAGAAAAATTAGGGTCCCTCATACACATTAGGTTGTCCTCTGGATGCACCAAAATAGGTAGGTTCAGCCAACATTAGTTAAATGTGTATGGCCACCTTTACAGTATGCCTATAGAAATCAATGTGCTGTCTGCATAATGCACAGACACACTGGGCCTCCAGAGCAAGGTATGTTTCTGTACATGCTCTGGCTAATAGATACACCTTTTAATGAAGGACTTTAATTAGATTTCAAAGAAATAAATGTAATCAATTTCTGTTCTGAACTTAAACATCACTCCTACCAAACAAATGTACAATTCTATCAATATGTTTTGCATTTTCTTTTTACAGTGTTCATTCTGCATTAAAAATTACATGTCGATTTTGTCCGGCATGTCATTATGATTATGAATAAACCATATTAATACATTATTAATATATATATATATTATTACAGCATTATATTTTGTTTTACTGCATTTTTGAAAAATAAACTATTTTCCTGGGAGCAAGTGTTCCATTACTTAACATAACTGACATCCATTTCATGTGCCAAGTTGCTGTTTTTATTGGTACCATTTTTTAAGTACAATTTTTTGATCACTTTTTAATGTTATTTTTGGAGGAGGCGATGATGACCAAAATCTGTTTTTGCATATTTATGTTTGTTCATTTTTTGTTTACTTTATTTATTTCTGAAATGGGAAAGGGTTTTAAAACTTGATTTATTTAGTTTGTCAATTAAATTTACTTTTTACATTTTTTTTTTTTAGTTTCCCACAAGGAGACTTTAACCTGAGATTGCTCTTTATTGCACTACATTGTACCTAGGCTCTATATGTGTAAAAGGGAAAGGCAGTAAGGAGGCTACTGATTGCTCAACTGGCTGTCAACTCATGGCCCATGCAATCTCAGGGTACGTAGGGGACTTACTGCATAATCAATATTAATCAAAGCATCTGAAGGGTTAAGATAGTACTGAGCCCCAGCTGTATAATAAAGCCGAAACCTGGAAACCATATAACAGGCACAGCTTTTGTGCCTGCTACAGCTCTGTGTTGTACTTTCTCAACGCTGAGTATTAACTATATGTTAAGGAATTAAAGACGTCTGGTCAGGTAAATGAACAAGGGAAAATGTTTTACTGAAAGTAAAGAAAATGTGAAATTAAATCTAATGTGAATAACTTTAAGTTTATACACTCAGCATGTAATGACAAATATGTAGTTTCCATATTATAGAAGATAATGGCTAGTTGGAGTACCTTAAATGATTCCTTGAATTGGCACTGTAATATTCTTTCTAAAAGAAGAAAACATGTTATCACTGCTGCTTTTCAACTGATGCTTTACTTTATGTGATACTGATACATTTGGCTAACTAAGTGACCTGCATTGAAACAACTGTATGTTTTAATAAGCAGACAATAAGATTTGTTCTAATTACTTTTTCTAATGCTGTTAAATTCTGCAAGCTATATTACGCATATTACAAAAGTCCCAAGTGTAAAATTAACCAGTTAATTAATGCTCATAAGGCATTTTTTTTTTCTTATGACCAATATGATTATACTTTGTAAGTTGAATGATTCTTCCAGGAAAGGAAAATTGTATCACTTGAGGTATATTTTCAGTTATTAGTAGATACACTTATTAGATGTAGCCAAAGTTACTCAAAGCATTTGACTAGCATGAGAAATCTGATAAACAATGCAATGGCCAAATCCATTTAACTTTTTTATCCTTCTCACTCCATTATGTTAGGTCTGTATTAGCAAGTCAATTACATATAAAATGTTAGTTTGTTATACACTTATTCCAATTCTGGCTGTGTGTTCCCAAAAGAACTGACATCTGTTTGCTACACAATTGTGCCAGAGTTCCCAGATGAGGAAGGAACAGATTGCCAGACGCCGCAAGGAGGCCTGAAAGAGGTGGGTATAAATGTTCATTTTTTACATCTCCCTTGGGCCTGTACACATACCTAAATAAATCCCTCCCTCTTGGCTCTGTAACTATTCAATAACTTAACAGATTTGACATTCAGGGTCCTGGGAAAGTATGGTAAAATACTATGTAATTCTGTAATAGGGACTGATGAAATCTAAACATATGTAATTAACCCCTTCCTGTTGGAGGCATTTTTTGATTTTCGTTTTTGACTTCCCGCCTTCCAAACCCCATAACTTTTCTATTTTTCCATTCACAGAGCCATATAAGGGCTTAATGTTTGTGGGACAAATTGTCCTCAATAATAGTACCATTTATTATTCTGTACAATGTATTGGGAAGCTGGAAAAAAATTCAGAATTGGGTGGAATTGGAGAAAAAGTGCGTTTGTGCGATTTTCTTATGGGCTTAGTTTTCACGGCGTTCACTGTGCAGCTAAAATGACACGTCACCTGTATTCTATGTTTCGGGGCTACAAAATTTATATGGTTTTATTTACATTTTAACGCCTTAACAAAGATCGAAAACTCTGCAAAAAAATTTTTTTCTTAAAGTCGCCAAATTCTGACACCAGTAACTTTTTTATATTTCCTTGTATGCATAGGGCATCTATTTTTTGCAGGGCCAGGTGCACTTTTAAGTAATACAATTTTGAGAAATGTCTATTGCTTTGATAACTTTTTATTCAAATTTTTATCAGAGACAAAACAACAAAAAAACAGTGGTTTGGCACTTTTGTTTTTTTTTTCCCGCTACGGCATACACTGTATGGGAAAAATATTTTTCTAAGTTTGCAGACTGGGCATTTTTGGACACAGGGATACCTAATGTGTATGTGTTTCACAGGAATTTTCTACTTTTATACGTATTCTAGAAAAAAGGGGGTGATTTGAATTTTTAATACTTTTTATTTTTACTTATATATATATATAAAATGAAAAAATGAAAGTCAGACATTGCTTTTCAACCATGCTTCAACAGAATTTTTAAAAAAAGAAAACTCATGAAACAGGCCTGGACAGAAATGATGGTACCCTTAACTTAATATTTTGTTGCACAACCTTTTGAGGCAATCACTGCAATCAAACGATTCCTGTAACTGTTAATGAGACTTCTGCACCTCTCAACAGGTATTTTGGCCCACTCCACATGAGCAAACTGCTCCAGTTGTCTCGGGTTTGAAGGGTACCTTTTCCAGACGGCATGTTTCAGCTCCTTCCAAAGATGCTCAATAGGATTTAGGTCAGGGCTCATAGAAAGCCACTTCAGAATAGTCCAATGTTCTCCTCTTAGCCATTCTTGGGTGTTTTTAGCTTTGTGTTTTGGGTCATTATCCTGTTGCAAGACCCATGACCTGTGACTGAGACCAAGCTTTCTGACACTGGGCAGCACATTTCTCTCTAGAATCCCTTGATAGTCTTGAGATTTCATTGTACCCTGCACAGATTCAAGACACCCTGTGCCAGATGCAGCAAAGCAACCCCAGAACATAACAGAGCCTCCTCCATGTTTCAGAGTAGGGACAGTGTTCTTTTCAAGATATGCTTCATTTTTCCATCTGTGAACATAGGGATGATGTGCCTTGCCAAAAATTTCAATTTTTGTCTCATCTGTCCATAGGACATTCTCCCAGAAGCTTTGTGGCTTGTCAACATGTAGTTTGGCAAATTCCAGTCTGTCAGATTCAAGTTATTTCTGTGACCATTGTGGGGTTTTCTTTCATTAAACGAGGGTGCCAACAATTTTGTCCACATGTGTGTATATATATATATATATATATATATATATATATTTTTTAATACTTTATTTATTACACCCCTTGGGGTTTTGAACCCCGGGGGTCTGATAACTAATGCAATGCCGGCAAAGTAACTCCATTTGTATGACAGGCTGCATAAAGTAGACTCTCATATAAATGAATGGCAGACATGCATGGGAGCCTTCAATAGGCTCCCGGCTGTCATAGCAATGGATCACTTGCCCTGGATCTTGTTTGGGGAGCCAGAAATCCTTGCCAAAATGGCGGTGCCCATGCTACACTGAGAAACTGGGACCTCGGTCAAAGCTGACCGAGGCATTGTTGGCTTTATACCCAGCTATGGCGGCTGCTCAGCTCCTGAGCTCCTGAGCAGCCACCATATTTAAATACCCTTAAATACCTAAATATTTAAGTACTATTACGGCGGATGTCAGGAAGGGGTTAAATGCCCTTCCTTGCTCCAAAGTCATTCTGTAGCTTTCTATATTTACCTTTCAGGTAAGTAAATAGGGGCTGTTATCTGCTGGTGCAATCTAGTAAGTAACGGCCTATTTAAAAAAAAAAAAAAAAAGCAGCAGGGGGCTCATGAGGCCCCCTAAGGTCGCAGGCCCCATAGCAGTTGCTATGGCTGCAGTTATACCAATGCCTCCTTAAAGCATAATATTAAATATTCATAGGTTTTTTTGTAAGCTCACAGCCAGATATCTGGTACAGATGTAGCTCTCAGTATCCTAACACGAGGAGCACTATGGCATTATTTGCATAGTACACCACTTATTCACATTGTGGTATAGTGACTGTGCTACTCAAGTAAAGTAAAAATGTTTGTCGCACTAGTGTATCAATGTAGCACTGCATCTGTAAAAGTGTACTGCACCATTATAAATCCATTTGTTACTTTAAAATAGAATCTCAATTGGAAACAAATATCTTCTTGTATGTCTTTTATTGCATAATTGAAAACTATAACATTAAAATGACATATTAATTACATAATAAGGTCATAACATAACCATGTTAATCATAGTAAAAATCTAAAATATCAAACAGAAAGTTAATATCCAGGAGGAGGCGTGGCTAGCGGCCTTAGTGGAGGACGTGTTCTCTATGAGCTCCTATTCTAACACGTTCTCTGATGGCTTTCCCTGCCTTTCTGTGCCACTATATTAGCCCATTACACCCTAGGATTTCTTCCTCACGGATAACGTGGGCCTCTTGCAGACAGTCTTCTCCCATATAGGGCTTATAACCTCGACTGATCATGCTCCAGTTTCTCTGGCCCTCCGGGAATGGCGGTTGAATGATTTCATTTTGGATCACCCTCTCTGTAGAGAAAGTCTCTGTAAAGATCTGCTAGAGTTCTTTACTATTAATACCCCCTCAGTCTCTAACCCACATGTATTATGGAATGCTCATAAAGCACACATGCGGGGTGCTATCATACAGTCATGTTCCAGGGCTAAGAAACAAAGATCTAAAGACATTGACACCCTGTTGACTGCTATATCTTCTCTTACCGCTAAAAATAAGCTCAACCCTTCCCCAGTTTTAACGAAATAAGGAAGCATCAGCTCCAGCTACCAGGCCTAATGGCTTACCCAATACATTCATAACAAGAGAGCTAGTGCATTTCATGCCAAGAAAATTAAACAGACCAATTCCAGGTCCGGCATTGCACACCTCCTTGATGACCAGGACAGGAAAATTGTTGACCTTAGATTGATCGCTGATCAGTTTCGGATTTGCTATCAGTCTCTCTATAATTTAAAAGATGAAGCAAAGGTGTATCAACCTTCTGCGTCGGATATTGCAGACTTCTTGGTGAGTATCCCTCTTCCCTGTTGGCTTTACTGGCAACTACTATAAAAAAAATTAGACTGTTCTATCGCCCTTTTTGTTGAAGATATTTGTTAAGGCTGCAGAGGACCAGAGATTCCTGAAGGAAATGTTCAATTCCACTGTAGTTACCTTACCTAAACCTGGAAAGCCCCCTATCACTGCAAACGAAATTCTGCCCTATCTCACTATGAAATGTAGATATTAAAATGTATGCTAAAATTCTAGCAGAGCGCCTTCTCCGGCTACTCACGCAGTTGATTAAGCCAGACCAGGTGGGTTTTGTTAAAGGGCGATAGGCCCCAGATGGTACTCGCAGGTTTATCAATCTAGTTCAAAGGGCGAAGCACATTCAGACACCTTCTCACCTTCTAGCTTTGGATGCCTAGAAGGCGTTCAACAAAGTCCACTGGGGCTATTTAGACCAACTGCTGGAGAAATTTTGTATTTGTGATCCCTTTAAGGCAGTTATGTTTGCTCTTTACTCCTGCCCCTCCACCAAGGGTCTTGTCATCAAGTTTTTTATCGGAATTCTTTCCAATCCATTATAAGATATGGCAGGGATGCCTACTCTCACCGATTAATTTTGCCTTGGTGATGGAGACCCTGGCGGAGTCCATTAGATTGAACCCAGACATCCCTGTCAGTATCCCTGTTGGAGGGCCGCAGCACAAAATAGGCCTGTATGCCGACAATGTTATCCTCTCTCTCTCTAGCCTGCTACTCTCCCTAAGGGTAGTCATTGAAGCCTTGGAAACTTTTGGTAGGGTCTCTTATTACAAGAGCAACCCATCTAAATAGCAGGTGCTCACTATCAGCATCTCCCCGGCCATGAAAGCAACATTGGCTAAAACGTTCCCATTTAATTGGAATCTTAGCAGTATTTCTTATCTAGCTACAGTCATATGAAAAAGTTTGGGCACCCCTATTAATCTTAATCATTTTTAGTTCTAAATATTTGGGTGTTTGCAACAGCCATTTCAATTTGATATATCTAATAACTGATGTACACAGTAATATTTCAGGATTGAAATGAGGTTTATTGTACTAACAGAAAATGTGCAATATGCATTAAACCAAAATTTGACCGGTGCAAAAATTTGGGTACACTTATCATTTTATTGATTTGAATACTCCTAACTACTTTTTACTGACTTACTGAAGCACAAAATTGGTTTTTTAACCTCACTGAGCTTTGAACTTCATAGCCAGGTGTATCCAATCATGAGAAAAGGTATTTAAGGTGGCCAATTGCAAGTTGTTCTCCTATTTGAATCTCCTCTGAAGAGTGGCATCATGGGCTCCTCAAAACAACTCTCAAATGATCTGAAAACAAAGATTGTTCAACATAGTTGTTCAGGGGAAGGATACAAAAAGTTGTCTCAGAGATTTAACCTGTCAGTTTCCACTGTGAGGAACATAGTAAGGAAATGGAAGACCACAGGGACAGTTCTTGTTAAGCCCAGAAGTGGCAGGCCAAGAAAAATATCAGAAAGGCAGAGAAGAAGAATGGTGAGAACAGTCAAGGACAATCCACAGACCACCTCCAAAGAGCTGCAGCATCATCGTGCTGCAGATGGTGTCACTGTGCATCGGTCAACAATACAGCACACTTTGCACAAGGAGAAGCTGTATGGGAGAGTGATGCGAAAGAAGCCGTTTCTGAAAGCACGCCACAAACAGAGTCGCCTGAGGTATGCAAAAGCACATTTGGACAAGCCAGCTTCATTTTGGAAGAAGGTCCTGTGGACTGATGAAACAAAGATTGAGTTGTTTGGTCATACAAAAAGGCGTTATGCATGGCGTCAAAAATACACAGCATTCCAAGAAAAACACTTGCTACCCACTGTAAAATTTGGTGGAGGTTCCATCATGCTTTGGGACTGTGTGGCCAATGTCGGCACCGGGAATCTTGTTAAAGTTGAGGGTCGCATGGATTCAACTCAGTATCAGCAGATTCTTGAGAATAATGTACAAGAATAAGTGACGAATTTGAAGTTACGCCGGGGATGGATATTTCAGCAAGACAATGATCCAAAACACAGCTCCAAATCTACTCAGGCATTCATGCAGAGGAACAATTACAATGTTCTGGAATGGCCATCCCAGTCCCCAGACTTGAATATCATTGAACATCTGTGGGATAATTTGAAGCGGGCTGTCCATGCTCGGCGACCATCAAACTTAACTGAACTGGAATTGTTTTGTAAAGAGGAATGGTCAAAAATACCTTCATCCAGGATCCAGGAACTGATTAAAAGCTACAGGAAGCGACTAGAGGCTGTTATTTTTGCAAAAGGAGGATCTACTAAATATTAATGTCACTTTTCTGTTGAGGTGCCCATACTTTTGCACTGGTCAAATTTTGGTTTAATGCATATTGCGCATTTTCTGTTAGTACAATAAACCTCATTTCAATCCTGAAATATTACTGTGTCCATCAGTTATTAGATATATCAAATTGAAATGGCTGTTGCAAACACCCAAATATTTAGAACTAAAAATGATTAAGATTAATAGGGGTGCCCAAACTTTTTCATATGACTGTATCTCCATAACGCCAAGCTCTGGCCTCTTTTCCCTAATCTAGGTCCCCCTACTCACTAAGGTGTGGTCCCTGCTTACTAATTTCTCTAAACCTATGATTTCTTGGGCGAGCAGAATCACAATAAAGAAGATAATGGTTCTGTCCATTATTTTGTAACTTTTCCAAAATGTAGTTATACCCCTCCCTAACACATACTTTGTTAGACTCCAAAAAATACTCTCTGATTTCAACTGGGAGAGGAAAAGGTCAAGAGTTAGATTCCATACTATGACCCAACCTTGGTCCAGGGGTGGGATGGGCACTCCAGATGTTAAGAAATACTACATTGCAATGGTACTAGACAAATTGAATGCTTGGTGGCAGGGCAGCACGGGTGGCCATTGGGTAGAACTGAAGGAGACTATTGTGGGGGTTTCGCGCTTGAGCTTGTTACAACTACTGAGTATACAGGTGTCTGTATGGACCTGGAGACTTCTTTCCCTCCATCTTTCTGCTGACGACCTAGTACCTATGATGGCCATGCCTCTCAGGTATGTAACCACATTTCTGCCCCACATGAATATGACACATTAGTCTCTTAAGGGTTTTACTTACATTCGACAATTGTTCATAGGTGACCATATCAAGTTATTTGTGATGTTAACAGAGGAATTCCAAATTTTACCTAGGGACTTTTACAATTTTTTGCAAAGTTGTCAATTTCTTCAGTCCTGGAATGCAACACTCCCTATATTCCCCAAGGTGGTTCTTCAGCTGCTGCAACTACCCTCTTCATCTAAGGGAGGTTCCTCAGCTTTCTGTGAAACCCTGACTCTCCCAGTGGAACAGATTAAACCCTCTTGTCTCATACGCTGAGAGAAGGATCTCTCTAGACAGATATCTCTGCAAGATTGGTATAGGGCCTTGTCAAATTTCTCTCAGATGGTATTGTACTCCATTACAACTAGCCCACATAGACCCCACTTACTCAAACCTGTGCTGGAGAGGCTGTGGTGCAATTGGCAGTCTTCTGCATATGTGGTGGGAATGCCCCCAAGTTCTTGCCTTCTGGTCCGCCACCTTCCAGTTGATGTCCAAGATAGCTAAGACTAGACTGCCATCACTGATCAATTGCCAGTTGGTATGGAAGTAGTACTGGGCCAAGCTAAGATAATATGCCAATGCCTGACCATTGTGCAGCTTACTTAGCATGTACAACTAGCCTTTACTCTGGAAAGAATGTTGGCGATTAGAGGTGCTTATCTCCCAAGTTTCTATACAAAATGAACTCTGTGGATAGTATATAAGGGTCTTACTTAGTTTCTCTCCCTGAACAAACGCTAGAATCACTCTTCTTATCCTTCAACGATCTCCATCACCCCCCCCCCTCCCGATATCTGTGCTTTCACTATACAGGTTTCCCTATGTGTGGTATGAGCCTTTATTATGTTCTTACATTCTTATTATGCTCTTTTGTTACATGTTCTTATTCACATGTTTCTTTTTACTGTTCATAATTGACTGTATACCTTCTTCTTTTAATTTCATAAATTGCTATGGAGTATCTACAGCTCTAAGGCTGTATGTCACGCACTTCAATACATTATGCTGTTGTATGATGCTCCCCGTCGCCTGCACTACCTCCAGTGACTTGTGTTTGCGTACAGTATATACACAATAAACCAAATATATACAGTACTGTTCAAAAGTTTCAGACAGGTTTGAAAAAATATGCTGCAAAGTAAGAATGCTTACAAAAACAGAAGTGCTAATAGTTTATTTTTGTCAATTAAGTTAAGTAAATAAACAAAATACAAATCTAAATCAAATCAATATTTGATGTGACCACCTTTGCCTTCAAAACAGCAGCAATTCTTCTAGGTACACTTGTACACAGTTTTTAAAGGAAATTATATGGGAGGTTGTTCTAAACATTTTGGAAAACTAACGGTAGATCTTCTGTGGATGCAGGCTTACTCAAATGCTTCTGTCTTTTCTGTAATCTCAGATGGACTCAATGAAGTTGAGATCAGGGCTCTGTGGGGGGCCAAATATTGATTTAATTTTTCTTTTATTTAATTTGGTTAACTGACAAAAATAAACTGTTAACACTTCAATTTTTTTTCCAGACCCGCATTTTTTCCACACCTGCCTAAAACATTTGCATAGTACTGTATATACAAATAATAGCTAACTAAGAAATTCACTGAAGAAACACTCATTACTATTCCAGTTGGCAAAATATGAAGAGTAAAATGAAAGAAAAATGTTTTAAATGCACACACACACACATATATAATCTTATATAACCCCCTCCCCCAAACTAGAGCTGGTCCTGCTTCCATGTTCAGCATTTTATAGTCCAGAACCAGATCAGGCTAGTTGTAGTTTTTGACCCAATAACCCTAAGCCCAAGACCCATATAGAAAATAAATCCCTCCCTCCTTTCCCCAATTTCACCTACACCCATATATTGTACAGTCATGGCCAAAAGTTTTGAGAATGACACAAATATTCTATTTTCACATGATCTGCTGCCCTCTGGTTTTTATGTGTGTTTGTCAGATGTTTTTATCACATACAGAAATATAATTGCATTCATATTATGAGTAACAGAAGCTTATATTGACAGTTAGAATGAGTTAATGCAGCAAGTCAATATTTGCAGTGTTGACCCTTCTTCTCCAGGACCTCTGCAATTCTCCCTGGCATGCTCTCAATCAACTTCTGGACCAAATCCTGACTGATAGCAGTCCATTCTTGCAGAATCAATGCTTTAATTTTGTCTGAATTTGTTGGTTTTTGTTTGTCCACCCGTCTCTTGATGATTGACCACAAGTTCTCAATGGGATTAAGATCTGGGGAGTTTCCAGGCCATGGACCCAAAATCTCTATGTTTTGTTCCCTGAGCCATTTAGTTATCACCTTTGCTTTATGGCAAGGTGCTCCATCATGCTGGAAAAGGCATTGTTGAGCGCCAAACTGCTCTTGGACGGTTGGGAGAAGTTGCTCTTGGAGGACATTCTGGTACCATTCTTTATTCATGGCTGTGTTTTTAGGCAAGACTGTGAGAGAGCCGATTCCCTTGGCTGAGAAGCAACCCCACACATGAATGGTTTCAGGATGCTTTACAGTTGGCATGAGACAAGACTGGTGGTAGCGCTCACCTCTTCTTCTCCGAATAAGCTGTTTTCCAGATGTTCCAAACAATTGAAAAGGGGATTCATCAGAGAAAATGACTTTACCCCAGTCCTCAGCAGTCCACTCCCTGTACCTTTTGCAGAATATCAGTCTGTCCCTGATGTTTTTTCTGGAGAGAAGTGGCTTCTTTGCTGCCCTCCTTGAGACCAGGCCTTGCTCCAAGAGTCTCCACCTCACAGTGCGTGCAGATGCACTTACACCTGCCTGCTGCCATTCCTCAGCAAGCTCTGCACTGCTGGTAGCCCGATCCCGCAGCTGAAACACTTTTAAGAGACGGTCCTGCCGCTTGCTGGTCTTTCTTGGGCGCCCTGGAGCCTTTTTGGCACCAATGGAACCTCTCTCCTTGAAGTTCTTGATGATGCGATAGATTGTTGACTGAGGTGCAATCTTTCTAGCTGCAATACTCTTCCCAGTTAGGCCATTTTTGTGCAGTGCAATGATGACTGCACGTGTTTCTTTAGAGAAAACCATGGTTAACAGAAGAGAAACAATGATGGCAAGCACCAGCCTCCTTTTAAAGTGTCCAGTGGTGTCATTCTTACTTAATCATGACAGATTGATCTCCAGCCCTGTCCTCATCAACCCCCACACCTGTGTTAATGGAGCAATCACTGAAATGATGTTAGGTGGTCCTTTTAAGGCAGGGCTGCAATGATGTTGAAATGTGTTTTGGGGGATAAAGTTCATTTTCTAGGCAAATATTGACTTTGCAAGTAATTGCTGTTAAGCTGATCACTCTTTATAACATTCTGGAGTATATGCAAATTGCCATTAGAAAAACTGAAGCAGTAGACTTTGTAAAAATTAATATTAGTATCATTCTCAAAACTTTTGGCCATGACTGTACACTGTATACAATATTCTTTCTGTAATGTACACATATATCCACACTTTACCAATTCAAAACAATATCACAATATGCTATTATATGCCTTGCAAGGCTGTAATTCCCCTGCACCCACAGGGTGATCACACATATACAAATAGGAGAGTTCGCATATCTCTTTGCAACTTGTCATGAAACCATGTTGTGTTGACAAAAGTAGCTTAATTTGGGCGGCACACATAATAATAATAATAATAATAATAATAATAATAATAATAGTCCTTTAATAGTCCCACAATGGGGAAATTCAGTGTGTTACAGCAGCAAAGATAAGATAAGCAGATACAAATGCAAATACAACATGTACAGGAATGTTCCAAGGTGAGAGGCATTACATTGATAGTAGACAGACAGATAAGAAGTAGCAGAGGGGGGGGGGGGGGTTTAACAGACAGAAAGATATTTCAGTTCTCTGTGTGTAATGATCTCCACTTAGGTCGGTGTTGGTTGTACAGCCTAACCGCGGTGGGGAGGAAAGACTTCCGATAGCGCTCCTTCTCACACCTAGGGTGAAGCAGTCGGTCACTAACAGTACTGCCCAGCGCGATCACAGTCTCATGCATGGGATGGGACTTCTTCTCCCGCGTGGAGCTCACCACGGACAGTATCCTTTTGTCACCCACCACCTGCACTGGGTCCAGTGGGCTCCCCAGGACAGAGCTGGCCCTTCTAATTAGCTTGTCAAGTTTATTTCTGTCCCTGGTTGATATACATGTACATATCTGTACATGTCCAGCCAAGAGGATAGGCAACGGTGGAAAGGCAGTTTTCAATTATACAGCCCTCCCTATACGTATGACTTGGTTATAATTAACAAAGTTTTCCAGGACTATGATAATAATGACCTATCCTTAGTCAGTATCAAATTAGTGGGGGTTCAACTATCTGCACAACAGCCAATCAGCAGTTTGAAGAGGTCATTATTTTTCCACAGAAATTTATTCTATGAAAAAATATGGCATAAAACTATAAATAAGAAAGATAACTCCCAAACGGTGCAGACCCTGTATGGCTGAGGTGTTTTGCAGCAAATCTGCAGGGCATTCAAGTGATTGTTACACTAATTTGCAGCAAAATGTCGGTGAACTGGGGCTGCTTTGTCTCTTTGTACCCAAGTATTAATTAATAACTTCAGTTTCACCTACTATTCACCCTACTATTATTTTGTTAACTAACTCTCTTAAAAGTAACTTTCATAAGTAACAACCGTGTTCATTTTCCAGATATACTGCACTGTACTAACAATTATACATATACTGTGTATACTGTAGATATATTCCCCTGCTACATCAATTTTGTATATTTTTTATGTAATTTTATTTTATTTAATGCAAAGCTTAAGATTGGAACAGAAGAAAGTCAAGTTTTTTTTGAGGTGTCTGCAAATTGTATCCTCCACGGCTATCTTGGCTATTTGTTACTTTGTAAGTATTGGAAGAGTATACTTTGAATGAGCTTTAAATGGTTGTTCCATGATTAAATTAATGGGGTTTTCCTATAAACATAACCTTATTTAAATTTGCAAAGAGTTAAATGAAACATTGTTTGCAAATACAAATAATTAAAAATTTTTGCAAAGTTTTAAAGATTTTCTCTAAACATCTTAGTGGTGACAGTCTTTTGTTTTGATCAGTTGCCAATGGAAATGACCATGAATACAGAAATTTTCTATGTTCCACCAGTTGTCAGAAACCCAATTATGATTTTTTTATTATTGTGGCTGGGTTATCTTCTCATGTATGTATTGTCCCTGCCTGATAACCTGTCCACTAGGAAATCATGGCTGAGTTTCTATAAAGTCACACACCATAGAGAGTTCCATAAGCAACCTATCCAGACAAAAGACTGTCACCACTAAAATGGTTTAATAAATCTTTAAAGCTCTGCAAAATTTTTACTGATTTATATATGCAAACATGTTTAACTTTTAATTACCTACAAATAATGTTCTGTTCATAGGAAAACCCCTTTAGTTAACTTTGTTTTTTTGTTTTTCTTTTACAATAAACAGTACCATACAGAAACAAGTTATCATTTGTGTTGTTCTTTTGATGCTGTTGCAAGTACACCTACAGTAATGTGTCCAGTGAAAATGAAAAAAAAGCTGCTTCTTGTGCACCAATTCTTACTGGTTGTCCTGAAGAATAACAACAATCACTCTGCTGCCTATATACTGTACAAAAAGTTCCAGTGATGAGTAGCTGAACTGAGCTACTGAGCATATGTGACCACTAGCTCTGACACATGAGGTGGATAGTCTGAGAGAAAATAAAAACAACAGGGGTTGCCATAAGTATGGAACAGCAATTTGTAGACACAAGTATATTTTTAAAATATTCTAATGAGAATAAATTTTGTGTAATTTCACAGAGTAACTTAACATATATTTGTGTAACAATCCCTTTAACCCTGTCTGACATTGCAGTTCTGCCCATTTCCTTGAATTGGGTTGAATTAGAGTACCCTTCTAACTTTTACCAAATGACTACAGTCATGGCCAAAAGTTTTGAGAATGACACAAATATTATATTTTCACATGATCTGCTGCCCTCTGGTTTTTATGTGTGTTTGTCAGATGTTTTTATCACATACAGAAATATAATTGCATTCATATTATGAGTAACAGAAGCTTATATTGACAGTTAGAATGAGTTAATGCAGCAAGTCAATATTTGCAGTGTTGACCCTTCTTCTTCAGGACCTCTGCAATTCTCCCTGGCATGCCCTCAATCAACTTCTGGACCAAATCCTGACTGATAGCAGTCCATTCTTGCAGAATCAATGCTTTAATTTTGTCTGAATTTGTTGGTTTTTGTTTGTACACCCGTCTCTTGATGATTGACCACAAGTTCTCAATGGGATTAAGATCTGGGGAGTTTCCAGGCCATGGACCCAAAATCTCTATGTTTTGTTCCCTGAGCCATTTAGTTATCACCTTTGCTTTATGGCAAGGTGCTCCATCATGCTGGAAAAGGCATTGTTGAGCGCCAAACTGCTCTTGGACGGTTGGGAGAAGTTGCTCTTGGAGGACATTCTGGTACCATTCTTTATTCATGGCTGTGTTTTTAGGCAAGACTGTGAGAGAGCCGATTCCCTTGGCTGAGAAGCAACCCCACACATGAATGGTTTCAGGATGCTTTACAGTTGGCATGAGACAAGACTGGTGGTAGCGCTCACCTCTTCTTCAACGAATAAGCTGTTTTCCAGATGTTCCAAACAATTGAAAAGGGGATTCATCAGAGAAAATGACTTTACCCCAGTCCTCAGCAGTCCACTCCCTGTACCTTTTGCAGAATATCAGTCTGTCCCTGATGTTTTTTCTGGAGAGAAGTGGCTTCTTTGCTGCCCTCCTTGAGACCAGGCCTTGCTCCAAGAGTCTCCGCCTCACAGTGCGTGCAGATGCACTCACACCTGCCTGCTGCCATTCCTCAGCAAGCTCTGCACTGCTGGTAGCCCGATCCCGCAGCTGAAACACTTTTAAGAGACGGTCCTGCCGCTTGCTGGTCTTTCTTGGCCGCCCTGGAGCCTTTTTGGCACCAAAGGAACCTCTCTCCTTGAAGTTCTTGATGATGCGATAGATTGTTGACTGAGGTGCAATCTTTCTAGCTGCAATACTCTTCCCAGTTAGGCCATTTTTGTGCAGTGCAATGATGACTGCACGTGTTTCTTTAGAGATAACCATGGTTAACAGAAGAGAAACAATGATGGCAAGCACCAGCCTCCTTTTAAAGTGTCCAGTGGTGTCATTCTTACTTAATCATGACAGATTGATCTCCAGCCCTGTCCTCATCAACACCCACACCTGTGTTAATGGAGCAATCACTGAAACGATGTTAGGTGGTCCTTTTAAGGCAGGGCTGCAATGATGTTGAAATGTGTTTTGGGGGATAAAGTTCATTTTCTAGGCAAATATTGACTTTGCAAGTAATTGCTGTTAAGCTGATCACTCTTTATAACATTCTGGAGTATATGCAAATTGCCATTAGAAAAACTGAAGCAGTAGACTTTGTAAAAATTAATATTAGTATCATTCTCAACACTTTTGGCCATGACTGTATTTGGGTGTGCTTTGAATTACAGCATTTTGTGAATATTTCATCTTAAAATGTGCTTTGTAGTGCTAATACAATGTAAGGGGCCATACAAGGAAGCAAGAAAAAATAACTTCACAGTTAGATGTACTGTTAAGACATTAAGTAAAATTTCATTACATTATACAATGAAATAGAAAGTTCTTTTTTAGAAGCTGACAAGTATGCAGCCTATGGCTACAGTCTTTTTAAACAAATCACTCACAGTATCTTTCATCTTCTTCCCTTAGTGGTCATTCAGAACAATTTGAGTCTCTGTGTGATGCCTAGTGCTTTCAAGAGGAATTCCAGGGAGAACAAATATATTCTCTATTCTATAAAACTCACCTCAGCTTCCTTTATCTGCTCATGTAAAGCAAAAGCAAGTGTCCATCCAGAAAGGAAGACAGGTGGATATGTTACATAGTAACTATAATCACTAGTATTATGTGTTATCAAGTCTATTATGGTCACCATCTACTGTTAGTATTGCCTTCTCTTTGTGCCTTGGTCTTATTCATGGTCCTTTACCTTTTTCAGAATTATTATTTTTTTATTTTATTATTACTGAATAAGAAGGGTATTTAACAACTCTATAAACTTACTCACTTAAACTGGCCTATTTTTAAAACAAGAAAAAAGACTTTAAAGAAAAAGTCCAACATTGGACATTTATTACCTCCCCACTGAACAGATATATATAAATATGTCCTTTGTTATCTGTCTTCTTGGCTGTTGGACATGACCAGATATGTGTTTCACAAGTTAAGATCCTTTTCTGAAAGCAATATGATCTAATGATCTAATCTAATTATGTTTGTTTCTATGTGTGGACATTCTGTGGCAGGGAAAAGGGGAAAATTGTGAATTGCAGCATTCAAGCATTCAAGGCTTTTCTTAGCATATCGTGATATTGTGTTGAATTAGATTCATGTGAAATGTCTTGGTTAACTGAACTGGAGATAAGTTAAGTGAGGGTTATATATGTAAATATCTGGAGAATGGGGTTCTAAACTATTGTTTCTTCTTATGCATGGCTGAAAAAAAAAAGATAAATAATCATTATAGTCTTTACTAATAATCAATTGCTAATATATTGTAATTCTATGGTATATACAGTATGTATACTGCTAATTCCTTTATAGCTGAAATTATTGTGGTCTTGTTTTGTGAACAAGAATTTTCACCTATGATCTATTTACTAGTGAGTCCATAAACATTGTTTTACATAAATAAGTGAAAGTAGTTTGATAAACACTGCCATGGAGGGAGACAAACCAGATGTTTAGGCCATGTAATATTCTATATGTTACGTCTGCACCAGTTTGAACTTCTGCGCCATCCAGGCGAATGCTGCGGTGCAGGAGGCTGGTCCAACTGTGATTGTTTCCTTTGGGTTTTTCTGGTATAGTCTGAACACTGTCCTATTCCCTCACCTCCTTAATTGATTTTCTACCACACCCATCTCCTTTACCTTCGTTTCCCTCTGCTCCACTAATAGTTAATTTTAGCCTTACCTGAGTGATTGACAGTCTATCCTCCTATCAAGTCTGGGGTGGGTTCTTCCTTCCTATTTATTGTTTGCTCACATTCACATTGGCGCTTGCTATTACCTCATGCGTACTGGCTATTACTCCTTGCTGTTTTGTTACCTGTATTCTTATTCCTGACCTCTCACTTACTTTTGACTATTCTCTTGGATTTTCATTCTGTACTGCATTGCTCGACTGTTACCCACCCCTTGGCTAGCTGACCTCCCTTTTGTTGTTGTTTGTCCTGTCTGCGTTCTGTGTTGTCACTTATATTAAGAAGGGATTGTAGACCAGTTGCTGGTTGTCGCCTAGGACAGATCATGCAAGTAGCCAGGAACAGTGAGGGGGGGTTAGCTTTAGGGTTCACTGTCTTGTTGTGGCCCTCCCCCCAGGGTTTGCCAGCAGCTACTGGGGAATAGCTCCTCGAGCAATTCCCTTACACTTTACAGTTGACTGTAAGTCACATGTATAATTATGCTAATTCTCCTATGAGAATGATGCCGATTGTAAGAGGACATTCTGATGGCAGGTTGCCAGAAAACTGGCTTAAGAACCCCTGTTGTGGGGCATTTTCCAGACGTATCTGCCCTATCAGAGGTCTCTGAGGCTATGTCTCATTGTTTTTGTTTATTTTTAAAATCTATAATATTTTTTGATGTAACCTGACTTCTAAATAAACTTTCATCTGTTTTTATTCACCTGAGATATGATTTATCTCTTGGTTCTTTGTAAAAGTTTTCATAACAGAAGCAAAGAGGACTTTGCATGGAATGGTGGTTGAGCATAGGTTTCACATAGGTGACAGCCCTCAGCTGCTTCTGTCAGCTTTATAGATTTTGAATGAAGCATCAGGGTACATACTTTACCCCTTCCCACTCTGAACCATACCAAAGTCTATAATTAATGCTTATTGCCATAATAGTACTGCACAGATCTGTAGCCTGCTAA
Organism: Leptodactylus fallax; assembly: GCA_947044405.1. Classification (NCBI taxonomy): domain Eukaryota; kingdom Metazoa; phylum Chordata; class Amphibia; order Anura; family Leptodactylidae; genus Leptodactylus; species Leptodactylus fallax. The sequence continues at coordinate 17,593,461 of CAMRHE010000001.1, forward strand.
ATTGCTTCTGGGTTCTGGCTGTATTATACAGCCGGGATCCAGTACTAGTTTCCAGATTTGGAAAATTCAGATTTACTGTTCAGACGATGTGCTCAATAGTGGTTATGGCATCTGGTTAATGAGGAGAGGTACAACACTCCTTCTGCCACCTCCTCGCCCCCCCCCCCCCCCCCCCAGTGATATTGGAGCATTACGAGAGGTTTCAATAGTATCCAGGAGGCCAATCATCGGTATCCTAATGGCCATGAACTGATGTGTGCAGGCCTTGGCCTAATACACAAAGACAATAATGAACCATATACTGCAATACAGAAATATTACATTATGTAGTACAGGGGATAAAGCAATTCCAGGCTCAACTCCACTATGAAACAGTAAAAAAAAATGTAAAAGAGAGTGTAAAAAGTTTGAAAATATATTATAAGGTAAACAAATTGTAAACAAACAACAGGAATCACTGTGTTCGTATAAGCCAGGGGTCCCCAAACTACGGCCCGTGGGCCGCATCCGGCCCCCGGAGGCCATTTACCCGGCCCGCATCGCAATTTCCTTGTGTTATTTCAATTGTGAGGGCACAGGCGCTTACAATTGAAATAACCCGCCGAGCGCTACACGGGAAGTCTCGTTCCTGTGTAGACACTCGGCGCTCGTCGTCCGGACCTAGAATGATCACGTCATGACGCACGACGTGCTCATCTAGGCCTTACAGCCGAAGACAGAGGAGCCGGGACCACAGCGCGAGAGCGGCTGTGCTAGGACCTATATGGGGGAGACTGCATGGGACCTATATGGGGGAGACTGCATGGGACCTATCTGGGGGAGACTGCATGGTACCTATATGAAGGAGACTGCATGGGACCTATATGGTGGGGGCATGGGACCTATATGGGGGAGACTCCATGGGACCTATATGGGGGAGACTGCATGGGACCTATATGGGGGAGACTGCATGGGACCTATATGGGGCGGGCATGGGACCTATATGGGGGAGACTGCATGGGACCTATATGGGGGAGACTGCATGGGACCTATATGGGGGGAGCCTGCATGGGACCTATATGAGAGAGACTGCATGGGACCTATATGGGGGAAGAGCATGGGACCTATATGGGGGAGACTGCATGGGACCTATATGGGGGAGACTGCATGGGACCTATATGGGGGAGACTGCATGGGACCTTTTTGTGGGAAGAACATGGGACCTATATGGGGGGGGCATGGGACCTATATGGGGGAGAGAGCATGGGACCTATATGAGGGAAAGAGCTGGACTTATATGGGGGCAGAGTGCTGGACCTATTTGCGGGAAGAGAGAAGCACATTTCAGAGGTGCGCTGTACTGTATTTGTATTTGTAGGTATATCTCATTAGCCAAAAGCAGGCCCATACTTCACATTGAAATAATGGTGAGTTTGTTGACTTAAATTTACTATTTCTTTATTTTGAATGTTGTATTTGTTCCCTTTTTATTTTACTTTAAAATGAGATACGTGTAGTGTGCATAGGGATTTTCATAGTTTTTCTTATAGTCCGGTCCTCCAACGGTCTGAGGGACAGTGAACCGGCCCCCTGTGTAAAAAGTTTGGGGACCCCTGGTATAAGCCCTGACAGTTAATGCTGTAAAAATAAATACTACAATATGCAAATGAATGTATTTTGGTCACCTCACATTATGCCAATGCAATAATAATAATAATAATAATAATAATAATCATCATCATCATCATCCTTTAATAGTTCCACCATGGGGAAATTCAGTGTGTTACAGCAGCAAAGAAATGCAATGCAAAGATAAACAATACAAATACAATATATACAAAAAAATGTTCCAAGGTAAAGAGGCATTCCAGTGATAGTAGACAGACAGATAGAAACGTACAGGTAAAAAAATAGCAGAGGGGGGGTATCGCAACAGAAAGATATTTCAGTTCTCTGTATGGAATGGTCTCTGCTTAGGTCGGTGTTGGTTGTACAGCCTAACCGCAGCGGGAAGGAAAGACTTCTGATAGTGCTCCTTCTCACACTTAGGGTGAAGTAGTCGGTCACTGATAGTACTGCCCAGTGCTGACATGGTCACATGCATGGGATGGGAGTTATTCTCCCGCATGGAGCTCACCACAGACAGTATCCTTCTGTCATCCACCACCTGCACAGGGTCCATGGTACTCCCAAGGAAAGAGCTGGCCCTTCTAATCAGTTTGTCGAGTTTATTTCTATCCCTGGTTGATATGCTACTCTCCCAGCAGGCCCTCCGAAGAAGATGACTGATGCCACTACTGAGTTGAAAAAAGTCCTACGAAGTGCCCCCTGGGCTCCAAAGGCTCTCAGCCTCCTAAGCAGGTAGAGCCTGCTGTGGCCATTCCTGTACATTACATCCATGTGATCTGCCCAGTCCAGCTTATTATTGAGGAGCACACCCATGTACTTATAGGTGTTGACAATCTCAATGCCCGTCCCTTGGATGTCCACTGGTTTAGGAGGGTATCTGCATTTCCGAAAGCCCACCACCATGTCCTTGGTATTCCCAGCATTAAACCTAAGGTGGTTCCGCTGGCACCAGTCCACAAAATCCCGGTTCAATTTTCTGTACTCCCTGTCATCTTCATCTGTGATGAGGCCTACTATTGCGGAGTCATCAGAATACATCTGTAGGTAGCACCTAGATGAGTTGCACCTAAAATCTGCAGTGTACAGTGTGAAGAGGAAAGGGGCAAGAACAGGTAATTAATAACTTTTACACACCAATATAAAGTATAACTCACAAAAAGAGCACTCACTTAACACCCAACATTAAATAAGAAAGCAAATTATGGACATCAGAATACAGTGTCCCCAGGCAATTAGTTTTTTGCATATTAGCATTTTATTTAATAAAAGTGGTAAAACATAATAAAACCAATATAAATATGTAAAAAGTTTGTAATGCAGAGTGAATGCCATAAAAATAAAATAAAAATAATTACAGAATTGTATATTTTTTTATGTGAATCCCCCAAAAAGCTGATCAAAACATTATACACACGTGGACAAAATTGTTGGTACCCCTCGTTTAATGAAAGAAAAACCCACAATGGTCACAGAAATAACTTGAATCTGTCAAACTACATGTTGACAAGCCACAAAGCTTCTGGGAGAATGTCCTATGGACAGATGAGACAAAAATCAACATTTTTGGCAAGGCACATCAGCTCTATGTTCACAGACGGAAAAAATGAAGCATATCTTGAAAAGAACATTGTCCCTACTGTGAAACATGGAGGAGGCTCTGTTATGTTCTGGGGCTGCTTTGCTGCATCTGGCACAGGGTGTCAAGCTTGGTCTCAGTCACAGGTCATGGGTCTTGCAACAGAATAATCACTCAAAACACACAGCTAAAAACACCCAAGAATGGCTAAGAGGAAAACATTGGACTATTCTGAAGTGGCCTTCTATGAGCCCTGACCTAAATCCTACTGAGCATCTTTGGAAGGAGCTGAAACATGCCGTCTGGAAAAGGCACCCTTCAAACTCGAGACAACTGGAGCAGTTTGCTCATGAGGAGTGGGCCAAAATACCTGTTGAGAGGTGCAGAAGTCTCATTGACAGTTACAGGAATCGTTTGATTGCAGTGATTGCCTCAAAAGGTTGTGCAACAAAATATTAAGTTAAGGGTACCATCATTTCTGTCCAGGCCTGTTTCATGAGTTTTGTTTTATAAAAAATTCTGTTGAAGCATGGTTGAAGAGCAATGTCTGACTTTCATTTGTTCATTTTCCTAGCATTTTTATATATTATTACTTTTGTCAGATTCAAGTTATTTCTGTGACCATTGTGGATTTTTCTTTCATTAAACGAGGGGTACCAACAATTTTGTCCACGTGTGTATGTACCCAAAATGATGACTACTAAAAGTACAATTCCTTGCGCAAAGAATAAACCCCTATATGTCAACAGTAAAAAAAAAAAAAGTTATAAATTTTGTGAGGTGTAAAATATGAATTTTTTTTATTTATTTATTTTAGATTTTGAAGAAATGAGTAAAGGAAAAAAACAAACAAGGAGAATTGCATACTTTACAGTCTGAGGCATTTATAATATTTTTGAATGCGGAGCATAGGATAAAGTACAATTTCCAATTCAGGCTCGGACTGGCCCACTGGAGAGTCAAGAAATTCTGGCTTAAACTGGCCCCACCGCGTGCACAAACGATGCTCGGCAGCACTCTAAATACCTTAGTTGAGCCTTTCACAGGGACAAAGGAGGCCCAGCCCACCAGCTCCAGGCTTTAGCTCTGCAAGCTGGCTGCTTTTTAACCCTTTCCCGACATCCGGCGTAATAGTGCGGTGGATGCTGGGTGTTTAAAGATGGCAGCAGCTCGGGAGTCGTGCGACCGCCATAGCCGCCAGGTCTCTGCTGTTTTATACAGCAAAGACCTGGCACTAATGCCCATGATCGGTGCCCGCATTGATCGCGGGCATTAACCCCTCTGGCTATTTTACCGGCGGCACACGCCGCTATTTTGCCGGGGATCGGCGGCACCCGGAGCAAACTCCGGGGCTGGAGTCCCATTGCTATGACAGACAGGAGCCTTCTGAAGGCTCCCAGGCCTGTCTTTCATCAGTTTCTATTGCAGGCTACTCTATGTAGCCTGCAATAGAAATGCCGTTTTTTTGCAATGTATTGCAATGCATTGCATTAGTGATCAGACACCCTGGGGTTCAAGACCCCTAGGGGGTCTAATAAATGCAAAAAAAAAAAAATTAAAAAGTAAAAAAAATATATAAAAAATAAAAAAAATATTACAATTTCAAATCACCCCCCTTTCCCTACCGCCAAACTGCCGATTTTTCACTGTTTTGCCTCTGATAAAAAATTGAATAAAAAGTGATCAAAGCAATAGCAATTACCCAAAATGGTATAACTAAAAAGTACACCTGGTCCCGCAAAAAAAAAGACACCCTATGCATCTTAGTACAAAAAGTTATGGGTGGCAGAATATGGCGACTTTTAAAAAAAAATTTTTTTTTCAGTTTTGGATTTTTGTTAAGGGGTTAAGATGTAAATAAAACCATACAAATTTGGTATCCTCGGGAATCGTACCAAAACATAGAATACAGGTGACATGTCATTTTGGCTGCACAGTGAATGTTGTAAAAACAAAGCCCGTAAGAAAGTTGCATAAATGCACTTTTTCTTCAAATCCACCCCATTCTGAATTTTTTTCCAGCTTCCCAGTACATTGTACAGAGTAACTAATGGTAGCATCATGAAGAAAAAAATGTCCTGCAAACATTAAGACCTCATATGGCTCTGAGAGCGGAAAAATAAAAAAGTTATGGGGTTTGGAAGGGGAGGGGGGAGACAAAAATGAAAATCGAAAAATTCCTCCGGCGCGAAGGGGTTAATAAGGCCTAAAGCTGCTCTTGTGGACTATTGTAAACTCAGCAGTCGAGCCAGATCGGAAGTGAAGGGAGGCTGCTTACACTGCAAAAACATTGAGAGATAAATACAGAAATGAGCTTACTCCTGTCCTGTTTGCCTTCTCTGCTGTCCTAGGTACTCTATATTATGTCCCAACGTCATCTACAGAGATGGTAAATATACAGTATTTTTAATATGTGTGCAAATATATCTGTGTATATGTATGTAATGTGTACATATATATTTGTTTAAATTTATCTATTGTGAGAAGGTGACAGACAGAGTGCTGGTAACACAGTATATCTCCCCCAGGTTTGTGTGGTCCAGTGCAGGTCTTGTGTAGGCCTCAGCCCAGGTGTGTGTCCTAGGCTCGTTACTGGGCCATACAAGGCTGCAGAGCCTAAACTTCAGGGCAGATCCTGGGAGTGAAAGGAGGCGTCTGGGTCTGTCCTGACATACTGAGAGCCTGGTGAGACCATACTGTGTGGTTGGTAGTAAGCCACACGTATAGGTAGCTTCATACTGTTTAGTTAGTGCTCGGATGAGCAGGGTTTTGTTTGACGTTTTTGCCTGAAGCTAAGGCTGTATTTTATTTTGCTTATTTTCTACCTGAAGTGAAGATTTATTTTTATAAATAAACCTGTTTGCACCAGATTTTGTGTCCCTGTCTCTGACTGGTTGGGTCCGCACCATTGCTGCTACCGAGCTACCTTCCTCACATATGGTGGACGATTCGGGCATCCCAATTTAAACAGTCTTAAATAGACAAACACCGATTTTTTTTTTCCCTCTCCTATGTCCTGGGTGAAGGCTGCAGGAGAGATTAAATAAGGAGACCGCCAGCATGGAGGACTTTGTGAAACAGTTTGGCAGGTCATCCTACAGCAGCAGCAAATGTTGTCACAGCAGCAACAAGCCCAGGTACAGCAGCAACAAGCCCAGATGGAAGCATGTGCATGTATATATTTGTGTGTTAAAGATATGAAACATCTGGTTTATTTGGAAAGATTTGAGGATCTTGTGGATATACAGTACCTTGCAAATGGCTTTTATTGAGGAAGAATAATATGACAGGTGACAGCAATGGACATTAATAATGGTAGTGTGAACATACCCCAATTTGGTTAATTATGCATGTAACAACCACATAAATAGAAGGATCTTCCATCTATTCTATTGTTTAGGATCTGACTGTATTTTTGTTAGCTGGTATCCAAATAATTAGTTTTCAATCCTCCTGCAATTTATCTCCCTCAGATCTATTTCAGAAGGTTTTTATTTTTGATCTGTGTGCTGCTTTTATGTACAATGGAGTAAATGCTGATCCATAATAGAACAGGAATAGTTCAATTCACATCACCTTTTTTCACACAGACCAGTGACTCACTTTTGCACTCCCAGTCTGTCTCCTCCTCAGCAAAGGAAATGCACACATTTATTGAAGATCAGCTGCACTGCCACGCTGTTAATTTCTATAGTACAAGAGACTCCCCGTTCTCATGATTGGTGAGGGTTACAGTGGTCATACCCCTACAATCATCAACTTATCCACTACCCCGTGTATAGTAGATAAGTTTGATTTAATGGGTAAAAAGGTTTACAAGGATTACAACATAGGTTAGAATAAGTGATCAATTTTTGGTCAACTTACCATGACTCCACCAATCATCTCACTGAATAGGTTATGGTACTCCTGTCAGTTATATTGCCCCTTCATCCATGTACATATACAGTACAGACCAAAAGTTTAGACGCACCTTCTCATTCCAAGAGTTTTCTGTATTTTCATGACTATAAAAATTGTAGATTCACACTGAAGGCATCAAAACTATGAATTAACATATGTGGAATTATATACTTAACAAAAAAGTGTGAAACAACTGAAAATATGTCTTATATTCTAGGTTCTTCAAAGTAGCCACCTTTTGCTTTGATTACTGCTTTGCACACTCTTGGCATTCTCTTGATGAGCTTCAAGAGGTAGTCACCTGAAATGGTTTTCACTTCACAGGTGTGCCCTGTCAGGTTTAATAAGTGGGATTTCTTGCCTTATAAATGGGGTTGGGATCATCAGTTGTGTTGTTCAGAAGTCAGGTGGATACACAGCTGATAGTCCTACTGAATGGAGTGTCAGAATTTGTATTATGGCAAGAAAAAAAAATCAGCTAAGTAAAGAAAAACGAGTGGCCATCATTACTTTAAGAAATGAAGGTCAGTCAGTCCGAAAAATTGGGAAAACTTTGAAAGTGTCCCCAAGTGCAGTGGCCAAAACCATCAAGCGCTACAAAGAAACTGGCTCACATGAGGACCGCCCCAGGAAAGGAAGACCAAGAGTCACCTCTGCTGCAGAGGATAAGTTCATCCGAGTCACCAGCCTCAGAAATCGCAGGTTAACAGCAGCTCAGATTAGAGACCAGGTCAATGTCACACAGAGTTCTAGCAGCAGACACATCTCTACGACAACTCTTAAGAATAGACTGTGTGCAACAGGCCTTCATGGTAAAATAGCTGCTAGGAAACCACTGCTAAGGACAGGCAACAAGCAGAAGAGACTTGTTTGGGATAAAGAACACAAGGAATGGACATTAGACCTGTGGAAATCTGTGCTTTGGTCTGATGAGTCCAAATTTGAGATCTTTGGTTCCAACCGTGTCTTTGTGCAACGCAGAAAAGGTGAACGAATGGACTCTACATGCCTGGTTCCCACCGGGAAGCATGGAGGAGGAGGTGTGATGTTGTGGGGATGCTTTGGTGCTGACACTGTTGGGGTTTATTCAAAATTGAAGCAATACTGAACCAGCATGGTTACCACAGCATCTTGCAGCGGCATGCTATTACATCTGGTTTGCGTTTAGTTGGACCATCATTTATTTTTCAACAGGACAATGACCCAAACACACCTCCAGACTGTGTAAAGGCTATTTGATCAAGAAGGAGAGTGATGGGGTGCTACGCCAGATGACCTGGCCTCCACAGTCACCAGACCTGAACCCAATCGAGATGGTTTGGGATGAGCTGGACCGCAGAGTGAAGGCAAAAGGGCCAACAAGTGCTAAGCATCTCTGGGAACTCCTTCAAGACTGTTGGAAGACCATTTCAGGTGACTACCTCTTGAAGCTCATCAAGAGAATGCCAAGAGTGTGCAAAGCAGTAATCAAAGCAAAAGGTGGCTACTTTGAAGAACCTAGAATATAAGACATATTTTCAGTTGTTTCACACTTTTTTGTTAAGCATATAATTCCACATGTGTTAATTCATAGTTTTGATGCCTTCAGTGTGAATCTACAATTTTTATAGTCATGAAAATACAGAAAACTCTTGGAATGAGAAGGTGTGTCCAAACTTTTGGTCTGTACTGTAGCTATAACTGTGCTTGGTATTGCAGCTCAGTCCTATTTGCTTGAATGTGATAACGTCCATTACTAGGCTTATATGGATAAGCTACTGTGGAAATAAAAAAAGAAGTGCGTGTAGGAGTGCTGAGCTGCATTAAATGTGATAGTTTGTGAGGTCCAGGAGTTCAGATCCCCACACTCAATAGTGATATCTTCTGCTAAGACAGATCATCAATGTTAACCTACTGTAATACATGACACCCTACATGCACAACACAATACAGTTTGGTTTGGCATGTTGTTCATGTGTATCAAGCCTTAAAAACGGACATGTAATATTTTCTTGAAACTATAGGGCACTGGTGGACTAGGCACATCAGTCCAATAATGTTCAAGTCACCATATTATCATTATGTATAAGGGGAAATATTAATGAAAATATGAGAAGTAGTAAGGTAAGGCCCGGTTCACATCTGCGTTCGGGTTTCCGTTTGGGGGAGTCCGCTTGGGGACCCCCTGAATAGAAACCTATATGCATCGAAAAGCAGTTTACCTGGGAAACCCGCGGACCCCATAGACTATAATGGGGTCCGGTTGGTTTCCGCTCGGTTTCCGCACGAAGCAAGCGGAGAGGAAAGTAGTGCATGCTTCATGCGGAAACCACTCAGACCCCATTATAGTCAATGGGGTCCGCGGGTTTCCCAGGTAAACCACTTTTCGATCCGTATAGGTTTCCATTCAGGGGGTCCCCAAGCGGACTCCCCCGAACGGAAACCCGAACGCAGATGTGAACCGGACTTATTGTGTTACTGATAAATTAAATACTGATAAATATATTTAAAAAAAAAAAAAAAAAACAATATAAATGAATTAAAGTCAAAGTAATTGAAATAAAAAATAAATTAAGCAAATTCAATAGCATAAGATCTGATCAGAAAATTGAATTCACTAATGGTATGCCATATAGTAAGTTCTAAAACTAGGTACAAGAACTTAAATCACTGTCTTAATTTGGGCACAAATTTTTAAAATTTAAACATTTTTAAATGGAAACAAAAATATAATATATTTCAACAGTTCAGTCATAAACCCAGGAAGCATAAAGAACCAAAAAATGTAATTTAGGACATCAAGCTTTCTGTTTTCAAAACCCATTTTCACCTGCACTTGTGTCCACTTCAGAATAAAAGAGTGAACTTGCAAACATGTACTACAGAAATATAAAATTCTGTACAGTTACGATTTCCTGCTAGCATGAAACTAATATTACAACCTCAACTCTTATTTATGCAAGATGTGTCAAGATACTTCTCAGACTGCAGTTACTTGTTAAAACAGACTAGAAGAAGAAGACACTTCTGTTTCTTTTCTGCCTCTACAGCCAGGCTAGTTTTCTCATCTTGAAAATAAATTCCTGTATCTCTGATATTGATGTTAAATACAGAATAGTATATGTTCTTTGTCACTTATTGACAATGGAATCGTCTAGGCTGACATCGTGAAGTAGACAAAACAGAAATTGGTGTTCTAATTTAAAGGGGTCCAGCACCAATAACACATGTGGCAACATTTTGTGAGAAGTAATATTTTGCAGAAAATAACAGCATTTAGGAGGGCCCAAAGAAGTATCCTTGCTGGCTGTAATTACCGAACTTGGACTTTAAAGGGAGCCTACAATTTTCCCAGGCATATTCAACTGTCACAACCATGTTACAGAGCACATTACAGTGATAAACATCAAACCTCTGTTATATATGTCACTTTTGTAGCACTAAGTAGAGAGTGCACTTTGTAATGCAGCTGTATGTAATTTTGTGGGATGATGGTTGTACCCATGGTCATATCTAAAAAGATGGAGCATAACACATTAAAGGGAGTCTACCACCTCCCCCAACCATATTCAACTATCGCCACCATGTGATGCTAGAGTCACACTAGTGTTGGCCTACCCATTTTTCTTGTTAGTTGGAGGTGCAGAAAAACGGACAGGTGGACTACTGTAATAATGGTTACACATAGAGTCTGGCAGACCCCATTGACTATAATAGGGTCCTTTAGGTGTTCGTCATTTTAATACTGAAACAGGCAGAGAAAGAAGTCTTACATGCAGATCCTTTTTGACCACCAATTTTAGACAGACATTGTAAGAGATAAGTAGTAATGATGCGTTGCTCGGTATTTATATGAAGAGGTGCCCAGAGAGGATATGTCTATCCATGCATAAATCATAACAAATACTCCGGTACTCATAAAGATGCTGAATTACTCCAAATTTATTGAATCCGTATACTGTAGATCATGTGGCATGTTTTGGGGGGGGTGCTGATATCTTTTTTTTTTTTTTTTTTTTTTGAAGCCTGGGGTCTGATTATTGACCCCAGACTGCCCATGCCACATACCTGGTTGAACCTGCTGATATAAGAGGAAGTCAGCCTATGCATTTGCAAAATAAACGTATACACATACATAAATAATGATAAGTTATAGACACCCGAAAATGGTGTCACTACAAAATGTATCTCATCCTGCAAAAAACAAGCCCTCACATGGCTACATCATCAGAAAAATAAAAAAAAATATAGCTTGCACATTGTGACGATACAAACCTCAAAAACTGCCACATCCTTAAGGTGAAACTGGCTTTAGAAGGAAGGAATGTATAAGCTGTGTGAGCATATATCAGGGTACACCCCAGATATAGAGCTTACGAGACGCTGGTTCAGGAGGAAAACATTGATATAGTTGGTGTTGCTGAGATGTGGCTAGATTTCCCACATGACTGGGCTGTAAACATTCCTGGTTTTACACTCTTTTTCAATGACAGGACTAAAAGGATGGGGGGTGCAGTGTGTATGAATGTCAGAAGTGGCATAAAAGTGAGTATGAAAAAGGCAAATGTGGGTATATGAGGATATGGAATAATTGTGGGTGGAATTCCATAAGGTTGTGAGCACTGATAAAATACTTTTTGGAATAATCTATAGACCCCCACCAACATAACTGAGGAGTAAGAGTGTCAGTTGTATAAGGAATCTGAGTGGGCGTCACAGGCAGGTACAGTCGTCTTCATGGGAGATTTCAACTACCTGGATGTTGACTGGGGTCATGGTACAGCATCTTGTGTAAAGGGGAGAAAATTCATCAACTTGTTGCAGGACAATTCTATGGCTCAGCTTGCAGAAGACCCAACTAGAGGGGGATGCCGTGCTGGATCTGATCATTTCTAATAATGTGGGACTTGTTGAAAAAAACTGTTGGTGAAAACCTTGGTAATATGGTCCATAATCTAATAAGATTCCACTTAAATTGCTAAAAAACAAAGGTTGGGATGGCAAAATACAGTGGGTACGGAAAGTATTCAGACCCCTTTAAATTTTTCACTCTTTATTTCATTGCAGCCATTTGCTAAAAGCAAAAAAGTTCATTAATGAACATTTAGCACCCCATCTTGACAGAAAAAAACAGAAATGTAGATATTTTTGCAAATTTATTAAAAAAGAAAAAGTGAAATATCACATTGTCATAAGTATTCAGACCCTTTGCTCAGTATTGAGTAGAAGCACCATTTTGAGCTAGTACAGCCATGAGTCTTCTTGGGAATGATGCAACATGTTTTTCACATCTGGATTTGGGGATCCTCTGCCATTCTTCCTTGCAGATCCTCTCCAGTTCCGTCAGGTTGGATGGTGAACGTTGATGGACAGCCATTTTCAGGTCTCTTCAGAGATGCTCGATTGGGTTGAGGTCAGGGCTCTGGCTGGGCCAGTCAAGAATGGTCACAGAGTTGTTCCGAAGCCACTCCTTTGTTATTTTAGCTGTGTGCTTAGGATCATTGTCTTGTTGGAAGGTGAACCTTCGGCCCAGTCTGAGGTCCAGAGCACTCTGGAAGAGGTTTTCTTCCAGGATATCTCTGTAGTTGGCCGCATTCATCTTTCCTTCAATTGCAACCAGTCATCCTGTCCCTGTAGCTGAAAAACACCTCATAGCATGATGCTGCCACCACCATGTTTCACTGTTGGGATTGTATTGGGCAGGTGATGAGCAGTGCCTGGTTTTCTCCACACATACCGCTTAGAATTAACGCCAAAAAGTTCAATCTTTGTCTCATCAGACCAGAGAATCTTATTTCTCATAGTCTGGGAGTCCTTCATGTGTTTTTGGCAAACTCTATGCGGGCTTTCATATGTCTTGCACTCTGTCATAAAGCCCCGACTGGTAGAGGGCTGCAGTGATATTTGACTTTGTGGAACTTTCTCCCATCTCCCTACTGTATCTCTGGAGCTCAGCCACAGTGATCTTTGGGTTCTTCTTTACCTCTGTCACCAAGGCTCTTCTCCCACGATTGCTCAGTTTGGCTGGACGGCCAGGTCTAGGAAGAGTTCTGGTCGTCCCGAACTTCTTCCATTTAAGTATTATTGAGGCCACTGTGCTCTTAGGAACCTTGAGAGCTGCGGAAATTCTTTTGTAACCTTGGCCAGATCTGTGCCTTGCCACAATTCTGTCTCTGAGCTCCTTGCGCAGTTCCTTTGACCTCATGATTCTCATTTTCTCTGACATGCACTGTGAGCTGTGTAGTCTTATATAGACAGGTGTGTGCCTTTCCTAATCAAGTCGAATCAGTTTAATTAAACACAGCTGGACTCCAATGAAGGAGTAGAACCATCTCAAGGAGGATCAGAAGGAAATGGACAGCATGTGAGTTAAATATGAGTGTCACAGCAAAGGGTATGAATACTTATGACCATGTGATATTTCAGTTTTTCTTTTTTAATAAATTTGCAAAAATATTTACATTTCTGGTTTTGTTCTGTCAAGATGGGGTGCTGAGTGTACATTAATGAGAAATAAGATGAACTTTTTTGCTTTTAGTAAATGGCTGCAATGAAACAAAGAGTGAGAAATTTAAAGGGGTCTGAATACTTTCCGTACCCACTGTACCTTAATTTTAAAAAGGCTAATTTTCCCAGGTTAAGGGCTGTACTTCAGGATATAGACTGGGAGCAGCTATTGTCAAATAATAATACAAAGGCTAAGTTGGAGACATTTAAAACTACTGGCTTACAGCTCGAGTTAATAGGGCAATAAACAATAAAAAACAGACATTTAAAAAATATAAATTGGAAGGGTCAGCTGTATCCTTTTAGAATTCCAAAGTGCTTAATACAATCTGTAAAAGAGAAATAAAATTACCTAAAATGGAATGGAAAACAAAACTAACTCCAAAAAATTCTTTGAATATATAAATGCAAAACAGAACACGTAGGTCCCCTAAATAATGTTAATGGAGAGCTACTAAATTGGTTCTTTTAGCTCTGTGTATATAGAAGAACAGGGAATATAGTGGATATAGTGGATATAGCTGTGGATATAGTGTTCCTGGACTTTGCAAAGGCGTTTGACACTATCCCTTATAGATGTTTAATGAATAAAATCAGGTCCATTGGCTTGGAAAATATAGTTTGTAATTGGATTGAAAACTGGTTAAAGGATCGTATCCAGAGAGTTGTGTTCAATGACTGCTTCTCAGACTAAACCTCTGTTATAAGTAGTGTACCCCAGGATGCAATGCTGGGTCCACTGTTATTTAACGTATTTATTAATTAATGATATAGAAGATGAGACTAATAGCACTTTCTCCATTTTTCTAGATGACACCAAACTAGTACAGTACAGTCTATAGAGGATGTACGTAGGTTACAAGCAGATTTGGACAGACTGAGTGTTTGGGCATCCAAATGAGCTTCAATGTGGATAAATGTAAAGTTACGTATCTAGGTAAAAATAATCCACACGCAACATATGTCCTAGGGGGAGTAACACTGGGAGCATCACTGGTGAAGAAGGATGTACTTGTGGATCATAGATTAAATTACAGCATGCAATGTCAATCAGTTGCTTCTAAGGCCAGGAGGATACTGTCTTGTATTAAAAGGGGTATGGGCTCACGGGACAGGGATGTTATATTACCACTTTATAAGTCATTGGTGTGGCCCTATCTGGAATATGCAGTTCAGTTCTGGGCACCAGTACATATAAAGGATGTCTAGAGTTGGAAAGGGTTCAGCAGAGGGCCACAAAACTGATAAGGGGCATGGAGGACCTCAGTTATGAGAGACTAAAGGAGTTAAATCTGTTTAGTCTGGAGAAGAGGCATGTAAGGGAAGATATGATAAACCTGTATAAATATATAAATGGCCCATACAAGAAATATGGGGAAAAACTGTGCCATGTAAAATCCCCTCAAAAGACAAGGGGACATTCCCTCCATCTGGAGAAAAAAAAAAAGGTGTAATCTCAAGAGCCGACAAGGCTTCTTCACTGTAAGGACTGTGAATCTGTGGAATAGCCTACCCCAGGAGCTGGTTACAGCAGCAACAGCTGACAGCTTCAAAAAAGGATTAGATGCCTTTTTAGAGCAAAACAGCATTGATGATTATGGAAATGTACAGACTGTCATGATGTTTCCCATCCCCTGGTTGATCTCAAAGGACATTTTTTCAACCGTACTAACTATGTCAGTGTATATAACTATATAGATGGTTTGGTTTTTGGACACCATGGCACTTTTGCAAAGCCCCAGTAATGAAGAATCCCTTGAAACATGACTCATTTTGGAAACTACACCCCTGAAGGAATTTGTCTTTGGGTACAGTGAACATTTTTAACACCTATGTGTTGCATTAATTTATTTTCTAGAAATGAATGTGCAGTTGATTTTGAAAAGTGAAAATAGTAATTTTCCAGAAATCTGTAATTTCAGTGTGCAATATATTGGGCCCAGCTCATGTCAGAGATGAATGCTCCAAAAGCTGTTGTGCCCGGGGTATCCGCTTAGCAGTTTTTGAAGTGTGTGTCTCTGCTGACAGAAGCTGGGTTCAACACATTGGGTACTGAAATGTTGTATCTCTAGAAAACTGCAATTTATACTTTTACTATCAGCTGTGCATTCATTTCTGGAAATAAATTAGTGCAACATTCAAGGGTTAAAAATGCTTGATAAATGCCTTGAGGGGTGTAGATTCCAAAGTGGCGTTACGTGTCTGCAGGTTCCACTGCCAGTAAATTGGAATTCCCCAAGAAGTGACCCCATTTTGTATGGACAATTTTAAGGTCTCTGCAAAAGTGACATTATGTCCAAAATCCAAACTGTGTTCCAAATACCAAAATGCGCTCCTTCCCCTCTGTGCCCGGCTGAATGCCTACAAATTACGTTATTAAATATGTTATCCTAGATACAACAGTGTCATACATGTGCGCATAAACTGCTGTTTGGGCACTTAGCAGGGTGCAGATGTGAAGGAGTGCTATGTTTCTTTTGGATCTCAGATTTACTTTGTTGGTTTTTGGATGCCATGTCACATTTGCAGAGACCTTAAAATTATCCATACAAAATGGGGTCACTTCTTGGGGAATTCCAATTTACTGGCACTTCCGAGACTCTGAAAAAAACAACATGGCATCCAGAAACCAGTTCCTCTAAATCTAAACTTCAAAAGCTAAAAGGGTGCAGTGAACCTTCTCTCTGAGCCCTGCTGTGTGCCCAAACAGCAGTTTACATGCAGAGCTTGGAGGTTTTTGTCTTCACATTGTGCAAGCTATATTTTTTTTAAATTTTTCTGCTAATGTAGCCATATGAGAGATAAGATGCATTTTGTAATGACAGCATTTAGAGGTGCCTATAACTTATTGACTATATTTTATTAACTCTTTCTTGGTGGATTTAAAAATAAATAAATAAATTCTGGCATTGAATTTTACCTTTTAATTTTTTTGCTGTGCAGCGTAAAGCAAAATTACAATTACAGCCATACCTAATTTATATTGTTTTTTTAAGTATTACTAATTTTGCAGAACAAAAACCCATTTGGGGACATAAATCAGTTGTTGGTTCAGGGCTTATTTTTTGTGGGGCAAACTGTGCTTTTTTTTAGCATATTTTGTAAGGTGAGATGGCAAAACATCATTACTTTTGGAGGTTTTTTTACGTGTAAGTTAAATAATGTTTCAGTTTTATTGTATGGGTTGTTACGGACGAGGTGATACCAAATATGTATTGTTTTTATATTTTTATGTTATGTATGTTTATCACACCCCGTGCTGCTATAAGTAGGTATCAGCACCCCCTAAACTCACTGAGACGGGGGAGGATGGGGTGACCACGGCATCTAAGGGGTTAAAACTTTCAGTTACAGCTAACACCCAATCCAAAAGCAGGATATAGAATGTAATAGTACATCCATTTACGTTAAGCCAGGACGTACTATTATGTCCTGTGTTGCTAAGTGGTTAAGGCAGTTTTTGGCCATTTTGGGGTTAAAAATGTTTTTCCAATAACTTGTCGTTGGTTTTTGTTGTCTTCTGTGACACAATTTCACACTGCAGCATTTTAGATGTCACTTTTTTAGATTTGGAGATAAACAACTTTGAAGTATTATGCAAATGAGGCAGTTGGTGCACTGAGGGTGCAGTCCCTTGAGCACTGCTGTTGCTACTCAGACCCAGTGGTGAACCTAGCCTCTTTGCTGCCTGAGGCGGACTATAGAAAGACGCCCCCCCCCAAAAAAAAATTGAGTTTCCATGCTACTAGTTTAACACACTGTTATCGTCGTACAATATACACAATACACAAACTTATGAAACAGTTTTTAAGAATTCTTCTTACTACATTACTTCAGTATCAGATCAACAACACTTCATTAACAATGAAAGTAACGTCACATATCTTCTGCTTGGTGGATGGACGAGCCCACATGGCCCCCATTCTCTATAATAGGAGCCCCGCAGATAGCTGAGTACTGGACTTCGGCTATCTTTGGCACTCCCATCGAAGTGAATGAGAGCCACGCGGGGTTCGTCCATCCACCAAGTGACACACCTATATATATGGCTGCGGTCAGGCTGAATTCCCACCTAGTGGGGGGAAAAAACCCAATTCTCAGGTTCAGTGGGGGTCTCAGCAGACAGACCCCCATCAATCAGGTATTTATCCTCTATCATTTAGGTGAATACAGTGCAGTAACATTCTGTGACTTACAGGTGACGTCTCTGACTAATCCTTCACATTTCATTTCTCTTCCCTTTGGACCGCCATGGCCATTTCTTCCAGCTGTGACTTGTCTCTGTAAAGTTTTCAACACATAGACATCTTTGGCTCCTCACTTTTCCAGGCATCCAACCCACATTGTCCTCACCTACACAAAGCCCCCATCCTGCTGCTACCCCAATTATAAAATATATGATATAACCCCCATAATGAATAATACCAAGTGGATCTTTATATTAATAATGTTCGTGTGTACCCTGTATAAATAGTGCCCCTTATTAATAATGCCCCAGGTGTTAAATAATTAAAAGGTTTTCCAGGTCATTAATAAACTAATCAGTGGGGCTCAAAAACCCAGTACCCCCACTGATCAGCTGTTTGAATGGTACCTGTGTAAGCGCCATGACCGCTTCTCTGTTTACATAGTGTCATTCATCTTATAGCGGCCATGTAATGTAACTACAGCCTCGTCCTGTACATGTCTACAGTATGTGACAAGGCTGGAATTACATCACACGGTCACTATAAACAGCTAGCGTATAATATAAACAGGCGCCATAGCCCCTGTTTATAGCGCCCCATTTACACATACTATAATGTTCCACAGCAGCCCCTGCACACGGTATTATGCCTCGCAGCGGCCCCTGCACACTGTATTATCCTCCATAGTGGCCCCTGCACATAGTATTATGCCCCACAGTGGCCACTGCACACGGTATTATGTTCTACAGCAACCCCTGCACACAGTTTTATGTTCCCTAGTGGCCCCTGCACACGGTATTATGCCCCATATTGGCCCCTGCACACGGTATTATGCTCCATATTGGCCCCTGCACACGGTATTATGCTCCACAGTGGCCACTGCACATGGTATTATGCTCCATAGTGGCCCCTGCACTGGTATTATGATCCATAGTGGCCCCTGCACTTGTAGTATGCTCCATAGTGGCCCCTGCATAGGGTATTATGCTCCATAGTGGCCCCTGCACTTGTATTATGCTCCACAGTGGTCCCTGCACAGGGTATTATGTCCCATAGTGGCCCACCCATGAACTATTATTATACTCTGGGGTCTGAAAAGACCCCAGAGTATAATAAACGGAGACCCAGGGGAGATTACAAACATAAAAATCAGTATTACCTACCTATCCTGGATACCGGTGCAGTCCTTGCAGCTTTCGGCCTGTTTAATTGCGCGCGCATGTCACGTGATCATGCCGGCGACGCAACCTGATGACGTCACCATAGGCCTCAAGCCTGCTCGGAGTAACACCGATCGCAGCAGAGGTAAGTAGGATATTTTTTATGTTCTCTCACCTCCCCTGGGCCTCCGATTATTATACTCTGGGGTCTGAAAAGACCCCGGAGTATAATAATAGTAGTATCTGAGGCCCACGGCCTCACTTACCAATGCCCGCGGCTGCTCACAGCGGCATCCACTTTCCTTTCTGCGTCCCATAGCATAAGGAGAAGTGGAGGCGGCCACGAGCAGACACGGGGTAGGTAAGTAAATAGTCCTTTACCTGCTGGGGATACTCCAGCAGGTTATGGCCTATTTATATATAAAAAAAAAAGTTATACTCACCTGCGATGCCTTGATGCAGCCGCTGCTGCCTCCTCTTCTTGTCCACGACGTCTGTGTCTCAGTGTAGGCGGCGCGATGACGTCATTGTATCGCCACCTGCGCTGAGATGCGACGTCTCGTAAACCAGTCCAGGACAGGCCCCGCTCAGCTCTATTTTTTTGTTTTTTTTTTAAAGCGGCCTGTCCTGGGCTGGTTTACATTGAATAGTAAAAATGCCGCCGCCCACATAGTGACAGACAGTGCCGCCTGAGGCGGCCGCCTCACTTCGCCTCATTAGCGGTGTGCCCCTGCTCAGACCCCCACCATATTCTGTCTGTGACATCACTCATCTTTCTTGAGCAGCAAGAACAGAGCTCCCAGGGCTGAGGGCCCAACCCTAATGCACCAACTGCCTAATTTGCATAAGATTTCAAAGCTGTATTTCTTCAAATCTACAAAGATATGCTTTAACCACAAAATTATGTTCAGCTGCATTACATGCTGTATTATAAGTTCCTCTTTCTACAAAAGTGAAATATGTAGGGCGGGTCTTTGGACATATGGGGGTGGGGTTATGCGCTAAACAGCACTGTAGACCAGGGCCGTGCTGGTGGGACCTCGGTGTACAGCACTGTAGACCACGTGCCCACCATTAGCTATGCTAGGAGCCACGTTTACCCAGGCCAGCCCGCCGCCCTGCGGACCAGCAACAGACCCCCAATGGCCCGGTCCGCAGAATGGTGGTTGGGGACCCCTGCTGTAGATCATAGGCACCAAAACATCTTCAACAATGCCAGCTATGAAGAAAGATGAATTTGTGCTAAATTTGGCACCCAAGTTATCACCACAGAAGCTGGAATAGGAAATAAACACTCCACAAAGTGAAGTCTAACCAGAAGCCACAATAAAATCACAAGGCAGATTAAAAAGAGACATGAATCAGAAGAATGAATGTGTCCTAGCCAAAAGTCAGTCTGAAAGGTAATGTCAAAGCCAAAATCAGAAGACAAGCGGATTTCAAGTAAGAAGCCAAAGGTCAATATTAGATCAGTCCAGCACAAACAATCAGAGCATGGATGCCTCATTTAAGTACAACACAAATAACAGGCACCTGGACGAGCAGGAACAGGGTTTAAATATCCCTCCTCAGTTGTTAACTGAATAAGCATAGGAGAGCCCTAAAAACTGCAGGATCTTCACAGGTTGGCACTGTAACCTTAAAGCAACAGCAGCTATACTGGGATTCCTGACATGTAAATTCTTATATAACATTTCAAGGAAAAATAGTACAGCATGCAGAACTACTTTTGTCAATGAAATGACAGAAACTATGACCAAACCTGGCAGAGCTCATAATAAATCAATAGGATATGTAATAGATCTGTCAAGCACCATTGGTGTCATTCATGGGACAGATCTATTACATCTTGAATTCCATTTTACTGATTAAACATTTGTATGATAAAATAAAAAAGCAGACTTCACAACACAAATGCAAACTGTGCCTAAAGCTGTAGGATTTTCTACATGATCCTTATTTAAAAACTGTAGAAATTCTACATGAAAAACAAGGCTAAGTTTCCTCCTAATCTCTTACATCAATCAGATGGCTAAAAGGGTGCATCTCTAATAAAGAGTGGGGCTTAGGTCGATTGCTGTATCCTAGCCAACAGAGCCAAGGGGGAAGTTCTCGGTTCAGCCAACTGTCTCATTGCCTTATTTGTATGAGCTTACATTTAATGTTGTAATGTGAGGATTGTTATCTGACTGCTAGATATCAATCACACAAATGTTGTAATTATGGGGATTTGTTGTAATCAATAAGTAGATCAGATAACATTATATACCGCTTCTTATGCTTGATGTCTAGTTGGCTGTAGAATACAAAATTAATAGAATAATTTTTGATGAGCATAATGCTGTAGATTCTATTGTTTGTAACATTATGGGTTAAAACCCCCACAGCTGTCATTGATAGCAGCACAAGTACAGATATGTTCACCCTAACTTATCCTTTTGACAATATATGTCTAGACTCATGTATCACAAGTTACATTTCTTTTCTATATTCAACAGCCTATTTGTCTGTGTGACCATCCAGTGGGGAAGGGGGCATGTTTTTGCTAGTATGTCATGAAATTCTGTTGAATTGGTTTCAAGGCAAATTAACCAAATTGGAAATCAGTAAGGTTAGAATCACACAAAAGAGGTGCAAAATGTCTTGCACATTTCAATGTATGGAAGGATTTGTGAAAAAGGCAAAAAATAGTATATGACCTATATTTTGATGGTCCATGACAATGAACCATCAAAATAACAGTCATGTGAATAGTCCCCCATACATTGAAATTAATGCTGCAGAGTGACATCTATTTATAAAACGAACGTCACATGGCCATTATTCACTGTCATGTGAATGTAGCCTTAAGTGTGGGCTAAGTATCTGTAAGTATCCTTTGTAAATATGACATGGTTTCAAGTTATCAGAAAGTGACTTGGTAACTATCCTATGTGTATCCGTGTGGCCAACTGACGAGGGAGGGTGAATTGCAGGCCTTCAAGGCTTTTGATAGAATTCCATAATATTGTGTTGAATTGGTTTCAGGACAAATTTCAACATTTAACCAACTTAGAGATCAGTTATTTGTAGATACTGTATATAGGTACTTCACTATAAATAATAATTCATTGAAATGCTTAAAAAAAAGAAGGATAGGCAGATTACTATTATACTGATGTGGTGATCCGATACATGTTTTTTCAATTTCTCAATTGCTTTTTATGGTCTATGGTCAGAAGCAGAGCCCGTGCAATCACTGTGGGAGCCCAGCTGTATCTGACAACCAGGCTCCCGCTGCAACAGCGGGGACCGGTGATAACACTGATCCTCGCTGTTTGACCCTTAAGATGCCACGGTCAATAGCGACCGCAGCATCTTAAGTGTTTGTTAGCAGCACTGAATGCCATGGGCGGCATCGGGAGCGGGTGTTAGCTGTAACACCCTGCTCCTCACCCTCCGCTTGGTGGTTTTTAACCCCTTGGTGCCGCGGTCAAACATGACTGCGGCATCCAAGGGGTTCCACCATGACAAATGTCCCCCTGGGCACCCCCCGCGGTGAGATTGGGGGTGCCCATATGTAACTTCTACAGCCTGGGATCTGGCAAGTGACCCCAGGCTGCCTGGAGCCCCAAGAACCTGGTTGATCCTGCCAGGACCTCTGTAAATCAGCCTACACATGTGGACAAAATTGTTGGTACCCCTCATTTAGTGAAAGAAAAACCCACAATGGTCACAGAAATAACTTGAAATTGACAAAAGTAATAATATATAAAATTTCTATGAAAATGAGCAAATGAAAGTCAGACATTGCTTTTAAACCATGCTTCAACAGAATTTTTAAAAAAAAGAAAACTGATGAAACAGGCCTGGACAGAAATGATGGTACCCTTAACTTAATATTTTGTTGCACAACCTTTTGAGGCAATCACTGCAATCAAACGATTCCTGTAACTGTCAATGAGACTTCTGCACCTCTCAACACTTATTTTGGCCCACTCCTCATGAGCAAACTGCTCCAGTTGTCTCGGGTTTGAAGGGTGCCTTTTCCAGACGGCATGTTTCAGCTCCTTCCAAAGAAGCTCAATAGGATTTAGGTCAGGGCTCATAGAAGGCCACTTCAGAAGAATAGTCCAATGTTTTCCTCTTAGCCATTCTTGGGTGTTTTTACCTGTGTGTTTTGGGTCATTATCCTGTTGCAAGACCCATGACCTGCGACTGAGACCAAGCTTTCTGACACTGGGCAGCACATTTCTCTCTAAAATCCCTTAATAATCTTGAGATTTCATTGTACCCTGCACAGATTCAAAACACCCTGTGCCAGATGCAGCAAAACAGCCCCAGAACATAACAGAGACTCCTCCATGTTTCACAGTAGGGACAGTGTTCTTTTCAAGATATGCTTCATTTTTCTGTCTGTGAACATAGAGCTGATGTGCCTTGCCAAAAATGTTGATTTTTGTCTCATCTGTCCATAGGACATTCTCCCAGAAGCTTTGTGGCTTGTCAACATGTAGTTTGGCAAATTCCAGTTTTGTCAGAATCAAGTTATTTCTGTGACCATTGTGGGTTTTTCTTTCATTAAATGAGGGGTGCCAACAATTTTGTCCACGTGTGTATGTGTCTGCATAGACTGACTTCCTCTAAAGACTGCAATACATGTGTAATGCAGTCTATAGTGCTGAATCAGCGATCAGTGTATCGCTGGTTCAGGTGTCCTAGTGTGACATATAAAAAAAGTAAAAAAAAAAAAGAAGTAAAGTGTCTGAAAAAAAAATTAATTAATTAATTAATAAAGCAAGGAAATAATGATTTTTCGCCATCTCGCCTTAAAAAAAAATGCTATAAAAAATGCTATAAAAAGATTGTCCTGCAAAAAATAAGCCCTCAACCAACTCTGTCAACCAAAAAAAAATTGCTACACATCTCAGAAGATGGCGTTGATTTCTTTCTACAAATGTTTTTTTTTTCTGCAAAACTAGTAACGCATAAAAAAACAATATAAATGAGGTATAACCGTAACCATACCGACCCGCAGAATAAAGGTAACATGTTACTTTTGTTGTACACTGCGTGGAAAAAAATTTAAAATGCAAAAAGCATTACCAGAATTGATGTTTTTTTTTTAATCCACCAAGAAAGAGTTAATAAAATTTATTGTATAAGTTATAGGCACCCAAAAATTAGGTCATTACACAATGCATCCCATGCCGCAAACAACAAGCTGTCATATGGCTACATCACCAGAAAAATAAAAAAAATATAGCTTGTACAATGCGAAGACAAAAACCCCAAAAATCGTCAAATCATTAAAACAAAACTGGGTGTGACAGGACGGGAACGTATAAGCTGTGCGAGCGTATATAAGGGGACACCTCAAATTTAGAGCTTACAAAGGAAAATAAACCAGAAGTGACCCCCAGAGTGATCCCCCCAATCATAGGAGCTACTGGGAATATAGTAGGGAATTTGGTGTTCCCAATGTACTCCACACAGCTTACATATTCACTCTTCACCATCCACTGTGCATTCACGTCTGGGATACTAAAGCACACTACACCCCTTGATAAATTATTTGAGGGGTGCAGTTTTCAAAATGGGGTCATTCCCTAGTTGATTAAACTTTACTGGTACTTTAGAGGATCTGCAAACATGACATGGCGTCCAGATACCAAACATCTAAATATACACTTCAAAAGTCACATAGCACTCCTTCACATCTGCGCCTTGCTCTGTGCCCCAACTGCAGTTTATGCCCATATGTATGACACTGGTGTATTCAGGATAACGGACTTAATGCCATATGTAGGTATAAACTGCTGTTTGTTCACAGCCGGGCACAGAAGGGAAGGAGAGCTATTTTGGTTTTTGGACGCCATGACACTTTTGCTGAGTTGCTGAAACACCAGCAAACCTCCTGCTGAATCTCCTGACACGTGACCCCATTTTGGAAACTACACCCCTGAAGGAATTTTTCCTGGGGTACAGTGAGCATTTTTAACCCCCAAGTGTTGCATTAATTAACTTTCCATAAATGAATACGCAGCTGATGATGATAGGAGAAAATGACAATTTTTCCAGGAATACGTCATTTCAGTGCATAATATGTTGTGCCTGGCTTGTATTAGAGACGAATGCTCCAAAAGCTGTTGTGCCTGGGATACCTGCTTAACAGTTTTTGGAGTGTGTGTCTCTACGAACATAAACTGAGTACGACATATCGGGCACTGAAATGGCATATCTCTGGAAAAATTGCAATTATCAGCTGCGCATTCATTTCTGGAAAATAAATTAATGCAACATCCAAGGGTTAAAAATTCTTGCTACCCCACTTGATAAATCCCTTGGGTGGTGTAGTTTTCAAAGTGAGGTTATGTGTCTGCAGGTTATACTTTACTGCCAATTCAGGGGCTCTGCAAAAGTGGCATGACGTCCCAAAATCAAACTATACTCCAAAAACCAAAATAGCGCTCCTTACCTTCTGTGCCTAGCTGTGCCCAAACAGCAGTTTATACCCACATATGACATTAAGTATGTTATCCTGGATACAACAGTGTCATACATGTGGGCATAAACTACCATTTAGGCACACAGGAGGGTGCAGATGTCAAGGAGTGCTATGTGTTTTGGACCGCTGATTTAGATGTTGGTGTTAGGTAGTTGGTCCAGACGGGCAGGGGTTAATTCTTGTCTGCTTGTACTTTCTGCCTTGGGGAGGGGTTTTTCCCGGTGCCTCTGCCCCACCCTTTGTGGTGCTATTTAAACTTGGGCTTCACACTTTCACTCTGCTGGTTATACTTGTGTGTCCAGCCATACCTGTGCTGTGGGGCCTTGAACTCAGGTTTTGTATGCTTCCCTCTGTGTATGTTAATTCTTGGATTAGCTGTTTGGGGTCAGTGCAGGAGACTGCTGGTTTATTATGTTTATAATTTCAGGGTCAGCTCCCAGGGATTCTAGTAAGGTTCCTGTGAGGTGTCTTCTTTTAAGAGGAAAACTCTGGCGTCAGGCAGGATCAGTCAGGGCGGATCACAGGGTGATTTCTAATGTTATTTTCTACTGCCTACTCTGTTTTACTTACTCTGTTATTTTGACTGCCCTTTGTTTGTTTCGTGTTTCTTCAATAAACCAGTTTATTTTGCATATTTTTTTATTCTTTATTCGGTTCAGGGACAAACATAACAGAATAACCAGCCGACCATTTATTGATTCTCTACCCCTTTTTTTTTTCCTTTGTTTTTCTTCTTTTTTTCCCTCAGATGGATCCTATGGAGCAGTTAACCGCTCACCTTCAGGCGTTGACCCTGAAAGTCGATTCTCTTCAGACTCAGGTCCAACAGCAAAACATACAGCAAGTGAGCGGGGTGTTTATGGAGGGGGTGTCTGGATTTGAACCCCGAGTGGATCTTCCGGATCGCTTCTCGGGGGTGCGCTCTGAGTTTTTCTCATTTAGAGAGGCCTGTAAGTTGTATTTTAGACTAAGGCTAATCTCTTCTGGAAATGAGAGTCAGCGGGTGGGAATTATTATATTCCGTTAGGTAGATGTGTTGCTTGGACCAGTGGCTCCAAGATGATCCTCCCTGCTGAAATTATCCTTGAGAATAAGGAGCATCCCGTACGGGTGTTTTTTGATTGTGGTGCTGGAGTCAATTTAATTGATTCTAAGTGCGCGACAGATCTAGACTTAAAAATAACCCTCCTGGAGACACCCATTCCTATTGCTGGTATTGATGCTGGACCTTTGGGCTGGATTAAAGCTATCTCTGTAGGGGTTAAGCTGAAGATTGGTTTGTTCCACCGAGAATGTGTGGATTTGTATGTTCTTGATTCATTGCCTGCGGCCATCATACTAGGTTATCCTTGGTTTAAAAAACACAATCCTGTGTTTGATTGACGTACGGGAGAAATTGTCAAATGGTCTCTTGAGTGTAAGAAAGAGTGTATGCCTGGTCATCTTGTAGCCATAGTGTTACCTAATGTCCCTTCATTTCTGACTGACTTTTCACAGGTATTCTCTCCCACCTCTAGTGACCAGCTTCCTCCTCATAGACCGTATGACTGCAGGATTGATCTGGTGCCTGGCTGTAAATACCCCAAAAGCAGGTTATATAACATTTCTGTCCCTGAAAGAGAGGCTTTAAAAGATTTTATCTCAGAAAGTTTGAAGAAGGGTCACATAAGACCCTCTAACTCTCCGTTAGCAGCCGGATTTTTTTTTGTTAAAAAGAAAGATGGCGGACTACGTCCTTGTCTTGATTTTCGGGAGTTGAACCAAATTACTGTGCGTAATCCTTACCCGTTTCCTCTTATTCCTGATTTATTTAATCAACTGGTGGGGTCCCAGTGGTTTTCTAAATTAGATCTCCGTGGGGCATACAATTTGATAAGAGTACGGGAGGGAGACGAGTGGAAGACAGCGTTTAACACGCCCCTGGGTCATTTCGAGAGTCTGGTTATGCCCTTTGGGCTTACTAATGCCCCTGCAATCTTCCAGGAGTTTATGAATGACATATTACGTCCTTTTATTGGTCACTTCCTGGTTGTGTACTTAGATGATATCCTCATCTTTTCTCCTAATTACGAGTCTCACTGTGAACACCTTCGGTCCGTCTTGTCTGTTCTAAAAGAGAATTCACTTAGTGTTAAAGTGGAAAAGTGTGTTTTTTGTGTCCAGGAGATTTCTTTTTTTGGGGTTTGTCATTTCGAAGGACGGGTTCAAGATGGATTTAAGTAAGGTCAAGGCTATTTTAGACTGGGTTCAACCCGAGAACCTCAAAGCGTTACAGAGGTTTCTAGGTTTGCTAACTTTTACCGTAAATTTATTAAGAATTTTTCGTTGATTGTTAAGCCTTTGACAGATTTGACCAAAAAGGGAGCTAAGATTTCGGAATGGTCACCGGAGGCCGAGAGAGCGTTCCGATCGCTTAAGCAACGCTTTGCTTCGGCACCTGTTTTTGTCCAACCCGTCAGCTCCTTACCATTTTTTGTTGAGGTGGACGCCTCTAGTGTGGGGGTTGGAGCGGTTTTGTCTCAAGGAGATGCTGAGGGCCGTAACCTGCAGGTTTGTGCTTTCTTCTCAAAGAAATTTTCGAAAACAGAATATAATTATGATGTAGGTGACAGAGAGTTGCTGGCGATTAAGTTAGCCTTTGAGGAATGGAGACATTTTTTAGAAGGTGCCGTGCATAAAGTGACGGTCTTCACGGACCATAAGAATTTGATGTATTTACAGTCAGCTAAGACGTTAAATTCTCGTCAGGCTCGTTGGTCTTTGTTCTTTTCCAGGTTTAACTTTCTAGTTACCTACCGACCAGGTTCGAAGAATGTGGTGGCGGACGCCCTGTCCCGGTCATTTGAGGCTGCACCCTGTGACGAGGTCCATTCACAGATATTGGCCAAGGGAGTGGTGGTGGCCGCGATTTCTACTGACCTTCACAAGGAGATTTCGGAAGCACAAAGCTTGGCTCCTGCCAACACCCCTAATGATAAACTTTTTGTTCCTCTGAACCTTCGATTGTCATTATTACAGGAGGCGCATGATTCAGTCCTCTCGGGTCACCCTGGTATTTCTAATACTTTGAAATTAATCTCCAGGTCGTTTTGGTGGCCATCTGTCAGAAGGGACACTATGAGGTATGTGGAGTCCTGTGAGGTATGTGCCAGGTCGAAGTCCCTTAGAGGATTTCCTGCGGGTAAGTTGTGCCCATTGCCTATTCCTGAGAAGCCTTGGACGCACATCTCTATGGATTTCATCACTGATCTACCAGTTTCTGGAGGATGTACGGTAATTTGGGTAATCGCGGATCGGTTTAGTAAGATGTGCCATTTGGTGGCTTTACCCAAATTGCCATCTGCCCTTCTTTTGGCTAGATCATTTGTGGAAAGTTTTGTACGTCTTCATGGGGTACCGTCTGATATTGTGTCAGATAGGGGAGTGCAGTTCGTTTCCCGGTTCTGGAGGGCGTTTTGTAAACGCCTTAACATCTCTTTATCTTTTTCTTCATCTTATTACCCACAATCCAATGGCCAGACTGAAAGGTTAAATCAAAGTTTGGAACAATATTTAAGGTGCTTTGTGAGCTCAGATCAGTTTGAGTGGAAAGAATTTTTACCATTACCTGAGTTTGCTTTAAATAATCGTTCTTTGGAATCTACTGGGACCTCTCCTTTTTTTGTAATTATGCGCTTCATCCGTCCTTTGGTCCGTTGTCTTTAGTTAGTTCGGATGTCCCAGGGGAGGTTCAGTTCTCTGCTAAACTAGCTTCAGTCTGGTCTGAGGTCAAGAAAAATCTAATTAGAGCTAGGGGTAAAGCTAAATTTTTTGCTGACAGTAAACGATCAGAATCCCATAAGTTCTCTGTGGGAGATAGGGTTTGGCTCTCTACACGGAATATTAGACTAAAAATACCATGCTTTAAACTTGGTCCCAAATATATTGGTCCATTTGAAATTGTAGAGATAATTAATCTTGTCTCAGTTTGTTTGCGCCTACCTGACTCTATGGGGATAACCAATGCTTTTCATGTGTCCTTACTAAAGAGGTATTTTTCATCATCAGGCAGTGATTCAGTTTCACCACCCCCACCTGTCTTGGTCAATGTAGAGCTGCAGTTCGTGGTTCGCTCTATTGAAGACTCCCGGCTCTTTCACGGACGCATTCAGTATCTGGTCCATTGGAAAGGTTATGGGCCTGAGGAGAGATCATGGGTTTCGTCATCAGACATTTCTGCTAAGCGGTGCATTAGAGCCTTCCATCGCAGGTTTCCATTGAAGCCCGGTCCGGAGGTTCCGGAGGCACCTCCTTTAAGTGGGGGTACTGTTAGGTAGTTGGTCCAGACGGGCAGGGGTTAATTCTTGTCTGCTTGTACTTTCTGCCTTGGGGAGGGGTTTTTCCCGGTGCCTCTGCCCCACCCTTTGTGGTGCTATTTAAACTTGGGCTTCACACTTTCACTCTGCTGGTTATACTTGTGTGTCCAGCCATACCTGTGCTATGGGGCTTTGAACTCAGGTTTTGTATGCTTCCCTCTGTGTATGTTAATTCTTGGATTAGCTGTTTGGGGTCAGTGCAGGAGACTGCTGGTTTATTATGTTTATAATTTCAGGGTCAGCTCCCAGGGATTCTAGTAAGGTTCCTGTGAGGTGTCTTCTTTTAAGAGGAAAACTCTGGCGTCAGGCAGGATCAGTCAGGGTGGATCACAGGGTGATTT
This sequence comes from Leptodactylus fallax, assembly GCA_947044405.1. Lineage (NCBI taxonomy): Eukaryota > Metazoa > Chordata > Amphibia > Anura > Leptodactylidae > Leptodactylus > Leptodactylus fallax. Next base: position 17,623,564 of record CAMRHE010000001.1, read on the forward strand.
CTAATGTTATATTCTCCTGCCTCCTCTGTTTTACTTACTCTGTTATTTTGACTGCCCTTTGTTTGTTTCGTGTTTCTTCAATAAACCAGTTTATTTTGCATATTTGTTTATTCTTTATTCGGTTCAGGGACAAACATAACAGTTGGTTTTTGGACGCCATGTCACATTTGTAGAGACTCTTAAAATACCCCTACAAAATGGGGTTACTTCTTAGGGAATTCCAATTTACTGGCACCTCCAGGGCTCTACAAAAAAACATGGCGTCCAGAAAATCTCTCTAAATCTGTACTCCAAAAGCTTATAAGCGCAGTGCTCCTTCCCTTCTGAGCCCTGCTGTGTGCCCAAGCAGCAGTTTACACCCACATATGCAATTTCTTTCTACCTGGGATAGCCCACTTAATAGTTTTAGGAGTGCATGTCTCTGATGATACAAAATGGGCGCAATGTATTGGGCACCGAAATAGCATATTTATTTAAAAATTTAAATTTTCACTTTGTACATTAATTTTCGAGAAGCACCCTTGGGCTTAAAATGATAATACCCCTGGATAAATTCCTTGAGGGGTGTAGTTTCTAAAATGGGGTCACTTTTTGGGAGTTTCCATTGTATTGGTAGTTTAGGGGCTCTGCAAATGCGACATGGCACCTGAAAACTATTCCTGCAAAATCTGCCCTCCAAAAGCCAAATAGCACTCTCCTTTCAAAGCCCCACCATATACCCATACAGCAGATTACAACCACATATGGGGTATTTCTGTGTTCAACAGAAATTGTGTAACAAACTTTCGGGAGCTTTTTCTCCTTTATCCTCTTGTGAAAATAAAAAATTTGGGACTAAATTGACGGTTTATTAGAAAAAAAGTAATTTGTTATTTTCACGTCACACTGTTAATAAAATATGTGAAACAGCTGTAGGGTCAAACTGCTCATTATATCCCTTGATATGTCCTGTGGGAGTGTATACTTTCCAAAATGGGGTTACTTTTTGGGGTTTCCATTGTATTGGTACTTTAGGGGTCTGTAAATGCGGCATGGCACCCGAAAACTATTCCAGCAAAATCTACCCTCCAAAAGGCAAATAGCACTCTTTCCATTTCAAGCCCCACCATGTACCCATACAGCAGATTATGTCAACATATGGGGTATTGCCGTGTTCAGGAGAAATTGTTTAACAAACTGTAGGGTGCTTTTTCTCTTTTAACCCCTTGTGAAAATGAAAATTTTGGGGATAAAGTGACATTTTAGTTATTTTTTTATTTACATATCCCAATGTTAATAAAACATAAGAGAGGGGTGTAGTTTTCAAAATGAGGTCACTTTTAGGGGGTTTTCATTGTCTTATTACTCTAGGGGCTCTGCAAATGAGACATGGCACTGAAAAATCCAGCAAAATCTGCTTTTCAAACGTCCAGTGTCGCTCCTTCCCTTCTGTGAACTGCTGAATGTGCAAAGATCAGTGTACACCCACATGTGGGGTATTTCTGTACTCGGGAGAAATTGCATAACAAACTGTGAGATGCATTTTCTTTTTTAACCCTTTGTGAATGTGTTTATTTTAGGGCTAAATGAATGTATTATTGAAAAAGTATGACATGTCTAAATATCACCTCCATATTGTTTTAATTCCCGTGAAATGCTTAAAGAGTTAACAAACCTCCCAAATGCTGTTTTGAATTATATGAGGGGTGCAGTTTTGAAAATTGGGTGATTCATGGGGGTTTCTAATATATAGGCCTTTATAATCCCCTTCAGAACTGAAGTGGTCCCTAAAAAATTAGTTTGGGAAATTTTCTTGTAAATCTGGAAAATCACTGTTACACTTGTAAGCTTTATAATGTCCAAAATAAATTATATGACAATTAAAAGATTATGCCAATATATAGCAGATATATGGTAGATAATATTTATTAATGTATTTGGGTTGTTTGACTATCTTTGGGTGGTTTGACTATCAGTTTGAAAAGCAGAGCATTTCAAATTTTGAAAATTGCGATTTTTTTTTTCCAAATTTCCATCAAATTTCCAATTTTTTTATAAATAAATACAAAAATATTGATCAATGTTTACCACTAACATGAGGTACAATGTCTCATGAAAAAACAATCTCAAAATCACTTGTGTACGTTAAATCGTCTTAAAGTTATTGCCATATAAAGTGATATATGTCAGTTTTGAAAAATGAGGCTTGGTCCTTAACGCACTTTTGAGCTCAGACCTGAAGGGGTTTAAGCAAATGTTGTGCTGCTTTAGTATAGAATAAATACATTGAAAGTGGTATATCATAGTATGGAAATATAGTTAAATAGTAACTTTAGAAATTTACTATGCCCTTCGTTCTGAGTATTTTTATTTTTCAGACAAATTTATCACAAAAATGTATTTTATATAAAGGATACAGAGAAAAAAGGGTTGCTGTAATGTTTGTTCCTGATACAATTTAGATTCTAGGTAGAGTGCTTGAATTCTACTGGGATCTTATATTTGTTAGCTTAAAACCACATAGCTAGCAAAGAATTTTTTTTTTTTATCTGTCTGACATTTAATATTCTCAGTATTTGATCTTTTCAGGCAAACTGATGATTGTTCAATTTGTAAAACAGATCGAATTCACATTCTGTACTACATCCAAGAAAAATGTTGGTCATTTTCTAGAGCTTAGGTTATCCACAACAAACATTGGATTTGTGAAAAAAAAAAAAAAAGATTTTGTTTGTTCTACCATAGATATAAGTACCAAGACTAATGATAACATAAAATGATAAAAATATTAACTTTAACTTATAAAATTTAATTTATTGAATCTACTATAGACAGCAACTAACTTTATCATGTTTACTTTAAACCCAAGACACTTTTTATATCAATATTAAGAACACAACAATTTGTTTAAATAAAATAAAATTACGTTAACTCCTTTCTCTGGAAACTCAATGATTTTGTACTTTATTTCTAGCCTTACCTTAGCTAATAATTCAATTGTCCTATAATGAAGTATTTTATGTCCTGCAAAGTGAGGTCTAATTCACACTCATTTTATTTACATTACTAAATCACTGAACTAATTATCACCAGTTTATTTTATTTCACTAGTTACTTTATTTGTTTCACTAGTTACTTCCTCTGTTACCCTCTGTTGCCCTCCTATGCCCCTATTATACCTATATGGAAAATGCTAGCATTTCCATAGGTATAATTAAAATGCTGTAATTTGAAAAAAATCCAAGTGTATTTGAAATCGCAACATTTCCTCTGCAGATTTTTTCTGCAATGTGTGGATGGGATTAGCCAGAATCCCATACATTTTGCAGGTAATTTAAAACGCAGCATTTTTTGCAATGTGGGGCCCCAGTCTAAAGGAATTTTTTCCCTTTTATAAAGCTTTTCCATTTTTTCTTTTACAGCAAAAGTAATGCAGAATGATAATTTTGCACTGAACACTTTTATCTGCCCTCCGCTCCTCAGTGGTCCCCATTGTAATGTGGTGAGTTGATACTCCCCCCCCCAACTTGATCCTCCTGATTCTCTCTTCCCTTTTTGAGATGTTGTTTCTGTTATATTTAGTATTTGTTATATTTATATTGATATATTTTGTATTTGATTCTTCTGTGTCAGAGTAATTATTTGCCCCCTTGCCCTTCTACCCCTTATAAGTTCCCTGATGTCATTCCCCCTGTTTTCTTCCCCCCATACCCCATCTTTCCCTCCCTACTTCCCATTGACTATTGTTGTTCCTGTTGTTTTAACTATTACAAAAACTCAATAAAACTTAAAATGTTAAAAAAAAGGAATGCAGAATGTAATACAGTCATATGAAAAAGTTTGGGCACCCCTATTAATCTTAATCATTTTTAGTTCTAAATATTTGGGTGTTTGCAACAGCCATTTCAATTTGATATATCTAATAACTGATGGACACAGTAATATTTCAGGATTGAAATGAGGTTTATTGTACTAACAGAAAATGTGCAATATGCATTAAACCAAAATTTGACCGGTGCAAAAATTTGGGTACCCTTATCATTCTATTGATTTGAATACTCCTAACTACTTTTTACTGACTTACTGAAGCACAAAATTGGTTTTTTTAACCTCACTGAGCTTTGAACTTCATAGCCAGGTGTATCCAATCATGAGAAAAGGTATTTAAAGTGGCCAATTGCAAGTTGTTCTCCTATTTGAATCTCCTCTGAAGAGTGGCATCATGGGCTCCTCAAAACAACTCTCAAATGATCTGAAAACAAAGATTGTTCAACATAGTTGTTCACGGGAAGGATACAAAAAGTTTAACCTGTCAGTTTCCACTGTGAGGAACATAGTAAGAAAATGAAAGACCACAGGGACAGTTCTTGTTAATCCCAGAAGTGGCAGGCCAAGAAAAATATCAGAAAGGCAGAGAAGAAGAATGGTGAGAACAGTCAAGGACAATCCACAGACCACCTCCAAAGAGCTGCAGCATCATCTTGCTGCAGATGGTGTCACTGTGCATCGGTCAACAATACAGCACACTTTGCACAAGGAGAAGCTGTATGGGAGAGTGATGCGAAAGAAGCCGTTTCTGAAAGCACGCCACAAACAGAGTCGCCTGAGGTATGCAAAAGCACATTTGGACAAGCCAGCTTCATTTTGGAAGAAGGTCCTGTGGACTGATGAAACAAAGATTGAGTTGTTTGGTCATACAAAAAGGCGTTATGCATGGCGTCCAAAAAACACAGCATTCCAAGAAAAACACTTGCTACCCACTGTAAAATTTGGTGGAGGTTCCATCATGCTTTGGGGCTGTGTGGCCAATGCCGGCACCGGGAATCTTGTTAAAGTTGAGGGTCGCATGGATTCAACTCAGTATCAGCAGATTCTTGAGAATAATGTACAAGAATAAGTGACGAATTTGAAGTTACGCCGGGGATGGATATTTCAGCAAGACAATGATCCAAAACACAGCTCCAAATCTACTCAGGCATTCATGCAGAGGAACAATTACAATGTTCTGGAATGGCCATCCCAGTCCCCAGACCTGAATATCATTGAACATCTGTGGGATAATTTGAAGCGGGCTATCCATGCTCGGCGACCATCAAACTTAACTGAACTGGAATTGTTTTGTAAAGAGGAATGGTCAAAAATACCTTCATCCAGGATCCAGGAACTGATTAAAAGCTACAGGAAGCGACTAGAGGCTGTTATTTTTGCAAAAGGAGGATCTACTAAATATTAATGTCACTTTTCTGTTGAGGTGCCCATACATTTGCACCGCTCAAATTTTGGTTTAATGCATATTGCACATTTTCTGTTAGTACAATAAACCTCATTTCAATCCTGAAATATTACTGTGTCCATCAGTTATTAGATATATCAAATTGAAATGGCTGTTGCAAACACCCAAATATTTAGAACTAAAAATGATTAAGATTAATAGGGGTGCCAAAACTTTTTCATATGACTGTACATTTGTTCTTATGATAATGATATAATTTTCTGGACAAATAGCTTGTTAAAGGTTTATACGCAACATAAAGATTTTTTTTTGTTCATTTTTGTATTTTTCTCCTATCAGATCCTAACAGATGTAGTCTATAAGAAATAGACCATATCTGAGTATCTCTACAGACATACCATAAATAAGTTGGTATTTTAAGTTGTTTTCAACATAGTCTGCTCTGCCTATAGTTTCTGTGAGTGTACAAAAAAGTAAGTACAAAAATACATTATTTCAAAAATGCCAAATACGGGTTGGTTGACCCCAACCTAAAAATACATTTATCTAAACTTTCTATCATTATAGCAGCATGAGGCAATAGATCCATTGTATTTCAGGAACTTACAGCATCATCAATACCTATGATGCTGTGAGTTCAGCTCAGATAAGCTGCAATTAATGAAGGAAATGCAGCCATCAAACTGACCATGTATCTTAGACTGAGTACCACCATCTGAATGGGAGCCAAGTTGAATTTAGTTGTCTACTAAGTTACAATAATTTGAAGGGTTTTTTTCTGAGACTAAGATACTGATGACCTATCCTTAGTCATGACTGGGCTGTCACCCAGCTTCCCCACTGAACTGCTGTTTGTTTAGTAAGTAGTGAAGCAGCCTATTCATAGTGTGATACATTGTACAGTGGTATTGCAGCTGAGCTCCATTCAGTTGACTTGGAATGAACTGCAGACAACTTATGTGATGGATGAATTTGAAATCACATGTCCAGTGAAGCAGAAGTGACACTTATGGAAGTGCTGCTGCCACTTTGAAAAGCTGATATGTGAGTGGCACATTGCCACTAATCTAATATTGAAAACCTATCTTAAGGTTAGATCTACCAGGCCTACCAAACCTTCCAACTTGGCTGCAAGGCTCTGAATAGGATCCATGCTATCCTGGTGGAAGAAATGGCAGAAGGTTATGGGCCGGTTATTCTGTTAGGGTCTTGCCAGATGTAGCAATACCCTGACACTACTGCAGCGGTCTGGGAGGAAGGACAGAGACAAGTGAGCCCTAATCTCACCCCAGCCACTGTCCCTTCCTACCGGCAACTTGCTGAGAAAGTGACATCCTGTATATAGAAAGTCTGGGCCCAGCCCCAGACCTGATAGGTACACAGGCTGTCAATCACACAGGCCAGGAAGAGATTAACTCTATGCAGTCCAGAGAGAAAAGCTCAGAACACAGGTGTGGCCAGAAATCCATTACATTGTCTAGGACCATGTTCAGACTAAGCAACAAGAAACCTACACAAGGAACCAAACTGAACAAGCCTCCTTCGCCGCAGCATGCGAGTGGAGGTTGATGCAGAGACAGGCAGAGACGTTACAATTTTATTCTTGGAAAACCCATTTAAGAAATATAGCTACTAATGAAAGGTATATACCAAAGATTATTTTTATACAATATACACAATACATAAAATAACAATAAACATATTCATAAAATTACAATAAAATGTACATTTAATGTTGAACACATGGAAAATTGCTAAGTAAAATGCACCAGAATTCTGATGTAATTTTCACCAAAAAAGTCTAACATGCCTTGCATCTTGTTTTAAAGTGGTTAAGACACTTTTTAGATGGTTTGTTTGAAAAAGGGAAGTGGCTTATCAGAAAGTGAGCATGACCTAAATTGGTGCATTTTTTTGTCCTAATCTAAGCCAACTAACAGAAGGTATAAAGTTAACCTAGACAGTCTAATGATGCACCAGATTTATAAAAAAGTATTAGACACTTGGATAAATCTGGCGCAACTGAAAACTTTCTAGTCTACGTATGCACTGTTTAAAACTTTGACAGTATTAGTAAATCTGCTCCATTATATTTTTAATGAATGATATATTTCAGTTTATTTTGTTGCTGTTTTGTACTTGATATGAGCCATTAATTGCAGTTCTGTCAAAATATTCTTAGGTAGCAGAATACTTAGACACATCAATCTTAAGCATCAATTGACATTGCAAACATGTGCCTAATGAGCTCATGAATATGCATTATAACTGATTGGTATGTGCATAATTACATTGTGATTTAATAATTCAACAAAAAGTTCTCTGATGCTGTATCATATCATATATAGTATAATCTTTATCACAGCATAGCATATATAAAATGAAAATGTGATTTTGTAACATTTGTAAAAGGTTTGGCCTATTGTAGACCTTGACCGCCAAGCATTTTTTTTTTTTAATCTTCATACTGTTGCA